>CM061549.1:62993793-64248793 GCA_030864215.1 Capsicum pubescens | reverse complement strand
TTGCTACGGATTATTTAACTGTTCCAACAGATCACTCTTATGTTGCAACAGATGATGTCACAACAGTTGTGCGATCTGTTGAACAGACCATTCATCTGTCTTAAAAGATGAGTGGTATGTTTTGTATTGTTGCAACAGATTACTCATTCGCTGCAACAGTTTAGTTATATGCTGCAACAGATATACTACCTGGTGCAACAGATCGGTGATCTGTTGCAACTGTTATTTTACTGTTTTACTTGTTTGATTTACTGTTATCCTTTTTTAACGATTCATTAATCAACAATAATATATTATTTTATGTTCCTATTAATTTTAGATAATATGGTTTCCAAAAGAACAGAAATTGAATCAAGTCCAAGTAAAGGAACAAGTGAAGCAGCTAGGCTACATCCACCACTCTATGAGCTTGTTTTACAAGTGTTATCTCAATCGGGAGCAGAATATGATGAACACGGGGAGGAGGAATATTTCAAAAGAGATGATGCAGATGCTAATAGCCCTTCCACCAAAGATCGTTATCCTGTGAGAATGCAGTGCGATGGTGCCGCAGATTTAACGGGTGATTTCGTGGTTAAGTCAGCCATGGGAAAATCTTTCAACGCCTTCATAAAAATACTTCGAGAATAAAAATTGGATGCTTATTTCAGGGACAGCTGCTCTGGGAAATATCTTGATTTGCCGAAGGACAACAATGCTCGTTTCTAAATGAAAATGGTATATGAACTTCTCAAGCGTAGGTTTATGTATGAAAACAAAGATAAGATGGATGAGGTGTGGATAAATTACTGTGGCATGCCTGTTTGTTTTGGTTGGAAGGAGTTTGTCATAGTTACTGGACTAAAATGTTATCCTCTTTCTCAAGTTATACCTATTCTAATCCAAAAAACAACACCCCGCACACCCAAAAAAGGCAAAGGCAAGTCAAGTGATCGTGATGACCTGGTGTCCATTGTTGGTCCAAGCTTCAAAAACAAAAATTTGATAGAAGCGTTGAAAGGTAAAGGACTTTCAAAGAAGCACAAGCAGTGCTTGGTTTGGTTTGTACATAATATTCTTTGGGCGAGAGACGTTAACAACAACATAAGCCTCGATTTAATAAAGCTCTCCGAGGATCTTAAGGAGTTTAACAGCTATCCATGGGGGTATGAAAGCTTCAAAATGACTGTCAAATATTTGTTGACTCCGTTAGCGCCAAAGACAGTCAACTTATATGGCTTCCCATGGGCTTTCATGGTAAATGTTTCTTTCTTCTATTATGATATCATTCATTTTTTTCGCTCAATAATGGTTTTGATTTATTGACGCTATTTTAGAGGCTTGGGCGTTTGAAGCCATTCCTTATTTGAGACAACAAGTGAACTACCAGGAAGGAGTTTTCTGTCCAAGAATCTTGAGATGGTTGTCGGCCAAAAGTCATAAAAATGTAAAATTTCTTGATCTCTTCAACCCCCCGAAGGATGCAGTAAGTATAATTATAATTAATTTTTTCTTTTAATTAATATTTTTTTTGAATGATCTAATCATCATTCTAATATATGTAATGATTTATGTTAGAATGTGCATCCGTCGCTAGTTCTGACCAATCGAGAGTTGAAGATGCCATTTTTTCTTGCTTTACGGTTTGTGCAAACTTTATCGGACCCTAAGGTCATCGACAGAATAAAAATGGAATTGTTTGGAGCAATAACCATTACAAGAAAAATAATTTTGGAGGGTGGGCTTGTTGTTGTTAATAGAGCTGTTGGTGGTGGTAGTTGTGCTGCTGTTGGTGCTAATGATGCTCCTCTTACAGTATGGTGGTGGTAGTTGTGCTGCTGTTGGTGCTAATGATGCTCCTCTTACAGTATTTAAAGCAAACCATTATGAGTATGATCATACTGGTTATACAAATTTTTCCTCTCCTAGCGAATGTTCTGCATGCAAATGTCAAGACTGCAGGGCGAAACATGATGTAGTGATTAATGTTATTAATACATTAACTGCTTCTGTAAAGGAATTGATATCTAAGAAGGGTCTCATTCTATCAAAGAGGATTTTATTTCCATCCGCTCCATTAGAGATTAGGGCTAAGAGGAGAAGGAGAGTGATTTCCAGGGCATTATCAGGCATCCAAAAAAGCGAAATTCCAACTCCTCTGTTTGCGTGTTAGACTGAGCAACGTACAATGTCTAAAGGAGAGTAGCACGAGCTGAACAAGGTGAATATATTATATGTCTTCCAACTGACCAGACAAACAGACAGATATCTGTTTCAACAGATGACACATCTGCTGAAAATTATCAAACAATATATACATCTGTTGCAATAGTTGACTAACCTGTTGCACCAAATACTTTATCTGGTGCAACATATGTCTCGTCTATTTTAGCAAATCAAACAGCCCTTTGTACAGCTTTTATTTGTACCAACAGATGACCTATCTGCTGCAACAGATGATTCATATGTTGCAACGGATGGTTCATCCATTAGAAATTATCACACAGGGTCTTTCTCATGTAGAAATTTGGCCCAACAGTTGATTCATTGTTGCAACAGAAATATAATATATTTGGGACAATTTAAAATGAGAGGAAGACCTGTTTGATTTGCTAGAAGAGATGAGTTATCCTTTTCCATTTTGTTGTATCTCCGTGATTAGCATTGACCAATTCTGGCTTTCCAGGTGGATGTAGAAGAAGCTACTGCTGAATAGCATTGGATATATTCTACTCTTTTTATGAAAATACGGAGAACAAAAAGCGCAGAAACCGTACGCAAGCGACAATGAAGATCCACGATGAGCAAAGCCGAATTCCATAGCACCGGATGAAGAACAACTTGTCCATACTGAGTAGATCTTTATAGCTTGAGCCTGTTAAAGCAATCCTTGGCAGTATACTTAAATTGTTGTTGATGTATTTATTGAGATCTGTACCCATAACAATTTTCTTACATTTCATTTATTCGTTGACTTATTTCAGCTAATTTATGAAGACTTTGATTTATTTTATTTTTTCTACGAATTTTATTTATTCCTTAGATTTAAACTTATTAATTGAAAAGGAATACTAGATTCAAATATTGCAACAGATAATGTATCTGTTGCAACAGACGATACATCTATTGGAAAATTCAAACAGATTTAGACATATGTTACAACAGGTAGGTGATCTATTGGAATTTATCAAACAGGTCTTCCCACTATTGCAACAGATGGACTTTAGATAAAAACATCAAGATAATACAACAGATGACACATCTATTGGAAAAAAAAAACAGATTTAGACATATGTTGCAACAGATGGACTTTATCTGTTGCAACAGACGACACATCTATTGGAATAATCGAACAAATTTATACATATATTGCAACAGGTAGGTTATCTGTTGGAATTTATCAAACATGTCTTCCCATTGTTGCAATAGATGGACTTTAGATAAAAACATCGAGATAATGCAACAGATGACCAACCTATTACAACAGATAAACTATATGTCAGAACAGGTAGGATAACTGTTACAACGGATGGAGAATCTGTTGCATTATAAAAATTCAGCTTTAGTTGGACATACAAAATTGCCACTACGTTTAAAAGGGTTAAAGTGAATTAAAATAAAAAAGGCGCAACTCATCGACGGTGTTCAGTTCAAACACCTAAAATAAAATAGGCATCAAGTAGACATGTTCATTTAAAAGACGTAAAATAAAGTAGGCATCAAATGTGTTAGTGTCAGTCCTGGCACATTTCGCTAACTTGCCGTCACTTGGCCCCCAACGGTCATTTTTTCCCCCCATTGTCTTATATATTCATCTTCCTCCTAAAATTTAATCCTAAATTCCCAAATCTTCTTCTTCATCATCATCTTCTTTTATCTATCCAAATTCTTCAAATTATTACTTTCATTTTTTCCAACTGACCTTGACAATGTCGAGCGCATCTTCCACTGTTTTTTTGTGATAAAGATTTTTTATATTGTAAGTACGGTCATGAAGCTCTGTTAAAGACTTCTTGGACTCAACAAAATCCGGGTCGTAGGTTTTTTACTTGTAAGATTTCAAAGGTAATATTTTTTTATTTAATTAATTAATTATTGACTTATAATTATTTTGTAATTGTGTTCTCTTTTTTATAGAAATTGGGTGGATGCGATTACTTTGATTGGTATGAAGAACGACACCCTTCACAAGCAAATCGTGTAATCTGGGGTTTGTTGAACAAAGTCAAGGCTTCTGAAGAGAAACAAAATCGAGCAAGAAGATACTACATTGTTGCCGATATTGCTACTGATTTGGTGTTGTTGGGCACATGGATATTAAAGCCTAATTGCTGAAATTTTTATGGTGGTGTGTGTATTTGCTACTGGTTTGTTGTCGACGAGCACATGAATATTCAAGCGTAACTGTTGGAAAATATCAAAAAGATTTAGGCATATGTTGTAAAATTTAGGTCATCTGTGGAAATTATCAAACAGGTCTTCCCACTGTTGCAACATATTAGACTTAGATTATTATATTATTCATAGAAATTATCAAACAGGTCTTCCCACTGTTGCAACAGATTAGACTTAGATTATTAGATTATTAGATTATTCAAATAGGTTTTCCCACTGTTGCAACAGATTGGCAATCTAATCTATTGCATTATAAAAAACTCAACTTTCATCAGAAAAAAATATTGCCACTACATGTACATGTAATAAAGTGAAGGGTGACTTGAACTTAAAAATTTCTATTTCACAGGCTCTTCTATATACACAGGCTTCAAGCGTCTAGTTAGTACCCCATAAGCCCAGACCTCTTGCAGGTTTGCCACAGCTTTGTCGCACAGAAAAGTCGTTGGCTCGGCCATTTATGTCTCGATCAGCAAACATTCGATGTGTGCAAGAGCGTGCGAGCCGCTCGCTTTAGCGGCATCATCTTTTGGAAGGATCATTCCCCTGTTTCGACCTTTAAAATCCCATGATTTCTTCATCAACACTTTCTTTGGCAAATGATTCATCAGTTTACTTTTCCTCAACAAGATGAGCAACAGCACCATCAGTGGCTCCACGAGGAGAAAAAGATCAAAATCATCGATGAGAGGTATGTTGGAGTCATAAACATTGATTTTTCCCTCCTCGAGTAGTATCTCAACATCCCGATAATGCATACCATTCACGCTAATGACTGCAAGAATCCTTTTTGCCTCAGTCCAGCTCTTGTCGTGTGGATTTGGCCTGTCCCCTCTAACATATCTTAATATTTCTTCTTCATCCAAGACCAACGTGGGAACTAGGAAATCAAGTCCCACGCCAAGGGCTGACGCCTCTCCATTGAGTTGATCGTACCTATCCTTAAGCTTCTTGCAGAAGTTGAGGTCCATTATCCTATCGGCAGCGTCATAAGTTTCCCGGTACGTTAATTGTCTTTTCCTCATGAGGTAGAGAATTATTTCAACATGTTGTGAGATAAGAAGTCAATTTTTAAAGAAGTCAATTTTTAAATAGGTTAGTAATTGAAAAGATGCAACGGATGGTCCATCTGTTGCATAGGGTTCTCTGAATCAATAATCCAATGCAACTTATGCAACAGATGGATAATAAGTTGCAACAAAACCATAACCAGTTGCACCAGTATACCCAGTTGTTGCAATAGATGTGAAATCTGTTGCGTAGCTTCTTATTTATGGGGTAGATTAGAAGGGCTAGGTTAGGAAAAGTAAACTTGCCTTGTCCTCGTACGGCATACGCATATCAGTCATAGTCAGTCTTGGGGGGGAAAAGGAGGCCTGGGGTAATCTGGTGCGCCTGGCTTGGCATTCTTGGCCTGTCGTAGATCCTTCTTCTCTTCGGTGCCAAGTTCCGTATATATTTCCACCTTGTTGATTGGCCCCTGAACTTCAACAGCTTTTGGAGAGGGAGAAATTATAATTTCTTTTAATTTCCGAGCGGAGAGTACGTCTTTAATTGCTCTTTTCTGTCTCTTAAACAACGTTGTAGGAGTGTGTGGCTCCTTCACCTTCTTGGATGGTATGACACACCTCTTGGATTTGAATTCCTCGATAGCTTTAGATATAGCCTCTACTTTTCCAAAGAGTTTATCCTGTTTCTCCTTGCACTCATCGCATTCGCAACGAGAACACGAGGGTGAAGAAGGGTAAGAGGGATCTGTGTAAGGGAGAAAAGGGGTGTTTTCAAATATATTTATTCTTTGGTAGAAGCATCAGCATGCCTGCCACTAACACCAACAACTCCACCAGAAGAAGCACCCGTATCTGCCTTAGTAAAAGGTTTGTCATGAAGAGCCTCAACATTAGGCTGACCTTGTCTAACTGCTCTTCTTATGGCTGTTACTCCAGCCAATTCCTTCTTTATTAACTCCACCATTGGGTCTGCAATAGTATCAACATGACCAAGAGTAATATAAGAAGTCATCACCGACTCCTCCTCAGTAGGCACGATCCATGGATGCACAACCTATAAAAAAAAAAAAGACAGATGCATTTAAATCATATAATATAATAATTTTCACAATTGGGCTATATTTTTAAAAAAAGACCTATCTGTTGCATAGTTTGCAGTATATGGTTAAAATCTGTTTGAGTTTGGTTCATAGAAACAGAGCAACACATGGATGATCTGATGCAAAATATCAATCATCTGTTGCAACAGCTGCACAAGACGGGTAATTTGTTATGCAATAGATGATTTGTACGTCGCAACAGATAAATGATATGTTATCAGATTAAATATTTGTTGCATAATTTGCAGTAGATGGTTAATCTTTTAGGAGTCGGGTTCAGAGAACCAAAGCCACAGATGGGTATTCTGATGCTAGATATACCCCGTCGCAACAGATGTCCCATCTGGTGCATTAGAGATAACATCTCATGCACCAGATATAACATCTGTTTAATATCTTTCTTATCTTTGAGTAGAATTATTTTACTTGAAGAAGACGTACTGCATCACCCGGAGGGTTAAAGAGATCAGACTCATTAATATTGGTGTTGCTCTTTGCAGCCAACTACCTAAACATCCTTGGATGAGAAACCTCATTCGGGTAATCCATTAACTGCTTTCGGAGGGCAGGAATGGCTTCAAATGCTCAAGCCTAAAAAGTGTAAATAAAAAGCAAGCACAAAAAAAATCATAATAACTATATTCAATATAAATTAATGGATGAGTAAAATTAGTGATTAATTTTACCATGAAAGCCCAAGAAAAGCCGTATAATGTGGTCCTCTTTCTCTTTTTGACTCTCTAATTCCCCCTCTTTCTTACTTTCATTTTCTTCATCACTATCTATGGACCCTTGTCTACCTCCCTCAATTTTTTTTTCACATCTCTCCTCAGCTTCACTTTTCCCTAACTGAGATTGTTCAGGAAGCTCATCCGAATCCCTCTGTACTGTAGCCTTTTTGTTTAGTGGTCAGACGTTGATCCACTTTCACTTTCTTTTCTTTTGGGAGACATATTTTACCTACATATAAAGAAAAACAAAAATTACATTACAGTTGATGTATGCATAGATTTTAAAAAATATATTACAAACACCACGAATACCGACACACCAACAGCCATTACCACAAACACCACCAACCAATGCCAACAAACAAACAAACAACACGAATACCGACACCACCACAAACACCACCAACCAATGCCACCATTGGTGCCACCACGACGACCAAAAACACCACCACCAACAACAACAACACCATCCAACTATACCATGATAGTTAACGGAACACTGCGATGAAAACTAGAGATTTCTCGAGTTCCTCCTACAATTTTACCATCAAAACTTAAAATTATAAACCCATTCTCGAAGATAATACAACTAAAAGTTTTATTTTTCATCATTAACTTAAAAGCCCTTATTTTTTAGGAAAAAAACAAATATAGAGCTCTTCTCGAACTCTGTTTCCTACGAAGAAAAAGAAAACGACTGATATAAGCAAGAATGATGTCGAAAATAACACCTATGTGATCGGAAATGAAAAGAAAAGTGATCTGTTGTGGAGGGTTGAGCAAATTTATTGAGTAGTTGTTTTTTGTACTGTATTGTTGAGTGAGAATGAGAGAGAAAGAGCCAGACCTCGAGATTTGAAATGATGAAACGTTTTGTATGGGTTGATTTGTATTTTGAAAAAGAATGACAAGTAGTTTTGAAAGTGTTAATTTGGTCCAAAATGATCTTAATTATTTTTAAAAATCATAAAATATATGCGTAATTTTTAAAATCATATAAAAATAATTAAAGTTGTAGTTGACCGAGTACTCTAGGAGGTAACCCTGTGAAAACTCACTCCTGATCCTAGATTAATCAATTTAGGAGTCTAACATATAAACTCAATTGAAATTGTAAAAAACAAATGTTCAACATATTGCGTCAGATTTCTCATCTGTTCTAAATTATCAATCAGATTAGGTAGCAACAGATTATGAATCTGATGTAAATTATCAAACAGATTAAGTCATCTGTTGCAACAGATTACCCATCTGTTGTAAATTATCAAATGGATTGTCATATGTCGCAACAGATTACCCATATGTTGTAAATTATCAAATAGGCGCTGCCATCTGTTATGGCTGGCCCTATGAGAACTCACCCCTAGTCCTAGATTAATCGATAGTTTACCCTATGAGAACTCACCCCTAGTCCCAAATTATTCAATTAAGGTATTAGTACCCTAGTCCTAGATTAATCAATTAAAGTATTAGTCTAACATATGAGGTAGTAAGAATCGGTTCGGCTCAGAGTGATCGATCGCCGACTCTGGTCGGGAGGAACGCAGTACCGTTTCATCATGCAATTGACAAAAGACTCAATTAAAGTTGTAGTTAACCCTATGAGAACTCACATTCAATTAAGGTATTAGTCTAACATATGAACTCAATTGAATTATATATAAACAAATGCTCAACCTGTTGCAACAGATGTCTTTTCTGTTGGATCAAATCAAATAGATTGTGTAATTTATTGCAACATATTACACATCTGTTGTAAACTATCAAACAGATTAAGTTATTTGTTGCAACAGATTACCCATCTTTTGTAAATTATCAAATGGATTGAGTCATATGTTGCAATAAATTACTCATCTATTGTAAATTATCAAATAGGCGTTGTCATCTATTATAGTTGACATTATGAGAACTCACCCCTAGTCCTATATTAATCAGTTAAGGTATTAGTTGGACATATGAGGTAGTAAGAATTAGTTCGGCTCAGAGTGATCGATCGACGACTCTTGTCGGGAGGAACGCAGTCCCGTCTCATCATGCATTTGCCAAAAGACTCAATTGAAGTTGTAGTTGACCCTATGAGAACTCACCCCTAGTCCCAGATTATTCAATTAAGGTATTAGTTAAACATACGAGGTAGTAAGAATCGGTTCGTCTCAGAGTGATCGATCGATGACTCTTATCGGGAGAAATGCAGTACCATCTCATCATGCAATTGCCAAAAAACTCAATTGAAGTTGTAGTTGACCCTTTGTGCTCATGCATCCATCCCTAATTCCACCTAGATCAATGTAGGTACTATTATTAATCTTAACATTAAGTTAATGAGAACACATTTCAACTCAGAGTGATCGATCGATGACTCGGGTCGGGATGAACGTAATACTAACACCATCCAAATGCAACGACTCAATTGGATTTGTAATTGACCCTGTGAGCTCATTCATTCATCCCCCGTTCCACCTAGATCGATGTAGGTACTATTATTAATCTAAACATTAAGTTAATGAGGAGCTCATTCTTTCATCCCTATTTCATCCTAAATCAATTGCAATGAAATCCGTTGCAACAAACAACTGAGCTATTGGAGAATTTCAAACAGATAACAATATTTGTTGCAACATATGACATTTCTTATTTAATTATCAAATAGACATTTGAATCTGTTATGACGGATGACTGAGGTGTTGGAAATTTTCAAACAGATATTGATATCTATTGTAACAGATGACGTTTCTGATTTAGTTATCAAATGATATTTCCATCTGTTGTCACTGATGACTGAGTTGTTGGGATTTCTCAAATAGATATCTAAATATGTTGCAACAGATGACATATCTTTTTGAAAATCTTTTTGTTTTCTTTTAATTTTAAAGCAAGCTACTGTCCGAGTAGATAAAGCAGTAGTACTACTAAAGGCGGTAAAAAATATTTCTTGGATAACTCAAAAATCTCATTGAGTAGTCTTGTCCTGTCTTTTCAATGTCACCTGTTTTCTTCCTTGTGCTCCTCGAATTATTAGTGAATATTAATTAATGAATATTGAAACCCTAATACTTCTTCCTTTTCATATTGACTTGGCACTCCCATCAAGAAAATATTAATTAGGGGTTTATTTTACTACCGAATTAGCCTTATTAATTATGCTTTGTAAATATAAATTTGAATAAATACACTTTGTTTAGTCATTTAATATTAAGGGTAGTACATCTAGAAATTAGAATTATCTTATCTCTCCCCTCCTCTCCTTCAGCCCTAAATCTCTCATTTTTTTTCTTTCTATCCTCTTTAGGGTTATCACAACCTTTTTTTTCTCTTCTCTTTCTCAAAAATTTTCATTCGGATCTAAACCAATCGATATCCATATCTTATATTCCTCGACTGAAATTGTTGTTTTGACCCCCTTTTGACATTGTATGATACGATTCACTATTGCTCTTTCATTCTCGTCTTCTTCTTACAACTTTATTTACATCTTTTTGTTTATTTAATGATTATTTTCCCATATCATATTTATTTAAAAAAATTAAAGGAACTTTTAATTGTTGAATAAACATACCGAGAATTTTTATTATAAGATGCGAAAAAAAGTCATCTGTTGGGAGAAGTTTAAAAGCCTTGTTGGCAGTATCATTTTTTTTTATGTATTTTATTTGTTTCTTTGTTATTGATGCTGTTATTGATGTTGTTGGTGGGGCTGGCATTGTTGAAACTTGTGGTGTGGTGTTGTTGGTGGGTTTGGCATTGTTGGAACTTGTGGTGTGGTGTGGTGTGGTTTAGACGGTGGGTGCTTCTTAGCTTAAAAATAGTGGAGTCCGAACAATCAACACAAGGAGTAAGGGAGAAAAAAATAAAAAGTTTAAAGTGAATAAGAAGAGAAGAGTTGGTTACCAAAATTTAAAAAATATGTGCTGAGTGGGAATTGAACTCAACACCAAAAGAAATAAATATCCTTAAGCACCCATAAACAACAACTAGGCTAACCAAACAACTCTTACTATGGGTGCTCACTGATTAGACTATATACGTTTTTTTCTTTATTTCCACATACATATATAAAGTTCGATACAAGTTCAGTCTGTGCTCGCACACCCGGAGGACTCCATGTGGGTCCGTCCCTTGTTGTTGATGGTGTTGGAACATAGGATGTATGCTTCTTTGTAGTTGATGATGTTGTTGGAACAAATGTTGTTGTTTTCTTTATTGTTAATATTTTTTATTTGTTGTTTGTAGTTTATGATGTTGTTGATGTTGCAACAGACGGATCAACTAATGGAACAAATCAAACCACCAGCAAGGCTGCTATGTATTCCAACAGACTCCATATCTGTTGCATCAGACTCCATATCTGACGCAACAGACTCCACATCTGACGCAAACTATCCGGGATTTATGTGTTGTGTGTGTTACTTAAATAAAACTGGTGACTTTATTAATATGTAAATTAAAAAAAATGGATCTAAATACAATATTTTATCTTTTTGTTGTATTTCCGAAAGAAACAGATTGGTAATCTGTTGCAAAATATATTCCACCTGTCAGATAACTTACAACATATGGACAATCTGTTGCAACAGATGTATATATCAGTTTGATTTTCCATCAGCTGTGGCGTCTGTTGCAACTTGCTAATCATCTGTTTATTCAATTTCATTGAGAGCAATAGATTTTTTCCAACACTTCTTGGCCAAACTCAATTTTTGCTCTTGGACTGCTTTTCTTTTTTTCTTTGCATCCTTCAAACTGGCCTCCAAATTTAATTTTTTCCCTCAATCCAATAGCAAAAATTTAGTTTGGTTGAAGAATGCAAAGAAAAAAAGAGAAGCAATGCAAGAGCGAAAATTGAATTTGGCCAAGAAGTGTTTAGAAAAATCGATTGCTCTCGATGAAATTGAATAAACAGATGACTAGCAAGTTGCAACAGACACCACAGCTAAAGGAAAAGCAAACTGATATATCCATTTGTTGCAACAGATTGTTCATTTGTTGTAAGTTATCTGACAGGTGGAATATATTTTGCAACAGATTACCAATCTTTATCTTTCGAAAATACAATAAAAAGATAAAATGTTGTATTTAGATCCATTTTTTTTCTAATTTACTTATTAATAAAGTCACAAGTATTATTTAAGTAACACACACAACACATAAATCCCGATTAGTTTCAGTAATATTGCATTAAATCCCGGATAGTTTGCTAATTATATTTTATCCCGAAATTTTGAATTGTGATACATATGTTAAGCAGTGATACATATAGCATATGTATCACTAGTAAATATGAATCTGGGATTTTATGTAATTTTTTAAAACATTAAGGGATATTGTGTAATATGATGTCTTAAATATGGGATTTGTGTAATTTTTCCTTTAAAGGGATATGAACAGTCATGGCTTTTTGTTTGACTAAGTCCAGTCCCTTCCAATTCTCAATCATTTTATAAATATGTCCCTCCGGCCTCCTCACTCACTCACTCTTGTTCATTCTACTATACTTACAATACTAATATGTCAGATCCAGATTCGTACAAGAAGGTTCATATCGAGTCCTTGCAGAAATTTCAAAGGCAGTTTGATGAAATCCAGAGTGATTTGGCCAACTTTCGAGCCAGGCTGAGGAGGGCCCTGCTGCTGCCGGATGAAAATTGTCAGGTTGACAATAATAATAGTAATAATAATAATAATAATAATAATAATAATAATAATTAGGTTATGTTTTTTCTTTCTTTTAGAGTATGTATTTCCCTTTTTTATATCCGATCTACCTATAAGGGATTCAAAAATATCCATGTATATGTTTGGTTTGGTTTGGTTTGGTTTGGTTTGTTTGGTCGATTTTGAATTTTTAATTCTTATTCAATATTTAATTATCATTCTATTTATTCCCTATTCAAAACATGTTGGCGGTTGGAGTTAGGGATGCGGTCATGATGAGAAATTCTCCTAAAAATGGTTCGTTAATAAATAATAAGGAACTAAATGATATTATAATCGTAAAAGAAAGATTATTTAATTTAAAAAAAGTCACAACATTGGATTAATTTAATTAAGATATATATATATATGATGATATGATTTTTAAGAAAAAAGTTAATGAATAGTTGTGACTGTGACTTTTGTCTAAACACATTCAACAAACAAACAAAAACAAAAAACACTTCTGATGCATCAAATTCCTCATCTGTTGCGACTTATGAATCAGTTAGAAGAAATCAAAAAAGCTCCTTAAACAGATGGTCGATTTATATCAACAGATGGTATATCTGTTGAAACGGATGGGTTATCTGATGCAACAGATATACAATCTGTTGCCATAACTCAATTAATAAAAATGGTTATTAAAGAAACGAAAAGATTAAGTCACCACCAGCTTGATTTAATTAATTCATTTCTTCACAGAAAAGAATAAGGAAATAAATGATAAACACAATTTAAACCGTAAAAAACTCACCAGAAATATTCTTGTTTTTAAATCTTCTTTATTAATTTATATAATTAAAAGTCAAAAAAATTGGATGTCATGAAGATAAAAAAAAAAATTTAAAGATATATATATTATATGTTGCAACAGATATATTATCTGATACAACAGTTGAACTATTTGTTGCAACGGATGATATACCTATTGTAATAGATGATTTATCTGATGCAACAGATATATAATCTATTGTGCAACTCAGTGTAAAAAATAAACGGTTGCTGGAAAGAACTAATTATTTTAATAATTATAAAGCTAAGCTTCAAGCTGAAAAGTCATGACCTATCATAATATTGATTAATTTAATTAAGTCATAACTTTTTACAGTAATCAAGAATGTCATTAATAAATAGAGGTGAACAGTTGTGCCTTTAAATCTGCTTTATTAATTTATATAATTAAAAAGTCATAAAATTTGGATGTCATGAAGATAATATATATGTTGCAACAGATATATTATCTGATGCAACAGGTTATCTATTTGTTGAAAATCATGATATATCTGTTGTAACAGATGATTTATCTTATGCAACAGATATATTATCTGTTGTCCAAGTCGGTGTTAAAAAAATGGGTTCCTGAAAAGAAGTAATTATTAATAATAATAAAGCTGAAAAGTCATGACCTATCATAATATTGATTAATTTAATTAAGTCATAACTTTCTACAGTAATCAAGAATGTCATTAATAAATGGAGGTGAACAGTTGTGCCTTTAAATCTGCTTTATTAATTTATATAATTAAAAAGTCAGAAAATTTGGATGTCATGAAGATAATATATTTTTTTAAAATATATATATTCTATGTTGCAACAGATATATTATCTGATGCAACAGGTTATCTATTTGTTGCAAATCATGATATATCTGTTGTAACAGATGATTTATCTAATGCAACAGATATATTATCTGTTGTCCAAAACAGTGTAAAAAAAATGGTTCCTGAAAAGAACTAATTATTAATAATAATAAAGCTGAAAAGTCATGACTTATCATAATATTGATTAATTTAATTAAGTCATAATTTTTTACAGTAATCAAGAATGTCATTAATAAATGGAGGTGAACAGTTGCAATTTTTTGCCTAACTCATTCAAGTTCAATCCTCTATAAATAGGTCTCTCCTTACTCAATCGTTCGTTCTACTACACACTATTTATTCCTCGCTCTCATTACACCTTCAACTACTTTCTCTTCAAGGACTTGATAGCTTTTTCCTGTCTCTGGTAAGTTTTTTTCTTGATTTTTATGTAAATATACGTTGTATTACATTACATTTGAATTCTTTCTTTTCTTTACTTTTGTGTTTACGTGTATGTTTTGTCAACTTATGCATTTTTTAGATATGGCTGATCCTGTGTGGGATGTCGCTATTTTACAATACACCATGAGGGAACTACAGAAGGAGGTTCATGACCTGCATTGGGAGTTGGCCGTCATCAGAGTAAGGATGCTGCGGGAGATCCGCAGGCTGCGGAGGGCGTTGTTGCTGCCCTTTGAAGATTGGTCGGCTGGCCATACAAATAATAATGATGTTAAAAATGATGATAATAATAATTAAGCTTTTTTTTCTGCTATCTATATATTTTATTTTATTTTATATAAAAAATTATGTTTGATGCACTTGACTTTTTATTTCTTATTTAATTTTCGTATTGTCTATTTCTATTTCTTAACAAATGGCATGTCTACAATTAAGGAATAATTTGATTCCAGTATCAATAGCAAGAACATATGAGTTATCTGTTAGGTTTTGTGTCTGACAGGAGTTGTATTTTGTTGTTCGAAACAGATTATTTATCTGATGAAACAGATTATTTATCTGTTGAAACAGATTACTAATCTGGTGCAACAGAATACCCATCTATTCGACTCATAATCATATTACGGGCAACTAGAACCCTTAAACATGAATCCAACATGAGTCTACTGTTACAACAGAATATTTATCTGGTGCCGCAGATAATGGATCTGTTTAAACAGATTGCTCTTGTATTGCATTCGTGTTCGCGTGCAAACTATTGTTGAAAAAATAACACATTAGCAGTTACCCAGATTCAACTAAAAAGCATAATCTGACTTACCAAAGTCTCCTCTCAAGTAAATTCCAAAGTTGAAAGTGATTTACGAAATAAAATTTGACATAAGAATTTGGTCAAAGAGCAGCAGTTGGGGTAACAACAACAACAACAATGGTCAACAAGAAGAATATGAAGTTGATAATGAAGTATAAGATAATGATAATGAATCAGAAGATGATGAATAAAGCAGCAGCAACAATGAACAATGAATATCGTGAAGAGAGAGAAAACAACAACGGATGAGGAGAGAGAAAAAGACGTTTTTTTTACCTTTGTTTCCCGTTATATATTAACTAACATTTGAATCAAAGTGTAAATTTAAAAACTTGTGGGTTATTTTGAAATTTTTCAAACTTTCTTAAATCATAATGAAGTAATTGTCACATCTACTCAATTATTAAGACTTGTGTCACCTACAGCTCATTTTAAAACTCTTTTGTCACCTGTGACCCAAACCCCCAAGTAACACACTACAATTGTGTAAACAAATAAATTTTGAAAACAAAGTCATACACAAAGTAATAAATAATAATTAGTTTTATACAAAGATGAAGATATATAAAATATTTGTACAATGAATTTGTATGAGTTCAAAGACAGTTGCATATAGGTGTGTTCCAATTTTCTAATCTTTGGTCGGTCAAATTTTAAAAAATATATTTTTTTAAGAAAATGAGTTAAGGTAAACAAGTTCTAAACATTCACATCCACCCAGGGCGGCTCAACCCTTTCGAGAAAAAGGCGGCCGTCTTAGGCCCCAAATTTGAGAGCCTTATTTATTTATTTTTTAATAATAATACTTTATGAATTTATTTTAAATTATTAAATTTTATTTATAAAAAAAAAAAATTATATAAAAAAAATTTAGAAGGAATTTGATATATGTAGTTCGGAGTGCTATATTTGAAGAAATTAATGTATTAACTATATTATTAACTAAAAAATGTATTACAAGAAATCGATTATATAATTTTAAAAGTAGACTTAATAAAAATAATTAATTTTTCTTAGACCACGAATTTTCTTGAACCGCCCCTGATCCACCACCTAACACCCTCAACCCCAACCGCGCTTAACCATCTCAATCCCCTGGGCTGTCACTCTTCGAACCCCATCATCATAATGATTTGCTAGATTACATATAAATATTTTATGAATAATATAATTATGTTACTTAACAAACGTTAAAAAATAAATAAGAAATTCATTAATTTTTTTGTAAAAAAATCTTTTTTATAAAACATTTTCCTTCGTACCAAAGACACCCTTCGTTGTTTATAGGAATAAACATTGATTAGATAACCCAGGAAAATAATGAAAAATAATATGATAGTAATTAAACTACACATATAGTATAAGACTTCCTTGCAATGATAATCTATAATAAGCAATATCCTCAATCAACCATTCTAATTGGTTTTCACAAAATTCACTATAGATCAAATTATCTTGGTCCGTCAATCTACCACTCGACTCTGCATTTTTGACTTATGACTGGCTATGAATGATTAATAAAATTGGGCTAAGTTAACATTCCAATCAGTTTAAAATAATTGTATTCGCAAGTTAAATATATAAAAAATATACATTTTTTAATATAAAAAAGGAAATTTCATATATATCATAATTGATATAGCAGAAATATATAGTTGCTGGTTATTATTTTGGTGGATGATTATTTATGTTAAGTTGTTTAAAATATTTCTCACACATGTATAACAATATACTATTCTTGAATATTTTGAATTTGAAACTTGAAATTTGAAGTTTAAAATTGTGATTTTTGAAACTTGAAGTTATGTTTGGACATCTTCTAACTTTACTTGGAATTTTTTTAAAAAAAATCTGATCAAACAAACATAGAAAAATAAGTTTTCAAAACCTTATCCAAAATGTATAGCCAAATGCTAGCTAGGTACATATATTCCTCATAAAATGGAGGTTCAGAATCCACATTCACAAATAAAGTCTAAGCATGGCAAAGGCCGCAGTAGGTACCTCTAATATCACCCTGGTCCTAATATTTTCATATCTATTAGCTTCTTGTATCCATTTCCATATAGGGGAATGCCAATGCCAAAAGCCAAAAAGAAATGCATCTCTCTTCATCTTTGGTGATTCTTTTTTGGATGTGGGCAACAACAATTACATCAACACTAGCACACTTGACCAAGCCAACTTTTGGCCTTATGGAGAAACTTACTTCAAGTTCCCCACCGGCAGATTTTCCGACGGCCGTTTGGTATCTGATTTCATTGGTAAGCACTTGCTTCTAAACTACTAACTCCATGAAATTTGCATGGCCGCCCTTAGAGGCAAGCCATCAGATTTGAAGTTTATGAATTCAGAATTTTACCTAGTCTTGTCCTTTCTAGTTGTTTGGTTCTACATTAACAATTTATTTACATATATTCAAATATTAAATTCAAACGAATCTGTTGCCGAAATACTAGCTCCGTCTTTGATGACAATGCTTGGTGGCGGAGCTCTAGTGTTAGGTACGTGTTAATTTGGACGGATAGTTTTTGCTTAAATTTTGTATTTGAATTAAGAAGTTGACTAAATATGCATAAATATTCATTTTGAATCCAATAAGTAAAATGAGATATAAATACGGTGACAAATTCAGAACTTATAAGGAGTTGGGATCAATGAAGGATTCAAATGAACCTCCTTCATTTTGAAGGTTAAAATTTGAACATATACCAAGTTAATTAAATAAAGTTTTTTTTTTTATATATAAGGTTATGAATCCTCATATCTCGTAATTTTTAAATAATTACATAAACAGTTTAAAAATTACTTTAGATCACGTGTTTGAACTCTAAACATAATATTTTTACATATTTTTAATCCTCTTTTTAAGATTTTTGACTCCGTCACTCGTCCTGATTTCCTTTTTTTTTTTTTCTCTTTAGCTAGCCAGCCTAGATATTTAATATGACAAAACATTAATGTACTGTACATTGTATTGTCTTTTTTATTGTTTTTATTTATTTGACAGCTGAATTTGCAAAATTGCCATTGCTGCCACCCTTTCTGCAGCCGGGGAGTCAACACAGATATTATAATGGCGCAAACTTCGCCTCCGCCGGGGCGGGAGCTCTTGCTACGACTTTCGAGGGATCGGTATGTCATTTACTTTCCTCGTCTTCGAAAATTTTAACAAGAAAATTCAAAATAATGTATGTGTATATGTTGTACTTAAGATTCAAACCTGTAACGTAACATAACTTTTGAATTATACTTATCGCTACACTATAAGATAACTTAATTATTTGATCTTTTTGCATAGTGTAACTTTCCGATGAAGAAGATTCAATTGAATGGTGTGTGTGTTTGTTTTCGAATATGTATAAGGAGTTTGCTCTCTATTCACTTTGGTGAAAAACTTTTTTATACTTTCAAATGTTCTTTTCAACTCTCTATTAAATAACTTTATAATTAGTTTCAATTTATAATAATTGGTTGCAATGAGTCATATCATACTAAAATGATTATATTGCAAGTCAAAAGTATGTTCGCTAATCCATACTTAAAGGTTACACAGAAGATTAAAAGATAATAATAATTACTTCTACAGTGTGCGTTTATTTTACAATATTTTCCTTTTAATTACTTAGGTCAAGAAACAATGATAGCTATCTAAATTTGAAATCAATTTAAACTTCAATTTTTCATTTGACTCTAAATGAGAAACATTATAATCATACAAGAACGTCAAGATGACAAGTGTCAAAATTCTTATTACTGCATAAATATTATAGTTTCAATAGTACAAATTTAAGGAGAAAAAATCTCTTTTTTGGGGTGACTATTCAAACTTTGGGATAAATTAAAAAGAATGGAGTGATTATTTTGTTGACTTAGTGAACAACTCAGGAAGCTACCTATGTCAGGCAGGAATCAATGATTAATAGAGACAGATTACTGATTTTGTATCCATATATAGAAGTAAAACAGAAGATATTTGTTGAGAAATGCAAAATCGCATGGATACGATTCTCATTTTGCATCTTGATTAATTGGATCGTTTCTTTATGGATTTCTATCTTAAACTCTTCGAGATGTGTTTCCGAGTATTTCTTGATCATTTTATCCAAGAAGAGGAGTTCCTCTAATTCTATGAATTTTTCTAGAAGACTCTTTTCTTGAATAGTATTCATGAAAATTTCGGATTGTCTAGTATTCCACCAATTAGTAACCCAAGATTTCGGACATTTATTAATTGAGAAAGAAATTCACCAGGGCAAAAATACTATATATGCAAGATAGAAAAAAGGGGTGAATGCTTTCTTTTTTGCCATTTTTTCATCTGTGAATTGTTAATCAACCCCTCCGTACACTCTATGCGATCGAATATTTCTTACACAAATGAATTTTATGTAAGGTATCGAACTTATGAATCTAAGAGAGACGTTTGACTTTTTTTTCAAAAATAACTTACAAGTAACTTTGACTCATCACTATTTAATACTAGGTGGCTACGGACCCAATGTTAATCCTTGAAAATTTTATTTTATGTAAGATTTTATCATTTAATTAAAATCTTTATTTGTTTGGTTGATAAATTTTTATTTAGGCATATATTATTATATTTAGATTAATGAAATTTATATAAGAATATTTTAAGTTGTTAATATGACAGTCATATAATTTCAAAAGACAATCAAAATTTTTTATAGATTTTTTTCAAATATTTATAATTATTAATGATTGTGATTTTATTACTTTTCACATAGTAATTATCAAATATATAATAAAATATTTTAAGTTAGTTAACTGTTGTAATTTAGAATATCTTTTATGTAATTTTTAAATAAATACATATTAATTTTTTTTAAAACTTTTGTGTCATTGATAGTCTATCATATTGGTAAAATAATTTAAGTTTTTAATTATTGTTATTTTTAATTTATTTTTCTATTCCAATTTAAGTGGCACTGATATAATTTTGAGAGTCAACCAAATATTTCATATCTTTTAAATTTTTTAAGTTGTTAATTATTGTGATTAAGATATTTTTTAATGTATTGTTTTGAAATATATAACAAATTAATTATTTTTTAGATATTTAAGTTGTTAACTATAGTATTATAATTTATAACATTTTTTATATAATTTTCAAATAATACATGTTACTCTTCTTATTTAAACTTTTGCGGCATTGATAGTCAATTATATTTTTTAAATAATTTAATTTTTTAACTGTTGTAATTTATAATATTTTTTCTGTATTCCAATTTAACTAACACAATGCTTAGATGACCATAATAATTAATTATGAGTGAAATAATAAATTCATGATTGAAGCAGCAGCGAAGCAGACTTGCCTTAAATAACTTACACTAATAATTAATTAGAAGTTATATAGAAAAATTACTAGAAAAATACTTGTTAAAAAAATTTAAGTGGGTCTCATATAAGACATCACGTTAATTTAATATTAAGTATTATTAATTTTTTTAATACTTAAATAATTTATAATAATTAATTAGGAGTGATATAATAAAATTGTGGTTGAAGCAGCAGAAGCAAACGTGTCATAAATATTTATTTTACTTTTATTTAGTAAATATTATTAATTTTTATAATATATAATAATTAATTAAAGTAATATAATAAAATTACAGAGAAGATTGTCGACGGTCTCGTGCCTGCTCACCGTGACTTCTAATATAGGAGAATTACCCTCCGTTGTACTGTCACATCATATAGTGTATTCTTTAACGTTATAAAAGTGACTTAAATTTGTCTTTGTTAACGTCATCCATTTTAATCAAAATGGCATGTCAATTCACTATTTCACTAACATTAACTCGTTTCTTTCATTACTATCCAAAGTCATCAACACTAGTGCGCCACTATTGATAATATAATCGAGGACGATGTACACTGATTTTTTATTACCAGGAAATAAATATAACCCTTTTTCCTTAATGAAATTATCAGTGTGTATTTTCTACTGCTTCAAGTTGTGTTGAACTCATAGTTTTGTATGTAAAATAAAAAGAGAAAAAAATCTATTATGAACTGTTGAAAAATGCTTTAAAACCACTATAGTTTTTGAAATAATCAGTGTGTATTTTCTACTGCTCCAAGTTGTGTTGAAATTCTAATTTTGTATGTAAAACGGAATGAGAAAAAAACTTCTATTTTGAAATAATCAAAAAATACTTTGAAGCCACCATAATATTTTAAATGATCAATGTGCATTTTATCTTGCTTCAAGTTGTGTTGAAATCCTAGCTTTGTACGTAAAACAGAAGGAGAAAAGAACTTCTATTTCGAAATAATCAGAAAATACTTTGAAATCACCAAACTTTTTGAAATCAGATCATCAGTGTGCATTTTCTACTGCTTTAAATTATGCTGAAATCCTAGCTTTGTACGTAAAACAAAAGGAGAAAAAAACTTCTACTTTGAAACAATCGAAGAATGCTTTGAATCCACCATAGTTTTTAAAATCAACTGTGTGCATTTTCTAATGCTCCAAGTTGTGTTGAATTCCTAGCTTTGTACGTAAAACAGAAGGAGAAAAAACTTCTATTTTAAAACAATCGAAAATGCTTTGAATCCACCATGATTTTTAAAATCAACAGTGTTCATTTTCTACTTCTTCAAGTTGCGTTGAAATTCTAGTTTTTTATGTGAAACAGAAAAAAGAAAAAACTTCGATTTTCAAACAATCGAAAAATGCTTTAAAACCACCATAGTTTTTGAAATCAGATCATCAGTGTGCATTTTCTACTACTCCAAATTGCGTTGAAATCCTAGCTTTTTATGTGAAACAAAAGGAGAAAAAAGTTCTATTTTGAAACCGTCGAAAAATGCTTTGAAACCACCATAGTTTTTGGAATCAGACCATCAGTGTGCATTTTCTACTGCTCCAAGTTGTGTTGAAATTCTAGTTTTGTATGTGAAACAAAAGGAAAAAAAAACTTCTATTTTTGAAACAGTCGAAAAATATTCTGAAACCAACATATATAATTTTTGAAACCAACGATGTACATTTTCTATTGCTTCAAATTGTGTTGAAATCCTAACTTTTTACGTAAAGCGAAAGGAGAAAAAACTTCTATTTTGAAACAAATGCTTTGAATCAACCATAATTTTTAAAAATCAACGGTGTGCATTTTCTACTATTTCAAGTTGTGTAGAACTCCTAACTGTTTATGTAAAACAGAAGGAGAAAAAAACTTTCATTTTGAAATAGCTGGGAAATGTTGAGATCACCATAGTTTTTAAATTATCAGTGTGTATTTTCTACTGCTCCAAGTTATATTGAAATTCTGACTTTGTATGTAAAATAAAAAAACGTCTATTTTGAAACAGTTTGAAACCAGCATAATTTATGTGATGTAGTATTCTTTTAATAAAGAATGAGTACATATATGCACAGAACTTACCTCTAATTCGAAGTAAGATAGAGAGATTATTTTCAATAGATCCTCGGCTCAAAATAAAAATAATCTAAAAAAATATAATAAAAATACAAAAAAGAAATAATAACAAAATAAAATAAAAATATTTACTACAACAAAATAATACTCCCTCCGTTTCGAAATATGTGAATTATTGGGATGTGTTTCAAAATAACTGAATCATTCCAAATTTACCCTTATGATTTGACAACCAATTAACTTTTGAAAAGGTATTACAAGGTCAAATTTTTCTTTTTTTTGGGATAAAAATGGAAAGTTGTGTTAAATTTATGTCTTTAATGTTTTTTCCTTAATTTGTGTGTCAAAATTTAACAATTCATTTATTATGAAACGGAGGGAATACTATAAGCCAACTAGAAACAACTAATATCAACATGCCTTCCTTGATTTGATAGTTGCATGCATGGTACAAGTGAGACAGAGGGTCCCTTAGACAAAATCAACACAGACCAATGACAGCTTTGTACTAGAGACCAGGCCCAGAAACAAATACCCTGTTGTTTTATTTGGACTTTATACTTCCACGCCACAATTTAGGTGGTCCATAATCTTGGTCAACAAATAAAAAGGATCACAAATTCAGGCCCCTACTCTCCTTGAAAGGCACAAATCAATGTTTGAGATTTTAATAGAGATCTCATTTTGATATTAGAAATTTTCAGAAATAGCAGTGTTTTGAGCTCTAATTATTGATCGTAGCGATAATTCAGCTAATTATTAATGTAACAATAGTTCAGTGTATCTATTTGTTCTTAGACAGAATGAATGGATGCACTGATAACATATCTAATGAATAGATACATAGTAGTATCTCAAGTTTGTAAAGTGCACTACTGTTGTGTTTGGCAATTTGTTGATCTTCTGGATAATCGACACTAAGAATAATAAATATGGTTTGTTGGGTGATAGGAATCCTTTAAGGTTAGCTAAACATGATGACATTCAATACAAAATGCTGAGCAAAGTTGTTGGCCTGAAGAGTACTATCACTATGATTAGTAATTAGGGCTAAAAATACAGTTATTTCTGAAATTCTATTTTTATTTTTATTTTATTTAGCAGGTGAAACTACTTTATTGATGGGTATCGCTAAAACTTAATAGTCCGACCTTTGTTAGTCATAGATTGTTTCTTTAGAAAGTTTAAACTTTACGTCATTGAGGATTATGGTGAAATGATTAGATCATCATCGTATTCATAAATTTGAATTTTGGGAATGAAAAAAATTCCTTAGAAAAAGATCGATACCAGACATGGCTATACCAAAGAAGAAGTAATTTAATTTGCAAAAGCAATAATTTTATTGATTTATTATTTTTATGGATCAAAATCATGAATTGCTTTTTGAGAAGTAAATTATTTTTGTTGTTCAGGTAATCAGTATGGAGACTCAAATGAAAAATTTCAAGAAGGTGGAGACTTGGTTGACAAACAAATTAGGCAAATTTAAATCACAAGAGATCTTATCAAATGCAGTCTATTTATTTAGCATTGGAACCAATGACTACCTAATTCTCTTTGTGACCAATTCCTCAATACCATCCTCTCCTCAATACCAACAAATGGTCATTGGCAACTTGACAACCATCGTTAAAGTAAGTTTATAAGCGGGTTAAACTGAATTCTAGTATTTTAAAAAAAAATTCTATGCATTTAATAAATATTTGACTAAAAAATGAATTGTTTTGTCATCTACATAAACTCATCCAACTTTGTTTTCTCTTAACTAAAGATCGATCCACTGGACT
This sequence comes from Capsicum pubescens, assembly GCA_030864215.1. NCBI lineage: Eukaryota > Viridiplantae > Streptophyta > Magnoliopsida > Solanales > Solanaceae > Capsicum > Capsicum pubescens. The sequence goes on along the minus strand of CM061549.1, from coordinate 64,223,829 downwards.
CATTACACCAAAAAAGATATTTAGCGTCAATTAATTGACGGCAATAGTTTAATTGTTGTTAGATTATATTTTTAGAAGCAATTATTAGTGACAATTACATGTTAGCACTATTTGAAAGTGCCCTTAAAACCTATAGCAACATTGGATCTACATACAATTAACTAATACCGGTATAAGCTTAAAGCACTCTTTGTTAAAGTGCATATTTATTTCTGCTAAGAGCATTTATTGTTGTGGGGACTGTCTCTATGTCAGCTGATTTAGCGATTTCTAGTCTTCATCTCTCTGGTGTTTCATTCATATTAATCCCCTCTTTCAAATTATTTTGTATGATCAAGAATACATATGAATTCTGCAGGAGATATACAAAATTGGAGGGAGGAAATTTGGATTCTTTAATTTAGGAGACTTGGGGTGTCTGCCAGGCTTAAGAATGCTCAATTCATCTAGCAAAAATGGGTGTTTGGAAAAAGCTTCAAACATGGCCAAATTACATAATGTTGAGTTGTACAATGTCCTCTTGAAAATGGAGAAACAATTGAAGGGGTTCAAGTATTCAATCTATGACTTCAATAGTAGTTTGACAGAGAGGATTGATCATCCCTCCAAATATGGTATGTACTATTTTCAAAACCATTTCTTGATTGATATATACATGGTTAATGTGCGTAATTGATCAATCGGAGGATGTATTTATTGTAGCATGTCTAATTAGAAACAACCTCTCTGTCTCACATAAGGTAGGAGTAAGATATGTGTACATCCCACACTTCCAGACCCCACTTGTAAAACCACACTAGATATTGTTGAAAATTGGAATAACGTTGTGTTGTGTTGTGAAGTCATGCTCTCGAAAAATTCAGAACCTTGACCTCTCAAAATTTAAATTCTGAATCCCCTTTTGGATTAAAATATGGTGTTACAATTGTTACAGGTTTGAAGGAAGGAGAAATAGCATGTTGTGGATCAGGGAGATTTAGAGGCATACTTAGTTGTGGAGGGAAAAGGCCAGTGGGACATGAATTTGAGCTTTGTCAAGATCCAAATATGCATGTATTTTGGGACTCCTATCATCCAACTGAAACTATATGCCACCAAATGGCAGCTGAAATGTGGAATGGGCCTTCTAATTTTAAGTCCCTCTTTCAATGCTTGTAATTTATAAACTAGCTACACTCTCTGTTTCCATTTTATGTGACGGTGTTTGATTGGGTGTAAAGTTTAAAAAATATAAGAAGATTTCTGAAAAATTATGATCTAAAACAAGTTATAGAAATTTGTATAGTTATAAATCATTTCATCGCCAAAGTTAAGGATGGTATACATATGGTTCACACACAGCTTTAATAAGAAATTAATGATAAATTTTATAAAAAAGGGTCAAAAATATTCCTTAATTATTTGAAATAGATCAAAAATATCTTTCGTTTGTTTTTTGACTCAAAATACCCCTTTGTTTGCTTTTTGGGCTCAAAAATATCTCTTCGTTAATTTTTTGGCTCAAAAATACCCTTCTATCTAACGGAATATCATCGAGCGCGCCACGTGGATAAAAAAGACTACTTAACCAATTCACGTCAGCATACACGTGGAAAATCACTCAATTTAATCCATTTAACCATCAATCTATTTTATTCTATTTAAAATCAAACTCAACCCATATTCAAAGAATCCAAACCAAGAGACAAAATTTAATTCTTCAACTTTTTTCCTCAAATTATCCCTTTCACCGCCTTCAATTTCATTATTAACATTTTCAAAGCTACGAGACTCACTCAAGCAATTCTTAACCTCATCGACTTGTGGTTGTCCTACATTGCCACTAAACTTTCTCTCTCTAAATTTCAGCTCTGAGTTACCATTCCTCTCACTACAATCACGTTCCTCATTAGACGAATTTAGATAGGATATCCAGTAGCAATCCGAGCTCTTGAAAATCGGATCGACTATTTGAGGATTCAATTATTTAGGGCCAACCAAATTAAAATCTGATTCTTTTGGATCAACAATTTGAGGACCTGATTATTTTCTCATCTTTCACCTTGATCGATTCGAAATATTTGAACCCATCACATGAAAAATAAGCAGTCAAATACTTTAATTTTTTTCTTCTTGGGTCAGTTTTTTTTTTTAATATGGGTGAGGTTGAATCTTTTAAATAGACAAAAATGGGTTGATGATTAGATGTATTAAATGAGGTGATTCTTCACGTGTATGCTGATGTGTACTGGCTAAGTGGCCTTTTTTTCCACGTGGAGTGTTTGGTGGCATTTCGTTGGAGAAAGGATATTTTTGAGCCAAAAAATTAACGAAGGAGGGTTTTTTATCCCCCAAAACAAATAGAGTTGAGCCAAAAAATAAATGAAGGATATCTTTGATTCATTTTGAATAGTTCAGAGATATTTTTAACCATTTTCCGTAAATTTTAAGTGAGGGTGGATTCTAATGGAGTTGTTGATATTTTCTGAGCATGGTGATGAGATTCTTAATTAATTTTAGGATAGATGTAGGAAAACTCAGCCTTTATAAATCTATTTTGCAGTTATATGTGATCATACAAAGGATATACATATCTCATAAATATTTATAAAATTGTTGGAGTCCCACATCGATGGGTTAAAGGGTCCTTGGTCTCCTTATATGGTCTTGGGCAATCCTCCCCTTTTGAGGTTGAGTTAGGCCCAAGGTTCATTTCTTTATCATGGTATCAGAGTCAGGCCCACCTAGTTCATTTTTTCCGATGTTAGGCCCCCGCGTCTTATATTGTCTACGCTCCAGATGTCCAGCCCTGAGTGTGCGTCTTATATTGTCTACGCTCCAGATGTCCAGCCCTGGGTGTGCGGGGGTGTTGGAGTTCCACATCGGTGGGTTAAAGGGTCCTTGGTCTCCTTATATGGTCTTGGGCAATCCTCCCCTCATGAGCTAGCTTTTGAAATTGAGTTAGGCCCAAGGTCAATTTCTTTATCAAAAATTTTGTACATTTATGTGAAATCATACATATCTATTTATATTCATGTATGTCGGTATATTTCTACTTATACATCAGGCGTATACATAAAATTGTATATCTCATGAAATAAGTACCTAGGCAAAATTAGCAAATTCGCACAAACTTGGTTTCTAAATTCGCACTACTATATTTTCTTCCACTTCTGATATTACTCAACTTTCCGGCAAGAATCACAGCCACTAATCAGTCGTGGAACTAGAATTTTCATTGAGGAAGTTCGAAATATGAAAAGTAAACACACTAAAAGGCCTAAAGAGACTCAACATCTATATATACAAACAAACAAAAAAAATCTAACCATGTATAAATTAAACATTGTAATTTTCCGTAGAATAGGGGCCGAAACCCCTGGACCATTGCTAGCTCTACCTCTGCGAAGAATGCACTTACCCTGATACCCATTGTGTCCGCCACCAGCCGACCCCAACCGAAAACAACCCTCCTACGGCAACTACAACCCCTGAATCAACCCACTATGAATCTACTATATTTTATTTCATAATATAAATATATATATATATATATAGACACACATATATATATATATTAGTAATAGTAATAATAATAAAGTATTTGTCTCTCTTAAAACAGAGTAAAACTAACTGATTTGAATTTAAATTGATTTTAGGGTGTACGCCTAATTTTCTCGAGATTGTAGTTCAGTCGGCCAGAGCACCGCTCTTTCAAGGCGGAAGCTGTGGGTTCGAGCCCGTCAGTCCCGACAGATCCAACAAATATACAAATTCATCTCTTCATTTTTTATATATATATATACTAGTTAAGTGGACGTGTTTTGCACGTGTGTCTCGTATTGATAATGTAATTATATATAAAGAAATAAAATTATTAAAAAATAGCAATTGAGTTGTAAAAAATATTTTATCTATTTAAAAGATATAATTTGACACTAAAAGTGTTTCATCTTAATCAATAAAACAATATATAAAATGAAAATTTTAATGAATTAAATTTTTTTGCTCATCAAAGAAAAAGATTTAGAGGAAAATTAAGTTGCAAAGGAGCATTTGTTGTACATATATATCATATTAAATTAAAATATAAATATTATTTGTACTTTACGATTCAATTTAGGGTTGAGACTAATATTCATAATATAAAATATAACAGAAATGGAGAAAAAAGTCATAACATAATCAATCTCTCTTAATTAATTATTATGAGTCATCTAGGTATTAAGAAAATAAATAATATTTAATAAAAAATAAAATAGACATAAAATGCGGAATTAACTCTTAATGTTTTAAATTAAATTTTCGTCTTTCGAACGATGATTTTACTATATCACTCCTTATTATAAGTCATTTATGTATTAGAAAAAAAATAAGAATAAAAAAATAATATGTCAACATAAAATATTTGATTGACTATCAAAATTATATTAGTGTCACATAAATTGAGACGGGACAGAAGAAGATATAAAGCAACATCTATTATTTGAAAATGAAATAAAAAGTACTGTAAATAACAATAATTAACGGAAAAAAAAATTGACTGATTTCTGCTGCTTCAATCGTGATTTTAATGTATCACCCTCGATTAATTATTATAAGTCACTTATGTATTGAAAAATTAATAATATTGAATCCGTGATTTTACTCTCTCTCTCTCTCTCTCTCTCTCTCTCTATATATATATATATATATATATATATATATATATATACTATGAATAAAAAATTTCATGATATTTTTTAAAAAAAATAAAAATTACTACATATACTTAAAGGGCAAAAGAGTAAAAACACACAAGAGATAAATGTAGAGAAATCAAGAAGCACCAAATGGATTATTAACATTTGTAACATTCAACACATTTCTAAATGTTTCCAAATTCTTCTTGAATCAACACATACACATAATAAAAATAATAAATAATAATAATTACATTTTATTATATCACCTCTAATTAATTATTATGGTCATTTAAGCATTGTGTCACATAAGTTGAAATAGAAAAAATATTATAAATCACAATGATCAAAAATTTAAATTATTTAAAAAATATAATTGGCTATCGTCGACACAAAACTCTGGACAAGGAGAGTAGCATATATTATTCAAAAATTACATAAAAAGTATTATAAATTACAATAGTTAACAACTTAAAATATCCAAAAATAATTTAATATGTTATATATTTCAAAATAATTACATGAAAAATACTAGAAATCGCAATAATTAACAACTTAAAAATTTTAAAAGATATAAAATATTTGGTTGGCTCTTGAAATTATATTAGTGTCACTGAAATTGGAATAGAAGAAAAGTATTATAAATCACAATAATTAAAAACTTAAATTATTTTTAAAATATAATTGACTATCAATGCCACAAAAATTTGGACAAAAAAAGTAACGTATATTAATTTAAAAATTACATAAAAAGTATTATAAATTACAATATTTAACAACTTAAATTATCTAAATACATATTAAAATAACATATATTGAACTCATGCTAGATTTCGGATGAATCCTAGAAAACATATGTAATCCTTTTATTAAAAAAAATTATTTAAATATATCAAGATTGAATAAATAAATAAATAAATAAATATCTTAATGTTGGGCCCGTGCTGACATGGGTCATGCTCCTCTAATTAAATAGAAAAGTAAAGAAACAAAGATTCATACAATTACTTGGATGCTAACATTAAAAAATAGAATTTACTTAATTTGTTTTCTATTTTAAGTAAAATTCTTGCCAAAATAACCTATCTATTTTTGTTAAATTATTTTTAAAAGGGGACTCACAAATTCGATTAACAAATAACTACTAAAGTAGTATTTTGTTAGTATTAAAGTTCATATTTGATTAGTTCCTCGAAGGTGAATTAATAATTGAAAATCAATAATATTTTTAAGAAAAAAATATGCGAAAAATACCTGTACTTAGATGAAATTTACAGTTACTCATCCTGAACTTTGAGGGGGTCCTATGCCTCTCCTAGACTATTTTTTACCGTATTTAACTGACATATATTTGCCCCTTATCAAATATTTTTTTCTCACGCGTTCAATGTGCGTGAAATACATGTAGTGGTTCAAGTGTCAAATATATGTTAGTTAAATATGGTAAAAAATAGTCTAGAGGGTCATAGGACCCTCCGCAAAGTCCAGGATGTGTAACTGCAAATTTCATCAAAGTATAAATATTTTTCACACTTTTTTTCCTATTTTTAATTATGTTTATATAAGGTGAATTAATAATTGAAAAATCAATAGTATTTTTAATTATGTTTAAATAGGGAAATATAATAATCAAATTTTAATGGGACACCTAAAGTATTACAAAATAATTAAATAATAATTCAGTAAAATGATAAATGACAGTTTTGTCTATTGTGAAGTATTTTAATGAAAGACAAAAAGTTCAAATCACTTTTCTAAAAGTTTTCATATTTTTAATATATTATAGATATAGATTATAGATTATAGATTATAGATTATAGATTATAGATTATAGATAGATTATAGATTATAGATATATATAAAATATATTTTTTTTAAAAGCGACAATGAGCATAATCTCATTCCCAACGGAGGATTTTCTTTTTTTTTTCTTTTTTTTGTTTGGCACTTCTCACAAAGGTGCCCTTGGGCGTATGTTCCAAATCTTCCACAACCACCGGCTGGTTATAATAATTAAAAATTATACAAACTCACAACTTAAGTTTTACTTATTACAAAAAATCTCATCTCTCTAAATATATTATAAAAATCTCATTTTTCTATAAAAATACATATACATAGCTTCTATATATATGTCGACCCTGTTATATATATGAATTGACCTTATTATGTATATGTCGGTCTTGCCATACTTGTTATGTGTATGAATCGGTCTTATTATGTATATGTCGTCCTTATCATATACAAAGGTTTTTATGTATATATCGAGCTTGTTATGTACTCCTTCCGTTTAAAAAAAAATGACCTACTTTCCATTTTAATCCGTTTAAAAAAAAATGACCCCCTTTTTTTTTTTGCAATACTTTAATTTTAACTTTCCACATGACATGTTTAGGACCACAAGATTAAAAGACATTTTGGTATATTTGACACAACTTTAATTTAAGGCCACAAGATTCAAAAGTTTCTTTATTTTCTTAAACTTTGTGTCAAATCAAAGTAGGTCATTCTTTTTTAAACGGGGGGAGTATATAAATTGGGAGAGAGATTAAAATCATTAAGGAAGTGGAAAAGAGTGCAAGTAATTCTAATAAGATTGGGATTTATGTTATTTTTACTTATAATAATATCTCATATTTGCCCGAGAAATATACTAATTATTTCAAGCGAATAATATACTAAAAGAAACATAGAAAGAAGCATATCTCAACTTGGGACTGTTTAGAGGAGATTTGAGTTGGTCGGAATTGAAAAAAGATTAGCTCGTAAGGACAATGAACTATTTTAATGTATAAATATCGTATAGTACTAAAAAGTCTTGTTTTAGCCATAAAATTTAGTGAGGGGTGTCCCTCACTAATCAAGATTTAGTGAGGGAAGCATCACTACAAGATGTCTTGCTAATTTGAGCCTTGCTAATTATTAGTGAGGGAGATCCTCGCAAAGTAGTGGACTCCAACACTCAGCCATCACTATATTGGTCTCATAATTTTTCAGAAAAATATAATGTAGTGAGGGATGTCCCTTGCCATATTAAAATATATATAATATTAATTTATAATTTAGTGAGGGACAACCCTTACTATATTGAAAATATCTATAGTATTAATTTATTACTTAGTGAGGGACGACCTTGGTACATGAAAATTAATAAAAATTATAAATTTAAATATGATGAGGGATATTCCTCGCTAAGTTAAAAAAAAAATTAATTTAATATTTGAATATTTTGAGGGATATAATTACAGAAGTCCCTTGCCAATAAGATGTTATTATTAGTTTTTTTACTGCACTAAAACTCAATATTTAAATAGAAAATCAACGTGCAACCAATATTAAGTAGCAAAACAATAAGAAAAACACTTCCGAAACAATTCAAACAATAAAATTAAGCAACCAAATTTCATACATATTCAGCCAACTTAAACAATATGTAAACAAGTATCAAAAAAGTATTTAAACAATCATCAAAACAAATTCTTTCAAATACTCCAAACTACATAATTCAAACCTAAAACAACAACACCTAATACTCTGTTCCACCCTCCTCATCCTCTCCACCATCATCATCAGAGCTAGGGGAGGAGAACGAGGAAGCTTGATTAAGGTATTTACTTGAGCCTTGAATTCTCTGATGCTTGACTCAAGCGTCGTCATACACCGCTCCTCCTCCATCCTTCTTTTTCGTTCCTCCTCGTACTTCTTAGCAAGCTCCCAAACTTCCTGTCGCATCTCCTCAACCTACTCATCTAACATGGTGGAAGAATTCCCTACACCTTGCAATCCACACCGAATACAGTGAAAATTCTTCTCAAAGCAAAGGTCGTATGCCCTTCCCACCAACAGGAAAGAGTTTTTTCCTCTGATGACACGATTTGATTGCCTTGGTCATCTGTAGGTTGACTCCTTTTGAGTTCTTCAATTGCTTGAACGTATCGATTCTCTATTACAAGTAAAATTAATATATAATAAATGATATAAAATAAATTCTAAGTAAGATTTAAATTTACGTAAGTATCCTCTACCTGTGTTTCGACCCAGACTTCTTTTTTATCTCTAATTTTCATATAGGTCTTCTTTCATACCTCTTCACAAGTGTGCAATAAGACACCTTTCTTAGAATTTCGAGTTGTCTTTGTCTGGTCGCTCTTCTTTTGAAACTTCGGGGAAGCCTAATATACAATAAGTTTATTCCAATAATCTAACCCAAGCCTTACGTCGAGCTTTAGAAAGCATGCAAGACAATAGAGAAGACGCCTTCTTAAAATTGCTCTGAATATAGCCCAAACCTCAGAAAGGCGGCTTCATATACAGCTTTTTGGCAAATAAAATACATACATACGAGGATGGTGATAGACAAGTCCCCTACCTACTGGTGAAGCTATTACTGAATTGTTATACGAAGAACACAAAATATGTGAGGCTCTAAATTTAACCAAGTATACTGCTTACTATTTGTATTCGAAACATTTATAATTTTGTTCTTTTCATATAAGACCAAAAAAATTGTATATAGGGACATTATACGGAGGAGAACAGTGATAAAAGCCCCTGACATTCCAAAAGTTAGAAAAAGGAAATTATTATTGATCAACTCTTTAACGAGACCAGAAAGAGGTCCTATCCTTCATTACCCGTTTCTGAAGTGAAAGCAAGATGTGTCTTTAAGATCAGATGAACACTCAATACTCAATTGTGTCCTCAAGCTGCCAATGGATATCATTCCTATGGATTTGTTTTTTCTCAATTAATATGGTTCTAACAATAGTCCAACAAATCCAACCTAGAAGGAGAAAATTCGAAAATCACTTCTGTCGATCAGTCCCAAAACTAGTAAGGGCAGCTACCTTCAGTTAATAGGATTATGGTTGAGCTTAGAATATGCTCTCTGCATTATATTAGAATCTTTTTTCTTTGTCTTTTTTACATCTTTACTGTGTTATCTTCTTCCTATTTATAGCTAATATCATTCCCTCTGTCTCTCTTTACCCAAAAACGTTGAAGGTTGGCACACACTTAACCATTTTCTAGAAACTAATTCACATTTCAACTCACTGCACTTAAATCATTTTCAACTCACTAGAACACATTTCAAGTAACCAATTGACATTTAAAGTCCCTACACTTGGATATTTTCAACTCATTAATCCACAATTCAAGTAACTATTTCAGATTTCAAGTCACTATATTTAACCATTTTCAAGTTAGTAATTCACATTTCAAGTCACTACACTTAATCATTTTCAACTCATTGGTACACATTTCAAGTAACAACAACAACAACAACAGGCCCAGTGTATTCCCACAAATTGAGGTCTGGGGAGGGTAAGATGTACGCAGTCCATACCACTACCTCCGAAGAAGTAGAGAGGTTGTTTTCGATAGACCCCCGGCTCAGAATCTCGAATAATACACCAAGATCGTATTGGAATATGTAACAGGAAAGGTTGGCATGCAGACATAAGAAATAATAGAAATAAATATCAGTGAAGTATGAAATAAGAGAAATACGAGCAATACGAAATAAGAAATAAGAACTAGGATACCCACTTACCCACCCCACCCGAACTCACCTGGATAAAGGATCCTACTCAAGGACACAGTCCTGAGATTAATGCCTGGATACGCACTCACTCTCCTAACACCTAGCCACAATCCATACACTCTCCCTAACCTTCTACCCTAATCCGCGACCTCCACACCTTCCTGTCTAGGGTCATGTCCTTAGTGAGCTGTAGCTGCTCTATGTCATGTCTAATCACCTCCCTCCAGTATTTCTTTGGCCTACCTCTACTCCTCCTAAAACCATTTAAGGCCAGCCTCTCACACATCCGAACTGGGACATCCGTGCCCCTCCTCATCACATGCCCAAACCATCTCAACCTTCTTTCTCGCATCTTATCCTCCACCAAAGTCACTCCCACGTTCTCTTGAATAGTTACATTCCTAACTCTATCCCCTCTAGTAAGTCCAAACATCCATCGCAACATTCTCATTTCCGCCACCTTCAGTCTTTGGATGTGGGAGTTCTTGACTGGCCAACACTCCGCTCCATACAGCATAGTCGGACGGACTACCACTCTGTAGAATTTTCCTTTAAACTTAAGGGGAACCTTCTTATCACACAACATTCTCGAAAAGAGCTTCCACTTCATCCACCCTACTCTAATACGTTTAGAGACATCCTCATCAATCTCGTCATTCCTTTGGATAATAGACCCAAGATACTTAAAACTATCTCTCTTACAAACAACCTGGGAATCTAACCTCACCACCACTTCATCCTCCTGACTCGCGTCACTAAACTTACATTCCAAATACTCCGTCTTGGACCTACTCAACCTGAACCCCTTAGATTCCAGGGTTTGCCTCCAAACCTCCAATTTCTCATCCCCCCCGTCTCATCAATCAGCACTACATCGGTCGCAAATAACATACACCAAGGCACCTCACCCTGAATACTCCGCGTCAACACGTCCATCACCACCGCAAAAAGAAAAGGGCTAAGAGTCGAACCCTGATGCAGACCTGTCTCAACCGAAAAATGCCCTGAGTCACCTCCCGCCGTCCTCACCCGAGTCTTCCCTCCATCATGCATGTCCTTAATAGCTCTAATGTACGCCATTGGAACACCTCTCACCTCTAAGCATCTCCAAAGAACCTCCCTAGGGACTTTGTCATACGCCTTCTCCAAGTCGATGAACACCATGTGCAAATCCCTCTTCCTTTTCCTATACTGCTCTACCAATCTCCTCACCAGATGGATTGCCTCTGTCGTTGAGCGACCAGGCATAAAACCAAACTGATTCTCCGAAATGGACACTACTCTTCTCAATCTCCGCTCGACCACCCTCTCTCAAATCTTCATAGTGTGACTCAACAACTTAATACCCCTATAGTTGTTGCAACTCTGAACATCGCCCTTGTTTTTATATAATGGAATCATCATACTCCATCTCCAAGCCTCAGGCATTCTCGCTGTCTTGAAAATGACGTTAAACAAATCTGTCAACCACCTTAAACCCGCCTCACCAGCATACTTCAAAAAATCCACCGGAATCTCGTCCGGCCCCGTCGCCCTACCCCTTCGCATCCTACGAATCGCCTCTCTGACCTCCTCAACCTTAAAACGTCTATAATAGCTGAAATCACGGCTCTCCTCTGAGCACTCCAGCTCCCTTAGCACAATGCCTCTGTCCCCCTCCTCGTTTAAAAGTCTATGAAAATACTCCTGCCATCTCTTCTTGATGTGAACATCCTCCACCAAAACTAATTCACATTTCAAGTCACTACACTTAATCATTTTCAACTCACTAGTACACATTTCAAGTAATTAATTCACATTTTAAGTCACTAGACTTAACCGTTTTCAACTCACTAATACACATCTCAAGTAACTAATAAACTAGACTCAATCATTTTCGAGTCGCTAATTCACATTTCAAGTAACTACGCTTAACCGTTTTCAAGTTACTAATTCACATTTCAAGTCACTATTCTTATCCATTTTCAAGTCACTAATTAACATTTTCAAGTAACTATGCTTAATCATTCTCTAGTAACTAATTCACATTTAAAGTAACTAAACTTAATCATTTTCTAGTCACTAAATCACATTTCAGGTAACTACGCTTAACCATTTTCAATGCACTAATTCACATTTCAAGTCACTATCCTTAGCCATTTCAAGTCATTAATTCACATTTCAAGTGAATACACTTAACCATTTTCAAAATAAATACAGTTCATGATGATAGGCGTATTTACACGCCTAAAGCACCTTAATTTACCCATATTTTAGCTAAGTTTTGAGAACAAAATATATAATTCATGCACTTTTAGTCCTTTTTCCTGTAAGTGATCTAACAAACGTGATTAGCAAGTTTTCAGGTATAAACGATGAAGATTCCAGCACTTTATGGATAACTTGACGCCCAAGGAAGCTTCACAAAAGAAGGAAAGCAGCGTTTGGACGCCTATGAACTGAAAGTGATGCATGGATAACTTGTCCCGGGAAAAAACAATATTTCTAAAGACTTTGGAGATCAGCAGTAACTTAGTAAGATTAGGATAAGGATGCAGTAACCTAGTAGGATTAGGATAAGTACGTAGTAGCCTAGTAGGAATAGGATATGGGTGTTATAAATACCCTATGTTGCTGAAGTTTTTATTATTATCTCTCTCCATTCGAATAATTCATTCAACTCTTACAATTCGATTCACTCATTAATTCAAGTATTTTCCATTTGACTTTTGCTACTACTTCACGTTACAATATTCTTTAAGTTTTAACAGAGAAACACGACTCTCTTGAGAAGAACGGAAGGAGCAAAAACGTCCAACCCTAGTTGACGTTTATCACTTCCATCACCAAGACTATCCTAAGTGGTGGTATGATGATTATATCTATTGTGATTTCAGTTGCGCTCATGAGTAGCTAAACTTCTCTGTTAGGGTTATGGAAGCCTTATGAGATACTATCGGTTGCTATGAGTTTGTGAATTCTTGATACGTATGCTGCTTATATCATTACTCTCTTCATCTTAATTGATTTCTTGTGGTTGCAAACATTTAGAATACGCTAGTATAGCATTAACTTGTTCGAAAGAAAAGTTACATGTCTGGAAAAGAGAGAATGACAAGGAAATAGGTCTACTAAACCCTGTTTAAAAGTTAGTGTCGTAACTGGATTAACCTCTTGGAGAATTCGTACCATTAGTATACGCTTTAAGCTCGAAAGAGTTAAAGTGATATAATCCTTGATGGTCGAAAGACGCTAGGATTTACCATAGAATACGAATCTCTATAAGCGCATGCATGTCTGAATTCCGCATAACTCATAGACAATAGATACGTAGAACTCATAAGGTGGACATAACCCTAACTCTCAATTCTCATTGATTAAAACCTACCAAGTATTCCGTTTTTACTCTACTATTTTGTTTATATTATTTGCACGCACAAAATTCCCCCTTTATTCGCAGAACTTTCATCAAAAATCTAATAATCGTCGCTTACTTAGTGACCAAGTATTCCCTGTGGGATTCGACACCCAACCCAGTTGGGTTCTATATTTGACAATGACCGTTTACACTCTTACGAGAGCTGTAGTTTGAGCGTTATCAGTTCACATCATTCACTTAGCTATTGCTACTCCTAAAAGATCCAAATAAAGAAAACATATCAATAAAACTATACTGACTACTCTGTCACCCGTTGATATTGAGCATCACTAATTTTAAAATGTTCTCCAGAATACTAGCGCCTAAACATGTCCTGTGACAGATATATGAGCCATATCTCCAGCTAAAATGCATGCAAGTTTAACTACGTGACATGCTCTCGCTCTGGAATACATGCTATATTAGATGTCCTTTTTATATTATCATTTATTCTTTCAACTGAAAAGTCTAAGAGATCCCAAGCCTGAATTTCCATTACAACAATTTCACCTTGCTTGGACACTTAAAAGGACATTATCACCTATTGGCTAAGCAAGTATGTAATTAGGTAGATTTATGAAAACCTTTCATCTATAATATTACTGGCCAAAAAAAATTTCCAGCCATAAACTACCAAAACTCAAATTTTTCCAATTCAAAATCCTAAAAACCCAACTTGGGTTTTTTCAAGATTACAACTTTTTACATAAAAAATAATCAGATTCAAAAACCCAAAACTATAAAAACTCAAATCTTTTACAACTCAAAATCTCACGAACCCAAAATGGATTTTTTCAAGATTACAACTTCTAGCAACAAGATTCAAAAATCCATTGGAGAGAATGTTCATATTACCACAACAAGTTCACTGGAGTAGCTCCAAAATGTCAGTCGACGAAGAAAAATCCACTTGAATACATAAAATGTTTTAAGGAATCTGCCAGCCAATAGTAAAAAATATTAGAAATAGGGAATATACTGATTGAGAGCGTTGAGAGTGGCTGATTAAGAGTGTTTTCGTTGGTGAGAGCGTTTCTATCCGATTGCTAGTGCAGCCTTCCGTCAGTGAGAGTGAGGTGAGAATTGTTTGGGCTGCTAGGGTAATTAGGAAGGAAATAGGGTAATTAGGAAGGAAAAAGGGGTAATTAAGATGGGTTGGGTCGGATCATGATTGAATTGGGTGGGTATTACAAAATCTTTAGCAAAATCGATTATAAGTGATCGATTTATTTTTTTAAAAAAATAATTATTCGAAAAAATGATCACTTGTGATCGATTTTTATTAAAAAATTAAAAACTTATACTCCCTCATCTCAAATTATGTATCGCCATTTTCTTTTTGATACCAAAAAGAATGCCAGGAACAAATCTTTAAATATAAAGGAAAAGAGGCAAGAGACTAGAAGTAAGAAACTTACAAAGTTTTATTCAAACATTGAAAACTGAAAACATTACAAGAGAGTTTAGGCAGGCGGAATATTTTCTATGTGGAAAATTTTCTGATGCCTTCTCTAGGCTTACAACAGATCTTATATAGATCGAAATGAAAAGGGAAGTACATCTAATGCGTACAAGTGTAAGGCTAAGATCAAGTCTTAGGATTAGGTGAATGACCGACAGTCCTTTTGCTTTTTAAAAAGCTGTCAAGTCCTTTTGCTTTTAGAAAAGCTGTCTAAAAAGATTCCAATTAGGAATAGTGAATTGCCCTTTGAGAAAAGTAATTCCGGTCCTTTGAACCTCTACTCGCCTCAAGGGTCATTTTCCTATTCTTAATAGGGACCTAGATAGGCTGTAGATATTCCTTTGGAGTTTAACATATCCCCGTTATCATTACTGCTTCCTGTGAAAGATGTTTCTTCTAGAAGTTGTAATACTTCTTCTTCATTAGTTTCTTGGCTTTCCATGTCATGTAAAGCCTTCTTCAGTTTCTTCTTCAATATTTTCTTGGATAGAGAAGCACCGGTTGAGGGTGAAGAGGTCTTTCCTTTGTCAGTATTCTTTGGAGCTACTGGTTTGGGAGTCCAGCCTTTGACTTTTATCTCTTTAAATAAATACTTGATATGATCATGCTCGCCTTTGCAGAAGTTCCAAGATATAATGTAGAAAACTCATTTTTAATAGAAAATTTGCACATTTGAATGTGCTCTGGGAGGGTTACACACCCTTCTTTGGAACAGAACTCATCGAACCTGTTAATAAATTGTAATGGGAGGATTTCTTTGATTCCTACTAAATAAATCCACCAATCGTAGAACCATCTGGGAATGATAGATTCTACCATGGCATGACAGTACTTAATAAACCAAGTGTGTCCTGGTCTGACAAATAAGAAATTGAACCATGCAGACTTATAGTCGTACCAATTATATGTTTGAGGCCTGTGAGGCATTGATAAAGCAATTGGAGTCTGCAGGTGATCTGTAAACCAGTTGAAAGGAGTTAATACTCTTTTGATGGTGAACCTGGAATAGTCAATATATTCTGGATTCTTTTCATTCATTGAGTATTCGACTTCAATAGAATCGTTGTCTACAAGGATGTCTTCATATAATCTCCTTGTCTTGAGTGGGTTTTCAGTATCCACAAAATTTTTATCATCATAAACTGGCTTAATTAGCTGGTCGATTGAATACCCCTCATAGTCTTTATCGAGGGCAAGGATTGACATTACCTGGGTGGTAATAAACTTGAATTCCTCTTTAATGGGAGGAGTTATTGCCGTAGTTTTGACTGTTGTAGGATCTACAGCCTGAGCAAAGGTTTCGGGAGCCTTCATAGCATAGCTCTGCTTCGATTGAACAGAAGAACTTGAGGATTGACCTTTATCGAAAGGCTTAGTGGTCTTCATATCTACCAATCTGGTTGGCATAGGTGGAGGAAGCTTTGGAAATTCTGCCAAAGCTGTGTACTTATTTTGGAGCGGTAGTTGCAGTTCCGGCCTTAGCATAGGCCTTTGTGGGACTGATGGCCTTAATGGATTCATCAAGGTTGATGGAGTGTCGAATGGTCTAGCCATTTTTGTATTTTCTTGTTTATTCCCTTTCGGGAATTTCTCCAGTGTTGTAGGTCTCATTCCGTCCCTGTAAGAATTCTCTTGTTAGAAAATCGGGAAGGGAATTGTTTTCTCCTTTTATAAATTCAATTTGAAAATCAAAGCTAGATAGGAGAGCTTGCTATCTAGCAAATATTTGTTTTGAAACCAGATTTTTAACGTCCTTTTGTAAAATTTCTTTAGCAGATTTGCAATCCACTCTTAGTAAAAATTCTTTGTTAATAAGGTCATCCTGAAACTTTGTGATACATAGCACTATAGATAAAATTTCCTTTTTGACAGTGTTGTAATTCTTTTGGGCGGAATTCCAGATTCTTGATGTAAATCTGACTAATTGTTCAGAAGAATCAATACTTTTCTTTTGCTTCAGGATACCTCCATACTCGAGATCTGAAGCATCAGTTTCGACAATCATAAAGGCCTCAGGATTAGGGATACCTAAACAAGGAAGGTTTTGGACTAATTCTTTTACCTGGATAACTGTCTTGGTTTGCTCAGAACTCCATAGAACTGGGTTCTTTCTAAGTCTTTTGTAAAGAGGTTCACAGACCTGCCTAATATTTGGGATAAATTCCGCTACATAGTTTAGGCTTTCTAAAAACCTTTGAAGCTGTGTTTTATCACTGATTTCATTGGGGAATTTAGAGGAGAACTCTATGGCTTTACAAATTGGTCTATGACTACCTTGATAAAGATCATGACCTAAGAATCTTATAGATGTTTGGAAAAGTTTCATTTTCTTAGCACTTATGACTAAGCCATTAATCTTAACAATCTTGAAGAAAGTATTGAGATGTTTAAAATGAGAATCTATGTTTTCAGAGAAAATAAGCACATCATCAATATAAACAATGGACATATAACTATAGGGATTGAAAATATTGTTCATAATGTTTTGAAACTCAGAAGGCGCATTTTTTAGTCCAAAGGGCAAAACATTCCATTCATAATGTCCAAAGGGGACATTGAATGCAGTTTTAAATTTATCCTTTTCAGCAATTTGAATTTGCCAAAACCCTGATTTCATATCAAATTTGCTATAAAGATTAGCTTTGAAAGTTCTTTTTAAAAGATCTCTTTTGTTAGGAATCGGATGTCTAATCCATTTTAAAACTGTATTTAAAGGCTTGTAATTTATTACAAGTCTGGGAGTACCTCGTTCTTTCTCTGCACTGTTATTTACATAAAAGGCAGAGCAGCTCCAAAGAGAATTAGAAGGTCTGATAATCCCATTTTTTAATAAATGGTTTATCTCATTTTTGCAGATTTCCATCATTTCTTGGTTCATTTGAATGGGTCTCGCCTTAGTAGGGATAGCCTATTCATTGAATCCAGTAATGTAGGGAAGTTCTACTAAATGCCTTTTTCTTTCCCAAAATGCATTAGGAAATTCAGAACAAATTTCTTTTTCAAAAGTTTTCTGAAGATTGGCAATTTTACTCACCATCTCCGGGGATTTTAAAATTTGTTTAATCTTTTTTATTTGAATTTCTTGCTTAAGAAAAAAAATATGTGAAGAAAGTTTGTTAATCTTAAATGTAGTTTTTTCTTTAATAAGGTTACCTTCTTCTTGTGAGAGGGGTCGTAATAAAGGGAAGAATAGATTTTGGTTGAGAATCGTTGAGCGAATCCCATCAAAATCACTAGTATAAGGTCGAATTTGGTTGACGAAAGGTATTCCGAGAATAATATCTTCAGTAATACCTTCTGTAATAACAAAATCATTAACAAGACAAATACCGTTGTTGCAGATATGAGCTTTTGGGAGCTTGTAATCAATTTTCATTTTTTTCCAGTGGCGGAGTATAGACGAGAGGTAATTTTTTGAAGATACTTGGTGGGTACAAGTCCTTTAACGATGAAATTGCTATCGGCACCAGTATCGAAGAGAGCTACTCTGTTAAGAACAAAGTCTTTATTTATAACAATTTTTACTGCGATGTGCTCGCTGTAAGCTTTAATGGTAGAGATAGTTGTACTGGATGCAGAGGGTAATTCGGAATCGGGGAATGAGCCTGGTTCTCTAAGGTGTTGGTTTTGAACAAGATCATTGATTACTGGGGAAGCTCTGGGCGATTTCGGTGGAGAGACATTCTCTGGAAGAGATACATTTTTTAGGACCTAATCGATGAGGATGTTGAGTTCAACTCGATCGAGTCTGACCTTTAAGTCTCTGATGTCTCCCTTAAGGGCGGAAATTTCTCCCTTGATATCTGATATAGAAGGTTTCGCAGGTTTATCAAATCTTGACATAACCTGTTTCATACTGAAAGGATGAATAATAGGTTTGGGGGGATTTTCTTCTTGAGAAAGCATAAGTATTTTGAGTTCTAGAAGATACTTATTTCTAGCCTCATCATCTTGGATGTGTTCTATAATGTCAAAAAGGATTTCTTTAGGATTCCCAGAGATGACATTAACAGTCTTTCTTGTGCAAATACAGAAGGTACCATTACAAGCACAATCCTGTCCAGACTAAGATTGATCAGATTCATATGCGGCGTTGATAAATTCTTCGTCGCTATAATCATCACTTGAAGAGGAACAACTAGAAGTGTCAGAAAATTCTGAAGAGTTGTCAAGTATAGAAAAGAGTTTTTCTTTGGTTTCTTCAGAGAGACCTAAATTGTTGATTTTACCCTTCTTTCCTGACTTGCAGTTGCTAGCTTTATGGCCAGTTTTACCGCAAGTCCAACAAACATCTTCACGAGGTTTCCTAGAGTGTTTTCTAGTTTTTTTACTAGATTTGTAAGGTTCCTTCTTAGAGGGGTCTTTTCTAGGTTTGGTCTTCCTATGAGACTTATAGGATTTTTTCCTATGTTTTTTACTGGATGGAGGGGTAACGTTAGTGAATCCAAAATCTTAGCAGAAGGTTCCCAACCCATATTTGGAAGCACTGTTTTTCTTAAGTTGATTCTTAAGCTTAAGATTTGTGCAGAGATCTATTCCTACAGTACTGATAAAGCTAATTATGTCTCCATAGGTTAATATACCGTAGGGGATCTTTCCCTCGAACCTATCTTTGATTTTGGTTCTGACCTTGTCTGCGAACAGGGGAGGGAGACCATTAATGAAACGTTCTTTCCAGAAGTCATTGTTACAGTCAGGCCTAATCATAATTTTGACTAAAAAGGTATTTTTATACCATCTAAAGTCTGCTAAATCTTTGCAGGTAAGGTTGTTAAGGATTTCTAAGCTCGTATCTTGAAATAGTTTGGGTTCTCCTATAAAATGTCTAGCTATCTGATATAGAAGGGTTGCACAGGCGTCTTCTTTCAAGACTTGGTCTAGGACTTCTTGTCCATTTTCATTCTTAACGACGATTTTCATGGTTGTGGCGTCATAGATGAGATTCTTAACATCGTCAGTGAAATAGTTGTCCCACCAGTGTTTTATCATACCAGTGAATCCTGACACTATCATGGTAGAAGCCTCTTTGTCAGAAGCTCCTCTGATTTTGTAAGCTGTAATGGCAACACCCATTTCATGGAGTTTGTTATAGATCTGGTGTTCTTCCAGTCCATCAACATTCCATTCCGTGATCCCCCGACCATCATGGTTTGAAGTAGAGAGGTAAAGGTTTTCTTCAAACTGAACGTCTGGGGGAGAGGGACGTTTGTAGTAGTTTTTCTTTGTGGAAAAACGCTCATTGGTAAGCTTAGAAAGGGTGTTTTTTTCTCCCGGAGTGCTCGATTCTCCTTTCTCCTTTTGGAGAGATCTATCACCCTTTTCAGTTATACTGAACTTGGAGAGTTTTTCATTTATTTGTTCCAGGATTTTCCCTGATACTTTGAAATCATCACTGAGTTTAGGAAATCTTTCCTTTTGGAACTCTGGAATCTTAAAGATTGGGTTGGTAGTGAGCTTGGAGTCATGAGTGCTCCTCTTAGGGGGTGAGCTAAAAATAAGATTTTTGCTTTTAGCATCATCAATTTGATGGGAGATTGTATGGAGGACCTGATTAGTATAGTTGTTTTGTTCAACTATTCTATCTAGGTCTTTGTTGACAGGAGCTGATAGGGGTCTGTTGTGCTTTTTTTTGAAAGGAGAAGCATTAAGAATTTCATTGGCGTGGGGGATTTTTATCCCTTCAAGAGGAGGAGTAACAGACTCAACGACTTTGTTACTCTGGGTGTACCATTTATTAATGATGACTTGAAGGTATTCATTCTGGTTTTCCATCCTTCCAGTGAATTCAAACCACCTGAAGAATTCGATATCGCATCGAAGTCTTTTCATATCAGCAATCCAGAGTCTGCCAAACTCCTTTTGTTGTTCTTTAGAATAGGTAATGGTATACCAATTTCTTTTTAGTCTGTCCTTAGGGAGATACCAGAGGACTTCAAGGGCCTTGAGATCAGGGGTATATTCCTCATCAGATTTGATAACTTCTAATCCAGGGTTTGTTCTAATCTTTTGACGAGGTAGATTAAGAGGAGGTTCCATGTTCGAAGCCGTGGGGCTGCCTGGATCATAGAGATTTTCAGGTTCAGGGGATTCATGAATCCTAGTATGTTGTTGATAATATACTTTGGGAATAGGACCAGAGAAGTCAACTCCTTTAATCTTTCCCTTGTCATTATCATTTTCTTCACTTCCCTCCGGGGGTTTGGAGGTAGAAGCTCTGTGTGAGACAGATCTTCTAAATGAAGAGGTTGAGACGGCTTCAAAGCCTAAGAAATTTAGATCGATAGATCCGTCAGGGTGTTGGATAACCCTTTCGATCTGTGATTTGTCTGGATAAGTCGGGAGAGGTTGAGTGATAGCATCAAAGTGCCAATCATTATTATGCACAATATCATTCCAAACAAGGGCTTTAGGAACAAATATATTGCTTCTTTCCTT
The DNA here is from genome assembly GCA_030864215.1 of Capsicum pubescens. Classification (NCBI taxonomy): domain Eukaryota; kingdom Viridiplantae; phylum Streptophyta; class Magnoliopsida; order Solanales; family Solanaceae; genus Capsicum; species Capsicum pubescens. The sequence goes on along the minus strand of CM061549.1, from coordinate 64,202,329 downwards.
GTTTGCTTCCATAAGGGTTGTCACTCCTCTGGGGCTTGTGATTCTAACTTTGGGAGCTAGAGTTGTACCCATAAGCCGATAATACACTCTGTATATTATAGCTATTTCTCTGGTGTTGTCCTTACTATTCATGCTTTTTGTTTTAACATTTAGTGTCAAAACATCCATGATGTTAGGATCATTAATATCGACAGAGAAATTTGGGTAACAATTAAAGTATACCGGGCCGTCGGCTAGGCTACTTTGAATCACACCTAAGAGAGAGTCGTCGAGAATTGGATATATAAATTCAGTTAGCTAGTTTTTGACTACTACGTACATCACTACATGAATATACGTATATATACATATATTCGATTGACTAGCAGCTTTGAAATATGTACTATATACATCACATATACACGAGTATATTATCCCATAATACAACGTATTTCACATATACTCAAATGAATTTCGATTAGTTTATCTTACGTTATTATGCATTCAACAACAGATTATTACCTAGATTGATCGATCATACGATATCAACTTATTCAATGTATAACTGGATACATTTAGTTAGCTTTTGCCTATGTACTACGTACATCACTACACATGAGATATACATACATATATATAAATTTAAGCTTTTGACAACATAGTACGTACATCACTACATAGTATATACTATATATACATACATGCATACACATATATATATATACACACACACACACTCTATACACAAGTGGTCGATTTTCGCATGTTATTTTTAATTTATTTTTTTAATGTAAACCGACCACTTGTGGTCGCTTTTCAAAAATCTTTTCTTTTTAAATTTTTTAAATCAAAAACCGATCATAAGTGGACAACTTTTGTATGTATATTCTTTTTTATTTTTTTATGATATTTTAAAATTATTTTTTAATATAAACCGATCACTTTTGATTGATTTTTTATTTTTTTAATCAAAAATCAATTACAAGTGGTCCGTTTTTGTTTTAAAAAAATATAATAATTATTATAAAATTCAATATGAATTTTGAAATGATTATTTGACAATTTTAAAATATAAAAGTTACCATATGTGATCGTTTTTTAATGAAATTTGTTTAGAAAAAAATATATAAAAAAAAAAGAGCACAAGTAGTAGCTTTCTTGCGACCACCAACCGTAATCGCTTTTTGGTGGTCGCAAAAAGTATTTTCTCAGTAGTGATTATTAATTTTTTAATAAATAGTGACGATGTCTGTTGCATTTGTTAAAAAGAAATTCATAAATTATTATTAATTGAATGACACAATAATCCGCGAAAAAAGCGACGGACGTTGAGACGTTGTCAGTTGATTTAAATAAAAATATATAGAAATTAAAAAAAAATGACGAATAGTGTCGCTTTTTCCGTTGCTTTTTCAAAGCGACCCTGTCTATCGATTTTTTGTCTGTCGGTTTTTGATCATTTTTTAGTAATGATGAAAAAAAGATATTTATATTGTTGAGTAAGAGTTATTGAAAAGGCAGATTTTGTAATTTATATTATGGTTGAAATATTGATTTCTTGAAAATATTTATGGATTACGATAGTTCACCCAAAGTATATTAGGATAGTATGTATTATGAGGGGCATTTTTTAAATCTTTTTTATCGTTTAAATAATATTTTATTTTAATTCTTTGACCTTATATTTATATTTTTGTGAGAATATGGGTTCTTGAAAATAAAGTTTTTGATTAGAATACTTCCTAGCCAAAGTAAATTAGGATAATACTATTTTGAGGTGTTTTTTTGACAATTTTACATTAATTTAACTTAGATATTTAAGGATATAAAAGTCCTTCAATATTTGAAGGATATTTTAGTCAACCAACATTTATATTCATATTAAAAATATAATATAGATAAATAGATAGATATGTTGATAAATCAATAATAATTCTTATAAATATTATTAATACACTTATACTTAGTATGTAGTTGTCAAAATATATATTAATATATCATTCGCTAATATTACAAAATGATATCATTGATGTACTTACGGTTAATATAATTGTCAACATATAACTTATCAGTCAATAATATTTCTAAATAATTACTAATAAATTTTATTTAGTTTAACTATCGTATAAGTTAATCAATCAATATTATCTTAATAAAGATATTAAAGATATTCTTTTATTTTTCTGTAATTACTGATATATAAATTAAATAATCAATAATGTTCCGTAGTGTATATCTACTTAGTGTAGTTATCAGAATATAAGACGATCGGTCAATAACATTACATAAGAATATCATTAATTCACTTCTATTTACTAAAATATCAACTATAAGCTAGTTAATTACTTATACCACTAATACCTCTTTTTGCCATTATCAAATTAATTATAAGGTAGTATAATTGATCAACTTTTATTAAAAACACCACCAAAATATTTCTACTTATTCTAATTATCACTATCTAACTTACTCATTCAATTATAACATTTTTAAAACTTATATATGTGTGTGTGTATATTTATGTATGTATAATATGTTTTGGTTATGTGCAGAAAAATAATGTAATTTAATAGTATGAAAAGAAAAAGAAGTTTTAAAGCAATTATTAAGGGACCAAACAATTGATATCATTGCAGTTGTTTTTTCTATAAATCTATAATATGGTTATTTATTAAATACTTAATTTTACATAATTAATTTAGTGAGAAACTTTCCTCACTACAATGAAAAAAATCACAAAATAATTATATGTATCATTTGTATTTACTTTATTACATTATTACCAGCTAAAAAAAAAATAAAAATTAATTTTATTTTTTTTTGAAATATGAATTTATTTGTTATTGTTTAGCGAGAGAAATCCCTCGCTATAATAAATTTAATATTAGATTTTTATTAGCATCATATTTTAGTGAGGGATGTCCCTCTTCGCCTTTAAAAAACTAAAATAAAAATATTAAAAATTATACTTGAATTTTCTTTGAAGTATGAATTTATTTGATATTATTTAGCGAGGGAAATCCCTCGCTATAATAAATTTAATATTGGCTTTTTATCATCATCATATTTTAGCGAGGGATGTTCCTCTTCGTATTTTAAAAAAATAAAAATAAAAATATTAAAAATTATATTTAAATTTTCTTTGAAATATGAATTTATTTGATATTATTTAGCGAGGGATTCCCTTGCTATAACAAATTTAATATTGACTTTTTATTATCATCATATTTTAGTGAGGAATATCCCTCTTCGCCTTTTAAAAAAATAAAATTTTTGATTTGTATGAAGGACAACGTTGCAAAATCCCTCACAATATTAATATATAATTTGTCCCTCGCTAACCTTGGTAGCAAATAGTTAAGTTTTTAGTAGTTGTATATGTTATATACACAATTATATACTATTGATACAATATCGATATATTACATATCAATGAGATGATTTTGTTGAAAAAAGTTTTTGTCTCCTGTAGTCCTGCCCTATATGAATTAAAAATGCATAATGCATGTATTGTGCATTTATAATATAAATTAAAGGCCTAATACGTAATTTGTAGGAAAAATATTTTATTTCAAAATAATTTATCAAATTTAATTTAAAAAATATGTATTTACTTGGAAATCAAGTAGTGTGTTAGACAAGTTTTACATTTGTCAAGAATATAGCTTTTGCATGAGATTTTGAAGACAAGTGTCTTGACACTTGTCTAAATATTACTCCCTCCGTTTCAGAATAAGTGAATTGTTGGGGTATTTATTGGTGTTTCAAAATAAGTGAATCATTGAATTTTTTTTCAAATTTACCCTTATGATTTGACAACCAATTAACTTTTGAAAAGGTATTACAATATCATTTTTTTCTTTTTTAGAGGTAAAAATGAAAAGTTGTGTTACATTTATGTCTTTAATGCTTTTTCCTTAATCTGTATGTCAAAATTCAACAATTCATTTATTATAAAACGAAGGAAGTACTTGTTTTTGGCACTATAAATAGCCCCTCATCCCACTGCAAAAGACAACCAACTAAAAATTTCATTTTCTCATCTTTTCCTATTACCTTCATTCATTACTGCCTTTCATTTATTTTGTTTTGGCTTCACATATTAAATATTTTTCGTGTTTAACTTGTTGATATTTGTATTAATAATTTTATTAATTTTTGTATTCTTTGGTTAATTAGGAAAGTCTCTAATTAATTATGGAAGTGTTTATTTAATTCTGGAGAAACATTTTACATTGTTGAAATAATTTCTTAGAACAGTGCCTAGCACGACTCAAGTATAATTAATATATTACTTAAAATTATATCGTTATGATATTTATTTAATATTCAGTATTATTAACTTTTTAAAAAGTAATTATATTACTGTTATAGTATTTTATTGATTATAATATTATTATTGAAGTAGTAATATTATTATACATTGTTGTACTGCTAATATTATTATTGTTATATTATCATTTTGTTAACAGTTAAATAATATTGATATTATTATTTTATCATTGTATTTTCCCCAACAATCTAAGAAATTATGACACATAATATTGGCCCTAAGACCGTTGATAATTTTAATACTGGTATTGCTCTGTCTGCTTCCATTCTAGTCAGTTTGTCAAAAGATTATGGTACTGCAGAATACATGTATGAAAATGAACTTGGTTACATGCCTAATAATAAAATCTTTATAAAAAATGCATCTCAATGCAAGAAAATATGTGAAAAAAATGATAACCCCGCTTAAATTTGACTGAAACGGATGATATAATTACTGCGGTCATTTCACAAAATGACTATTGAGATCAATGTGAAAAATTTGGTGGTAGACTCTGCTGCTACTAGGCACATTTGTATAAATAAAAATAATTTTGTATCACATACCCAAGTTAAGAAAGAAAAAGAAATTGTTTATCTTGGGACCTCGAGAACTATTCAAGTTCTTGGAAAAGGCAAAGTTATTCTCAAACTCACATCTGGTAAAACTTTGGCATTGAGTAATGTGCTACATGTTCCTAATATCAAAATTAATTTGATTTCTGTGGCATTATTAGAAAAAGTTAGAATAAAGATTAAATTTGGAAACAATGAGGTCATACTAACTAAAAGTAATGTTCTTATTGGAAATGAACGTTTTAATCATGGATTATATATGATTAATACTCATAATGATATTTCTAAAAATATTTCTACTTCTGCGTATTTGATTGAGTCTATCTCTTTATGACATGCTAGATTAGGACATGTTAATTTCTCTTATATAAAGAATATGCAATCACTTGGTTTAATATTTGGTTTAAACTCACGTAATTTTGAGAAATGTGAAATATGTGTTGAAGCTAAAATTAGTAAAACGACATATTTTTCAGTTAATAGAGAAACTGAATTATTATCTTTGATTCACACTGATTTGGGTGATTTAAAACAAACTATGACTAGAGGTGAAAAAAGATATTATGTGACTTTTATTATTGATTTCTCTAGATTTATTAAGTTGTATTTGCTTAGAAATAAAAATGACGCATTTGATGTTTTTGTATCTTATAAAACTGAAGTTGAAAATCAACTTAGTAGAAAAATCAAGAGAATTAGATCTGATAGAGGTGGAGAATATGTATCTTTAAATTCTTTTTGTGAAATAAAAAGATATTATTCATGAAATAACTCTGCCTTATTCACCCGAGTCTAATGGTGTAGCTGAAAGGAAAAATAGGACATTGAAAGAAATGATGAATTCTATGTTAATTAGCTTTAATGCACCTGATAATTTGTGGGGTGAAACTATTTTATCTACATGTCATTTACAAAATAGAATTCCTCATAAAAGAATGGCAAAACTCCTTATGAATTGTGGAAAGGTTATAAACCTAATTTGAAATACTTAAAAGTGTGGGTTGTCTTACTAAAGCTCTTCTTCCTGAACCTAAAAAGGAGAAAAATAGGTTCTAAAACTGTCCGATTGCATATTTATTGGATATGCAGAACATAGTGTTGCATATAGCTTTCTTGTATTAAAAAGTGATGTACTTGATAGTAATACTATAATTGAGACAAAGAATGTTGAATTCTTTAAACATATTTTTTTACTATGTGATAAAATTTCCCATGCACCTGTTGAAAGAGAAAATGTTGAAAGAGAAAATGAACCTACCTCTAATATTGAGGAACTGAGAAGGAGTAAAACGCCTAGAAAAGAATATTTTTCTTATGAAAATGATTTTCAAACTTTTCTTGTTGATAATGAACCATCAAATTATTTTGAAGCTGTATCTTCTTCTGATTCTAAATTTTAAAAAGAGGCAATAAAAATTAAACTTGATTCAATTATGAAAAATAATACATGGGTAACTGATTTAGCTCCTGGTGCAAAGCCGATTGGTTGTAAATGGATTTTCAAAAAGAAATTTAATCCGTATGGATCTATAGATAAATATAAAACCCGGTTAGTAGCTAAAGAATTTTCTCAAAAGTAAAACATTGATTATTTTGATACATTTGCACCAGTAACAAGAATTTTTTCTATTCGAATATTAATTACTCTGGCATCAATTCATAAGTTTTTTATCCATCAAATAGATGTAAAAACAGCTTTCTTAAATAGCGATTTAGAAGAAGAAATTTATATGGTTCAACCTGAAGGATGTATAATTTCTGGACAAGAAAATAAAGTTTGTAAGTGAATTAAATCTCTTTATGGCCTTAAACAAGCTCTTAAACAGTGGCATGAGAAATTTGATCAAGTCTTAATAAAAGACGTCTTTTCTTCCATTGAGGTGGATAAATGTGTTTATACAAAAGTGGTAGACAATGATTATGTAATAATTTGCTTATATGTTAATGACATGCTTATATTTGGTACATGTTTAAATATTGTGGAACGTACCAAATTATTTTTGTCTACTAACTTTGATATGAAAGATCTCGGTGAAGTGAATATGATATTGAAATTAAAGTTATAAGGAGTGAAAATGGTATAATATTGTCACAAGAACATTATGTGGAAAGACTTCTCAAGAAATTCGAATGTTGGGAGGTAACTCCTGTAGCCACTCCTTATGATGCTAATTCTAAATTAAAAAGGAATAATGGTGACCCAGTAGCTCAATCTAAATAAGCACAGATTATTGAGAGTCTGATGCATTTAATGAATTTTACTAGGCCTAATATAGCTTATGTTGTGTGTAGACTGAGTAGATATACTCATAACCCTAATAGTGAGCATTGGTCTGCATTAACGAGATTAATGAAATATTTAAAAGGGACCATGAATTATGGTATCTTGTATAATGGATTTTCTTCTACTTTAGAAGGGTATTGTGATGCAAACTGGATCTCTGATTCAGATGAGACAAAATCCACTAGTGGTTATGTGTTCACCCTTGGTGGTGGTGCAGTATCATGGAGATCAGCTAAGAAGACGATCATTATTAGATCAACTATGAAATCAGAGTTTGTGGCTCTGGAGTTAGCTGATACTGAGGCTGAATGACTAAGAAATTTCTTAGCAAATATCCCTTTTAAAAAGGATGATCTGTTGCCTCATATCCCTTTAAAAAGGAATGATCTGGTGCCTCTTGTGTATATACACTGTGATTGTCAAGCCGCAATTGTTATTGCGAAGAATAAGTCTTACAATTGTAAGAGTAGACATATGAAATTGAGGCATGATGTTATTAACCAATTGCCAAGAGATGAAATAATTTCTATTAATTATGTGAAGTCAGAATTAAATTCGGCCGATTCACTGACTAAACCCGTATGAAGAAAACTAATTCTTCACACCTCAAAAGAGATGGAGTTAAGGCCAATATGATTGTCGATAGAGATGGTAACCCAACATATGTGATTGGAGATCCCATGAAGTAGGTTCATATGGGTAATAATAAGTCAATATTGACTCTGCACACTTATTGAGAGTGCTTGAACTGCTACTAAAATGGAGAGATGAGTTATTAACTCTTAATGAATTCATAGTCCTTATGGATAGTGCATTTAAAGCAATGCACACTTGATGAATTCACCTATATGAGAAGTGGAATGAGATCGTTCCTATGAGACTTTTGATCTTAGTCTCTAGAGCTCTCATGAATACCATACACGCGCATGACCTATTGGCGCAAAACTGCGTTGAACAACAAAATTACGATCAAAATGTGAGTGATAAAATCTCTGACTTACAACAAGAATTATTCAGTTTATAGAAATATTATATTTCACCGATAATTCTGTAAGTTAAATTTTATTGATTTAAGTTTGGTTCATACTCTAGAAGACACCAAACCTACTGCATTTTATCCATAAAAATATAGCAAATTAAAACTCTTTTTTCTATAAATTATTTTAAAATAATTTGGGGATTGTAAAAAAAAAAAAAAAATTATTTTAAAATAATTTATGAAAATTAATTTAAAAAATATGTATTTACTTGAAAATCAAGTAGTGTGTTAGACAAGTTTTACACTTGTCAAGAATATAGCTTTTGCATGAGATTTTGAAGACAAGTGTCTTGACACTTGTCTAAATATTACTTGTTCTTTGCACTATAAATAACTCCTCATCTCACTGCCAAAGACAACCAACTAAAAATTCCATTTTCTAATCTTTTCCAATAACCTTCTTTCATTACTGCCTTTCATTTATTTTGTTTTGGCTTCACATATTAAATATTTTTCGTGTTTAGCTTGCTGATATTTGTATTAATAATTTTGTTAATTTTTATATTTTTTGATTAATTAGGGAAAATTTATTTAACTTAAAATATTTTTTAATTAATCAGGAAAGTGCTTCAAGAGAAACATTTCACACTGTTGAAATAGTTTCTTAGGATAGTGTCCAGCACGACTCAAGTATAATTAATATATTACTTAAAATCATATCTTAATAATATTTATTTAATATTCAGTATTATTAACTTGTTAAGAAGTAATTATATTACTGTTATAGTTACTATATTAATTATAATATTATTATTAAAGTAGTAATATTATTATACATTGTTGTACTGCTAATATTATTATTGTTATATTATCATTTTGTTAACAGTTAAATAATATTGTTATTATTATTATTTTACCATTGCATTTTCCCCAACAATATCAACCTATTAAATTTATCAAGATATTTCAGTTAGACATCCGAACTAAACATGTTTTAATTGAACACCTCAACTTTTAGTAAAATGTTCTAATTAGACACTTCCAGTGCAAGTTTTTTTCTCATTAGAAGAAAATGTGTGTGTTCTCATTCGTTTATTAGATAGTTGAGTTAACCACATAAAATATATCATATTCTCTAATTTTAGACATTCACCTAAGAAAATATGTCATTTCTTCAAACCATCCATGTTAGTAAAGTAATTATCCCACATAGGAATTGATTTCTTAGCAATTTAAGGAATCGACAGACGTCCATTACATTGATTTTAACCTTGTTGTTGGTAGTGATACTAGCATAACCTTGCAGCCTTGCTAATCAGTTCTTAAAAAGTTAAGGTGAACATATATGTGCCTGATTAGCAAAATCATAAAAGAAAATAATCATTGTCAGGTCATAGGAAACATAATTTTGTGGTTTTTCCCTGATAATTAAGGAAACTAATACAAACAATCACCTTATAAAGCTCTAATCATACACTACATCTTCACTTATTTTAGAAAAATTGATATAATATACTCTCATAAGATTGTATAATGCATGTATTATGTACATGTTATTAAAGCCATTATTGCACTTGTATGAATAATTTCATCGATCTGTTTGTAATTGCCAATCAGATTTTACAAATTTTTATTCTATTTTTCATGATATGATAAACAAAAACAATTATTATAAAATATTCAATTTCACCTGAAAATCCTGTGAACTGATGCCAATTCTTATAATATATTAAGGAGGGAAGGAGAAAATGAAGTGGTCATTTAATTAATAGTTATTTTTTAATAAGTTATTTTTTTGTTAACAAAAATGAAATCAAAAGAAAAGCAATTTTATGAGATTATAGTTATTAATTAAGTGATCATATATTATAATTATTAATTAATTGCCCATACAAGAAATTAATCCGGAGAAGAGAAGGTGCAACATTTCATATGATATCTGCTGACACTTGCTATAGATTAAATATTTTTCAAAAATTTAATGCAAATATATAGTAAGGTACTCCAGTACTCCACATCATAATTAAATATTTACTAACCAGCCAATTATTAAATTAACTATAAAAGAATTTGGCTATCCACACCTTTAAACAAAAAGTCAATGAATAAATGAAACAGAGTGGCACAAAATCCTCTCAGATTGTCTTACTCTGTATTTTTTTCATTTTTAATATTTGATTTAATTATCTTTTATAAGGTTTATTTTATTTTTTTTGAGAATATGCACTTAATTTTGTTCTTTAAAGTTACAAAAAATATATATAGTTCTATAATTTTACTGTTAGTTTGTTACAGTGGATACAGTTAAGCAACAATACGTGAAATATAATTAACTCACTACACAGAAAAGATCTTTAGCTTCGGTAATTGCTACTTGCCTATAAATATACTTTCTCGTCCCATTTTATTTGTCGTGAGTTTTTTTTTGTTCATCCCCAAAAGAATGTCATCTTTCTTTATTTGACAACTATTTAATAACATCATCCTCATTTTATCCTTATTGGGTCTCACTTAATAAGAAAAGACAACTAAAAAATAAACATTAAAGTGACTTTAAGAGGGACAATTTTGTAAACTTTATCAAGTCATCATTTATTTTTTAAATTTCGTTTTCGATCAAATGGCGATACATAAAATGGGATGGAGGGAGTACTTTTTAGAGGCGCTTGTTGGTGACAACTACATTTTAGCACTTTCTATAAATATTCTTAAAGCCTATAGCGACGTTGGATCCAAGGACAATTATCTAAAAAAGGCAATCTGGTATACCAAAACTTCCGCTATGTCCAGAGTCCGAGGAAGGACTCCATCACAAGGATGTATTGTACGTAGTCTTACCTTGTATTTCTGTCAGAGGTTGTTTTCAACCCATGACCTCCTGATCACATGGTAACAACTTGAAGGGTTGGGAGGAGTTGCTCCTCGGCTCAGAGAGTTGTTCCCAGATGCACTCAGACGATAAGAACTAGGAGATATATATAAAACAAGAAGTACAGGAATAAAGTAAATGGAATACACAAGATTTTTTACGTGAAAACTCCTTGCTCAAGGGAGAAAAATCACTACCTACTTTCACACCCTTTTTTCGCTCGAGGGATCGAGTCGAAGAGTTTTTCCAATTATAGTGACGGTATTGAATAGGGATTAGTTGATTTACAGAGTCGCCACTTGGAATTGAGTTATGGTGTTCCAAGTCACCTTATTGAATCCCTAATCAAAAGGAAATGACTCTTTGTTAGTCTGCGAAAACAGAAGATCGGGTAAGAAATTCTGTTGATTGAGGGGAAGGTGTGAGGCACCCATCGAGTCCCGTGGTTCTAGCACAGTCGCTTTTATTGACTATTACTTGACTTCAACTATTTCAAATAAATTATGATTTAAGGCCTTGATTCGCTCATTTTAATGTACTAAAATTATTTAAAACTCTTGTATTAAATCGGTGAAAAATTAATTTTATAAATATTTATCAAAGTGCATTATTGCATCCTTGAATTTTTAAATGTCTCAGAAAGATGCGTACGCCGCATTCTTAATTGAGACGAATATTTTAAACATGCCTAAAATTTGTTTAATGTTAAAAAAAAATTATTTATTTTTTATAAACTCGTAATAATTTTATCTATGCGAAACGCTAGTTATTCTTAACAGTAAGCTAAAGCAATATTTATTTAAAGCGATCGATTAAATTAATTAATTAATTTTATAAATAATTATTAAGCTTTATTAATGACAATAAGTATAAATAACGAAATAATAAAATAAATAAAAATAATGATGGAAATACACAAAGTTGTCCCTATTATACTAAATTTAAATTTATTCTCTTTAAATTGATATAAACACAAATCACATACTACAAGACAAATTAAACACAAAATTCTCAGTAAGCTGATTTGAATACGAATTCACGAAGAAAATAAATGTCCCGAATTAACAATGAAACTTAAATAAAATACAAATGCGGACACAATTTAATAATAGTTCCTGCCTACAATATTTTTTTTTTGTAATTCAGTGGGCCCTTAACTATAATATACCAACATTTATATCCCCCAACTTATTTTTCTATTCTTTTTGTTATAAACATTCTTCTTGATTTATTTTATTAAAATTTAAAATAAGCATCACAACACAGTATACTTCAAACATTCAAGTAACTTAAAACATTCTTACTTATTATTATTTTAACGCCACTACCATAATATTAATATGTCTATTTTTCCTATTAACGTATATACGTAAATAATTTATTAGTATTATTGACAAGACTTTTACCGGAAGTCAGTTTTTAAAATCTTTACAAATGTAAATTACCCAAAAATAAAATAAAATTAACAAAGGTTGTTAAAAACTTTTAGGGGTGTTTATAATGAAATTTACCAAAAGAAAAAAAATTCTTTTTCCTGATTTTTTCGATTCTGTAAGGGAAAGGGAGAGAGAAAATTCCCTTATATACGAAAGTTATGAGTAATTGAGAGAATTTGTTTTTGCTTTTTCTTTCTGTTCTAAATTTTAATTTAACAGAATTAACACAACAAAGTTAACACACAAAATTTTACATGTCTATAAACATTGAATATATTTAGTATAACATATAGTAACAAAAAATTCACATAATCAAATATAATCATTAACATAAATTTGAACACGTTTCGGATTCACTATAAAAATTCATAAAGTTAATAATACAAAGTAGAATAAGAACCTGTTGATAATCTAAAACAAAAGACTCGAATGTCGTTACTGAAAACTCGGACGGAAATTCCAACTTCAACTTTTCTTCTTTTCTCTCTTTTGTCTGATATTTTTGGTTTTCACTCTGTTGATTTTTTTTCAGTGTCCGATATAGTGTACGTTTGTAGGAAGAGTCCCTTTTGTAGAGAAATTTTTTGGGGGAAAAACCAAAATGGGGGGAGTAGTTATCAGATTTAGGATAGAATTTATTTTTTTTGAAATTTGAAAATATTTATTATTTAGTATATATATATATTTTAATTATTTTTAATTAAATACAATAATAATAAATAAAGATAATAATAATATATAAATGAAATAATAAAACATTAATAATAATATAATAGTATTTAATTAATTTATATTTAATAAAACATAGTAACAATTTGTAAATAGATAAATATAACAAAATAGTATTTAAACTACTAATTTATTTATTAAAAATAAAAATAAGAATCAAAATAATATATGATTAAATATATTATAATATAAATATTTAATATCGAAACATATATATTTTACACTCGGGGAGGGTCAAAAATCACGTGTCTACAATTTGCCCCTCTTTGTTTGAAATCTCAAAGAGTTTTCATACAAAGAAGTAGACAAAGATATGATTTTTGATCCTCCAATTATTCAAAAAGGAATATAAAAGGAAAAAAAAAATGCGACCGAGTCCTGGTTTTGGACCGCCTATATATCCCGGATTATAAGGGAATCAGGTCACTTGTAGTTCAAAGGAAACCTCGTGAAAATGAATTAAACATCGAGTGAGATTCCTTCGAGTTTTCGGTTAACGACTCCTGTTTTTTACAATCAAATGACTAATAAAAAATTGAAGATACGAGTGAAAGATCCTATCTATTCAGCTATTCTAGAATCTTGACTTGAATCTTCATGATTTCTCAAATGGTGAGATAGTCGTTATTCTGAGTTGAACTTGAAACATAAAATGTTCCTCATCGTTGACTTTGGACATTAGAGAGGAACTTAATAATTGATTTATTTTTCAGATTTTCTTCTGGTTTTGGACTCGAAAATCTTCACCCTATTCTTCAGGCGAGCTCCTGACTTGAAACTGATAATTTTCACCCTATTCTTCGGGCGGATTCTTGATCTGCTATTTCTTCACCCTGTTTTTAAGCGGGCTCTTGGACTTACAACTTCTTCACCCTGTTCTACAGGCGGGCTCCTGGCTCGTTACTTCTTAACCTTGTTCTTTAGGCGGGCTCCTGGACTTCTTTTTTCTTCACCCTGTTCTTTAGGCGGGCTCCTGGACTTCCTTTTTCTTCACCCTGTTCTTCAGGCGGGCTCCTGGACTTCCTTTTTTTCTAATTTTTCAAATATGTTCCTGAACTCAAAATAAAAGGTGACACAGAAAAATAACATTCCATTCTTCAGGAGAGTCCTGGACACAAAGTAAATTCCCATTCTTCAGGAGGGTCCGAGCAAAAAGTAAATTCCCATTCTTCAGGAGGGTCCTGTGCAAAAATAAATTTCCATTCTTCAGGAGGGTCCTGTCCCATTCTTCAGGAGGGTCCTGAGCACGTCCTGAGCACCAAATAAATTTCCATTCTTCAGGAGGGTCCTGTCCCATTCTTCAGGAGGGTCCTGGGCATAAAATAAATTCTCATTCTTCAGGAGGGTCCTGTCCCATTCTTCAGGAGGGTCCTGAGCACAAAATAAATTCCTATAAACACGAATAAAATTTTGCCCAAATTTACACTAAAAATTTTGTGAGTGTTATCAGGTCACAACTTGTGAAAAGTACAGTAAAGGGGGTGAATCAAGGCCTTTCCAAAGAAATGCATCTTTTCAGAGTAAAACTAATGACTTAGGAAATGCGTCTCCTAACACATGAAACTTAAATTACCCAGACAAGAAAGTGCGTTTTCTCGGGATTAAATGAAATGACTCGAACTAGAAAGTGCGTCTTCTAGGAGTGAATGCTCAAGTTAGAAAGTGTTTCACCTAACAAATGAAAACTGACTTATTCAAACTAGGAAGTGCGTCTCCTAAGGGTTGAATGAAATGATTCAACTAGAATGTGCGTCTTCTAGGAGTGAAGATTCAAGTTAGGAAGTGCGTCACCTAACAAATGCAAGTTGAAATACCCAGACAAGGAAGTGTGTCTCCTAGGGGTAAATGATGATGAGTTTTCACCATGATTGTGATTATTAAAAATGTTTAGCAATATCGCCTCTTGTACTTGCAAAAGCGAGGAATTGCATCTTTTAATATTTAGGCTTTGAAGCCCTTGATTTGAAGGTAACATGTTTTTTATTTCATATAAAGAAAACTTTTAATTTTAAAACACGATGGTTGATTTGTGGCATTTGGCTATTGAGACAATCTCTTGCACTTGTCATGCCCAGGTCCATTGCAAATCATTGATAGGTATTATTGACTTGTTGTAGTATTGACTCCAAATTCTGACTACTAAAATATTTTGACTCAAATCATATTCCTCTTGCATGATGCCTCGGGATTCAACTTCTAATACACCTTTTATACTTCTATGAGTCCAAAAACTGTCAGATGACAAGCATTCTCGAGTACTTTACTTTATTTTTTAAATATGTTATCTTTGTGTGTTGGTCTTTTGTCTTACTTTGTACAGCTAAAAGAGTTGGTAGCAATTTTTGAAGTCCTTCCTCACTTATCTTGACAAAGTTTTGACTCAAAAATACATGAAAGATGACGATAGTGATTTTCTTTTTACCACAAAGACACAAAAATAAAAAAATAAAAAATAGAAATAAAATAAAAATAAAAATAACAAAAAGAATAGGAAAGGACAATGGACATCTTTTCTTTAAAAAAATGTCAAAATGAAAATTTTATCTGGGTGTGGCAATTGATTCTAGTGATTATGACATGCATTTTGAATTAAAAAACTTGATCTATCCAAACTAATCACTGTCACTTTTTGCCCACTCAGTGAATTTGAAAGGGAGTCATTCTTGAACTTGTTCCCTCTGGATTACAATCCTCTTTAGGCTAGTGACACCTCGATGGGTTTTCGCCAACAAGCCACTCCCATTTTTTTTTCTTTTTCAACTTATTGTCGTTTTATGGTGCCTATGAAGACTTTTACCAATGAAACTCTCATTTTTATTGATCTCACAACTCACGATCGCCTTATGATGTCCAAAAGAGTTTTCACAAATAAGACTCTCTCATTTTTTTTATTTTTTTTTTTAGAAAATAACACTCAAAATATGAAATATCATGCATCCATAACATGTTTAGCCTTGACATTCTCAAAGATTGATCTGAAGGTCTTTCTTTGGTTGTAACTTGGCTTTTGAAATGGGATAGAAAGAAAGGTCGGCATGGGGCTCAAAATTTACACAATATTGGGTAAAATATATAACTTTTGGAATCGACTCTTTTAAGGAAATAAACTTTTGCCCCAGTTTTATTTCATTCTGGGTAACTTAAATTTTCTTTTGGTTGGACCAAACCCCAGAGTAGGGCAGCCTACGTATCTTATCATAACAAGAATCAGGTCAAACGTAATTCAGGAAAGTCTTTTTTTTTTTAAATGAACCTGGGCTCTCATTTTTTCTTTTCTTTGATTCTTCTCTTTTTGGGATTTTTTTTTTCAAGTCCATTTCTTTTCTTGCCATTTTTTTTTTCTGACTCTATTTTCTTTTTGACACATTTTTTTTTTTACTTCATTTTTACTTGACATTTTTCTGACTCCATTTTTCTTGACACCTTCTTTTTATTTTTTTCAAACTCTATTTTGATTCCAAAAGAGGGGAATGAAATAAAATAAAACTAAAGCTCAAAAGAGGTAACAAAGGATGACACAACATTTGGATAGCAGAATGGAATGCCTTTGTCATATCAATCCTTAAAAATGCAAGAACTTAGCATGCAATCTGTGAGTGAGTGAACATAAAGATCATGTATATTTTTTCAATAGTAACCTTGACTGAATACGTATGTCACTACTTCTCATGCACTTGTCAAACAGAAAGGTCCAATTATATTCACATTCCTCCCATTAAAGGACTCATGCATTTTTAAGCTAACTTCCGTTTGCTTCTCCTGACAATGAAGACTATATATCTTCTGATCGCTCTCATTTAAAGTGTTTGAGATTGACCTTCTCATTGATGACCAAGTCTTTTTTTATTCACAAATTGATTGTTTCAATCCATTCAAGTGAGGCTTTAACTCAATCAACAAACATCTCAACATTTTACATATTTCCTTACATAATTTTTCCTTTCAACTCTATCTTCCTGGTCAAGTGTTTCAGGAATAGATTAGGTTTTAAGATCTGGTGAAAATTCATCATGCATATCGTATCATTAGAATCGCCATAAAAGAATTGTGCGAAGAAAAAGAAAGACAAATAAATAATATTTTAAAAAAATAAAAATAGAAATAAAGGGACGCACATTTTGTTGACAGAAAGACAAAAGGGTTTGAACAAAGATGATAAGAAATAAAACAAGATAAATCTCGAACTACAATCCTAAAATAATTCGAATAGCAAAAAAAAACAGACTACTAAAAATCTCTCATCGTGAGGAGTGAAGATTGACTTTTAAATTGTCGAACTTAATATTTTAGCCACTAATTTGCACGTTGGCCTTAATAGAGTCTCTACCCTCATTGCGACATCATCTATTTTTTTCCAACCATTCTGAAGTTATCGCCATTAAAGTCTCTCCAAAATAAATCGTCAGCAGTTTCTCTTTTCGCTTACTCCTCATAATTGATTTCAAAACCTGTTTAGATGAGTCAAAGGATGACCATGATCCTCGTACAAGTCCAACTTTGATGTTTTGGAGGTTAGAGGTAAGTGAACATTGAAACATGTAAAAATCCTTGTGAGAATTCTCTCTCTCTCTTAATGTTTGCATATTTCTCATATTTTACTCCAAATTTCTCACTTTTCAGGTCAGTTCTTCTTACTCCTCATTTATAACAGTCTACACCACCTCATATCAGACCCTATACCATATTTGTGTGTCATCTTGTTTGTTCTTTGAACCTGGTGTTGTATTGGTGAGATGCCAATTTAGCCACAAGCCAACCACCTTAACACTATTTTGATTTTGAAGAAAATTGATGTGTCAGAGTTCAAAAATTTTCTTTTTAAGACCACCGAATCCATGAAGGACTGCCTACGTATCTCATTAAGATGAGAATCAGGTGTGCGTAGTTCTTGAAAATTATGTCGTACAAAACTCAGCCTCAAGACCCCTAAAGGTTCAGGGCTATTAAGATTTATATTTTTTGTAAAAACTTAGCCTCATGATCCCTAAAGATTCAGGGCTATTAAGATTTATATATATTTTTTATTTTGTAAAACTTAGCCTCATGATCTCTAAAGATTCTGGGCTATTAAGATTATATATAAAAATTGAACTTGAGAATAAAAAAAATAATTATGAAAGTAATCATATTTTCAAAATATTCCCCAATAAATCTATGAATAATTTTTCAAAAGATAGGATCATACCTCGAAAAAGGGCTTCCTACGTATCTCAATTAAGAGTGAGAATCAGACCCTCGTAGTTCATGAAGATCGTAAAACTATGTTACTAAAATTTTTCTTTCTTTAAAAAAATAATAATTTTTCTTTCAAAAATGATTCACTAAATGTGACGATAATTTAATCTCTTGCATTTTAAAAGTTGTCTAAAGCCGGTCAACACATAAATAGCCTTCCAAACAAATGTCAAAGAGCACGTAGGATGTACATGTTGGTCTTTATAAAGTAGGTTACCTGTCCTAGACATACCCGGCCCCTGTGCCATGTCCCGCTAAGTCAAATGCATATGATGCAAATAAAGCGGCACCTAATAGGGATAACCAGATTCTGAGTTTTCAGTTCTTCTAAGTTTAAGCCTAATAGGGATAGGTGTCTAAACTGGCTTACCCGAGCGGACACTCGAGTCGGGGAGGGAGAACTTGGTCGGTAGCAGGGCAACACCGCCTTCGTTGTCGATCCAAACCCCGCCTAACATGTGTGACTATATCCTTCACCAGGTAGCTTGGCACTCCGGCTATCTCAGAAAGAAAGTAGGATGCATGTGCTGCATTCCTTCTATCCTATTTCAGAGACTCAGAGGAGGTGCGCAAGAGAAAACAGTATATAATACAGTTAAATCAATATCAAAGCGGTAAATAAGCGACAAGTAGCACATAAGGCCAATAAACACAATATAAAAAATAATTAAAGCAAGTAAAGTCAATATCAAAAACTCGAATTCTTATTAGTCCCCAGTAGAGTCGCCAGAGATGTCACACCCTTTTTTTGCTCGAGGGATCAAGTCGAAGGGTTTTTCCAATTATAGTGACGGTATTGAATAAGGATTAATTGATTTACAGAATCGCCACTTAAAATTGAGTTATGGTATTCCAAGTCACCTTATTGAATCCCTAATCAAAAGGAAATGACTCTTTGTTAGTCTGCAAAAACAGAAGATCGGGTAAGAAATTCTGTTGACCGAGGGGAAGGTGTGAGGCACCCCCCGAGTCCTGTGGTTCTAGCACGGTCGCTTTTATTGACTATTACTTGACTTAAACTATTTCGAATAAATTATGATTTAAGGCCTCGATTCGCTCATTTTAATGTACTAAAATTATTTAAAGCTCTTGTATTAAATCGGTGAAAAATTAATTTTATAAATATTTATCAAAGTGCATTATTGCATCCTTGAATTTTTAAATGTCTCAGAAAGATGCGTACGCCGCATTCTTAATTGAGACGAATATTTTAAACATGCCTAAAATTTGTTTGATGTTAAAAAAAATTATTTATTTTTTATAAACTCGTAATAATTTTATCTATGCGAAACGCTAGTTATTCTTAACAGTAAGCTAAAGCAATATTTATTTAAAGCGATCGATTAAATTAATTAATTAATTTTATAAATAATTATTAAGCTTTATTAATGACAATAAGTATAAATAACGAAATAATAAAATAAATAAAAATAATGATGGAAATACACAAAGTTGTCCCTATTATACTAAATTTAAATTTATTCTCTTTAAATTGATATAAACACAAATCACATACTACAAGACAAATTAAACACAAAATTCTCAGTAAGCTGATTTGAATACGAATTCACGAAGAAAATAAATGTCCCGAATTAACGATGAAACTTAAATAAAATACAAATGCGGACACAATTTAATAATAGTTCCTGCCTACAATATTTTTTTTTTGTAATTCAGTGGGCCCTTAACTATAATATACCAACATTTATATCCCCCAACTTATTTTTCTATTCTTTTTGTTATAAACATTCTTCTTGATTTATTTTATTACAATTTAAAATAAGCATCACAACACAGTATACTTCAAACATTCAAGTAACTTAAAACATTCTTACTTATTATTATTTTAACGCCACTACCATAATATTAATATGTCTATTTTTCCTATTAACGTATATACGTAAATAATTTATTAGTATTATTGACAAGACTTTTACCGGAAGTCAGTTTTTAAAATCTTTACAAATGTAAATTACCCAAAAATAAAATAAAATTAACAAAGGTTGTTAAAAACTTTTAGGGGTGTTTATAATGAAATTTACCAAAAGAAAAAAAAATCTTTTTCCTGGTTTTTTTCGATTCTGTAAGGGAAAGGAGAGAGAAAATTCTCTTATATATGAAAGTTATTAGTAATTGAGAGAATTTGTTTTTTCTTTTTCTTTCTGTTCTAAATTTTAATTTAACAGCATTAACACAACAAAGTTAACACACAGAATTTTACATGTATATAAACATTCAATATATTTAGTATAACATATAGTAACAAAAAATTCACATAATCAAATATAATCATTAACATAAATTTCAACACGTTACGGATTCACTATAAAAATTCATAAAGTTAATAATACAAAGTAGAATAAGAACCTGTTGATAATCTAAAACAGAAGACTCGAGTGTCGTTACTGGAAACTCGGACGGAAATTCCAACTTCAACTTTTCTTCTTTTCTCTCTTTTGTCTGATGTTTTTGGTTTTCACTCTCTGTTATTTTTTTTTCAGTGTCTGATATAGTGTACGTTTGTAGGAAGAGTCCCTTTTGTAGAGGGATTTTTTGGGGAAAAAAACAAAATGGGAGGAGTAGTTATCAGATATAGGATAGAATTTTTTTTTTTGAAAGTTGAAAATATTTATTATTTAGTATATATATATATATTAATTATTTTTAATTAAATACAATAATAATAATAATAAATAAATGACATAATAAAACATTAATAATAATATAATAGTATTTAATTAATTTATATTTAATAAAACATAATAACAATTTGTAAATAGATAAATATAAATATAATAAAATAGTATTTAAACTACTAATTTATTTATTAAAAATAAGAATCAAAATAATATATGATTAAATATATTATAATATAAATATTTAATATCGAAACATATATATTTTACACTCGAGGAGGGTAAAAAATCACGTGTCTACACCTACCTCCAGGATTTCTAAGCTCCACTATATCCAAGCAAACGTCTTGAATACGGACTCCAAGGATTAATCTTCTAATCCTTTGTTTCATAGCAACAACTCTATATCAAGGAAACCTCAAACAGTAACGTTACTACTTCATACACCAGCTACCTCTCGCTGACAACGCAAGCTAACTCTAGCTTGAACAACCACCTAACTCTAGATGATTACAAAATGAAGGTTCGCATTTCAAAATCTACTGACAATTATAAGCAAATCTAGGCAAGTGTTTAAGTACAAATACGAAGACTCAGCTGTAACAAGGAAGCAAAAATACAACTTAATGAACAATCAATTTCTTGCTGCAATGTGTAGCATTTGATTCACCACTTCAAAAAGATATTTAGTTATAAGTATATGAAAGTGTTGGTTTTATTGTTGAGGAAGATAAGCAATATATATTATGACACAAGAAAACCTAGGAGAGATCCCATTGGTTGAGGCAAAAAGGTGAAAGAAGTTTTTCATCAACTTTTGTACTATATGTCAGCCGTGGCAGTTTGTCAGTGATAGCGATAGGTAATCCCAACCTGTTCCCTAAGTAGTAGCAGTTTTATCATCACAAAAAACTCCTGGAATAGCTCCCAAATTATGAATTTGTCAATCATCAAAACTAAGGATTTAATAATTTTCCCCTTTTTGATGATAACAAACCCATATCAACAATCAACATACTCAGTATCTTCAGCAATTTCTACTCAGCACAGTCTTCACCTCAGCAACACACCATAAGCCACAAGTCTATGCCAAAATAGTTTGCCCAACCAATTTCCCCTATCACTAATGCTTATAAGAGTATAAACATCATATACCTTATTTTCCCTATCTATGAGCATCAAGTTCACCCTGAGTGAGAGAACTCCTATCTTGATCATCACAACATAGACCACGCAATAAGTTTAGCCCTGTTGCATCAACACAGACCATACCTGTCAGACTACATATCATAATTAATTTCCCCTTTTTGGAATCATTAAAGAGGTTAAGCAGTAAACCAGGCATAACTAAGTCATACATCTTAATTCATGGCTATTGAGGCAACACTTACATGAGCAAGAAAGGACTAGATAGAAGCAGTAATATTAGCACAAGAAGAAATTTCCTTCATTCATACAAAAATTAGTACCATATAACATTCAAAAAAATAATAACCACAAAATATTCAAATAACTGTGTCAGCCACTTATCAGAGACAAAGATAAGAACAAGAGAGAACAAGGTTCTACAGGGCCAAAGGGGCGCAGAGGTAAGAGACTAAGATAGAAAGGATTTAGGAAGAAGGACTAGAGTCTTTGGATGGCTGCCTCAGAAGTAGAGTCATTCTTTCACCTGCTGCAGCATGTGCCTCGAGAATTTGTTGAGTCAAGGCTTCATTTTTTACAGTCAAAGCTTTCACCTGGTCTTCCAACTTCTTCACCCTCCCATGTAGGATAGCATTTTCTTCTTTTAACTTTCCAAAAGAGATGGTTTACCCTTTGCTTGCGAACATGAGCCTGTATTTAAGGCAACAATTTTATCATTCTTTTGAGACACTAAAGCTATTAGAAAAACTACTTTCTCCCTCAAGCCATTTTACACGTCAATTAGTTCAGACTTCAGACACAATGGACCTGGACTTTTCACTCTCTCTCCTAGGTATGCATTTATTGTTCTCTAAGGTGGTGAGATTAAACACTTGTTTTACAGATCCTATCCTTCGCCTACTACATTTAATATTAAAATAGGCAAGTACTCTATTCAACCAAAAACCATAAGATAAACCATGTTCGCCATCTTTTACAAACATAACTGTGTTGATATGCTCAAGTACAACGGATGGAAGGTTCACCTTTGAAATACCTCAGATTTTGGTCTTTGAAAATTCCTTGAGCTTTGAGCTCATTGCCCTGTTGAAGACTCATCATACGAGTCGTATGGTATGGTTACGGGTCTAAGGACCCGCGTCGTAATCAAACCAGTGTGTAATTAGCTAAGTTTTTCTTTGAGTAAAAGTGAATCGCTACAAGTTGTAAGACCATGTTAGGAGTGGTAGGATTGAGTCGTATGTTGTCCAGTATCAATCTCTTTGGGTTCTGTCTTGGATACGACTAGACCATTCGAGTCGTATAGTTAGGTCATGAGTGGAATCATGGAGTCGTAATATGGAAAGCGTGTCCAACTCACTGTTTAGGATACTTTTCATGGCTATGATTCGTATGATGTGGTGACGAGTCGACCACCAAGGACGACCTTTTTACAGTTTTTAGTTGGAGGTAGTTTGGACATTTCCCACTTAAAACCCTTAAGTCCCCACATCCCTAAAACATTTTGGGGCATTCATTCTACATTTTACAAGATCAAAACATCCTCTTTACTCCCTCAAAATCCTCTTAAGAAAAATTGACTAGGGTTTTTCCAAAGTGGTAATCTAAGAGTTTAAGAGTTAATTTTTGTCCATGAATCTTCGTAATTCAGGCATGTGACTCTTACCTCATCGTTAGTTTACTAAAAGAATATGTTTAAAGCATTGTTCATGAATCATTAATGTTAGTTTTGAAACTAAGGTTGAGGGGTTTGAATACATATCATTGAATATTATTTTCTATGGTTTAAATTGTGATTATGCATGTTTCAATTATAGTTTCGCACATGTGGGTGCATGGGAATGGTGATTTAATTGAAGGGTCATGGTTGAACTCCAAATTTGATGATTTTGGCTTTGATAATGGCATGCCCTCAACCTATTTGTGAAATTATTAATAAGAATGATATTGTCATAAGTTGAATTGTGTTTTTGAACTAAGGCTTTGGCATAACCATAATAATGATTGATGAAGGACTTTGTAAAGGCTTTGATGGCCATAAATTGAATTGAATTGAAACCTTAGAGGTTTGGTTGGTTCAGGAGTTTGAGTCCCAAAGTGTCAGATTGATTTATGTTCCTTTTTGAACATTGAGTTCGAGACCCAAACTGATGTAATAATTGTCTTGGCATGTTGTACACTTGCAAGTGGGGTTGGTATGACGATACAAATAGCTTAGTGACATGTTGTACACTTGCAAGTGGGGTTGGTTTTGAACTGTTATCATGATATTATTTTATTCCTCTATCCCTGAATTACATGTTAGCGCTCTAACCGCTAACCGTCTTCAAATGTTGTATCCCCACGCGATGCAGGAACTGGCCATACTCTCACATCTAAGCTTAGTGAATTGGATTTGGGATCAACTAGCGAGCCAGATTGAAGTGGTGAGCTTCCATCCTTCGAAAGATTCCAGTTCATATTATGGTTTCCTTTTTATGTTTTCACTATCTTTTAGATATTGGTTTTGGCTATTGTCGGGGGCAGGTCCCAACATTTTGTTGACCTTCGGTTTTGTAGAGGTTTTGTTGGATTATTGTGGAGCTGGGTGATTTGTTTGATTATTCTTGGAGACAGACGGTTGTTCGGTTACCGGTGAATGGTATAGACATATAATGAATTATTATTAGTCTTATTATATGTTATCTTGTTATATGTTTGGAATTCATCTGACATTTAAGGAGTTGTGTTGGTTCGGTTAGGTGAAGGGGGTGATATCAGAGCTTAGGTTTTTTGTCAATTGGGTGTCCATAAATTTGTGTCAAGTAGAGTCTCTTTTATGGATGTGTAGCGCACCACACTTATAAGGCAGAGGCTATGAGACATTTAAGAATATTTACCTTTCTTATTATCTTAATTTCGAGCTATAGAGTCTAAGGTCTTGGATCTTTCTGACTTCCGTTTGTTAGTCTTTCAGATCATACCTCCGAGAAGATCTAATGTTCGTGTGAACTCTTTTGTCCCGCCTGAAGATAATGTGGATGGATTTCGTCTAACTTCTGAGGTCCATACCCGGTCAAGGGTCGTTGCATCTGACTATCTTTGTGGAGTCCTACCTGTCCCTATTGATCCTACTCCTAAGGGCGACACTCATACTCAGTCGCCTTATGGGAAGGTTACTAAGTTCCATCGCTCCATTAACCTATTAACCCAGTTGATGACATCTCAGTCACAACAGTCGAGTTCTACTGGTGCTTCTATAGGTTCGTTTGAGGCCACTAAAGTCATCCAAATTATAAGGTTGTATTCTCTGATATTTACTGGCACTAATGTTGAGGAGGATCCTCAAAGTTTTATTAATGAGATGGAGAAGATCTTTCAAGTTATGCATGCTCCATTGGTTGAAGGTGTAGAGTTTGTTGTCTACCAACTGAAAGATGTGGCGTACCCGTGGTACGAAGAGTGGGAACAATTGAGAGGCGGAGATGTTGGTTCTGCCTTGTGGGATGATTTTTCTAGTGCATTTCTAGACCTCTTCTTTCCACAGAAATTAAGGGAGGTAAAGGCGAAAGAATTATTTAACTTGAGACAATAAAGAATGATAGTCAAGGAGTATGTCTTGAAATTCCATCAGTTGTCTAGGTATGCTCCTGAGTTGATGTCTAGCATAAGGGCTAGAATATGTAAGTTTGATTTTGGATTGTCCCGTGAGTTAATTCTTGAGAGTAAGGTTGCCTTGTTAAACAAGGATATAGAGATTTCTCGACCTGTGATTTATATGCAGCAGGTCGAAGAGGAGAAAAAGAAATAAGATGATATTGGCAAAAGACAGAGTAAGAAATTTTGGTATTTAGAATAGGGTAGAGGCCAACAACAGAGTAGAAAGTGGTCTAATAAGAAGAGCTGGGGGAGTCCTAACTCTTATTTGACGGCTAGTGCTACTTACCCAAAGTCGTCTGGTGACCGAAGTTTTTAGGGTGGTGATACGTCTAGGGCATAGGGTGCCCAATCTCAGGCCAGTGGGGCCCAATCAGCACCATCCTACCCTTCCTGCAAATTATGTGGTCAGCACCACCATGGTTAGTACGAAAAGGAAAGGAACTGATATTTTATGTGTGGTCAGATTGGACATATACAACGGAATTATCCCTTTAGAGTTGATTCTGGGAAAAATAAGGTTCATATTGTCTCTTCATCATCTCATGCACCAAAAGGTGCCACTTTTGGCTCTGGCATTAGTCGGAACCGCCTTTATGCCCCCACTACTCGCCAAGAGTCCGAGGCGTCTCTAGATGTTGTTACTGGTATATGAAAACTCTTTTCCATGATGTGTATTGTTTACTTGATCCAGGGTCGACTCTTTCTTATGTGATCCTATTTGTGGTTGTGCATTTTGGTTTCGGTCCTGAGTATATATCAAACCCTTTTTCTATTTCTATCCTGGTGGGTGACTGTAATTTCTAAAAAGGTCTATAGGGGTTGTGTGGTATTTATTGATAATAGATGAACTCTAGTGGACTTCATAGAGTTAGACATTGTTGACTTTGATGTTATTTTGGGGATGGACTGGCTACACTCGTGCTATGCTTATCTAGATTGTCGTACCTGTAGAGTCATGTTTAAATTCCCTAATGAGCCAATTATTGAATGGGAGAAAAGTTTCCTAGTACCTAAGGGAAGGTTCGTATCATATCTTATAGCCCGAAAATTAATTTCCAAGGGTTGTCTCTATCATTTGGTCCGAGTTAAGGATTCTAACTCGGAGGGCCCTTTCTTATATTTTGTTCCTGTGGTAAATAAGTTTCCCGAAGTCTTCCCTGATGATCTACCTGGTGTCCCCCCCGATAGGGAAATAGATTTTTGTATTGATCTTGTTCTGGACACTCATTCTATCTCTATTCCCTCGCATAGAATGGCTCGAGTTGAGTTAAAGAAACTCAAGGATTAGTTGAAAGACCTCTTAGACAAGGGTTTCAACTATCCCAGTGTGTCTCCGTGGGGTACACCTGTCTTGTTTGTATGTAAGAAGGATTGTTCCCTTCGTATGTCATTGATTATCGGCAACTGAACAAGGTAACAATAAATAATAAGTATCCACTTTCTAGAATTAATGATCTCTTTGATCAGCTTCAGGGCGCCAAATAAGATCAATCTTCGATCCGGGTATGATCAGTTAAATATTAGGGAGGTGGATATCCCTAAGACAGCTTTCCGCACCCGGTATGGGCATTTTGAGTTCCTGGTGATGTCGTTTGGCTTGACTAATTCCCCTGCGGCATTCATGGACTTGATAAATTGGGGAGTCTTTCGTCAGTTTCTAGATTCATTCGTGATTGTCTTTATTGATGACATCTTAGTATACTCTAAGAGTAAGGAGTATCATACCGATCATCTTCGCCTTGTGTTGCCAACCTTGAAAGATCAACAATTGTATGCTAAGTTCTCTAAATATGAGTTCTCGTTAAATACTGTGACTTATCTGGGTCATGTTGTGTCTAGTGAGGGGATCATGGTGAATCCTCAGAAAGATGCGGTGGTTAAAAAATAGCCTAGATCCACGACTCCAACCTATATTCGAAGCTTCTTGGGTTTAGCTAGTTATTATAGGAGATTTATGGAAATTTTTCTTCTATTACTACTCTATTAACTAAGTTGACTCAGAAGAAGGTGAAGTTCTTATGGTCTGATGCTTGCGAGGGTAGCTTTGAGAAACTGAAAGATAAGTTGACTTCAGCTCTGGTCTTGACTCTGCCTGAAGGCACCGAGGGTTTTGTCATCTATTGTGATACATCTCAGGTTGTTTTGGGTTGTGTTTTGATGAAATATGGAAAGGTGGTTGCTCATGCCTCTAGATAATTGAAGGTTCATGAGAAGAATTATCCGACTCATGACTTGGAGTTGTTAGCCGTGGTGTTAGCGTTGAAAATCTGGCATCACTATCTGTATTTAGTCCATGTTGATATCTTTTCTGATTATAAGATCCTGCAGTACGTGTTCACCCAGAAAGAGCTAAATCTTAGGAAAATGAGGTGGCTTGAGCTGCTTAAGGATTATGACATGAGCATTCACTATCATCCAGGTAAGGCAACGTGGTTGTTGATGCTCTTAGAAGGTTGTAAATGGGTAGTTTGTCGCATATGGATAAAGATAAGCGGGAATTGGTAAAAGATATTCATCGTTTGGCTAACCTTAGAGTTTGTCTCTTAGACTCGGAAGATGGTGGTGTGTTTGTGCAACAGATGGCACAATCGTCTCTTGGTTATAAAATAAAAAAGCAATAGGTATTAGACCCTCTCTTGATGAAGATCAAGGATAATGTGGATAAAAAGAAGGTGATGGCCTTCGAGATCAGTGGCGATGGTATCTTGAGGTACCAAAGAAGGTTGTGCGTTCTAGAATTGATGGGTTGTGAGGAAGGATTTTGGCCGA
The DNA here is from genome assembly GCA_030864215.1 of Capsicum pubescens. Lineage (NCBI taxonomy): Eukaryota > Viridiplantae > Streptophyta > Magnoliopsida > Solanales > Solanaceae > Capsicum > Capsicum pubescens. The sequence continues at coordinate 64,173,741 of CM061549.1, read as the reverse complement.
GGCCCTTGAATCGCGGTATACGGTTCATCCTAGTTCAATAAAGATGTATCATGATCTCAAGGATATATATTAGAGGAATAATATGAAGTGAGATGTAGCCAACTTTGTCGCTAAGTTATGGTGTGTCAGCAAGTTAAGGTGGAGCACATGAGGCCCGGTGTGCTAATCCAAGAGATTAAACTGTCGGTATGGAAATAGAAAATAATTAATATGGATTTTGTTATCAGCCTTCCACGATCGCAGAATCAGTGTGACTCTATTTGGGTCATCGTGGATAGGATGACTAAGTTTGCTCAATTCTTGCCAGTGAGTACTAATTGTTCTACCGAGGACTATGCAAAGTTATTCCTTCAGGAGGTCATAAAGTTATATGGTGCACCTGTCTTTATCATTTCAAATCGTGATACTTAATTCTCATTCCATTTCTAGCACTCTTTTCAGCGTGGTTTGGGGACTAAAGTAAGCCTTAACACCTCCTTTCACCCTCAGGCGAATGGATAAGTGGAAAGAACCATTCAGACTTTGGAAGATATATTGCGAGCTTGTGTAATCGACTTTCGTGGTGGTTGGTACGACCACTTGCCTCTCATTGAATTTGCCTATAACAATAGTTACCATTCTAGCATTGGTATGGCTCTGTTTGAGGTATTGTATGGTAGGAGGTGTAGATCTCCTATTGGGTGGTTCAAGGTTGGTAAAATGGAGATGTTTGTCTTAAATATAGTTTACCAAGCTATGGAAAAGGTGAAGGTGATCCGGGATAAGCTTAAGATCGCCCAAAGTCACCAAAAGTCCTACGTGGACATAAGACAAAGAGAGTTGGAGTTTGAGGTTGGAGATTGGGTGTTCTTGAAGGCATCTCCCATGAAGGAAGTAATGCGGTTTGGAAATAAGGGAAAGCTCAGTCCCTGATATGTTGGCCCGTACTTGGTTTTGAGAAGGGTTGGAAATGTTGCATATGATTTGGATTTTCCCTCTAGCATGAGTTCCATTCGTCCGAAATTCTATATGTCCATGTTGCACAAATACTTGGGTGATGCTTCGGTGTTTTTTCCCTTGGAGAACATTGGTATTTTGGATTCTTTGTCCTATGAGGAGGTTTGGGTGAGGATCTTGGATCGGCAAGTTCGTTGGTTGTGGATGAAAGATGTAGCTTTGGTAAAGGTTCTATGGAGGAACCACAAGATCGAAAAGGCTACTTGGGAAGCTGAAGAGAACATGAGGCCTAAGTATCCATTCTTGTTCCCCTCTTCAAAAAAATTATGCGAAAGGTATAAGTTATTCTTAACATCTTTGTTCTCTGATTTTGTTAAAGAAAAGATTGATTATCTTAGCATCATTGCTTTATAACTTAGTTAAAGGTAAGAGTAGAGATGTTTAGGGTTTAATCGTGCTAGTCAATACCTTATCCTATCATTCGAGGACGAATGATCCTAAAGGGGTAAACTTAAATGCCCCAAATTTTGGTCCTTGAAAATTTCTTGAGCTTTGAGCTCACTGCCCTATTGGCGACTCATCATACGAGTCGTATGGTGTGGTTACGGGTCTAAGGACTCAAGTCATAACCAAATCAGTGTGTAATTGGCTAAGTTCTATTCTGAGTACCAATGACTTACTATGTTTCGTAAGACCATATTTCGAGTGGTAGGATTAAGTCGTATGTTGTCCAGTGTAAATCCTTTGGGTTCTGTCTTGGATATGACTAGACCAACGAGTCGTATGGTCAGGTCACGAGTGGGATCATGGAAAGTGTATGGGTGTCCAACTCACTGTTTAGGATACAACTCATGGCTATGAGTCGTATGATGTGGTGACGAGTCGATGGGTCCACTCGTAACCAAGGACGATCTTTTTACAGTTTTAAGTTGGGGGTAATTTAGACATTTTTCACTTAAAACCCTTAAGGCCACACGTCCCTAAAACACTTTGGGGCATTCATTCTACACTTTACAAGATCAAAACATCCTCTTTACTCCCTCAAAATCCTCTCAAGCAAAATTGGCTAGGGTTTCTCCAAAGTGGCCATCTAAGGGTTCAAGAGTCAATTTCTCTCCATGAATCTTCGTAATTCAGGCATGTGACTCTTCCCTCAATGTTAATTTACTTAAATCATATGTTTAAAGCATTGGTCATGAATCATTGATGTTAGTTTTAAAACCAAGGTTGAGGGTTTTGAATGAATATCATTGAATATTATTTTCTATGGTTTAAATTGTGATTATGCATGTTTTAATTATGGTTTTGCACATGTGGGTGCATGTGAATGGTGATTTAATTGAGGGTTCATGGTTGAACCCCAAATTTGATGATTTTGGCTTTGATAATGGCATTTCCTTAACCTGTTTGTGAAATTGTTAATGAGAGTGATATTGTAATAAGTTGAATTATGTTTTTGAACTAAGGCTTTGGCATAACCATGATAATGATTGATGAAGGACTTTGTAAAGGCTTTGATGATCATAAATTGAATTGAATTGAAACCTTAGGGGTGTGGTTGGCTCAGGGGTTTGAGTCCCAAAGTGCAAGATTGATTTATTTCTTTTTTTAACATTGGGTTCGAGTCCCAAACTAATTTAATAATTGTCTTGGCATATTGTATGCTTACAAGTGGGGTTGGTATGACGATACCAACGAGATGCCTTTGGTAAGTAACTGGATTAATGATTCTGATTGTGAAATAAATATTTAAATTGGGCTTTAAAGCAAGATATTTAGCCGAGCCATAAAAGTAGAGGTCCTGAAGGACTAACATTGAAAATCGCACTAGCTGGTGTTGGTGCCTAAATGATCGGGAGGTTCGAGTCCTCCATATTGGTTATATGAATGGGACATTCGAGTCTCCTATATTTTTTGCATTGGTGCTTAAGTCACCTTGATTATGACAAAAGGTTCGAGTCCCCCATAAAGGCATATACGGATATGGATATTCTCTGGTTCATGAGGCTACACGCACTAGGGCCCTTCCAGCTAGGGGAGAGTTGGGCCCATATAGCTTGTGGGTGCCTGGTTATATGATGGTTATGCTACACATCCCAGGTTAAGGTTTTTGAAGTCCATGCTAAGCCTTTCTCCCTACCCCATCATGTGGTATCATATATGTATATAGATTTCATATGATACTATACATTAAATGTTGTATTGGTTTTGAACTGTTATCATGGCATTATTTTGTTTCTCTATCCCTGAGTTACATGTTAGCACTTCAACTGCTAACCATTTTCAGACACTGTATCCCCACACGATGCAGGAAATGGCCATACTCTCACATCTCCTACTCAGTGACTTGGATTCGGGATCAGCTAGTAAGTCAAATTGAAGTGGTGAGCTTCCATCCTTCAGAAGACCCCAGTTCACATTGTGGTTTTCTTTTTACGTTTTGACTATCTTTTGGCTATTGTTGGGGGGTGTCCCGACATTTTATTGACCTTCGGTTTTGTAGATACTTTTTTTATTATTATGGACTTGGGTGGTTTGGTTAATTATTTTGGTGATGGATGGTTGTCCTGTTACTGGTGGATGGTATAGACATATAATAAATTATTATTAGTCTTATTATACGTTATCTTGTTATATCTTTGGCATTCATCTGATATTTGAGGATGTTGTGTTAGTTCGGTTAGGTGAAGGAAGTGGTCTCCGGTCCATGTGGGACTTGAGATACCCATCACGGTCAGGACCTGGTTTGGTTCGTGATAACCTTTTGGTGTATAGATAGTATTTCCATAAGGTATAGATCTGGTCTTATTACTGTAGACCTCTTTTCAGTCCTGGGAAGAAGTACCTTATTCACTAATTCAAATAGCAACTGATACTCTCCTTTGAGAGCCTTTTTGTTGAAATGTTGTATGTTTAAGGCATCAAAGGCTCCACACAGATACAAGAACTCAACAGACCTTTTTTCTCTCTTTGTAAACCTAATTCCTACAGTTAGAACACTAAGGATTTCACAGAGTTTCTCTTCATCCAATCCTATAGCCATACCATTGATCTGAGAGGTTAGGTAGAGGCCATCATCAGAAATTTTCTAAGTTATGATAAAACATTCTCACTTCTTCCTCATACATGTAAGGCATACCAAAATCCAATAAGTGTTTCCAATTTTGAAATTTCACCATGTCAAGCAACTCTCTCATTTTAAGAGTATCAGCCGCATCAGGGTCAAATACTCTTCCACACAGGACTTCTTGATCCTTAAGAAACTCATGCCTTACCTCTCTAAGCAACCTTGAGCCTGAGCCCGATTCTTTGTCAGCAAATTGGTTTGATCTTTTCTTTTTACCAGTAATTGTAGACATTGGTTTCATGACTGACATCAATTTTTCCTTCTTTAGAGATCCATCCATTTATCTTCTTTCATTCTCTCTTGCATAAGTAGAGTATTTCCCATGATCAGATTCAAATGACTCATCCTCATAGTCACTTAGTCCTTTAAACATCCTCTCAATCTCACTATCCTCACTATCGTTGGACATGCTCTCAGCGTCGTCTTTTAATTTGTCAATGCATATTTCCCTCCTGGAACCTAACTCAACTCTGACTATATTAATATTTTATAGCATTCTCTTTCTTTCAGAGTTTTCCATACTACCTATACTGTTACCTGATAGATTGAGAACATATGGAAGTATTGTATCATCATCAGTACTTTTAAATGGGTCATTTTGCCTTCTTGTGAACAGGGTAGGTGATGGAGATTCCCATCTGGGATGTTTAGTACTTGAGGTTGTCTAGCTTGGAGCTTCTACTTTTTTACTCATGGTGGAATCAAATACCAAATCCCTCTTTTAGAATTGGAATGTATGAGAATGAAGAGAGGAGCAGATCCTTGAACGGCTAGAGAACTAATAAGATTTTGGTGTGAGAGAGTTTTCAAGGGGAGAGAGAGATTAACCTAATTTTTCAACTTTATATATAGCATAAGGAAATAGTTTAGATTGAAGAATGTAAAGTGTCTAATGGGATATATCTGATCAGATGGATACGTCTGTAGAGTTTAAAGTACGAGTGGCAGCTTTTTGAAAAGGCGGGAAAGTGATGTGGCACAATTGTTAAATATTTAGAACGGTCATTATTCAGGAATAGCAAGTGGTACTAACCTGATTAGGAACCTTGTCCCTAAGCAATGTTGATATCCAGTGACTTGTGTTGTCTCACCACTCCGTTTATATCTTTTCTTTCTTGCCATGGGTGTATATCTGTAAAGATATGAGACTGAATTAGACATGTAATACATTATCCAACTTAAATACCTGCTTACCAATTCATAGCCGTAGAAGGAGAATCATGAGAGTCTCTTGCATCCACACGATTTCACCAACTCTACCATTTCTTGAGTCACTTGATCAGTTCTCTATTGCCCTTCATCAGAGAAGTACCACAAAGAAATTTTTCATAACTTTAAATCACCAATTTTTAATTGATTTGTAGTAGCATCAGCATCAAGCATACTTTTATTCTACAATTCCATCACCGTAGAGACATATCTCCCTTAAGGATAATTTAACAAGGGGTGATCTTCAGATTTTCAATCAAGTGCTCAGAGTAACCACAGTTATCATCCTTGTACTGGTTACTCCCCCTTGCCTTCTCTACATCATCAATCACTTGTTGCCTTAGAAACCCATTTCAGTTTGGGCTCCCAAAAGGGTGACAGAGAAAAAGTGAGCTTTGTCCTTGTCCAGGTTGGCAATCTTTGTTTCCTCTTTTTTTCCTAAAGTTGTGGTTTTGAAGGCACATATATCCTTGGAGTGACCATCCTTTTCACAATGGATACATGAAATATCACCTTTTCTCCTTACATGTCTAACTGAAGAGCTGGGCCCATCTTCTTGTCTGTTGTATCTCAAGCTTCTGTTGCTACTGGATTCTTGGTTAATGAAGGCAGTCAGTGTTTGTGAAGATGTAGTCCACTTGAGAGATTTCTCAAGTTCAGTCTTTACCTGAATCATTTCATTCTCAAGCACTGTGTTTTTATTAAGTGAGGCAATCGGGTCAACCTTGACATTGGTCAATTCTTCTTCCAGCTAAAAATGCATTCTACTCCCTTCACCTTTACCTTTAGAATCGCGCTTGATAATTTCGTCTAGAATCTTATTCAGAAGGTTGTTCTCACAAGAAAGAGTCTTGCAGGTTGTGTGATGCTCACTTGCTTGCATACTCAGCTCCATTATTTCTTCTTCACACCTTGTCAGATCTTCTTCCAACTTTGTCTTCTCATTGGTGAGTTCAGCCATTTGAAAACTCAACTAGATCACTTCTTCTTCACATTTTTCAAAGGTTTTATTCAAATTTTCTTTGTCCTTGACAAGGTCATCTAAAGAATCAATCAATACAGAAGCAAGAGATCTCATCTTACTTAGGGAGAGTGCTTCATATTTTATTTAATTTTAAGGAGAGTGACAGGTTTTTCTTCCTCATTATCACTGTCATCCATCAGATAAAGCAATGAGTCAAAGGATGAAACTTCATCTTCTATTATTATTATGGAGGCATCTTCAACTTGTTCTGACTCATCTGACTCACTAGAAGAGTCACCCCAACAGGCTGCCAACACTTGATTGGCAATCTTGTCAGCTTCATTTTTCTTGTTGAACCTTATAGGGAACTAATCCTTCTCTTTTTCTTTGCCAGTAGCTTTCCTAGCATATTCCTTGTATTTTATCTTATGCATAGGACAATCTCTAACATAGTGACCAGGCTTGCCACATTTGTGACATGTGTCACTTTCTTTTCCTTTCTAAGAGCTCTTGCTAAACTCTCCTTCTTTAGGCAAAGTTCCAGAGTTTTTTTAAAGATTTAAGAACCCTCTTTGCAATATAGGTTGTCTTCTCATCTTCAGCACTGGTAGTTTCTTTTGCAGCATTGAAGACTAAGTGATTTTCAGCCTTGGGCTCAATCTTTAACTTTTTTATTTTCTTCAGCTTCTCATAGGTTTTGAGATTACCTATGCGCTCATCCATATCCATGTTGTCTAGATCCCCGGCTTCAGTGATGGCATCAACTTTGTTTTCCCATCTTTTAGTAAGATGCTCAAGAATTTCCTCACCTACTTGTGAGTTGGGATAACTTCTCCCAGACAGTACAACTTATTTATTATTGCAGTGAATCTTATATGCATCTCCTGAATAGATTCACTTTCCTGTATAGTAAAGATTTTATATTGATTGGTCAACATGTCCACTTTTGACTGTTTAACCCGAGTGGTTCCTTCATGGGTTGTTTGGAGACAGTCCCATATTTCTTTGGCAGTTTGACAGGCAGAGATACTATTGTACTCATCTGGACAAATACCACATACAAAGAAATTTTTTTCTATCTTCTTTCTATCAACATCATCATACTCTATCTTAGTTTTAGTAACCTGGGAGGTCCTATCACCAATTTTAACTGCCCATGTAGGAATGAAAGGGCCATCTTCTATAACATCCCATAGCTCAGAATCCCCAACCATGATAAAGTTATGCATCCTGATTTTCCACCACCCATAGTATTCACCATTAAATCTTGGGGTCTGGTGGTAGACTGGCCTTTTTCTATATTTGGAGGTGTTGTCATTTCTCTTCCCATGATCCTTCCAAGGTATTAACCTTTTAATGGAAGACCCGTTCTGATACCAAATTAAAGGTTGGGAGGGGTTGCTCCCCAGCTCAAGGAACTGTTCCCAGATATACTCACACGACAAGAACTAGGAGATATACATAAAACAAGAAGTGCAGGAACAAAGTAAATAGAAGACACAATATTTTTTATGTGAAAACTCCTTGCTCAAGGAAAAAAAATCACGACTTGCCTCCAGGATTTCTAAACTCCACTATATCCAAGCAAACTTCTTGAATATAGAGTCCAAGTATTAACCTCCTAATCCTTTGTTTCTTAGCAACAACTCTATTACAAGGAAACCTCAAGCAGTAACTCTACTGCTTCACACACCAACTACCTCTAGCTGACAACGCAAGCTAACTCTAGCTTGAACAACCACCTAACTCTAGATGATTACAAAATGAAGGTTTGAACCTCAAAACTTACTGACAATCATAAGCCAATGTAGGTAAGCGTTTAAGTACAAAATAAAAAGACTCAACTGCAGCGAGGAAGTAAAAATACAATTCGAAGAACAATCAGTATCCTGTTGCAGTGTGTAGCCTTTGATTCACCACTTCAGAAAGATATTTAGTTGTAAGTATATGGAAGTGTTGGTTTTCAACACTTGTTGGGGAAGATGAGCAATATATATTATGGCACAAAAAACCTAGGAGAAATCACATTGGTTGAGGCAAAAAGGTGGCAGCAGCTTTTCACCAACTTTTGTACTATGTGTCAACCGTGGAAGTTTGACTGTGATAGCGATAGGTGCCTGTTCCCTAAGTAGTAGTAGTTAAGTCATCACAAAAAGCTCCAGGGAATAGGTCCTAAATTATGAATTTGTCAATCATCAAAACTAAGGACTTAACTGAATTTTACCAGTTACTCCAAGACTTCTCTTCCCAATGACGATTATCTAATGCCGATAAAAAATTTAGCATTCTATGTTATCTATTATCTAAAATCCTTCTTTTATAGTGTTTTGACGATATATTTCTTTTAAAATGGACTACTTTTTAAACATTTTATTACTATGTCTATAAATAAATTAGATGAACAAGTACGAAGCTGGACGTTAACCTTGCCCACTAAACAAATCTTATTGCAAGTACAGCTGCCCCCGAAAATGAGTTATATAATGTCCGCATCCAAGTTTGATACTTAATAGACACTATTATCTATAATCTATAATATATAAAAAGTGTGTAGACCCTTAAAAAAGTGATTTAAATTTTTTGCCCTTTATTAAAACTCTTCACTTTCGATAAAATTGTCTTTGTCCTAATTTCTTTTAATAGATAAAACTTAAAATTCATTGAAATTTGATTATTAAACCTTTTCTTATTTGAATTATATACCTTAAATATAGGCTTTTAAAATCAATTAAAAATCTTTAAAAAAAATATTAATTGAAAGCTTGGCACGCTAGTACATAAAAAGTACTACTACAAGCATTATATGAACTTTTTGAATTAATTTTGTATGGAAATTGCTAAGTAACATCCAATTGTATTTTTAATTGACAAATTATTTTTCAAAAAAAAAATAAAAAAAATTCTATGTTATGTATATTTAATATTTTTAAATTAATATTTAATTACTTTTATAATATTTAAAATTAAGAAATTCTAAATATATGGTAAGAGACAAAATATATGTAGATTTTTTTAGAAGAATTAACAATTGATGATTTTTAAAATTTGTGGTGAGAAAAAAATATAGTTTAAAAATTAAAAAGTCTTAAATTTATGATAAGATTTAAAATTTTTCTCCATAAGAAAAGACATTAATGAAGAAAATATTAATTTTTATTTAATGTCACTCATAAAAGTGATAAAACCAAACTCAATGATACTCAATTTCCAATTAGAAAGTACATACGTGATTCATCAAAATTTAAAAACAATATACATGTAATTACTAAAGTTATGGTTATAAAATTTAAGAGTCTGTACTGTATAATGGGTTACATGCTTATATATGTTCAAATTATTTTGGCCACAAAGCATTCATTCAGAATCTTTCTTCCCAACAAGTCATATATCTACAACTATTCTATGTTATATGTCGTATTTACATTTAATTTATGTGCCTAGATTTTTTTTTGGTTTAAACCACTTGGTGTCCGGTACCCGCCTTTTAGGAGTCCGATTATATCCGGATTCTCCCCGCGTCGGGCCCCATTTGGGGAGGAGAGCTCCCAACAGAGTGTTTGTCCATACTCAGGATCGAACCCTCGATCTCTGGGTAGGTTGGGGCAGCCCCTTTCCGCTGCGCCACCACTGTTGTTGGTATGTGCCTAGGTTTTATTCCTTTACTTTTTATTTTCTTGCTGAAATTTTAAATTTTTTTTATATGTGATTTGGTTTTGTTTTGCAATGTATTTCTTTTTTTTCACTTGAGTTTGTTTGAATGACTGTTAAGTATTGTTTCATAACGCAACGTATTGTATTTTATTATATTGTATCATACTGTATTGTTTTAGTAAATACAATGTTTGAATAGATTGTATCTTTTTTTTTCATTACTAATATCATACATCAACAATTTTGTATAGCAATCGTAAATAGTTCAAGCTTCCAATGCAAAGATGAAAGCAGGACTAAGAAAGTTATTCAATCCGATCAATGAGAAGCAAGATTAGCTCATCATATTTTGAGGATATGGATGATGATCTAATGAAGATCCAGATATGCTTAAAATAGTGGTAAGACTACAAACTATGGTTATATATCAAAAGGAGAGAGATATCTTAACAAATAGTTTTGGGTTGAAGTAGAACTAATCAAATATGTATCTGTTGTGTGTCTTGAAATCATATAAAAATTGACTTTATCTCTTTTTTTTTCCTTTGTTTAATGATGACTTCGATTTGATTATGTAATTTAAGTATATCCACTAGGTCTTCTCTTTTTATAATTTCTTGTGTTTTCTTTCAGTTGAAAATTTTTTAATTGAAAAATTGAATGAAATAGGCAATGTTGCCATCGAATGAAGTAACTAAAAAAACCCAAATGTTTCATCTCTTTCTTTCATTTTTCTTTATTTTAATTGTGACTTAATTTTAATTATGTTATTTAGCTATGTATATTTTAGTACACCATTCATTAATATTGTAGTTGAATTTTTAATTCAATTTATTTGTTGAATTTGAAATATAAGATTTTAATCAAGTGTTGAATCTTGATATGTAGAGCTTTTATTTGGATGATGAAATTTAGGGTTATAATCGCCTCTTTTAATTTAGAGCTTACTAATTTATCAAGTACATTATTTATGTAATATGCTTAGCAATTGTTAAATTTATTTATTTTGTAACTCAATTATATTGCTTAGTAATATTTATGTAGTTTTTTTAAAGTTATATGTTCAATGATATAAGTCACACACATAATAATTTACTCACTTTATATACATAATTTTATTATTAATATGGTACACACGTATCCTAAGCTAGCGAATATCAAATGCCTGAGTAAAAAACAAAAGAAAATGATCTCAGAAGACCATTGGACATTCACTGAAATATCCAAATGTTTTCTAGCTTAATTAATTATTTCTCTAGTAATATATTTTCATTATGATCACATATTCACATCAAATGTACTTTCTCCTATTACTTTTAGAAAGAGTGAATACATAAAAATATCCTAAACTTGACCAAATTATAATTTTGACCTTAAACTTTGATAGTGTACAAATAAAACCTTTAACTATTCAAAACCTGAACAAATATGACCTCCGATTTTGCAACCCCATGCGTTAGTTTCACTCGTGCCTACGTGTAAAGGTAATCCAATCACACGGTGCCACATCGTTAAAAAGGTTGACTTGGAGGGTGGTCATATTTGTGCAATTTTAAATAGTTAAAAGTCATATTTGTGCACTGTCAAAGTTTTGCTTTTTGTGTTAAAAAAGCATCATTTTTATTTTTATTATTATTATTATTATTATTATTACTATTATTATTATTATTATTATTATTATTATCTCTATAGCTGCAACACCTAACTTTTTTTTTAATTAAAAAATCAAACCCGCGCAGTAGGCTGAAGGAAACACCCAAGAAGAGCAAATAACACCACTGGGCTATCTAAGTGTCTTGTTTCATGTGGTTCAACATTAATATACGTACATAAATATAGATTTTATACCTTATATATATAACGTAATTTTTTTACCGAGGGGGTTCGGGTGAACCCCATGGCAACCACGTAGGTCCGCCCTTGCATTAATTTAATAATGTTTTAATAACGTTAATTTAGTAACATTGTAATAACGTTAATTTGATAACGTTAATTTAATATACTACTACTACTATCCTTAATAACGTTTTATTAAAACTATAACTTTTTTATTATTAGTATAGTTTCATCTTTAATTTAATATTTAAATAAATTATATTTAGATATATTATATAACTTAAATTTGCCCTCTGCTTTATAATATATATACATACCCGCGCGATATTTTTTGTATGAGGTTGACCCACCTAATTAATAAATCTTCAATATTGCTCTTTTTCCGTAATGACAAAAGAAATTAGATGTCATTTTCATCTTTGAGCTAAAAATAATAAAAAAATAATAGTGAAAAGTCATTTAAAGGTCATATTTGTGCAGTTTTGAATAGTTAAAGGTCATATTTGTGCACTGTCAAAGTTTAAGGTCATATTTATGTATTATGCCCTTAGATTTTAAGTTGGACGCGCCCAGTTTTGCGTGTTGAACACGCGTTTTGCCACATAGGATTGGAGGTCATATTTGTACAGTTTTGAATAGTTAAAGGTCATATTTGTGCATTGTCAAAGTTTAAGATCAAAGTTATAATTTGATGTCAAGTTTAGAGTCATTTTTATGTACTAACTCTTTTAGAAAAAACTAAACTATAATATATATATATATATATTGTTGAAACATTCTCCAAATTTTGCATAGTTAGTTGGGGGAATATTTTCACAACTAAACAAAAAAGTAGTACTACTATATATCTATAATCTATATCTATAATATATTAAAAGTGTGAAGACCATTAGAAAAGTTAATTGAACTTTTTACCTTTCATTAAAAGACTTTTTTTAGACAAAATTATTTTTTCACTTTTTTTTAATTTATTATTTAATTATTTTTTATTATATTAACTAGACATCCCAAAAATATGTAGGACTCCTAAAATATATTGTAAGAGAAGTTAAACCAACTATGGTAAGAAGTTCAACAAAACAGTACAAAAAATTTAAACCTTAATAGTTTAGGACAATTGTCCTTTACAAAATTATATACTCCCCCCGTTTAAAAAAGAATGACCTACTTTGATTTGAAACAAAGTTTAAAAAAATAAAGAATAATTTTGAATTTGTGGCCTTAAATTAAAGTTGTGTCAAATGTATCAAAATGTCATTTAATCTTGTGGCCCTAAACATGTCATACGAAAAGTTGAAATTAAAATATTACCAAAAAAGGTAAGGAATCATTCTTTTTTAAATGGATTAAAAAGAAAAGTAGATTTTTTTTTTGTTGAAATGGAGGGAATATATAATACCCAATCATCTGCGTACGTATCATATGATATATGATATATGCAGTCCGTCGAATTTTACAATCAAGCTTTTGAAGAAGCTTTAATGCTTGAATATGGAGGAATGAGAAGGAAGGAAGAGGAAGAAGAAGGAAGGAAGAATGAAGAAGAAGACATAAACGGCGGAGTGCGGACCGACAGAGGCGAACCCAAGATTTAAGTTTGACGGGTGCATCTCTATATTTAAATATAGTAATTAATAGTATCAAAGTTCAACATACATTTCTTTGAAAATTTATTAATTATAGTATTTTATAAGCAAAATTTTAATATTATTGAATATCATTAATTAGATTTAATATGACAAAAGTGTGTTGTTCACCGTACTTAAATTCAACGTACTTTTATATTTTGAACAATAATAGAAAGTTTTTGAAAAATATGAAATTTGTGAGATTTGCTTGCTAGATAGTTGCAACGGGTAACGTTTGATTTAAGTCTATCTAAAACTTTAAATTGCTAATTTTTTAAATAAAAAATAACTCAATGATCAAAAAATTAAAAGAAAATAAATATTATACAGTATAAGTTAGGGAGAATATCTACCTTTTGAAGTTGGAGAGAAGCTTGTATTTTGAAATAAAATAAAAAATAACTCAATAATAGCCACAGTACATAAAAGAAAAAAGAAAAAGTATGAAATAAATGACTACTATGTAGGAAGTCTTTTTTAATCAAAAGATAAATATATACATTTGCACAATAAGTGTAAAGAAACTTGGAAAATGAAAAAAAGAGCAATAAAAAAACATTGTTGTTGGGGTTCGAACCAGAGCAATCACGCAATAGAAAATTGGAAAATGATAAAAGGAGCAATAAAACGTTGTTGCTGGGGCTCAAACCTGAGCAATCACACATTAAGAGCAACTTTCAAGTGGCATACCGAACCATCTCACCAGCCAACCTAGTTATTATTGTGGGTGCACAACATATATTTAACACAATACTCTGATATATATATAGATATACAAATCATTTACTACTATTTTAAGTAGTAAATGATTAAGTGAATTTTTTTTGTGTAAAAAATTAACTCAATGGCTATTTTGTATTATTTTTCCTATTTTAAAATGCCTTTAGGTGTATGGTTCAACCCAACCCTAAAAAGATTGAGGGCTGGGGTGGGCTAGCTCGGGTCTTCATTTTTATCGTCTTTTTGTTGTTGTTAATTTTTTTCTTTTCAATCTATATTTAAACATATAGGTCCGATAATTTGTTAACATTTCTAACATATGATTATATGAAAGTGCATAATTCAATGATAACTTATAATAAATTTAACACGAATACATCGTGAAGTATATTCAAATTTATTGATCGAGTTATCTTAATAAACACCATCCTCATCCAAATTCAACAAAATTTAATTAGTTAAATATTATCAAGAAACAATATATCAAAAATTAATATTTGAGTAAAGTCGTGCAATTCGATTTTGGGTGGCAACAAGTGTTTGGGCATTTCATAATCAATGAACGTTTTATATTGGTGGTTAGGAATTTTAATATTAGAGATCCAACGCTAAATGAGTAATATTGTGTAAGATACTAGCTAGTTTATTTAGTAATCACTATTTATAGTTTTTAATTCTTTTTGTTCACAATCTCTATTAAATCTTAAGTTTAAATTGAATAGCAATCATGAATGAAAAAACTATATTTCGTAATTAGAATTTAATGCTAAATAATAAAGGGATTATTACGGGTAGGATGTTACGACTAATTCAGTATACTATTCTTAGTTTCTACACCTTTTTCCATAATCTTCATTTAAAATTTTAATTTACATTAAAAATACTTTGGTCCACAGGGCAACCCAACCCCACCTCGGTCAAGCCTTAAGGGCCAGCGGATTAAATTTGGATTGAGCTTGTAAGCCTCGATTTTAAATGAGCTTAAAAATTA
Organism: Capsicum pubescens; assembly: GCA_030864215.1. NCBI lineage: Eukaryota > Viridiplantae > Streptophyta > Magnoliopsida > Solanales > Solanaceae > Capsicum > Capsicum pubescens. Next base: position 64,158,679 of record CM061549.1, on the reverse strand, counting down.
TAACCTAACTCAACCATAATAGCAGGTTAGATTGGCTGGGCCCAAAGGCCCAACCAATTTTGATGGCTCTAACACTACTAAAAACATATCGAAAATCAAGGAAGCCAAATCAATGTGTAATGTCAATCATCTTTTTTGGTACAATAATTAATGAACTGTGTCTAAACACATGATAAAATGTATTGCTATTAGACATTTTTTACTCAAAAATTTTAAAAAGTTCTTGGGCATATTTTCAATCTCCCTTAACATAGATAAGTTAACCACTTAAAATATGTCACATATTTTTTAATTATATACATCGAACTCAATAAGTCAAAACCTCATACATATTCTAATTAACACCGATGTATATCTTATATGATTCACTTATTATGATTCATGCAATCAGCGTTCGTAAATCCACGTAGAAATGTTATCTTACTATGAGCCAAAAATATTTAATAATAATATTTTATCATTTATTCAAGTGCTTAATTGAAATAAACTAGTTTAATTTATGGGGTAGTGTTAAATGACCAAAAAAATTTGGCCATAATTGTAAAAAGACTGCAATGACCTTTTTTCTTTCAAAATAAACTAATTTTTTTTCTTTTTTTTTTAATTAAAGTCTTTGTTATTCCCTAAACTTAAAAGTCCATTCCCACATTGAAAAATGATAATAAATAAATGACCATTCATTAAAATAATAGAATGTATTTATTTATTTTAAATAATTTATATTTTAATAGGATATGATACAACTTATAGGATATTACAACTTATTTTAAAATATTGAAGGGCGGGTGGGGGGGGGGGGGAGCAATTAATGCAAGTAGTTAGATCGAGTAGGACAATTGGAATTTGAAACATTACAAAATGCAATTTCATAAATGGGAAATTACAAAATGCAATTTCATAAATGAGAAATTCTATATATAATTCATGATATTTAATTTCAAATTTTTAATATATAAATAATTAGTATTCAACACTTTATAATATGAATATACTTTCTAAATTTTAAAATGAAATGCTTACACATGTACTTTGATAGTTTTACACTCACACCTCCTATGAAGTGTCTCTATAATTAAATATATAATATAATTTTTAAACAATAAATTATAGCCATAAATATAAAGAAATTTTTTTTGCAAAGTTGTTCTAACAAATATTTAAAATAAGGGTATAAAAATTATTCATACATTTGATTAAAAAATAAATAAATATTTTTAAAATAGGATATGATACAACTTATTTAAAAGATATACCCACTATAAATTATAACTTTCTATGGCTTTAAGTACATAAATTTTTTATAATTTTATTAACTATAATTTTTTATTATACATAATCTCTTTTTTATTGTAGTTTTTATTTATTTTTCCCTTGAAAACTATTTATATATAACTAGTTAAATAAAGTTTCAATTACATAGGATCTTCATTATATGCAAGGTTTAAATGTTTTTAGCAAAAATAGAATCAACGATTTTGGGGATGTAACTGTAAGATCTTCATAACATAGAAGATGTAAGTGTTTAGTGTAATTAATTAGTGTCGATAATTATAAAGTGTTTTGAGCTTTGACTATCTTTATTGATTTATTTTGAAATTATATATTTAAAAAATATTTAAATATGTAGTTTCTAAATTTATTTAAATATAAGAAATAATAGAATTACTTAATTAGAGGTTTTATTAATTATAAAATTAACTAATGATTCACAAGTTATCAAATCGGCTTAATATAGAGGAGCAAGAATATAACATTGGTGCGTGAGTATTCTCTTAGGTCGATGTTAACTAAGGTCATCATTAATTATTTGAATTTTTATTGTACTTTTTAAAAGATGATAACTAATAAATATGTAAAACGTCAATTTTATTTGGTAAATAAATAATTTTATTTAACTCAGTGAGTGTTTACAACACCAGGAAGCTATAAAACTTCAACATTAATACGTGACTCTCTTGAGTTGTTATAAAACAGGATTGACACTTATGGATCAATGATTTTTATTTATATAGAGTGACGATTTCTACCATGTCTAAAATATTTTTAGTTTAATTTCTACTGTTGTTATTGTATTATGTTTAAATATGTGTTATAAATTTATTTAAACATAATAATTCATAAAATTATTTAATTAGAAGTCAGAATAATAAGAAATATAAGTAATGATTCTCAAATTATCAAATGAATGTAATATGGGCGCAAGACTATAATATTAACGTGTGACTCTCTTGGGTTGTTGTTAACTAGAGTCGACGATAATGAATACTTTGATTTTTATAACTTGTCAATATCCACCACATCTAAAGTGTTTAAGTCTTGACTTTGGTTATTACAATATTTTCAAATTATATTTAAAATATTGTTCAAATATGAAAAATTTTAGATTTAAAATTTAACAAATAAAATATGCTCAAATATAAGTAATGATTCACAAATTATCAAACCAGCATAACATAAAGGTGCAAGACTACAATATTAATACACGACTTTCTTAGGTTGATATTAACTAAGATCGATACTTATGAACTATATATAATGTTTACGATTTTTATGATACATTAATGTCTATCATGTTTAAAGGTTTAGAGTTTTAATTTTCGTTATTAAAATATTTTCAAATTACATTTAAAAAATTATTTAAATTATGTAGTTTAATTTTTTTAAAAACATAATAATTTTTTACATAATTTTTAAATAATATATGTTATACCCTTTTTAAATAATATATGTTAGACCCTTTGTCTCAATTTATGTGGTATTGATACAATTTTAAGGGTGTACTAATTTTTTTTTATATATTTTTTAAATATTTTAATTTATTAATTATTGTGATTTATAGTACTTATTCTTTTGTCTCAATTTATGTGGCAGTAATAAATTTAGAGAGTCAATTAAATTTTTTACGTCTTTTTAATTATTTTAAGTTGGTAATTATCATGATTTATTATACTTTTACGTAATTCTCAAATATATAATAGATTAAAAAGAAAATTTAGATAAACAAATATAAAAGAAAATATCTAAGGAGGCAACACAAGCAAACATGTCGATCTGTTGTCTGTTTATCATCCTTTATAAGTGATATAAATAAATCACAAATACCCTTTTAAGTGGCACAATGATTACTCATTTTTAATTATTATGTTAAAATAAAATTAAACTATATATTTGAATAATTTATAAAAATAATTTTAGAAATATTTTAATAACGGCAACTCATCACAATTTAAAACTGGTAAATGTCGACACATTATAAAAATAATTCACATAGTCATATGTGTTGAACCAAAGAGAGAGACATAAGTGTTTATGGTACAAGTCTTTCTCCCCTATGTTACGCCGATTTGATAAATTGTGAATCATTACTTATATTTGTTACTAAAATGACTTCTAATTCTTTATTTTTTAAGTATATGGTTAAATAAAATTAAAATATATATTTAAATAATTCTCAGGCATAATTTGTAAGATATCGCAATAACGAGAATTCAACATACCTTTAACCTGATTATCTAGGAAAATAACTCTAGAAAAAGTATAAATACCTAAGTATGAGAATTTCTTCTTAATAAATAAATATATATTTGTAAAAAGATAAAACTATTATTTTGGTTAAATGAGTTTGCGGAGTTAATATGTTTATTATTTTTTAAAAAATGATGGTTTACTGACATGACATGCTAATTAGAAGAGGAGGAAACTTTCGAGGTACTTAGTGATTTTTTTAGAAACATAGTAATAACTGAGTGATATTATTGTCTTAGCAAAAATAAACTGTGATTCTTATAAGCGACTCCAAAAATATTTATAACAATCCAAGAAAATAACTTTAGAAAATTTTTGAAAGTTTAAGTAATGATAAAAGATTTCTAAGCATGAAAATTTCTTTCTTCTTAATAAATTAATATATTTTTTTAAAGAAAAGAATAAGAATATAATTTTGACTAAATAAGTTTGATGATTTAAATAAGTCTATTATTAAAAAAATAATTTAATAACATGACCCGTCAATTAGAAGAGAAAGAGGCATATAAGATACTTGATTTTTTATTTTATTTTGAGAATAATAGTGATAGTTGAGTCATATTATTATCTTTAAAAAAATAATTTTTGTAGAAAATTTAAAAAATATGAGTGGCCATTGAGAAAATAAAAATATATGTCAAGTTTTAGTACCGATAAAGTTTTTTTAAGTATAATTTTTTTTAATAAACTAATGCATTTTTCAAAGAAAAAAAGAATTATAGTCTGATTAAATGAGTTTGATGAGTTAAATAGGTCTAGTCTTTTAAAAAAAATAAAAAATTAGTGACATTCATGTCAACTAAGAGAGAAGAAGACTTTTGAGGTGTTTACTATTTTTTGAGAAAAAAAGTGATAGTTGAGTGATATTGTGATCCTAAATAAAACATATGTGATATTTGAAGAAAAATTATAAAACTTAGCTGACTATTTAGGAAATTCACCCTTAAAACTCTATTTTCATACAATAAATTTCATATTCATTAAAAAAAAATAATCATAAAATTGAACTTGATAAAAAATAAATAAAATAATTTAATTAAATTTCTCAAAATATGTACAAAGTATAAACTATACTACATAATTAAAAGTCGAACTAAAATTAAACAACTACAAACATAAAAAAGAAAAAATATAACTAAAAATTAATAAATAAATTTGTACTAATTAATTTTTATTTTCTTAATTACATATTACTACATTTGGCAATTATTTAATTATGTAATTGTCAATTAAGAAAATAATTATAAATAGAATACATAAATTATTTATTCCCATGTATTTGGATAGTTTTCAATGTATTGAAAAATGGTATAATAAATAAAGTAATGTTAGAAATTCAAATTTAGAATGAAAAGGGTAAAAATGTCATAAAACTAACTAGTTTATAGTGTGGATATGATTTATTACTGTTATGGTCAAATTTTATGGCCAAAAAGATTTTTCCTAATTTATGTATCTAAATAAAATTTGACAAGTTCAAAAGAATCATCAATATATTTACTACAATTAAAATTATAACTTTGTGGAGGTCAATTACCCTGCAGTTCGAACATATAACTATACAATTTTTTTATTTTACTAACCAGATTTGAATTTTATTAAAGTAAAATATATATTTAAATCCGATTTCAACTATTAGTATTATTTTTTTAATTTACAATTTTTATTTTTTAAAAATAAAATTCAACTAAATCTATGTCCAAAGAATTCCTTTGAATTGCAAAAAAATAATGCCTTTATAGCGTGTGAAGAAGGCAAAGATAATGCTCTAAATTTAGGATAAGAATAAGTATGCATTTTTCTTGTTTATTTTTCTGATAATATAATAGTGATAAAGTGATAAGCCAAATTTGTTTTCATTTTATTTTGTCGTTTATTGAAGCAGACAAGTGGGGCTGACACATACAGACAGAACTTCCTAGGATTTGTTCTGCCAATAATTATGTAAACATATGTCATTACAGCACGTGTTAATCCTTGTCAGTTTGAACTACACTTACTACAAACGAGACACCTGACAAACAACCAATATTTTCGGGAATAAAATGTATGTAGATTTTTGAGAAGTTATTTTCAATAGATTTTTATCTCAAAAAAAGTATATTTGAAATAGAATTGAAAAACAACGTGACATCTGACAAACAACAGCTATTTTCGAGAATTGTGAGATGTAGGCAGATTTTCGAGGTGTTGTTTTTAATAGATTTTCACATTAAAAAAATATTTTTGAAATAGCATTGCAAAATAATGTGACACCTGACAAACAACAGCTATTTTCGAGGATTGTAAGATATACGAAAATTTTTGAGGAATTATTTTTGATAAATTTTTACCTCAAAAGGAGTATTTTTGATATAGAATTGCAAAACAACGGGACACCTGATAAACAACAACTATTTCGAGGATTGTAAGATGTACACAAATTTTTGAGGAATTGTTTTCAATAAATTCTCACCTCAAAAAAAGTGTTTTTGAAATAGAATTGCAAAATAGCATGACACCTGATAAATAATGACAACAATTTCACGAATAAAGTATGAGAAGGGTAGGATTTATGTAGACTTTATTCTTATAAAAATATTTTTGAAATAAAATAGCAAGAAAAATGTGATACAAGATACAAAGCAAATAAAACAACAGACATTGATGTTATACATGACAAATAATTTTAAAACAAAATTGCAATAAAAATGTGACAGTAAAACAGTAAAAATAAATAAAAAAAATAAATAGTAACAAATAGTAAAATAACATCGACAAACTACTTTTATTATTATTTGCTATTTGTTTTTGAGACCCTATTAAAAATTAATTTGTGTTGAAAAATCGTACCATTAAAGATGATTTACTATTAAAAAAATTTAGTTTGAAATTTTTAATCTATAATAAATCAAAATCAACCAATTTCGCTCAATGGCGGATCCAAGACTTTAGTTATGAGTTTTTAAAAATTCAATAATTCTTATTCATCTTTTATGTTCAAAAAATTAGTAAACATCTATAAACATTTAATTATGTAGAATTATATGATCTAAATGAAAGAATCTCATCAACAGTACAAAGAATAACAATATTTCTCTCAGGAAGCTATAGAATCAGAAAGAAAGAAATGAAGAAAGAGAAAAAAAAAAGAATTGATGGGAAGAAGAGAGTGTTATCAGATAGTTTGTAAACATGGATGAGATGAATCAATCTCTATCTTGATCATATGGCTACATACACATGAGTGATCACTATATATAGACAAGTATAGAACCTTCTAGAGTTAACTAATTCTAACTATCTCTTAACTGTCATAACTGACTTTTCACAAAGTTAGTTATGAGTAGTGTTTCTTTTAACTTCAGGTACTTAGTTCCTACTTGAGCTGGAAACCTCAAGCCTTTCTTTTTTTTCATCTCAACACTCCCCCTCAAGCTAGGTGGTGAGAATATGTTGAGCATACCTAGCTTGGAAGTCAGATGAACATGTTGGTCTCTAGATAGCCCTTTGGTTAATAGGTCTGCAGGTTGTTCCTCGGTGTTGATGTACTCTGTCTGCACAATCCCCTGTTGCAGCTTCTCTCTCTTATGAAGTGAAAATCTATCTCTATGTGTTTGGTTCTTTCATGAAAAACAGGATTGACTGCAATTTGTAATGCAGACTTACTGTCACAGTAAACTGTGGCAGGATGTTTGAGTTCCACACCAATCTCTTTAAGCATTCCAATTAGCCAAATTAGTTCTGCAATAGTTGATGCTAGGCTTTTGTATTCTGACTCTGCAGAGCTTCTTGAGATAATGGTTTGTTTCTTAGATTTCCAGGCTACCAGTGATTCTCCAATCTTTACTAAGAAACCAGTAACTGATCTTTTTGTTTGTGGACATGTTGCCCAGTCAGCATCACAAAATGCAGTAATGTGGTCTTGAGGCTTACTTGATAGGAGTAACCCCTTTCCAGGTTGTTCTTTGATGTATTTGACTATTCTTTGGGGTGTTTCCATGTGAGATCTCTTTGGGTGCTGAAAGAACTGACTTAAAGTTTGCACACCATAAGCTATATCAGGTCTGGTGACAGTGAGATACATCAGTTTTCCAATCAATCTCTGGTATTGACCTTGATAAGGTAGAACCTCATCTTTCTGTAGTGCTTCTCCTCCCATGTATTCATCATACTCCCTTGTTGTGAGTTTTTGACTAGTGTCTATAGGTATTTTTGCAGGTTTAGCACCTGATAGTCCTAGTTCAGATATTAACTCAAGAGCATATTTTCTCTGATACATGAGTATGCCTTGTTCTGACCTTGGAAACTCAATTCCCATGAAGTATTTCAGCTCACCTAGGTCTTTCATTTTGAATGCCTGTTGTAGATGTCTTTTGGTGTCTTCAATGAGTTGAAGTGTGTCACCTGTTATCAGCATGTCATCCACATATATGAGTACAATAACCCTGCCTTGACTTGTCTTCTTAGTAAATAGGGAGTGATCATATTGACTTTGTTGAAACTGGGACTTGATGAGAGCCTGAGTAAGCTTAGCATTCCACTATCTTGGGGCTTATTTAAGTCCATATAATGACTTTGTGAGTCTACATACCATGTTCTTCCCCTGGCTCACAAAACCTTCAGGCATGTCCATGTATATCTCATCAGTTAAGTCACCTTGCAAGAAGGCATTGCATACATCCAATGCCAATGCTTAGATGCAGCCACAGACAACACAGATCTCACTGTGATCATCTTAACCACATGTGAGAATGTCTCTTGATAATTAATCCCCTCCCTCTGGTTGTAACCCTTGGCCACTAATCTTGCTTTCAACCTCTCTACTTCACCATTTGACTTGTATTTTATCTTGTAAATCCACTTGCAGCCAATAGTGCTTCTTCCTATTGGAAGTTGCATTATTTCCCATGTTTTATTGTCTTGAAGAGCTTGAATTTCAGCCTTCATTATTTCTACCCATTGTGGATCTCTTGCAGCTTCAACATAAGTTTTTGGCTTTGTCATTGAAGAGAAAGCTGAAAGAAAAATATTATAGTTAGGTGAAATGTTACTATAAGAAACATAATCTGACAGAGAATATTGAGATTTGTCCTGCAGGCTTAAAGAGACAAAGTCCTTGAGCCATATAGGTGGTTGAGTGCCTCTTGTGGATTTTCTAGTTGGTACTAAATGTGGCCTCAATCTTGAGGTTGTAAGGGATATAGATGATGTGTTGTCAGTAGTTGGATGTGGGATGTGGACCAGGTCATTGTCAGCAGTTTGATAAGAATTGGTGATTCTTCTTGACACAGTGTGATCTTCATCATGACCTTCTGCCAGATTTTCCACAAATAGAGGTGGTTCTGAGGTTGTTTTTGAGAAGGGAAACTCAAATTCTTGAAAAGATGTATCTCTGCTGACAAAGAAAGATTTGTTAGTAAGATCATATAGTATGTATCCTTTTTGAGTTTCTGAGTACCCCATTAATGTTGCAGTCTAAACTCTAGATTCTAACTTATCATTTTGAGTTAGATCTTTTGCATAACACAAACACCCTAGTACTCTCAAGTGGTTTATGAAGGGTAGTTTATTGTATAGTTTTTTATATGGAGACCTGGCTAGAGTTGTAGAATGCATTCTATTAATTAAATAAACAACAGCTTGCACACAATGACCCCAAAATCTAAGAGGGATGTGAGATTGAAGTTTGATGGCTCTAGTAACCTCAAGTATATGTCTATGTTTCCTTTCAGCTAGTACATTTTGCTGAGGAGTGTAAGGACATGATCTTTGGTGTATGATGCCTAGTCTATTGAATAAGGTGGTGCAAGAGTCATTAACAAACTCAGATCCATTGTCATATCTAATTATCTTTACTGTTTTATTAAATTGTGTTTGAAAAAACTGTAGGAATAAAGGAATAACAATACAAACATCAGACTTCATTTTAAGCAAGTAAATCCAAGTCATTCTAGTGTAGTCATCAACTATAGTCAAAAAGTATTTATTTCCATCATATGTTGGTACTTTGTAGGGACCCCATACATCCATATGGATAAGATTGAAACTATCAGTAGTAAGGCTAGTACTAGAATGAAAAGGTTGTCTGCATTGTTTAGCACATGGACATCTATCACACTTTCTGATAATATCTTCTACACTATTCTGCTTTAGTTGAAGCATGGTGGTTAAGGTTTTACTAGAGGTGTGGCCTAGTCTCTTATGCCACAAGCTTATATCAGCAACACTAAAAGATGATGTCCTTTGAGCAGATAAGTTAACAACATTAGTTCTCAGGTATTCCTTAGTAGAGTTGAGCAACAAGTATAATCCATTGCATTCTTTACCAATCACTTTCACCTTCCCATTTGAGAGGTCCTGAAAAATGCAAAAGTTAGGATAAAAAAAAGAAACACAGTTTAAGTCTTTTGTTGCTTGTGACACAGACATCAGATTATACTTGAACTGTGGTAGCACAAATACATTGTTAAGTGTGTTTTTCTCAGAAATGGAACTGGAGCCAATGTGAGTTACCCATGCTTTGTCCCCATTAGGTAACTGAATATTTTTTGACTCTGTTGGTTGTCTTATTGATATACTATCAAGCATATCAATGTTAGACACCATATGATTGGTAGCACCAGTGTCAATAATCCAATTCTGGAGGATCTTTGACACTGAGAAGGCTTTGTTGTTAGATATAACTGAGCTGTTGGCAACATATACTGAGGGTCCTTGTATATCAACATTGTTAGAATTCAGTTGTGTTTGACTTAGCAGCTGAACAATTTGATCAAGCTGATTCTGAGTGAATGCACAAGGTCCAGTTTGCACCATATTCTTGACTTGAGAGTTAGCAGTTTGTGCTTCTGTATCTTGGTTTTCATTGTGTCTTTCTGAGTACACATTGTGGGCAGAGGGTCCACCAGTGCTTGACCCTGACTTGTAGATATTTGAAGATGCTCCCCCTCTCTTCTTGAACCTTGAATCATTAGGATAGACAACTAGTTTGTAGCAGATATCTCTAGTATGTCCCTTCATCTTGCAAAACTCACAGAATAGGTTTTGATTCTTTCTGAACTTGGAGCCTATAGTTTTTGAATACATTGCAGTAGGATTACGACCATGTACTGCAGGCATAGCACCAAGAAGTCCTGCAGAGGAAGTCATTGATTTTTGGGATTCATCACTGATGATCACGGCATATGCCTGATTTACTGAAGGTAAAGGTGTCATCATGAGGATTTGGCTTCTTGCTTGAAGGTAATTATCATTGAGCCCCATCAAGAACCAACAAGATAACTGCAGAAATCAAAGCAGTTTCCAACACCAGAAATACGAACAGATTGCAGATAACAAATTTCAACTTGCACCAAGAAGTCCTGCAGAGGAAGTCATTGATTTTTGGGATTCATCACTGATGATCACGGCATATGCCTGATTTACTGAAGGTAAAGGTTTCATCATGAGGATTTGGCTTCTTGCTTGAAGGTAATTATCATTGAGCCCCATCAAGAACCAACAAGATAACTGCAGAAATCAAAGCAGTTTCCAACACCAGAAATACGAACAGATTGCAGATAACAAATTTCAACTTGCACCAAGAAGTCCTGCAGAGGAAGTCATTGATTTTTGGGATTCATCACTGATGATCACGGCATATGCCTGATTTGCTGAAGGTAAAGGTGTCATCATGAGGATTTGGCTTCTTGCTTGAAGGTAATTATCATTGAGCCCCATCAAGAACCAACAAGATAACTGCAGAAATCAAAGCAGTTTCCAACACCAGAAATACGAACAGATTGCAGATAACAAATTTCAACTTGCAGATTTAAAAAACTGTGAGATTGCAGAATGACTTTGAAGTTAACCAGATCGCGTGGCGTTAAAATTGGTCTTGGGCCTAACTCACACCCCAAAAGCTAGCTCATGAGGAAGAGTATTGTCCAAGCCTTATAAAGAGACCACCCATCTTATTAACCACCAATGTGGGACTTTCTTTTCAATATTTTAACACCCCACCTCACGCCCAGATCTCAACTGGGGCCCAGACAATGCTTCTCTCATGAAGCTATAGAATCAGAAAGAAAGAAATGAAGAAAGAAAGAAAAAAGAGAGAATTGATGGGAAGAAGAGAGTGTTATCAGATAGTTTGTAAACATGGATGAGATGAATCAATCTCTATCTTGATCATATGGCTACATACACATGAGTGATCACTATATATAGACAAGTATAGAACCTTTTAGAATTAACTAATTCTAACTACCTCTTAACTGTCATAACTGACTTTTCACAAAGTTAGTTATGAATAGTGTTTCTTTTAACTTCAGCTACTTAGTTCCTACTTGAGCTAGAAACCTCAAGCCTTTCTTCTTGTTCATCTCAACAAATTATGAATTCACTTACCATTAAAATTAATTTAAAATTATGATAAGTATCCGTAAACTTCAAATTTAATTTAAAATTATGATAAGTATCCATAAACTTGAAATTTTAAATAGTCTTGCTATCATAGGGACCAAAAAAGAAAAGAACAAGAATATTGTACATATCAGATTCTCTCTGTCGTACACAGCCAACATCCCTTGTGAACAACTCATGTCACACCTAAATATTATCTACTCTTTTTTAATTTTTTTTTGGTCAAAAATTAATTATGAGGTCATTTTATCTTTCATTTTTGGAATAGGAATTATAGCTACTAAATTATGATGTTTGAAAAAAGAAGATAAAAAGACTATAAGCACTTGAATTAAATATTGCAATGTTATATAATTACAAGACTTAATTATAGTATTGTGATTTTACTTTTAGTGTTTTTACACGATAAAAATTGGAATGGAACAATAATTACTTTTTAGTAATAACTTTTTTTGGTTATTAATTATAGAATTGTGATTTCAAATTTAGTGTTTTTACACGATAAAAATTGGAATGGAACAATAATTAATTTTAGTAATAACTTCTTTTTTGTTACTACTTTTAGTAATAACTTTTTTTGTTATTACTTATAGTATTCTGATTTCAATTTTAGGGTTTCTACATGATAAAAATTGGAATGGAACAATAATTACTTTTTATCAATAACTTTTTTTTTTGTTATTAATTCTAGTTTCCAAGCGAATTTCTGTATGATTTAAAAATTTCAAAAAAAAATATAGCATATTCGAATTAGCATTATTATATTCTGGAGAATATATATGTATTTTTTATTAGATTCTCTTAGAAGTTGAGGAAAATGCATGTGATTCAGGTAATTCAAAGTCATGTTTCTAATGTGAGCTAATATCTCCGTTCAATGTGTGCCTTTTGGTGTGATTATATTCTCTCCTTCCCATGAATTATGTAGAATATTATTGGAATAGTCGTAATTAGGTGGGTACGAGTCAATTATAAAAATAATCCTAATTAAATGATGAGTCGATCATAAGAATAATATCGTAATTAGGTGAGTATATTAATTATAGAAATAATTCTAATAAAATGATGAGTCGAACATAAGAATAATCGTAATTAAATAAGACAGTCGATCGTAATAACAATTGTTATAAACTATGAAACATTCGATCATAAGAATGAGTGTGATTATGTGAGACAGTCGTTTATTTAATAACCGTCACTAAATGATAAGACAGTCGATCATAAGAATAACCATAAGTAAATGTGATAGTCGATTATAAGAATCCGTTATAAATGATGAGATATCTGATCATAAGAATAACTGTAGTTAAACAAAAAAGAGACAATCGATTGCAATAATAACTGTTATAAATGATGAGGTAGTTGATCATAAGAATAATTATAGATAAATGAAAAAAAGATAATCGATCGCAATAATAAACCAATAAATGATGAGACAGTTGATCATGAGAATAATTATAGTTAAACGAGACAACCAATTATTACATAACTGTAGTTAAATGATGAGACAGTCGATCATAAGAACAGAGATAACTAAGAGAGATAATCAATCACAAATATAGCCATTATAAATGATGAGATAATTAATCATAAGCACAATTGTAATTAAATGAGACATTCGAATATAAAATAATCGTAATTAAATGAAGAGATGGTCGAATATTTATAAGAATAGTTGCAGTTAAATCATGAAACGATCGTTCATAAGCATAACTGCAACAAAATGAGATAGTGCTTTATAAGAATAACTGAAATTGAACAATGAGATGGTTGTTAATAAGATTAATCGTAATTAAAATAAGCCTGTCAGAGTGTAAATTATAAATTTAATCTTAATTAAATGATATATGAATATACAAATAACTATAACTAAATGAGATAGTCGATTGTAGAATAATTGTAGTTAAACGAGACGGTTGATTATAAAAATAGCCTTAATTAAATGAGAAAATTGATTATAAGTATAATTATAATTCAAATGAGATTGCCAATTATAAAAATAACCCTAATTAAATGAAGCGGCAATTGATAATAAGTATAAGTGCAATTAAATGAGATGGTTGATCATAAATATAACTCTAATTAAATAATGTAATAGTCGATTATAAGGATAACCGTGTCAAAATGTATAAAACACAGTTGTAATTAAATTAATTAGCCGATTAATGAATAAATAATCATAACTAAATGAAACATGAGGGTTTGGGCCACAGGTGACGAAAGGGTTTTAAAATGAGGTGTAGGTGACACAAGTCTTAATTATTAGTTGGATGTGACAATTACTTTATTATGAATTAAGAAAGTTGGGGAAGTTTGAAAATAATCCACAAGTTTTTAAATTTACACTTTGATCCCATTGTATACCTAAAATAACAGAAAACGGAGGGAAAAAAAGGCGTCTTTCTCTCTCTTCTCATCTATTGTTGTTTTCTCTCTCTTAGCGATTTTTGTTGTTAATTGTTTCTGTTTCTGCTGCTTTATTCATCATCTTCTGCTTCATTATCATCATCTTCTACTTCATTATCATCTTCATCTTCTTCTTGTCGACCATTTGTTGTTGGTGGTGGTACAACGCTACTGCTGCGATCTGACCAATTTCTTAGGTCAAATTTTGTTTACTACATCACTTTCCACTTTGGCATTACTTCATAGGTGATTTTGGTAAGTAAAATTATGATTTTTATTCGTATTTGTCATCTGGGTACACTTCTGTTTTTCCAACAATGGATAGAACCCCGATTATGAATCCAACATAAGTGCCCACAATTTAAACAGATCAATCATTTGGTGCATCAAATGAGTAATCTGTTGCATCAGAAGATTTATCTGTTGCATCAGACTGTTTATCTGTTACATCATCGTATTATCTATTGCATCAGACGTATTATCTGTTGTATCAGGATGTTTATCTGTTGCACCAGACTAATTATCTGTTGCAACGAATGATTAATCTGTTTGAAACAACACAAATCAACCCCTACCACAAACCCAACAGATAACCAATATGTTTTCAACACTTGGTATTGCTACTAGATTCAAAATTATTCCTTACGTCCAATTACCCATCCCAAATTTTCTAATTCGATTTCTCATTTTACTTGTCTTTTTCATTAATCAAGTAAAGATTAAAAAAAATCCATGTTTTACCCTTTGCATTAATAACTTTTTCTTCAAATTAAAATGGAAACATCATTTAATAGGGGGACTATACGCAGACCGACGTTAAAAGCTTTCTTCTCTTATGAAATTTCGATTGAATAGCAAACAATGGTTATTTCAAACACGTCTAATGTCCCACCAACTGATCAGTGGGTTATGGTAAACTAGACATGTTATTAATTATTTTTCTTAATCAATGTGATATCTCAATTTGAGACGGAGGGAGTACGAATTAAAATGTCAGAGCCAAGCAAAGCAACAAACTAGTCATCTGTTGAAACAAACTATTTATCTGTTGCATCAACTTCTTATCTGTTGCAACATGAGTAATCTTTTTTTGAACAATACATCAACCCCTGCCACAAACCTAACAGATAAATCTTGCTATTGCTACTGGATTCTAAATTATTCCTTTTTACGTCGAATCGTCGACATGTTTGTTGAGAAGATAATAGACAGAATGAAAATTAAATATGGATTAAAACGTCAAAGATCAAACATAATTTATTTATTAAACAAAAATAAATAAAAATACATATAATAGACTAAAAGAAAAATAATAGTCTAATTATTATTATTATTATTATTATTATCAGCATCATCATTGCCAGCCGGCCAATCTTCAACCGGAAGTAGCAAGGCCCTCCTCAGCCTGTGTATCTCGCGGAGCATTCTTGATCTAACTCCTCCCAGTTCCCATTGCAGATCACGAACTTGATTTCGAAGTTCATTCACGGCGTCTTGCAGAAAAGTAACGTCCCATACTGGGTCAGCCATGTCCCACACTGGGTCAGCCATAATTTTATCTTCTAGAGTGTAATATGAAAGACGAGATGCAATAAATAAATAAATAGAGTGTATTTGAATGAACGATTGAGTAAGGAGGGACCTATTTATAGAGGATTGAATTTAAATTAGAGGCAAAAAGGCGCGACTATTCATCTCTATACATTAATTACATTTTTGATTAAATTAAAAAAATAAATTTTGTGATATAAGTCATGACTTTTCAAATTATTATTATTAATTAGTTCTTTCGAAGAACCGTTTTTACTGAGTTGTGGCAACAAATTTTATATTTGTTGCATCAGATAACACATCTGTGACAACAAATATATTATCTGTTGCAATAAATATAAAATATGTTGCATCAGATAACATATCTGGTGCAACATATAATCTAACTGTTCACCTCCATTTATTAATTACATTTTTTATTAATGTGGAAAGTAATGAATTAATTAAATTAAGAAATATTGTGATAAGTCATGACTTTTCAGATTATTATTATTAATTAGTTCTTTCCAAGAACCGCTTTTATTGAGTTGTGACTCGATATAGATTGCATCAGATAAATCATCTGTGACAACATATATATCATCTGTTGCAACCATAGTGAACCTGTTGCATCAGATAATTTAATTGTTGCAACATATAATCTACTTTTTTTTTAAAAAAAATAACTATCACCATATCATTAATCCAAATTTGCTTACTTTTTTATTTTATAAATAAAAAAAAATACCTTTTCAAATTCCTTAATAAAATAATAACCATTTTATTATATAATAAATAATTAAAAAAATAAATTCAAGAACAAAAATGGTGAAAAGTCACGATCAGTTATTAAAATTGTGGTTATAAATTGTGTTTATCATTTATTTTTTTATTATTTATTTACGAAATATTTTTCAAATTAAATAATCGGAACGGAAAGTCATGTCTTTTTCTTTTCACCCTCTCAATAACAATAACCCTTTTTTATTTATAATCGTCAGGTGCAACATATGATTGATCTGTCGTAGCAGATTAACCTCTAACTGTTGACACAAATTGCTGCTCAATCCCTACCACCAACCGTCGACATGTTGAGAACAAGGAATAAACAGAATAATTATTATTAAATACTAAATAAGAATTAAAAATTCAAAGTCGACAACAAAATGAAATGAATGTTCATATATTTTTGAATCCCTTGGGTAGATTTGATATACAAAAGGAGGAAAATAATCGCTAAAATAAAAAACATTACCTAATTATTATTACTACTATTATTATTATTGCCAATCAGATATTTTTCATCCGGCAGCCTTGCTCCGAAGTCAGCCAAATCTCTCTTGAGTTCATCAAACTGCCTTTGAAGTTCACACAAGGACTTGATATGAATATTCTTGTACGAATCTGGATCATTCATATTTGTAAGGAGGGACCTATTTATAAATTATTGTATCTCAAAAAGAAAAGAAAATTGCTTTAAAATAAATCTAACAGATGGATAATCTGTTGCAAAATATATTTTTTCTGTTAGATAACTTACAACATACTGGAAATCTTTTACAACAGATGTATATATCTGTTTGATTTCTGCAACAGGTTGATCAACTATCATAACAGATGTCTCCAATTGTTTGACAATATAAACAGATGTGTCATCTGTTGCAACAAGCTAGTCATCTGTTTATTCAATTTAAGCCATAGATGGGCTAGGAAGAATAAGGTGCGTGCAGATGGATCCATTATCATATGTGTGGGAGTTAAGTATGTATTACTGATAAGGTTACTACCGGGACAACACACACAAAGTACAATATTTTTGTGAATGCAGTTTTTAACCGATTAGGCATTGATCATTCAAATAAAATTCTGCATTGTACCGTTAAGTTTGATGGATTTAAAATTGTTATGGCTGAGGACCTCATAAAGATGGTGCAGATACCCTGTTACGAATTACTGACGGTTGGTGCTCGTGTTTATGGGTGTCAAGTTTTGAGAAGGGATCAATATTTGTCGTCACTGCAGAGAACCAATAGCGATTGGACTTAACTTTAAGTGTGCATTGGACCCTTAGAGGGCCCTCGAAGCCTCGCACTGCATCAAATAAGAATGGAAAACCAATATAGTTATTGCCCTGACCAAAATTTATATGGTTGGGTTGCTCGCTCGGAGTGATGATTATATGCCAGAAGGTGCGGTAGAAAAATACTTTCGAGGAAAAATGGGTGGTTAATAGAAGACTATATCATTTGAGAGATAATTGAAGAAGAGACATAGGGTAGAAAGTAACTTTTAACAAATCTGGCCGATGGAATTATCTTAACAAATGTGAAATCTGAATCAAGTGCAAATATAAAAGTGTATCCGGTAATGTAATTTCATCTGATGTGTCTCTTAAAGAAAAACAATACATCTGAACACTTTGCTAGGGAACTGCGTGGTCGGGATTATCACCTAGGTAGAAAATAGGAGAAGACCAACAAAGCAGCCTCACGGGCATCGAGGGTAGAAATGATGTTCAGCAAGTCTAGAAAACTTATGCCAACAACAACTGCAGTTAAAATAAGGAAACTAAGCGAAGACGGTAATTTCTGAATTTTAAATTTCATCCCATGCCTTCTTGTTTGTGTTTTCAATCAGGTCCACTGTCGTTGACCTGATCGAAATCACAAGCAAGATTGAAAGGCAAATAGAGTATAATTACTTCCTTAGCAATATGGATTAATTGATTGTGTTTTCTTTCCTTAGCATGCTTTCAATATTCCTTGGAGAAGATCAGATACTTGTTGTAGTATGTGAATTTCGATAATTTTCAAGCTTGCCTCCAACTTGTTGATTCTGTATTCAAGCTGGTCGTTGCCGTCTTCGAAGTTGGTAAGGAATTCCTCGTCTCTTGTGAGCTCGATCAGGAACACTACCTTCAAAGTTGTGGCATTCTAGAAGCCCTTCAGAACACTTTCTTTAGAAGCCTTAAAGGATACATGGAGGGTCGCTGTGTTTGTTTTAGGTCAAAATGTGTTGATGCACGTTGAAAATATGGTCCCAATAGTTGAACAACACACTTTTATCGAGCGTTGCTCCATGTATCTTGCTCAACCAATTTGATAAATTAGTAAGCATGGAGTTACGTAGCATGTGATTTAAACCGGCTTTACCAAGCCTATCAAACGTTACGTAACTCCGAGCTCATTACCCTATCAAAATAATATGCCCGAGTTAGTGCATAAATAAAAAAAGCCTAATCTATCAGCCTTTCTGCTGATCACTCTTCTCCAATATAGATCACAAGATATCTGCTATGCAAAAGTCTACACCATCGCTAGACATGCTTTCCTGGGAACAATTCTTCAGAAGACATCAACAGATATCTTCAGAAGAATTGCTCCCAGGAAAACATGTCTGGCAACGGTGTAGACTTTTGCATAATAGATATCTTGTCATCTATATTGGAGAAGAGCGATCAACAGAAAAGCTGAGAGATTGAGCTCGTTCGATTTGTGCACTAACTCGGTCATATTTTTTTGATAGAGTAATGAGCTTAGAGTTATGTAACATTTGATAGGCTTGGTAGAGCCGGTTTAGATCACACGCTACATAACTCCATGCTTACTAATTTATCAAATTGGTTAAGCAAGATGCATGGAGCAACACTCAATAAAAGTGTGGTGTTCAACTGTTGGGACCATAACTTCAACGTGCATCAACACATTTTGACCTAAAACAAACACAGAGACCCTCCATGTATCCTTTAAGGCTTCTGAAGAAAGTGTTCTGAAGATCTTCTAGAATGCCACAACTTTGAAGGTAGTGTTCCTAATCGAGCTCACAATAGACGAGGAACTCCTTACCAACTTCGAAGACGACAACGACCATCTTGAATACAGAATCAACAAGCTGGAGGCAAGCTTGAAAATTATCGGGATTCACATACTATAGAAAGCATCTGATCTTCTCCAAGGAATGTTGAAAGCATGTCAAGGCAAGAAAACACAATCAATTATAACCATATTGCTAAGGAAACAATGATACTCTATTTGCCTTTCAATCTCATTTGTGGTTCCGATCAGGTCAACGACAGTGGACCTGATCGGAAACACAAATAAGAAAGCATGGGATGAAATTTAAAATTCAAAAATTTGTCGCCTTCACTTAGATTCCTTATTTTAACTGCAGTTGTTGTTGGCATAAGTTTTCTAGACTTGCTGTACATCATTTCAACCCTCGATGCTTCTTTGTTGGTCTTCTCCTATTTTCTATCTAGGTGATAATCTCGACCATGCAGCTCCCTAGCAAAGTGTCCAGATGCATTATTTTTCTTTAAGAGACACAACAGATGAAATTAGATTACCGGATACACTTTCATATTTGCACTTAATTCAGATCTCGCATCTGTTAAGATAATCCCACCGGCCAGATTTATTAGAAGTTGTATCTACCCTATGTCTCTTCTTCAATTAGCTCTCAGATGATATAGTCTTCCATCAACCACCCATTTTCCTTCGAAATCATTCTCCTACCGCACATTCTGGCATATAATCATCACCCCAAGAGAGCAACCCAACCATATAAATTTTGGCCAGGGCAATAACTATACTGGTTTTCCGTTCTTGTTGGATGCAGTGCTAAGATTCGAAGGCCCTCTAAGGGTCCAATGCACCCTAAAAGTTAGTCCAATCGCTAATGAATCTCTTTACAATGACACAAAAGCTAGATCCCTTCACAATGCTTGGCAAATAAACATGAGCAATAACCGACATTAAATCTTAACAGGCTATCAGAACCATATTCATGGTCCCTCAACCTTATCAGTTCGGACCTACCAAACTTAACTGTAAAATTACAGACATCTTATTTGAACGATCTATGACTAATTAGTAAAAATATCATTCACAAAATCAGTGCACTCTGTGTGTGTTTCCACGATAATATTATCAGTAATACATACCTCCCATATATGAAGTGATTCCATCTGCAAGCAGTTTATTTCTCCGATCCTGTCTTTACTGCAGCCTCTTGCGATAGTCCGTCAAAAGTTGATCAACTGTCAGTTCCTTATATCTACAAAGAAGAGGAAAAAAATTGATGTCACAAAAAGAACATTATCCACTTGTTGCAACAGATGTGGAGTCTGTTGCAACAGATGTAGAGTCTGATGGAATACATCAAACCAGCCTTTTTGGTGGTTTTATTTGTTCCAACAGTTTCTCCATCTGTTGCAACATCAACAACAACATAAACAACAACAAAAAAGAAACAACAATATTTATTCCAACAATATCATCAACAACAAAGAAACAACATCCTTTATTACAGAACCATCAACAACACCACATCACAAGTTCCAACAACGCCAACCCCACCAACAACATCAATAACTGCATCAACAATAATGAAACAAACAAAATACATACAAAAAATTGATACTGCCAGCAAGGCTTTTAAACTTCTCCCAACAGATGATTTTTTTCTCATATTATAATAAAAATTCTCGAATTATTTATTCAACACTTACAAGTTCCTTAATTTTTTTTTAATAAATATGATATAGGTAAATAGTAATTAAATAAAAAACAGATGTAAATAACTTGCAAAGAAGAAGAGGAGAATGAAAGAGCAATAATGAACCATACCTTAATATAAAAAAGGGGATCAAAACAGAAATTTAAGTTGAGGAAAGATATGGATGGGTTTAGATCCGAAAAGATCTTTATGAGAAGAGAAGAGAAAAGAGAGAAAAAAGGACCTGACCCTAAAGAGGAGAGAGAAAAAGATGAGAGTTGAATAAAATAAACTACAGCTAAACTAAGAGATGAGATAATTTCTATAGATGTATTGTGTACGTAGACATGGTGGTTTTCAATATTCATTAATTTCATTAATAATTTGAGGGGCACGAGGAAGACTAAGACTACTGACATTGAAAATACAAGACAAGACTGCTCAATGAACTCACTTTTAAGATATCCAAGAAATATTTTTTACCGCCTTTAGTAGTAAGTACTACTACTTGAAATTATCTACTCGGACCAGAATCTTCTTGCTTTAAAATTAAAAGAGAAAAAAAGATTTTCAAACAGATATGTCATCTGTTGCAACATATATAAATATCTGTTTAGAAATTCGAACAACTCAGTCATCTGTTACAACAGATATAAATATCTATTTAAAAATTCCAACAGCTAAGTCATCTGTGACAACAGATGAAAATATCCATTTGATAATTAATAAAATCAGATATGTCATCTGTTACAATAAATATAAATATCTGTTTGAAAATTTCCAACAGCTCAGTCATCCATCACAACAGATGCAAATATCTATTTGATAATTAAATCAGATATGTCATCTATTGCAATATATATGTACCTGTTTAAAAATTTTCAACAACTTAGTCGTTTGTTGCAACAGATTTTATTGCAATTGATTTAGGTGGAACTAGGGATGAAAGAATGAGCTCGCAGGGTCAACTACAAATTCAATCGAGTCTTTGCAATTGCATGGTGTTGGTATTGCGTTCATCCCGACCCGAGTCGTCGATCGATCACTCTGAGTTAAAATAAGTTTTCATCAACTCAATGTTTTAAAAAATATATCTTTTAAATTTTTTAAAATTAATTAAGATCAATTCGGACCAAATTAGCAATTTCAAAACTTGTCATTTCAAATCTTAAGTTCTTGCTCTTCTCTCTCTCTCTCTCTCTCTCTCGGGGTGTCCTCTCTCTCTCAACAATACAAACAACAACTACTCAACATATTGCTCAACTATTCAAAACAGGTCAATTTTCTTCCTATTTACGACTACATATAGTTGTTTTTTTGACTTCATTCCCGCTTGTATCTGTTGTTTTCTCTATCTTCGCATGTAACAAAGTTCGAGAAGAGTTCTACATTTGTTCTTTATTCTAAAAAATAGGGCTTTTTAGGTAATGATAAAAAAGAAGACTTTTAGTTGTATTATCTTCGAGAATGGGTTAACAATTTTGAGTTTTGATGCTAAAAAGGTAGGAAGCACCCGAACAAACCCTATTTTTTCACTCAGTATTTTGTTGACTATCGTGGTATTGTTGGATGGTGTTTGTGGTGTTGTTGGTGGTGTTGGTATTTGTGTTTTTTGGCGGTGATGTCGGTGGTCTTGGTGTTGGTATTGGTGGCATTGGTGGTGGTCTTGGTGGGATTGGTTGTGGCATTGGTTGTAGTGGTGGTGGTCCATCTGTTACAACGGGTGAAAGATCTGTTGGGAGATATTAAATAGGTCTTCAAACAGATTCCCCATCTCTTCCAACTGATGGGTTATCCGTTGGAGTATTTTCTTGTAATGTGGCATAGAATAATTTATTGAAATTTCTCCACCTGTTGCAATAAGTGGATTATCTGTGGGGAGATATTAAATAGGTCTTCAAACAGATTCGGGTTTCTCATCTGTTCTAACTGATGGGTTGTCCGTTGGAGTATTTTTTTTTGGTTATGTGGTAAGAATAATTTATTGAAATTTGCCTCACCTTTTTAAAAAAATTTATGCAGACATCAAATGCAATGTATTTTTTTTCTTTTATTTGTAGTTAAAAGATATCTCCCAAAAGAAAAGAAATAGAAAGTGGGGAAAGTGGATCAACTTCCGATCACCAAACAAAAAAAACTAGAGTACAGATAGATTCGGAGGAACTTTCAAAACAATCTCAGCCAGGGAAAAATGAAACCGAGGAAAGTGATAACTCCTCATCACAAATGGGGCGTGAAATAATATCAAAATTCCAGCATGATTCTGTCAAAACCATTAGTATTGACAAGTTTCGAGTTGCAATGCCGATGAATAACCCTAATGCAGTATTTGGTGATCTTGTACTTAAATGTCAGTTGGGGAAGCCTTTTGACGAACTTAGGAGTATTATGAAGAAGGAAAACGTAGATGGACTTTTTAAGAAGAGCTGTTTTGCACACTTTCTTGAGCTGTCTGGGCCCCGCCCTCTTCGTTTCCCAATGATCATGGTATATGACCTTCTCAAGCGCAGGATCATGTATGCAGGGGACGATGAAGGTCCGAAGAAGGGCGGAAATAAGATGGATGAAGTCTGGATCAACTACTGTGGCATATCGGTTTGTTTTGGATTGAAAGAGTTTGCCATTGTTACAGACTTGAGATGCGATCGTCCAGAAGAAGCTGCCATCAAGAAAACACCCCACAAAGGGTCCAACAAATGCAAGGTAAAAAAAGATGGGTTGTTGGACCTAGCTACAAAGTGAAGGATTTGATAGAGGATCTCAAGAATAAAGACATACCAAAGCACTATAGGGAGAAATTGTGCTTAGTTTGGTTTGTCCATTCCGCTTTATTGGCAAGAGACGTCAAGAAAGTCATAGAACGTTATTTGTTGGCGCTTGTTGATAATTTTGGGAAATTCAACGATTATCCCTGGGGCTACAACAGCTACTACTTGACTGTCAAATATTTACTGAAAGAGCTAAAGCCAAAGACGACCATATTATACGGATTTTCTTAGGCTTTCATGGTAAAATTGATCACTATTTTTACTCATTCATTAATTTATATTGAATATACTTGTGACTTTTTTTTTTTGCTTGCTTCCTGTTTACAATTTTTAGGCTTGGGCATGTGAAGTCATTCCTCCCCTCTGAAAGCATTTCATGGATTACCCAGATAAGGTTTCTCATCCAAGAATCCTTAGGTGGTTGACTGCAGTAGAGAGTAGCCAAAAAAATATTAACGAGGATGATCTCTTTAACCGTCCGGATGATGCAGTACGTCTTCTTTCAACTAAAATAATTTGCCTTAAAGAAAGATATTGAAACAGATGTTCTATCTGTTGCAACAGATTACCTGTCAACTGCAACAGATGGGTAATCTATTGCTACAGACGATCCATATTTCGCAATAGATTAACCATATGTTGCTCTGTTCTCTGAACTCTACTCAACAGATTACCCATCTACTGTAAATTATGCAACAGATGGGTATTCTGATGCAATATATTATCAATCTGTTTAAACATACAGATCAGCTGTTGCGGTAGCTAGATCGTCTGTTGCATAAGTTGGCTGTGTTAACATAACCCGATCCCTATGTAACCCAACTGACTGTAAATTATTATTATATAATTTAAATTCCTCCTGTCATTTTTTTATAGGTTGTGCATCTTTGGATCGTTCCTATCATTGATGAGCTGGGGATGACTTCTTTTCTTACTCTAGGTCTTGTTGATACAAAAGAAGACCCAACGGTGGAGTTAATAAAGAAGAAATTGGATGGAGAAATATCCATAAGAAGAGCAGTTAGGCAAGGTCAGTCTAATGTTGAGGCTCTTCACGACCAAACTCAAACTGCAATAGATCCGGGTGCTTCTTCTGGGGGTGTTGCTGGTGGAGTTGTTTGTGATGGTGGCAGCCATCCTGCTGCTGCTTCTGCTGCCAGTCGTGATTATGAGCATATTGGTGCTCAGCAAAAAATAAATATGTTTGAAAACACCCCTTGCACAAGTTCTCCCTCTCACCCCTATACCAGTCCCTCCCATTCTTACATTGGTCCCTCTCACCCCTCCTCACCCTCATATTCTCATTGCAAATGCAAAGTGTGCAAGGACAAAGAGGATAAAATCCTCGACAAGCTAGAGGCTATTGCTGAAGCTGCCGAGGATTTAAAATCCAGAAGGGGTGTCATACCATCCAACGAGGTGAGGGAGCCATGCACTCCTACAATGGAGGTTAGTAAGAAAAGAAGAAAAATTAGACAAATTCTCTCTATTCTGAAATCAGCAAAAATTGCTACTCCCCCCGCTCCAATAGTTGTTGAAGTTCAGGAGCCGCCAAAGAAGGTGGACATATTCGCGGCGCTTGGCAAGGAGAAGAAGAAGGAACTGAAAGAATTCATCAAGATGAAGGTTCAAAACGAATACACCATGCATTCATTTACCGCCAAAGACTTCTCGAATATGACAAATATATGCGTGTGGTACGAGGACAAGGTAAGTTTACTTTTCCTAACCTACCCTTCTAATATACTCCATGAAGAAGAATCTACACAGCAGATGTGTAATCTGTTGCGAAAAC
Organism: Capsicum pubescens; assembly: GCA_030864215.1. Taxonomy (NCBI): domain Eukaryota; kingdom Viridiplantae; phylum Streptophyta; class Magnoliopsida; order Solanales; family Solanaceae; genus Capsicum; species Capsicum pubescens. Next base: position 64,132,774 of record CM061549.1, on the reverse strand, counting down.
TTGGTATTCTATTGCAACATAATACACATCTGTTGCATAAGTTGCGTTGGCTGGGTAATCTGTGAACTGATTCAGAGAACCCTCTGCGTCAGATTCTTTCGACTGTGTTTTTATTCTTTACAATTACTAACCTATTTAAAAATTATCTTCTTATACCACAGTATGTTGATGAAATTCTCTGCCTCATGAGGGGCAGACAATTAGCGTACCCGGATGCTTATGATGCTGCCGATAGGATAATGGACCTCAACTTCTACAACAATTTCAAGAATAGGTACACTAAACTCTGTAAGATAGCTGATTCCGGTGGCCCGAGATTTGATCAATTAGTTTCTACGTTCCAATGGGATGAAAAAACGATTAAATATGTTAGAGGGAAGAGGCCATATCCACACGGTAAGAGCTGAACCAAGGCAAAGAGAATCCTTGCAGTCATGAACGTGGATGTCACCCATTTTATCACTGTTGAGATACTACTGTACGAGGGAAAGATTAAGGTTTATGACTGCAACTTACCTGTGTTCATCGAAAAGATGTTTTTAACCCACATGCAGCCACATGAAGGCCGAAATAAGAACATCCAACTCCTAGAAAATACAACCGGTACAGTGTGCGGGCCGTACTCACTTGCATACATCGAGTGTTTGTTGACCGACACACAAATGACCGGTGTGTGCGACACCATTGTGGGAAAGATGCAATGGGTCTGGGCATATGGGGTACTAACTAAATGGTTGGATCCCTTGTATAAAAAATATCATGTACAAAGATAGAGACGAACACGATAACAAATTTTTATTTCAAGCCAATTCACTATACATGTAGGGGCAATAATTTATATGTCTAGCAAAGTTGAATTTTTATAATGCAACAGATTTTATATCTGTCGTAACAAATATAGTACCTGTTGTGATAGATTGATTATCTCTTGGAATAGGTTGGTCATCTATTGCGTTATGCAGATGTTCCCCGTCTGTCTGTCGCAACAGATTTACGATCTGTTGCAACATATAACTTATCTGTTGCAACTAATCGGTAATCTGTTGGAGCAAATAAAAAAGGTAGGAATACCTGTTATATAATTTCCAGCAGATGACCTACGTGTTGCATCTCATGTTGCAACATATGTCTAAATCTGTCTGATAAGATATGTCGTTTGTTGCAGCAGATGTATTATCTTTTACGATATTTGAATCTAGTTCTCTATTTCAAATAACATGTTCAAAATTCAGAATTAATTATATTCATAGACAGAATAAAATAAATCGAAGCCTTCGAAAATTACATGAAATAACTCAACAAATAAATGAAATGTAAAAAAAATTATTATGGGTACAAACGATCTACTCTACAAATAAATCAACAAGTTAAACCAAGGAGGATAGGTTATTACATTGACGGACTCAATCTATAAAGATCTTATCAATATGGACAAGTTGTTCTTCATCCACTGCTATGGAATTTGGCTTTGATCGTCGTGGATGTTTAACGTCGGTTGCGTACGGCTTCTGATCTTTTGCTTCTCCATATTTCCATAAAAGAGCAGCATATCTTTTGCGGAGTAATCTGACATCAAGTCCATTATTTGGTACTTGTAATCCATCGCTCAAATACTCGGCATAGGCGGCAACAAAAGGACCGCAATCCCTGGGTTATAAAAAAACCGATAATCCATATCTTGCAGTTCATGCAAGCATTGTGAAATTTTTGAAATGAAACTAAATCATGACACTTAAACTTACAGGCTACCAATGGTTTGTTGAGCAATTTCGTCAACATACTGTACATCAAATGGATTAGACATTTTATCCTGGCATGCTTCAATCGTCGACCAATCAGTACGAACCTTTTGATCCAAAAAGCCACTCATATCAAGGTAAGTAGGCAATATTTTATCTAGCTTTTGTATCTCAGACGACGACCCAAAACGTCTTCTTCGCGACATCGAGTCATAAACTCGGATACGCATCTCTTTTAGAACGACGACAACCAACACCAAATGGAATTCATCACCACAATTGATTAGGATGTACACTTCATCGATCAAATGCCAAGGTAAGCCAGCCAGAATGCTAAAACCTTTGATGATGTTGATTAAGCATTCCTCATTTCAGGAAACTTCCGGCTGCTGTTGACAATACCTATCGTAGGCATTGTTGATGTAAACTTTGTACAAATAATTGCCTGTTGTGTATCTGCATTATTCTTGTGTTTGCAACTTGGCCTCCTTTTGGAGGTAGTAAAAAATGACATCGATGTGTTGCACATATTATCAAATATTTCGAATTACATGATGAGAAATCAATACGCAGATGCAATTAAATAAAATATTAACTAATAATAATATGTATGGCATTTAAACCTCATCATTCCAGCAAGTTTGGGGCTGTGACATCAAATAGAATCAATTCTTCGTTCCTGAATGTGCAACAACAAAGTCGAACATATCAAAACCAAGATTCGATTCGTCCACTTTGTAGCGCTCGTCATTTTGTTTTCTACATGATTTATATGTGTTAATATCAGGTTCTTACAATAAGAATTGTATAAACCAATATCCATAAAATTGATTTATGTACCTGCCGGCTTGATGCTTTAACAGCCCATCGGTAATCCATTCTAAATAGTCATTGATCAACTGTGTTAGTTTTTTTAGAGCCTCGTCCGAGATGTTGAACCTTTCAAACGGGTAATTCTTTCGTTCTCCCAAACTGACAGGCTCCACTTTTTCTTCATCTTTGGAAGCAGTTGATGGATTATCAACTGTCATATTATGCTCTTCGGCAGTAGCTGTGACATCCACCTGGAAAGCCAGAATTGTCAATGCTAAGTAGAGATATACAACAGATTTTCCATCTGTTGCAACAGTTGAGTCTTATGTTGCATCAGATGGATTATCTGTTGGGACAAATTCGAACAGGTAAATCAGAGCAGTACGATAATTTTGAACAGATGACCCATATGTTGCAACATAAGACTCATCTGTTAAAATAGATAACGAAGCTGATGCAACAGGTTAGATAACAGTTGCAACAGATGTATATATCTGTTTGATAATTTTCAACAGATGTATTATCTGTTGAAACAGATATGTGCCTGTTTGTTTTTTGGAACAGATGATGTACATTCATCTTCTTTAGCTCATGCTGCTCTTCTGTGGCCCTTGCACACTGAACATCGGTGCAAGACAAAGACAGAGGCGTTGCAATCTTGATTTTTTTTATGATTGATGATGCCTTGGAAGTGTCTTTTCTTCTCCTCTTAGCCGCCTTGATCTCTAGTGGAGTGTTTGGATATGAAATCCTCTTTGATGGAATGACACCCCTTTTAGATGTCATTTTCTTTATAGAAGCAGTTAGTGAATTAATAACATTAATCACTCCATCGTGTTTCGCCTTGCAGTCTTGACATTTGCATGAAGAACATTCTCTAGATGCGGCAAAATCTGGAGAAAAATCTGTACAACCATTATGATCATAATCATAATGACTTATTGTTTCAAAAACTGTAAGAGGAGCATCATTAGCCCCACCCTCCAAAATTATTTTTCTTGTGATGGTTGTTGCTTCAAACAATTCTATTTTTATTCCATCAACGACCTTAGGGTCCGATAAAGTTTGCACAGATCGTAAAGTAAGAAAAAATGACATCTTCAACTCTTGGTTGGTCGGAACAAGCCACGGATGGACAATATAAAATAAATCGGTACATATATTAAGAATGATTATGAAATTATTTAATCATTAAATAAAATAAAAAATTGATTAGAATTGGACTTACTGCTTCCTTGGGGGGATTGAAAAGATCAAGAAATTTTGCATTTTTATCGATTTTGGCCGACAACCATCTCAGAATTCTTGGACAGGAAACTTCTTCCTGGTAGTTCACTTGTTGTCTCAAATAAGGAATGACTTCAAATGCCCAAGCCTATAACATAACACCAATAAATCAAAAATATTATTGAATAAAAAAATGATGAATTATATCATGATAAAAGAAATATTTACTATGAAGGCCCATGGAAAACCATATAAGTTGACTGTTTTTGGCGTTAACAGAGTCAACAAATATTCGACAGTCATTTTGAAACTTTCATAACCCCAAGGATAGTTGTTAAATGCCTCAAGATCCTCGGAGAGATTTATTAAACCGAGGCTTATGTTGTTGTTAACGTCTCTAGCCCAAAGAACATTATGTACAAACCAAACCAAGCACAATGATTGTTTGTGCTTCTTTGAAAGTCCTTTACCTTTCAATGCTTCAATTAGATTTTTATTTTTGAAGCTTGGACCAACAATGGACACCAGGTCATCACGATCACTCGACTTGCCTTTTCTTTTTTTGGGTGGGCGGAGTATTTTTTTTGGGTCAGAGTAGGTATAACTTGAGAAGGAGAAGGAGGATAACATTTTAGTTCGGTAACTATGGCAAACTCCTCCCAACCAAAACAAACAGGCATGCCACAATAATTTATCCCCACCTCATCCATCTTATCTTTGTTTTCATACATAAACCTACGTTTGAGAAGATCATATACCATTTTCATCTGGAAACGAGCACTGTTGTCCTCCGGCAAATCAAGATATTGCCCAAAGCAGCTTTCCCTGAAGTAAGAATCCAATTTTTGTTCTCAAAGTATTTTTCAGAAGGCGTCGAAAGATTTTCCCATGACTGACTTAACCACGAGATCACCTGTTAAATCTGTGGCACCATCGCACTGCATTCTCACAGAATAACGATCAATGCTGAAGGTTTTGACCAACTCTTCGGTGGAAGGGCTATTAGCATTTGGATCATCTCTTTTGAAAGATTTCTCCTCCCCGTGTTCATTATCTTCTGCTCCTGATTGAGATAACACTTATAAAACAAGCTCATAGAGTGGTGGATGTAGCTGAGCTGCTGCACTTGTTCCTTTACTTGGACTTGATTCCATTTTTTTTTCTTTTGGGAGCCATGTTATCTTAAATTAACAGAAACATAACATATATTATAATTGATTAATGCATAACAGTAATATAACCGTTCCAACAGACAACTAATCTGTTGCACCAGGTATGTTATCTGTTGCAATATATAACCGACCTGTTGCAACGGATGAGTAATCCGTGGGAATCATAAAAATAACACTATCTGTTGCACCTGGTATTTTATCTGATACAACACATAACTGACCCGTTGCAACGGATGAGTAATCCATTGGAAACCATAAAAATAGATCACTAATCTGTTGCACCAGGTATTTTATCTGTTGCAACATATAATTGACCTGTTACAACGGATGAGTAAACCGTTGGAAAGAATAAAAATGGATCACTAATCTGTTGCACCAGGTATGTTATCTGTTGCAACAGATAACCGACCTGTTGCAACGGATGAGTAAACCGTTGGAAACAATAAAAATAGTCGTAATCTGTTGCAAAATGAAGAGTAAACCGTTGGAAAGAATAAAAATAGATCACTAATCAGTTATCTGTTGGATCAATATTGTTTAGATTTCTTTCAAACAAAAGAGTCGTCTGTTGCAATAGATGAATGATCTGTTAGATTGTTCATCTATTGCATCAGATTTTCATAGTTGCATAATATTTTTCATCTGTTGCATCAGATTTCCATCTGTTGCATCATATGTTTCATCTACTACATCAGATGTTTCAACTGTTGTAATACTATTTTTACCAAGACAAACAACAAATCAACCCAACAACACCAACACATCACACACACACACACACACTAAGAACATCAACTGTGATAAAAAATCACCAACAAATTCGAATCAATAGTACGACAACAAGAAGAAGAAATACAAAAATGCCAGAAATTAGGGTTTTATTCAGTCCACATTTCAATACCAGAAGAGTAGTTGGCTCAAGTTTCTCTGTTTCTTCATAATTTTTTACCTGTGAAAAAAGAAATGGGAGGACGAAAAACTCGAAGTTGTTGTCGCCGGAGAAGTATTCACGTCGATTGACGGTTGAAAGTCAAAAAGGAACTCGCCCGACTATTTGTCGCCGGAGGTTGAAGGGAGAAATTTTACAGAACTGTTGGTTGGGAGAGAGTTGAGAGAAGCTGGAGAGAGATGAGAGAGTGGTTGATTAGGATTGAAGAGGGGTGTGGGTTGGGTTGATTTGTATTTTTGAAAAGATTAGAAAGTTTTGAAAATATTAATCAAGTCCACAATTAACTTAATCAAGTATTCTAATGATGTTTGACCATATCTGTTGGTCAATGTCACTAATCCTTCATTCAAGACTTAAAAGACACCTTTCTTTCAATTTTCTCATGAAACATTGTATATGTTTTCACTTTTGCCGACGTGATTTTCTTTGATAACATGTTCAAAAAATCTTCTAGCGTTGAATTTTTCTAAACTATAAATAATTAGTAATTGAATGAAACATTTGATAACATTATGTTTTGCTTATGTCGACTTTTAGTTTCTATATATATTTAATTGGGGAAGAGAGAAGTCATACATAATTTAATTAGAGCTTGCACATGACGATTTTTAATCTTTTGGTTGAACTACTTGAAAACCAAGTTACATAATTTCCTAATTTTATCTCATTGCATTACCACGATAATAATAATATATTTAGTATATTTTATATGTGAGATTCCAAAATGATAGTATATATATAGATTTTATCCTTATTTTGAGAGATTAAAATTAGGGCCATCAAGCTGTTTCCAGTAAAGTCTCGATTTAACGCAAAGCAATTCCAAGGAGTTCGAAAAAAACACTAAAGTAAAGAAAAATGACAAAATACTAAAGAAAGCATGATAAATAAATTCGGTGACTTTGGTAGGAATTTTGTTCTAATTTTAAGTTTTGATAAGAGTAATAGTATTGTTAAAAAAGGCAAAATCTATATCTATATCTATATCTATATATCTATAATCTATAGCTATATCTATATAATGTATTAAAAGTGTGAAGACTCTTAAAAAAGTGATTTGAACTTTTCGCCCTTCATTAAAAGTTTCTGCAATACACAAAATCATTTTTTAACTAATTTTCTAAATCTATAATTATACATAAACACTAATAATAAATATTTTTTGAAAAATAAAAAATACATGTTATTTTAGGCAAACTAAATTGTAATAGGAATCTAAACAAAACTATTTGCTTTTTAGACTCGTGAGAGTTCTAACAAAACTATCTATTGTTTTGGTGAAATAAAAAGCAGACGTATTTTTAGAAAAAACAAGAGGTTGCAATTAATATTTTTGATAAACAAAACATTCTTCTATGACTCAAATTTTGGGCTAACTTTTACAAAACAAAAACTATAGTAGGAGTAAAAAGTTTCTTGACAAAACAAAAAAAAACATTGTGAGTTTTCTTTTTATAACACAAGTTTTATGTTCTACTAAAACTCATATAGGAGTTCAAATTCAAATCCTTTTAGATTTATGAATACTCGTTCTATAAAAGAAATTATTTTGTGTGGTGATTTTGAATTGTTACGAGAAATAAAAAGTACGAATAGTTAATTTTGTTTTAGTTTTGTTGTCTCTTTATTAATATTCTTTGCGACATACTTTTTATTATATTTTCAATTTCAATAATTTATTTAGATTGATAATGAATCATTGTAACTTTCTCTCAATCAACTCTAAATTGATGATTAGCCTAGATCATTTAACACTAAAGTGTTTGGATGGTTGTTATATATTGTACATTATATTGTGTTTTTAGTTAACAAATAAATTTTTATTTTGATTGTTACTTGAATTTTATTATATCATATTGTTAAATACACTGAAAAGTGTGAAGCAAGACGATACAATAGACCAAATTATCATATACTATTTTCTGAAATTATTATTCAATTTCATTAGGTTAATTTTCCTTCCAAATTTTAGGATTCTTTACGTTTCTTTGTTTAGGATTTTGTAATGTTTTGTTTAGGTTGTTTGGGTTTCTTTATTTTAGGTCTAGGATTCAAATTGAAAGCTTTTAAATTCATATTGATGTGAACTAACTCATATTTTGACTACATCGCTACAGTCGATTAATTGGCCATCTAAAGAGGAAGATGCATGTAGAGAAAATAACAAAAGCTCGAGCAATAATATAGCTTGAGAGAGAGACCCTTCTAAGGATATGACATTTGGTTGCTTCAACATAGAAGTCATGTATTGAGGAAGTAATTCACCATTATAACTTCTATTTTTTACAATTTTAATTCAAAGTTATTTTAAAGTCTAATTCATAGTCTATCTAAGAAAGAGCATGGCTATATTTGAAGCGGTAGAAAAAATATACCGACTATTTAATCAAAAAGAGGAATTAAGTGGGAAGAAGTTTGCAGGAATGATGAAACCAAGTCAAATTGCACAACTTCATGGATTAGCAAACACTAATTATTGACTTACTAAACACACCAATCGTAATTTAAGGGGTTGTTAATTTATTCCACCAATATTATTTGTATCTTAGCTATCTACTAATACTAATGAAATCTGTTCTCCATCTTTACATGTTCAAAAGATGTTGAATTTAGTTATTGTATTTATATTTATTATTTAAACAAATAAAATATTTGTCTTAACGTTTGAACTTATTAAAATGAGGTACACGCACGTACACCTCAACTAGTTAAGATTAAAAAATATTCTTGAAATTAATCTAGGTGTTAAACAAGGTATTTAAGTGCACAATTAAAACTCCATACTAATGATTTGGTCGTTAATGAATTTCATGCGACAAACAACTCCTGCATAAACTCTAATGGATGAGCCATGTAACCTCTCCGCACGAGTTATAGTAAGTTACAATCGCATTATTAAATGTAACATATTAATAGGCTGTCGTTAATTAATTTCGGATCATGAACAAATTAACCTTCCCACTTGATTATCAGATCACTGAGTTATAGTAATTACATTACCATCACATTATCAAATATAACGTACTAATTGTTTTGTCGTTAACAAATTTCACGACATGAACCTTCTCGCGTAAAATCTAGGTGGTGAATCACGTAACTTTCGGTTTCATAATGAGAGTATTGAATAAGAATAAATTACCTTCTTCATTATTTCACGCAAGGAAAACTCACTTAATTCAAATTGATCTGATTCGTAAATGAACTGACTTCGAGTATTACTTGGTAAAAAAAAAAAATCTTACCGTCAAATTATTACATATAGCGTATTCTCTTATTAATGAACTTCGCGCCATGAATACTTTCCGCGTAAAATCTTACCAGCGAGTCATGTAAGATCGTTAGGAAAAAGGAATTATAAATTCCATCACATCATTACACGTAAGAATAGCTCATTCAATTTGTAAAATTAGCTCAATTCGTAATTCACTCTTGAACATACACACCTAATTATCTAAGTAATATTTAGTAAAAAATAATACTTAAAATATTATAACCTCAGAAAATAAACTTTTGCAAGAAAATTATTTGTTACTATAATACTTTAAAATTTTAAATATATCCACTTTTTTTTACAAAATGTGAACAAAAAATTATCAAAATCAAAATCAAATACCAAAAATCTGCAAATTATTTGTTACTATAATACTTTTAAATTTTAAATATACCCCTTTTTTTTTTTTTTAAATGTGAAAAAAAAATAAAAAAATTATCAAAACCAAATACCAAAAATCTGGAGAATAACAAGATTATGGACAGTAAATTCAAAATTATGGACAGTATGATGATGATTCAATTATTATACCCAGATTTTTGAAAAAGTTCCTTTTTATGCTTACCTGTACATAATTTCATTTTCATTTTTCATTTTTTTCAACAACAAAAAAATTGATCCAATATATATATAAGCCATTCATTTTGTGGACATAATCACCGGAGCTTGTTCCTTCTCCGATCTCCTCCAACCTTCACAATTCATCATTGTTGTGAATTCATTGCATCGGTTGATCTTTTCCTCCTTCATTCATAATTTATTCATTTCTCATTTTTATCAGTCTGTTTTCGAATTCTTTGATAAAAAAAAAAAATCGATTTTTGAAGTTGAATTTATGATTCTACTGTTTGCAAATTTTGTGTGAAGCATTTAGGTTTGGTGTCTGTTGTGTTGTTGTTGTTTTTTTAAAAAATAATTATGTGCTCATTTCTTCATTTCTGGTTAATCATTAGTCATTTTTTCAATTTTTTGAAGTTGAATTTTTGATTCTACAGTTTGCGAATTTTGTGTGAAGCATTTAGGTTTGGTGTCTGTTGTGTTTTTTTTTAAAAAAATAAATAAATTTATGTGCTCATTTCTTCATTTCTGGTTAATCATTAGTTCATTTTTTCAATTTTTTGAAGTTGAATTTTTGATTCTAAAGTTTGCAAATTTTGTGTTAAGCATTTAGTTTTGCTGTGCTTGAGTTGACTTTGTGTTTTATTTTTTAAAGTTTTATGTGTTCATCAGTCTGTTTTCGATTTTAAAAAAAAAAAAATCTATTTTTTAAGTTGAATTTGTGATTCTACTGTTTGCAATCTTTTTCTGAAGCGTTTAGTTTTGCTATGCGTTAGTTGGATTATGATTTTTTTTATTAAAAAAAAAGTTTTATGTGTTCATTTCTGATTTTTATCAGTCATTTTTCCTTTTTTTTTTTTTTTTTTTTTTCAGATTTTGGACTTGAGTTTATGATTCTTCAGTTTGTGAATTTCGTGAAGCAATTAGGTTTTCTGTCTGTGAGTTGATATTTGATTTTTCTTAAAAGTTTAATGTGTTCATTTCTGATTTTATCAGACATTTTTTTTTTTTCAGTTTTTGAAGTTGAATTTATGATTCTACTGTTTGCGGATTTCATGAAGCATTTGGTTTTGGTGTGCTTGAATTGGCTTGTGTTTTTTTTGTTAAAAAAAAATTTATGTGTTCATTTCTGATTGTCATCAGTCATTTTTCCAAATTTTTAAATTATTTTTCTCAATCTTTGAAGTTGAATTTATGATTCTACAGTAAGCGAATTTTGGAAGCATTTAATTTTGCTGTGTGTGAGTTGACTGATTTTTTCTTAAAAAGTTTTATGTGTTCATTTCCTCATTTCTGATTTTCATCAGTCATTTTTCCAATTTTTTTTTTTGTCATTTTTTGAACTTGTGTTTATGATTCTACTGTTTGCGAATGTTGTTAAGCATTTAGTTTTATGTGTCTGAGCTGATTTGCATTTTTTTTGTTTAGAGGTTTTGGAGTTAGGAAGCATGGGGACAGACAGCAAGCCGCAGCAACGGCATGTAATTAATTTACAGCCGAACAGCGACAACAACGGCTTCTATATGCAGAAGTTTCGGCTTTATGAGACTCGTTCGGTATATGCTCTGACTATTTTATTTATTTGATCTCATTTTTGATCTGTGTACTAGAAATGGAATTTATAGTTCTGCTAAAAATGTTCTGTACTTCTTTGAGAATTTGATGAAGTTTGGATAACACTTTGAAATGTAAGTTTTCATTGTTTTGATATATGGAAGAATTGGAACTAAGAATAATTTTTGCACTGTGTTTGAGTATCTGAAGTTTAGTTGAAATTAGTTTTAGTCTGATTTAGAAGCCGTGGAAACTGCCTCGTGCAGCAATGCAGTGTAAGGCTGCATAGAATAGACCCTTGCGGTCCGGTCCTTCCCTGGACCCCGTGTATAGTGGGAACTTTAGAGCACCAGGCTGCCCTTTTTGTTAGTCCGATTAGCCTCTATAAGTTAGTCAGTTAGACTCTGCAAGCCAGATAAATTGAGAAGGAGAGACTAGAGAGTAATTGTTTTTGTTAAATGTAGACTTGTACTCTTTCATATGTTTATATGCAGCTCTTGTTTTAGATTGTTGGAGTTTTATGGTTTCAAATGTATAGCCATTAACTTTTCAATATCAAGAGATATATTGATCTCACTTTTTGGGTAAACTTTAGTTTGATTGCCCTTAGTTTTGTTCAAGCTCCCGTTTGACACCATTTCCCTAGCTTGAATCTCGTTCAATCCATAAACACGTGCAATCCCATCTGTCCATCTTGATAGGTGCATTTGACCTGTGCAAGCTTCCCGCCTTTTTTTTTCCTTTCTACTTTTCTTGTTTCTGCGTTATTGAATGCATCAACAATGAGCAATAAATACTACGGAGTACAGATTTAGGTACCAAGTTACATGCTTTTTACCTGTATAGATTTCAGTATATCTGCTTTCCGACATTCTAAGGCTGTAGTTTTGAAATAATATGCCGTTTACTTATTTTTCCCATTTTGGTAGGTCAGATTTTCTACAATGCTGAACTTACTGACTTAGACCTAAACATGTCATTATGCGCAGTTGTATAGTCATTAAATATGTCTTGTTATACTAAATGCTTGATTATATTTAACTTATTTCTATATGGGACAGAACTTCTACATGATAGGATGGGATAAGACCAAAACTTTTTGGAAAGTATTAAAGATTGATCGATTGGAATCTTCAGAGCTAATCGTTCATGAAGATCCTACCACATATTCAGAATCTGAATGCATAGACCTCCTAAATAGAATACATGAAGGAAACAAGTCTACTGGAGGGCTTAAATTTGTTTCCCGCTGCTATGGAATTATTGGTATATTTTTCTTTCAAAGTGTCACCCATTAATAGAAGTGTGATAGTGTTTCATGCAACTAATGTTTCCTTTTTTGTTCTAGGTTTTATAAAGTTCTTGGGACCTTATTACATTTTGGTCATCACGGAAAGAAGGAAAATAGGAAAAATATGCGGTCATCCTATTTACGCTATCACTAAGAGCGAGATGTTCCCAGTTCCAAATTCTACTGTGCTTTCCGATCTGGCTTATTCTAAGGATGAAAACAGGTCTTTAGTCAATTCTTCATGCCAGTGTAAATTGTCCATAGTTCTTTTTAGGAAAGCATTATAATGCAACGAAAACACTTCTGATTTCTTTGTATCTTTGTATATTTATGCGACCTGTTATCTATTTGGTTTTATTTTTTGTTTTAATATTCTTCTATTTGTGTGACAATTGAATTTTGCATTCTATAAGAAGTCCTATGTTGTTGAGGTAGTTGATATACTATTTTACCAATGCACCTTGTAACGTATTCGCTGTCCAATGAATTTCATGTTGATCGAGTCACTCAGGTGCTCATGGGACGAGTATACTTAGAATGTTTATAGTTGAGCCTTTTGTAGCTAAGTTGTTCATAGAGCCCATTGCCAGTTCATTTCCTGAAAGTATACAGTGGGCAAATTACAGTGGTGTTCTGATGTTATTTTTTACATGTTGAATGAGACGAGGTATCTTCAGGATTACAGCTACACATAAATTATGTTTCCTATTTCAATATTTTTGTCCTCTACCCTCTATTTATTTGTTGCATCAAATTAATATTACTCACTTTTTTTCTTTTGGTTCCTTTTTTGGAAAAATAGATACAAAAAGCTCCTGCGCAGCATGGATCTTACCAAGGATTACTTTTTCAGCTACTCCTATCATATTATGCTTAGTTTTCAGAAGAACCTGAGCAACTCAAAGACAGGACTTGCCCTTTATGAGACAATGTTTGTGTGGAATGAATTCTTAACTCGAGAAATTCACAGTCAACTCCAGAATACTCTCTGGACTGTTGCACTAGTCTATGGGTTCTTTAAACAGGTATTTTCTGTCTGAAAATGTTCTTTTAGATTTGTACGTGTAACCTAGAGGAAATCTAATTCTTAGCTCAATGTAACTGGGTAAGATGGCTTTTTGATATGATGATATCACATTGCTATAAGCTTAGTTTGTGTACTCACTTGGATGCAAACAGTTTGTGATTTTATCTCAGAGTATATCTTTGTGTTCGTTTATGTTTGATCTACTTATTAAATGCCACCATGATCTTTGATTTACTTATTAAATGTCGCCATAAGTAAGATCATACTTTCAACAGCATATGATTTTCTTGTGTTTTATGGAACAGGCAACACTTACTATTTCTGCGCAGGACTTCATCTTAACCCTTATTGCTAGACGTTCTCGCCATTATGCTGGTACCAGGTTCGTATAATTAAAGCATACACCATCTTTGTTTGCTATTTTAAGTTCTGGCAAGTGGCCTGGAACAAGGTAACAGCAAATTATGAAGAAAGTTCTCTTCTCTCTTAGGTGTTTTAAATTACTTTTCATGTGAACGCTTAATGTGACACTCGTGAAATACATAGTCACCTCAACATCAGTAAGTACGTAACCATTTATGTTGTGTTGAGTTTTTATTTCTTTTATTTCATGCAGATATTTAAAAAGAGGAGTAAATGCAAAGGGTTGTGTAGCAAATGATGTTGAGACAGAACAGATTGTGTCCGAAGATGAACCTGAAGGGTCCGCTTTTGGAGTAAGCGCAGTTGTGCAAAACCGTGGTTCAATACCTCTTTTTTGGTCACAAGAAACTTCGCGCTTGAATATGAAACCTGACATCATATGTACGTCCCAAATACTCTTTAAGATTTTTGGGAATATCCATATGCTCAATTTCCATTGACTCTCTTACCCTTTAGTGTCTAGGAAGGACTTTAAGTTTGAAGCCACCAAACTTCACTTTGAAGATCTTGTTCAAAGATATGGAAATCCAATTATTATATTAAACTTGATTAAGGTAATATATTTCATGATTCAGTCCATATTTTCATTACGAGCAGTACTCTTTGACATTTCCCCCTTAGTTTGTAATTTTTATGTTAAGCAGACTCATGAGAAGAGGCCCAGAGAAACGATTCTTCGTGCAGAATTTGCAGATGCGATTGAGTTCATAAATAAAGATCTTCCTGAGGATGACCGCTTGAGATTTCTTCACTGGGATATAAACAAACACCCGAGAATGTACATTGTTTCTGTCTCTCCTATTCATTTTTCCTTTGTAGTTGTTTTTACTTTTTTTTTTAAAACTATATTACTGATCTATGGGTTTGATGACAATCTGGCATCTCTCTTCCAGGAAAGCTACAAAGGCCTTGACACGTCTAGGCGAGGTGGCTACTAATGCTTTGGAGTTAACTGGCTTTCTCCAGTGTCAGCTTATCCCTACTTCAAGAACTGATGAGTTGCTAAAACTTTCATCCATCAGGTGAGTTGCCAATCAAAATAATTCTTTGAAGATTTTAGTTTATTAGTTCGTGAGAGTTGATTGTTCTCAAATTGTTATTTTACTTAGAAGAATCCTTGCAAAACGGTTTGTGCTACAAAGCTTAGATGTTTGTTTAGCTTTTCGTGGTATTTTGCATACAACATGTGTTGGTTGGGGGTATATGTTGAGGAATTAGTTGGTGCATTTACTTACATATAGTTCTGTTGCAATCTGGTTAATATTTTTCTTTCACTTCAATGCATAAAAGATAAATAGATTGACAGTTAATAAATAGATTGGATCAATTCATGTAAGACACACAGAGAGATAGAGAGAGAGCCTAAAGCTAAAGCACTTGATGTTCACACGATTTCTTGCGTATTTTTCAGTAGTTGAAAAAGTTTCTACTGTATATTACTTTTCACCAGGGGTAGGTTCAATTCGTCCCAGAGCCCACTAGTGGGACTACACTGGTTATGGTGTTTATGTTCAATTTATGTGTGCTGCCTTCTCTAGAGGATCAAAGCTCCTTTTTTTCTTCACGTTGATCTTATTTGCAGCTGTGGAAACAGAGAAGGCCGTTCTAGAAAGGACCTTTACGAAATGGACGTTGAAATGAACAATGTGTGTGATGATCTTTGTGGAGCTTACTATGTCAAACTTCTATCAGTCCAAAAGGGAGTCTTAAGAACGAATTGTGTAGACTGTTTGGATCGCACAAATGTTGGCCAGTATGCGTATGGGCGGGTTGCTCTGGCCCATCAGCTGCATGCCTTAGGCTTTGTAGATGTGGACAGCATCAACATTGATTCACATTCTCCTATAGCACATGACCTAATGCAGATCTACGAAGAAATGGGAGACACTCTTGCACTACAATATGGTGGATCTGCTGCACATAATAAGGTAATCTATTGTGGTTATTTATGAGAAATTCTGCAACTTTCTTGTTCTATCTTCTAATGTTAACTATAGTAATGGGTTGGTTTTGTGGAAGGGACTCTTTCAGTCCATTGAATTTCTGATGCCCTATTTAGAAGGTATCTTCATTTAAGTGGACGGGATGATGGACAATATATTTTGTTGATAACCAAGAATCCCCGAGGGCTAGTGGCTCACGGTTTGAAATTCAGTGTATAATGGGCAGGGCTTGTGGGGATAGAGGACAACAGTTGGTTGCCATAATCCTGAAATTGATTATTTAGACATACTTTTAATGATATTTAATCGACATTGTTTGTTTTTTGAAAATTTAATTTCATGTAACGAGACTTCACTGCACCACATGGAACAATATGTTTAAGTGCATGTCATTTTGTTACTTGAAATCTATGATTTAACTTGCTGAAACCCTGCACAATAGTATCTTCTTTTTGTTGCTTTATGTGAGAGTGATTAAGATGAATAAAAGTATTCCATATGTGGTGCAAAATTTGAGTTTCCAATAAAAAATATGATTTCTTGTTGCTCCATGTTCCAGTTCTTCGTTTGTGACCAAACGTTAGCATACTGTTTGTTACTGAAGTTGTGGCTTATGCATTAATAATATGCTCGCTATTACCATCTGCTGTACTGATGAATATGGAACACAAGAAGATATTTTCAGAAATACGAGGCCAATGGAAAGCAACAACAAGGTCTCAAGAGCTCTTTCGGACGCTTCAGCGCTTCTACAGTAATGCGTACATGGACCCTGAGAAACAAGATGCCATTAATGTGTAAGTGAATTATTTCCTTAACAATAAGTTCCATATGGCTCTTATTCAAAAAGATAAGGGCATCTTAAAAAGAAACTATGAGTAATGACTAATGTGGTGTCATTTCCAGGTTCTTGGGCCACTTCCAGCCAGAAGAGGGTGGGCCAGCTCTGTGGGAATTGAATCCAGATCAGCATTATGATGTTACGAGGCATGGATCAAGTCCAGCTGCAGAAAGATCTAGGTATGAATGATCCATTACAAGGCAGACTTATTGATCGCTTGTTTCTCTCTTCCAGATTGTTTTTTACTGTTTAAAGGTCTACATGCTCTCTTCCAGATTGTTTTCTACTGTTTCTACAAAATGTTTTTTACTGTTTAGAGGTCATTCTGTAGAATCACTATTTGTCTGGTATAATATTATGCTAATCCATGAGATTCACTCATTTTGCTCATCTTCACTGTGAGCCTGACTTGTAACCACCTAACTGATAAAAAGGTTAGAGATGATTCTGATTTTCACTGTAAGCCTGACTGCTAACCATCTAACTGATATGAAGGTTAAAGATGATTCTGATATATGTGTCCACCGCGAAATGAAAAAATTGGAGAATGTACTTCTCAAAGCTGATTAATTTTTCAAGTTAATCTGCTTTTCTGGTCAAGTATCCAAAACAGAAAGGAACTTTTTCTGTTTGCCAGACAATTGTATCAAAGCTGTTAGCGAAGCAGTTTGTTAATACGCAGGTCATTTATTAAAAGATCGCTATCAGAAGGAAACATAAGTTGCGGTAGCAGCTCTCATGGTAAAGAAACTGATATAGATCAGACTGAAGACACTTATCAGCCTTTCACTGACAGTGGAAAAGGTTGTAAGGGTATTTCGGAGTCCACACCAGAAATCTCTGCCTGTGACAGTGATATTCCGTTTACCAGGTAGCTTGGTTTAGATTTTCTGTGCTTCATAAATTCATTTGGAGCAGTAACATATTCAGGTGATTCATGATGTCATTGGATATTTCATCGAATGGGTGCTGACTGCTACTTGCGGTAGAAAAACATCTCACTCATGGTTCCTTCATGCTTCCATGGACCAATGCACTTGAAGGTTGAATGATTTCGAATGCTTCATGCATTGTTGCATGTATCTTTTAACAAAGATCAATGTATGATATCTTACCAAAACGTATCTTTTAACAAAGATTAATGTATTGTATCTTACCAAAATGTATCTTTTAACAAAGATTAATGTGTGATATCTTACCAAAACTGCACTTACCTTATCACACTTAACCTCATGGCTGTATGTGAAGTTAAGGTATCGCCATGTTGCAACTTGAAAAATTCTGTTTGCTAAAGACTTATTTTCTAACCGAGGTTTAACCAGTGATGTTTTTAAAATTTTATTCTTCATCTTTTACTGGAGCTGAGGTGATGCTATTTGGAAAAAAAAATCCTGCTTTGAAATAACTCATCGCTTATTGGTGCTTGTTTTTTTTGTTATAGGTACAACCCCTCAATGTCAAGCAAACAGCTTTTCAATGATATGCAGTTAGAGCAAGCTCTCGGAAGTGATTGCTTTAAATTTCAAGAAGGTGCTTTGTTTGATTCCTCAAATTTTCTAGATGTTGATTGGCTCTCTTCATCGGGAAATTCAGGTGCAGAAGAAACATATGACAGGTATACTTTCTGTTCGATGACCAATACATAAAAAAAAGTTGATGAAGAAACATATTAGAGGTGTCCTCATATTCTAACCAATGCTTAAGGTGAAGCACAGGATTGGGAAGGAATAGAATACTTATCCTGAAACAAGACGGGGAGGGAAAGAAAGAATATATTAAATACCTTAAATGTTGATTGTTTGATATGTTATACTTGATTTGAGGGTCTATCGTAGACAACCTCTCTACCTTCTCAAGGTAGGGTTAAGGCTGCTTACACAACCACTGGTGGGGTTACATTGGTTATGTTGTTGTAGTTCTACCTTAAATGCTGATTGTGGTAACTTCGTCAATTCTCTTGCTGATTCTTTGTCCCAAAAAAAATGTCATTCGCTTGCTGATGTTACTGCAACAGCAAGGAGCCAAACTTCAAGATTCATGCAGCTAAGTGTTTTTAGTGGCTTGTAATAAAATGTTTTTGAGTGCTCAGGCTTGATAGGTTAGCAACTTCATTTATTAATGACAGAATGGTGCAAAAACGAAACAGGAAAATAGTGGTCTTTCTAGCGCATGGTAGTGAGAAGGGATTGTCTGTTTTGTGGGTTAGTGTTGTATATTTTGACCGGCTTAAAGTTGATGTAATACAAAATTTGAAAACAAGACTCTTTAGTATCAATCATCATTTAGTCAAGTTAATTCTGCTGTCAGATGTGTCATCATTTGGAAATGCACCACCTTTATACACGTCAGACTGATCGTTTTAGGAAAACAAGGCCTTAATGGCCTAGTTTGTATATATAGTTCTACTTTTGCTGTCAAATCTTAAGCTTATTCCGTCTGTGCAGATCTTCAATCATGGCTTCTCCATCTCGGGACTTGTCATCAGATAGTGTAACAAAGGAGCTTAAAGCAGAAACAGACCTCTCCGCTAGTGATTCCGTGCCAAGCTTGAAGGTCAGTTCACTCAGACTTTAGAATATTTAAATGTTGTGGTTAAATCTAAATAACAGCAGCCTTATTAGGTAGTGCTTTCACCTTAAATAATGAAATAATGAATTATCCTTTTACTGTTATTCTGATTTTCTCTATAAATATGCATGACTAATTCTTTTTACTTTCCAAATTTCTTATTATAGAAGGAGCAGACTAGCGGAGATATCGTTGTTGATGCTAAAGAGAAGAAGAAGACACACCGGCAATACTCTGAGAAGTTTGTGCGTTGGGTTAACGAAGGAGATGTGCTTTTCCCTTGACGTCCAGTTCTGGACTCTTTTTGGAGCTAGCTATATATTATTTTGGATAGTTACATTGGATAGACGGCATCCTAAGGATGTTGATACATAGAGAGAAAATAGAAACAGCAAGTGACCAACATTGCTTGAGAAAGATTAGCCTATACAAAGCTATTGAGATTGTAAACTTCCAGCAGCATAGAAGTTTATATTAGGAAGTTTAGGGGTAGATTGAAAAGGAAATGTTCTTTTCAGTTGTTTTTGAATCTTCTTTTCTCAGACCAACAACTTTTGTAGGTTTCAGTTTCTGTAAATAACTTTATTTATTTAGAAATTGGAGCTGAATTTTTTCGTTTTGAGACATTGACAAGAGCCTTCACTATTTTGAATGCTTTCGATCTTGAAATTCCCGGATTATAGTTACCATTTGATCGTAGTGGTAATTGTGAATCTGTGATTGTTTAGGTGTGTCCTTCCTGATCCTCTCGTACTAAGGGAAGGTCCTCTCTACGCTTAATACACGAGCTTCTTGGAGGAGGAGCATCCTGGGTATATTTCGTGTGTATTGGTATAGTTTACTGTAAATGATTGGTTTTCTTTGTGTCTGCTGTCCTGTTTGTTTCAGTTATTGTATTATTTGTTGATACTGTTGTTTTCTCTAGTATATTTTCTTTAATGTGCTTTGATAGGCTCTACTTTAGCCGAGGGTTTATTGGAAACATTCTCTCTACCTTCACAACATAGGGGTAAGGTCTGTGTACATACCACCCTCAGATTCCACTTGTGGAATTGCACCGTGTATGTTATTGTTTTTGTAACTGGTTTTTCTTTTTCTTCCATTTTTTCGTGGTATTTGTTGATACTGATCATTAAATTTGTTGTTCATTCTGAAAGTGAAACGCTAGTATCCTTGACCAAGTTGTGTTGAGAACTCAACTAGCTGTTTCACCTGCATCTGAATCCTAAACTAGTTAAAGTTAATACTAGTAATTGATAACATTGCATTTATCACTTTGGGATAGTGGTGTTGCAAAAGACAGTATACCATTGCTTCATTTTCTATGTTCTTTCTTGCTTTTTCCGATTTCCAGTTCCGTCCATTTTAGTGCTTGTTTTTCTCTCTGGTTTGTAGTATAGTTGCTTGCTATTTTGCCTTTCAGATTATACGCTAGATCCAGTTTCTTTAAGAATATTCATGTGTAGTTTACCTCTCTGAGGTAGTGGTAAAGGTCTGTGTACACTTCACCATTCTCAAACCTCACTTGTGGGTTTTACTGGGTATGTTATTGATGTGTGTAGTTCACTCCTTTTTAGTGGCTTTGGTGAATGATGGTGTACTATGGTCATGTCTTAGGTCAAGGCGGGGGGGTAGAAGTGGTAAGGGGGTGAAGTGTTTCCTAGACTAAGAATACGGTCTTAGAACATAGGGTCATTGACAGGGAAAGCCATAGAGCTGGTGAAGATCTTTAAGAAGAGGAAGATCAATATAGCTTGTGTCCAGGAAACTAGATAGGTAGGCACCAAAGAATTGGATGTAGACGGATTTAAGTTGTGGTACTGAGAAGGCTCAAGGGATAAGAACGACATAGGCATTTCAGTACACACGTACCTTAGGAAGCAAGTGCTGGAGGTTAGAAGGATCAATGATAGGATGAAGACGATTAAGCCAGTCGTTGGGGGGCTTACTTTGAACATTACTAGTGCTTACCCTCAAGTGGGCCTAGATGAGGAGATCAAGAAGCACTCTTGGGAAGATTTGGATAAAGTTGTGAGAGGTAAACAACACACTAAGAAGATTTTGATTGGTGGAGATTTCATAGCCATATTGGAACAACTTCTAGTGACTTTGATGATGTTAATGGAAGCTTTGGTTTTGGGAATAAAAAGGGAGGTGGAGCCTTGCTTTTGGATTTTGCTAGAGCTTTAGAATTGGTGATTGCTAACTCGTGCTTTTTAAAGAAGGAGAACTATTGGGTTACCTTTCGTAGCACGGTAACTAAGACTTAGATAGATTACTTACTCTTTAAGAGGTGATGAAGGCCTTTGTAAGGACTGCAAGGCTATCCTAAGTGAGCATCTTACTTCCCAACACAAGCTTTTGGTGATAGATTTGGAGATTAATAGGGATAGGCTAAAGAGACCTTTATGATCGATCAAGGATTAAATAGGGTGGCCTACCCCTGCCCTCTCTCGGGAGATGGAGAAAAGTTTATTCTTGTGTGGGCCTAGAGAAGCAGCGGGGATGTGAACAACACATGGGATAAGACAACTGGTTCCATTAGGGAAGCAACTAGAGAGGTGCTAGGGGTATATATTGGGGGTCATCGAAGGGATTGGTGGTAGAGTGGAGAAGTCCAACGCAAAGTGGAAGCAAAGAAGGTTGCGTATGCAAAGTGGGTGGAGTGCATGGATGAGGAGGAGAAATGGATGCTTAAGGAAGTTTATAGAGCCACGAAAACGAAAGCTAAGTTAGCAGTCACGATGGCTAAGACGACAATTTCTAAGCGTTTGTACATAGAGCTAAAGAAAAAAAGCGAGGATAAGAAAATATATAGGCTTGCAAAAGCAAGAGAGAGGAAGGATCTCTACTTGGATCAATTGAACTACGTCAAGGATAAGGAAGGCAAGGTATTGGTTGAAGAGACCTTCATTAAGCAAAGATAACAAGCATTTTCAACAAACTCTTTAACAGAGAAGAGGACAGAGACATTGTATTTGGTAATTTGGAGCACTTCTAGAGACTAAGGGACTTTGGGTGTTATAGGTATATTAAGATTGATGAGGTTAAACGTGATATTAGTAGGTACAGATGATATTTTGGTGAAATCTTGAAAAAGCACAGACAAGGCCAGTATGGAGTGGATGACTGAGTTGTTTAATATTATTTTTAAGATGGCAAAGATGCCCAACGAATGTAGGTGAAGTATAATAATCCCACTTTACAAAAAAGGGTGATATCCAAAACTGTAGCAATTATAGGGATCAAGTTGCAAAGCCACGCTGTAAAGGTTTTGGAGAGAGTGATGG
Source organism: Capsicum pubescens (assembly GCA_030864215.1). Lineage (NCBI taxonomy): Eukaryota > Viridiplantae > Streptophyta > Magnoliopsida > Solanales > Solanaceae > Capsicum > Capsicum pubescens. Next base: position 64,110,108 of record CM061549.1, on the reverse strand, counting down.
AGATGAGGGTGAGGAGAAAAATATCCATTTCTAAGAACCAATTTGATTCACTCGGGGAAGATCAACTATTGGATCCATCAATATTATGAGGTGACTGGCAAAGAAATATAGGAAAAGAAAGAGATACTTACATATAGTGTATATTGACCCTAAAAAGGCTTACAACAAAGTCTCGAGAGATGTCCTTTGGAGGTGCTAGAGTCTGAGATGTACTGATGGCATACATTAGGGCGATAAAGAACATGCACAATAGGGCCAAGACTCAGGTTAGAATGGTGGTAGGAGACTCGGAGCACTTCTCAGTTGAGATGGGGTTACACCAAGGAGTTAGTTCTTAGATCTTTCCCACTTGCCTTAGTAATGGATGAGTAGACACGGTTTATTCAGGATAAGGTGCAATGGTGTATGTTATTTATCGATGACATAGTATTGATTGATGAGACTCACAACAAAGTTAATTCTAGGTAGAAGTTTGGAGACATATGTTGGAGTCTAAAGGTTTCAGGTTGAGCAGGACCAAAATAAAAAATTTGAAGTGCAATTCAGTGATGCGATACACGAGACAAATGTAAAAGTAAGGCTTAATACTAAACTTATCCCAAGAGAGAGAGTTTTAACTAACTTAGGTTTGTAATTCAGGGAAGTGGGGACATAATGTTGATGGCATACATCGTATTGGCACGATATGGATGAAATGAAGGCTTGTGTGACAAAAAGGTACCACCTAAGCTTAAGGTAAGTTCTACAGAGTGGTAGTTAGATCGATTTTATTGTATGAGGTGGTATACTCGCCAGTTAAAAACTCCCATGCTCAGAAGGTACACATTGCGGAGATGAGGATGTGAGATGGATGTGTGGGCATAGTAAAAGCAAAAAGATCAGGAATGAGGTTATCTAGAAAAAGGTGGGAGTGGTCTCTATGGTAGACAAGATAAGGGAAAAGAGACTGAGATGATTTGAGATTATGAAGTGGAGGTGCACACACACCCTGATAAGGAGGTGCAAGAGACTAGTTATAGGGGTACTTGTTGACACCTAATTTTTGCCTTTCACGACTAAGTTTAATCTTGAGTTTCTTTGATTCCAAATAAAATCAAAATATTTATTTATCCGGAAAAATGTTTTTGAAAATTCTCATTTGGATAAGTTTTGTCGTTTAGGTGACAAATTATACATTTCTATATTCACGTATACGAGGTCGTAAAAATTTGATTGCTTAAATAATTATTTTTATCAAAAATTAATTTTTTAATAGAAGGCTACCTTGAAAAATTATTCAAACGGGTAAAATTTTTATTTAAACGTGTAAGTTGTTCTTCAAATTAATTATTCGGAAAGTATTTATTCGATATTATTAAGTCAAGAGACTCGGAATTAAATTTATTATTAACTTGTTTCGAATTTTGATTCAACTTAGTCAATTTATTAGATTCAGTCATAATTGAAATCTATTTGGCCACAGTTGCTATACAATTGGTCAATGGATTTATTAATTTGACTGGATTTTAATAAATTGATTAAAATTTCAATTCATTTAGGCTATCTCTTAAATGGTTTAATCCCCAATACCAATTAGGGGAAAGAACAAAAATAATAACTAAAACTAAAATAATTCAACAAAACTAGCACCTAAATTTAAAAATTCGGAAAATAACACTCGATCATGGTGACTGCTTACCCCCAATCTCCACTATCACGACTATATACTTAGACGACTACACGTACTTCACTAGTGCATGGATCTATCAACCAGCACTCAAAAAGAATTGTTATAAGTTTGGTATGGCTCATTTTCTTTTTTTAAAGATTCTACTATTTTTTATTCTTTTTAAACGATTGAGTAATTGCTTTTTTTCAAAGATTATTTTGCATTCACCAACATTATTAAAATAACATACTATTTGTTTAGTTTAGTTTTACTTATTTATACAATAAAATACAATACTATATACTTTTAATATAATACAATTGTTAAAGATATATATTTATATATAATAATGATACAGTTTCTATATATATATACATATATTCTATAGAATAATTATAGCATTTTTATACACATTCTATACATTTTTTAACTACAATTATTATTTAGATACATATTTTATACGACTCTATATAGTTTCTACATGCATTCTAAAAATGTATCAATCTAGTATAAGAGAGTATCAATTGAGTATATGGACACTGCAAGTGCATCAATATAGTATAAAAGTATATTAATGTGGTATAAAAGAGTATCAATTGGGTATAGGGACTGCATGTGCTTGCACAGAATTTCCTTTCTTGTTTTTAAAAAGTGTATCAATATAGTATAAAAGTGTATCAATGTGGTATAAAAGTGTATCAATTGAGTATAGAGATTACATGTGCCCAATTGGGACAAATGGCTAAAAAGGGAAATTAATTTAGCCGACTGGCTACAGCATGTCCACCTTTTCATATGAGGGTCATTTTTTTTAAAATGGCCATGTCATGTCCTTTTCCCTACCAATTAAATGTGTAAATCCATCCCAGGCCCAAATCTTAGCTGATCCAGACGGCCCAACAACAATTAAAATCCCCCACCTTAATTCTAATTCAACCTGCCAGCCCAACAATTTTAACAAACAACAACAGCAGCCCAGCAGCTTCAAAATCAACCCAAACCGGCCCAACAGCCCACAAGCTGACCCGGCCCAACTCTATCTTCCCTTTTGCCCTTTACAGCGAACAACAACTTCCACAATATCAACAAACATACGCACACAGCAACAACACCGCAAAAACCGACTCCCAACCAGGGGCGGATCTACGTTGAAGTGAGGGGGTTTACCCAAACCCTCTCAATCGAAAAATTACATTATATATACATAAGTCAAATTTTGAATTATACGGCTATAATGGCTTTAATGAACCCCCTCAACATAATTGTAAAGTGTAGCTCAATGGTTAAAGGGGTTCACTTTAATGCTAAAATTGCAGGTTCGATTCCCCCTTAGAGCTGTTGTTTTAGTTTTGTGAAAGTTTTTCCCCCTCCTCACACCTAGCTTGGGCTTGATTAACACAAATTAATTAGCCCATTTAATTCGTTTGTGTGTAGTTAATATTTTAAAACTTATTTTATTTTTTTAAGGATAAATATTGGGTCTAAAATATTTTGTATAAAATTTTTACTTAGTTGGAACGAAAAGTATTTCAATATAATTTTTTTTTATGCTCTCAGTACTAGTTTAAAATTATAGCTAGATTTATATAATTTTCAATTCCCCCCTTCAAAAATAAAAAACATACTATGCATATCTCTTTTTATACATTTTATGCCACATTTGTTCAAAATAATTTCATCTATTTGACTAGTTTTATATAGTATACAAAAAAATTGAATTTCTTAAATTTTTCAGATTATTTTATCGAATTACATAGTTCATTTTTTTGAATTATAATTTACATTCAACATGCTAATATTGAAGTTGTTCAATAATTTTTATTTTTATTTTGAAGTACTAAATATATATTATAATATAATAATTCAATGCTTACACATTTTTAAGAACCTTATTTTTTTTGTAGAGGTTTAATTTGAAAAAGAAAAATTAAAAATAAAATAAAACTGTAAAATGAAAGTAAGAAAAAGGTATAATATTTTGTAAGAAGGGCTCGCAAAGCAAAGCTGAGAAGAAATGTGAAAAGGGCATGATAAGGAAGGTTAAAGTTTAGCGGATATTACTTTATTTTTATAATGTAATTTTTTATACGCTTACTTCTTTATATATCGAACCCCCTGAACAAAAATTCTAGATCCGTCATTGCTCCCAACGGTAACAATACCTGCGACCACCGTATATTGGGAAATTCGGTGGTTTTCTCGTCTCTCCTCTCTTTTCCATCAATATCTCCATCAACATCACCTCAATCCCTTTTCTCTTCCCTGTTTTTTCTGAAAAACACAGACCGAAAAAGGGCACTTTCTCCTCACTGTAAGCTTCTGAAAAGGGGAGTTTATGAGCGTTTTATGGTTTCTTTGAGTATTGCCTCTTTGGTTCAACGAACAAATGGTGGTTCCCCTTGAAGAACTCAAATCATCAAATCCAAAATCTCAATCTTTCAAATCTTTTCTGAAAAAGGTGATTTTCTTTTCCTCAATGTTTAAAACCATCCTTTAATTTGAATTTTTTTAAAGCTTCAGAGAGAAGCTGTTGCAGCCCAGATTTTGGCATAGAGAAATTGGAGTAAAGGACCAAAATCATACATTATCTTTGTTTTATTCTTTCAACTAGAGCACTAATAGTCCTGCACTAATAGTCCTTGTTGTCTGAGCTAATAGTCTGGTTCTAGTCCTTGTTCTCTGCGCTAATAGTCCTTGTTCTTTAGTAAAATGGTGCATTTTTAGTCATAACCCTAACACCATTAACTTTTTTAACAGGATTCAATCACCTTTTTATCACACTATTTGTTTCCCCAAAAAAAAACCTCACCTGCAAAATGTTCCTGACAAGGGCTTTAATCAATTTGAGCCTTGAGATTTTTTGTGTCACTAGGCACTATGATTTTCATTTAGTCATAAAGGCATAAGTTCTTGGGGATATCTTGTGTTCATGGACTGAATGCACAACCAATGAGGGAGGAAAAAATATATTCCAATAAACACAAGAACTCCGAGATCAGTCTCTTCACCGACAGCTGGCCGACGAGGTCGGACCAAGTATATTTGGGTTGCACACCATAACCAGTATAAGGAAGCAATTACTAACATCAGCCTGATAGAGTTGATAATGTTGGGTTCATAGTATATAAATGAAGTGTGAATGGAAAAATGGAGAAGAAGGAGACACCAATTTAGAAGGTGTACTCCCAAATTGGAAAGTTCACTAATTCTCCCACATTGGTGGGAGAATGGAACTTTGGAGTGTTTATAATGATGAACACTTACTCCACATGGCAAGTGAGGCAAGAAATAAATGATGCCTCGCGCCGTCGTCGTCGTCGCTCGCTCGGCTTCGGATTTGAATTTGAATTTGGATTTAGAAATCGATCGATGAGATCTATTTTTTGGACAAAATTTATTTGAATTCCGAAGATTGCCGAGGAAAAATGCAGTAAAAATTTTCTGCACTGTTTCGGCCTCCATTTATATATATACATGCAATAACACATTTGTTTGAAATGATGTTACAGAAGGTTGCACTGTTTCAGATTGTTACTTCTGTTACAGAAGGTTGCACTGTTTCAGATTGTTGCTTCTGTTACAGAAGATTGCACAGTTTCAGAAAGTTGCAACTCTTTAACGAAAATACACACTGTTTCAGTGAATCAGTGCACTGTTTCAGCAAATTACTGCAGACTGTAAATACTGCAACCATGCATTTTTTCAGAACAGACACACCTCTAAGTTAAACCGTTGCCACCTTTTCAAAAGAGCATCTTATGGCTATAAAAACCTGGTTTCATTCACAGGTTTTGGGGACAGAAATTTTCAGATTACAAACTTCTTCTTCTTGTCTTAAAAATACTCTAAGTGTGATCATTCAAACCGTGAGTGTGTTCGAAGAATTTGCCTATTTGAGGTACCGTTATAGTCGGATTGAAAGCCATTTTATCCTGGGAGGAAGATTCCATAACCTCGGGTACAGTGAGGGGAATTATTCCTTAAGGAAAGTCCGTGAATTCGGACGACTTGGCCTTAATCATTTCTGTTTCATCTTTATTTTCTGAAAAATAAATATACCTCTTGGAAATGTCATTTTGATCTTGTGTTGAGGGTATTTAATACTTCATTGTGTTCTTGTTCATACTTGAACTCGAGTTGAAGTTGTTGTTGCAATATACAGATTCTGCATACCCGAATATATTGTGGAAATAACAATCTTAAGGAATAACCTTACAGAATCTGTATTGCTTATTTTTGGAGATTAAAGCTTAGGCTTTCTACTCCGTTTGAATTTAATTAGTGATTAGAAGACATAAAATCTTCATCACAAGTTAAGGTTCACTCGGTTGACGATTTAAAGTAATAAAAACTCCATCGTTAACTAGAAACAAGAAGAAGAGTTTCAAGTTATTTAACTTTATAAATAGTATTCTGAAAAATACTAAGTTTTCTGTCTTATGGTGACAGAAAAAATGACAACTGAAAGTCAAATAATGGATGCGACAACGTCTGTGGGGGCAAATAATATTGCCACATCAAGTCGCACAAATGCTCTGCCAACGATGGCACCGGTGGAGAAGCCCAAAAAATTTTCTGGCATTGATTTCAAGCGGTGGCAACAAAAGATGTTCTTTTACCTCACCACTTTATGTCTACAACGGTTCACTAGCGAAGATGCTCCTGAGGTGCTCGAGGGAACCTCGAACAAAGACCGCTTCGTTATTGTAGAAGCTTGGAAACATTAGGATTTCCTTTGCAGGAACTATATTCTGAGTGGTCTCCAAGACGACCTCTATAATGTCTATAGTGGAACCAAAACATTAAAGGAATTGTGGGGGGCACTTGAACGGAAATATAAAACGGAGGATGCAGGAATTAAGAAATTCCTTGTTGCACGGTTCCTGGACTTCAAAATGATTGATAGCAAATCTGTTGTCTCTCAAGTACAGGAGTTGCAAGTCATCATACATGATCTCCTAACAGAAGGTATATTTTTGAAAAATACCGTAGTTGAACATATTAAAAATCTTCTTAATACTCACATAAACTGTTTTGTAGGTTTAATTGTGAATAATGCTTTCCAAGTAGCAGCGATAGTTGAGAAGCTACCACCTTTGTGGAAAGACTTCAAAAACTACTTAAAGCATAAACGCAAGGAGATGACCGTTGGAGATCTTATTGTTCGACTTCGTATTGAAGAGGATAATAAAGCTGCCGAAAGAAGGTCAAAGGGAAATTCTATAATTAATGGAGCACATATTGTAGAAGATGACAAAAACAACTCGAAGAAAAGAAAGAAAGTTGAACATGTAAGCAATCAACCCAAGAAAAAGTTCAAGGGAAAATGCTTCAATTGTGGCAAAATTGGCCATAAGTCCACAGATTCTCGAGCCTCGAAGAAAGGCAAGAAAAAGGACCAAGCGAATATGATTGAGTCCAACAAAAAATATGATGATTTGTATGCTATGTTCACGGAATGCAACTTGGTGGGGAATCCACGCGAATGGTGGATGAATTCTGGTGCCACACGCCATGTTTGTGCCAACAGAGAGTTGTTTTCGTCATTTGATCCGGCTCAAGTAGAAGAAATGCTCTACATGGCCAACTCCGCTACTGCTAAGGTGGAGGGAACAGGAAAAATTTGCTTAAAGATGACTTCCGGCAAGGTCTTGACACTGAACAATGTGTTATATGTTCCGGAGTTATGTAGGAATTAATTTCTATTTCACTCCTAGATAAGAACGGATTCAAATGTGTAACCGTTTCTGAAAAAATTATAATTATCAAAGGAGAAATGTATGTAGGAAAAGGCTATCTGACCGAAGGCCTTTATAAGATGAATGTAATGACTATTGAAATAAATAAAAGTTTGAATTCATCTTATTTGCTTGAGTCTTATGATTTATGGCATGAACGTTTGGGCCATGTTAATTACAAAACGTTACGAAAACTGATTAACTTAGAAGTCTTGCCAAACTTTGAGTGTAATAAATCAAAGTGTCAAAAATGTGTGGAATAGAAGTATGCAAAGCATCCTTATAAGTCCGTTGAAAGGAATTTCAATCCCTTAGACTTAATACACACTGACATTTGTGATATGAAGTCAACACCATCTCGTGGTGGGAAAAAGTATTTCATAACTTTTATTGACGATTGCACTAGATATAGTTATGTCTACTTGCTAAATAGTAAGGATGAAACAATAGATGCGTTTAGGCAATATAAAACTGAAGTTAAAAATTTGTTAGACAAAAAGATCAAAATGATAAGAAGTGATAGGGGCGGAGAATATGAATCTCCCTTTGTGCAAATATGTGTAGAGAATGGAATCATCCATCAAACTACGACCCCGTATTCACCTCAATCTAATGGAATTGCGGAAAGAAAAAATTAAACTTTGAAGGAAATGATGAATGTCTTACTTATAAGTTCCGGTTTACCGCAAAACTTATGGGGGGAGGCTATCCTTACGGCCAATCGTATACTCAACAGAGTTCCCCATAGTAAGACACAATTAATTCCTTACGAAAAATGGAAAGGAAGGAAACCTAACTTGAAATATTTCAAAGTGTGGGGGTGTCTAGCGAAGGTTCAAGTTCCTATACCTAAAAGGGTTAAGATAGGACCTAAAACGGTCGACTGCATGTTCATAGGATATGGTAAAAGTAGTAAAGCATGTCGATTTTTGGTTCATAAATCCGAACATCTGAATATTAGTGAAAATACGGTAATTGAATCAGGTAATGCTGAATTCTTTGAAAATATTTACCCGTATGAAATTAGACATGAACAGTCTAGTGGAGGATCTAAACGACCTCGAGATGAACCAAGTGAGAATGTACATAATGAAGAAAATCCATGAGATAGTACACGTCAAAGAACGTCAACTTCATTTTGATCGGATTTTGTAACATTTCTTTTAGAAAATGAGCCTCAAACATTTAAAGAAGCGATGTCCTCGTCAAACTCATCCTTTTGGAAAGAGGCAGTCAATAGTGAGATAAATTCAATCTTAAGCAACCATACATGGGAATTGATTGATCTTCCTCCCGAAAATAAACCTTTAGGTTCTAAATGGATCTTCAAAAGGAAAATGAAGGTGGATGGTACTATTGACAAATACAAGGCAAGACTTGTAGTAAAAGGCTTCAAACAGAAGGAAGACCTTGATTACTTTGATACATACTCGCTAGTAACAAGGATAACCTCGATTCGAATATTAATTGCCTTGGCGGCGGTATATGATCTTCAAATCCATCAAATGGATGTGAAAACCGCATTCCTAAATGGAGATTTGGAGGAAGAAATTTACATGGAACAACCTGAGGGTTTTGTGGTTCCAGGAAAGGAAAACAAGGTGTGTAAACTTATCAAGTCTTTATATGGACTAAAGCAAGCACCAAAACAATGGTATGCGAAGTTTGACCAAACTATGTTGGCAAACAGATTCAAAATAAATGAATGTGATAAATGTGTTTATATTAAAGACACTCCAAATCACCAAGTCATTGTATGTTTATATGTGGATGATATGTTGATCATCAGTAGAGACATTTCTGACATAAATGCAACAAAACGAATGCTCGAGAGCAAGTTTGATATAAAGGACCTTGGAGTTGCAGATGTGATCTTAGGTATAAGAATCCATCGAACTCCACAAGGGTTGGCATTGCCACAGTCTCATTATATCGAAAAGGTACTTGACAAGTTCAAGTATATAGAATTCGATATTGCCAAGACTCCATTGGATGCGAGCTTTGCACTTCGAAAGAATGAAGGTGAAAGTAACTCGCAATTAGAGTACACAAGAGTATTGGGATGTTTAATGTATATAATGAACTGTACACGACCAGACATAGCTTGTACAATTAGTAAATTAAGTCGATACACGAGTAATCCCAATAAAACTCATTGGATGGCAATGAAAAGAGTTTTGGGGTATCTTAAATACACTCAAAATTATGACTTGAAGTATAATAAATATCCTGCGGTACTTGAAGGATATAGTGATACAAATTGGATCACCGGATCGAACGAAGTAAAATCCACAAGCGGATATGTATTCACTATCGGTGGAGGAGCAGTCTCTTGGAAATCATCCAAACAAACTTGTATTGCTCGTTCTATAATGGAATCTGAATTTATCGCATTGGATAAAGCCGGTGAAGAAGAAGAATGGCTCCAGAATTTCTTAGAAAATATTCCTTATTGGCCCAAGCCAGTGGCACGAGTATGTATACACTGTGATAGTCAAGCGACAATAGGTAGGGCAGGGAGCATGATGTATAACGGTAAATCTCGTCATATAAGACGAAGGCATAATACCGTTAGAGAACTTCTCTCTAGTGAAATTATCACTGTAGACTATGTAAAGTCAAAGGATAATGTGTCGGATCCACTTACAAAAAGCCTATCTAGAGAAGGAGTGGAAAGGACATTCAAGGGAATGAGTTTAAGGCCTAGGACAAGTCAGCATGACGGTAACTCTACCTAGCAGACTGGAGATCCCAAGAGCTATGTTCAAGGAGGTCAAACAAAGTTGTGTCTGACAGGTTCAACATTGTCAATTACCCAACCCATTCTCATAATGTAAACAATGGTTAGTAAACAAGGATAAGACTTAAGGCGAAAAGTCTTTTAATGATTATCTAAATTTGACAGATTTGACCAAATAGTTTAATCTATAGGATTGAACGTTTAGAAATCACCTATGTGTGGGTGAAGTGGAAGCCGCTTCAAAGAGAATGTTAGTAAAGGCCTATTCTCTAAGCCCTCATGAAAACCGGACGTGTTCATGGCTGAAAAGAATAAAACCGTAAGAACCATAAACGGTAAAAGACTGGTTCTGTGACATGTGTTTTCTAGGTGTACATTAAAGCTCGACGGTTCAAAGATATCAAATCTACCGATTGACTGAGTGCATCCGATGCATGTTCACTACGGAAAGTTCAAAAGGAAATCCATTTATCCAGATGCAATCAGTCTTTGCTTGATAATCACATACTTATCCGTAAAAGTTTTTTGAAAAATAGTCATTTTCCATTCATGTGGGGGATTCTTGAGTTCGTAGTATATAAATGAAGTGGGAATGGGAAAATGGAGAAGAAAGAGACATCAATTTAGAAGGTGTACTCCCAAATTGGAAAGTTCACTAATTCTCCCACATTGGTGGAAGAATAGAACTTTGGAGTGTTTATAATGATGAACACTTACTTCACATGGCAAGTGAGGCAAGAAATAAATGATGCCTCGCGCCGTCGTTGTCGTTGCTCGCTCGGCTCGGCTTCGGCTTCGGATTTGGATTTGGAAAAGGATCAATCGATGAGATCTATTTTTTGGACAAAATTTATTTGAATTCCGAAGATTGCCAAGGAAAAATGCAGTAAAAAATTTCTACACTGTTTCGGCCTCCGTTTATATATATACACGCAGTAACGCGTTTGTTTGAAATGATGTTACAAAAGGTTGCACTATTTCAGATTGTTGCTTCTGTTACAGAAGGTTACACTGTTTCAGATTGTTGTTTCTTTTACAGAAGATTGCACAGTTTTAAAAAGTTGCAACTCTTCAATGAAAATACACACTGTTTCAGCAAATTACTGCAGACTGTAAATACTGAAGCTATGCATTTTTTCAGAACAGACACACCTCTAAGTTGAACCGTTGCCACCTTTTCAAAGGGGCATCTTATAGCTATAAAAACCTGGTTTCATCCACAGGTTTTGGGGACAGAAATTTTCAGATTACAAACTTTTTCTTCTTGTCTTAAAAATACTCTAAGTGTGATCATTCAAACCGTGAGTGTGTTCGAAGAATCCGCCTATTTGAGGTACCGCTATAGTCGGATTGAAGGCCATTTTATCCTGGGAGGAAGATTCCATAACCTCGGGTACAGTGAGGGGAATTATTCCTTAAGAAAAGTTCGTGAATTCGGACGACTTGGCCTTAATCATTTTTGTTTCATCTTTATTTTCTGAAAAATAAATATACCTCTTAGAAAGGTCATTTTGATCTTGTGTTGAGGGTATTTAATACTTCATTGTATTCTTGTTCATACTTGAACTCGAGTTGAAGTTGTTGTTGCAATATACAGATTTTGCATACCCAAATATATTGTGGAAATAACAAATAACTCGTAATTTGAGCAGTTTCAGTGGCTTAACTCTGCAAGATAGTTGCGACCCAAAAATGACATGTTAAAGACAGAGCAAGTAACTGAAACGAAAGTAAAATCTCATTGACTAATCCATCAGTAAACACCTGTTGATGTAAATAAAGTCAGCTATTAAGCAACAACATAAAACGCAAACCAAAACAACAATATCTGGATTTATTGATGCGGGACCTACCCACAACCTGTGCTCAATATCCAAGTGTATTGAGGGAGCATTTTTTGATTTATACACGTCCTGACTTCTGTTATTCTCTATTCATAGACCTTTCACTCTTCATTCTGTCAAACGTTCTCATCTTTAGAAACGAGTTCTTTTGCTCTTCATTCTGTCAAACGTCTTTGCATATTCGGTATGTATTTTGGTCCATTCGACTTGATTCCATCTGCTCTTTGTTTGATAAGAAGCTCAATAAATTTGTTGTATATGGATATTCAAGTTCTTAGTGATTTGACTCTTTTCTTTCTCTATTGTGAAAGTTATTTGTGGTTTTCTTGGTAGAAACAAGAAAATACTCAGATCAAATTGCAACTTTCTGTTAGTATAATGCTTATTGTTTAGGCATAGGAGGTCATCACTGTTTTCTTGTTAGAAAAATATTTTGTGAAGTTAATTAGTGGACTTTATATGTCTTACTCATTTTTATACTTAATAAAATCGAAAAGTTATGCTTTGTTAATGTTTTAGGTGGCAACCTTTTATGATGATGTTCCTATTCCAGAATCTCTTCAAGTGGAATGTTTCACAAATGTGACATTTAATCACTTTAAAGAAGTTAACTCGGAAGGTTTTGTAATCTACTAGCCTGAGTTGCAGCGTATAAAGCTTCTCTTAGCCAAAATCTCTGATGCTGATGAAAATTCTAACCAACCTCGACTGACCTGCTGAAGAATCTGGCATCACCTAACGTAGAAGTTGACGCCATCTTTTTTCTTCATGAGTCCTAGCAGACCATGAAATCAATAGATTGAAACAATTGTTGAGGCAGTGATACAGAGAAGTCTGAATTGTTGAGACAGTGTCGATGCCTCAAGGCTTATTTGATGTGTTTTTGCATTGATTTCCTTTGTCTAATGGTGCTATATTTACCTGATATGAAGGTGAGAAAGTTTTTGTTAAAAAAATTAAAGGTGTTAGGATTGTGTCTAAAAATACACTATTTTTTAAATAAAAAGAACTAATAGAGCACCAGTTGAAAAAATATGTATTATTTTGTGTCTAAAACAAAAGATAATGTATGATTTGGGCCTTTACTCGAGAAATTGGGCAATACTTAAGATTTTTTGTTTCACTCTTTGATTCCCTGCATTCTCTCTTTCTTTTTTTTTTTGTTCGATTTACTCTCGCCGCCCTCGCTATTACCTTTCGTCGGTCAAACAGGTGTCGAAGTCAGTGGTGGAATTGCTTGTCGGCTTGGCTTCCTGGTTCGCTGCCATAAAAAGGGTTAGTAACTCGTCTATTTTATTATTTGTGTTGTTGGTGGAATTGTTGGACTGCCTGTTTGGCCGAGGACCCATGTGTTTAGTTTGTGTTTTTTTCCTTTTCCTTCTTTACGCTTTGTTTTTGTTTCGATACGCTGACTGTTTAGTTGAGATCATTGTGGAACAGTTCTTTATGGCTGACATTGTTTCCGATTAGTTTGGTTAACTTCATTTGAGTAAATAGGGCTAAATGTTATTTATACCTTCTTGCTCACTACTTGTTGGCTGGCTGTTTAATTTAGATAGAGTGGGGGATGTTCTTGTGAACACTGTAAAGTGAAACGATGAACATTTTATTGGTGTTCATCGCTTTACACCTACCTTTCATCCATGAAGTGCTCCTTGAATTTTTCATGTTTATAGATTCTATTTGGAATGAGTTTTATCTAATGATAAAAAAAAATAATTTTCCCGTCTTGTAATTAATTAATTTAAGAATAGTATCTGTCAGAGGTTTATGCATATTGGTTATTGTTGTAAAGTTTTTTTCTTCTTTCTTTCTTAGTTTAAAATCTCCTCTTCAATTAATTTCTATGTAATAAGTATTTGTCTCATTCTTATTTGCATCCTGTAAACAACAGCTTAGAGCAGAAATTTTTTTCCATTTTGAGCCCAACACACATTCTATAAGCTACCATTTTAGCATAAAATCACAAAAGACGTACTCTTTTTTTCACTAAAAACAAGTCCCCTTTTGTTCCATTTGCAATTCCTAATTAGCTTAAAGATTGTTGCTTTATTGCAAGTAGTACTAAATGTGGGCACTAAATGGGAACCCTGTTGCCTCCTCTCTGCCACCACCAAGAATTGAAATTTTCATGTGAACGTTTTGTTTATTCATAATTAAATACTATAGTAATAATAATGGATTTTTTAATTGTATCTTTTTTTTTGTTGTTGTTGTATTATGAGCTAGAAGATTAATGAAACAAAAATTGAAACTTTTACCCATTTTACTTTTATTCTTTAGTGGTGTCTGATATAATGATAATATGCATACTATCCTCTTTCTTTAACATGTATTTTTATCATATCATACATGGTTTTGGTACCACGTAATCACATAATAAAGTCCTGTTCATATGAAATTGACATTTTATGAATTTTATCTATTCTTTTTGAATAATTCTCAAACTAATCTTATGCTCTAAAATGGAATTAAATTAAAGCAAGTAGTATATCGGCTTGAAATATGGGGTTACTATAGTATTACTCTTGTGGTTGCATGCTTTTATGTGTTTTTGTTTGTTATATTGGTATTTATCCGTTTCTTTAATCATGACACTAATTTTCTTTACTTTATCACTAATGTTTATCCTCTTTTTTTTATGCATGAACTCCCTTATTGGGTCCATCGGACTCTTATATTTTGCATTCGGTTGGGTTAAACCCAACCTCCATCGAGTCGAGCCTTATCAAAACCAAAAAATGAGCGGGTATACAATTGTATACAGCTGATATACACTTGGAGGCAGCAGCTTCACTCTATACCATGGTTTTATGATGAAAGATGGAGTCAAAATGCGTAGGTATCCACACTGATATACACCGTATACACGGTGGTATACAGAAAAACGCAGCAAAGGAGTTTCTGATATACAGCATATATACAGGGGCAGAATAATGGGTTAGTCCATGAAATTGGTCCAAAATTGGACAGATTTTTTAATGGGCCAAAAGGGACCCAATTTTCACTCTTCTCTCTTTAATTATCTACTCTAATTTATTTATATTTGTTTGAACACTTTAACTAATTAATCTAGGTAAATTCCTCAAGGTTTTGCCATCTTTGTTTTATCTTTATCTTTTTCCTTTCCCTACTTAATTTAGATTTCCTTTTAAAAAAAAAAATATTATCTTGATTAAATAAAAGAATAAAATTGAATTTTATGTCAATCTTTTCG
This sequence comes from Capsicum pubescens, assembly GCA_030864215.1. NCBI lineage: Eukaryota > Viridiplantae > Streptophyta > Magnoliopsida > Solanales > Solanaceae > Capsicum > Capsicum pubescens. The sequence continues at coordinate 64,094,921 of CM061549.1, read as the reverse complement.
AAAACAATTTTTTCACATTAAAAAGATTTTTTGTTTTGTCCAAGTAATAATTAATCGCGTTTAGGTTAAAAAGAGTTTACTCAAGCATGAAAAAAAATAGATTTTCCTAAATTGAAGAGTTTAAAACACTCCCATAATTAATTAAATATTTCTTACTTAACAATTTCTCTCAAAATCCATCATTGTTAAAATTGAAATTTTAAATTAGCATTGACCATAAAAAATAGATTTTCCTTAAAAATAATAATTTCCCTTAAAACAAAATAAACTAGTATTTTCACTAAAATTATATTGTTAAAAAAAAATCATCTTTTGTTTAAAATTTTCTTTAGCTTAAAACTTGATGAAATAAAATAATTTTCAAAATCGCTTGATTCAAGTTTGATATTTTATATAAAAATTGACATTTTCACAAGCCTTTTAAGTTAGTCGAAATACTTTGGTCAACCGTTTTAAAACGGACGTTCTTAAGTGCCTTACAATCTTTCTTAGGACGTTAAATGAACTCTTATCCATTTTCTCTAATTAAAGGTAAATTTTCTTGATTTTTTCTATAAAAATCAAGTGGTGATTTTGTAATTTTTCTTAAATTATTTTGACATTTTTCTAAATTTTGAAATAATTTGAGAAGTCGAAAATCATTTTCGTACAAATAATTTGTCTTCCCTTTGATAAATCCGAAGAGGGATAAAACATTACTGTCACGATCTGAGGCTACTCCCTAGTCGCATAACGATACTTAGAACCATAAGTGATTTCAAGCTAACCCATGGTACTGGTATAGTGCATGAGCAACTGAATATAAACATGTATAAGAGCTAAAATGATTGAGCGAAATCTTGATCATGAAATAAACTAGTTCAATACATCACAAATAAAAAGTTTACAATAATTGTAATCTGAAAGAAAGAGAAACGGGAACTAAATACAATAATTCTAACAAACTATCTATGAAACCTCTATTGATACTGACTATAGGTTGTCGGGACGTGACCCCAGCTATCTCTAATCAACATATGAATTGAAATAAAATGTTGTGACTACTAAAGTCTGACTAGAGTTCCCGAATGAGGAGAACTCATCCCCTGCTGACTGAAAACTATAGTTTGCCTGACTATGATCCTGATAATGAGTACCTAAATCTACATTATATGAAAAATATAGATAGAAAAGGTATGCAACCAGTACTTTAAATGTACTGAGCATGTGAAATATGCACTAATCATGAAAAACATTTAAAATGTGTTTTATAACTGAGGACATAAACCATTTACTAAAATATGCATTTAAATCATGCCGTACTGAAAAGTTGTGAGACATAATGAAATCTTTGAATCATGAAATAAAATATTTTTAAAAACTAAAAAGTTGTAGAAGCGCATATATCTCGTATAATTTAAATCTATTGTTGAACATGATATAATTGAATGCAAAGAGCTGAATTGTAGTACAATAACCTTATATGAAATACATATATACTGAGATGAAATGATAATATGAAAAGTCATAGTATGAAAGCAAGTAAAACTGAATTGAGGGTTGTGTACAAATATTGAGTCTGAAAATGTGGGAACTACTATTAATCGATATACCCCATCTGAGCTAAATGGAGCCCACGTTATAACCTTAGCTGAAAGGGTACTTTATAGCTTGCCAAGGGTGTGAACACTGACTGATGTGGATCCACTAAATAGATGTCTAAAAGAACTAAGGTGCTAGCTTAATTTGGCAGGTGACCCTTTAGAACCTACGGTGAAAATATAGTTTCGGACTTAGGAGCTTCTACTAAAGATCTTAGTCTAACTGACGGGTGAGCCTTCATCCCTGCGTTCTCTCGATGTTAAGTATTGTTCCTAACTGAAATAAATTGATACACTGAATAACTCAATAATGTTGATGTTGTAAGACTAAAAAATAAATGCTTTGTCTGAAAGCATTCTAAAATCTGTGGAGCTAAAGGACTGAATTTTGAACTAACAATGTATGAAATACTAAGTCATCGGGTGTTCTTAACTCACAATTTTTGAAGAATATAATTATTCATGAAAGTTTCTATATTCTTGATAGGGTAAGAATTCATAAAAGCACAAGTCTCAAAACACTGAATGTCAATACACCGAGGAGCCACAAAATGACAAGTTTGTAAAAGTACCGAATTTCATGAAAAAATATGTCATGTCAAATTAATATAGACTGAGATCCATCAATTCATGCATAATTCATTTTAAAAGAGGCCAAAGTCTATAAAACGTGCATAATCCTTCAAGGACTAAAATAACTGAGTTAAAATCATGAATATCATGCATAACAATTTTGAATGGGATCCATAATATAAAATAACACAAGGGAACTGAAATTTAAGAATTTAGCATAATTAGGTGTGAACCCTAGTCGTGAGCTCATAAAATCATAACTACAATCTATATCTTTAAACTATATTTTGGATACAAGGGTGAAAGAAATCCTTTATTGAATACTCACATACCTGATTACTGAAGAATGTTGAACTAAAGTTTGGAGGATTTGAACTTAAAGATGAACCCTAGGTTCTTGCTTGAGAGAGAGACCTGAATTGCTTCTTTTCTGACTTAGAATAAACTTGGGAAAAATAATGAGGGACTTGGGGTGATTAAATCAACTTATCCCTCTTATAACAAATGAAACGACATAGTTTTTGCACTAAAAGAGTAAAACAAAACCAAACAACCCTTTTTAAATCGTTTTAAAAGCTTCTGGTGGCAGTCCTAATGACTCTGGTGATGATCTGTAGGGTCTGGGGATGAGTCGCGACTTGAATCATTATATCATAACCTTTTTGAAACTTTTCTAAATAGTAGTGATAAGTCTCAAGAAGACTCATAGGGTCTAGCTATGAGTTGTAGGGCCTTGGCGACGAGTTTGCCACTGACAACTTTGACAGTACCTCACTACATAGCTTTTTACTCTGATATTGAATTTATGAATGATCAGTAGCATTGGAAAGAGAATTCAAATACCTTTAATTTGGTGGGTATTGGGCCATATAACTCTTCATATACTAAGAGAAATAATCGATTGAAGTTAACCCAAAAAAAATCTTGATTGGAAGAGGAGTTTTCAATCCAACTAGGTGTTAGGGACTTCATATGGCCTCAAATAACATCTAATAATATTATCATACTTATGTATATAAATTCTTGGTAGTTGACATTTTATGGGATTGAGAAAGAACTATTTTAAATGACTGCTAAACTGGATAGACACCCTACGAGTCATATGACGACTCGTAGGTGGATACCACGATTCGAGGACTCCACTCGTTGACATTAGGAGAAATTTTCATCCTTCTAGACTCATTGTAAGTCATTGGCACTGACGACGACTCATTGCTTTAGTCGCTACGTGAAGAGTCTTTTGGTTTAAAATTGGGTTTCCTTGTTAAGTCTGAAATAGAATATTCAGAGTTTTTGGGGTGTTACAGGTACACAGAGAGGTAGAGATAGGCTTAAAAGATATTGATAAGAGTTGATAAAACAAGATATGGCACAATTTCATATTATAGGGGACATGACTTTAGATAAGAAGGTATATATATCACATATTAGGGTAGAAGGTTAGTAGGGAGTAAAGTGTTGTTTTATTTTTTGAAGGTTTAGGATTGCTGGTGTCTGTCGTAGTATCAATTGCATTCTTGTAGTTCTTGCTTTTATTGCTATTGTCATGTGTTGTCTAATGTGTTTCGATTACCACAGTATTTTGCTCTTGTTATTGTTTCTTTCATGTAGGCTCGGTACTACTTTTCTTATTAACTGTTATGTCTTCCTCATTATTTTTATCTTCTTATACTTGGATTTGTTGTGCTTGGATTGAATCTCTCTTGGAAATAACCTCTCAGCTGCCTCTACGTGTTAGTGATAAGGTTTGCGTACACTCTACCCTTTTCAAACCCTACATGTGAAAACTCACTAACACTCTTTTTGGATGGTGGTTTGTGATTGTTTCATAATGTACAATACTGTATGATATGGTATTGTACTGCACAGTATAGCACAATACCATGTTTGTATAGATTGTATCATTTATTGTTGTTTAAATATAGTTTTAATCTTTGGTTTGATAGTATGGTACCGTATTGTAACTTTTAATTTACTAAAATACCCATAATTATTATAAATGTTAAATTTATCAATAATTATTAATAAAATAATTTTCTTCGTACTAATTTGTCATGAATTATGCCATGTACATATATTAAGTTGTTAAATTCATGTAAATTCTAACAAAGCCAATAAAAGAGTAGATCAAAATAAATATAACTGAATTCATTTTTTATAGCAACAAATTTTATTTCTGTTTGGTGTTTTGAGACGTGACACCAACGACAAGTACAAAGTTTGAATGCATCTTTTGTGTATGCTACGGGTATGTTCGATATTGAATTCAAAAAAATATTTTCTAAGAAAATAAATTATTTCTTACTTATTTTCTTGTGTTCGTTATGCAAGTAGAAAAATATTTTATGAAAACATTGTATATATTTAACAAAAAATAATAAAAACGAATATGACAAAGGAGGCGGGGTAAGAAAAAATTTATTTTTTTGAAAAAAATATCTGGGAGGAGGTGGGATAAGCAAAAGTTTAAAATTAAAAAAAATAATTAAAAAAAATGAGTAGGGGGGAGGGGTGAAGGGAGCAGGGGGCGGGAGTGGGGGTCAGAGTAGGAGGTAGAGTTAAATAATATAAGATGAAGAATAAAATAGGATTATATAACATTAAGTAAGGGCATATTTTGAAGAAAATAAAAAAAATAAACCATGGAATACCAAATCGGTGGTTGCATAAAGTGAGATTTCCATGGTTATCAAAACATGAAATTAAATCATACCATATCATATATTTTAAGAAATAATCAAAACAAACATGGTTCTCCTAGTAACTATACCATACCATAGAACGCGGAACCACCAACCAAACACAGTGTAAATATGTTTTTATTGTTGTTGTTGTGAATAGTGGTGTTGCAGTTGATAGTAGAAAGCATCCTCGTATTTACCATTAACATTAGGGATAATTAAAGTTTAAATTTGCTCACTTCACGAGAATGATACAATAATAAAATATCCATCCAGTGACATTTTTATAATTGAGGTTTGGTGTGCAGAGGTGTTTCCAATTGTCTTTTGGTTCAAGTAGGAGACATTTAAATCAGTAATAAAATGAAATACAGCAGTAAAAGTAATACTTAGAAAAGAATGAAAAAAAATCATATATAAATTAATGGGAATACTATACTACTATAACCACTACATAGTGGATGTCGGTGTGGGTGGGGGAGGGTTGGAAATGGCCATACTTAGGGAGGGGTGGAAGTGGTTACACTTTGCATAAATCTACTCTCTCCATTTCATTATACTAGTTTAGGTGAATCAACAACACAAAAACTTTGTTCTAAGTCTGTCCTTTTCTTGGTGGGCTTAGGACTAAAAGAATGGCTGGGACAACAAACATCCATCTCGTTCGTCCTTTGGATACCCGTATATTTATCGAAGGCTATTGAAGTGACTAATTCCTGTAAATTAGGAGGCGTTAAAACAAAGAAATTGTTGGAGTTATCTTATCATTTCTATCTAGTCCCAATAGGCTTGATCTTAAGAAAGAATCTCTTGCAAGAAGGTTGGCTAGAGATTTCTTGTAAAAACACTAGTCATGCTGAGTTCATTATGAGAATATTTTCATCATTAAATCCTTTTTTTTTTAATTTTATGTATTATTCTCATTATGCACATAAGGGAGGAGTTGTATGAGGTGAAATTCTCACCTACGGTTCTAAACGGAAATTCTTTCAATTGAATGACGACCGTACGTGCCTCGCGCGTGTACCTCACTTTATTGAGTTCAAACGTTACACTAAATAGGATATTTGTTTAAATGATAAAGATGAATACAATAATTAAATTCAATATCTTTTGGAGAATGTATTTAATTAAACGTAACATTTACCAATTTTTTTTTTCAAAGTCGATCGACATTCATCTACCACCTGTAAATTGCAACAAAACAATACGATGATAGAGACATCAAAACAATGTACTTAAATCTAACCTTTACACAAAAATTTTCTCAAAGTCGTCTGATACTCATCTACCACCTGTAAACTATAACAAAATAATATGACAATAGAGATATCAAAATAATACAACTAAACTTTACCTTTACACAAAAAAAAATTTCAAAATAGGGATATAAAAACAACACAATTAAATCTCTAATCTGTACCTAAAAAAATTTCTCAAAGTCAACCGACATTCATCTACGACACGTAAACTACAATAAAATAATACAATAGTGATCACAAAACTTCAATTTTGATGAAAATAATTCTTGTCTGAGCAAAAATTTTGACATTAATGAATGACTTGAGAAAACAAAGAAGATATATATATACACACACGTTGAATTTTATTATGTTTACAAAAATAGTGAAGAAGTTGAGAGTTAGAAAATTAAGCATCCATCAATCTAGACATGCAACCGAATCAAGTTAGATGAGCATCAATCTATTTTCATAATAAGTAAACCAGTTTCTTTTCTAGTTTAACATGCATCTCAATATTTATAGAAGTATTCTTTTAATAGATTCCTGTTTTAGGAGTATTTTTCTATCATATTTTAGGACTATTTTCTAATTGATCACTACAAAGAAAAATATTAATTGATTCTCCTTCCATATATTTTAGGAGTCCCATATATTTTAGGAGTCTAGTTAATATAATAAAAATAATTAAATAATAAATTGAAGAAAATAGTGAAAAGATAATTTTATCTAAAAGAGAATCTTTTTAGTGAAGGACAAAAATTTCAAATCACTTTTCTGAGGATCTTCACACTTTTAATATATTATCGATTGTAGATAAATGAGATCCTCTTTGACAAAGCATTAAGTTTAAAAGAAAAAAAAAATATTTTAAATATCTATAATCTATAATATATTAAAAGTGTGAAGACCCTTAGAAAAGTGATTTGAACTTTTTGCTCTTCATTAAAAGACTCTGCAATAGACAAACTTGTCTTTTCACTTATTTTCTTTAATTATTATTTATTTTTATAATATTTAAAATTAGGGAGTCCTAAAATATTTGGGTAAGAGAGTAATATATTTTAAAAATTGAAGAGTCCTAAATTATTTGGTAAGAAAAAATATATGATAATAAATATTAGGAGAATTAATATTTAAGGAGTTCTAAAATATATGGTAAGAAGAAGAACTATTTTCTCAAATTAAAAATTCAAACCAAATAATATTCTTTTTACAAGACTTTTCTATTCAACGTTAAAAACTAGATTTACAAGTGATTACTATCCAATACTGATCATATTATAAGAAGAGAAATAATCATTCCATCGATTAATGAACACTTGTTATTGTAGTTTTAAGAAAATATGTCAAAACCACAATAATTTGTTCTTTTAATATTCAAAGATTATAGTTAACGTGATATACACGTGAAAAGTACGTACACTTAACTAGTGTTATGATATATGTATGGCTATAAAAATAAAGTGATATGTTTAAAGTTAAAAAAAAACAATATAAAAGTGTATTTTTTAATAGATTAAAAAAAGAAATAGTATTGCATAAAAATTAAGAAACTTCGGGGCCGTCTGATAGATTATTTGAAGTGAGTTATCAAGGTATTAAATTCTATAAGTAATATCATGTTTGACAGTTAGTTAAGAGGTAAATTATGATAAATTATTTATATATAAAATTAATATGGTGTTAGATTTACCATTTAGAAACTTGCATAAATGTTTAAATTATGCGAGAAGCTATATATTATTTTATGCAGGATAGAAGGTGGAATAAATAATACACATGTATAATTAATACATAAATTCTCTCATAACTAACCTGCACATTTTTAATACTTACATAATTCTAATCAGCTACTGAAGAACCTGTAATTATCTTTTCCCTATCTCCCGCACACTTATCCTCTATCCCTATTTCATAGTGTTTGCCAAAATTAAATAAAAAAACCTTTTGTATACCCATCACCCTATCGTGTTTGCCTAAATTAAATAAAACTTTTGTTTACTTATCAAACATTAGAAAACATTCTGAAAAATATTTTCTTGATTATCTTTTGTGGAAGACATTTTCCTTCATACAAAACACACCTTAGGTTGTTTGGTTGCTAGTTTGGGGGTGAATTATGCAGGTAATAAATCCTACATAAGCAATACCATATTTGGTAGCTAATTAGGAGGTAAAATTATTCATGTATAAAATTAATAAGATGTATAATTTGCAATTTTGAAAACCCACATATATAACTAATATATGTATAAGTTATAAGGAAATCTATATATTAAACCCTGAATAAATTGCTGGTGATGATAAGCCAAAGAAAGGTGAGGATGACTTCAAGTAATCATGCCCCTTATGCGTTGGCCGACAAACGTGCTACAACTTGGGATAAAGGGTCGAATCCCACAAGGGTGAGCTAGCCCCCAGAACTCGTCATTTTATGTAGGATAAAAGATGGCATAATTAATACATGAATAACTAATGTCTACATAAAATATATAAGTCTTGCATAAGTAATATCACGTTAAGTATTGCATAAGTAATATCACGTCTGGTAGTTAGTTTAGAGGTTAATTATTCATGTATAAAATTAATATGATGTACGGTTTGCAATTTAATTAGAAAACCACATAACTAATACATGTATAAGTTATGAAGAAATCTATATATTAAATCTTGAACAAACTATCGAAGATAAGCCGAAGAAAGGTGATGATGATGTCAAGTCATCGTGCCGCGAGCCCCTTATGCCCTGGGCGATACACATGCTACAATTCAGAACAAAGGGTCGTGAACTCACGAGGGTTAGCTAACCCCCAACCCTTCATTTAAGTAGGATAAAAGGTGGCATAATTAATACGTACATGAATAACTAATGTCTACATAATATAATACATAAATTTCCTCGAAATTAATTTCTACACTATTAGATTGCTTGCATAACTAGCTACAAAACGATCCCCAAAGTTCAATATAAAAATGATAACAAAGATTTTTATATAGGTGAAATCATATGGTGAATGAGCAAAGTGGGGATGTAGCTCAAATGGTAGAGCGCTCGCTTTGCATGCGAGAGGCACGGGGTTTGATCCCCCGCATTGCCAACTGAAATATTTCTTAAGGAAATTTGTGAACTTTTTTTGGGAGCAGATCTAAATGGATTGAGCTAATTAATGAGCGGGTTTTGATCCATATAAAAGTTATTTAGATTGAAATGGAGTAAGGCACGGGGTTCGATCACCCGCATCTCCACTGAATTTCTTCTTGAGGAAATTAGTGATTCTCTTTTTTTGGGGGAGTGGATCATAATGGATTGAGTTAATTTATGAACGGGTTTTGATCCATACAAAAGTTATTTAGATTGAAATGGAGTAAGGCATGGGGTTCGATCACCCGCATCTCCACTGAATTTCTTCTTGAGGAAATTAGTGATTTTTTTTTTAGGGGGAGCGGATCTAAATGGATTGAGTTAATTAATGAGCGGGTTGTGATCCATACAAAATTTATTTAGATGGAGTGAAGTACGGATCACAACCCAACCCGTCCAGTTCTTACTGAAATAGAGTAAAATGCGAATCATAACTTGTCCCATCCAATTCTTACTAATTTTTTATCGATCCGTTTAATTCTTACTAAATTTTTATTATTTTGTTTGTTTGTGTAGAATATTTTAGTACCTAATAAAGCCATTAATTTTCTTTATTATGGCTATATGTAACGTATAGCATAAGCAAGTATATATTTAAAAGTATTTTGATAAAAAAAAATCATGGGTCAATTTAGACTATATTGAGCTAAGCTAATAAATGAGTGAATCAAATAACTTGCTCAACCTTGTGTAGAAATACAAAATAAGACGAAATAATAGTCTGTGGACAATTTATAAAGCTCTTTCCAGGTGGCGGTCTCTAACAAGTGACTATCATATTTCAACTGTTGAACAAACTATTCCTCTTGAATCAAATCATGAGGATATCAAGCTTCTCAATCCTAGGACTATCGAAAGATGTAAGCGTAAGTACCATTACCTCCATTTCCGCTTAGTCCAAATAGCAGCTAAATCTCTTTTATGAGAAGGTTTGGATACTCTCTACTCCTTTGTATTAGGGACTCTAGGTTCCTAGACTTCAATGATTCCTTACTAGAAAATTGAAATCGGTTTTTGTAATGGTCCAATTTATTTTGACTATTTTCTGAATTTTACTGTATCCTTGAAGGATCTAAACATATTAGATTCTTTAACACTCAATGTTAAGAGATCTAATTACAAGATCAAATCTGGGTCTCTCCCAGTAGCAATCATTTATAGAGTTCAGTATAAAGTCATGAATATTGCCTTTGGCTCCGGTGCTATGAAAAATAGCTATAAAGGAGAAATTGGCCTCTTCCAAACTAACCTTCAACGGTCTCACTTGTCAGTTCCTAAGCCAATATCCTGGAATCAAGTACCCTTGTCCCAAAGTTGGACGTTACAGGAGGCAACTCCAGCAGAAAAACCTAAGAATACTATAGTTTCTCAGATCCGATAGTTCTCTATAGGAACTATTTCTATCTTCTTCCAGAGATCTCTTGGCCAGAGGATCTATAGCTCACCGTCAATTCTTCCAGAGATATAGTATAATAATTACAACCCGCAAACGTTGAGTCGGAACAATCATTTTTGTATAGTATAATAATTTGATGTTTTGTCACATCTGATAAGGATCGCACAATAATGTCTTATCACATCCGACAAGCTATCGATAATTGTCATTATTTTAGATTTTTTTTATAAATTTATTATCATATTTTAATTTTACATAATTATCATTAATTTTGTAAATTTTAGAATTTTTATCAATTTATTATCATTTTAATATTTTCACACAGTCAGTTGCATACGTACACAACACATCACTGTAAATTTTTTATTGCACTGTATAATTTTAATTATTTATAGTATAATATATTTTTTCAAGATAGTTACATTTTTTATTTGTTATTTATACTTTTTGTAATTATACATCGTCATTTATTAATTTGTACATTATTTAATACGACCTACAAATATGAATCGATTTACTTATTTTAATACACAGTATAAAAATTAATTAAATCAAAATCATGTCAATTTTTTAAAGATGACAATTTTTTCTTTGATTAATAGCCACATACTATTGATTAATAGTAGTATATTATTTAATGGTTAAAAAGATAATTATTTTAATTTATTTATTTATTTATTTTGATTAAAATATGAATTTCTTTTTTCCCCAACACAAAACAACACTTGCACACTATATGCACACACAAAAAAAAGGCACAAGCGCACGCAAAACATCAGACTCTCTCTCTCATCTCCCTCTTTCGCTCTTCTCTTCACTGCCATCATCGTCGGAGCTCCGGCGAACGAGCTCCGGCCACCATCAAATCTCCAACGCACCGCGCCCCTTTTGTTCTGCTTTGTCCGGCGATACCCGCCGCCGGTCAGACGCCAAGATCGGCAGCCACCAGATCCACTCAACCGCCGCTATCCTCCAGCCGGAAACATCCATCAAACTGAAACCAGCCTCTGCCACGCGCCATCTCTCTTTCCCCCTCTTTTTCCGGCCGTCGTCCACCCCTTTTCGAGTTCCGGCGAGGATCTCCATGCTCCGATGAACTGGAGCAGTTCTATTTCCCCCTTTTTCTCCCATTTCTACTTATATTTGGTTATTTTAATCATTGTTACACCATTAAATTTGATATTTGGTATTGTTCGGAAAATGTTTGGATGGTTTGTTAATTTTTGTTAATATAATATTTTGTACAGATCTGGCCACATCTGATTTTTCGATAATTCTTTTGACTGTTCGAGCTCATTTTCTGCCACTCTCGTCCTTTCCGACGAACTATGTCGGCTTGCAGTTTATTCACCATCTATGCTACTGTTTTCTGTTGATCACTGTGATGCAGTTTCATGGCCTTATTGAAATTTTTTGACGCTCTTTTGTTATCTGAATTTGTTCACTGTTGATCCTATTTTGAGACTATTTTTGATAATTTTGTAATTACTATTTTTTGTATTAATAATGAATAAAGAAATTATCTCTCCGTTTGAATATTTGAGTCACCCCATTATAAAAGACATGAATTTTATTTATCAAAGTTATTAATACTTGGCCAATGAAATTATCTTTTCCGTTAAATATTTGAGGTCATTTCATTTTTCTCAAAATTATTAGTTTATATCAAAAAATGACACTTGGCCAATCGAATTTTTGAAGTCATCCCATTATAAAGACGAACTTTACTTTCTAAAATATTATTTTACATTCATTACAAAAATGGACTTTACTTTTCTAAAATATTATTTTATATCGAGGGCTGACCCGAAGAAACCCCCGTTAGTTTTCGAGGTCTTACCAAATAAAAGACGAACATTACGAATATAAATGCGTAACAAAAAATAAATATTTTTGAGCGATGACGAAATCTTTATAATATTTCAAAACTTTATCTGAGCTCATATTTAAACAAAAATTATATTTTTAAATACGTATAAGCGCACATATTTTAAACTTATTTTGATTATTATTTATTTGTTATTAATATTTTTATTATAAGTATTTTTACAGGTTATTGAGAATAGTTATCAAAATGGCATTCAAAGAGATTTTATATTATGTGTTTATATTTTTTATATTTTTACACTTGTAAAAATGTTAATCATAGTGAAAACTTTTTTTTTTGAGGTGTTGGGCGGGATATTCTTTATTTATGCAATCTTCATCACGCATTTAGGCAAATTTAGGCTGATAATATTTATATAAAAATATTATATTGACTTAGATTATTTAATCAAATAATTTATACTTTCTACATTAAGAAATATTACGTAGTCTTTTTTCTTTAGAATAAGTTTTTATTTATTCAATTTTATCTTTCTTTACATACATATACTAATATACTTTTGTTTCATATTTTTTTTTACTACAAAACATCTATATTATTTTAATACCCTTATATAAAAGAATCAAGTTAATCAAGTAATTCACATATTATGTAATCTTTTCTTCTTAAATAAATTTTACTTTTCTTCGTAATTTTAATTAGATAAAAAAATATTACTTGTAAATATTTTCTCTTTCCATGGCACATTAAAATACATTTCTTTTCACACATCATAAAATACTTTATTTTCACATGTATTTATACACTTTATATACATATATTTCATATGTTTTTATAACAATATGTTTCATTTATATATTTAAGAGATTATACCCAATTATCTTCCTGAATTATACTTAAAAATGTTATGACACACCTCAACTTAAACAGGGTTCTATTACCCCTGAACTAATTAAAAGTGTAATTTTGATCCCTTTAGTACTTACATGGCACATACGTGGCACAACACACTGAAATGTCTACATAGGCACACGTGTGTGCCATGTATGGGCCACATAGGCACTAAGAGTGTCAAAATTACACTTTTAATTAGTTCAGCGGGTAATAGGACCCTCTTTAAGTTGAGGTGTGTCATAACTTTTTTTGATATAGTTTAGGGGGTAATTAGGTATTCTCTATATTTAATATACATATACCTTTACATAGTTTTAAAGCATTTGTATTTTTTTGAAAGAATTATTTTATACTTAATACACATATTTTTTTATATTATTTTAAATATACCTCCTCATTCTTTGATAAATTTAGTCTAGCCGGGTATCACAGTTGTGGATCTCGAAGGGTGCCTAATCTCTTCCCTTCGAGATAATTTGAACTCTTACCTAGAATCTAAACTGGTTCATAGATTAAAACACAAGTCATACATGTTAGTAAATAAATAGGTTTCCTTATTTTCCTTAAAACTTAGGTGGTGACTCTATACAAATTTCAATTCATTTAGAGTCCATAAGTCGTGCTTGTTTTAACCTTGACAAAAATAGGACATGACACTAGAAATTCAGTTTCTTCATTTCCTTCTGGAATCGAGACCAGGGGCAGATCTATTCATTGCCATGGGGGTGGCACGCCACCCACAAATTTTGACGGAAACTCTATATATATAGCATATACTGATATTGTCAAATAGTAAATCTTTCACTCATAAAACCAAAGCAATATCTAGTGCAAGTGGCAAAACGTCACTTTTGTCGCCCCTAGGTCGCGGGTTCGATCCCAAATTGAAGCAATTAAATTTTTAAATGTTAAAATATTATTTTTATTGATAAAAACATAGAAACATGCGTAGTAAGTAGTAGTGCAAGTGGCAAGGCACCACTTTTGTCGCCCCTAGATCGCGAGTTCGATCTCAGATTGAAGCAATTAAAATTTTTAAATGTTTAAAACACTGTTTTTATTGATAAAAACAGAGAAACAAGTGTAGTAAGCAGTAGTAGACTCTAGTTGACTTAAGTTAATACTTAATATTATTTATTGACTTTTTATTTATTTATTTAATGGTTAGAGAAGGTATAATCTAATCTCTTATCTCTCTCATCAAAATAAAAAAACTCTATTTCCAAATATCAAAACATAAGCTCTCTCTGTACTTCAACTCTTCAAGTTTGCTGCCTACTGCTGCTTGCTGCCCGGTCGATTCTCTATCAACACCGGCAAAAGGCTTATCATTGATCGTTTTCAGAATATGAAAATTCATCGTGGGAAATTGTAATGAATTATGGATATTATGGTATTAGTAATATTATTAAAAGTTTAAGTTTGGTCATTGTATTACTATTCTTTTATTATTGATTGATTTGTTAATTGTCCTATAGACCGAAAATATGAATAATTCGATTAATTTAATCGATAAGTTTACTTGGCACCCAGTGAGCTCGGACCCTGGATCCGCCTCTGATCGAGGCTGTTAACTTCGAGTCTAGGATTCCACAAGCCAAATATTCTGTGAAAACACCTCCTACTGAGATCCATGACGATCCACCCCAATCACTAACCTACTCGGCCTTAGGTGGAGAGCTAGGGGTTTTAAATCAAGATTTTCACATTGATAAGAAAGCTCTTGGAATAGAATTTAATTCATATAGAAATATTTTAAAATGAACTTGATTTTTTAAGAATTTCACAAAAGATGAAAGAAGTAATATACAAGAAGTATATTATGAATTTTTAAATTCTGTCCAAAAATAAAATAATTTCCTTGAATGGCTTGAAGCATATGCTAAATATCATCGATTAGATTTTCCTTTTTTCTAAATCAATCAATGTTTCAAAAGTATGGAAAATCGTAAACGATGCGGGTATCACCACTGAACTTCCGCCATCACAAGGTTTTACTATTTCTCATGCTGGTAACTCAATCTTAGCTTCACCTTTCAAGAGGAAGGCTGAAAACGAACCAGTTACTGGCAGAAATATTAAAAATCTTTTTGAACAAAATAACTATACTAATTAGTATATTCATACGCTTGATGAATACTTTATCAAAACCATTTTTAGCTCTTACACCATCAAAGGTGTCTACCTCGTCTTCTCCATTATTCAAGCCCTACGAGATTCCTAAAACCCTTACTAGGGAACTCCAAATACATAATTCTAAATCTTTTCCACAACTTTCTGACCTTCAGCGAAGGATCATGCAAATTGAGAAATCTCTCAATCCTATAATTCTTGAAACCCCAGGTGTTGGCTCATCTGCTACAGTTGGGGTACATCAACAAACCAATTCAGAAGACAGCCAGCCAGAAGAGGAATCTCCTCTTGATATAACTCTTGTCAAAACTTTCAATTGGCGAAAGCCACAAAAGCTTTATTACCCTAGAGCTACCCCTCCAGACGTAGCTTTAGAAGAAAGACCTAATGTTATGCAGAATAACTACAACACCAATAATATCTATGAATGGAACATAGATGGTTGTTCTGAATATAACATCATGTCCAAACTTCAACAGATGACAATGGTTGCCACTGCTTAAAGAACTGCCCATAACTGCTCAGATCAACTCATTACCCATATCTTTGTAGCTGGATTCACAGGTCCGCTTAAAGGATGGTGGGATACCCATCTTAGTAAGGACGATAAACAAAACATCTTCCAAAGTATTTGAGTTGATTCCTTGGGAGAACCAATTCTTAAGGATAGAGAAATCATTCCTGATTCTACAAATACTTTAATTTACACTATTATCAAAATCTTCATAGGTAGTCCAGGTATTTTTAGAGAAAGGTCCTCTGAAGTACTTAACAATCTTAAGTGCAAAACATTTTCTGATTTCAGGTGGTACAAAGATTCTTTTCTCATGAGGATCTATGAAAGACTTGATGGAAACCTCCCATATTGAAAAGAAAAATTCCTAAATGGACTGCCTAAGTCTCTTAGAGACTTAGTCAAAGAAGATTTTCAAAATCAATATTCCAATGATATAATTTCTTATGAGAAAATCACTTATGGTCAGCTCACAAGTCTAGTCCAACATGTTGCCCTAAAGATCTATCGACAAGATAAGATACTAAGGCAACTAGCTAAAGACAGGGCACAAACCCGATGAGACTTAGGAAGTTTTTGCGAACAATTCGGCCTACCCCTTTGTAGGAAGAAGAATTATAGAAAACCGACCTCTAAAAGGGAAGTTTCTACTTTCAAGCCTGATTTTTTCCAAAAATCATTCCATCCTAAACGAAGTCCGACGGCAAAACCAACTCTCCCTGCCCTCAATAATGGTAAATCTTATAGGTGTGGCAAACCTGATCATATTGCCAAATATTATAAATTGTCTAAAAAGGTTAGGAATCTTAACCTTGATGATTCTATTCTTAGCCAAATCCAACACCTCCTATAGAAGAAAATGGATATTAAGATAGTGCTAGTGAAAAATTTGACCAAGAATTCAACCTAACCAAAATGATGACTTGGAATCTTCCCAGTCTGACCAAGAAGACTAACTAAAGATCAATGTTCTAACAAAAGAACAAGCTCTCCACTTAGAAATGATTAGCAATTTACAGGATTTCGACCAGAAGAAGTATTATCTAGACCAATTCAAAAAGACTTTAGATAAGCTTTCTACGTCTTTATCTGGAGTATTTTCTCATCCCCAGATTACAAATACTTACAAAATCACTGACGTTCTTAATCGGTTCCCATCTAGTAAACCTAGGACGGTAACTATTCAAGACCTCTAATCTGAGATAGTACTCCTTAAAGTGGAAGTTAGGCAAATCAAAGCACGACCAGACTTAGATCGTCTTGTCCTTCAACAATTCTCTATGAAGGCTGAACAGTCTTAGTCGATAGACGTCACTGATCCAGTGGATTAAGGAATTGAAAAAGGTGATTTCCTTATTCAATACATTACAAAAATTACCATCAGGAGATGGCACACTCGGATAACCTTGATCATAAAAAAGACATTTATCCTAGATATAATTGTCTTGTTTGACACTGGTGCTGATCTCAATTGTGTCCAAGAGGGACTTATCCCTACTAAATTCTTTGAAAAACTGCGGAAGCCCTCAGAGCTGCAAATGGCAGTAGACTAAGAATCAGTTACAAACTTTTCGATGTTGAAATTCAAAATCCTCTAGGAAATTCGCTTTTGTTATCCTCTACCTCATTTTTCCTAGTAAAAGATATAACCAATCCTGTTATACTAGGTACTCCTTTTATTGAAACTTTAATCCCTTTCAGGGTTACTCATACGGGAATAACTATTGAAACCAACAATACGTTTCTCTCTTTTGACAAGCCTCCCATTCGCAAAATCTTATCCTTCTTGGATAACAAAGAGGCTCAAATCAATTTCCTCAAGGAAGAAATTACATTTCGAAGGCTGGAACAAAAGCTTTAGGAGCCTTCTTTTCAATCTAAGGTCAAGGCCTTAGAAACAAAGATTGAAAAAGAACTTTCTGCTAATTTTCCCACAATATTTTGGAATCGTAAAAAACATATATTCAAGCTTCCTTACGAACCTGACTTTGATGAAAAAACCATTCCCACCAAGGCCCGACCAATACAAATAAATAATGAACTGATAATCCACTGTCAGATGGAAATTAATGATCTTCAAAAATAGATCATCTCGCTAAGTAAATCTCCTTGGAGTTGTGCTGCCTTTTATGTCAATAAAAGCTCCAAAATCAAACGAGGAGCCCCTCGTTTGGTTATCAACTACAAACCTCTTAATTCTGCCTGTTGATGGATTAGGTATCCTATTCCAAATAAGAAAGATCTTCTCTAGCGGCTCTATGCTGCAACAATTTTCTCAAAGTTTGAACTAAAGTCAGGATTTTGGAAAATCCAGAAAGATCTAAGAGGTCACTACAAAACCGCCTTTACAGTACCATTCGGGCAATATGAATGGAACGTAATGCCCTTTAGCCTGAAAAATGCCTCTTCAGAATTTCAAAAAATAATGAATGATATTTTTAATCCTTTTTTTCAAATTCATTATAGTCTATATTGACGACGTCTTAGTGTTTTCCACTAGCATTGACCAATATTTTAAACATTTAAGATTTTTCTTCAATATCATCAGAGAAAATGGCTTAGTTTTGTCAAAAATTAAGTACGGTCTTTTCAGGGTCAATGTTAAATTTCTCGATCGAAAAATCTGTCATGGTACTGTTACCCCAATTCAATGCTCCATCCAATTTGCTGACAAATTTCTTGATCAAATCCTTGATAAAACTCAACTCCAACAATTTTTAGGATGTGTTAATTATATAGCAAATTTTATTCCCGATTTTAACAATTTGTTAAAACCACTCCATGACAGGTTGAAAAAGCCTCCTCCTCTATGGACCAATATCCATACCAATATAGTCAAGGAAAGCAAATTAAAGGCAAAGACCTCCCTTACCTGTCCCTCCCCGATCCTTCTACATTCAAAATAGTTGAAATAGATGCATCATACATAGGCTATGGTGGCATTCTAAAATAAAAGAAAAATAATAAATAACATATAGTTGCATTTGCATCCAAGCATTAGAATAAAGCTCAACAAAATTATCCAACTATCGAAAAAGAAATTTTAGCAACTGTGTTATGCATTTCTAAATTTCAAGCTGATTTGTTAAACCAATTTTTTTTACTAAGGATTGATTGTGAAATTGCAAACTCTGTTTTATAAAAGAATATGCAAAACCTAGCCTCTGAGCATATTTTTTCTAAGTGGAAAGCAATTTTATCTATTTTTTATTTTGATACTGAATATATCAAAGGGAGCTCCAACTCTATACCAGATTTTCTTACCAGAAAATTCTTGCAATGGAGATAAAATGCCCATAATAAAAAAAGAAGAAATAATTCCACCCCCACAGATTCCAGCACTTCCACCTCCAGAAGAGACCACCAAAAAAACTGTTACCCCACAACAAAAGACTTCAGTTGCATCAAAGCAACTTTCAAATGGGCTAATTTAGTCGACAAAGAAGAAAAAGAAAAGACTTAATTATCTCAAACGGTGTTTGTCCCCTAGACAGAAGATAATTTTAAATAATGGCGCTTACTTATGGGTCTTAAAGATCTAACCAGCATGGCAAGTGCTAACAGAAGAGATTATCTGAGAGATATTCAGATCTTCTAAAACATGTTTTCACAAGCGGAAGCCTCAAGCCACACATCATCTTCTCATTTTGTGGTTGCTAAGGACACTATGAAAAATTCAGTGGAGGTAGAAAACACCATTAATTTTTCCTTTAGTTCTCCACAAAATAATTCAAATATTTGTCCTGTACAATCTCAAACAATATCCTCACCAATTCCACGACCAATTTCCTCCAATAAAGGATCCTCTTCAGATGATCCAACATTTTAAAAAAATGATAGTGTTTTACCGATATTCAAATTGAGCTTGAGTATTGGCACTTCAACCCCCAGGAGGTAGCTAACCAAATACTTAGCCCTGCAACAAATTTTATTCAAAAAACTCTTGCCTATACCCAGAAGTTTTATGAATTCATCCTAACAGATACCAAGTCCTGTTTGTTCAAACCCACAAAGACAAATAATCCCAATCTTATGTTATCCATACCACAGTTTGGATTAATAAAAATATCTCACCCAACGAATGGGGTATGCATCTGGAAAAATATCAAAAGCATACTGAAGTTTTTAACCCCCAATATTATAACTATTTTGATTATCAAAGAGCGTGGATGAATGCATTCACCTTCCAAAATAAAACTAACAATGGTGGCTTCGGAACGGAAGTAAAGATTATTATTCTTTACTTCCCCCCATGGATCATTTTGCCAAGTAAATCTCCTAGGAGTTGTGCTGCCTTTTATGTCAAAAAAGCTCCGAAATTGAACGAAGAGCTTTTATTAACATAAAAGGCAGCACAACTCTTAGGATATTTACATGGCGAGATTATCCATGGGGGGAAGTAAAGAATAATAATCTTTACTTCCGTTCCGAAGCCACCATTGCTAGTTTTATTTTGGAAGGTGAATGCATTCATCTACACTCTTTGATAATCAAAATAGTTATAATACTGGGGGTCAAAAGCTCTAGTAATCTTTTGATATTTTGCCGAATGTATACCCCATTCCTTGGGTGAGATGATTTTATTAATCCAAACCGTGGTATGGGTAACATAAAGTTGGGTTTTTTTTTCTTTATGGGGTTTGAACAAACAATACTTGGTATCTATTAGGATGAATTCATAAAATTTTTAGGCATAGGCAAGAGTTTTTTGAATAAAATTTATTGCAGGGCTAAGTATTTGCTTAGCTACCTCCTAGGGGTTAGAGTGTCAATACTCAAGCTTAATTTGGATTATTGGTAAATGTAATGCCCCGAGACTACACCATGGGCGTCACACGGTGCTTACAATCCCTATGAATGATACTTGCTGTAAGTACTGAACATAATACTGAAATATATATGCGAAAGAAATCTGAAAATGCTACAAGGTTCTCAAAATACTGACATAATAACTGAATATAACTGATAATAACATTTGAAAACTGAATAACTATCTATACTAATCTGAAAGCCTCTAACTGTCTGAATATGAAGTTGATGGGATAAATCCCCAACTAACTCTAACTAAAATAACTACTGAACTGTTAAAATATTGAAATAGATAAACTCTGTCCTCGAAATATGAGGACTCACCACTATATCTGTTGCTGACAGCCTAAGCTGCTAAGTACAGTCAAGAACCTGAGCGTCCAAACCTATGATATGAGATATCATAGCGCAAAAGAGAGAGTATGCATCAATATGTGGAATGTGCTGGTATGTTAAGTAAGGTAAGGCTGATATTTATGGGTTCATATGCATGAGATGATAACTGACTGAATGAACATCACAAAGTAACTGGATATGAGTACATGCAAAACTGTAACTACTGAACATATTGAACATGCAATACTGCGCATATAGGTATACATCGTGTATCTGAGATTATACTGAAATTGAGTACTGAATTATGATAGATGAGTAATTGATAACCGATAGCCATGGTTCTATAGAACTGACTAAGTTCTTTACTGAATATTGAGACAGAACTATAACTGTGGGAGTGATTATCTAACCGACATACCCCGATATAAACTGATTTGGGGCCCAACCTGTGACCCCAGTTGGAGGGGTGTTAACACCTTGCCATGGGATACTGACAATGTTTTGTCAGCCCTAATCTGGCAGGAAGACTCATGAAATATATATATGATTGCATCAACCCTAGTCTGTGTGAGACCTCGCAAAATCCCAGTCATTTAAGTCATGTATAGCATGCCAAAAGAGGTCCCAAACCAAGAAAAATTTCAAGCTAAGTATTGACACTTAGCCTTATTTTTGGCCTCGATATTTCAATGGCTTAATTTTTGACCCTTAAGACCTTACAATTTCGATTCTTAGATTAATCCATGATCAGGGATGTTAATAGGTGCTCTCGGATGAGTTTTGGATTTTTTGAACGTCGTTTGACGCACGTTTGGGTGTCCAAAATAGTGGACCGACGCAATCTCAACGTGTTACATCGTCTGTCACGTCGATAGTGTCGTCACCATCTTAATAGGGCAAATTCTAGTGAGCCGACACGATCTCAATGCACCGCGATGGATATCTCATCGACCCCATCGATGCGGCGCGTCGGTCTATATGTTATTGGGTAGTTTTTGTTCATTTAAAAATCCAAATTTCCAAAGGTAATTGGGTAATTTTTCCCTCACCTAATTCATCTTAAATACAAGATTAAGCCCTAATAAGGGAAAAATTCATTCTTTATTCTCAAATCCTCTCAAGAACAAAACCCTAGGTTATTCAATTCCAAGTCCTAGGCTCAAGAAATTACCAACAACTTTCAGAGACTTAATAATCAAGGTATGTTAGGTGTTCATCCTTGGGTTTTCTTCCACCCTTGGAGTTCAACAACCCTTTTTAAACTACAAGTTTATTTATTTCATGATTTATATATTTGTGTTGGGTTGTGTTCATGCGTGCATTGTTATATGGCCTTTAATCCATGATTAATTAGAAGTTTCATGAAATTAAGATAGCATGTGTGATAAATTATGTGATTCTCATGATTAATCCTTGAATTTACAAGTTGAATGTTGTAGCCATGATATTTATATGGTTATCATTATGCGAAATAATCATGCTCCCTAAAGTGTTTGTTAGAATGCCTATGTGAATTGAATAGTGCAATCATGACATATTAGCATGTGTGCCTATTCATGTACAAGTTCATGCCTTGTAAGTGTTTGACAAAATGTCTCAACGAATAAATCATGACTAAGTGACTAACTAGTATGCTTTTAAGATTGTGGCATATTTTACTAGTAATGCTATCGAGTCCTGGGGTATTAAATACCCAAAAATCTAGTTGTTTACCTTGAATTTTAGTAGGTACAGAATAGTCCTAGTAATGTCACGAATAGTAGTACTCAGTCAGTTATAAAACTCAGTGAACTCAACCCAATTCAGTCAGTTAACACGATTAGTAATAGTTCAGTCAAGCCTAGTACGGTCTAGTGATCAGTTCAGTGTCTATTCAATTAAGAGTAGTATTCAGCATCGAGCGAACCCAGGGATGGATGCATTCCTGCCAGAAGAGGGTTTGACCCTTATTAGCAGTCCTTGCATTATAGAACTACGTAGCCAGCATAAGGTAAGACGTTCTCCTTCCAGATTAGGTTTGACACAACCATATATATAATTCATGAATCTTCCTTCCAGATTAGGGTTGACCCAGTATTGTTAGTATCCATTGGCAGGGTGCCAACACCCTTCCAATTGGGGTTACAGGTTGGACCCCAACTCAGTTTATAATCAGAGTACGTAGGTTAGATGAACACTCCCACAGTTACAATTTCAGTTTTAGACTCAGCATAGAACTCAGTTCAGTTCTACAGAATTAGGACTGTCAGAAACAGTCATCCAGTATCAGTAATATAGTTATCAGTAAATCTTAGATATCAGTCACTCAGTTATCAGAACTCATTATTCAATCTCAGTATGACCTCAAATACAGTATATATATGTATATGTACAGTATTGCATAATCAGTATTTACAGCAGTTTCAGTTATCCATGTACTCTTATTCAGTTACTTTATGATGTTCATACAATCAGTTATCATCTCATGCATATGAAACCATGTACATCAGCCTACCTCACTTAGCATACCAGTACATTTCACGTACTAATGCATACCCTTTCTCTTGCGCTATGATATCTCATATCATAGGTTTGGATGCTCAGGTTCCGAACTGTGCTCAATTAGATTCAGTTAGCACCAGTAAATTCAGTAGTGAGTCCTCTTCCCTCGAGGATATTATTTATTTCAATATTATAGTGATTTAGTGTTTTATTAGTTGGATTTAGTTGGGGGCTTGTCCCATCAACTCCACATCCAGACAGTTCAGTTAGAGGCTTTTCAGACAAGACTAGTTCAGCCAGTATTCAGTTGTCATTATCAGTTGTTATATTTATCAGTATTCAAATTATGAACCTTATGGCACGTCAGCCTAACTTTCAGATTATTTTAGTATTATTTTTATTCAGTGATCACAGCAGGTACCAGTCATGGATTAGTTTTTGGTCCTTTAGGGACGTAAGCACCGTGTGACGTCCGGGGTGCAGACTCGGGGCATTACAAACTTGGTATCAGAGCCTAAGGTTCAACAGAGTCCTACAAAGTCAGAAAGTCATGTCAAGTAGAGTCTTGTGTATGGGTGTGTAGCACGCCACACTTATGGACAAGAGACTATGACGCATTTTAGGAAAAGTTTCCCTTCTTTCAGTATTCATGTCGTGCGAATGAGCATGAGCTCAAGTTAAAATCTCTGTCTAATCCAAGTTTCCCTTTCGTTTATAGAATATGCCTCCAAAAAAGACTAACGAATAAAGAACTGGAAACCAGCCAGCACCTCCGCCCATTCAGGAAGATCCCCTGAATGAGCATGTTTCTCACGCAGAATTCAAAGCAGCTTTCACCACTCTAGCCCATTCTATAGCATCCCAGAATGAACGCCCAACTACTATTTTGGCCAACTCAGTGGTCAATACTATTGCATCTAGAATTCGGGACTTCACCCGAATAAACCCTCCTTCATTTTCAGGGTCTAAGTCTGAAGTGGACCCACAGGAATTCCTTGACATAGTGCATAAGGTCACGAATATTATGGGTGTAACCGCTAATGAGAGTGATGAGTTAGCTGCATATCAGTTGCAGGATGTGGTTCATACATGGTTTAAGTAGTGGAAGGCAGATAGGGTCGCAGATGCAGGGTCTATAGAATGGGAAGAGTTTGCTACTGTCTTTCTAGATAGGTTCTTCCCATTAGAGTTGATGGAAGCTAAGGTGTTAGAATTCATTAACTTGAAGCAGGGCAGCATGTCAGTGAAGGAGTACTCTCTCAAGTTTACTCAGTTAACCAGATATGCTCCTCATGTGGTAGCTAATAGTAGGCCTAAGATGAGTAAGTTTGTATCTGGGGTATTCGACAATGTGGTCAAGGAGTGTAGGATCACGATGCTAATTAAGTAAATGTACTTGGCTAGGTTGATGGTCCATGCCCAACAGATAGAGGAGCAGAAGACTAAGGAGGAAGAGAGGGAGAACAAGAGGGCTAGAATGGGTAGCTTCAACTTTACTCAGCGTAAGTCAGAGAGCGGTAATCGTCATCAGTTCCACCCAAAATATTTAGTTCCAGCTCCGTCCTCAGACAGTGCTCTAGTGCCTAAATAAAAAATGGTAATAATGATAGGGCACCAGGCCCTAAGTCTCAGGGTAGTGTTAGCAGTGCTCGAACAAATCCTCTTTGTTAGAAGTGTGGCAGAAACCATCAGGGTATCTGCAGAGCTGGAAGTGATGTATGTTTTGGATGTGGCAAGTCAGGCCATAGGGTCAGAGAGTATCCTCAGGTAGGTTCGCAGAGTCAGCACAATCATCCCCCAGCTTAGTCCGATCTCCCGAATCAGCAGGGTGCCACTTTCAGTGCCACTAGTGGGCAATACCCAAACAGGATCTATGAACTTCAGTCCTAAAAGGATCAGGAAAGTTCTCCTGATGTGGTCACTGGTACATTACAAGTTTATCATTTACATATTTATGTCTTGCTAGATCCAGGAGTTTTTTTGTCCTTTGTAACCCCTTATATAGCTGTTGACTTCGAAGACAGTCCCAAAATACTAGCAGAGCCCTTCTCAGTCTCTACCACATTGGGTAAGTCTATCATAGCCCGGCGGGTATACAAGAACTGCCCGGTTATGATATCTCAGAAAGTTATTTCAGCAGATTTAGTAGAGTTAGAGATGATAGATTTTAACGTCATTCTCGGTATGGATTGGCTCCATTCATGCTATGCTTCAGTTGTTTGTAGAAATAGAGTTGTCCATTTTCAGTTCCCGGATGAACCTATTCTAGAATGGAGGGGTAGTACTTCAGCCCTTAGGGGTCTTCTTATTTTCTATCTAAGAGCGAGAAAAATGATATTTAGGAGGTGTGTCTACCATCTCGTTAGAGTTAAAAACTCTAGTTTTGAGACCCTTAACCTTGAGTCAGTCTCAGTAGCATGTGAATTCCCAGATGTGTTTCTCGGAGACCCTCCCGAGAGGGAAATTGACTTCGGAATAGACCTTCTTCTATATACTCAGCCTATTTCTATTTCGTCATACAGAATGGCTCCAGCTGAACTTAAAGAATTAATAGAACAGTTGAAAGATCTTTTAGATAAGGGATTTATCAGGCCTAGTATTTCCCCGTGGGGCGCACCAGTTCTATTTATGCATAAGAAAGACAGTTCTCTTAGAATGTGTATTGATTACCATCAGTTGAACAAAGTCACAATCAAGACTAATTATCCACTTTCTAGAATTGATGACTTGTTTGACCAACTTCACGGTGCCAGTTACTTTTCTAAGATAGACCTCAGATCAGGCTATCATCAGCTCAGATTCAAAGAATGTGACATTCCAAAAACAACTTTCAAAACTCGATATGGTCACTTCAAATTTCTAGTCATGTCATTTGGACTTACTAATGCACCAACGACTTTCATGGACTTGATGAACAGAGTGTTCAAGCAGTACTTAGACATGTTCGTCATAGTCTTCATAGATGACATTCTTGTCTACTCCCATAGTTAACAAGATCATGCAGACCATCTCAGAATAGTATTATAGTTTCCGGTGATGGCATTAGAGTTGATCCTCAAAAATCTGAAGTAGTGAGAAACTGGCCCAGACCCATCTCTCTGTCAGATATCAAGAGTTTCTTGGGTTTGGCTGGCTATTATCGATGGTTTGTTAAAGGATTTTTATTTATTGCATCCCCCATGTATAGATTAACTCAGAAGAAAGTCAAGTTCCAGTGGTCAGATTCTTGTGAGAAGAGTTTTCAGGAGTTGAAGACTCGACTCACTACAGCCTCAGTTTTGACTTTACCAGATTGTTCAGACGGTTTTATTGTGTACTGTGATGATTCCAGAGTTGGTTTGAGGTGTGTTTTGATGTAGAGAGGTAAAGTCATAGCCTATGCCTCTAGACAGCTTAAGCCCCTTGAAAAGAATTACCCCACTCATGATCTTGAGTTAGCAACTGTAGTGTTTGCCTTAAGGATTTGGAGGCACTATTTGTATAGGGTACATGTTGATATATTCACAGACCATAAAAGTTTACAGTACGTATTTTCTCAGAAAAACTTGAACTTGCATCAGAGAAGATGGTTAGAATTGCTGAAAGACTATGACATGAGTGTTTTGTATCATCCGAGAAAGGCCAATGTAGTGGTTGATGCTCTCAGTAGATTGTCCAAGGGTAGTGTTGCTCACGTTGAGGATGGTAAGAAGAAGATAGTTCAGGAAGTTTATCAGCTTGCCAGGTTGGGTGTTCGTTTGGTTGATTCAGCTGAGGGTGGTGTTTGGGTCCAGGATAGTTTGGAATCTTCTTTGGTTTCTGAGGTGAAAGAAAAGTAGGACAGAGATCCAGGTTTAGTTTAGCTAAAAAAGTCAGTCAGAGATCAGAAAGTAGAGGTTTTCTCCCAAGAGAGAGATGGTGTATTGCGTTGCCAGGGTCTACTATATGTGCCATGTGTGGATACAATGAGGCAGCGGATTCTTGTAAAAGCGCATGTTGCGCATTACTCGATTCACCCAGGGTCCACTAAGATGTACCACAATTTGCAGGAGACCTAATAGTGGAGTGGGATGAAGAAAGACATTGCAAAGTTTGTGGCTAAATGCTCTACGTGTCAGTAGGTTAAGATTGAGCATCAGAAGCCTAGTGGGTCTATGAAGGAGTTCAGTATTCCTACTTGGAAGTTGGAGGAAGTGAACATGGACTTCGTGACGGGTTTGCCCCGTACTCATCGTCATCATGATTCGATTTGGGTCATTGTAGATAGGATGACCAAATCAGCCCATTTCTTGCCAGTACATACCTCTTACTCAACTAAGGATTATGCCAAGCTCTATATTAGGGAGTTGGTCAGATTGCATGGAGTTTCGTTGTCCATTATTTCATATAAAGGTACTCAGTTCACCTCTCACTTTTGGAAAGCCTTCCAAAAGGGTCTTGGTGCCCAAGTTCATCTCAGTATAGCCTTCCACCCTCACACAGATGGTCAATAGAAAGGACCATTTAGTCTCTAGAAGATATGTTAAGAGCGTGTGTCATTGACTTTAAGGGTAGTTGGGATGACCACTTGCCTTTGATTGAGTTTACGTATAATAACATCTATCATTCCAGCCTTTAGATGGCTCCATTTGAGGCTCTTTATGGGAGGATATATAGGTCTCCTATTAGTTGGTTCGAAGTAGGTGAGGCCACATTAATAGGGCCTAACTGTTTAGTTGATCAGGGAGAGGCTTAAGACAGCTCAGAACGGACAGAAATCATATGCAGATGTGAAGAGAAAGGATCTCAAATTTGAGATTGGTGATTTTGTGTACTTGAAAATCTCTTCCTTGAAGGGAGTGAAGAGGTTTAGCAAGAAGGATAAACTCAGTCCTCGATATGCCGGTCCTTACAAAACTCTTAGCCATTTTGGAAAGGTAGCTTACGAGCTTGAGTTGCCTTCAGACTTAGCTTCAATACACCAAGTGTTTCACGTCTCCTTACTAAAGAAGTACATAGGTGACCGAGAAGTTGTAGTACCTATAGAGGGTATAGATGTTCAGAACAATTTTTCTTATGAGGAAGTCCCAGTCGAAATCCTTGATCATCAGATTCGTAGACTGAGGAATAAAAAAGTTTCGTTGGTCAAAGTTCTTTGGCGGAATCAGTCCGTTGGGGGAGATACTTGGGAGCATAAGCAGACATGCGAACCAAGTATCCTCACCTTTTCTCCGCAAACTCAGACTCAGCTCAACGTGATAGCCTTCCTTAGATTTACTCAATTCTATGCTCAGATTTCCTTTACAAACTTCGTATCAAGTATCGTTGCATATCATCCTCATGACAATCATGCATTCATGAATTAGTTCAGTCATGTAATCATTCTTCAGTTATGCATGTTCAGTGTGAAAACTTAGCTTATCAATAGTTTCAGTCATATGATCAAGCTTTAGTTGTGCATGTTCTGTATGTAAACTCAGTCTATCAGTATTCTCAGCGTAGTCAGTATCATTCGAGGATGAATGTTCCCAAGGGGGAGATATTGTAAGACCCCGCAAAATCCCAGTCGTTTTAGTCATGTATAGCATTCAAAAGAAGTCCTAGAATTAGAAAAATTTCAAGCTAAGTATTGACACTTAGTTTCATTTTTTGCCTCGATATTTCTATGACTTTATTTTCGACCCTTACGACCTTAAAATGTCGACTCTTAGATTGATTCATGATCAGGGATATCAATAGGTGCTCTCGGATGAGTTTTGGATTTTTTGAACGTCGTTTGAGGCACGTTTGGGTGTCCAAAATAGTGGATCAACGTGATCTCGACGTGTCACGTCATCCATCGCGTCGACAGTGTTGTCACCAGCTCAAGTGGGAAAATTTTAGTGAGCCGATCCAATCTCAACGCGCCGCATCGGCCATCATATCGACCCCATCGACGCAACGGTCTGTGAGTCACTAGGCAGTTTTTACTCATTTAAAAATCCAACTTTCCAAGGGTAATTGGGTAATTTTCCCCTCACCCAATTCAGCTTAAACACAAGATTAAGCCCTAATAAGGGCAAAATTCATTCTTTATTCTCAAATCCTCTCAAGAACAAAACCCTAGGTCATTCAATTCTAAGTCCTAGGCTCAAGAAATTACCAACAACTTTCAGAAAATTAACAATCAAGGTATGTTAGGTGTTCATCCTTGGGTTTCCTTCCACCCTTGAAGTTCAAGAACACTTTTTAAACTACAAATTTATTTAGTTCATGATTTATATATTTGTGTTGGTTTGTGTTCATGTGTGCATTGTTATATGGCCTTTAATCCATGATTAATTACAAGTTTCATGAAATTAAGATAACATGTGTGATAAATTATGTGATTCTCATGATTAATCCTCGAATTTACAAGTTGAATGTTGTAGCCATGATATTTATATGGTTATCATTATGCGAAATAATCATGCTCCCCAAAGTGTTTGTTAGAATGCCTATGTGAATTGAATAGTGCAATCATGACATATTAGCATGTGTTCCTATTCATGTACAAGTTCATGCCTTGTAAGTGTTTGACAAAATGTCTCAACGAATGAATCATGACTAAGTGACTAACTAGTATGCTTTTAAGATTGTGGCATGTTTTACTAGTAATGCTATCGAGTCTTGGGGTATTAAATACCCGAAAATCTAGCTGTTTACCTTGAATTTCAGTAGGTATAGAATAGTCCTAGTAATGTCACGAATAGTAGTACTCAGTCGGTTATAAAACTCAGTGAACTCAGCCCAGTTCAGTCAGTTAACACGATCAGTAATAGTTCAGTCAAGCCTAGTACAGTCTAGTGATCATTTCAGTGTCTATTCAGTTGAGAGTAGGATTCAACACCGAG
Source organism: Capsicum pubescens (assembly GCA_030864215.1). Taxonomy (NCBI): domain Eukaryota; kingdom Viridiplantae; phylum Streptophyta; class Magnoliopsida; order Solanales; family Solanaceae; genus Capsicum; species Capsicum pubescens. The sequence continues at coordinate 64,064,480 of CM061549.1, read as the reverse complement.
CGAACCCAAGGATAGGGGCATTCCTGCTAGAAGAGGTCTTTACCCTTAGTAGCAGTCCCTGCATTACAGAACTACATAGCCTGCGTAGGGTAAGACGTTCTCCTACCAGACTAGAGTTAACGCAACCATATATATAATTCATGAGTCTTTCTGCCAGATTAGGATTGACCCAACATTCTTAGTATCCCTTGGCAAGGTGCTAACACCCTTCCAACTGGGGTCACAGGTTAGACCCCAACTCAGTTTATAATCAGGGTATGTCAGTTAGATGAACACTTCCACAATTACAGTTTCAGTTTCAAACTCAGCATAGAACTCAGTTCAGTTCTACAGAATCAGGATTGTCAGAAATAGTCACCCAGTATTAGTAATACAATTATCAGTAAATCTCAGATATCAGTCACTCAGTTATTAGAACTCAGTCTTCAGTCTCAGTATGACCTCAGATACAGTATATATATATATGAACAGTATTGCATAATCAGTATTTACAATAGTTTCAGTTATTCATGTACTCTTATTCAGTTACTTCATGATGTTCATGCATTCAGTTATTATCTCATGCATATGAACCCATGTATATCAGCCTACCTCACTTAGCATACCAGTACATTTTATATATTAACACATACCCTTTCTCTTGAGCTATGATATCTCATATCATAGGTTCGGACGCTCAGGTTCCTGACCATGCTTAGCCAGATTCAGTTAGCACCAGTATATTCAGTAGTGAGTCCTCATCCATCGAGGATATTATTTATTTCAGTATTACAGTAGATTCAGTATTTTATTAGTCGGAGTTAGTTGGGGGCTTGTCCCATTAACTCCACATCCAGATAGTTCAGTTAGAGGCTTTTAAGACTAGACTAATTCAGACAGTATTCAGTTTTCAGTTGTCATTATCAGTTGTTATATTTATCATTACTCAAATTATGAACCTTATAGCACGTCAGCCTAACTTCCACATTATTTCAGTATTATTTTTATTCAGTGCTCATAGAAGGTACGATTCATGGGTTAGCTTATGGTCCTTTAGGGTTATAAGCATTGTGTGACATCCGGGTGCAGACTCGGGACATTACAGTCTGGCAGAAGATGACTTACCCTATGCTGGCTACGTAGTTCTGTAACGCAGGGACTGCTACTAAGGGCCAAAACCTCTACTGGCAGAAATGCCCCCATCCCTGGGTTCGCTCAGTGCTGAATCCTACTCTCAACTGAATCGACACTGAATTGATCACCAGACTGTACTAGGCTTGACTGAACTGACACTGATCATGTTGACTGACTGAACTGGACTGAGTCCGCTGAGTTTTGTTACTGGCTGAGTACTATTGTTCTTGACCTTTACTGGGACTATTCTATAACTTCTGCAACTAATTAAACAACTAGATTTTGGGTAATAAATACCCTTAGGACTCGATAGCATAATAGATAAACTCATATCACAACTTTAGCAACACAACAATAGGTTACCTTGCATAATCTACTCATATGGATATTTTATCAAATACTTGGGGAGCATGATTAATGCACATGATAATGAACGACACATAAGCATCATGACTATAACTTAAACTTGCAATTTCATGGGTTTTAACATGGGAATTACATCAATCAACATACATGCTATCTTATGTTTATGAAACTTATAATTAAATCTTGAATTAAAACCCATACAACAACACAAACATGAATAAAACCCAATTTGCACTTGTAAATCATGAATCTGAAAACTTATAGTTTTAAAAAGGGGTTTTGAACTCCAAGGGTGGAAGGAGACCCAAGGATGAACACCTAATATATCTTGATTCTTGATTTCGTGGGAATTGTGGTGAATTCTGGGGACTTGGATTTGAACTTGATGAAATTAGGACTTTGTTCTTGAGAGCATTTGTGAGATAATGAGTGAATTTTTTCCATTGGGAGGTTTAATTTCGTGTTTTGGCTGAATTGGGTGAGGGGAAAAGGACCTAATTACCCTTGGAAAGTCAGAATTTAATGAGCAAAATATGCCCAGCGTCGCAGTAGGCGACGCGCCACGACGATGGTGTCGACGCGATTGTCGATGCTTCACTTCAATGCTATCGATGCGATAGCCAACGCGACACATCGAGATTACGTTAGCTTGCTATTTTGGCCATCCAAACACGACTAAAACTATGTTTGAAAATTCTGAAACTCACCCAATATGACCTATTGACATCCATGATCATGAATCAATTTAAAAATTAATAATCTAAGGCTGAAAAGATCGTAAATGATGCTATTGAAATATCGAGGATAAAATTTTCTAGCTGAAATTTTCTAAGTCTGAGACCTCTTTTGGCATGCTTGTTGTGCCCCATTTCGAACCGACCGAAACAGCACACAACGTATGGTGGTCATAGTGATGCTTACTGGTTTTTAAAAAAAATATTTGTTTAGTTTTCGAGTCGCCACCTAACTTTTTAGGAAAATTAGGAAAACCATTTTTGTGATAGAAAAACTCTGTTTTTAATATGCAAAAACTAGTGAGATTCTAAGTAAGGGTTTCGGTTACTCAAGAAGAAGGTATTAAGCACCCCTCAAAGCCTATCCAAAGATAGCCCTTAAACTTAGCTTTAGAAAAACATTTGGGAAAGATTTATTTTCTTTCATCATTTGCAAAATAGTGATAACTACACATATGTTTATTAAGTTCAAAGAAAATGCACGAGGTACATAAATATACATTTTACGATATGCAAAAAGTAACATAATTTATTATCAAAATACACACGCATGTTTCAAAGAGATGTGAGAATGAAGAGAGAGAATTTAATATTAGTATATACATAATAGAAAATTTAAAGATTTATAGTTTTCTAAGAATATAAAGTCTAGCGACATATAAAGTTAAGTTCATAAAGGAATCACTTATGGTGTAAAGAAAAATATAACGTGTAAAAATTTATTTATTTATTTATAAGTTATCATATCGTCTTCAAAAAATATGAAAGATTATTTATTTTGAGAGTAAATTTATGCAAATGCATTTTTCGCAAAAATAAAAATATATCAAAATATGGTAACGTATTAGTTTTTGAGTAAACTAGACTTATGCACTCTTAAAATATGGGCAATCATGCTATTATTCAATTATTTGTAAATAACTAAAAGTAGACAAAAATAAAGGTAATAAAAATACACCTATAACCATATAGTTGAAATAAAGTGTGGATAATGATAATAATAATTTCGTTTTAAGAAAATAAATAAATAAAGTAGCAATAACAACATGTCATATATGATAGAGTGTATTTATATGCACCTTGTGTTTTGGAGGTTTTAGAGTCTGAAAATTTAAAATAAACTTAGGAAATAAATGTGGAAAGTAGTCAATGAAAATGGCATTTTGGAATTGTTTAGGTATTTGCAAATTTTAAAAGGGTTTGGCCAGTTAAAGTCCTTTAGCGACTTATTTAAAATATTTGATTTAGATGATAAAACTCATTGATTAATAATTTGGAAAACGAAGGCTATCACAAACCATTTTAATCATTTTCAAAAACGCATTCTTTCTTAATTTGAGACTGCACTTAAAACAAAGTTTTCCATTTATTTTAAAAAAAGAAGGGTGATTCACAGATACAAAATTATAAAATAAGTGGTTAACCATGTATCTTTGTTATGTCTACGGACGCTAAATGAATAAGCAATTGGCAAAGCAAAATCAACGCTAAGGGATTCAAAATTTAAATGAAAATAAGCAAATAAAGTTAATCAATTTCAAGCAAAGCCACCTACAAAAATATTCAAAGTAATACAAGGTTAGTAAGTAGAATGAATAATAACATAAAGAAGGTAAGGGGATAGATATTGTAAGTTCCTATTGAAGCGAGTAACTCCTAGCGACGTAGACCCCCAAGCTCTTGTCCGATGGCCGTTGACTCAATCTTCGGGTCAAAATGGAGTTTCAATCAAAACTCCAACTCCAGAGTTCAAATGAAAAATAAAAGATAAGGATTAGAAAAGATTAAATAATTTAATAAGGTAAAAACACAACATGTACACGGAATCAAAGCGGTATGAAAGAAGGAAGATGAAAGTAAGATGAATGGGCGAATTCTTACCTTGTGTTGGGAAGCAAACGAGGAGCTTTCCGTCAATTATTCCGACAACGAACTTGATCTTCAAACTCAACTTCAATAGGACTCGTAAATAATGAAAAAGTGAGAGTGTGATGAATAGGAGCTAATATCGCGTGTTATATTTTTGTGAGACACTTTCCCATTTTCTCTCATCAAAAAACTTGTCCTCAAATAGGTAAAAATGTGGGTATTTATATGCGAATCCGAACTTGAAAGTCCGGATTTGAAACCAAAAAAAAGATTCAAGAAAACCAACGGCCAAATCAAAAGGGATGTATTTGATATTCAAAAGTTGAAAAGGCTTCACGAATTTGGATGATTTTGTGCATTTAATCCGAATTTGAAATAAAGTTTCCGCTGCAGCACCGATTTGGGTCTGATTTTCTGATCTTGAAGGGATTCACGGATTGGTATGGCTAAAAAGTGAGGGGAATCTTGTAGGGGTGGCAGCTAGTGTTTCAATTTTGGGGAAGATGGGAAGAGAGGGGAGGAGAGAAGAGGAGAGGGAGTTCGCCATTGTTGTTGTTTTGGGAAAAGGAAAGCGACGTATCACTGCTTCTTGGGAAAAAGGAATCACGTGTGGTTGAAAAATTTTTGGGAAATAAAAAGAAATCTGATGTACTTGTGTTTATTCTGTTGACTGAAATACGGGTCGTCCGATCGTTTGATCAACGGTCCATGTTTCAATATAAGAACAAAAATAAAATTGTAAAAATTATTGCTAGCCTGGATACTCCTTTTCTACTTAAATTAATTTTATTGATGCTTCCTGACATCCTAAAAATTATTTTTAGTTTGACGTATACAAATTATAGACATAATTTGTATACGCGTCCAATTTGATACCTTTTTGTGATTTAATATTAACAATATATATATTTATGTGTGTAAAAAAAGAATATAATAAAATATATGTAAAAATAAGAATAAATTATAAAATATTTATTTTATATAACAAAATATATGTATATAGTCACAATATCGCGTAAAAATAAAATTGAAAAAAATGTGAATGCGATTATCAAAAGATATTTTGTGATTTTGATGTTAAAATATTTAATTATATTTAATTAAGATATTTTATAAGATGATAGAAAATAAATCCTCTTTTATAATTTAAAAATTAATAGAAATAGAGAAAATGCGAATCTTATTTATTATTTAATTTTAAAAAAATTATTTAGGACCAAGAAGCATCGAAAAAGTAATTAAAATAAAAAGGGTGAGTCAAAATTGTGTGTCAACAGTTGCCCCTGAGTGACCGAAGATTTGTGTGAAAATCTTTGGGCACACACGTTGACGTAACCAATTTTGTCTCGAGCAAAATAAAGTGTTTGGAAGATTATGGACGGGCCCCGATTTCTGAGATGCCTACATATCTCGGATTTTATGAGAAATCAAGCCATTTGTAGTTCGAATCATAGAAAAATTTGGTAAACATCAAAATTTTGCCCCAGTATAGAATTATGGTGACACTGAGTTTCTTAGTGGATGATTTCAGCACGAATGGAGTGGATACGGGTGCACTTGTCCCTGAATGGTTGTTTGGGGATAGTGATAACGCTTAATCTATAGCTCTCGTAGGAGTGTAAAGCGGTCGTTAGCAAATATAGAACCCAACCTGGGTTGGGTATCGATCCCACAGGGAATAGCTTGGTCAACAAGTAAGCAACGATTACTTGACTATGAGTGTGTTGAATTCAGACATGCATGTGCTTATAGAGAATTGTATTCGATGGTAAATCCAGGCGTCTTTCGATCTATTCGAGGATTATTTCACTTTAACTCTTTCGGGCTTAAAGCGTGTCTAACGGTACGAATTCTCCAAGAGGTTAATCCAGTTACGGCACTAACTTTTTAATAGGGGATGAGACCCTACTACCTTGACATTATCTCTTTTCCAGACAGATAACCTTTCTTTCGAACAAGTTAAATGTTATACTGGCGTATTCTTGCGTTTGCAACCACAAAGAATTTAGATTAAGATGAAGAGAATAATGATATAAGCAGCATACGTGTCACGAACTCACAAACTCACAGCAATAGATAGTATCTCATACGGCTTTCATAACCCCAACAGAGAAGTTTAGTTACCCATGAATGCGAAGGAAATCACAATTGACATTGTTGTTATACCACAATAAAGATTTCACGTTTGTAATGGTGTGGTAGGTGTTAGGCGTGAATCCCTTAGAAAAGTAATGTTTCTCTTGTTGTGGAATTTAAGAATAGATGAATAGAAGAAGAAAAATAGAATTAATGGAAGAATGATTGTTTAGAACTAGAATGTCTTAGAAGTAGAATAAAATAGAATTGAATGTAAGAAGATGTAAGAAGATGTCCCAAAATCTCTAGCAAGATAGGGTATTTATAATACCCATATCCTATTCCTACTAAGCTAATGAAATGCTTAACCAAATCCTACTAAGCTAATGAAATACTTAACCCAATTGTACTAGGTTAATGTATCATTATCCTAATCCTAATAAGCTAATGAAATACTTAACCCAATTGTACTAGGTTAATGTATCATTATCCTAATCCTAATAAATTACTGCTAGTCCTCAAAGTCTTCAGAAATGTTGTTTTAGCTCGGGACAGAATTTCCATGCGCCATCTTTAGTCCTTGGCGTCCAAGATTGGCTTTTCTCCTTTCGTGAAGCTTTCTTTGGCGTCAAGTTATCCATGAAATGCTAAATTCTGCATCATTTATACCTGAAACTTTGCTAATCATGGTCGTTAGCTCACTTACAGGAAAATGGACTAAAAGTGCATGAAATATATAATTTGTTCTCAAAACTAGGCTAAAATATGGGCAAAATATAGTGTTATAGGCGTGTAAATTCGCCTATCATCAACACCCCACACTTAAAGCTTTGTTCGTCCTCGAACAAAATATCATGTCCCTCTAAACATCAACTTAGGGTTTCACAGCAACAACATAAAATATTCGTCAAGACAAGCACAACAATTATCAACAAAGAGTAGTTTTTCGATCATTAGTAGAGACCATTTAGCCTCCAACATAGACTCGTGATGGTGTTCAACTCATATTCAAAAGTTAAGGCACAAAGAATCATACACAACTACCCAAAACTCATCAACCATGTGTGTCTCACAATATATTACCCATAATCACTCACAAGTATAGCATATTTTTCAAACATGGGTATCAAAATATCCTTGCTCTCACTCTCACAAAGAATTCATATGCAGCAACTGATGACCATAGGCTTGCCCTTAGTGTAATGCTCCACTAAATGTCAGAATGCTAAGCTTAGAATCAAATAGGTCTTTTGATGGTTGTAATGTAGGCTAAGGGACGGGTAGGACTATTTTGGCCAGAAATAGTGACTATGTTCCTAAGCGCTTTAATACATCACATTCTGTCATTAACACTTTTCTTTCTAACAACCTTTCTTTCATTTATTCTACCATCCTTTTTCTCCTCTTTTGTTTTTTGATTTTAAACATGACTAACTTTTCAATTTTTTCTTCCTTTTTCTTTTCATAACATACCTCTTATGATAGCACTTCTTTTTCATAGCAATTTCAAGCACCAATGCATTCTAAAGCATCATACTCACCCAATTTCCTCTTATTTTGTCACATGACTTTACACTTTAAAGCACTTAGGAATTTGGATCAAATTATGGTCTTGAAAAAAATGGATTAGGCTTACATATGAGGTTTGTCAAAGAAAATAGGCTAAAGGCTCAAAAGGGTTTAACTAGGGTGATGTCCATGGGTAGGTAAAAAGAAGGTAAACAATCATAGGTTGCCAAAGAAATGCCTAAATCATCTCCTATACTTGCACTCTTTATTTTTGCTTTACATACATACCAGGCAAGTTCTAGCATCAGCCACAAGCACAGAATATACTATTATCTCACACACACAAGGCACATGGTCGACTTTATTGGGAGTAGTATAGACTCTTGACCCAATATATGAAGGAATTAAACCAAACAATATCACATAGTGAGTCACAATTAGAGCCTAAACGTCTCAATAGTCATGATTTTAGTACAAACTCTTGTCATAATCTCATGCTGCCTATTAGAATAATTTCATGCGAAGCTAAGCTAAAAAAAACAATTAACTACAAACAAACATAAATAAATGCAAATGTGGATGGAGAAGTATAGCATGCAAATACCAGCACACCCCACACTTAGACGGGACACACTGTCCTCAGTGGAAAATAAATAAGAAGAACCTGGTTAGTCGGACTCATCCTCTATGTCTGGGGTCATACCCCTTGCATCGGAATCATCATCAGAGTCGTTATCCTCAAAATTTCCTCATAAGTATCCCACTTAATTCCAAGAGTGAGTCGAGGTATTTGCAGCGAGGAGGGTTCTCCTTGCTCTTTTCGGCCTCTTTTCTTGCCTTTTTGTGAAGTGGTAGCCTTATCTTTGCCTTGTCTTGCTTTGGGTGCCATTGTACCTGAGACTTAAAACAATGTTCATGTTAGCATCATCTCGATGGATACAATCTATAAACAAGCAGTAGTGGCACCACCCCACACTTAGTTTGTTGGTACAGACTAGTGAAGTGAAAGTGGTCGATTACTCAGACTTCATCGACATACGTTTTAGGGGCTATATTCCAACAAGAAATTCAGATATGTAACACTTCTTTCAATCTTTTCAATACTTTCATGTTAGGTATATCAAGACTTCTACATAGGGATTACATCATGGTATAGTTTCTATCAATAATCACAATCTCCTATGTCGGTAGGCAACTATAAGTCTTATTCCGATGAGCGAGACATCCCAACATGTAAGTATTCAAGTGACAAAAGTATGCAATGTTCATGACTATAGCAATTCCGCAAGTAGTATCACAATGCATCAAAATCGAATTAAAGTCGGAAACAAGTTAAGATCATCCTAACGTATATGTTCACTCACTTGGTTGTGTATCAACAATTCAAACACATTCACATCTCCAATACTTCTTCAAGATTTAGCAATTCATAATAGACATAGTAACGTAGTACTTACGAAAAATAGATGAAGAACACAAGAGTACTTACGTGATTGAAGCCTTTGGAGATGTTCTTGTGAAGTGGAAGAGCAAAAGTTTTGAGAAGATTTGGATGCTATGTGCGGCGCCTATGTTAGGTTTTCAATGTGTTTGTGCCTCAAGACTAAGTCTCATTTATATAGGAAAAGAATGGGTCGGGTTTTGACCCATTTAAAATCGGTTTTGGAGACAAAAAGTGACCATAGGCGGCGCCTTTAGCTTTGCCTATGCTTGGCATAGGCGGCGCCTAATGCAAAGCCTATGGTGAGCATAGGCGGCGCCTAGTGCAATGCCTTTAGTGACCATAGGCGGCGCCTTTAGCATGGCCTATAAGATTCAGAGACAAAATGCTTTAGCATAGGCGGCGCCTATGCTATGGCATACTTGAGCATGGGCGGCGCCTATGCTATGGCACACTAGATTCCGAGACCTTGGGCCATAGTATAGGCCTTGACTTGTTCGTGTCCTAGTTTTACCTAGGCCTAGCCTTGCTCGATACCTATATTTTCATGAGCAATGCTCAATCCATAGCCTTTTGCATCTTCATGCCTAACTTACCACCTTTACCATGCAATACGTCCAAATCAAAATTTGAAACCGATCTCTTCGTTGAATACCTTTTGCACCTACATTTGCTAAAAACCAATAAAAACGATTAGTACGATGGGTTGCCTCCCACCAAGCGCCTTAGTTTTGGTCGTGGCACGACTCTTATTTTTGGATTTTTATTTATCAAAAACAAAACACGTACTAGAATGAGAGAAAGACAAAAAAATGAAAAATGATAAACGATAAACGATGAACGATGGGTAGCCTCCCATCTAGCGCTTGATTTATTGTCGCGGCACGACATAGTAACCTCGAGTACTTAGACTTAGTCAAGATAGATGGTGGATCATTTTCTGAATGGATTCAGACGATAATAAGGCTTACTTGTAGGCATGCAATCTTCTTCGAGATGACCCTTGTGCATGCCTATCCCAGGAGGGATACCAATTATATCATCAATAGTCCAACCCATAGCTCTCATGTATCTCTTCAGAGCAGAGATGAGAGCCTCTACGTGCTGTTTACTTAAATCATCCGCACTCACCGGAAGTATATTTATACTTTCCAAGAACACATACCTTAGATAATCGGGGAGCTCTTTCGATTCAAGCATTGATGGCACTTCAAGGAAAGTCTTCGCTGTTGGTGACGGTTGATTCTTAAGATCACGGTCCGGTTGCTTAGGAGTATGGGAATAGGACTCTATTTCTGTTAGAGCACCCATAAGTTCTTCATAATCTTCATCGTCCTCATGCTCAACATTCAGTGGCGAAGCAGACAATGGCTCAACAATAAGTTATTTCTCTACAGATAATGCTTTCTTATCCTCATGATGAACATCAGCTACAGAGAACACATTCATATCGCTGGGCTGCTTCATTGCTTTGCATATATCAAAGCGTACCACTTCGTCATTCAACCAAAATAAAAGCTCATTAGCTCTCAGGTCAATAAGAACACTTCCTGTTGTAAGGAAAGGGCGTCCCAAGATTAAGGGAACCTCTGAGTCCGCTTCACAATCCAAAATAACAAAGTTTGCTGGAAAGATGAATGAAGAAACCTTTACCAAGACATCACATAGGATACCAACAGGTCATTTTACCGACCTATCCGCCATGACGAGCCTCATATTGGTTGGAGTAGGATCACCCAACCCCAACTTTTTATAGATAGATAATGGCATCAAATTGATGCTGGCTCCTAAATCACATAATGCTTTGGCAAAATTCAAAGATCCAACGGTGCAAGGAATAGTGAAAGCTCCGGGGTCAGCCTTCTTCTGAAATATTGATCGGGTAGCGATTGCGCTGCAGTGATGGACATCATCTTTCAACTCATAAATTGCTGCCCGTTTCATTGTCAAAAGATCCTTCATAAATTTCGCATACCCAGGAATTTTTTCAAGTGCTTCCACCAATGGAACATTAATGGTCAGCTGCTTTAACATAGTCATGAATTTGCTGAACTTCATATTATCCGCCACCTTCTTCAATCTTTGGGGAAAAGGTGGTGGTGAGTATGGAATTGTTCTCTCCACGGCTTTCTTCTCCTCTTGCTTCTATTTTTCAGCTTTTCCAGGCTGCACGTCGTGAGGAGTGACGTTAAGGACGTTAGGATCGGCTGCTGCGGCATCTTCCCCTTTCGCCTTATCATCAATTTCCGCTTCTTCGTCAACCACTTGCTTGCCTTTTTCTGAAGTTCCCAGCACCTTACCACTTCGGGTAGTGATGGCCATGCATGACCCATCATTCCTTGGGTTTTGCACAGTATCGCTAGGTAAAGTACCAGCCTTTCTTTGATTGAGTGTTGCTGAAAGTTGGCTCAATTGCTGCTCTGTTTGCTTGATTGAAGTGGAATGAGAATCAACTAATTGCTTCATAGAGGATAAATAATTTATTACCTCTGTTACTCCTGCGCTCGTTGCTTCCACTCCTTTCAGTAGTTTAGCCATCATGTCTTCCATACTTCCAGAACTAGATGTGGTGGCGTCACGTCTTCCAGAGGGAACATACAAACCACTACTGTCATTCTTGTTCTTCCAACTACCTTGGTCCATGTTTCCAGATTTACCATGATAGTTCCGACCTTGGTTTCCTTGGGCATTGCCTCGGAAACCCCCCTGATTGTTCAAGTAGTTGGCTTCCTCTTCCGAATCAGATTCGTCTCTTCCTTTTGACGCAATAGCTTTCACTTTTTCGGTCTTCCCTGATAATAAATGCTTTGTAAGAAGATCCACTTGTGTTTTCATGTGCGCCATATCTTGATCACGTTCTTCTTCTCTTCTCCTTTGGTCTGCAGTCATGCCTATAGATAAAGTGGGGCTTGCTACCTCAGAATCCCTGGTATGCCAAGATCTACTTTATTTCGTCATACGATCTAGCATATTGCTTGCTTGACCAAAGGTGAGATCCATAAAAAATCCTCCAGCCGCATTATCCACCACTGGTTTAGTTATTGAATTCAGGGTTCTATATAATATCTTCATTAGGTGAACATTAGTCATATGATGGTTTGGGCACCTCGCTAGCTTTGTCTTGAACCTCTCTCATGTTTCATGAAGAGCTTCAGTGGGAAGCTGACGAAAGTTGCTGATTTTATCTCTCAATTGTGCTCTTTTGGATGGCGGAAAGAATCTTTCTAGGAAAGCGTCTCTCAATTGCCTCCAATTTGTAATAGAATCAGGAGTCAGCCCATTCAACCATAGAGTTGCCTCCCCAGACAGAGACAATGGAAATAAGCGTAACCGAATTGCATTCTGACCAACTCCAGGATTATCAAACGACTTGCATATAGAAATAAAGTTGATGAGATGCATATTCGGATCATCGCCTGCTAGTCCACCAAATAATCACTTGAGTTGCAATAACTGAATCATGGTGCTCGTGATGTTGAACTTGGCTCCGGGTGCCAATGGTGGAGGAATAATGGCTCATGTGGCTCCGTCTCCATCAAGATCATCATCATAATCGTCGAAAGCTGGCTGCATAGCTTGGCGTTCAGGCCTAAACCTAGCTTGACGATCTCTTCTGTGGGCAGGTGTTGCGATCTCAGCGGCATGCCTAGGGTTTAGTAGCTCGTCATCACCTAGATCTTCATCGTCAGGATTTGTTGCTCGCCCAGGGTTATCAATATTCTGTTGATGCACTTGAGCGGCGGCTAGCGCAGCTAGTCTCGCCTGTTCCTGTTGCGCAGCCATCCTTTCAATTGCGTGTTGTGCCTCCATTCTGCGAATACGTTGTGGTTCAGGATTGATAGGTAATAACGGTTGACCAGAACTTTGGGTATGGGGCATGCACTGAATAAAAACCTGCAGTAAACAAAAACAAAAACTAAAAGTAAAAGTATGAGAATCTTTGACCAAAGGGTCTAGTAATTATTATGAACTTAATTGACACTTGTATTCCCCGGCAGCGGCGCCAATTTTTGATAACGCTCAATCTACAGCTCTCGTAGGAGTGTAAAGCGGTCGTTAGCAAATATAGAACCCAACCTGGGTTGGGTATCGATCCCACAGGGAATAGCTTGGTCAATAAGTAAGCAACGATTACTAGACTTTTAGTGCAAGTCTCGTAAGAAGGGGGGTTTGTAATGTGTAACCAAATTAAGAGAGTAAAGCAGAAAATAGCAAAGTAAAAAGAAAGAATGTTTAGTAGGTTGTGAAACAATGAGAATTGAGGAGTTGGGGTTATGTCCACCTTCTGAGTTATACGTCTCTATTGACTATGAGTGTGTTGAATTCAGACATCCATGTGCTTATAGAGAATTGTATTCGATGGTAAATCCAGGCGTCTTTCGACCTATTCGAGGATTATTTCACTTTAACTCTTTCGGGTTTAAAGCGTGTCTAACGGTACGAATTCTCCAAGAGGTTAATCCAGTTACGGCACTAACTTTTTAATAGGGGATGGGACCCTACTACCTTGACATTATCTCTTTTCCAGACAGATAACCTTTCTTTCGAACAAGTTAAATGTTATACTGGCGTATTCTTGCGTTTGCAACCACAAAGAATTTAGATTAAGATGAAGAGAATAATGATATAAGCAGCATACGTGTCACGAACTCACAAACTCACAGCAATAGATAGTATCTCATACGGCTTCCATAACCCCAACAGAGAAGTTTAGTTACCCATGAATGCGAAGGAAATCACAATTGACATTGTTGTTATACCGCAATAAAGATTTCACGTTTGTAATGGTGTGGTAGGCGTTAGGCGTGAATCCCTTAGCAAAGTAACGTTTCTCTTATTGTGGAATTTAAGAATAGATGAATAGAAGAAGAAAAATAGAATTAATGGAAGAATGATTGTTTAGAACTAGAATGTCTTAGAAGTAGAATAGAATAGAATTGAATGTAAGAAGATGTAAGAAGATGTCCCAAAATCTCTAATAAGATAGGGTATTTATAATACCCATATCCTATTCCTACTAAGCTAATGAAATGCTTAACCAAATCCTACTAAGCTAATGAAATACTTAACCCAATTGTACTAGGTTAATGTATCATTATCCTAATCCTAATAAGCTAATGAAATACTTAACCCAATTGTACTAGGTTAATGTATCATTATCCTAATCCTAATAAATTACTGCTAGTCCCTAAAGTCTTCAAAAATGTTGTTTTAGCCCGGGACAGAATTTCCATGCGCCATCTTTAGTCCTTGGCATCCAAGATTGGTTTTTCTCCTTTCGTGAAGCTTTCTTTGGCGTCAAGTTATCCATGAAATACTGAATTCTGCATCATTTATACCTGAAACTTTGCTAATCATGTTTGTTAGCTCACTTACAGGAAAATGGACTAAAAGTGCATGAAATATATAATTTGTTCTCAAAACTAGGCTAAAATATGGGCAAAATATAGTGCTATAGGCGTGTAAATTCGCCTATCATCAGATAGCTAGGAATGAGGAGGCGTTGGAATAACAATATTGGCTGAGGATTTTGGGAGAAAACGAGATTATGGATTTTTAAAAATTGCCCCAGTGTCGAATTAAGATGGCACTGGGTGATGATACTAAAAGTTGAAATGAAAACTTGAGTCGAGTTGAGTTGAGTTTCCTTGCCGAAATCCTTGACGTAGCTAGGGATGCTTGACATTTATCTAGCTTGCCCAGTTTGCTGCTAAAAGGGTAATTCCACGTTATGATGTATGTCTTATTATCGCAAATTATGTTTCCTATCAAAAATGAAACTCATGGTAAAAATACCAGATGAATAAAAAATATGAAATATGTAAGAAAAATAAGGTAAGAATATAGCCGCTCGGCTTTTGCGGGTGTTGTAATGAAGCATCCGATTGTCTTCAGAAGTTTTAATGTTGAATGAAGTCTCCGCTTGTCTACGGGACTGAATGATATCTCTCATTGTGTTCAGAGAGTGCATGACGTCTCCAGTTATTTTTTGAAGACTTGATGATCCATGATGTCTGTAAGATTTAAGGTAAAATCGTTAAAGTTGGTAAAGTAATTTAAAGTAATTAGTAAAGTAGAAGGTAAAGTAAGAGTGTAGCCGCTCGGCTTATGTTGATGATGTAATGAAGTTTTCGGTTGTCTTCGAAAACTTTAATGTAAACTGAGGCCGTTGTTTGTCTCCAGGGACTCAATGATGTCTTCCGATTGTCTTCGGAGAGTTAATGATGCATGATATCTCCAATTATCTATGAAGACTTGATGATGACGGTGTCTACAGTTGTCTTCGAGGACACAATTTTGGTTGTTGTTAAATCCTCCGATCTTCTTTGGGGGATCTCGTGATTAATGAGTCTCCAGTTGTCTTTGGAGACTAATGTTGTTTATTGTGAAATCCTCCGGTTGTCTTTGGGGATCTCGTGATGAATGAGTCTCCAGTTGTCTTCGGAGACTAATGTTGATTATTGTGAAATTCTTCGGTTGTATTCGGGGATTTCATGATGAATAAGTCTCCGGTTGTGTTCGGAGACTAATGTTTATTGTTGTAAATCCTGAAAGAAAACTTTAGAGTAAAGTTATTGAATAAAGTCGTAAGGTAAAAGTAAAGTAGATGATGGATGAGAAATAAAGTCGTGTGGCTTATAATGAAGGAGTCGTATGGCCCAATGATATATCTGCTTGTCTTTGAAGATTTTAAAGTGATTCCTGCAAGAATTCAAGGCGAAATTACCAAGTGGAAAAAAATGAATTACAAAATAAGATAGCAGAGTAAAGAATAAAATGAGTGGGGCCGCTTGGCTGGAGATAGTGTTATTGATTGCTTGAGTATTGTTCTCTGATTTTCGGCATTTGTCCTTGTTGAGTAATTCCCCTCAGGGTCCAAATGATGTTCATGGCCATGATTGGTAGCCTTGACATCAACTTAGCGTTGTCATCCTGCATTTTTGTTGTCCCTACGCTCAAAGAAAAATTCTTAGTTAGGAGGGGGTGTTGATTCGTATTGACTCAAGGCTTGGCTTTGTTGACCCTCCATTCATCTCGTCCTTTTAAACCTTTGTGATCTCCGTTGATACTTGACAAATGAACCAGTAGTAAAAGCTTTATAAGAAAATGTTTAATAAATATACGTATATTCCCAAATATGTATAATTTTTAAAACTTCTGCCAATCTTAGACTGTAACACTTTGAGACAAAATGAATGTCCTTTATCTTTCTACTCCTTGTCTGGTAGCCCAAGTCAAATGCATCCTGACAATATCCAATCATCCATATTGGCATCTTTTCAAAATCTGTCCCGGTTTTGGGGGTGTAAAAGGTATATAACTTTTGGTTTGATAAAACCGAACCTTATACAGGTTGCCTACGTATCTCGTTGAGAGAATCAGGTCAAAACGTAGTTCAAGGTACATAAAATGATTTGGAGTTTTTCTAATAAAGGGGACGAACCTGCTATAGGCTGCCTACATATCCCACCTAGGGAATCAGGCCGCATGTAGTTCAAAATTATATAAGGAAGAGTTCTAGTTTTATCCTAGTGTGACCGAACCATATGTGGGTGGCCTACATATCCCACCGAGGGAATCAGGTCAGGAGTAATTCTCCTATTACAAATAAGAGATTTTGGATTTTATTTTCTATAGTAAGACTGAACCCCATGCGGGTTACCTACATATCCTGCCAAGGGAATCAGGTCAAAACGTAGTTCGTAAGTACATGATAAGTGAAAACTATATTACATAAAACCTATCTAAAATCTTCCTTTATGTAGTGTCTTGACTTTCCTTACTCTTCGTGCTCGAGCACTCTCATGTTTGTCATGTATCCTTGGTTGGTTGTTTGAACTCTCAGTCATACTTCGAAGTCTTTCTTGAAATCAGACTTTGTTCATTTGTTTCATTGTGTCACGATAATAATTGGGCAAATTTGATAATTTATATAAAAAAAATAGAAAGTAATACATTGTATAAAGTTAAAGAAAATAGAAAATTCATTCATAGATTTTGCAATTAAGCTTTCAAAGGATAAGGCAACACAACATAAAGTTTTAGGCACGATCAAGCCTCAATTTTAGATCGTGCCATTTAAAAGAGTATTTCAAAAGACCAACTACTTGTTCAATCTACCAAGATCCCAGGTAAAGAGTGCAAGTCCAATTCTTCCAAGCTTCTTCTGATTCATCATTCCAAATAGTTGGCGTCTTGTCGGTAGTAGCAGTATCCTCCGTTGATGCTAGTTCTGGGATGATCAGTGATGGTACAACTCTTCCAACCTTTCTAATTGGCACAATGGTCCCTTTCAAATTTGAATCTTCTTTGGTAGTTATCATGTTCACATTGGTATTCCCGTGATTTGGTAGAGGGTTGTTTCTCACATTAAGCTGAGGTCCAGCAAGTTGAATTGCTCCTTCTTTGATTAAGACTTCAATCTTGTTTTTAAGACCATAACAATCTTCAGTGTCGTGCCCAATAATTCTAGAATGATATGCACAATGCTTGGAACTATCAAACCATTTTGAAAGAGGATCTGGGATTTTTTCCTCAATGGGTTGTATCATACCTGTTGTTCTCAACCTTTCAAATAACTGGGCATATGTTTCAGCTAATTTGGTATAGTTGCGAGTGGTTTTGGTTTCAGGATTCGAATGGGCCCTGGGTGCAGCATATGGACGATTTTGGTGGTTTGGAGATTGGACAGGCTTATATGAATGCGGAGTTTATAAAGTAGGGGCTCGAGGTTGGTAATAATTTGCCTTGGTGTTACAGACAGGATAGGTAGTTGGTGGAGGATAGTAAAGTATTTGAGAAGTTTCACCATAATGGTAAGGATAGATGGGTTGATGTGGTTGATTCAAGTAGAAAGGGGTCTAACTGGCTTATGTCCTTGGTCAATCACGGCAGCAGATATATCTTCTTTCTTCTTCTTGTTCCCGTTGATAGAACCATATTGAATTGCTTTGCTTGCAACTTGCAAAGTCGTATAGTCTTGGATTCTCCCCGACTTAATCCCATCTTCCAAGATTTCTCTCATTCTAACGACTTCCATGAACTTTTTTCCCATCATGGTTATTATTTTTTCATAGTACAAACTGTTATCTTAGCATTCAATGAAAGTGGCAGTCATTTCACCTTCACCCATTGGTGGTTGGACTTTAGCTGTTTCTGCCTGCCAACGTAGCGCATACTCACAAAATATCTCAGTTGGTTTCTTTTTCAACTTAGCCAAGTAGAACCTATCTGGTGTGATTTCAGTATTGAATTTGAATCAATCCATGAAGTCTTGTGCCATATCATTCCACCCACGCCATTTACGAAGATCCTATTGTGTGTACCAAGCGAGAGCTTCACCAGACAAACTTCTTATGAATAATTTCATTCTGATCATTTCATTTCTCCCTACTCCTACCAACTTGTCACAGTAGGCCCTCAAGTGTGCATGAGGGTCACCAACTCCATTGAAAAGATCAAAGTTTGGCGGCTTGTATCCTATGGACAAGTCATGTCTGGTTGCACACATAGATCATCATACTCTAGGCTCTTGCTTCCCCTGGTAGTTTGGAGATTTCTCATTGCTTCCTTAAGTTCACAAATCTCTCTTGCTAAATTATTGTCGGCTTTGGCCTTGGCGTCCTTCTCTATTTCCTCGTACTGGTCAACCTCGGGTTGGAACTTGATCGTTATTGGGTTGGTAAGGGTTTGGATTACCCCTGCATATACGGGAGGAACATGTTGTGCGTATGGTATGGCAACATGTGCCCCATGCATATACTGTGCGGGATAATTTTATGTGTTAGGAGTATTTTGGATTGGAGGTGTTGGAGGATTACAAGGGGTATTAGTAAGTGGTTGGCTTGGTTGAGTTGAAGGAGTAGTTGTGGGTGGCGGATAAGTATAAACAGGTGGAGGAACGTAGGGAATATAAACTGGAGGTTGACTTGGTGGGTTAACAAGTGGTGGATTAAGAGGAGCGACATGGTAGTGTAGGTGGGTGGATGACTTTGTGGAGTGGTGTAGGTAGGTGGTTGATTCGGTGTATTTTCTGAGGTGGCCGGAAGTGAATTATTATTGATAGATGGAGGATGCTGAGGAGGAAAGTGTTTGGGAATCAGTGAATCAAATGATAGAAAACGTGGTGGGTTTGGTGCAGTATTCCTGGGTTCAGGAGGTGGACTTTGGAGTATAATGGTTAAGTTAGTCAAGTCCTTAACCCGATTCAATTCTCCCCGCATATCCTCGACCTCTTGAGTCAAACGAGCGACATGCTCATCATATTGAATAGCAGCTCTAGCTTCAGAAGTTTCAGGAGGTTCATTGATAACTGTGACATTCCCTATACAAATTGGATTAGGTGTAGCCGGATCAGACATAGTGATTTTCCTTCCTTGAACAGCCCAACTACGTCAAGGTAATGTCGATGACTTAGATCTGGTGAAGTAAGGATGGTCAGCCATCTCGAATTTCAAAACGATCAACCTTTGTTGGGGGGTAAAGAAAAAAATACAAAGGTAAAGAGTTAGTTTAGGTTATCAAACAAGCGCATTCACATTATGTTAAACATAATGTCAAGCAAACGCGTCCTATATTTTGGAACCTCTCTTTGCCAGAGGTGAGGCCTACGTCCAAACAAATTTATATAGATGGATCCAGATTCTGTCACGTTTAGATTCAGGACAATTTAGAATTTTCAAAAAAGAGAATAACAAAGTAAAACTGCGACGACGATAACAAAAGATGTCGCATGAGTATGAAAGAATAGAGTAGGATGGAATGGTGTGTTTGTAAAAGGAATACAAAGAAGGGAAGAATCCTAAGGCCCCACCACTAGTTAGAAGGCACTTAGGAATACCTAATGCAAATGAAGTATTGATAACAATAGGTAATCGTGAATTAGAATGAGGCGTCAAATGATGATGGGGATGAAAGATATCTAAAAATGTTGCCATGAAAAAGATATCAAATGAAGGTGGAGTTTTTCTAATACTTCATGTTTGTTAATTGGAAGGATAAATTCAATTATTGAAAAAGATTTGATAATATTTCAATACCCGTTTGTGGAGCTTTCGATAATACTCTACATTTATGGGTTTGAAAAAAAAAAGTTGAATGAAGAGAGTTTTTTTTTCTGAAAAAAGTACTCCACGTCATCGATGGAATTAAATGAGGGTTAGCAAAATTGTACTGAATACGTTAATGCCTGATCTCTGGACTATCTCAATCAATTTCACAGAAATTATGTCACAAGGTATATAACCTTCTGACAAAAGGGTGGCTTCCTAGTTGCGGAGACAATACCTTGGACCATCCCGCCCAAGTTCATGCAGCATGACCTATTTCTAGAGTAAGAGTTTCTCCTAAATATTTGAGAGTGGGATTGAATAACTGTGAGAAGGTGCACTAACCTAAATGCACCGACTCTGAGACTAAAGAATTCAAAGAAGGTTTGGAGAAGTGTGATGCACCCCCCGCGTGAACCACAGTGTGTGAATAGTGTGCAGCCAAAGACTCGATAGAAGGTGCAGATGAGAAAGAAGTAACAAGTAGTGTTTTCAAACAAATAAGGAACGCAAGTTTGAATTTGGCTTGCATTGCTAACATTTATATTATAGCGAAAAATGAACACAAATAAATAAATATTCCCAAATATAATTCATCAACTAAGTAGCAAAGGTCAAAACCTAAGTAAATCCCCAGTAGAGTCGCCACACTGTCGCGCCCCATTTCGAACCGGCCGAAACAGCACACAACGTATGGTGGTCATAGCGACGCTTACTGGTTTTTGAAAAAATTATTTGCTTAGTTTTCGAGTCGCCACCTAACTTTTTAGGAAAATTAGGAAAACCATTTTTTGTGGTAGAAAAACTCTATTTTTAATCTGCGAAAACCAGTGAGATTCTAAGTATGGTTTTTGGTTACTCGAGGGGAAGGTATTAAGCACCCCTCAGAACCTATCCAAAGATAGTCCTTAAACTTAGATTTAGAAAAATATTTGGGACCGATTTATTTATTTTCATCATTTGCAAATTAGTGATAACTACACATATGTTTATTAAGTTCAAGGAAAACGCACGAGGTACATAAATATACATTTTACGATATGCGAAAAGTAACATAATTTATTATCAAAATACACACGCATGTTTCAAAGAGATGTGAGAATGAAGATAAAGAATTTAATATTAGTATATACATAATAGAAAATTTAATGATTTATAGTTTTATAAGAATATAAAGTCTAGTGACATATAAAGTTAAGTTCATAAAGGAATCACTTATGGTGTAAGGGAAAATATAACGTGTAAAAATTTATTTATTTATTTATTTATTTATTTATTTATAAGTTATCATGTCGTCTTCAAAAAATATGAAAGATTATTTATTTCGAGAGTAAATTTATGCAAATGCATCTTTTGCAAAAATAAAAATATATCAAAATATGTTAACGAATTAGTTTTTGAGTAAACTAGACTTATGCACTCTTAAAATATGGGCAATCATGCTATTTTCCAATTATTTGTAAATAACTAGAAGTAGACAAAAATAAAGGTAATAAAAATACACCTATAACTATATAGTTGAAATAAAGTGTGGATAATGATAATAATAATTTCGTTTTAAGAAAATAAATAAATAAAAGTAGCAATAACAACATGTTGTATATGATAGAGTGTATTTATATGCACCTTGTGTTTTGGAGGTTTTAGAGTCTGAAAATTTAAAATAAACTTAGGAAATAAATGTGAAAAGTAGTCAATGAAAATCGCATTTTTGAATTGTTTAGGTATTTGCAAAATTTAAAAGGGTTTGGCCAGTTAAAGTCCTTTAGCGACTTATGTAAAATATTTAATTTAGATGATAAAACTCATTGATTAATAATTTGGAAAACGAAGGCTGTCACAGACCATTTTAATCATTTTCAAAAACGCATTCTTTCTTAATTTGAGATTGCACTTAAAATAAAGTTTTCCATTTATTTTTTTAAAAAAGGGTGATTCACAGATACAAAATTGTAAAATAAGTGGTTAACCATGTATCTTTGTTATGTCTACGGACGCTAAATGAATAAGCAATTGGCATAACAAAATCAACGCTAAGGGATTCAAAATTTAAATGAAAATAAGCAAAATAAAGTAAATCAATTTCAAGCAAAGCCACATACAAAAATATTCAAAGTAATACAAGGTTAGTAAGCAAGATGAATGATAACATAAAGAAGGTAAGGGGATAGATGTTGTAAGTTCCTATTGAAGCGAGTAACTCCTAACGACGTAGACCCCCAAGCTCTTGTCCTATGGTCGTTGACTCGATCTTCGGGTCAAAATGGAGTTTCAATCGAAACTCCAACTCTCGAGTTCACATGAAAAATAAAAGATAAGGATTAGAAAAGATTAAATAATTTAATAAGGTAAGAATGGAAATCAGAGAATTATTAAACAAGAAATACTAGGATCAGATCACGCTATTTGTTTCTTCTTATGAACTCGTCCACTTGACGAAACAGAGAACACAGAATCATGACATACACTTCAATCATGTGAATGTTTATACCCCATATAATTTAGCTAAACCCAATCTCAAATGGAAAATACCCCCTGATGTTAATATGCATGCAATAGCTCAACCTTTCGGGACTCTCTGAGAAGTATATTATGTACAAAACTCCATCACGATAATTAATACACACAAAGTAGGTCAAAAAGAATAAAACGAGATGCGATAAATAAATAAATCGACTACTAGCAGTCAGATTACATATTCCTCACGCTTACCAATTTACGGGCACATGATGTATCTGCGAGTTCAATAATGTTTTCCATGCATGCAAGAAATAATTGTTTTAAAAAGGGAAAGCTGTAAAGCTATATGCACAAAATCTCACTATCTTTAGCAAAGAAATTGCTATGTAGATGCCATATTTTGGCATAAGCAAAGTTCGATTTGGATGTTGTGAATACAAATCCATTCACCGTTTTAGAACCACATAAAATATGCAATCGATTGTAAAGAAAGGGGTTGAAAAAGTCATGAAATTAGAATTCTAGTTGCCAAATTCACGGGTAGATTACCACATCAGTAAGAACTCATTATCAAAACCGAACTAAGGCAAACAACATTTTTTAAAGTTGCCAGTAAAATGGATCAAATGACAAGGGGGGGAGTAAGGGTTCACATATTCAAACTCAAGATTTATTTCATTTGAGACTCAACTTGAAATTATTCACAAATGCTAGTCAATCTAAATACACCTAAGCACTCTTAAAACTCAAAATTTTAAACCCAATAGTTGGAAAAGATTCTTAACATTGAATCGCCAGAGATGACGTTCGGTGGGACACATGATATCTTACATGGATTACCCAAATACAAACCACTAAAGAGGATAAGAACTAATAGTGAGCTAGAACTCTATAATGGAATGAAGAAAAGATCAACCAATGGTCATTGAAGTTATACGTCAAAGTATAATCATTTTCATAACTATGAAATCATTCGTAAGTGCAAACAAAGCATAACAGATAAAGGATCGGATTAATATTTATTTTTAGGTTTGAAATTAGGATAGAATAACCAAAGGAAGCACTTGAAATAAACTAATTGAACTACACTTTTCTTTAAAAATCCGATTCAAGAGGAGATTTTTCGAATTACTGAAACGAAATAACCAAGTCATTGACACATTATTATGAAAACATATAGTCACAAATCAGATAATTTTATGGAATCAAAAATTTATACTCAGTTACCAAAATTCAAGAAAACACCATGACTAACAAACTTGACAAAATTCGCGTAAAGATTTATTTTCTAGAATCAATGGCAACAACTTAAATTTTGGTCTAAATTAAACCAACACAACATGTACACGGAATCAAAGCGGTATGAAAGAAAGAAGATGAAAGTAAGATGAATGGGCGAATTCTTACCTTGTGTTGGGAAGCAAACGAGGAGCTTTCCGTCAATTATTCCGACAACGAACTTGATCTTCAAACTCGACTTTAATAGGACTCGTAAATAATGAAAAAGTGAGAGTGTGATGAATAGGAGCTGATATCGCGTGTTATATTTTTGTGAGACACTTTCCCATTTTCTCTCATCAAAAAACTTGTCCTCAAATAAGTAAAAACGTGGGTATTTGTATGCGAATCCGAACTTCAAAGTCCGGATTTGAAACCAAAAAAAAAATTCAAGGAAACCAACGGCCAAATCAAAAGGGATGTATTTGATATTCAAAAGTTGAAAAGGCTTCACGAGTTTGGACGATTTTGTGCATTTAATCCGAATTTGAAATAAAGTTTCCATTGAAGCATCGATTTGGGTCTGATTTTCTGATCTTGAAGGGATTCACGGGTTGGTATGGCTAAAAAGGAAGGGGAATCTTGCAGGGGTGGTAGCTATGGATGCCACGGCGCAGCTAGGGTTTCAATTTTGGGGAAGAGGAGAAAAGAGGGGGAAGAGAAAAGAGGAGAAGGAGTTCGCCATTATTGTTGTTTTGGAAAAAGGAAAGAGACATATCACTGCCTCTTGGGGAAAAGGAATCACGCGTGGTTGAAAATTTTTTGAGAAATAAAAAGAAATCTAATGTACTTGTGTTTATTCTGTTGACTGAAATATGGGTCGTCCGATCATTTGATCGATGGTCCATGTTTCAATATAAGAACAAAAATAAAATTGTAAATTTATATATACGGGTAAATATAAAAAGTCGATTGAAAAAATAACTATTTTTTATCCGTCCGGTTTTAATCGGAACAGTCCAAATAAAAATAAAATAAATTACAATATATATATACATATATATATAAAAAAAAAACCAAAAATTTTGGGATCATTCGCATTTAAAATAAATTGACGGGTCAGGTTAAATTGTATCTGTTGAGGTGGAATGGAAAAGTGGATATAGGAATTGTACTGAGTTTTGAGCTAATTATCGAAAAATATTTTTTAGTTTGACGTATACAAATTATAGACATAATTTATATACGCGTCCAATTTGATACCTTTTTGTGATTTAATATTAATAATATATTTATTTATGTGTGTAAAAAAAAATATAATAAAATATATGTAAAAATAAGAATAAATTATAAAATATTTATTTTATATAACAAAAGATATGTATATAGTCACAATAACGCGTAAAAATAAAATTAAAAAAAAATGTGAATGCGATTATCAAAAGATATTTTGTGATTTTGTTGTTAAAATATTTAATTAAGATATTTTATAAGATGATAGAAAAATAAATCCTCTTTTATTATTTAAAAATTTATAGAAATAGAGATAAAAATGTGAATCTTATTTATTATTTAATTTTCAAAAAATTATTTAAGGCCAAGAAGCATCGAAAAAGTAATTAAAGGAAAAAGGGCGAGCCAAAATTGGGTGTCAACAATGCTACATAGGAATGAAATGACTAGGGCTTTGAGGGGTCTTACAGTAAAACACTATTATTTTTTAAATATGTTGTATCATCTGAAGAGGATCCTTTACTAGAGCAAATTATTTGTGGAATAGGTGAGGAAATTATTTTAGTTTGTACAGGACAAATATTTGAATTATTTTGTGGAAAACTAAAGAAAAAATTAATGAAGTTTTCTACCTCCACCGAATTTTTCATGGTGCCCTTAGCAACCTCAGAATGAGAAGATGATGCGTGGCTTGAGGACTCCGCTTGTGAAAAAATGTTTTGGAAGATCTGAAAATCTCTCAATAATCTCTTTTGTTGGCACCTATTATGCTGGTCGGATCTTTAAAATCCATAAATAAGCGCCATTGTTTAAAATTATATTCTATCTAGGGGACAAATACTATTTGAGCTAATTGAGTCTCTTCTTCTTCGTCGTCGACTAAATCAGCCTATTTCTTGGGGTTATAAATTGAGATTGGATTTGTACTTGTTTGCATCATGAAAGATTGAGGTAAACCCTGCATGGCATAATCAGTTGGGGTTTGATATCTTGACTGATTTGCTTCAGCCACTGTATTTGAAAGTTGTTTTGATGCAACTGAAGTTTTTTGTTGTGGGGTAACAGTTTTTTTGGTGGTCTTTTCTGGAGGTGGAAGAGATGAAATCTGTGGGGATGGAATTATTTCTTCTTTCTTTTTTTCAGGGCATTTTATCTTCCCTGCAAGAATTCCCTGGTAAGAAAATCTGGTATAGAGTTGGAGCTCCCTTTGATATATTCAATATCAACATAAAAAATAGATAAAATTGCTTGCCACCTAGCAAAAATATGCTCAGAGGCTAGGTTTTGCACATCCTTTTGTAAAACAGCTTTTTGCAGCTTTACAATCAATCCTTAGTAAAAAAATTTGGTTTAACAAATCAACTTGAAATTTAAAAATGCACAACACAGTTTCTAAAACTTGTTTTGATAGTTGGATAATTTAGTTGAGTTTTATTCCAATGCTTGGATGCAAATACAACTGTATGTTCTTAATCATTTTTTTTTGTTTTAGAATGTCACCATAGCCTATATTTGATGCATCTGTTTTAACTATTTTGAATGCAGAGAGATCGAGGAGGGATAGGCAAGGGGGGTCTTTTGCCTTCAATTTGATTTCCTTGACTATATTGGTATGGATATTGGTCCATGGAGGACAGAGCCATCAATATGGGTCAGGCCCGTTGGGCCGGTTCGATTTAATCTGTAATTTGATGGAGTTGGGCTTCAAATTTTGTAGCCCATTTAAGAATAGGGTTTTTAGCCCGACCCGGATAAGCCCATGGGGCTTGAGCAATGTGGGTTGGGCTAGCCCGTGGGTCGGCCCGTAAGTCAAATACATGCAACTATTTAGATCGCTTATTAGTATTTTTATTTGATTTGAAGCATATCATGCCAAAAGTTATTTAATTTAGCAATTAGAAGTATTTTTTTGGGGTGTTGGAGACTTGATTAACAAGTATTAACGCTATGTAATATTGTCTGGTAATATTTATGTTTATTAACATTCTAAAATTAAACTATAAAATATTTTTAAAAAAAAAGTAGGTTGGCCCGTGAGGCCCACAGCCCACAGAGTAATGTTGTGGGCTTGGTGTTTTTGGCACATCATTTTGATGAGCCAGCCCAGCCTGGCCCGTCAAACTCAAAGCCCGTGTAGGCTTGTTCGGATGGACTAGGCCGACCCATAGTGACAGCTCTAATGGATGAGCAAGCTTTTTCAACCTGTCATGGAGCGGTTTTAACAACTTGTATATATATATATATATATAAAGTGATAATTAAAGGGTTTGAAGGGTAATTTTGTCATTTTATGACTTTATCCCAAGGTAAATTATGGTTAAATTATTTATACCACCTTTTGGGTGTGATAACTTATTCTGGTATTAGTTGTTAATCCCGGGATAAGTTATCCCAAATTTAGCAACAAAATATGGCACCAAAAATCTTATTTCGGGACTATTATTTTATTCAGAAACTATATATTTTAATACCTTACACCAAACGAACGATCCTTTATTACTAATATATTATCACTTGAGAGTTCCCGCATTTTATTCCTTCACGTCATACTTACAAGGCCCTTGAGATGGCAAACGAAGTGTTTTACTGTAATAGAATGAGCAACCAGAAGTATGAGATCTACTATGGACATGAAACTCATTATTGACGTATAAAAATTACTCCTTAATAATCATATTATTCCATTCGAATTCTTAGAAATAAAATAACTTGAATAGAAAAATGAAAAAGGGACAAATATACCCTCGAACAATGATAAATGATACATATTTATCCTTCGTCATACTTTGGGTATACATATGTCTCTACCGTTAATAAAATGGGACACATATGCCCTTCACACTAATGGCAAGGGCATATGTGTACCCAAAATATAACGGAGGGTATATACGTACCATTTATTATGGTTTGGGGTATATTTATCTCTTTTCTGTTTTAACTTTTTTATCTTAAATAATTAACTCAAACCCACTATCTGACCTAATAATCCACTATTCGATCAGGTCTCAATTAAAATTCAAGACACGTCTATGTAACAAACGCATTTTTTTCACCCTTATAGCGATATACACACACAATACAGTAGCACTTACTACTTTCTTTTAAAAAAATCGTTAATCCATAACACCCAAAAACAACACCAAATAAATTAAACCCCTCACATTTCAATTTTCAGCAGAATTCCGTTAGAAAAACACTACCCACCATCGGTCAACACCACATATCCATCGTCTCCGTCAAATCGAAAATACCCCCACCGATGAACCATCATTGTTCTCCTACCTCTAGCCACCTCCGGCCTAATCTCTAGTCCTTCCAACCAGTAAACACCAACTAGTAGCAGCGACCAGTCACTCTAATTTGATTGAGGTTCATGTTTAAGACAAAAGTAGAGAGAATATTTGGTTTGGAATAAAAAATAGATGTCAGACTGAGTTGGTTTGAAATTGGGTTCAATGAGTTTATTGGATCAGGTAGTGGGTTTGAGTTAATTATTTATAATTAAAAAATTAAAATAAAAAAGAGACAAATAAACCATCGAACTATAATAAATGGTACATATATACCGTATGTCATATTTTGGGTACATATATGTCCATACCATTAGTGTGAGGGACATATACGTACCATTTTATTTACGGTAGGGGCATATGTGTATTCTATGACGAAGGATATATACGTACTATTTATCATAATTCGGGGATATATTTATTCCTTTTTCAAATAAAATATGCAATACTATGACGATATTTATGTTTATACTAAACTTCTACCCTAAGAGCACACAATGAAACCACACAAATAGTCAAGTGAAATTCAATCCACCAAATAATTGCAGTGGTGATAAAGATCGTAATGCAAAGGAATCAAGAAAGCAAGAGTCATGAGCATTTTTCAATCGATATTATTACCAACTTATATGTTCTAACACCACAATGGGTATGTAGCTCAAATGGTAGAGCGCTCGCTTTGCATGCGAGAGGCACAGGCGATCCCCCGCATCTCCATTTTTTTAATCAATACCAAAAAAAAAAAAAAAATTATAATTCTATTTTTGGAATATGGATTAGCTTGTTACATGAATGAACTTGTATTTTGTACACATAGACTAT
The DNA here is from genome assembly GCA_030864215.1 of Capsicum pubescens. Taxonomy (NCBI): domain Eukaryota; kingdom Viridiplantae; phylum Streptophyta; class Magnoliopsida; order Solanales; family Solanaceae; genus Capsicum; species Capsicum pubescens. The sequence goes on along the minus strand of CM061549.1, from coordinate 64,035,301 downwards.
GAGTTAAGAAGCAAGTTGATGATGTTTGATTTTGAAAATAAAACAACGTATCTTGGAGTTTTTATTTTTTTGATAGCTGAATATTTAATTTGCCAATTTTTTTACTTTAAATAGATTTAAAACTTTTTAAAATGTATAAAATTATTTTTATTATAAAATATAAAACAAAGAAGAAGAATAGAGAGAGAAGAGAGAGTAATTATTATTTCTCTTAAGAGATCTTTTGATGGGGTCAATTACAATGAAGGAAAACCCCTTTATTTATAGGGGAAGACTAACCTTAGGGTTTCTAACTTTTTCATAAATAGACATTCACTATATATGGTAAAGTAGACATTCACTATATATGATAAAATATTTATAACACTCCCTCTTGAATGTCTAATTGAAAGATAATGTGCCTCATTAAAAACTTGGTGAAAAAAAAAATCTAGTGAAGAAAAAAAAGTACACATATCTAATAATACGCATATAGGTTGCCTTATTAAAAACCTTACAAGGAAAACCCAGTGGGACAAAACCTCGTAAGGAAAAAAGAGTACAACGCGTATTAACTCCCACTAATGAGAACATCATGAGTCTTTACATCCCGATCTTGTGCACCATCTTCTTGAAAGTTGCAATTGAAGGAGACGTGGTGAATAAATCAGCCACATTGTCACTTGAACGAATCTGTTGCACGTTACTATCACCATTCTTTTGGAGCTCATGTATGTAGAAAAGCTTTGATGAAGTGTGCTTCGTTCTATCTCCTTTTATGAATCCTCTATTAAGTTGTGCTATGCATGCTGCATTATCTTCATAAAAATCATGGGTACTTTATCATCTTTCAAACCATATTTTTCACAAATGAGATGTATCGTGTACCTCAAACACACATACTCTCGACTTGCTTCATGAATAGCTATTATCTTAGCATGGTTCGATGAAGTGGCTACGATAGACTGCTTTGTATATCTTTAAGATATGGCAGACCACCACATATGAACATGTAGTCTATTTAAGATAGGGTTTTATACGGGTCAGATAAGTACCCAACATTAGCATAGCCAACAAGATTGGGACTACAATCCTTATAATAAAATAAGCTCATATGTTTGATCTTATTTTGATGTTTTCTAGTAGGAGCAGAACTATATCTTGCTAACAAATTGAATGAAAAGGCTATATCCAGCCTTGTGGTATTTGCAAAATACATGAGTGCACCAATTGCATTAAGATATGATACTTCATAACCAATCTAAATTGGTGTATTTTTCATTTCAGTAAATAATCTATACTTTTGAAAACTCTCCAAGAGTTCCAATAATTTTCAAGCTATAAGTTTATACAATATAAGGAGTATAAATAAGTTTCCCATAAACTTTTATATGCTTCAAACATTTTGAATCCTTAGAAAAGTTTTCATATAAATTTTGTCAAGTGACAATATTCAACATTACATGAGTAACATCTTCAAGTAGTTGGACTGCAAATCAAATAAGTTTTATACTTACCAAAATGCATCCTTTCACGTCACTTGATAAATGTTTCTACGTTAGCATGCTTAAATAAACGTAGAATTTTGATCCTCGTAATCATTTACAGTATTGCACCAATATTGTATCAAAGATATCATCGACGATTTCTCATTTTGTATCAATTCACAATGCGACATAACATTTTGAGATCTCATTACCTCATTATTTTCAGGTACATGAACCTCTCATAAGGTTTCATGAAGTATTATATCGTAGGCTCTTCAAGAGGACATTGCCTTCTTATTATAATTGTTTGCTCCTTATTCTTTTCAAGGATTATTTCATTTGGAACCGATTAGTCTACCACACTTCACTCTTACATAAACTTTATCCTTTAGGGACACAAAATAAGAGTACTTGCAGCTTAATATGAGATGATTTCGGCATTTGACTTGAATTATCTTTCGAATGAGGATCTGGTGATAATTCCTAATATATTTCATAGTTGCTTATAATCTCCCCCTTATGTTAGGAACACTAACATACAAATATTTATCTAATTCCTTACTCAAAACCAACTTTGAGAGGGAATTAATCATAATTTATTGGCTTGATGCATACAAATACTTTTATATATAATATTTCAAAGCAACACATAAAGCTTTTGTTTTCATTAGCAATGGTTCAGCTATTTATTGAAGGCATTCAATGCTAAACCATCATCATCAAGATTAATTGTCTTGATTACTGATGATAGGCGGATTTACACGTCTATATCAATATATTTTGCCCATATTTTAGCCTAGTTTTGAGAACAAATTATATATTTCATGCACTTTTAGTCCTTTTTCCTGTAAATGAGCTAACGAATATGATTAGTAAAGTTTCAGGTATAAATGATGCAGAATTCAGCATTTTATGGCTTACTTGACGCAAAAGAAAGCTCACGAAGGAAGGGAAGGGAGTTTACACGCCTAAGGACCAAAACTGCTGCATGGAAAATCTGTCCCGGGCTAAAACAGCAATTCTGAAGACTTTGGGGACTTACAGACACAAAGCTGGATTTTGACAATGATACATTAACCTAGTACAATTAGGTTATGTATTTCATTATTTTATGTGGATTATGATAATGTTACCTTAACCTAGTACATTTGGGTTAAGGATTTCATTAGTCTAATAGGATTTGGTTATTTATTTCATTAGCTTAGTAGGATTAGGATATGGGTATTATAAATACCCTATCATGCTAGAGATTTTAGAACATCTTCTTAACTTCTCGTCTTACAATTCAATTCTATTTTTCTTCTTCTTCTCTTCTATTCTTAAATTCCACAACAAGAGAATCGTTACTTGCTAAGGAATCACGCCTCACGCCTATCGCTTGATCTACACGCCATTACTCAATATCGTGATATAATAACAATGTCAATCGTGATTTCCTTCTCATTCATGGGTAACTAAACTTCTCTGTTGGGGTTATGGAAGCCGTATGAGATACTATCTATTGCTGTGAGTTTGTGAGTTCGAGGCACGTATATTGCTTATATCATTATTCTCTTCATCTTAATCTACATTCTTTGCGGTTGCAAACGCAAGAATATGCCAGTCTAACATTTAACTTGTTCGAGAGAAAAGTTATTTGTCTGGAAAAGAGATAATGTCAAGGTAGTAGGACACCCTTTCCTATTAAAAAACTAGTGTCGTAACTGGAATAACCTCTTGGAGAATTCGTACCGTTAGACACGCTTTAAGCTCGAGAGAGTTAAAGTGAAATAGTCCTTATTTAGGTCGAGAGACGCTTGGATTTACCATCGACTACAATCCTCTATAAGCAATTGCATGACAGAATTCTACACACTCATAGCCAATAGAGACGTATACCTCAGAAGGTGGACATAACCCCAACGCTTCAATTCTCATTGTTTACAACCAACGTAACAATCTCTCTCTTTTTACTTTATTATTTTCAGCTTTTGTTTACATTACTTGCAAGACAAGAATCCCCCCTTCTTACGAGACTTGCACCAAAAGTTTAGTAATTTTACTTACTTGTTGGCCAAGCTATTCCCTGTGGGATCGACACCCAACCCAGGTTGGGTTCTATATTTGCTAACGACCGTTTTACACTCAAACGAGAGTTGTAGATTGAGCGTTATCAAAAATTGGCGCCATTGCCGGGGAATACAAGTGTCAATCAAGTTCGTGATAATTACTAGACCCTTTGGTCGAAGACTCTCGTACTTTTACTTTTAGTTTTTGTTTTTGTTTACTGCAGGTTTTTGTTCAGTACATCAATGGATGCACAACGTGAAATACCGTTCGATGATGATGATGATGATCTTGATGGTGCCGGAGCCACTGGAGCTATAATTCCACCACCATTAGCGCCCGGAGCCAAGTTCAACATCACAAGCACCATGATTCAGTTATTGCAACTCAAGGGATTATTTGGTGGACTAGCAGGCGATGATCCGAATATGCATCTCATCAACATTATTTCTACATGCAAGTCTTTTGACAATCCTGGTGTTGGTCAGAATACAATTCGATTACGTCTATTTCCATTGTCTCTGTCTGGGGAGGCAACACTATGGTTGAATGGGCTGACTCCTGATTCAATTACAAATTGGAGGCAATTGTGAGACGCTTTCCTAGAAAGATTCTTTCCGCCTTCCAAAAGGGCACAATTGAGAGATGAAATCAGCAACTTTCGTCAGCTTCCAACTGAAGCTCTTCATGAAACATGGGAGAGGTTCAAGACAAAGCTAGCGAGATGCCCAAACCATCACATGACTAATGTTCACCTCATGGAGATATTGTATAGAGCCTTGAATTCAATAACTAAGCCAGTGGTGGATAACGCAGCTGGAGGATCTTTTATGGACCTCACCTTTGGTCAAGCAAGCAATATTTTAGATCGTATGACAAAACAAAGTAGAGCTTGGCATACCAGGGATTCTGAGGTAGCAAGCCCCACTTTATCTATTGGCATGACTGCAGACTAAAGGAGAAGAGAAGAAGAACGTGATCAAGATATGGCGCACATAAAAACACAAATGGATCTTCTTACAAAGCATTTATTATCAGGGAAGACCGAAAAAGTGAAAGCTGTGGAGCTAAAAGGAAGAGACGAATCTGATTCGGAAGAGGAGGCCAACTACTTGAACAATCAGGGGGGTTTCCGTGGGAATACCCAAGGAAACCAAGGTCGGAACTATTATGATAAATATGGAAGCAAAGACCAAGGTAGTTGGAAGAAAAACAATGAAAAGAGTGGTTTGTACGTTCCCCCTGGTAGACGTGATACCACCACATCTAATTCTAGAAGTATGGAAGACATGATGGCTAAATTATTGAAAGGAGTGGAAGCAACGAGCGCGGGAGTTACTGAGGTAATTAATGATTTGTCCTCCATGAAACAACTAGTTGATTCTCATTCCACTTCAATCAAGCAAATAGAGCAGCAATTGAGCCAACTTTCAGCAGCACTCAATCAAAGAAAGGCTGGCACTTTACCTAGCGATACTGTGCAAAACCTAAGGAATGATGGGTTATGCATGGCCATCACTACCCGAAGTGGTAAGGTGCTGGAAACTTCAGAAAAAGACAAGCAAGTGGTTGACGAAGAAGTGGAAATTGATGACAAAGCGAAAGAGGAGGATGCCGCAGCAGCCTCACCTAACGTTCTTAACGACGTGCAGCCTGAAAAAGCTGGAAAACGGAACCAAGAGGAGAAGAAAACTGTGGAGAGAACACTTTCATACCCACCACCACCTTTTCCCCAAAGATTGAAGAAGGTGGCGGATGATACAAAGTTCAGCAAATTTATGAATATGTTAAAACAGCTGACCATTAATGTTCCATTAGTGGAGGCACTTGAAAAAATGCCTGGATATGCAAAATTTATGAAAGACCTGTTGGCAAAGAAGCGGGCAGCAAGTTATGAGTTAGCGGATAATGTTCATCATTGTAGTGAAATCGCTACAAGGTCGCTAGTTCAGAAGAAGGCTGACCCCGGAGCTTTCACTATTCCTTGCACCGTTGGATCTTTGAATTTTGCCAAAGCATTATGTGATTTAGGAGCCAGCATCAATTTGATGCCATTATCTATCTATAAAAAGTTGGGGTTGGGTGATCCTACTCCAACCAATATGAGGCTCGTCATGGCGGATAGGTCGGTAAAACGACCTGTTGGTATCCTATGTGATGTCTTGGTAAAGGTTTCTTCATTCATCTTTCCAGCAGACTTTGTTATTTTGGATTGTGAAGCGGACTCAGAGGTTCCCATAATCTTGGGACGCCCTTTCCTTGCTACAGGAAGTGTGCTCATTGATTTGAGAGCTAATGAGCTTTCATTCCGAATAAATGATGAAGTGGTTTGCTTTGATGTTTGCAAATCTATGAAGCAACCCAAAGATCCGAGTGTATTTTCGGTGGATGATGTTTTCTTTGATGATCCAAAAGAATTACTTAAAGAAGAGCAAATTATCGTTGACCCTTTGGCGGTTGTGCTCATGAATGGAGAGAGTAAGGATGTTGAAAATTGCCAAGAAGCTATTTGTGCTCTATCAGGATTAGGGACATATCGCTATGCTCCCAAGAAGCTGGACCTTGATCTCAAAAATCGACCCACACCACCAGCGAAGACTTCTCTTGAAGAGCCACCAATGCTAGAATCGAAAGAGCTTCCCGATTATCTAAGGTATGTGTTCTTGGAAAGTATAAATGTACTTCCGGTGAGTGCGGATGATTTAAGTAAACAGCACGTAGAGGCTCTCATCTCTGCTCTGAAGAGATACATGAGAGCTATGGGTTGGACTATTGATGATATAATTGGTATCCCTCCTACAAGTAAGCCTCATTATCGTCTGAATCCATTCAGAAAACGATCCACCATCTATCTCGACGAAGTCTAAGTACTCGAGGTAACTATGTCGTGCCGCGACAATAAATCAAGCGCTAGATGGGAGGCAACCCATCGTTTATCATTTTTCATTTCGTTTTTTTTTTACTTGTTTTGCTTTTGATAATGAAAATCCAAAAATAAGAGTCGTGCCACGACCAAAACTAAGGCGCTTGGTGGGAGGCAACCCATCGTACTAATTGTTTTCATTTGGTTTTAAGCAAAAATAGGTGCAAGAGGTATTCAACGAGGAGATTGATTTCAATTGACGATTTGGATGCATTGTATGGTAAAGTTGGTAAGTTAGGAATAGTGATGCATAAGGCTATGGATTGAGCATTGCTCATGCCAAACTAGGCATCGAGGAAGTCTAGGCCTAGGTAAAACTAGGCCACGAACGATGCACAACCTATCCTATAGCCTAAGGTCTCGGAATCTAGTGTGCTATACACTATGCGCCGCCCAGTCCTAAGTGTGCTTTTGACTATGCGCCGCCTATGCTATAGCATTAGGTCTCAGGATCTCATATGCCATAGACTATGCGGCGCATATGTCCCTAAATGCCATAGACTATGCGGCGCATATGTCCCATTATGCCATAGACAATGCGCCGCATATACCATGACTATGCCAAGCATTATGTGCCGCATATGTAGCATTTTTGTCTCCAAAACCGATTGTAAATGGGTCAAAACCCGACCCATTCTCTTCCTATATAAAGGGGACTTAGTCTTGAAACATAACCACACTAGAAATTAACCTAAAGGCACCGCATTCCCTCTCCAAATCATCTCAAAACTTTTTTCTTTGCTCTCCCACTTCACAAGAACATCTCCAAAGGCTTCAATCACGTAAGTACTCTTTTGCTCTTCATCTATTTTTTGTAAGTGCTACGTTGCTATGTCTATTATGAATTGCTACATCTTGAAGAAATATTGGTGATGTTAATGTGTTTGAATTGTTGATACAAAACCAAGTGAGTGAACATGAACGTTAGGATACTCTTAACTTGTTTCCGACTTGAATTTCATTTTGATGCATTGTTATGCTACTTGCGGAATTGCTACAGTCATGAACATCGCATACTCTTGTCACTTGAATACTTACATGTTAGAATGTCCCATTCATCGGAATAAGACTTATAGTTGCCCACCAACATAGGCGATTGTGATTATTGATAGAAACTATACCATGATGTAATCCCTATGTAGAAGTCTTGATATACCTAACATGAAAGTATTGCAAAGTTTGCAAGAAGTGATACATCTCTGATTTTCTTGTTGGAATATAGCTCCTAAAATATATGTCGACGAAATCTGAGTAATCGACCACTTTCACTTCACTGATTTGTGTCAACAAAACTAAGTGTGGGATGGTACCCCTACTGCTTGTGCATAGATTGTATCCATTGATATTGTGCTACCACTAACACTATTTCTAGTCTCAGGTAAAATGGCACCTAAAGCGAGACAAGGCAAGGAGAAGGCTACCACCTCCCAAAAGGGCAAAAAAAAAGAAGTCGCAAGGACCAAGGAGAACCCTCCTCGCTGCAAATACCTCGAATCACGCTTGGAATTAAGTGGGATACTTATGAGGAACTTCTGAGGATGACGACTCTGATGATGATTCCAATGCAAGGGGTATGACCCCAGACATAGAGGATAAGTCCAACCAACCAGGTTCCTCGTATTTATTTTCCACTGAGGACAGTGTCCCGACTAAGTGTGGGGTGGTGGTATTGCATGCTATACTTCTCTATTCGCATCTATGTTTGTTTGCTTTTGTTTCATTTTTTTTTCGTTTTGTTTTTTTAGTAGTTAAAATTTTTTTAGCTTCGCATGAAATTATTTTGATAGGCAGCATGAGATTATAACAAGAGTATGTGCTACAATTGTGACTATTGAGACGTTTAGGCTCTAGTTGTGACTCATTATGTGATATTGTGATTCAATTCCTTCACTTGTTGAGTCGAGAGTCTATACTACTCCCAATCAAGTCGACCATGTGCCTTGTGTGTGTGAGATAATCGTATAATCTATGTGTGTGGCTGATGCTAGAACTTGCCTGGTATGTATGCAAAGCGAAAATAAGGAGTGTAAGTTTAGGATATGATTTAGGCATTTCTTTGGCAACCCATATTTGTTTACCTTCAGTTTTACCTACCCATGGACATCATCCTAGTTAAACCCTTTTGAGCCTTTAGCCTATTTTCTTTGACAACCTTGTATGTAAGCCTAATCCATTTCTTTCAAGACCGTAATTTGATCCAAACTCCTAAGTGCTTTAAAGTGAAAAAGTCATGTGACAACATAAGAGGAAATTGGGTGAGTATGATGCTATAAATTGTAATGGTGCTTGAATGTGTTATGAAAAAGAAAGTGCTATCATAAGAGGTATGTTGTGAAAAGAAAAAGGAAAAGAAAGCTGAAAAGCGAGTTGTGCTTAAAATTGAAAAACAAAAGAGGAGAAAAAGGGTGGTAGAAGAAAAGAAAGAAGAAAGGTTGTGTGAAAGAAAAAGTGTTAATGATACAATGTGATGTATTAAAGCGCTTAGGAACTTAGTCACTATTCCTGGCCAAAATAGTCCTACCCGTCCCTTAGCCTACATTACAACCATCAAAAGACCTACTTGATCCTAAGCTTAGCATTCTGACATTTAGTAGAGTATTACATTAAGGGCAAGCCTATGGTCATCAGTTGCTTCGTATGAATTCTTTGTGAGAGCGAGAGCAAGGACATTTTGATACCCATGTTTGAAAAATATGCTATATTTGTGAGTGATTATGGGTACTATATGGTGAGACACACATGGTTGATGAGTTTTGGATAGTTGTATATGATTCTATGCACTTTAACGTTTGCATGCGAGTTGATCACCATCACGAGTCTATACTTGAGGTTAAATTGTTTCTACTTATAATCGGAAAGCTACTCTTGGTTGATAATCGTTGTGCTTGTCTTAATAAATATTTTGTGTTGTTACTGTAAAAACCTTAAGTTGATGCTTAGAAGGACATGATATGTTGTTCGAAGACGAACAAAGCTCTAAGTGTGGGGTGTTGATGATAGGCGGATTTACACGCCTATATCAATATATTTTGCCCATATTTTAGCCTAGTTTTGAGAACAAATTATATATTTCATGCACTTTTAGTCCTTTTTCCTGTAAATGAGCTAATGAACATGATTAGTAAAGTTTCAGGTATAAATGATGCAGAATTCAGCATTTTATGGCTTACTTGACGCAAAAGAAAGCTCACGAAGGAAGGGAAGGGAGTTTACACGCCTAAGGACCAAAACTGTTGCATGGAAAATCTGTCCCGGGCTAAAACAGCAATTCTGAAGACTTTGGGGACTTACAGACACAAAGCTGGATTTTGACAATGATACATTAACCTAGTACAATTAGGTTATGTATTTCATTATTTTATGTGGATTATGATAATGTTACCTTAACCTAGTACATTTGGGTTAAGGATTTCATTAGTCTAATAGAATTTGGTTATTTATTTCATTAGCTTAGTAGGATTAGGATATGGGTATTATAAATACCCTATCATGCTAGAGATTTTAGAACATCTTCTTAACTTCTCGTCTTACAATTCAATTCTATTTTTCTTCTTCTACTCTTCTATTCTTAAATTCCACAACAAGAGAATCGTTACTTGCTAAGGAATCACGCCTCACGCCTATCACTTGATCTACACGCCATTACTCAATATCGTGATATAATAACAATGTCAATCGTGATTTCCTTCGCATTCATGGGTAACTAAACTTCTCTGTTGGGGTTATGGAAGTCGTATGAGATACTATCTATTGCTGTGAGTTTGTGAGTTCGAGGCACGTATATTGCTTATATCATTATTCTCTTTATCTTAATCTACATTCTTTGCGGTTGCAAATGCAAGAATACGCCAGTCTAACATTTAACTTGTTCGAGAGAAAATTTATTTGTCTGGAAAAGAGATAATGTCAAGGTAGTAGGACACTCTTTCCTATTAAAAAGCTAGTGCCGTAACTGGACTAACCTCTTGGAGAATTCATACCGTTAGACACGTTTTAAGCTCGAGAGAATTAAAGTGAAATAGTCCTTGTTTAGGTCGAGAGACGCTTGGATTTACCATCGACTACAATCCTCTATAAGCAATTGCATGACAGAATTCTACACACTCATAGCCAATAGAGACGTATACCTCAGAAGGTGGACATAACCCCAACGCTTCAATTCTCATTGTTTACAACCAACGTAACAATCTCTCTCTTTTTACTTTATTATTTTCAGCTTTTGTTTACATTACTTGCAAGACAAGAATCCCCCCTTCTTACGAGACTTGCACCAAAAGTTTAGTAATTTTACTTACTTGTTGGCCAAGCTATTCCCTGTGGGATCGACACCCAACCCAGGTTGGGTTCTATATTTGCTAACGACCGTTTTACACTCAAACGAGAGCTGTAGATTGAGCGTTATCAATTACACAATCTGAAAGTTATGCTCGTAACTCAATTTTATTGAGCAAGCAACTTTATGTATGTCAAACTATAGGTTGACAATAAGCGTACAAATGATCATCTTATATCGATGCATCTTAATATATCACATGACAGGTGAACGGGCCCTTATTTACCTTTTCTTTTCTTTTCAGATTTTAAGGTATCCAATCCCAAAATTAATTGGTCCAACCAACTTATCATGAGAACAAGCAACATTCAAAGTTCATGAAAAATTTTCTAATTCTTCAATATGTGTTTAATACTTAGTATGCACATCTTTGGGATGTCACAATCGTTTATGTCAATTTATGAACTTTTATTTTAGCAAACTCCAAGTTTACCATGACATGTACCTTTTACTTTAGTAAATTTCAGATTTACTATTACATGAATAAATCTTAGATTTACTACTTAAGAAGTAGATTTTAAAATAACTCTTCTCAGTTATTATGCCTCATTCGGAGGTGAGGTGAGTTATGATACCATTACAATCAAGTCCACGTTTGTATTGAAACAATTGAAATCCTCATTCCCCAAGAATGAAATATAATTGTACATTAAGCCTATCAAATTATGATAGTTTTTCACCTCTTTCAAAATATTGCTAATTCATGAGCAAATCGAGATGTGCATATAATGTAGAGAATTTTTCTCTAACATACCATATAATCATAATAAGCGTGTGAACATATTATCACTTTTGATGATTATTATCATATTGTCCCTCCACACTTATATCCGTGCATTCAATTACATATTTTTTTCAGACATATTATGCACTGCTACCACATTCACTTCAGAGAATAAAGCATATTCAATGAGACATGTGGCATGACTTTTCACCAAATACACATTATTTTGCCTTAGCCATCATAATATCATCAATATGGTGCATTGAGATTCAAACTCAATGTCTTACCCATATAAAGGAGTCTTAGGCATAAATCGATGGGACTTGAACCCAAAAACTTATCATTTTAGTGCATCAAAGTATCAGGATTTAAACCCAATGTATTTCCCTCTTGGTGCGATAGAACTTGAATTCACCATCTTACCCTCAATATTAAAAGATGGTCAGATTCGTACCAAAAAAAGTGAGGCTCAATCTAGAATGAAAATAATATAATACCTTAAAGAAGCGGACAATAAACAAAGTAGTGAATAAATTTATATGATTATAATGTCATTAAAAAATACAAAAGTGCATATTTATTCAATTCTGCCATTAAAAGTTATTTTCCTTTCAATTGCTAGGCTTCAGTGCATGTAATCAGTAGGATGGTATTATTCTTGGAAAATGATAATTACGTGAGTAATAATATTAGCCTCATGAAGATGAAGTTGTTATATAATAATCTGATTATGAGTACTTACCTTAAGCAATCTATTTATGCCGAGCAAATTATCATGTTTGTGAACAAAGAACAATTGTTTAGCATCGTGGTGATTAAAGACTCGTGCTGATAATGTGTTATAAAATATAAAACAAAAAAAGAAGAATAGAGAGAGAAGGGAGAGTGATTATTATTTCTCTTGAGAGATCTCTTGATCGGGTCAATTACAATGAAGGAAAATCCCTTTATTTATAGGGAAAGACTAACCTTAGGGTTTCTAACTTTTCCATAAATAGACATTCACTATATATGGTAAAGTATTTATAACAATTTTGATATTTTATTTAGTGATAAAAAGGTTTGAGACCATCAGATGATGCGAATTTTACCAAGTGTAATTGGTATAATTAATGTATTAACTTTGTTTTTTTTCTTCAGAAATTAGCTAAATTTTTGAATGGTGCAATGTGGGCAAAATGGAGGCTCGTTTTTGGAGTTGAGTATAATAAGAATGTGCCACTAAAATTTAAAGGTAAGTTTTATAAAGGAGATTAAACCGACTATATATGTTGTATGAGGCAAAGTATTGTTGGTCAATAAAGAAATCTCATTTTTTGAAGATGGAGTCGCGGAAATGCGGATACTGAGGTGGATGTGTGCAAGCATAATAGGAGAAACAAGATCAAAAATAAAGATATTCGGGATAAGGTAGGGTAGTATCCAAGGTAGACAAGATGTCGAAAAGTGAGATTGATCGAGGTGGTTCAAACATGTGAAGAAGAGAGCCGCAGATACCCTCATAAGGAGGTGGTGTGAGGTTGGTTGTGGTGAGGTTTAGAAGAGGTAAAAGGTAGTTCGAAGAAGCATTAGAGAGAGGTGATTAGTCGCGACATGACACATTTCTAGCTTACTAAGGACATTATGACATTATATAGGAAGTTATGTAGGTCGCAAATTAGAGCGGTAGGTTAGTATATAGTTGAGTGTCATCTTGATGTCCAACGAGATATAGTTCTCCTTATATATCAATAGTATTAGAACCATTCTCATAGTTTCTGATCCCTCGATTTCTGCTACTACATGTTGTTTAATTTATTATGCTTATGGATGTCAAACGGGTCGGGCCGGGCCAACCCGGAACCAGCCCTTCTATTTTAACCGGGTTGAGGGTCGGTTAAAGGCCGGTTTTGGCGCTAGACGGGCCGGGCCGGGCCAAACAGTAAAAAAATTAAAACCCACCCTAACCCGGCTCACTTAACCCAACCCGGTCAAACCCACCAAAACTCGGTCAAACCCGGTCAACAATATAAAAAAAAAACTTTCTTTCAATATACATTACATATACCCACCTATATACATTATAAATACGTTAAATAATATATATACACTATATATATAGTATATACTACATTAGAATTTAAAAAATATATACACATATACACAATTAGTCAATTACTCATATATACGCACCATTCAATGTATATATACTACTACTTATAAAATATACTACAATATATATACATTACAATATATATAGATATACTTATATACTAATTCATAAAACATATACACATGTATACGTTAAATATACAAGATATATACATGTGTATATGCACCATACAATGTATATATACTACTACTTATAAAATATACTACAATATATATACATTACAATATATATAGATATATTTATATACTAATTTATAAAACATATACACATGTATACGTTAAATATACACTTCTATAGAAGATATATACATGTGTATACACACTATTCAATGTATATATACTACTACTTATAAAATATACTACAATATATATACATTACAATATATATAGATATACTTATATACTAATTTATAAAACATATACACATGTATACGTTAAATATACACTTCTATAGAAGATATATACACGTGTATATGCACCATTCAATGTATATATACTACTACTTATAAAATATACTACATTATATATACATTACAATATATATAGATATACTTATATACTAATTTATAAAATATATACACATGTATACGTTAAATATACACTTCTATAGAAGATATCCAATTTATAAAACATATACACATGTATACATTAAACATACACTTCTATAGAAGATATGTATACGTGTTTACGCACCATTCAATGTATATATACTACTACTTATAAAATATACTACATTATATATACATTACAATATATATAGATATACTTATATACTAATTTAGAAAATATATACACATGTATACGTTAAATATACACTTCTGTAGAAGATATATACACAAATATACAAAACATATGCTGCTTAATATAATAAATTAATAATATTTGGTAGTAAATTAATAATATATTAGAAGTAAGTTTTAAATTTAAAGTAGAAAACTAGAAATTCAATTTAAAATTTTAAATCGTTAAATGAAAAAATATAAAAAACAAGAACTAAAGAGTGAATGAATTTGGGAAATTTTGTTGATTGCAAAATGATCCAAAATTTATAATTTACATGAATGAAAAATCTACAAATTATGCATCATTTTTTCCAACTCATTCATGTTAATATTAACGGGAACTTGCATAGGATAGTCGAAGTCAACGGGGGCAAAACCATGCATTGAACTTGATTCTGCTGAGTTCTCCCGTGAAGTCATAATTTCTTCAAGTTTCAGCTCGTTGCTCGGCTCCGGTTCCATTCCTTGGTTTCTTCTTTCCGCTCTAATCCAATCTCTGAGGCAAACTAGAACATTCATTGCATTGCTTCCCAATGAGTGTCGGTTGTCTCCAAGCTGCTGTCGTCCCTGACTAAAGGCGCTCTCTGATGCAACGGTTGACATTGGAACATTCAAGATATCTCTAGCTAATCTTGAAAGCACAGGATATTGTGTTTCATTACTCCTCCACCAATCCAACGTGTTGATTGGTCGTCTGCGATCCTCTGGTGCCGTTCGAAGATAATATTTCAGCTCTTTTCGATAAGTTGATGTGTAAGTTCTCTCATCAACATTGTTCCAACAATTTAAATCATAAAACGAATCAGGAAAACCACTATGTGCCGGCCTTTTAGAAGATGATGGCTCCTCGGGAGGATGAGGAGCGACAGTTGGAGTGATATTTGTACGTACGGCTAAATCAAATAAATCAGCATAGTGATTATATAATTTTTCTATGTTATCCTTTGCATCAGCCGTAGCCGTCCACAAATCAGGTTGTACTTGTTTAGAATCATGGTTAGTATTTATTTTTAAGTTAGTATAAATAAGAGTACTAAAGTGGCACATATTATTATATTTCATGCACGGATTTAGCATAGCACTAACCAAGTAAATAGGGAGAATCGGAAAAAAATATTTTTTAAATTTCGTAAACATGGTGCCAACAGCTTCTTTATAACCTTCTTTATTTTTATATTCTTTGAGCAAACCAGAAATATCGGCTATATATATGTCAAAATATTACAAACAGTAGGATAATAAGTACCAAAAAATTCAACCGTAGCTACATACAAATTTTCTAAACATTTAACAAGATCATTAATTACAACCCAATCAGAATTATGTAGCATGCAATCAGCAGAATCAGCAAATGAACCGCAATGTTGGTTAAAAGCTAGTGTAATAGGAATTCTATATTTATAACAAGTTTTTAAAAATTCATACGTAGAATTCCATCTAGTATCAATTTCCTCAGGCATCAAAATCGGTGTAAGTCCATTTTCTTGACATTTAACTTTAAATTCTCTAATTCTCGATCTACGATTATTTTCTTGAATAAAACCAACGGCAAGATGAATTTTTTCAATATAAAGCTCAAAAAACTCAAGACCATCTTTTACAATTAAATTATATATATGACATGCACACTTAATATGAAAAATTTCAGGCAAGGGCGGAGATAGCGTAGATTTTAATTTTTTTTATAGCAGTCTTGTTGTTAGAAGCATTATCAAAAGCAATACATAAAATTTTATTTTCGATACCATAATATCCGGCAATTTTAACAATAGAATCAGCAATAAATTGTCCAGTATGTTTACGATCTTCATCATATAAAAAAGCAAGAATACGTTTTTTCATCACGAAATTACTATCCATCCAATGACAAGTAACGGTTAAATAATCATTTTTATTTACAGCACGACCAAGATCAGAAGTTAGGGACAATCTACATTGAATATTTTTTAACAATGTTGATAAATAAAAACAATATTGTGAATGAAGTCTAAAAATATCAGACCGACAAGTAGTTCTAGGAATACCGTTAAACATAGGATTATAAATTGCTTGTATATAATGAATAAAGGCATCAGAAGAAGGAAAACTAAAAGGCAAACAATCCACAGCTACCATTTTAGTTATTTCTTCCCGGTCCCTCAATTTATTATACTTCTTCGCTACGTGAGCGGTTGCTGGGTCCATTCTAGTTTGTGTTGGCCCACCAACATCCCCACCACCTTGTGCAATATTTAACTCTCTTTTGTGATCTTCAGCTATATGTCTCATTAACGTACCCGTACCCCCTTGCTTGCCTCCACTTCTATGTTTATATATTTGTTGACAAATATTGCACCTCAATATTTGTTATACGTTCAAAAAATTGTCATGCAACACTAGTTCTTTTACGAGGTCTTGGGGCACTGGGAGGACGGAGAGGGAGATTAACCGATTCAGATCTAACGTTAGCATCTCCTACTGCGGGAGTCTCAGCAATATTTTCATTATCTTCGTCTAAATTAACCGCATCTACTTCATTTTCTTCTTCTATACCGTAATTTTCCTGAGCTTCTACATAATCCATATCGTGAGCACCTACACCTATTTCTTCCACAAAAGGTGTACCAAGCGGTACCGAAGGCGAAGGCACACGGGTATATCTACTACTTGAACTACCTCTACCGCTAGTAATTCGCTTTTTACTACCACTACCGCTTCCGGGACATAAAATTTTAACACCTTTAGTAGCGAGGTTTCTTAATTTATCCATAATATAAATTAAATTAAACTAAAAATATTCAAAATTCACAAATATAATAAAATTAAATATTAAACAATTAATACAATAAATAAAAATTAAACGTAATAGATGGAACGACAATACCGAATTTTGGAAGTATCCGAAGGTTGCGACTTTAGAAACTTCCGCTCGTACTTTGTAAACGGAAAATTTAAAAAATAAAGTGAACACTTTAAGAAATTAAATATATTGAATATTTGAGAATTGAGATTTGAGAGAATGAAAAATTGTGTGAAAAATGATTTGAAGTTGTAGTGTATTTATAGAATTTTTTTTTGGAATTAAAAAATATTTTTTAAAGTTAAATTTTATTTTATTTTAATAAATGGGCCCAAACTAGCCGTTTGGACCCAAAAACGGCTATATAGCCGTTGGGCCAACGGCTAGTTTGGCCCAAAATCCAATTTTTATTTTTATTTTTTTTAAAAAAAAAAAAAAAGTATCTGAGCCGGACCGATTAACCGGCGGGCCTGAATCGAGCTTGGTCCGGGCCGAGTTAGTCGGGCCCATTTTAAAAAAATAACCGGTCCGGGATCCGGAACCCTAAAATCCTAGGGCTTATCGGACCGGGTCAAATCGAGCCGGGTTAGCCGGGCCGGCCCACTTGACACCCTTAATTATGCTTCAACGCTATCTTTTTGTTGTTGTTATGGTTACTATTCATTTTCTCCGTGTGCTTTTCAATGCTTTCTTTATTACTACTTGCAGTGTCTTTATTACTTTTGTTGCTCCTTTTAATTGTATTACATGAGCTGTTGTGGGTCTTTCGAAAATAATTTCTCCATCTTCATGAGGTTAAAAAAAAAAAAAAAAATACGTGCGCACTCTATTCTCCTCAAACTTCATATGTGAAATTTTCACTGAATATATTATTATTATATTACCCACGTTTTTGGTGAGTTGAGTTAATTAACTAATACCTCCGCCGAATAGAGCTCAGGTAATCAATAAATGATCAACGTATGTGCAAACTAATTGAACGATCCCTGTAATATATAAAAAGTTATTTTAAGTTTGGATTTAGGCCACACATTTTATTCAGTCTATACCGTCCTATTCTCATATTTCCCTTTCAATTTCAATGCATGCATGCATGCACGCTTTGTCACCCCGTGAAGATGGATGGCCATGACTAAAGATTTCATTTTCACACCAAAAATGGGAAAAGGCATCGTTTTCACCCCAAATTATACCTGAAAAGTCAAAGTCACACCTAAACTATACTAGTGACCTATTACACACCTAAATTATAAAAAAGTAAAACTATTTACACCCTGTCAGGCTACCACCACTTGCATGTAGTGTAGCGTTTTACACGCGCTGCCACGTCAGCACCACGTCAGTAAAAAGTATCATTTTTTCATAGTTAAGGTGTGTAATAGGTCACTTATATAGTTTAGGTGTGGATTCAACTTTTCGACTATAGTTTGGGGTGGAAACTATGTTTTTTTCCTTAATGTTTTTAGCCGTTTACTTTTGTTATTTAATAGGCTAGACGCGCCTAAAATAAGTGTAACACACGCGCCTTAGAATGGGGATCGCGGGGAGGTAATAATATCACTTTTATATAGTTAAGGTGTGTAATAGATCACTTATATAATTTAAATGTGGCTTAGACTTTTCTTGTATAGTATGGGATGAAAATGATGTTTTTTTCCCCACCAAAAATCAACGACATACATGTGCATGCCTTCATAGGGTGGACCTAGCCTATAAGGTATGTGAACTCAATATATTTTATTCTGACTTAATATTTATACTAAATTTTTTATATATAAAATCTTAATTGGTGAACGGAGTTACTCTTTCGACCTCAATTATTTGTGCGACATTATTTGATTAGGTATGGAGTTTAAGAAAGAAATAAAGACATTTAAAATTGTGGTCCAAAACAAGCCTTAGATACTCATCTGGATGTAAATCTATCTCATTAAGGATAAAAGGATGGAATTTTAAAGTTAAAACTGTTTCTCAATATAAAAGAGATGACATTATTTTAAGATGGACTAAAAAGAAAAGTGTATCACATAATTTGATCACATGAGCAATGTTATTACTTCAAAACGTTATAAGAATTTAAAATTTTCAAATGTCAAATTCCAAATTCAACAAAAACAACAATAACTTATATTCAATATATTCTCACCGAGTGTTCGCAGTCTAAGTGATTTGAGTTATGACTGTTCCCAAGTGTGGCTAACTCTACCAAGAAAATATCAAGATACAAAACCTGCACACCCATCATGTGACAAGAATACCTCATATGGTTTCACACTCCCAATTGTGTGGCATTGAAAGGGACTAGGCTTTTCTTCTTGAAACTGAAAAGCTAATGATATCCAAAAATTTTGCATCCTTTGATTTATTTTATGGTTTTCAATATAATAGAAAAATAAAATTGGCAACTGACCAAAAGATCAATCTAATGTATAACCAACCAACGTTCTAAAGAAAAATGTATGCAAATGGCTTCTAATATATACATTATTATCGTAGGCACTTTAGTTAGTTAAGATTTATGGGTGTGTTCCGTATAGTTTATTACTTATTTTCTTGTATTCGGTATATAAGTAAAATTATTATCCTAGAAATATTTGTATATTATTTAGCTAGAAAAATAATATGGGAAGATTGGTGGGTGGATAGTGACGCGTGAAGCCAGAATTTTTACGAAAGAGTTCAAATTATGAAGAAGTGAACATATAAATTAAGAAGTTAAAAGGAGATTCGACATCTACTATATATACAAAAAAAAAATTAAGAAAAATGAATAAAAGCATCCTTAAACTTGTCACCACAATTTACTTTAGCACTTTAACTTTACAGACATTTAAATAGCCCCTAAACAACTTGCAAGTATAGTAAATACCACCTCAAAAATATAATACCACTCTCACAATGAAGAGTGCATTACTCACGCGCCACGTCACTACCACATCACTGCCACATCAGAACCAGATCAAATATTATTTTGATTTTGATTTTTTTTCATTCCGCTCTCCCTTTCCCATGGAAGCAAGAACATGCAACTTTAATTTTGATTTTTTCATTGTCAATAATTTGAAATTTATTGACGTCAAGTAATCGAAAAATTAATTAATTCCCATAGTGTGATTTTGAGATTGCACCTTTATGTAAGTACTTATTCAAGAATTTATCATCAATTTCTTTTTTTTCAAATTTTTTTCTTTCATTAACCTGTATCATCTTCTTCTCCTCCGATTACTGCTTCTAATTTTTCTTTTCATAGCATTTTTTTATTAAAGAAATGGATATTTTAAATTGCATATTTGGAAACTATAATGAATATTTCTAGAAGCAAGATGAAGTTTTTCCTTTAGATGATGATAGGAGTTCGAGAAAGAAGAAGTAGAAGGGAGATGGTTGGAAGAAGGATGAAAGGGGTGCGAGTTTGTAGAAGAAGAAGGGTGAGGGGTGGGGTTTGAAGAAGAAGGGTGAGGGTGGGAGTGGGAACTCGGAATCAAAATGAGCCACAGAACTAAAAAAGTGATCAAAATAGGCTATCTATTCAAAAAGTTACCAAAATAGACTAAACGTAATAATTTATTACATTTTTCACTTTTTGTTTAACGATCAACTAACGGAGTTGACTTTCGTAAAAACGTAAGAATTTCTTACGTTTTACATATTTTTTATAAAACGTAAGAAATTATTACGTTGTGTCAGAAAAAAACGTAAAACGTAATAATTTCTTACATTTTATACGTAAATCGAGGGGAAAATGCAGTGACAATTGTCAAGTCATATTAAATGTAACTTTTCAGAAATTAAAAAGTGCTTCACGTATCTTTCGTAAATCGAAGAAAAAAATTCATTGAATTGTCAAGTCATAGTAAATGTGACTTTTCAGAAATTAAAAGTCGTTCAACGTAATACTTTGTTACGTTCTTTGACTTTTTAATTTCCTGATAGAACGTAACATTTTCTTACGTTATTACCTTTTCTTGAATCCGTTCTTTTCTCAAAGGTCCCAGATCTGGTCCCCCATTATCTCTCTTTGATCCCACCGCACCTCACTTTCCGGCAAACCCCTTATTCTGGGACCCCTTCTCTTTTCCGGCGAACCGCCATTAATAAAAGATCCCAGATCTGGTCCCCCCATTATCTTCTTTTTGATCTCACCATCCCTCACTTTCCGGCGAACCCCCTTATTCCGGTGATCCCTTTTTCTTTTTCGGCGAATCGTCATTAATAAAAGATAATATTTTTATGCTTTTAGTTACCATATTTAGGTGCATATTGTGTTGAGTAGTTTTGTTAAATTAGATTATGAGCTGCTATTTTTCTCAAAATTAAAAAGAAGAGTACAAAACAAAGCAAAATCAAAGAGTAAAATAATTTATTAATAACGAGGGGAAAAATAGTGAGGATTGAAAATTACAAAAGTGTGGACGTTGGGATTCTCTGTCAAAAGCAGAGAGAATTTTATTATTGACATGAATGAAATATATATTTTTTTACTTAGAACATTTTATTGTTCTTTACTTGGCAAGTTCTGTGCATGTGCAATTAGATTCCACTAACCATACTTCTTTGCTTAATTAAAACCTAATGAGATAGCATAATTTCCTACTAGTTATTCTTCACATATTACATTTTCTCCGATAAATATATACTCAAATACATTAAAAATTTACAAATCAACGTAGTAACTTAGATAGTATTCTCAAGAAATAAAAAAAATGGACTAGAAAATCAGTTAAAGACACTGATAATATAAAGTGTAAAAGTTGACTAATCTTCAACTTTATTCTAATAAAATAGAATCAATGAACAATTCCTTCATTCTAAAGTACTTAGGTAAAACTTAACTAATCACTTTCATTAATTTCGTTTGTATTTGCAATATTTTTAGTACTCAATTTTTTTTTTGCATCGATTCTAAATCTTCACTTTGAAGTTATATTAGAAGATGTGATGTGATGAATGAAAATTTTCTATTATGAGTTGATCAAACTCACCCGATATTATACTTCCGTCTAATTCTTGATATGCCAAATATGACGACTAATAGTAAAAAATTATTTTTAAAATAGTGGACTTAAAGTATTGATTCCCATATTAAGTTGTCAATAATTTACCAAAATGATATAGACAAAACTAAAGGTCATATAACATGCCATGCCCATAATTTTTGTTTATTAAAGTTCTGAAACTCCACCAATATCATGTTTCTTATATTATCAATTTTAAGGTACATAAACAGAAAGTTTACATTATCGATTTTAAGTTACATAAAAAGAAAGATTACAGTAGTTGAATATGTTGCTTGCATTGTTGATTAAAGTTCTACGATTCTATCGGTATGATATTGCTTGCATTGTTGAATATTTATGGTGTATAAAAAGTAAGGTTACAGTAGAGTAATAGTTGTCTTTATTTATTAAAGTTCTGAAACTCCATCTATATGAGGTTGCTTATATTGTCGGTTTTAAGTTGTATAAAAAATAGGGTTACAATTGACTAATAACTTACACAAAATCTATCAATGACAGTCAAATCTTAATTTTTTGAATGCATTTGAATGAATGAACTGAATTTAATTATGGGTGCAGGTTGTTAATTAAAATGGAGCGTGGCGTGCATCCCGATCCTGTTGAACTTACACTACTTAGACTATAGAGTCATCATCGATCGGAGTGGCTGTGGAAAGAAGAAATACCATACGATTTGTGCATCAGGCCTATCAGGATCGAGATGGCTTGGTCTCTATTTACCTCGCACCCGCTGCATCAGCGTGTTGAAGAATACTTATCCAGTGCGGGATTATATGATGTCGTAAGAGTTGGTAGAATGCAGTATGATCGACATCTTCTTACGGCCATGGTTGAGAGTTGGAGGTCGGAAAGTCATTGCTTTCACCCGCCTTTCGGTGAGGCAACGATCACACTTCAGGATGTACAAGTCTTGTTTGGTTTACGTGTTGATGGTCACCCAATTTATCTAGTGGATGTTTTCAGTAGGGGTCAGTCGTGGCGTGATATGCTAGAGGCCCTCACGGGATATGTTGGCCTCATTAGTGGTAGAGTTTTGTGAGTTTGACGAATCTAACCGATTTCATTAAAGATAAGTTAGAAATGGAACCCATTGGAGACGATAATCACTATCACTCTGTGAGCTTGAACGATAATTTAGCTGATCAACATTGTTGATATTCTCATGAACATTGGTTTGATCTTGCGTAATATTAACCCCTAAATATGAAAAATAAAATATATAAATATATACGTTTATCATATTAATTAAAACTACTCAAATTAAACTTCAATTAGTGAACGTACCGATAATAGTCAGTTGCACCAAAACTAGACGACCCATGCACATTAGAGAATGTTTCAGCATTTTTCATCGATCCAAACTGTGAAGTCTGTCCAAAATAATGATCCTGTTCATAACTTGGAGCAATATTCATCTCATTTTGTGGTAAACACCTACGAACATAAATAATAGTCAAAACTATAATATTTTATCAATTTTTTTTGATAAAATAGACACAAATTAATGAATGTTACCGGTCATTTTCATAAATAGTTTTGTTCAAATCAAAATCATATTTTCCGGTATGAATATTTTGATATTGAGTCATTTGAGGAAAATCGCTAGACTGAGGAAACACATCATTTAATAAAGGAGAACGACAATAGCTAGACCTGGGCTCCTTCCTCACATACACTTCAAGCACGGTTAGCTTGATTTGATCTATGTAGTCATTCGGAGCCCTCAAAAAATCACCCAACGAATCGTCATCATTAATAAGCCATTCGCCAAAATTTATTTGACCTTGACCTAAAAATGACGTTGGATATTTTCCAATTATAATCAATTTATAATCGAAATTGTTCAAACCCATTCTTTTATAAAGTGAATCACATAATTTTTTAAATCGAAGATCCAGTGGATACTTGACATTGTATTTCGGGGAAAAATTATAATGTATGGTGTTTTCATCATAAATAATGTCACCATCCCAAACGAAAGAAACTCTAACTTTTGGTTCCGAAGACATTCTACGTGATTGAAACTATGAAAGATGAAGGGATGATGAAAATGTTACAGAATGGTGAAACAATAAGTTGAAGGCATTCTTATATAGTGTTTGTAGGGGCTAGGGAGCCAAAAATCAAACGGAACAAAAATATAATGTATCAGTTAATTATTTACTCCTTTTTGTGACACGACACATAAAAAAATATACTTTCAGAACAAACAAATTTAGAAAAAATATAAAAGATTTTCAGCTATGCAATTTTAATTATTCAGTCCATTTGTATGATATGTCACATCAATAATTATACATTTACCTGACAAAATTATAAAAAAATATAATTTTTCTATTATGTTTTACTAAAAAAAAATATTTATTGAGTACTATTTATGAAAGAAGAAGTCAAAAATAATTAACTCCATGACACTTGAATTAACAAAATAAATCAATAATTTTTTTTAAAAAAAAAACCATTTACATTTTACATACTTTTGATGGGACAATGAACAATTTCTTAATTTTTTTTTTGTGTGTAAAACGTAATAATTTATTACACTTTCCAAAATTTCAATTATCTCTCTTCCTATTTATTACTCTATTCCTATTTATTATCCCTCTTCCTCCATCACTTTCATACTCTAAATCAAAATTTCATTCTATTGCCTTTTCTGTTATCTACTTATTTCTAACTCCATGAATTATAACAGGAGACTTGTTTGTGCATGTGGGTCTCCTCCAATTCTGAGAATTTCAGGGTCGAATGACAACCCCAGACGTAGATTCCTCGGTTGTATGCATTATGGTGTATGTAATTTTTATATTTTCTCGTCTTTTTTTTTCTTTTATGTTCTGCAACGACTAAATTTTATCACTTTTTATTTTATGAATTCCAGTCTCTATTTCGAACTAGTTGCAACATTTTTGATTGGTATGATCCAGAATTTCCACGTCAAGCAAATATTGTGATCTTGGATTTGTTGAAGAAGACTAACAAACAACAAAAAAAGTTGAAAGGCAAGAGGCTATTGAAGCTAATTTTGTGCATTAGTTTCATATGTAATGTGATGATGTTCATTTATGTTTTGTGTCGTTGAATTGAAAATCGATGTTGGCGTACGTAATGGTGCATTAGTTTGATAAGATAGTGTATTTTGACGGATCTAGTTGTATTTTTTTTGCTGATTAAAGCAATATATTTGTAGTTATACTTCTAATATTTCTTTGCTATTGTTGGATTCTTTGTAAGAAGATGAAAACTTTTATTATTTATAGTTATACTGGTTATCAATTTTTAGTTGCAAAATCGAAGATGAAAACTTCTAGTATATTTATATATATATATTATGTAGTATAATCTTATTGGGTTATCGATTTAACAAATAAAAAAATCAAAATCGTACAAATAATACAATAATTTTTTTAATAAAATCGTACCAATAAAAATGTTATTGATTTATACATTATCATATATATTTATCGGTACGATTTTCTAGACTCCTAAATTAAATTATGATTTTTTACACCATTAATTATAATATGAAACGAATTTGTGCATGTGAGTCTTCTCAATATCCTAATCAAAACACTAATTGAAAACTACAATGAATCACTAACCGAAAAAATTAATTTCATATTTTTAACCAAGAAAATATAATTCTTGTATATAGTAGCTTATTTGATCGACGAAAATTTAACATTTCACTATTTTGAGGTAGAGAAAAACTCAAAAATATAATTTTTTAGACAGAAATCGAATAATTAAGGATAGAACTAATTATTTTTTGACATAAAATAAATATAATAAAATTGTTAAATTAATTATCTAATTGATACTTCTTTTTTATATATATAAATGTAAAAAAAATTATTACATTGACCAAAAATAAATTATTTTGATTAACTATAAAATGTAGTAAAATAATTTAACTACAAAAAATTTAAAAAATTAGAATTGTTAAAAGGTTTTGTTAAAAGTAAAAGTTTACAAAAGGTTGGTGTGGGACGGATGAGACTAATGAGAAAAAAGTAGGACAATTTTTAATTATGGGGACCACATCAACTTTTGAAAAAATGAAAAACGTAACTTATTATTACGCGGAATTAAATTTTTCCTCAAAATGACATTTAATATGATTTGACAATTCATTGACTTTTTTCTTCTCGATCATCATATAAACGTAAAAATTTGTTACGTTTTATATTTATTTTTTTGTAAAACGTAAGAAATTCTTACGTTTTATAAAAAATGTGTAAAACGTAAGAAATTCTTATGATTTTACGAAAGTTAACTCCGTTAGTTGACCGTTAAACAAAAAATGGAAAACGTAATAATTTCTATTTTGATATTTTTTTAAATAAATAACCTATTTTGATCACTTTTTAAATTTCGTGATTCATTTTGGTTCCGAGTTCGTGGGAGTGAGGGTTGAAAAAGATGAAAAAGGTGGGACATGGGTGTTTTTATTTACCATTTAAAGTATATTTTTCATTATATAATAATTAAATTAGTAGGATTATCCTTTTTTTATTAAAAAAAATGCGCGTTACAATTTATTTTTGGGCCACATCAATCATTAAGGTGGATGGCTATTTAATTCAAAGATGTTTATGGAGTATTTAAATGTGCGTAAAGTTAAAATATTAAAGTAAGTTATGGTTACAAGTTTAAGATTGATTTTCTACATTTTTTCTAATTTTAACCTGTATATATAATATAATTTTTCGTATAAGAAAGTTCGGATGAACCCATTTGAATCCGCTTGCGGTAGGTTAGGGGTGAGGGTGTGGAGGCTATGGTATTGGAGTGAAAATATCAAAAAATATTTTTATTCGTACCGACAACACCTTGTAACTCCACTAACAGGAGTTATAAGGTGGTCACAATGAATTTCAGTTGAAAGTTAATGGTCGTAGATATTCAAAATCAAAATCAACAACTTTTAGAAATGGACGTGCCTCTCCAATCGTTTGCCATCTTAATCAGTACTTCAATCAACTCAAATCTTAACACGTGTATAATATCATGTTTTTATTTCTTTTTTTAACCTTTTCCCCTTAATATTGTCTTTTTAGAAAAAATTAAAGCACTTCTCTTTCTTCCTCGTCTCTTCCACTTCCACTTCCACTTCCACCATAGCAGATCTTCCTCTTCTTCTTTTTTCATTTTTGATAAATTGAAGAAAAAAGTTGAACATGGACAGACCAAAATTATGAATTAGGGACAAATTTGTTCTTGTTTAAAACTCCTTCACCAACAAAAAATCAAAATGGCCAATATAGTGTCTTTACTCTATCTGTAAATTGAACAAAAATAAGAAATTGAACTGAGTTTTGAATTCTTCAATCAAAATCTCTACTATTAATAGCAATGCCAGCAACATCACCAATTCCGGTATACTTAAAGCTACTGTCACGATCCGAACTAAGGTCTGACCGTGACGGACATCTCGAACCATGAAGGCCCGGAACGCCCTTCTCTATCTGGTAATCATGCACAACATTCATATAAATAAAGAAGATGCGGAAACATAATCAGCTACAAAAACATGGTCAAATTCTAATTTCAACATAAGTACGAAAACTGTAGTGCAACTACATCTAAATAACTTCTGACTCAGACTGCGAAATCTCTACTCCAAGAAAATCTGACAACTGTCTGAAACTGGGACAAGACCCCCGGTAGACCAAAACAGAAATAAATGACATAATCTGAAAAGACAGGCCTTCCGAAATAGAGAAGGCTCACCAACTGGACACTGCAACTCTGTCTGATAAATATTACTGCTTCTCTGGACCCCTAGACTGAGCCTCAGAACCTGGAGGGAGGAGGAGGAGGAGTCAATACAGATGTACTGGTACGCAAAACATTTCAAAATAATGTATTTATATATAACATAAGCGAGAGCAATTCATAAAACATTTTTCATATGATATATGAAAACACATGGGCAAACACATCTTTGAAACCATGACTCACTCTTTGTCTTATTTCTGAGCTAGATGATACACCCTACAATCTGTAATTCCGCGGGCTATATGAAATCCTCCCTTGACTCGGCGGCCAAGCCCCTAACCCAAGTTTGCCGTAAGGATTGGAGTATTTATAAGGGGGACACGCAAGATCACACAGCAGGGTGTCAAAATTTCTAATCAAATCAACATGTTATGGTAGTGCACAAGATCACAAAGCAGGGCTCCTAACCATAGTCCCAATTTGGGACGACATGAATCAAGGTACACAAGATCACAAAGCATGGTACCATAATCTCGTGTCGGCAAATCACGGTTTCTAGCATAGAGTCTTTCAACTCATACTTTCTTCGGGTAACCATCTAACTCTCTTTAAGCCCATTTTGAAACCTTTTCTAAACATGCATCTTTCTGAATTCATAAATCTGAAAATTTGATTTCAAACATGTGCTTTATTCTGTTCTGAATTACTATGGCTTTAACTGAGTTGGTGTCGTCACACCAAGACTTGCAAGTCCTTTTTCTGAGCCATAATGTATCATACATGATTCTTTCATTAAAACTCGATTCAGACCACCCAAACATGCAAACAGTATAAGATATTTCATGTTCCGAAAGCATAAGTCAAAACTATGCAAGAACTCTTCAAACACAAAGTGGTCATGTGCTTTTGGCAAAATCCATGCACTCTTTCATTAGATGTATTTTCAATATTTTTCAGTACAAACAACCCTCTCTTTTGAATTCAAGATTCATAAATCAAGATACTTCGTAACATGTTTTTCAAGATGCATTTTAAAAACAATCCATATCATGTGAAACATGGGAACAATCACATCAAGAGAGGGATTTCATGTGAGTCATGCTCTTAATTCAAATATTAATTTAAATCACATACATATACATATATACAATTTCAAATCAATATGGGGAAGGTCAAAAGACCAAAACAATACCGTTAAGATTTCTAAAACATGAATGTATTCATAAATCTGAAAACCCCTTTCTTAAAATCATGATTTCTATGCCCATGAGATTTTAGGAAAACCCTGCGTACCTTAACCTCGGAAGATAATAGGTAATTCTCGAAGCTTGCGGATTGGGGATTCCAAATCTTCAATCGCTTTTGAAAATCCACGGTTGAATCTTGAGTTATTTGGGATTCTTGTTTGAAACCTTAGAGGGCTTTCTTGATGAATTTTGGTGAAAGTGTATGTATTTAGGTGTATTTGGGATTAAATCCCGTGTTTGGATGGGTTTGGGGCCATGAGAAATGTCTAATTTGACCTTAGAATTTAAAATTCGGGACTGAAATGTCGTAAAAGACTTCACCGCGATGCGCTGGAAATCGTGGTGAGCTACTGGAATTGACAATTGTCAATTTAAGCAACGTGGTGGCCAGTCAATCGGGAATGCTGACACTAAAAATACTCTAACTTCTTCACCGAGTGTCCGTTTAAAGCGAATTTGGTATCGATGGAAAGCTAATTCAAAGATATTTCATTTGATATATAGTAAGCCACCCAATTTGTTATATACAAGGTGCTATGGTCGATTGAAGTTGACTTAAGTTTTGACGCTCACTAAAACTCGAACGATAGGAAAACTTTCAACTTGTCCTTGAGTTAGGGGACCTTTATGATCTCAATTCACGCTCAAATAGGTTACCACACTAAATACTTGATTAACATGAAAAATTTGCATAGGATTTATGACTTTTGAATCATCTACGCATAGAAATGACGATTTTCATTCTAGCCCGAAACACGGGGCGTTACAGCTACCCTCCTCTCCTTTCTCCTGTTGTAAGACGTGGAAAGAGTATAGAAGTTGTAAGCAATGGTAACACCATTGTTGTCGATGAAGCAAATGAAATTTTTTAGATCTGTAAAATTGCTAAAATTCATCGAAAATCTTGATAATTAAAGATTAAAATCAAGAATTTTATTGGTATCCTTATTGTGTGTCAAAGTTTAAGTATGTTATTGATTAGTTGGGACTGAAATGAAATTATGGTGGAGGTGGGTGGTGCTCCGGCGGAGATACAGCAGACAAAGAAAAAGTAATTGTCTTCTTTGCTAGATTTTTCGTAAATTGTTGCTCTTTTGATCGATTTTCTTCAGTGGTCTTCTCCAACTAATTTTCTGGAGAATTTGAAAAAAAAAAAATCATGGACTTCTTAAAAGAAATCATGAAAGTCAACATATTTATCATTTTTTTAATTTCTTTCTTAAAATTCCTCTTTAAAAATTTTAATGAAAAGGATTAGAGATGCTTGCTTCTATGGTGGGTCTACATGATTCCTCTGTTAAACAAGAACCCAAAAGGAAAATTGAGAAGTTTTTTAAAAGGTGGAACCCACAATGTTGAATAAATAAGAAGAAAAATTTATCAAGATTAATTACTTTTTAATTGAAAACACACATAATTAAAGAGAAACTTAATTAATAAGGAGTACTTAATTATAGAATAGCCAATACAATAGTGACACGTGCACAGTTTTTTTATTTTAAGATTTTTGTCCTTCCTCTCACGCACCTTGTGAAAAGTGTGTACACTTTCTCTATCATGTCACCTTCTAAGGGGGTATTAGTTTCACTTTAAATAAAGTTAGGGATGTAATAGATCGGCATATTAGTTTGAGTGTGCCTTAAACTTTTTGAATATAGTTTAGGATATAAACGATGACTTTTCCCAATTTTAAATCAATTTTAACTCTAATAGGCATATATCATTTTCCCTTTTAGATTGATTTTTAACTCGAATAGGCTTATATCATTCTCCCCATGTCAACATTTTCATTCTTGTATTTTGCTTTGCTTATGCGTTTGTCAAAATATTTTGAAGTGAAAGGGAAAGGGGGATAAAAGTGAAAGAAAACTTTTATAAAACTTTTTAGGATATTAAATATTTTTCTTCACATCGAATACACTCTAAGGAGTCAATTTTATCTCAACAAAAGGCATAATTAGCCCCTTAAATTATGACTTAATTTTCAATTACACATTTTATCTTTGATAGAGTCCTATTACTCCCTTCAGTTATATTAAAGTAGAATTACTTGCACCTTAAAAGCTTATGTGACAAATGTGTGTATATCATTCTCTCATAGAGAAAAAACTAAAATTTTACTAGTTTTTTACTTTTTATTAAAATCAAATATACACCTTTTTACTTAGTATTTTTCTTTTACTTCTACTTTATCCTTCTCGTCAACTACATACATCATTCGTCAGTAATCTCGAACCTTTCGTTCTTTCATTATTTTTGTTGTTAATCTCCTTCCCTCTCGCACACAAATCACATTTCATAAAAATAAAATTGTACTTATATAAGTAAAGTTACTCAAATCTATAAAAGTATCTACATTGATATACATTTTTTGTGCCTGAAAAAATGGATTATTTTAAAGTTCAATCGAAAGACGCCTCCTTCTTATACAACAAACATATATGTGCTCAAATTAATCTTCTAGTAATTATAAGAGTAATTTTTATGCCTTCTAAAACTTTTGAATTTGCAATTTGGTGGTGACTAAAATAAATGAAGAGGAGAAAAGAGGGAAAAATCAAGGGAAAGAAAAAATAGATTACTCCCTTCGTCACATATTAGTTGAACACTTTCATTTTGAGTAGTGCATAAGACATCATAAATAAGAAGATAATTTTATAAATTCACCCGTTAAAAAACTTCTTGAGAACTTTACAAATAAGTGTAAACACTTTCAAAGAATTCATTGCGAGGGTACTATGAGAAAAAAATAATTAATCCTTTTTTTGATTTAGGAAGGTGCTTAACTAATATGAAACAATCATTTTTAGTAAGATAACCAACTAATATGGAATGAAGGAGTAATAAAAATAAGGTCAAATTTCATAGTGCTATGAAAGTCTTCTCAATACTTAAAAAGAATTTGTAATCTTTGGACGATTTGATATAATCTCTTGTGATTGTATTTCTGGTTCAGATTTGTACGGTGCTTTTAGGGGTGGACATGATATGGTATATATCGAATATCATATTGAAATTAAAAAAATTTATACCGCGGTATGAATGTTATGGTATTTAGTAGGAGTGTTAAATTATTTTGGTATTTGGTACGGTATTTGGTATTTATACAGTAAATATCAAAATATCGTATGCCACACAAATTTTTTTAATAATATATAAAGTGCATATATATTATATTTAAGATTATTAAATATATTTATATATCATCAATTAGCCAATTGAACATAAAAGTAACTTTTATTTATAAATGAATTTTTTGGGAACCTTATTATTTAGGAGTACTATGCTTAACTTTAGGTAATGTTGTTCAGAGTTTGCATCTTGGACTATGCAATCGTTATTGAAATGTTCTTTTTATGTAGTTGATTAACAAAGATAGTTGTTAGTCTGATATGATTGAGGCGTTTTTAAAGTTTAAAGTTATAGTTTTTTTATATGAATATATGTAAGTCGAAATCAAATAAAGTATGGTTGCTGAATTATCATACCAAGATAGTTGTTAGTCTGATATGATTGAGGCGTTTTTAAAGTTTAAAGTTATAGTTTTTTTATATGAATATATGTAAGTCGAAATCAAATAAAGTATGGTTGTTGAATTATCATACCCTAAAATATCGAAACCAAATTTAAAAATACCAAACCATATCAAACTAATTTGGTATAATAATAATATTATTCTTTTAAATATCGAAAACTAAAATTATTATACCAAAGTTTAAAATACCGTATCATGTCCACCCCTTAGTGCTTTTATGAGTTGTGGACACATACCAAATTATTTACAATAGTCTTCATTCTCATGTCCTACCAGTTTCTTACAATTCTGTTACTTTTGTGTTTATGTAAAAAAAAAAAAAGGAAAAGAAAGAAGTTGATTGTTCTGGTTTAAAAAAAAAAAAAACTTTTTAATGAAATAGACAAGTATCAAAGAGTGTAGTTCATCTTTGGAGTTAATAACTCAAATGGTCACTCAATTTATGATTTTTCTCTCAGAAAGTCACTTAACTTTGTTTCTTATTCCAAAAGTCACTCAACTTAGGATTCTTTTCTCAGAAAGTCACTCAACTTTAATTTTTACTTCAAAAGTCACTTAACTATGAATATTTTACTTACAAAGTCACTCAACATATTTAATTAATTAACTATTAATTAAAATTTGCTAACATGAGATTTTATTTAAAATCAAAATTCTAAAAAAAAACTAAAAAATCATTTGAACCATATTATTACATATTTTCTCATATTTACTTTATAACCAGCTGAAATTTTAAAATATCATAAATAGTTTATATCAATTCACTTATAATGTTAATACTAATTTTTAAGATTTTCAGAATCATATTAATTTAGCTGATTAGATTTAATTAACTTTCAACGTGATACTTATTTATGAAATTAATTTTTCAATCATAATGTAATTTTTTGTATTACCACTTGTATAATATACAGATGCATCAAATAAATACGATGAATTTTATTCCTAATAAGTTGACAAAAGAGAACGTTATAGATTTTAAACTAAAATGATATGATATAAAACATTAGCAAATGTTATTAAACATTAGTAACATTATAATATATACACTACAACGAGGTACAACTAACATAAAAAATTATACAATTAAATGATTGTGACTTTGGGATATTAATTGATGATTTGTATGATTATATATACTTTAGAGTATAGAGTAATTATTGGACAAGAAAATTACAAAAAATAATAGTAAAATCAAAATTCTAAGAAATAAAGAGATATTCTTTTAAATCATTTAAATGAATTTTGGATTGGGGTGGGGTGGGGGTGGGGGGTCATTAAATTGATTGTTTAAATATATATTTTTTTATTTTTTAAATTTTTTATATTAAATAAAAATTACATGTTAGCAAATTTTAATGGAAAAAATTAATTAAATAGCTTGAGTGACTTTGTAAGTAAGACACTCATAGTTGAGTAACTTTTAAAGTAAAGAGTAAAGTTGAGTGACTTTCTGGGAAAAGAGCTCATAGTTGAGTGACTTTTGGAGTAAGAATCAAAGTTGAGTGACTTTCAGAGAAAAAAAATCAACTTTTGGAGTAAGAATCAAAGTTGAGTGACTTTTAAAGTAAAGAGTAAAGTTGAGTGACTTTCTGAGAAAAAAGCTCATAGTTGAGTGACTTTTGGAGTAAGAATCAAAGTTGAGTGACTTTCAGAGAAAAAAATCAACTTTTGGAGTAAGAATCAAAGTTGAGTGACTTTCAGAGAAAAAAATCATAAGTTGAGTGACCATTTAGGTTATTAACTCTCATCTTCCGGTAGAAATGTAGTTGTGACTTTGTGTTTCAAAGGAGAACTTAATCTACTTTAATATAGTTAGGGGGTAATAGAATTCTATCAAAGATAAAGTGTGTAATTGAAAATCAGGTCATAGTTTAAAGAGGTAGTTATGTCTTTTCCCATTTTATAGTTGTTTATAAATTTATTTTTAATTTATATTCTTTTTACAAGTGCTTTTTATTTATGAAAAAAAAAATCTCATTTTTGCAAATAAAAGGTCGAAAAATATAGTTCTTTTAAAGTGAATTTGGAAATGATCATAAGAAATAATTTCAAAGATGGGATGCTCAAATTGTTGAGCATCATTAATCTATAACTCTATTTGTCTAAAAAGGGTACATTTATTGTTTGATTTGATTTAAAAAAAAAACAATTAAATTTTGTTTGATTTTAGTTTTAAGCAATAATATGTGTTTGAATGTATATTTTCATATATTTAAAAAATCAATAAAATTTGAAAAAATTAGAGCAATGAAAAATGACTTAATAAAATTAAGAATAATTTTAATAGCTTTATTGATTGACTCTTGTTGGTGAGGATTCATTCCCTATCTTATACTTTCTCCATTTCATTTTGTGTCGCTATTTTTTTTATTTGTTTAAAAAAAAATGTCATTTTTCTTATTTGACAACTATTTAATGACATCATCCCCATTTTATTCTTACCGGTCCCACTCAGTAAGAAAAAACAACTAAAAAATAAACATTAAAGTGATTTAAGAGGGACAATTTTGTAAACTTCACAAAGTAATCATTTATTTTTAACTGTGTCTGATCAAATGTCAACACATAAAATGAGACGAAGAGAGTAACTTCTTTTCATGCTTCTTTTAATATACTAGTTTAACCGCACGTGTCTTGTACGTGTAAAGTTTAATTATTTTAAATTAAATGATTTTATCTGTTGCAACGATTTTTAATGAAGTGCAAAAGTTCAAATCACTTTTCAAAGATCTTTTACACTTTAACATAATAATGTAAACATAAACATGTATTTTAGTGTAAGCACGTGTATATTTTACAACCAGAAGTTTCAAGTGGTTGATGAATCATTACCTTTGCATTTGTCATGTAGTAGCTCTTTCCCTTGCTGCTGCTGGAAACTAAGAGAAACGCATCAATTTGAACCATATTTGTAGCATGATTTTTTTCAATATTTAAAATATTTTCTTATTTTTAAAGTCAAATATTTACAAAATTATTGATTATGTTCGTATTACGTACTTAAAACTTTTAAAATTTGGTACTTCTTAAAAATTTTGTATTCTATTGCTTTTATATTTATTATAGATTTTCAAATCTTCTTAAAATCAAATTTAGTTGATTTAAAATTCTTAAATCTGTAATATGTTAATAATATATTAAAAGTGTGAAGACCCTAGAAAAGTGATTTGAACTTTTTACCCTTCATTAAAAGTTTATGCTTTAGACAAAATCGTTATTTTATAATTTTTCTTTAATTATTATATCATTATATTATAATATTTAAAATTAAAGAGTCCTACATATAAAAGAAAAATATCTTGTAAAAACTTTTCCTTAAAAACACACAAAAAACAACTAACTGCCATAAAGTTTCAAAAAAAGAAAACACCTTATTTAAATTTTTGAGAAAAAATAAATAGAAGACATGCTTTGTTAAATTTTGAGGAAAAAAAAAATCCTTAAGTTTCCCAAAATAAAACCATAATTGTCCTAAAGTAATTTAAAAAGAAAAAAAAAAACATTTTTTCTTTTTTTTAAGGAAAAGTTTCCTTATAAATCAAAGAGAAAATGCTCAGTTTCCACCCTGAACTATACACGAAATTGCTGAGACACACCCGAACTTTAGGAGGGTCCTATTACCCCCTGGACTAATTAAAATTGTATTTTTGACAACCTTACTGCCTACGTGGCACATCAGTGAATCAACACACTGAAGGTCCACGTAGGCGCACGTATGTGCCACGTAGGTACTAATATTGCAAAAAATATGATTTTAATTAGTCCAGGGGTAATAGGACCCTCCTAAAGTTCGGGTGTGTCTCAGCAATTTCGTGTATAGTTCAAGGGAAACATAACATTTTTCCTAAATCAAAAAGTCATGCTTTTTATAAAACCTAAATAGCTATTAAGTTTTAGATTGTTTAGGTTTGAATCACTTTTAACTAAGGATTTCTTTAACTAATTAATTAATGATAGTTGTCTCACTTTGTTTATATTATGTTATAAAAAATTCTTATTAATTGAAATCTTGATAGTATCTATGATTAAAAAGCTAAATCTACTTGCTATTTGGGGTAAGCTTTTTAAAGAATTTTAGTATTAGTATATTCTTGAAGTTTACAATGAACAAGTTATCATGTATTCTTGATAACCATTGCTAATTGAGAAGCTGCTTTTTTGTGTGTATGTAAAATTTGAGATATTTTATGATTGTAGAAAAATTTGTTTGTGATTTGAGGTAAGTTTTCTAAAGTTTTAGTATGTTCTTAATGTTTACAATCTTGATGGATCTATGATTAAAGAGATATTTTTTGTAATGATTTGACATAAGTTTTAAAATTAATACGTTCTTGAAGTTTACAATAATAGACTATCATATATTTGTGATGGATAATTGTTAATTAACAAGTTTTTAATTTTAATATTAAGAATAGTCATGATTGAAGAGATAAATTAGCTTGTGATTTGAGGTAAGTTTTCTAAGATTTTAGTATATTTTTTATGTTTATAAAAATAAATTATCATGTATTTTAATTAACATTTTCTAATTGAGAAGTTTTCTTTAGTAATTTTAGTATGTCTTTGAAGTTTAAAATAGCAAATTATCATGTATTCTCGATAGATAATTGTTGATTGAGAATTTTCTTGTGATTTTTGTTCATATTGACTTATTTAAATATTTTACCAGATTTCTTGGATGTTAAATTCCATCACAATAAATTGGTCAGTCATTCTAATTCTATATGAATTCTCTTTTAAAATTTAATAATATGCAATTGTTTCAATTGTCAGTAAACGCATATCGGCATTATTTATAAAATTTAAAGACAAAAATCTACTATAATGGCTAAAACAATTGCAACGATATATTTTTTTATAGTATCAAAGTGATTTTATAAAACTGAGTTCACTGAAGCGAGGTACATGCGTGGGACGCGTATCCTAAACTAGTTAATGAAAAAAGTATTTAGTTGTCATTAATTCTGATGACTTCTAACAAGAAAATATTTTATCATAAATATATTTAACTAATTTTTAACTCTAAATTTTAGAAAAATAGTGAAAAGATGATAATAAGGAAAGATTTTACCATAAATATATTTAATTAATTTAACTCTTAAATATTAAAAAAAAATAGTAAAAAGACGATTTTGTCTAAAACAAAAACTTTTAATGAAAGATAAAAAGTTTAAACCACATTTTAAGATGCTTCACACTTTTAATATAGTACTAGTTTAGAATACGTGTGTTGCACGTGTATTCAATGTTAAAGAAAAAAGTTATATGTATAAAAAGAATAAACTCATTATATTCAAATCAATGAACAAACAACTTTTATATATATATATACATGGTCAGACCTCTCTATAACAACCCGTCATTATAATGATGTTTCACTATAGCAACTTGATTTTCTCCAAAACTGAGTTCATGTTATATGTTACTTTTTTTTATAACAACATTCTACCTATACCAATAATGACGTTTACTATAGTAGTACACTCTTTGTAAAATTACCTCTCTATAAAAATATTTATATTTTATAAAAATATATTATGCACTGTGTAAAATAAAATATTAATGATAATATCAGTGTCCTAACAAATAAAAAATTGATCGGCTAGCTGCATGTTTTTGGCACGTTACTTTTTTTCAAACATACATAAACTTTTTTACAATACAACTAATTTTTCAAAAGATTGAGTACTATCTCAGATACACATTTTGACGTGTAAATTTTAATTCTAATAACCCTCCGTCTTTGCAATGTTTGAATATTTTTGAAGCTTTCCCCAAATAATAAGTTGTTAAAATGAATTGGTAATGCCTTAGACTTATGATTGTGAATATGTGATAAGTGATAGGTCTTTGATAGTTACCGTTCTAGAAACTAATTTGAATTTCATATTGAATATTTTTTTTACAGTTTTATACTGAAATGTGACTGACCATGAGAATTTTTCTCCTTTTTGACTTCTTTTTGTAGATTTTATTTTAAAATCAATGTTTGACCATAACATTTTTTCAAATACAACTTGAAATTGTATATAAAATTTGAAACATTCAAAATCTTATTTTCACTTTTTTCTTTCATAATTTTTTCTTTTTTCAAATTATACCCTAAGTTTCATATTTAAAGATTATTTCATATTTTCTTTACTAAATATACATTCAAACAAACCAAATATAATTTGCAAAATTATAATCAAACACAATTTTAGCTTCAAAAGTTAATAGTATGTAGCTTGTACCTACGATCGAATGTATAACATTATGCGACTATCTATTTTGAGATATTACTATTTTAGAGCATATTTGATTGTATTTTTTTTATTAGTTTTTAAAAATTGGGGTATACACCATATTTTTAAAAAATTACATTTAAATTATAAATATTCTTTTTGGCCAAACACAACTACAACAATTAAATCAAATAAAATTTTTGACTTTCATGACAAAACATCCACTTAATTTTCTACTTGCGCCTCACAAATAATGTTTTGACATCATGGAGAACGTACAATCCATTGATTTGAAGGGATAACTTAGATCTTTGGGGAAATTGAAAACTAATGTTGGAGTTTCTTTTAACCTAATCACTCTTTTATTAAAGATAAATGAGGAGGTTATCATGAACATGACTTCTTGTGTAGAAATTAAAGAATATTCCCTCCATATAAAAAGTAATTGTAACTTTATCAAAATAATTTAATTTAAAATAAGTGTCATATTTGAAATTCAAGATAAAAATTTGTAGTATTCTTTTCAACTATTTTCGTAAACTCCACTTATTAATAGTGGTCCATTTTTAAGAAACATTTATTAAATAGCAATAGTTAATAAACTACATATTTTATATATTAATGCATGTAATGGACGTGATTTTTGTTAAGATGATACTTATTTAGAGACGAACAGGGTAAATCTTTGGAGAGTTTCAGATGGACTTTAATGACATTTCATACTATGTAAAAATTAATTAATTAATTCACATGCAAAATTCTAAATTAAATTTTATTCAAATAATGATTCAATTCTCAGCTACTCAAATTAACCAAAAAAATGCATAAACTAAAACCAACGTTTCAAGAGCTTGTAATTCATATGATTTTAATTCTAACACATATTTAACAAAACTGAAGCATAATGCCCAAGATCTGTAACTTACCTTCATGACAACATCTATCAACCATACTTCTTAATTCAAGTAATGTTAAATACATATGAGATGAAAAACTTAACCAAAAGAGAAATTATTCCCATATAATAATGAACATTCTCAATTCCACCAAAATATTATAATCAGAAAAAACTAATCTCAAAAGGTGAGTTTAATTTAGCCAAACCTTGTGCTTCATATGTCCTGTCGAATAGACCCAAGAATTTTACTGTACGTTAAATTTTTACTTCAATCATGAATATTTTTAGAGAAACGCTTACTGTGAATACTTTTGGAGAAACATTCCCCCGTTCTCTTCGTTGTCTCTTGTTGTGTCTCTTTGTCACATTGTTATATTTTTTTACCGTCAGATTTAACTATGTTTTTCATCATATTAATTTTTTCTTTGTCATAAAGTTTGATAAACTACATATATCATAAAGAAGACAAATGAAAAATCATTACATGAAAAGAATAAGAATGAATAGCTAAAATAATTTATATCATTCAAAATTAAAAATTGTCATGCGAAATTAATCACCTTTCAAAATTCGGATATCATCATCATCCATCTTCAAGATACCTACAAAATCAATGCACCTCAAAATAAATTAAATATTACAAAAATATTTCTTGATGTAAAACATAATTCTAAAGAAAATAATAAAGAATGATTTAAGACCAAAAGTAAATAATCTCGTTTCGTATGTTCATTGAAGATGCTATTGTATTATTGTAAAAGGATTCTAAAAAATAAATTATCTAAATATGGTAAATTTATATCCCCACCCCCATAAACAACTATCAACTTTAGAAGAATAAGAATTTCAAAATAATAAACTACTGCAAATAGACATTTATTGTATGTTTTTTTTTTTATAGTTCTTTTACACTTTTGCTTTGCCTTTTGTTTAATACAAAATAGGCTTCATTGATTTATCTTTTTTAAGGAAAAAAATAAATATACACACGTATGGTTCCTAAAACTTGGGAGTTTAGTATATTTTTTCCTAATTCTTTCTTATCGTAATATTTGTTTGTTACCATATATTTTAGGACTCTTACTTTTGTCTTTCCATATATATTTTAGGATTTAATATAGAGTTAATATTATTAAAATAATTAAATAATAATTTGAGCAAAATAGTGAAAAAACAACTTTGTCTATTGAGGAGTCTGAAGGGCAAAAAGTTCAAATCATACTTTTCTAAGGGTCTTCACACTTTTAATATTATATATATATATATATATATAAATATATATAAACTATAACAAAATAATGTGATAATAGAAATATCAAAATAATACAATTAAAATTAACCATTACACAAAAAAAAATCTCTAAGCAGAGAACCTAACCTATATATATAAACTATAACAAAATAATACGATAATAGATATACCAAAATAATACAACTAAACTTAACCTTTACACAAAAAATTCTCAAAGCAGAGATATAAATACAATACAATTAAACCTAACCTTTATCTAAAAATTTCTCAAAACCGATCGACATTCATCTACCACCTGTAAATTCATCTACGACTAGTAAACTACAACAAAATAATACAACAGTGATCACAAAGCTTATGGTTTGATGAAAATAATTCTAGTCTGAGCAAAAATTTTTACTCTAAAGAATGACTTGAATGAAAACAAAGAAGTTGACCAAAATAATGAAGAAGTTGAGGGTTAGAAAATTAAGCATCCACCAATCTAGACATGCAACCGAATCAAATTAGATGAGCATCAGTTATATTTTTCAATAGGTAAATCTGTTTCTCTCTAGTTTAACGTGCATCTCAATATTTATAGAAGTATATCCTTAATATAGTCCTATTTTAGGAGTATTTTTTCTATCTTATTTTAGGAGTATTTTTTTAATTGATCAGTATGAAGAAAAATATTGATTGATTTTTCTTCCATATATTTTAGGAGTCCGATATATTTTAGGAGTCTAGTTAATATAATAAAAATAATTAAATAATAAATTGAAGAAAATAGTGAAAAGACAGTTTTGTCTAAAGGAGGGTCTTTTAATGAAAGGCAAAAAGGCACCTCACACGTGTAATTTTTGATTATTTAAAATTAAACGATTTTATCTATTACGAAGGTTTTTAATGAAGTGCAAAAAGTTCAAAACATATATTTTATCGTAAGCACATAGATATTTTAGCACAAGAAATTTTAAATGGTTAATGAATTTAATATATTGTAGATGTATGTGTAGATTTATAGAATTTATTCTTACAATCAAATTTAGTTGATTTAGAATTCTTAAACTAATAAAAATATTAGTTTTCATTAATTTTGATGACTTCTAATAAGAAAAGATCTTACCGTAAATATATTTAATTAAGTTTCAACTCTTAATTATTAAGAAAAAATAGTGAAAAGTCGTGTGTAATCTTTGATTATTTAAAATTAAACGATTTTATTTATTAAGAAGATTTTTAATATAGTGCAAAAAGTTAATGTCACTTCTCAAAGATCCTTCATACTTTAATATAATAATAGTAATGTAAACATAACATATATTTTATTGTACGCACATATATATTTTACCACCAGAAGTTTCAAGTGATTAGTGAATCGTTACCTTACGTATGTCATGCATTACCTCTTTTTCTTGCTGCTAGAGGCTAAGAGAGACATATTGATTTGAACCATATTTATAGTATGATTATTTTTTTTTTTACTAGTTTTAAAGTTAAATCTTTAGAAAAATCTTTAATTACTTACTTTAAATTTTTTAAAATTTGGTACTTCTTATATTTGTTTTCTTATTCTAACGCTTTCATATTTATTTCTAGATTTTTCAATTCTTCTTAAAATCAACTAATTTAGAATTTGTAAACTAATGAAAAAGGTATTATTTGTCATTAATTCTAAAAAGGAAAGGTTCTAATATAAATATTTAACTAATTTTTAACTTTTAAATAGTAAAAAAATAGTGAAAAGACGGTCTTGTCTAGAGCAGAGACTTTTAGTGAAATACAAAAAATTCAAATTACATTTTTAAAGGCCCTTCACATTTTTATTTACTATATTTCAAATTTACAATATTATATTAAGTGTACATCATTCTAAACTTTTTTTTTTTTATGTTTACCATGATATCTTTTAAAGAGGTGCAA
This sequence comes from Capsicum pubescens, assembly GCA_030864215.1. Classification (NCBI taxonomy): domain Eukaryota; kingdom Viridiplantae; phylum Streptophyta; class Magnoliopsida; order Solanales; family Solanaceae; genus Capsicum; species Capsicum pubescens. The sequence goes on along the minus strand of CM061549.1, from coordinate 63,992,294 downwards.
CATCAAATATTTATAACGCTCTTCATTGGGTTGACCGTGATATTGTGATGTTTGTATGTCTTTACAAAATTATTTGGTACTTGGAGCATTAATTACTCGTAAGCAACTACTTTTTGGTGGTAGATTTACCAATCATTCTATATGTACATTATTCAGAATATCATCTTCTTCCTTCATTAGTGATGTACCTTTTAGGAGATCCGCTAATATATTTATCTCACTTTTTGCCGTGTCTCGCATCAATGAATAAAGTATTTACACAAGAAAAACTATATTATTAAAAAGTAACAGTTGACGTTAAAATGATTGCTATGTCTATTTTAAAGTAAATACCTATTATACTTTTTCACAACCTAATTTCTCTACTGTATACTTTTCTCACAACCTCAATTGTCATATCAATGCCTATACCCAATATTCCCTTGAAAATTTTGGACCAAAACAAAATAATATCATTCTCGAGGTCATGAGCAGAGTATGAATTAATGACATACGGGCAACATAATGCATTTCGGCCATATTTTTAAAGGAAAAAAAACTACGATATAGACCATAAAAGGTGAAAAAAATAATTCTACCTATATTTGTTCTCCTAATTATAAAAATAGACATCTAATTTCTTTGTATACTTTTCTTTTATGAGGGTTCTTCTCGTACAATATATTTATCTTATGAGGATTTTCCAAACCTATATTTCAAGAGTCCCCTCTAATTCTTGATCTGACTTCAAATTTAATTACTAGGCCTCAAATTAAAAGAGTTGACTATAACCCTACATAACTATGATACCAACAAATAGTATTTTAATATAGTCAAATAACATATATCAAAACAAAGTCACAATTAAATAAAGAAAGAGATAACCATTGATTCTTTTGACCACTTAATTCGGTGGCAGCATGCTTATTTCTTATAATTTTCGATCAGAAATATCCAACTGAAAAAGAAACACGAAAAATTATCGAAAGGCGAGAATTCGTTGTTAAGAAATAAAAAATAACAACAGTGAAAGTAAAAAGAAAAAAAGTAAAAAGACAACCGAATCAATATGAAAATAAGAAGAAAAAATAAAGTACAGGGTATGACACCTGTAAATTTTGATCCAAAATATAACTTAAATAGAATATAATTTTTTTTTTTTTTTTATAAATAAGATAAAATTCTAATGAATTTAAAAGTGTTAAATATTGTGATTTTTTTTACCTAAATTAAATAGCTAAACCTAAAGATATTCTAACTAAAATTAACAGTGAGCGAAACTTTAGCCAAATAATAATAATAATACGTACACCAAGGAAAAAAATAACTATAAAACTTGAGTAGGGGGGAAAGGAACGTTAAGGACTTAAGGTTATAAAAAAAATTGTTCTTCAAAAAGTTCACAATTTTTTAGTTGTTCATTAGGATACAAATACTACTTCAAAAGAATATATGCTAGTATGTTCAATTAATTGAATTAATTAAAGATTTAATAAGTAAAATTAAATTTTAGTTGAATTTTAATGTCTTATATCCCTTTTCCCACGATTTTTTCTTGGTAAGAAAAAGTGAACAAAACCTTTTTGAATTGCAAAAGATTATCTATCATTTCGTATGACATATTAAACACATAAATTTTTTTTACTATAAACTTTGAAATTTAACCATAATAAAAAAACCTTCTCTATTTAATTTTTAATATATTTATTAGAATTAATACTTAATATCATAAAAATAATAGAAAAAATGTGAAAAAATAATTTTTTCTAAGGCAAAGACTTTTAACGAAGGGCAACAAGTTTTATTCACTTTTTCTAAGAGCCTTTACACTTTTAATATATTATATATTATAGATATAGATTGTAAATTATAAATAAATAAATATAAATAGATATAGATATCGAAAAGTAAAATTTTAAGGGTTCAATTCCATTTTTTTTTTGAAAAAATGGTTAAATTTACCCTTTTACTTAAGCTTAATAGCAAAATTTATCCTCCGTCATACGAGGTCATATTTGCCTTACAGTTAGTGAAGTATTCACTTGTGTCCCTTAATTTAACGGAATGATCCAAATTACAACAAATTATCCATCTTTAAAGATAATACTTTGTAAAGTTAAGATTACAAAACCATCACTTTGCTCCCCACCTCTTTCACTCAACACTTCTCGCACTACTGTATCTCTTCCAAAAAACAAAAACAAAATGCAGGTTCAGAATTAAACTGAATTGCAACGATATACCTAAAATATTCAACGTATCTTCCTTCACATTGCTAAGGTTAGTCCTATTTTCCACTATTTTTACCCTTCTATTCGATTAATTGTTAATTTTAAGGGTAATTTTAGTTGTTATAGTTCATAATTTTGATAATTTTATGTCAATTTCGTAGTGGATAATGATATTGCAAGGTTTAAACCTGTGAGGTGCACTAACACACACATATCACACGCTGCAATTCATTTTTTGTTAAAATAACCTTGTGTCTGGGCCAAATTTTGTGCAACAAGTACCTGTGTGCATCAAAACTAGAGCAGATGAGAAGAAGTTACGAACTCCCTCCTTGTTTTTTTTAAAGAAATGACCTGTTTCGACTTGACATGTAGTTTAAGAAAATAAAGAAATTTTTGAATTTATTGTCTTAACAACAACAACAATATATCCATTATATTCTCGTAAAGTGGGGTCCTGGGAGGGTAAGTGTAGGCATTCCGTACCACTTCCTTAGAGGTGAGAAGAGAGGTTGTTTCGTTGTGGTTTTAAATTAAAGTTATGTCAAATGTATCAAAATACCCTCTAATCTTGTGGTCTCAAACATGCTGGAACTAAAGAGTTGCCAAAAAAAGAAAGTGGGTCATTTTTTTTTTGAAACGAACTAAAAAAAAAAAGAGGTCAATTTTTTCTTTGAAACAGAGGGAGTAGTATTTTTTTGTCTCTGCTGGGATTTGAACCTGAAACCTCAACGGTTCTCAATCCACTACGTTGACCACTATGCCACATCCTTGGGTTCACTAGCTGCAAGTCTTTTTTTTTCTTAAAATTGGGCTAGATTTCCTGCTCCTTGACTAATTCCATGTGATACCTGACGCCTCCCAGTACCAAGACAAATGGGAAGAAATTACCTAATATTTTTGTATTTGGGTTGGGATTTGAACCCTATACTTCATGGTTCTCAACCCACATTATTGGCTACTATGCCACACCCTTGAGTGCACAAGCTGCAATTTTTTTTTTTTTTTTGTGATTAGTAGTTGAGTTGTTTGAATTTTGTTTATATAAGAGTTGTCGGAACTTGGAAAATTGTTTTGCATACTCGTTTTATTTTTATCCCTTGAGTTGAGGGTATACTGGAAACCACCTCTTTACCTCTTTTAGGTAGGGGTAAGGTCTGTGTACACTCTATCTTGTCCAGACCCCACTTTGTGGGATCATACTGGTTATGTTGTTTTTTTATATGGTTGTTCCACATTGGATCTGGCCATTTGAAATTTGTTTGGTTTTTTTACATCTAAACAGCTAGAAAATTAAAGGTTCTAATAAGAGGAAACTATCTTCATGCTCTGCTAATTGATAGAGAGCCGAAAAAAGCCGAAATGCTGGTTCAGACGTGAACCAAATTGGGATGATCTTGCTCGATTATTGAAGATTTTGCCATCACGTTTTTAAGGTGAGTTCTTATTTCTACTATTGCGAGGGTATTTACTTTTCAATTGCCCAACAAAGCTCATCAGTTTGCAAATTCAGTTTCATCCTCTTGAACTTTGCTTATCTAAGACCTTTGAGAGCTTCTCTATGAGAATCCCTAGCTTATTCTGCTCGTTATATTTATATGGAATTTCGCGTTGGGTTTGTCATTTCAAAAATGTTTTTCCTATAACTGAACTTGACATTTGAAAATTTATATTGACGATTTATATACCTAGCGCCCAAAACCCTACTAGTTTGAAATTTAGGCATAGCTGATTGATTGTTGTATAACCTGATTTCAAGGAATTTCACATTAATAGTATGTCATATCAAATCTTGCTTTAATAAAATTTTACTTGTCTCGCACATTCTGCTTAAAATCACCTATTTCCTAAGTAAGATATATCATCCTGTAAAAAATTATATTTGAAATAACTCAATTCTCTTTATATATCATGAAATATATTATTTTTCTTTTTTGTTTGCTTATGAAACTATCCAATACTTACTCTAACTCTCAAGCTTATTTACAAAGTTGCTGTTCTCCTGTATATATATTTAGGATTCTATGTGTTTCTCGCACCTATTCTAGATTTTTCCTGAAATTTAAGAGGCATTGAGGGTATATATGAAAGAAGCCAATCTAAAGATTCTACTGTTTTAGTCAAGGAGGGGAGGGGCAGATGGAGTCCAATATGCCGCTTGATGATGCGGTTTTCCAGTTGTCACCAAAACGCTCTCGGTGAGTGATAGCTGTGCATTTTTTGCACTTATGGAGAAATTTTGTAGTTTTTTCTTGATTTCGCTCATTTATTATTGTAAATTTCTTGGGCAGATGTGAATTGTTTGTTTTCAGTGATGGAAACATGGAGAAACTGGCATCAGGATTATTAAAGCCGTTTGTGACCCATTTAAAGGTTGCAGAAGAACAAAATGCATTGGCAGCTCAGTCTATCAAGCTTGAAGTTAACAGGCGTAAAAATTCTGAAACGTGGTTCACAAAGGGAACTCTAGAAAGGTAATTACCTGTCATACTTGTCCAGTAAAAACTGGGAAAAGGAAGAGTCATGTGATTGATCATCAGCGTAACATGCACTCTAGGTTTGTGAGGTTTGTTAGCACACCAGAAGTTTTGGAGCTTGTCAATACCTTGGGTGCAGAAATGTCTCAGCTTGAACACGCCCGAAGAATATATTCCCAGGTAATTAACTGTCATATACAAGTGACTTAACTAATTAGTAAAGCTATAACTTTCCTTTTCCTTTATTTCAGGGAGAAGGGTATCAGTTTAGTAGCACGGGTAAGAATGCCAGATAACCTATCTGTATTGGTTAAAGAACGTTCCTCTGGGTAGAAACCATGCAAGCATGGGCATTTTTGGGTGATCTTGAACGTTTTACAACATTTGATGAACATTAATTTTGATAAGTCTTCCGGGTTTCTTAATTTATTACTTAATAAGCCCTCTTAGTTTAAACTCAAGTGTGCTTTAAATGCTAAACCAAGTTTGTTGTTCCACTATTCACGTGTGTTAATATTGCTATCAGGTCTGAAATTCAAGAGTCACTTTTATTCGAAATTGCTCTATTTAACCTGCTAGTTCTGTGGCTCTCTGTTGGTTTTTTCTGACGTTGCTATCGGCTTCATTATTCTTCCAGGAAGTGGTGGATCTGGAGTTACAGTAGCAGTTGATTTAACAAAGTATAAATCTTTTTTCTTCTTCATGCATAGTTGCTTGTATCATTTGTTGCTTCATTTCATGTTCTTATTGACTTTTTACACAGGAAGGAACTTTTGCGAGCTATTGATGTGAGGCTTATTGCTGTACAGCAGGACTTAATTGCAGCTTCTTCTCGTGCAGCTGCTGCTGGTTTCAATCTAGACACAGTATCAGAACTTCAAATGTTTGCAGACCAGTTTGGTGCCCATCGCTTGAAGTAAGGATATCTTGGGCCTTTCTTTGTTCATTAGCTCCTTTGGGACCTTCCTTCTTCCTCCTCTGACTATCCTCTTGCAGAAGTTAGTCTAGGGTTCAATCTACCCTAATATCCTAATTGTTGTTGTTTAAGCTAGGATAGCATCATTAGCATGCTTATCCATTGTCTGTCTGCACAATAAGTGCCCACACTCTCTTGGTGTGCCTATTGTGTTTAAACTAGTTGGCTACTCATTGGAAAGGTTGGATCTGTGTGGGTGATCTTGTTTTGGCTTGTCTGGGAGAATGGTCCAAGTGATTCCTAACCGATAAAGCTAATATTGTCTAAGGATGACCTGAAAATACCAATTTGGTTCTCATACTAAACAACACTCCTGCTTTAAGTCGTTGTACCTGGTTTGAAAGGGGGTCATGTTAAGTATCCATAATGGGACTGAGCAGGTCATCTGATTTTTTTTTAATACCAGTGAAGTAACTTGCATGCACACCTTGATTATTCCACTGGGTACTTGCACACTCCTACTAATACAGGTTCCGTTTAACTCTACCTTGAAATCTTTGGCAGATGAGAAGAAATTAGTTTGTACTCTCAAATCCAGGTAGATGGATATTGCCTAGCAGTCCCGTACCACCGTTTTGTTTTAATCATCCTATTTGAACTCTGTATTTTACATTTTCATCTATCATACCATTGCCCTAGCATATTGTGTCTAGGTATCCTAATTGTTTACACTTAGGCACTGGCGCACCGCAATTGCTTTTAATCTTGTTTATACTTCATTCGTTTGATGAAGCTGAACTTTTACTGCTATTTTCTGTATATCGTTTGCAATATGAAACCTCATTTTGTATGCTACTGGATAGCTGATCTTCCTGATCCTCAATTCTTGGATAATTTAAACCACATTTTATAAGGTTTTCCACCATAATTTTTTTTGACATATGCCGTCTACTTTATTATGTATCACACTTGTCAGGGTGTGTAAGAATAATGCTGAATATAGTGTATTAGTAATGCTTATTAGTTATCCTGAGATTTTTCTTATGCAATGTTTGGTTTGATATATTAAAAATAACACGCATTGCATAATTTCTTAAAAAATATTTGTCTACAAAAATACCCTCCCCAAATATGATGGAAAGAATGTGGAAAAGGTTTTGAGAGACAATTGTATCTTTTTTTTTTTTGATAGATGCTGGCTACCATCAGAACAGATTTACAGCTGCCTCAAAGCTAGAACTAAAACTTGCTACACCAAAAAAAACCTATAGGGATTTTACAAAATCTAAAATTTGTCGAGCATCCTCTATGCCCTCCTCTTTACACCAAAAAAAAGAAAGTCCTCATGCAGTTCCATTTAATTTTCTGAACTGATTCAGCAGTATTCTCCAGGCATCTCTTGTTTCTTTCTTTCTAAATTGTCCAACATATGCAAGGGGGGTCATATTCCACCATTTCTTTTGACTTTTACTCCGCCCTCTGCTAATCCAGCAGCTTAGAAGATCAGCAGTATGTTCTGGCATGGTCCACCTAGTTTGTGTCAAGTCCAAGAATAATGCCCACAACTGGGAAGTTATTTTGCAATGTAGAAACAAATGACTATTTGTCTCATTTGTTTCATTACAGAGGGAGCACCAAGAGGCTATCTGGAAGCCTCTTCTTTGGAGCTTTTCATGGGTGAGACAGGCCCTTCTAGCGACTAGCCATGAAAAACATCTAACCTTAAATGGTACCTTGTTCTTCCAAATCTTCCCCCAAGGGCCACTAATTCTCCCAGGTAGAGCTTGCACTTTCCTTTTGTATAACCTGTTTACTGAAACTTTTCCATCGTTGTTGTGCCTCGATCTTACTGAGTCAGCTTCCGAATTTGTGCCCTTAAACTCATTTAGAGTCTGCAGCAGATCAGCTACTCTTCCAATTTCCCAGAGACAATTGTGTCTTTAACCATGCTAATGCATGCATTAGAACCTATTTGCATTACTAATACCATGGATTTCAATGTATTAGTTATACACACCTTAATACCGAATAAAGTGTATAACTAATGCACATAGGTTGAATAAGTGTACTTAACAAGGTACTAGTAATAAACATAGCTATTGCATGCATTATTTTTTCTAATGAACTCTATCAAATGACCCCTTAGTATGCCTACATATCCATCTTAGCCTCTTTATCTCTACTACCTTCATCTTTTGTAACATGTGCATTCTTGACTGACAAGTGCTCTGCCTCATAGTACAAAGCAGGTTTAACTACTGCTTTGTAAAACTTACCCTTAAGCCTTGGTAACACATTCTTATCACATCACATTTGACCAAATATACAACAACATACCCAGTGAAATCCCACAAGAGGATAAAGTGTACACAGACTTTACCACTACCTCGGGCAGGTAACAAGGTTGTCTCTAAAAGATCCTCGGCTCAAGTGTAGCAAATCCTGGTACAAAAAAGAGGGAAACAGTGAAGAAAATATAACTTACAAGAGAATAGTGTAAAGTCTACCAAAAAGAAACAATAGTCAACCCCGATATAGTGCTGTAATCGAAACACAATAAACAATATATGATAGGTATCATGAGCAGTGATCAGCTCCACCTCAGCATCTACATCTAAATCCTAAACTACCATACTATTGTTAGTGCACGACAAACATCAACAATCATACGCCCTCGAATGCAAGACAACACTCCTACCTGACTCTCTTATACGCGTCCTCCACATCCTTCGATCTAAGGTCACGTCCTTAGTAATCGGAAGATGCGGCATGTCCTGGGTACTCACCTCTCCCCAATACTTTTTCGGCCTACATCTACCCCTCGTACCTACTGTATCCAACCTCTCGCATTTCCTCACAAGGCGTCTGCACCTTGCCTCTTCACATGTCCAAACCATCTTAATCTCGCTTCCCTCATCTTGTCCACCAGGGAGGCCACTCATACCTTATTTCGAATAACCTCATTTCTAATCCTATCACACCTATATGCTTACACATCCACCTCAAAATCCTCATCTCCACAACATGCATTTACTGAACATGGGATTTTTCACTGGCAAACACTCTATTTCATATAACATCGATGTAACCACCGCTCTATAAAACTTTAAGTTTCAGTGGTATCTTTTTTAAAAATTAGAGGGAGAAGAGAAGAGAATTTGGGAATTATTAATTTCTTCAAAAAAAGAATTTGGGAATTAGTGTTTTGATATTCCCTCAAGCTAGTGGGATTAAATAATGTTACAGAGAATGTAAATAAGGAAGGAATATTCTAAGTGTCTAATTATGGGGATTTGGGGATATTCCCATATCCACACTATCTAATTATAGAGATATTGTCATATCTACATTATCTAATACTCCCTCCGTTTCGTTTTAGTTGGCCCTCTTTCTAAAAAAATTTGTTTCAATTTACTTGTCCAAGTTATAAAATCAAGACTATTTTACACATATTCTTCCCATTCTACCCTTGATAGTATTAAATATAACCACACTTTCTAAATTTTTTGAAAATAACACTTTTATATTTTCAATACTACCTTTATGAGACTTTACTTTTTTTCTTCTTTTCAAGACTTTACTTTTTTCTTCTTTTTAGAATTTGAAATAAAATATAAAACTTTAAATAAAATACATTTGCCAAAAAATGCTTAGAATAAAAATTTCATGTACATCAATACACGTTTTAATGAATAAATAAGTAACATTTGTTGACCCTATTTGTTGAGCTATAAATTTTAAATTTGCTGAACATTTGTAATCCTATACTCAACATTTGTAAACTCTATAGCTGAACATACACGTTTTACAATCCTACACTCAATGATGCATTTTTTTTAGATAGAGTAATATGGAATGGAGTGTTCATGTTTTCACTTCTCCAAAATTGTATTTTAATGATTTATAGATTCTAGACATATACATGCATGGTTGGAATAATTGCACCAACTTTCCATGCTTACTTTATTATTGAATCTTACAATGTCAAGAAGGGTAAAAAGGTAAAATACACACCTAATTATTGGATTTCTTAATGGGTGTGCCAAGGTTGAAAGGGCCGTCTAATTCGAAACGGAGGGAGTAATGATCATATTTAACACTTCCCCTCAAAGCTGGGGCGTATAAGTCATATGCCCCTAGCTTGCCACAAATATAGTCAATTCTAGATCTTTAGAGTGATTTTGTGAAAATATCCGCTAGTTGATCTTTTAAGTTGAAAAAACTTGTAGAGATATATACAAACTCAATCTTGTCTCAAATGAAGTGACAATCTCTCTCAATGTGCTTCATTCTTTCTTGAAACAATGAAGCACGACAGTAGAAGCGATATGTAGTGCAACTTGGTTATCACAAATCAATTTCATCGGTTCAACTCCTCCCATCTTCAATTCTTGGAGAAGTTGTCTCAACCATTTAAGCTCATATGTAGCCAATGCCATAGCTCGATACTCCGCCTCTGCGCTAGATCTTGTCCCAACATCTTGCGTTTTACTTTTCCAGGATGTTTGATTACCTCCCATTAGAACACAATAACCTGAAGTGGACCGTATATTAGAAGGAGACCCAGCCCGATCTGCATTAGAATACCCAACAATGTGGGTGTGTCCCTCGTCTTTATACTATTAACCTTGTCCTGGAGAGCTTTTGATATATCGCGGAGTGTGAATCACCGCATTCCAGTGACTATAACAAGGTGATTGCAGAAATTTTCTAACTACACTAACCATAAATGAGATGTCTGGTCGTGTGACCGTAAGGTAGTTGAGTTTGCCAACAAGTCTCCGATATCTGCTAGGATTTTTTAGAGGCTCCCCTTGTTCTGGTTTAAGCTTAGTATTTGGATCTATGAGAGTGTCCGCATGTTTGCAATCCAACATACTGCATCTTCCAAAATGCCGAAGGCATATTTTCTTTGTGTAATAGCAATACCATTGACAGATTGTGCCACTTCAATGCCTAGAAAGTATTTTAGCTTGCCCAAATCCTTAATCTGAAAGTGACTTGAAAGGTGTTGTTTGAGTTGAGAAATACCTTCATAATCATCACATGTGATAACAATATCATCAACATAAACAATTAAAAAAATGTGTTTGCCATTAGATGAATGCCGACAAAATACGAAGTGATCAACTTTTGTTCAAATCATTCCAAATTCTTGGACAACAACTCGAAAACGACCAACCCATGCTATAGGAGTGTGCTTGAGACCATAAATGGATCGGCAAACTCTACATACTAGTCCAGACTCCCTTTGAGCAACAAATTCTGGTGGTTGTTCCATATAAACCTCTTCAACAAGTTCTCCGTGAAGGAATGCATTTTTTATGTTGAGTTGGAAAAGGAGCCAACGTTTCATTGTTGCTATAGATTGAGGAGACGAACAAAATCCATCTTGGCAACTGGTGAGAAAGTATCTCCATAGTCAATGCGATAAATCTGAGTATATCCCTTAGCAACCAGTCTCGCTTTGAGACGATGAATAGCACCATCTGAAGCTACCTTAATTGTGAATACCCGACGACAACCAATAGTGGTTTTGCCTTTTAGTAAAGGAACAAGCTCCCAAGTACCATTGTCATGCAAAACAGTCATTTCTTCAATCATAGCTGACGCAAACCTGGATGAACCAATGCTTCTGCCACAGTTTTGGGAACTTTGACAATGGACAAGTTAGTGACAAACGATGATAACTTAATTAAGTATAAATTAGATCTTGATTGGCAGTAGTTATAGTACCTTTGCAAAGAGCAATGGGAAGATCATCTAATGAGTGCTCGATTGGAGCCCACATCGAAAAAGGGATGGTAATTGATCTCCTTATATGAACTTGCACAATTCTCCCTCATGAGCTGGCTTTTGGGGTGTGAGTTAGGCCCAAGACTTAATTTAAATGGTATTAGAGCCAGGTCTATCCCAATTTTTTGTTCACCGATGTTGGGCCCAATATTATATTGTCAACGTTTAGTTAACGAGGTTTCAGCGTGCGGGGGAGTGTTATATATCCCACATCGAAAAAGGGATGGGTAATTGTTCTCCATATATGAACTTAGGCAATCCTCCCCTAATGAGTTAGCTTTTGGGGTGTGAGTTAGGCCCAAGACCTAATTTTAAAAAGTGCTTTGTGTACCTATATCAGAGTTAGAAATATTAATTGAATTAGCAGGCTCGAGAGGAGGCTGAGGTCGTCGGGAATAGACCTTAAGAGAAAGAGGTGAAGCTAGGGGTGGAATAGTTGGAATGGAGACGGTTGATATGGTCTTTTGATTTTTCGTATTAGGAGAAAAATACGGTGAAGACTCAAAAAAAGTAACATCTGCTGAGATCAAGTGCTTGTTAGAGAGGGGTCAAAGCATTTGTGACCTTTTTGTAGATGAGAATATCCGAGAAAGACACATTTAAAAGCCTTGTGTTGAAGTTTATCTTTTCAGTGGTAAGGTTATGGTTATGAACAAAATAGGTGCAACCAAACACATGTGGAGGAAGGGGAAATAAATTATGGGCTGGATAGAGGATTAAGCGTGGACTCTTGTACTGCAAAACAAAAGAAGGCATACGATTGATTAGGTAACAGGCAGTTATAATGTCATTAACCTATAAATGTAAAGGGACATGATTGTGAATGTGTAATGTCTGAGTTGTTAGAATTAGACGCTTGTTCCTACTCACAACAACTCCATTTTATTGAGGAGTATGTGCACAAGAAGACAAGTGCATATGCCATGAGATGACATGAAAGAAGAGAAAGAGGCGGAGAAATATTATTGGGCATTATCATCAACTTCTTAATGACAGTACCAAATTGATTGCGGATTTCAATACAAAATTTCTGAAAGATAGAGAGTAACTCAAATCTATTTTTCATTAAGAATAACTACATGCATCGAGAATAGTCATAATGAAAGTCACAAAATAATGAAAACGTAAGGAAGAACTTACACGACTTGGACCCCATATGTCTGAATGTACTTTAAACATAGAGGCGACCCTATTATTGACGCGCTTTGGAAAAGAGGAACGAGTGTGCTTCCCAAGCTGACACAACTCATACTCTAACAACGCTAAACTAAATAAAACTGGGAACCATCTTCTGTAGTTTCAAGAGACTCGGATGACGTAGTTGAGTATAGAGCAATTCAGAGGAAGTAAACGAAGTGAAAGCAACATGTGGTTGTGGGGTGGATAACAGGTACAATCCCTGTGACTCATGTCCTTTTCCAATTATCTGTCCTGTATTCCAGTCCTGCAGAAGAACAAAATCATCAAGGAAGGTTACAACACATTTCTGGTTTTTGGTTAATTTGCTAATGAAAATAAGATTATATGGACATTTAGGTGCAAAAAGAACTGATTTTAAAGGTATGGAAGACAGAGGATGAGCTATACCTATCCCTTTTACAACAATCATTGATCCATTAACCAAAGTCACAGTAGAGAAGATAGAAGGGGCAGTAAGATTAGAGAGAATATTTTTTTTACCAGAAATATGGTCAGAAGCACCAGAATCAAGAATCCATTGTTCCTGAGATGAAGATTGTGTGATGTAAGCAAAGGAGTTACTAGGTTGCATTGTGTAAACAGCCGAGGAAGTTGATGATTGTTGCTTTGATGCTTTGAACTGTAGGTAGTCAATATAGTCTGTTGTAGTTAAAGTGATAGATATCGATGATCTGTTGTGGGCAACTACCATCTCCTTTATGAGCCACATTTGTTGTGTATCCAGGGTGGTCATTATCGCGTGGAGACATTATTTATTACCAAAAAGATGTAGAAATCTGTTGTAACCAAAAAAAGGCAGATTTTTTTTCGTTTCTGCGATTCTGCTTTGCAGAATTGTTTCATTTTTTTGAGAAAAAGAAGAAAAATTAGAGAAAGGAGGACTCTAATACCATAGAAATTAGAGGGAGACAAGAAGAGAATTTGGGAATTAATGTCTTGATTATTCCCTCAAGCTAGTGGGATTAAATAGTATTATAGAGAATATAAACAAGGAAGGAAACTAATAAGAATATTACACAATATTCTAAGTGCCTAATTATGGGGATTTGGGGATATTGTCATATCTACTTTATCTAATAATGATATCATATTTAATATTTTTTATCACACAAGACTCCGGAAGCAAGCTTCCACTTCATCCATGTTGCAATATGATGTGTGCTATCATTGTTGGTGTCCCCACTACCTTGGATAATAAAGTCAAGATACTTGAAACTGTCACCTTTGGGGATAACCTGTGCATCCAGCCGTACTTTCTCGCCTACCTCATGCTACCTCTCACTGAATTTGCACTCCAAATACTTTGTTTTGGTCCTGTTCAACCTAAACCCTTTTGCTTTCAGAGTTTGTCTCCAAAACTCCAACATATCATTAAATCCGCTATGCCTCTCATCAATCAGTAATATGCCATCTACAAATAACATATACCAAGACACTTCATCTTGGATGCACCGCATCAATTCATCTATCACCAAGGCAAAGAGGAACGGACTAAGAGCTGGTTCTAGGTGTAACCCTATTTCCACAGGGAAGTGTTGTGAGTCTCCTCCTACCGTCCTAACCACGTTTTAGCTCCATCATACATGTCTTTTATCACCCTGATGCAAGCCACCAGTACACCTCTATCCTCCAGGCATCTCCAAAGGACTTCCCTTGAAACTTTGTTGTAGGCCTTCTGAAGGTCTAGGAACACCATATGTAAGTCCCTCTTCCTTTTTCGGTATTTCTCCATTAGTCTCCTCACAAGATGGATGGTTTCCTGTAGACCTCCCCGGCATGAAACCAGTTACTTCCCTCGATTCTTTATTGTAGGCCTTCTGAAGCCTTCTGAAGGTCTAGGAACACCATATGTAAGTCCCTCTTCCTTTTTCGGTATTTCTCCATTAGTCTCCTCACAAGATGGATGGTTTCCTGTAGACCTCCCCGGCATGAAACCAGTTACTTCCCTCGATTCTTTATTGTAGGCCTTCTGAAGATCTAGGAACACTATATGTAAGTCCCTCTTCCTTTTTCGGTATTTCTCCATTAGTCTCCTCACAAGATGGATGGCTTCCTGTAGACCGCCCCGACATTAATCCAAACTGGTTCTCAAAAATGGATACACCCCTCCCACCCTCGTATCCACCACCCTCTCCCAAACTTTTATAGTGTGACTTAATAACTTGATACCCCTATAATTGTTGCAATTCTGAATGTTGCTCTTATTCTTGTACAACGGGACCATTGTACTCCACCTCCACTCTACGGGCATCTTAGCTGTCTTAAAAAATGACATTGAACAAACTAGCCAACCACTCTATACGTGCCTTGTCCATGTTCTTCCAAAATTCCGCCGGAATCTCATTAGATCCGGTCGCTCTTTCCCTACTCATTTACTAATAGCGCGTGTTACGTGCGTCACCTCCTCAACCTCAATACACCTAAAATACCCAAAATCCGTATGTCTCTCAGAGTGCTCAAATCACCCAGCACAATAACTCTCATCGCCCAACATGTTTGACCAAATATAATTTGCTTATATTACTTGTTGAACTGGTAAGCACATCAATGATTACATAGCAATGAAATACACAACATTTGTGTTTTATATAGAACAATATACTTGGAACATTTTTATTTCTTCATCCCCTTTGGATTTGTTAGTGGTAAGGTCTGCGTACACTCTACCTTCCCCAGATTCCACTTGTGGGATTTCACTGGGTATGTTGTTGTTGGATTATGGAAACAGATCATTTTATGTACCCTTTTACAATTTCAAATATAATAAATGGATCTCTTTCTTTTTCAGTGAAGCATGCAACAAATTTATATCCTTGAGTGAGAGGTGGCCAGATTTGATCAGTCCGTGGAAAGGGGTGCAAAGAGATGATCAAGCTGTTCGGTGCTCTTATGGATCAGACATGTCGATTGATGAGGACCCTGCTATTTCCGACCAGCCACCTACTCTGTCCCATTCTACCAGTCGAGAATCCTATTGTATCAAACAACAGCATCCACACCACCTCAACCAATGTATGTCCTCGCAATGTCAGCAACTGACACCCCCCTCGCAACAGTACAATAGAGAATCAAATGTAAAATCAGAAGAGAAGAGTAAGGAAAGGGATGTCATCGCTCAGAAAGAAAAGGAAGTTGACACTTCATCCATGCAAGCCGAATCAGCCGAGCTTAGTAGACATAAAAGGCGGCTCAGTGTGCAGGACCGTATCAGCTTGTTTGAGAACAAGCAGCAGGAGGAAAGTTCTGGGAGCACTGGCAAGCCAGTGGTTGGAAAACCTGTAGAACTTCAGAGGTTATCATCTGGTGTCTCAGCCCCACCTGTCATTGAAAAGGCGGTGTTGAGAAGATGGAGTGGTGCCAGTGATATGAGCATTGATTTGACTGGTGACAAGGACACTGAGAGCCCTCAATGCACCCCTTCTTCTGCCTCTGTTTTTCAGTCCAAGTCAAAGGACCAAAAGGCATCAAGTTTGACTGATACAGCAAGCTTTGGCAGGCCAAATTTATGCAGTGTTCCATCTATGATTGGTGACAGCAAATTAAATGAACAGACAGATGCTAATTTTAGGATTCCATATACAAATGAAAAGGAAGAGGTGTCTGATGCAAAGCGATTAACTGGTTCTTACAGGAATATAGAAGATTCTTCCAAGTCTATATCAAATTCTACTTCAGATATCCTTGATACCGATGGATGGAAAGAACAAGCTAGTGGAAAGGCCAGGTCAATCACACTTATTAGAAGGGCTGACGAAAAGAGTCTGAAAAATCAAATGGAACCTGGAGGACAATTTCTCACATCCCCTGGCAGTAAGCGCAATCTAATTGCTTCAACTCCCAACTCAAACTTCAAAGGGTCCCAAGGAGGTGATGAGTTTGGAGGGAATAAAGGTGAATTGATTCATAAGGTTGCTTGCCTGAAGAATCATGGTGCTCGGCAAGAGCGTGAAGCTGTGAAGGCCAAGATTTGGAATCAGGAGGAACTGGGATCAAGTGATCTTTCAGTTTTGTGGTTACGAGATAAGGCCTCTCAAAGGATTACAGAGGACTCTGTGCCGTTGGATAGCAGTTCTAGAGTAGAAGTTACAGAATCTTTTTCTGCTAAAGGCATTGAAAATGATTCTCCGTACCTGCAATCAAGATGGCGATCCCCTGACAAAATTGAGGAAGTTGGTGAGGATGAGTTGGGCCCATCTGAGAAATTAGTAGGTGCTTCTGCATCAAATGGAGAGGATTTCAGACACCAACTAATGAAGCTTAAAACACAAGGTGCTGCCGCTGACCAGATCAGGAAGGCACAAGATAGCAGAGATGAAAGCAATTCTGGAACTGGCAAACTGATGTTGTCCGGCAAAATGTTTATGGAGGCTCAGGATGGACCCAAGTCATTTTTGACACCCCCTATAGGTAAAGTTCAGAGGGTAAGGCAGTCAAAAGGAAATCAGGAGTTGAATGACGAGTTGAAAATGAAAGCTAATGAGCTTGAAAGGCTTTTTGCTGAGCACAAACTATGTGTCCCAGAAGACCTATCTAATTCTACCAGGAAAAGCAAGGCCCGCAACATGCAAGGCCGGCAAGTTGCAACTTCTTCCAACAAGAAGCCTGATGTAGATGATGCTCTTGTTCAATTATCTGACAATTACATGTTGAAAGAGTCTGCCACAAATTCCGATGATGTAGATAGATCCGCTATTACTCCACCGATTAAAGAGACTGACAATCAGACTTTTGGAGATCTTTTAAGTAGGACTTCCTCTGAGGTTAGTTTTTCAGATGGCTCTCGAGGAAAATTCTATGAGATATATATGCAGAAACGCGATGCAAAACTTAGGGAAGAATGGAATTCTAAGAGAGCTGAGAAGGAAGCCAAACTGAAGGCATTGGAGGATAGCCTTGAGAGGAGTAGAACTGATATGAAGGCCAAGTTTGCAGGATCCACTGACAAGGACAGTGCTGTTTCTGGTGTTCGTCGACGTGCTGAGAGACTTCAATCATTTAATTCTAGGTCCATTTTGAGGAGAGACCAGGTATTTTAGTTCTGTTCTATCATTAAATTAAGCAATACCCACTCACGTCCGCATTTCTGCTTCTTGTTCTTAGAGTTGATTGGTTGTTTTTCTGTTATGTGTAACCAACCTTGAAGAAGTTTCCTTTAACAGCAACAATTAGTTTTTGAGCAAACTGATGAAGAAGAAGGTATTCCTGAATTTCCAAAGCAGAAAAAATATGGTAAAGACAAGTCTTTTGATGAAACATTTGTTGGGGAGGATCGTTCTAAAAACACTCGGAACAAGAAACTATTTCCTGTCAAAAGTTTTTCTTCATCCACACCTCGCACCTCAGTAGTACCTGTTCCAAGGTTTGGCAGGAAAGCTTCTAGTAGTACTTCAGGTAGACGAAGATTTCCATATGACAATCCTCTTGCTCAGTCTGTCCCAAACTTCTCTGACATCAGAAAGGAAAACACCAAGTCTTCTTCTGCAGTTGGTAAAACAACTCGTTCACAATCTAGAAACTATATCCGTGATAAAAGCTCCAGTGAAGGGGCATTTGTCAAGGAGGAAAAATCATGGCGATCACAATCCTTGAGGAAAACACATTTTGCCAATGTGGGAGAATTTAGCGAAGCATCTCCTTTGAATTCAGATGGTTTTGTGGTACCACTCAGGTTTGAGATGAAACAAAGTCGCAATGATAAATTTCTAAAAAGTTCAGATTCGAAAACTTTCTTAATAAAGGGTAAAGACCCTGTCTTTAGCACTAGAGCTGGTCTGACTATGAAAGGGTCTTCTGTCGTATCTAAGCTTGAGGAAAATGATAACGAATCTGATGATATGGTTCTTGAGCTTAAAGATACAGAAGACAGGGACCAGGAAGAGGAAGAATTTGAGAACATGACATCTGAACTTCGGGCGTACTTTGATAATGGGGAGCAAAGACTGAGCCATGATTCAGAGAAGATGGTGACCTCTGGATCAGAAAGTGGTGATGTTTTGAGATCATTTTCCCAGGTGGATTCTGCTCTGGAAGCTGTATTGCCTTCTGAATTTCTTTCTGGTGAAACTGTACAAGATTCAGTGGGAGAAAGTCATGTCTCATGGAATTTACATGCTCACCGCCCTTTTACTTATGCTCAAGAGATGTCTTATGTTGATGCATCTGTGGAATTGCCTGGGGGAAGTCCTGTGTCGTGGAATTCACAGTCTCTAAGTCAGATGGAGTGTGACGCAGCTAGAAATAGGAAGAAATGGGGAATGGATCAGAAACCTATGTTTGTTGCAAATTCTGCTCAAACTCAATCGCGCAAGGATATGGCTGGAGGATTTAAACGGTTATTGAAATTTGGGAAAAAAAATCGTGGCACAGATAACTTAGTTGGCCTGATTTCTGCAACTACCTCCGAAGGAGATGATGGCACAGAAGATGGACGTGATCCTTATAATCGATCTTCAGAATATCTTAGAAAGTCAAGAATGGGCCTCTTAAAAGGGAATCCACTCGATGATAGCTTGTACGGGGATGAGGTTTTCATTGAACGAGGTGAAATTTTGATGTTTCACTTTTTAAAAGAAAAATTTCTTGTTTTTATATGTCAGATTAATATTGGTCGTCTGGAATTTGAATTATTGGTCTGATTGTTAGTTGTTTTATGGTGACATAGTGTTAACAAATGATATTATTGATCAGTTAAAGAGTGCCATATTACCATATATTGTAAGCTCAGGATGCCCAGATTTTTTGTGTATTTATTGAGTAAATTTGACATTTGAACAAACAACAAAGAGGGCGTTTGAATTAGCTTATTTTTAAGTGCTTTTGACTTTTAAGCACTTTTTTTTAATTTTGGAAGGTGCTTGGCAAAGATCAGAAGCGTTTTTAAGCACTTTACTTTAGGCTTAATTTTTTTTTTTAAAAAAAAGAAGCCAAAGGTTGGTAGCAACCTACTTTGGACTTTTGGCTTTTAGCTTTTAAGTCACTTAAAAAAAGCCTATCCAAACACCTCCATAGTACTACAGTTACATGCAAATGTGTCTGATGAGGGTAAATACAAGAAGGGAGCTTAAATATTAGCAAACTGTTTTTATTTTCTATTTTTTGAAAAAAGGTATAAATCTACTTTCTAAATGAGGACTTCTTTTTCGGACTTTCTATATGGACTGGATGCCATTAATTTGAGGTGAACAGTGTTTTTAGGTAGTGTCTGACTTGAGTAGAACTCTGTTTAGTAGCTATAATTTGTATTCTCGGCTTCTTGCTTCCAAATTAGTTTAGTGGGTGAGATAATCTGTTAATGGTTTTTGCTACTAGATTCCTTGAACTTGTCAAGTTTTTTTTTTTTTAAAGAAAAACTCATGTTTGGATAATACATTTTCTTGGCATTTTGTCACTTGGGTGTGTTTGGTATGATGGAAAATGTTTTCCTGGAAAATAAGTTGGTTTTCTACTTATTTTCTCATGTTTGATTGGTGAATGAAAAATATTTTTCGAAAAATACTTTATGGTGTTTGGTTGGTGAGTAGAGAATATTTTTTAGAAAAATATTTTCTAGTGTTCGATTGATAAGTGAAAAAATATTTTTTAGAAAATACTACTATCTGTTAACTAGTATATCAGTGTCTCTAGCAACTCAACAATTTGTAAGAACTAATTTAAGCATAACAAATAATATCAATATCGAATACTAAAATATTACAATCACTAAATTTAAGCAACTATTAATTAACAAATATATGAGACACTTTTCAATATTTTGTTAGGACAATCTCAAGATACTACAATTAATAGAAATATAACAGAACGACAAACTTATTCAACCTCGTGAAACAAAATGAAATATGCGATTAACAAAAGTAACATAAGTAAGTCTTCCTCTATGCATATGAAAATAACAATATATTCAACGAATAGAAAATGGAAAAAATTCGGGCTTCATTATTTTTTATTTCAAACAGTGAAAAATTGAAGCAAAGCACAGTGAAATACATTTTCGAGTAATGTAAATTTTTTGAGTCATGTGAATATAAGTGTTGTTGGGGTGGAAGAAGGGTGAGGGTGAGGTCATAAGTCACATTTGTCATTTTCTGGAAAATGATTTTCCTTGGCCCATGAGGGAAGTCATTTTCCATCAAATGGTGGAAAATAAGTTGTCTTGGAAAATATTTTCCTAAACTTTTGTTGCAAACAAACCAAACAAGGGAAAACCGGAAAACATTTTCTGGAAAATATTTTCCATCATACCAAACGCACAATTTTAGGATCTTACCAAGTCTTGTACGCCAGTGCCGCTGAACATTTGCACAATAAGTACTATTGTTCCATCTGAATTCTAATGCTTTTTACTTCCCGTGTTAAATTGGTCAAAATTGAGACTGCATATCATCATATTTATTGCACATTTGGTAATGTCGCAGTATTACTATATTGCAGACATTTGAAGTCTGTAATATTCCCTTACTTCAACGATCTGATGTATTTCACATGCTGACTTTTGTTTATTTACTGTTTGTATCATTCTTTCCCTTATCAACATTCAGAAGCAAAGGAAGTGATTCAAAACCAAGATAGCTCTTTCAGAGTATAAGAATATTCCCACTCGTCGAAAAATTAGAATTTCCTTCACAATGTTCAAACAGTAATTTACGCATAGAGATTGAGGTAGGCTATTCTACAATCATGTGTATGGTGTATAGTTAGTATATCATAGGGGGTTTGATTTTCTCTTCCCGGAATAGTGTTGTACTATATTATCTTGAGATAATAGATCCTTGAAGAGGAACATTAATGTGATTTTGTTAGTCAGAGCAGTCTTTTCTTGCGTTGGCATATGACCTTATTAGATCATGGATTGTTTTCTTGACCAGCTTTGTAATGCGAAACACTCTCTCTATCTCCAAAGGTTGGGGTTAGGTCTGCTTACAGTCTATCCTCTCCGGACCCCAAAAGGGGGTTTACGTTGTATGTATGTAATTATATCAGATGTTGCGGGAACAGAGGGGTAGCAATTTGATTCTGATGTATTGTAGGTTGTAATACAAGGTATATCGCGACGTATGACCTCGTTATCTTGTGCCATAACGTCATTTTGCATTGCCTAGACCTAGTTTTAGAGTTTTTAACTTGAGATATTACAGTTTACATTGTGGTCTCGTATCCTAGGTTGTTGTCCCCTTGAGTCCTTGACGGCGCTTCAAAGTGAAATGCAAAAAAATTGGATATTCTTTAAGAATTGTTCAAAACAATTGACTGACTATCATCTTACAAGACTTGAAAGCATGCAATTCGACAGCCCTCTTGTCACGTTTCGCTTGTCGAGAATCAATTTAACTAATTTTCAAAGCTAGATTATATTAGAGTGATCCAATACTTTAAAGTTAAAATTTAGATGTTCGAAAATTATATGAAAAATACCATAAGTTGTAATTCTTCTTATTCGTATGTTAATTTAGATCGAAGTTCATGCGATTTAACTTTCGAGAAGCAAAGTGTGACAAGTAAAAGGGAACGGGAAAAAAATCATTCTTTTTTCAGTACTTTCGATCTACAAATGATCACAATGGCGATGAGCCAATTAATAACTGTAAACTGCACATTCTTTGCTTAGCGTCAAGAATGATAAATAAACAGATTATAAATGATTACAATATGAAGAAAAGCTTTTAAGGAATCAAAATTTTGTCAATTATTTATGCAGAAGCTTACACATAAATAAATACTATATGTCATTTTCAATAGTCCTACATATACTTCCGAAATAAAAAATGGATTCTTTCTTACTCTCTTAACAGCTCCTTCCCCTCTTCCTTAAAATGGCCAACCTGACCAGTACAACCACAACCATATTTAATTGACTATATTACCCTACAAAAATGACAAGAAATGTCACAAAAGGGTTGAGTCATGATCACTCAACTTTTGGTAATTGATCACTAAAGTCGAGTCACTATAGTCACTCGACTTTATTGTCTTTCAAAAGTCACTCAGCTTTTCCAAGTTACCTTTCAAAGTCATTTTAGCCTGAAATATAATTTCCAGTATCTATTTAATTACATGGTAGCTGTAAACTTTTAAAAATTACTATTTAAATTTATTTAGGATCTTATCCATCATAATGACGAAAAAAATGAAAAATCTTCAATAGAAAATTAGCATACCTGTTGCTGGTGGGAGATGACAGGTATACCATGGAATTTGACGAGGTGCACACAAGCTGGCTCGGATGCTACAATTATCAGAAAAATATATTCAAGGGATAAAAGGCAGGATGGTCATTTAAAGAAGAATGTAAGGGACCCTATGAAGGGTGTCAACAAATAGGACCATAAAGTTGGTGTATCTTGGCTTAGAAGCCAAGGGAAGTTAGGACACAAACTTGATGCACTAGTAAGTTACAACAAAAGTTGCTTCTTGGGAATTATGTCTTTTGTTGTACAAGAATTTCTCTTACGTTTGCCATTGTGTTTGTTCAACTTCTGGTTTTACTCCTCCATCTTCTGTCTTTCTGTTTCTTGGAGCACCACATTGTTCGGGTATGCTTTAGTTACTCTCAACATATCAATGCTAAACTACTTTTTCTTTTATTAGGGTGTTCAACTTACTACAACCTATGTTGCTCGGACTTTTTGAAAATGTCTACGTGTGCGTATTGGATCCTCCAAAAGTAGTGCATTTTCAGAGGATCTTGATATGGGCGCGGCAATATTTTTTGGAGAGTCCAAGCAATATGAGTCTGCAATCCTTGTAGTTTATCTTTGTTCAAATAAGAATTCTAACAAGTAGATTTTCCAAAAAAAAAAAAAAAAAAGAATATTAAGAATGCTATATTTGAATGTTGAATATGTGATATAAAGCAATTTTAAAACTGCCTTTACTGCTATACTAGAGGCAGAGAGGCTGTTTCCAATAGACCCTCGGAAAAAAAATAGTAAATCTGTTGTTAAAAATTGTAGGATGATTGAAATAGTGACAATCTCATATGAAAGGACCTTCTTTATCCTTTTTGGATTTGTCTGGTTCAATTAGTTAATATGAATCCTCTTATGTTTTAGGGAAACAGGTTGAAGGGAAAAGATGGCGTCCCTCGTACCAGAAGTACTAATTAAGCTTCTACAAAGTATGAACTCCAATGTCAAAGTTCGCGGGGAGTATAGATCAGTTCTTTTACAAGTAATCAGCATTGTCCCTGCCTTGAATGGTTCCGAGCTGTGGCCAAACCACGGATTCTTTATTAAAGTCTCCGATTCTTCTCATTCAACTTATGTTACACTGTCAAAAGACGACAATGAGCTCATTTTGAACAACAAATTGCAACTTGGCCAGTTCTTTTATGTTGACAAAATGGAGGCTGGAACACCGGTACCAGTTTTAGTTGGGGTGAGGCCAATTCCAGGGCGACATCCATTTGTTGGCAACCCGAAGGACCTGATGCAAATGTTGGAACAATCAGAGATTCCTGATCAGACTGATCAGGAAAATAAGGCCGGTCCAAAGTTGAACGAATTGCCTGAACCGAAAAAGGAGAACCAGAAGAAGAAATTTGTCATCAAAGAGGAAAAGGCGGTTGTTGCATCCAGGTATATGCAAGGTGTGTCAAACCAAAATGCAAAGATTGGTGGAAATGATCAAGGTACTGGTGCAAAATGCATTGAGAATGAGAACAATGGAGCAGATCACAAAGCTCTACCTTTGAAAGGGAAACAACCAGAGGTTAAAAGTCAGGTATGATCCTGCATCCAGGGACGGAGTTCCGCCAGGATAAGGTCCAAAATTGTTTTTTACCAATATATATAATACATGTTGAGAAGGGGAGCCTTGGAGTAACTGGTAAAGTTGCTGCGGGTTCAAGTCTTGGAAACAACCTTTGGCAGAAATGCAAGGTAATATTGCGTACAATACACCCTTGTGGTGGGGCCCTTCCCTGGACCCTGCGCACGGGGGTGGACCCACATTATCCGTACCGGGTGCTTGAGTACCCATTGAACCCGGTAAAATTTTACATATTTATATAGAAAATACAGTAAAATCGGTTATAATGTATTGTTAAGTACCCATATACAAAAGTGGTTGTTGGGTGCTTTGGCTTTGGTGTGGAACTTAAACACCTTGACACCTATAGTGGTGTGGGTTCAATTCTTGGTAGCAACACACTTTTTTTTCTTAAAAGGAATTGAGCACCCACAACCTACAAATCCTAAATCCACCCCTGTCTGCGCATAGCTGGAGCTTTAGTGCACCGGGCTTCCCTTTTTATATAATACATGTTGAATCCCCTTGCTTTCTTTGTGTCCTTATCTCTTTATATTTTGAACCCCTTAGTAAAAATCTTGGCTCCGGCATTGCCTGCATCACAGATTATTCATCTGTTTCACTTGTTAGAAATTCATATCCAAGATTACTATTAGTCCTCCTTTTTATTCCCTTTACTCTTTTGGCTACAGATCCATGATTTCTAAGGTTGCTGTAGTTGCATTTTTTATCCGTAAGTTATTGATAAATTTAATTTTCATCGTGACATTCAACGAGCCACATTTAACCTGTAATTAATAAAAGCTTCCATTTTTTGGTCGCTCTTGTATTCTAGGACTAAAATTGTTTTCTCATAAGATGAGAAATCGAATATTCTGACGTAGAATTTGCTAAATTTGTGAAACCTGTATTCCAGGACGGAAAGATAACTGTTCTATTCGTTTAGAACGATAACAGAAGGGTCCTAGATGTGAATTTGTCATGATCCCAATTCTATTCAGAGCTTTCTGATGACTTTTTCTGCTTTTGAATTTCAGACACGGCCTACAACTCCTTCTCGTAGTCGTCCTGATGCATTTTCTCCAAACTCAGATGTGAATGTGCTTAACAGCAGGGAGGTTTTGACTCCAAGGTTTTCAACTTTAAAACGTCCTAGCAGCAAACAAGAAAACACTAGAGAGCATGGTCCATTTTCTGAAACACTCATACCCTGGTCCTCTCTACCAGCCAACCTCGCAAAGCCAGGGAAGGTATACTTGTTTCTTTGCATTCTCCTTTAATATTTCATGCCCATTGTTTGCTAATTTCAAAACCCCATTAATCACAAGAATTGTTGCACGACTTATTCGACACTTCATAATAATGCAGCAAAGGAAAAAGGAAAAATTGTGATTAGACTAAACGATTTAAAGAAGACGTGTAGATGACTCATTAGTGAATCAGCATGATCAAAGTGTACTTATGCTTCTCATTTTTTTGTTGTCTCTATACTAAGGGGATTCTTAGAAGGAAGAAGTTAGCTTCTTTAATAGCAGCAGAAGCTCAAGAAGAAGCATTGGCAGCAACCAATCTTCTTCATTGCTTCAGGTATGTGCTATTCTGCCGTGAGCCCGTGACATGTCCTTGTGCAATCAAAGAGTTGTTCACGCACTCAGTTGAAATTGCATTGAGTTATTTATCTTAAAATTTCTCCTCCTTTCCAGCACGTTTGCTGAACTATGCTCATCCGCATCACCAGAGAGTCCCCATCTCGCTCTGTCCAAATTTTTCACTCTCAACCAGCTGATGGAACAACCGAATACCAAGACAAATGAACAAATCCAAGATAACTTTGCTTCAAAATTATCTTTACAAGACAAGGAGATAAAATCAGGAAAGAAGACACGTCCCTTGAACGTTAAAAATACTCTGAAATCGTCTTTGAAGCCATCAATAGAAGTTTCTGTGGCTGAAAAGGTAGAATGGGCAAAAGGAGACGGCTCCAAAGGCACGAAGGAGCTAAGAGAGGTTCTGTATAATGAAATGCAGTCCTGGTTTCTGAAATTCATGGACGAAGCACTTGATGTTGGTTTCCGGATGAATGAGCAAGAACAGAAAAAGAAAACACGCGCTGTACTACAACAAACGGATTCAAATAACCAAATTGCTCTCGCATTGTCACAGCTTAAGCACGCCAATGACTGGTTGGACAAGCTAAAGAGTAAATCAACGTTGAATAAAGATGTATCCGAGACAGTGGACAGATTGAAGCAAAAACTCTACGCATGTTTACTTCTTCATGTCGATTCAGCTGCTTCAGCACTTGGAAAACCAAGTTCCTAAGAGCTTCTGTTCACTTAATACCTAACTAATCAGCTCATATGAGAAACATGTAAACTTAATTGTTTCAATGTATTTGAAAAGGATGGTGAAAACAGTTAATTAAACATAAACATTACTTGTTGTCTAGTCTTGTATAGCCGTAGGATTTTGTGGTAGGAGGTTTGCTTCAAACTTCTTAAATCGTATTACAATAAAACAGTTTCATTTAGTAACTTTCACAACAATCAGAATCTGGCGTCTGTGAATTAAAGAATGTAGGATGTCAAATGAAAAGAGATGCTAATTAATCAAAGGTCCAACTGATTAATTACTCATGAAAAGTTGTAAAGTAAATGAGGTACATGAAATGCATTAACCAATTCACCACAAGAAGCACCAATTTTGTGACAAAATATCTACACATGCACTAGATTTTCAGCATGAGAAAACATATGTCGTTGACATTAGTTATGTTGAAGTTTTTTCTGTTTCACTATTTGGTTTGATATATTAAGGTTAGTTTTATCTTTAGTCATGCTTATTCATTTACTTATACTTAATAACCTTTGTATTGCTAATACCATAATTTGTCATGTATTAGTTACACATGTATTGAATAGGGTTTATAGCTAATACACTTTAAAAGTCGCGAGCTTTATAGTTTGATAGAGTGTGTAAGAATAGTAAATAATAGAGTGTATTAATAATGTTAGAATTAGTTGTACTCGAACTTTTTCCTATCTATTGATTAGTTTGATGTATTAAGGAAAGTTTTCTCTTTACCGTGCATATCGATGTATTAATAGCTCGTGTATTAGTTATACATCATATAATAATAATATTGAATAGGATGTATAGCTATACAATCATTTGGTATGGACTATAAGGAATAACTAATCTCGAAACAAATTATTTCAAAATAAGTACTTATTTCCAACCCAAAATATCCTACATGTATTAGTTATATATCGGCACAGAATTCTATTAAACAACGGACTAAATAATATCATGACTAGTACATGTATTAAATTTTCTAATACATTCCGCCAAACGGTCGGTGCATCTGATTGTTTCTTCTTTTTTAAGAATATATAACTAATACCTGCATTAATTTATCTAATACATCCTGCTACACAATCTTTAGAAATAATATTTTTTACTTGTCAAATTATTTTCCTTCAAATAACTTTTCTTGAAATTTTCTAGTTCTATAATTTGTTTGGCTAAACCTTTTTATTTTTCAAAAATACTTATTTCTTTTTTTTTAAAATAAGGTGTTTGGCCAAATTTTTGAAAGAAAATAAGCGCTTTTGGAGAATAGAATAAGCAATTTTTAAAAAGTTAACTTTTCCTAAATGCACTTTGGAGAAAATTACACTTAAAAATACTTTTTAAAAGTCTAACCAAACACTAATTGCTGCTTAAAATACTTTTTAAATTTATTGGTCAGAAACAAACTACTTCTCACCAAAGGTACTTTTTTAAAAAATACTTTTTAGAAAAATATATTTTTCTAAATAAAATTTTAAAAGGTTAGTCAAATAGACTACTAGTACTTCCTCCGTTTCTATTTACTTGTCACCTTTTTAAACTGACACTCTTTAAGAATAATATTAATTAGAAGGTAATTTGACTAAATTTGTCTTATTTACTATTCATGCTTATTTAATGTTTGCACTAGATTAATATCTTCATATTTATTATCAAGGATAAAAATAAAAATAAAAATAAACATTTAATCATGTCTGAATTTTGTGAAAAGACAAATACTTCCTCCGTCCATCTTTATTTATCTACTTTTGACTTCTCTACATACCTTACGAAAAACAAATAGAGAGACGATTTTACTAGGAAAAACGATCAAATATGCCATCGAACTTTGAGAAAAGGCTCATCTATGCCATCCGTTTAAAGTTTGACACATTCATATCATTGCCGTTATAAAAAAAGCTCATTCATGCTATTTTTTTAACAGTCTAGTTTGGTGATTTTTGGCAAAATCATTTTGTACACGTGGTCAATAATGATTCGTCCCACGTCATTAATTAAATGAGCCAAAAGGATTTTAAGAAAAAAGGCTCAAATATGCCATTGAACTATAAAAAATGGCTCATTTACTGATACGAAAATGACTACGGAACATATTAAACAACCATGAACACAAGACAATAAGAAACACAAGCTACAGCGGTAACACCACAAACCGAGAATAAGAAACAAGAAACAAGAACACACGATGCAATGAAGTAAAGGGATAGATAAGATGACATAAGAAGTTACGAAGAATGAAGAACCAAACCGTATATCAAACGATAAGACCCTTAAACTCGGAACAACAAACACCAATCTTCTTACGATGACCGCTAAGGGAATCAACTCCACTTACAACCACCGTTTCTAATCAAATGTCAATAATGGCTTTTCCAAGCCCTACACTAAATGGTTATTCCAAGCCCTAAACTACACTCTCAAAGAGAGAAGACTTTCAATGCTCTTTAAATATCCATCATAAACTAAAGAGCAAAAGACCTAATAGAAAACTATTTATAGGCTAGCTTATTATATAACAAAATGGCCAAAATACCCTTAATGAGAGGGGCGGTCTTGGTGTGTAAATTAGGGGTTGCCTTGGAGTGTTTAAATCTCTTCAAAACACTTCAACACTTGTGCTCTCGAATATTCATCAAGGTAAGTCTCCAAGCAACCCTCCACACACAGAATTGCTCTCTTAAATGTCCAAAACGGGTCCTTCATGCTATTGTGTCCTCTAGGTGACCAAAGCTTGAGTCTTTAAGTGTTGGCCTCCAATGATGTCATCAAAAGCTATGATGGTTGTTTGGCTCGTATCATCCTCCCCTTCTTGAAAAGGATTCGACCTCGAATTCATACCTTGCAAAATCAAAGGGAGAACAAACAAACACAACTTCCTCATGGCATGAGGGTTAGGATTAGCATAAATAATTATTTCATCATGCCAAGGTTACACAAACTTGAAATATAACCAAGTTTCCTTTGAATTAAATATTAAAAACTCGATGAAAAATGCACAAAGAATTTGGTTATGGGAATCACCAAAAGGTAATGAAACTACAAAGGTCCTAATGGCGTCATGTGATCCACAAGGTAGAATTACCTCCATCGTATGAGCCATAATACACAATTATTTCACTACCTCTTCAAGAGACCACACTAAGGGTGGTTCTTCAATTGGTTCTAAAGTCTACAAGACCCATATAGCATTATCACTCAAACAAGTGGACCAATCAACAAGTTCCCTACCTCTATATAAAACAAATCCAAGATTAGCATATATCATCATAAGCAAAGAGGTAGTATAAAAAGGAATCAAGTGCAAAGGCATACATGGCCGAAGACAAAGCATTTAAGCACATACACATTCTTCCTTTCGAACACATAGAGAACTTGACATCCACAAGTTAGGATTCACTCAACTTAAGCACAAGTGTGTCAAGCAAGGATGTACATTTAGAAGCATTACCCCAAGAAGTCAATGACACCTTTGCCCTCTGGTTTTCAAGAATAACTACAAATTCCTCACCCTTAAGAGTACTCTCATCTTTCAAAAAAAGATTTCCATATTTAGGAGGAATGTTGTCACACCATAGTGGGTTGGCATATAAACTATAGCCTTCAAGACAAGCTATACCTTCAACACCATTATCACCACTAGGTTCATTTAGAGTGATTATAGCATCTTCAAATAAGACATTATACCTAAAGAGAGAAGGATCTATCCTGCGGGAAGATTTGGAACAAGCAAGCTCACTCTCTAAAAGTTCATTACCAAGTTTCAAAGATGTTGTGGACACATGATACTCCTTATTATCCAAGCAAGCATTAGCATCTTTACCACAAAACAAGCTCACGGGTTCACTCTTATTCTTTTGATTAACATTTTCAACATCATCACACACTTGAGATTTATTAATCATATCACACATATCCTTAAGTGGTGCACAATTTTGACACACAAGTTGATCAATACAATTTTCACAGACGATGTACTTTCATTTAACGCAATGGCTTCAACACTAGGTGGACACAAATTGATCTTACAAGAGGAGTCTATTCGATCATCAATAGGATCAACTAGTGTATCCACACTTAGAACTTGTACATCGTCATCAAGAGGCAAAGAATCAACAAACTCATATGTAGGCAAGCTACTACTCACACTCAAAGGGCTATTAGCCACACAATTATCATTCACATGCACAAAAGTGTAAGAGTTAGCTATTTTACCTTGAAGTTCTTGAGTATGTTCTTCTTTACCTTGGTGTGAAGGTCCCCTACAAGCTTCGACAACAACTTTTCTTCGATCTTTCTCTCCTCTTTTTCATGTTGGTACCTACACAAATGTCCTTAAAAATAAAAGGACAAATAAAGTTAGCACGGTTTGGTGGCAATCCCCTCACTTCACTCCTCACAACCTCTCTTTTTTTCACTCTCATATTGCCACCTTGCACACTCTTACTCTTCTCTATCTTTTGTCTCTCATAATAATTTGGATTGGAGTAGGTGAACACTTCTCTTTGGGACTTGGACAGAATGGACGTCATGAGATGATTTTCCCATCGGTATCTTATAACATTAGGCTAATTTTGCACATTTGAAACTTTATGTTGTGCAAACCAATTGACACCCAAGCTTACATGACCATATGTCAAGGGAAAAATATCGCACCACACCTCCTCATGGTATTCAAATTGGGAGAAGACAACCTTCACCCTCTCAGTAACCTTAAACCCATCCAAGGAATATAAAATAAGTAAAGGTTCACGAAATAACCCCAAATAGTCAACCATGGATGGAAAGATGTAGTTTATAAAACACCTATCATATAGCACAATGAGGCATCCCGGTATCCCATAAATGATCACCTTTTCGGAGTGAACATTCCTTCTTGGATCAACATTGTAAGGCACATGGGTACCCTTCGACTTTGGAGATGCATGCCCTCTTCTTCTCTTGGGAAAATCTCTACTATAGCAGTATAACCATTCACACCACTTCGACCTTGATAAGAAGTACTACAAGGTGAAGAATATGAATTTTCACGCTCCACACGTGCACTCTCACCATAGCTCTCATAAGTTTTGCAAATGAAAGGGTTATACCTTACACCAATTCTAGTATCGGCTTGGAAAGTGTAAGACCCCCCATATGTTCCAACTTCATCATAAGGACCATCACAAGGCTCTTCATCATCCCCATGTTCACCATAAGCACTAGGCACTTCATCCATCTCATTTTCCCCCTCAAACTCGTAACCCTCAAATTTCCCCGTGCCTTGATCATGGCTATTTTCATAGCCCCCATAATCTCCCACAACTTCATAGCCATAAAATCCCCCACTATAATCAGTCTCCCATGTCGTAGTCACGATAATCTGCGACTATCGAAGACATGTTTCCCTTATAACACCTTGTACCTACAAAATGGACAAACAAGATTAGTGGTAAAAACTCCTCACCAACACTCGTATGCACTCACCTTTGTGATCCTTACAATTGGAGCGACGAATATTGAAAGTTGCTTATACTCCGGTGGTCAATAAGGTGTCAATCACTACTTAACGGCTGGAATAGATTCTTGTTTGATTGACTCAAGATACAAAAATAGAAAAATCTATTTACAAACTTGAAACAAAAAGTTATGACGAATTAAAAATGAGAAAAGAACACAGAATGAAGACACGACAAAAATGGATTCAAAAACTAATTCACAATCTAGTAGGTGATTACTAGTTGCTAATTAGTACTAGAATCAAGAAATGAAACTACCAAAACAAAAAAAAATGCAGATTCTAAATTTGAGCTTCAAGGTTTTTGGAATGTTGATGACGTGGCACTTTGATGACATGGCAGTTTGGTGACGTGGCAGTAGGATGATGTGGCAGATTCTTTTTCTTGTTTGCAATTGGAATTGGTCAAAATTTTAATTTGAAAGATGTGGAAATTTGGTTTGGAGGGAAAAGAACAAGACTTGGAGCCTTTTCAAAATTCAAGATACATTGACTTTCTTTGCATTTTTTTGGCAAGACACTTTTTGAAAGCCCTTTGTCCTTTTTTCCTCTTTTGTGTGTCTTGGAAAGTGCCCTTTCTCTTTTTTGGTAGGCAAAACTTTTTGAAAGCCTTTTGTCCCCTTTCTTCTTTTGTACTAGTCTTAGAAATATTTTCAAGACAAACAAAGACTCACTCTCTTTCAACTTGACTTTTTAGATCAAACCACTATTTTGAATGTTCTTGTTCAAAAACTTATGAAGAACATGAAGAACATTCAACAATGGTACCTAACCCAAATGAGCTCGGAATTGGATGATTTTTGGTTCTTTTTGCCCA
The DNA here is from genome assembly GCA_030864215.1 of Capsicum pubescens. NCBI lineage: Eukaryota > Viridiplantae > Streptophyta > Magnoliopsida > Solanales > Solanaceae > Capsicum > Capsicum pubescens. Next base: position 63,959,290 of record CM061549.1, on the reverse strand, counting down.
CGTTAAACTCCACAGTAACAACAACGCATTTTCAAGCCACAATACCAACAAAAGCCCTTACAATTTTGAACTTCACCTTACTAGTTTCTTCAACTTTCAACTCAACAATGGTGAACAACTCAAAACCACCCGGATTAAGCTCAAATCTAAGATCTAGACTCACTTAGTGTTAGGGAGTAAGAACCTAACACTAGAAAGAAATAAAACACACTAAACTCTCCTAAATCTAAGTTCAAAATTTCAGCCAAAACATAAAAACGTGGACAGAATTCTTTTTGTGAGATTTTTGATTTTCAATACTTTTTTTGATTTTCAAGTTGAAAAACCAAGATTGATCTCGTAGGAACGAAATCAATCCTTGCTCTGATACCAAATGATACGAAAATGACTACGGAACACACAAAATATCCATGAACACAAGACAACAAAAAACACATGGTACAGCAGTAACACCACAAATCGAGAATAAGAAACAAGAACACACGATGCAATAAAGTAAAGGGATAGATAAGATGACATAAAAAGTTATGAAGAATGAAGAACCAAACCATATATAAAATGATAAGACCCTTAAACTCGCAACAACAAACACCAATCTTTTTATAGTGACCGCTAAGGGAATGAACTCTGCTTACAACTACCGCTTCTAAGTAAATGTCAATAATGGCTTTTCCAAGCCCTACACTAAATGGCTATTCCAAGCCCTAAACTACACTCTCAAAGAGAGAAAACTTTCAATGTTCTTCAAATATCCATCATAAACTAAAGAGAAAATAACCTAATAGAAGACTATTTATAGGCTAGCTTATTACATAACAAAATGGCCAAAATACCCTTAATTAGAGGGGTGGCCTTGGTGTGTAAATTAGGGGGTGACTTGGAGTGTTTTGGAGTGTTTAAAGCTCTTCAAAACACTTCAAAGCTTGTGCTCTCGAATAGTCATCAAGGCAAGCCTCCAAGAAACCTTCCACACACAGAATTGCTCTCTTGAATGTCCAAAATGGGTCCTCCATGCATGCTCTTGTGTCCTCGAGGTAACCAAAGCTTGAGTCTTTAAGTGTTGGCCTCCAATGCTGTCATCAAAAGCAATGATGGCCGTTTGGCTCGTATTATTTACGCCATCGGTTTAAAGTTCAGCTCACTCGTGCCATCGCCGTCATAAAATCAGCTCATCCACGCAATTACATTTTAACGGTGGATTTTCAAAAATAGCTTTACCACGTGGTCTTTTATCAGAGGTACACATCATTAATTAAAATAAATCAATATTAATTTCAAAATATCTTTGACCCATAAAAAAGAACCGATCAATTCAACATAACCCGACCCACACCCATTAAAGTATTTTTTTTTATAACAACAACTATTTTTCTGACCAGTAAAAATAATGATTAGTGTATATCCTTTGGTTGTTTCTTGTTGATTCTAAATCATTATAAATGTTACGCTTAACAGAAGCCTCAAAAGTTCTATCCTACAGTAAATTTTTTTAATCCTACAGTAACTAATTAATTGTGATACAAAGCAGCCAATAACATAAGATAACAAGATGAAAAAACACTAAGGAAACAAGCACTACCAGTTTTTAATATAACAAGAAGCCAAAACATCAACTAGTTACAAGAAAGTAAAGGATAGATAGTGAGATATAAAATATTACAAGCTTTAGGAACTAAAGTGTGTATCAAACACTAGAACCCCTAAGACCCATAATAATAACACCACACTCTTATGAACACCTCAGGGGAACCAGAATACCCAAGCAACCCTCGTTTCTAAAAAGGTAACCAACACAATGATTTCACGTTGCCACAAGTGAATCCACACTTGTACAAGTGCTTCCACACTTGTAATACACTCTCTAAGAGTAGTCTTTCAAAATATATTCAAAGTTGATGAAAAATGAACTAACAGAAGCTATTTAAAGTCTTGGCTAAACTTATTACATAGCAAAATGACCAAAAGCCCCTTAATGAGTTCCTACACTCCGTAGGCGCCTCATGCTCCAAGGAAATGACAAAAGGGCCCTTAATAAGGGCAGCCTTGGAGTGTAATGGGCTATTCTTTACACTTAAACACTTGTGCATCTTGGTTAGGTAGCCCCAAGTTTGAGTCTTTATGTCTTGGCCTCCAATGATGTCATTGAAAGTTATGATGTCCCTTTGACTCGTATCATCCTTCTCTTCCTGAAAAGGATTCGACCTCGAATCCAAACCTTGCAAAACAGTAGGAGACACAAACAAACACACTTTCCTCATGACATGAGGTCTAGGGTTAGCATAATCAATCATAGTATCATGCCAAGGCTGCACACACTTTACATATAACCAAGCATTTTTTTTTTGAAATATTAAAAATACATTGAAAAAAGTACAAAGGATTTGGTTATTGCAACCATCAAGAAATAAGGAAACTACAAAGGCCCGAATGGCATTAATCAATCCAAAAGGTAGAGCTACCTTCACCTTCCGAGCCACAAGACACAATTGTTTCTTCACCTCATCAAGTGATCACAATATTAGTGGTGTCTCAATTAGTATTAAAGTCCACAAAAGCCATATAGCATTGTCACTACTAGTGGACCAACCAATAAATGTCCTACCTCTACATAAAAACAAATCCAAGACTAACATGGATATCATCATAAGCAAAGAAGTAGTATAGGAAGGAATCAGGTGTAAAGGTATCATCCAAAGTGTTATTATCTATAAGAAGGCCACTTGGCTCAAAAGATATAACGCATAAGTATGGGATCAAGTCACTTAAACACATACGGCTTCTTCCTTCTAAGTGAAACATCAACTTGGCATCCACAAATTGGGATTCAAGGAACCTAAGCACAAGTGTGTCAAACAAGGATGCACATGGATAAGTAACACCCAACTTAGAGGGTAAATTACCCTTCCAATCACGGGAAACCAGATTTACACATAAAACATGCTTAGCATTAACATAATCATGCTCACACAAATCACACACGTCATTCCCAACCATAATTTGAAGGACATCAACATTACCATTTTTCAAATTATCACCGAGATCAAATGGGTGAAGTGTCCATGGACACGGGTTTAGGAAACACTTTTTTTTCTCAAGATTACCACTAATGCAATCATATGTCCTGCATATACTATCATGATCAACAACAAAAATAATTAGAGGATCATCCTTAGTTAATCGACCAACATTTTCAACACCACTATCTTCACACACAAATTGGTCTTCATGACTTTCACAAGACAATATACTATCGCTTGTCATAATGACTTCAACACTAGGTGGACACAAATCGATCTTGCTAGGAGAATTAATTTTGTCATCATTAGGATCAACTAGTGTATCCACAATCTTAAGTTGTACATTATCATTATGAAGTAAAAAAACATTACACTCACTTAAAGATAAACTATCTTTCACACTTAGTTGGCTACTAGCCTCATTTACTAGAGTGCGAGAGTTAGTTTGATTACCTTGTAGCTCATTTCGAGCATGTCCACTTAAGGAAACTTGACAAATTGGTGGATTGGGAAGGGTGGATTTAGGAAATCTTGGATGCTCTATCAAGTTATCCAACTTCTTTGAAAGAGAACCTTATATCTCATTCATTCTTTCCATTCGGCTACTAACACCCACTATGGCAACCATCAAAGCTCCCAAGGTTACCTTTCCCAATGCCATAGTACCTAGCAAATAAATACTAAAACAAAAACAAAAACGTTAAACACATTAAGGTTAGTAAATCAACCTCATAATCTCTCAAGCTCACACGTTAAAATGTCACTCAATTGGCATCGTAAGTGTTGGTATCTCGTTTATACTCTAATGAGATCACTTGGTACCAATTATGGCTTGAGGTTGAAATATATTCTTGTTTGAAATGACTCAAGAAAAATATGTACGGACTTGAACCAAGAAATTACAATGAATCAAAATGCTAAAAGCATACAAATAACACAAACACGAAGAAACAGACTCAAACAACTAATTCACAATCTAGTAGGTGATTACTAGTTGCTAATTAGTACTAGACTCAAGAAATGAAACTAAAGAAACAAGGAAAAGAAACTTAGAAATCTAAAATTTGAGCTTTAGGTCATTTTGGAAGGGTGATAACGTGGCAGCCATATGGTAGCCTTGGATTGGGCGTTGGAATTGTCGAAATTTGAAAAAAAAAATCTTGTCTTCAATTTGTATTGATTAATTTTCAACTAAGGATGAGTGGAAATCAGCTTTGGGAGGGAAACAACAAGACTTGGTGCCTCTTTTTCAATTTCAAAAAGGTTTTCTTCCTTGCACCTTTTTGAAAGCTTTTTGGTTTTTTTCTCTTTTGTTAGTTTTGAGATAAACTCTTACTCTCTTTTGGTAAACAAGACTTTGGAAAGCTCTTTTGTCTCCTTTCCTTTTTGGATGTCTTGGGATTGTGTCTTTCAAGACAAACACAGACCCACACTTCTTTCTTCACCTTTTTAGATCAAACTACTCCTTTTGAATGTTCTTATTCAACAATTCATGAAGAACATGAAAAACACCAAGAACATTCAAGGGTTGAAACTAAACCAAATGACTCCAAATTGAATGATTTTGGATTCCTTTTGCTCACGTTAAACTCCACAACTACAACTACACGTTTTCAAGCCACCAACCCACAACAACAACACACGTACAAGCTTAGATCCACAACAACAACAACCTTCAAATTTCAAGAACAACTAGGAAATGACTCAAAATTCGGATCTAGACTCTATTAGTCTTAGTGAAGAAGGGGCTAACACTAGAAAAAATCAAAACACAAAAATCTCCTAAATCTAAGTCTCAAATTTTGGCCCAAACACAAAAAACGGGACAAATTTCTCTTTTTGAGATTTTTGATTTTTCAACACTTTTTTTGTGATTTTCAAGTTAACAAGCCCAAGATTGATCTTGTAGGAACGAAATCAATCCTTGCTCTGATACCAAATGATACAAACCAGCCAACAACACAAGATAACAAGATGAAACAACACTAAGGAAACAAACACAACTCATTTTTAATATAACAAGAAGCCAAAACATCCACTAGTTACAAGAAAGTAAAGGATAGATAGTGAGACATAAAATATTACAAGCTTTAAGAACTAAAGTGTGTATTAAACGCTAGAACTCCTAAGACCCACAATATCAACACCACACTCTTACGAAGACCTCAAGGGAACCGAAATTCCCAAGCAACCCTCGTTTCTAAATGGGTAACCAACACAATGATTTCACGTTGCCACAAGTGAATCCACACTTGCACAAGTGATTCCACACTTGTAATACATTCTCTAAGAGTAGTCTTTCAAAATATATTCAAAGCTGCTGAAAAATGAACTAATAGAAGCTATTTAAAGTCTTGGCTAAATTTATTACATAACAAAATGACCAAAAGGTACTTAATGAGTTCCTACACTCCATAGGCGCCTCATGCTCTAAGGAAATGACAAAAGGGCCCTTAATGAGGGCGGCCTTGGAGTGTAATGAGTTATTCTTCACACTTCAACACTTGTGCATCTTGGTTAGGCAGCCCCAAGCTTGAGTCTTGTCGTCTTGGCCTACAATGATGTCGTTGAAAGCTATGATGCCTTTTTGACTCGTATCAAGTTGTAATTCCATTGACTCCAATATATACTCTGAAGTTGCAAGAAAAGAAGCCAATGAACAATTAAGGCAAGCAAGAAAAAGAAGGAGGCGTACCAATAGAACTTCTCCATTCTTCCATCACGAATTAGGAGAGCATACATTGTTGAAAAATTATTTTCAAATAACGGCTTAAAAGAAGCCCGCTATCCCAATAATTCCACCATTTATATGGGATAACTTATTCCATCACTATAGTATAAATGGCGAGACAAATAATCTCGATACTAACTAATTCTAAATATTTGAAATTAATATAGATATATTTTAATTAATGACATGGACCTCTAATAAAAGGCGACGTGGAAAAACTATTTTTGAAAATTCACCGTTAAAAAGTAGTCGCATGGATGAGTTAATTTTATAAAGGCGATGGCACGAATGAGCTGAACTTTTAACTGATGGAATAAATGAGCTATTTCTGATAGTTCAATGACATATTTGGGCCTTTTCTCCTATTTTAATTAATGACATGAACCTCTAATAAAAAGGCCACATGACAAAGCTGTTTTTGAAAATCCACCGTTAAAAAGTAATGGCATGAACGAGTTGGTTTTGTAACGGTGATGGCATGAATGAGCCAAACTTTTTACTGATGGCATAAATGAGTCATTTCTGATAGGTCAATGACATATTTGAGCCTTTTCTCATTTTACTATATCACTATTTAAATATAATAAATGCTTTGCTTTAAAAAATAAAATGAGTGATGAATTGTATTTAATATAAATGATAAAATAGGCAAAAATAAGTAAATTATTCGTTAATTTTATAAATTGAACAAGTATTGTTGGACATTAAAATAGAAAATGGATAAGTAAAGATGTACGAAAGAAGTATTAAGGAATATCTACTTTATTTTTAATAACGACGATAACTACTTCCTCCGTTTCAAAATAGTTGATCATCTTTCTAAAAATATTTGTTTCAGTTTAGTTGTCCCTTTAATTAAATCAAGAGAAAATTATTAGGTTCTTTCAATATTATTTTTATTATTAAATAATTAAATAAAGTGTATATACACAAATTTATATTTTCTCAAAACATAATTAATAAAGTTAATTTGATCAAATAAACTTCTTACTTCCTCCATTTTAAAATAGTTGTCCCTTGTTGACTTGACAATTTTCTTAAGAAAATACTTAGTAGGGACTTATTTTTCAAATTAGTCTTATTAATTATATTTTAGAAATATAAATTAAAATATAAACACTTTATGTAGTTACTTAATAACAAAATAATATCAAAAAAAATATAATAAAATATTCTTGATTAGATAAACCAAACAATTAAGGGGTAGTTTGGTAGGGTATATTAGAAAAATAATTCATGTATTAAGTATGGTATTATTTTAATACTTTATTTGGTAGCAATTTTAAAGCAATGTATAACTAATACATGTATTAGTAATACCCCCAACATGGTATTGTAGGGTGTATAACTAATACATCTCATTTGATGGTAGTAGTAATACATGGCTTTTAATGCATGAGATATATAGGAGTAAAGAAAAATGCCCTTAAATCTTTCCAAGATCTTTTTCAATTTATCCAATATGAACAAATAAAGAAAAGATAATCGAAAAAAAAATCAATCCCGACAAGTGAATGATGAAATTTTGAAATTTCAAATTAAATTATTAGGTACATTTTTTTTATTCTTTTTCTAAAAAAATAAAGCTTTATAAAGAAAACACAAAGTTATAGAATGTTGAGATATTTTTGTAAACAAACAATATTATTTTAAAAATATATCAATACATATTATTTTTAATATATTAAATCAAATACAACATAAAAAATAACCTCAATATTACTAATCTCAACTTTATTAATTCCAATATTATTAATACACCCTATTTAGTACTCCTTCCATTCCATTTTACTCCCCAAATGTGTGGAAATGGTGGTATATTAATTACTATACAACTTTATTAGTATCACACACAATAAATTGAAAAAGTTAGGGAGGGAATAATACAAGTTGCATCAACCAACATCCAAGATCGGGAACAAGTATTATTTGTGGATCCATCAGCAAGCAGCATACCCAAATCTAGACTCAATAAATACACCGCCTATGATTTGTAATTAATTTCATCTATTTAACTTGTTCAATTCCTATTTATTATTATTATTATTATTATTATTATTTCAATCAATCAGTATTCTTTGTCTACCTAAATTATTAAATACTATAGCAAAATGCATATATTAGGTTGATAGTGAGGTGTAATCCAGTGAAATTTCGCTTGTTTACTTAGGCTCCCATTTGTTATCCTTCCATTTCGATCCCAATGTTAGAAATCACGTGTTAATTGCTTGTTTACCCGTAGTTTTTTTTGAGTAATTGGTAAAGTTGCTTCCATGTGACAGGAGGTGTCACGGGTTCAACTCGTGGAAATAACCTCTTGCAGAAAGGTAAGGTAAGGTTTGCGTACAATAGACTCTTGTGTCCGGCTCTTTCTTTCTCGGACTCATTGGATAGTGGAGCTTTAAGTGCACCGGGCCGTCTTTTTTTGGTTTAAAATAGGAAGAGATAAATGTACATAGAAGCCAAAGGTGGTTTCAACGTCTGCTATATATATATACATAAAGGTTAATTTTAACCAAATTTTGAACAATGCAATTTTTCGCCGAAGGGGTTTGGATGAACCCCTCCATCCCACCTGCTCCCGCGCCTGGGCCACACCCTTGTGTGCTCTGCAAGTAGATTTTGTTGCAGTTATGGAATGTTAAGTTATATCTGCAAAGGTGTCTTTATTGTAGCAACTATTGTTATAATAGAGTTCAAAATGTTGTGTATCTTGAATTATGTACTTTACTATGCCTCATTTCCAAAGATTTGGAATCGGTTTCATGAATCACCCATGTCATTAAGATTTAGAGCCGTTCCATGAGTCATCGATGTCATTCTGCTCTGTCTGGACCTACTTCATTCCCACACTAAATAATTTGTCTTTCAAACGCAAAGTAAAGGTTCCTTAAATTCCAGAAAAAACTGGACCTAATGTAAGTCTAATGACGCCAACTAAGTTTTTATCTGTGCTGGATACACTTTGTCAATTGAGTAGTATTTGAGGAATATGGCTTTAATTGAGTTCATCATGGCTAACACACCCTTGTCGGGTGTTCTTTCATGATACGAAATTTGTGGTATATTTGAGCAATATAGTTCATTTTAGTAGGTCCTTAATAAGTTCAAAGTGAAAATGTTGTAGGGTGAATCCCTTTTACGAATCTTCAATTAAGTTCGACATGCCATGGATCAAGAAGACCCCCTAATTATTCATTGAATTTGCTTTTTTGAAACTTTTGTGTTGAGCATACGTTGTTCTTTTCTATGGTTAAGGAACACAAAGTAGAGTAGAAGCAGATAAAGCTACTTAATTTGGGGCACATGCCTAACATGATCATAGGTTAATGGGAAGTTGCATTCAGCAGGGCATACTGCATAAGTTATTATCACTTGTGGAAAGTAGGAAGGAGAGAACATTAGAAACTTGTTCGACTGCATCGGTGCAAAGTCCTAGTGAGTGAGTGCTAAATATTTCTAAGAGTCCAAAATCTGAACAATATAATTTTCCAACTTACTCTGCACGTTTGAATCGTTATACAATTTAATGTCAATACAACAACAACATACCCAGTGTATTCCCGCAAAGTGGGGTCTGGGGAGGGTAAAGTGATGTAGTCCATACCACTACCTCAACCTCAGATGAAGTAGAGAGGTTGTTTCCGATAGACCCCCGGTTCTAATAGCCTTAGGAATATCATTTTCTTTTCACAGTCTCTACACTTCAGACCAGTCTTTCTTGCATTGAAGAGTTTCGGAAATTTTAATATAGTAGTCTTCAAAATCATACATCTTTGTGAACTTTGAATAATTTAGTTTTTAGTAACATAGAAGTTGTGGGTCTTCGATTTATTAATCTCTGAACACTAAAGCATAAATTAATGTTTTTTCCTGCATTTGTCATTTGTTTTGAATTCGTCAAATAGATACATCTTAATCCTTACAATGATCAAAGTGGATTTAAGTTTTAGTCTCTAAATGAGAGAAGAAGTCATAGGATTCTAAGATGATCTAAAAGATAAAGTGCATTTTAGAAAAGCTACTTCTCTTACTCTTGAAAAAGCAAAGAAAAGCCCGGATTTATTGGAACCAAAAGCAGGAAAGTCCCATTAGAAAAGGCCTTGTTGGAATCCACTGTCCAAATAACAGAACATATTTGTAATATTTTCCTACTTCAAATATGCAAATGTGACTCTGACCTTCTTGTGTTTGATGTAGTTGTATGCTTGTGAAACCAAGATGGTGAAGTTGACTATGATTGCTCGTGTGACTGATGGTCTTCCTTTAGCGGAAGGATTGGATGATGGCCGTGATATTCAAGATGTAGATTTCTACAAGCAGCAAGCCAAGTCCTTGTTCAAGAACCTCTCTATGGGCCAGATTGAGGCATCAAGAATGTCGGTAGAAACTGGGCCTTATATTTTCCAGTATCCTTTTATTTTGTTTAAGATAACATAACATCTGTTTCAATGTTCTTGGTGTGTTTAAATCTCTCATATCGCTGCTTACTGAAGTTTCTCAAAGTACAGAGTCATTCTTTTAGTTTTATTTTGTGGGATGGGTGCAAGCTAAGTAACTAAGTGGTCATCTCCAAATAACTTCTCTGAATTACTCATAGTCAAGATTATTATGTTTAGCAATCTCCATCTCAGAGAATGTCGCAGAATTTTGTCACTTTGTTTATGCACTTGCGAGTGACACTCCATTTTTATTTTTTTGGGTGAAAGTAGGTTCCACTAGAGAGTCCCTAATAAATATTCAAGAGATTCAGTGATCAGGTTTAACCCCCCCCCCCCCCCCCACCCCCCCACCCACCCCTTTTATTTTTATTTGCCAACTATTGCCAATATCTTTGTTGCAGTTATAATCAGCACAACTTGTCAGAGAACTGTGATTTGGTATACGCATGAGTGGATTGTTTAGCACCTGCAGGTAGTGTTGCAAAATTTAAGGACAACTAGGATTTTTCATGGTATTAGCAGAAGTAAAGATGGTTGCACTGGTTGCCTTTAATAAATTTACTCACCTGTTAATGCATTGGGAAAGTTCTTGGTATACAAACACAGATAATTTTGCACAAGATATGGTTCTCTACAAATAACATCCAATCAATTTTATTAATAGTAACATCAGGGGAGGACCAAAATGGTATAAAAAATGAAAGGAAGGTCCTCATATATAAAAAGTAATTTTTCCCTCCTTCAAATGCTGCCTTGATCCTTTTCTTCAAAGTACCCACAAAATAGCCAAAGGGATGAAGGATGGATCTGGCCTAATGCTTTCGATGAACTAAGAGGGATCTCTTTTTTAAAAAAAAAAAAAAAACTAAAACAGTGGGATCTCTTTTGTTTTCGTATTGGCAAACTTATTGCTCTAACCATGTATCCCTCTCCTTTTTGTCTTTCAACCCAATTTCTTTCTCAATCTATAGTAGTAATTTGGATGACATCTAATCTTGGATACACAAGAACTGATAAATACTTTTGGAAAAGCGGAAGCTCAGTGCATTTTATCCTCACAATATCTGTGATCTGTTTTCTGGCTTTTTTCACGGTATGCGCATTACCTATATAGGTGCTATGTTATTCGTTTTCTGGATTAAATAGCAGCATCAATCTTGTTGAACAAAATCTCATCGATGGTTTGCCTTCCAAATTACATTTTGCTTTACTACCCTTTCCTTTCTAAACTAGATAGACTTAACTACTGCTTTTTGACACTAAAAGAAGGTGTTATGTGGGTATTTTGTGCTCTCTTAACTGGTTCGCTCAGTTATATCATTGAAGGCCGTGTTTGTTATTTGACAATGTGTGACCGGGCTTACCCCAAGAAACTTGCTTTTCAATACCTAGAAGACCTCAAGAATGAGTTTGAGCGTGTCAATGGGAGTCAAATTGAAACTGCTGCTAGGCCCTATGCTTTTATTAAATTTGGTATGGTCTTGCCTTTACTGTTCGCTCTTATAATTTCTGATTGATCTTCTGTTGAATACTTATCCTTTTTCTTTCTGCAATTTGTAACTTTTCACATTTCAAAAGATACATTCATACAGAAGACGAAGAAACTGTACCAGGACACCAGAACTCAGCGCAATATTACAAAGTTGAATGACGAACTCTATGAAGTTCATCAGATAATGACTCGAAATGTACAGGAAGTTTTAGGTGTTGGTGAAAAGTTGGATCGTAAGTTTCTCATTCCTATGTTTGCCTGACCTCATTACCTTCTTATAGTAGGTTGTCGCTCTGATGTTCTTAGAAATCTCTTTATTCGCAAAAAGTAGGTTGTTGCTCTGATACTCACCATGCCTATGCTCCTTGTGGTGCAAGGAGTGGAGCAAAATCAACTTGTGTTAAAGTAAAGCTAAGAGTTGCGTCAGTTGTGACTTTTTATTGCATCTTAGAAATCAAATGGCACAACTAAGAACAAAACACAACAACAACAACAACAACAAACCCAGTGTATTCCCACATAGTGAGGTCTGGGGAGGGTAAGATGTACGCAGTCCATACCTCTACCTCTAAAGAAGTAGAAAGGTTGTTTCCGATAGACCCCCGGCTCGAGACACGAAATACTACACAAATACATAGTAAAGCATGGAACAAGATGGCATAACACAAATACGACACCCACAAGTAATAGAAAACAGAGAAAAGCAAACAGATTCGTAATAAAACATGAAACAAGGTATCATAACAAGAATAATACCCCTACCAAGTAATTCCCTACACTAGCGACCCAAACTGACCCTAGCCTTCTGCCCTAATTCGCGTCCTCCAGATCTTCCTATCTAGTGTCATGTCCTCAGTGAACTGTAACTGCTCCATGTCCCGCCTAATCACCTCTCCCCAGTACTTCTTCGGCCTACCCCTACCCTGCCTAAAACCATCCAAAGCTAGTCTCTCACACCTACGAACCGGGGCATCCATGCCCCTCCTCATCACGTGTCCAAACCATCTCAATCGGACTTCCCGCATCTTATACTCCACTGGAGTCACACCAACCTTCTCCCTGATAGTCTCATTCCGAACTCTATCCCCCCTAGTCAGCCCACACATCCAACACAACATCTGCATTTCCGCCACCTTCATTTTTTGAATGTGGGAGTTCTTAACTGGCCAACACTCCGCTCCATACAACATGGCCGGACGGACTACCACCCTGTAGAATTTGCCTTTAAGCTTGGGCGGTACCTTCTTATCACACAACACCCCCGACGCGAGCTTCCACTTCATCCATCCTGCCCCAATACGGTGCGAGACATCCTCATCAATCTCACCGTTACCCTGAATCACGGACCCGAGATACTTGAAACTATCCCTCTTACATACCACCTGTGATTCCAACTTCACTACCACCTCGTTCTCCAGCCTCACGTCATTAAACTTGCATTCCAAATACTCTGTCTTGCTCCTACTCAACCTGAACCCTTTAGACTCAAGAGTTTGTCTCCACACCTCTAATTTATCATTCACACCCCCTCGCGTCTCATCAATCAAAACTACATCATCTGCAAAAAGCATACACCAAGGCACCTCCCCTTGAATACGCCGCGTCAACACATCCATCACCAAAGCAAATAAAAAGGGACTAAGAGTAGATCCCTGATGCCAACTAAGAAAAAAACACATCAAAAGAAAATGTTTCATATAACTGATACCAACTAATTCGGGTTAAGGCTTATTAATTGTTATACTTACAATAGTTCATATGTTTTTCATGACTCTTTCTATTCTAGTTAGGGACTTGTATATCTGTTTAGGGGTAAAGTGAGGTATAAAAAATCTCTAGTTTTGGTGAACTCTTAATTAGTCTTAAAAGACATCATTTATTTGTTTAATTATTATGTAAAATTCTTATTTCATTTTAGTTGTTTTTAAGAAATTCTGCCAGGCAGTTGGAATAAAATAAATCTGAATAAAGCGGAACTGTACAAAGATTCTTATAGTTTACCCAACTCATTTGGAATTGAGGATAGTTGATTGATTGAATATAAAATCCAAAAGCACATGTACGTTTTTCTGTCAGTCATAACTCATACGACTCATAGCTTTAATATAGATCAGCAATCACACTCATTTCTATGCTATGCATTTGTTGTGTAGTTGGTTCTCCCTTTTTTTTCATCAGACTATCTTCAACAGTTTATGTTTGATATTAGAGATTTGATTGTTCAAATATGAAATTGTGCAGAGGTCAGTCAGATGTCCAGTCGCTTGACATCAGAATCCCGCATATATGCTGACAAAGCAAGAGATTTAAACCGTCAGGTTAGTGTCATGGAAATTTTGAGATGATATGATCATATTCTTGGTCGAAAATGTACTTTCTACTTTTGTCTCCTAAAAATATTGTATTTTTCTACTTTTCATTAGTTGGAGTGAAAAATGGTGAGGTAAAATGATTTAAAGGAGCGTGAAACTTGGATCTGTTCTTTATTTTCTGATGTGCACACAGATGCATATAATGTAGGATGTTACTGTAGAAGATTATGGGTCTCGATATGTCCAGTTTATTGTGGATGAGAATTTTTTTTACTCTATTAAGACTTTTGTTCTTTCCATGGCTCTTCGAAACTTGCACTTAGTTTAGTTCGCATTTGTGCTTCAGATAGGACATACAAAAAAAAAAAATGGTAATGAAACTTTGCCCGTGTCTAGTTCTAGTTTTAGTCCCGTTTGTTTTTATTAAGATTCAATTGGATACTAAATAATTACGAGGGTATGTTTCTCAACATTTTAATATTTGAACCATATTTTTAAAAAATTAATAAATCTTATATTATTTCAATAAAATATTTTGAAAACTCATATGATGGTTGGTGGTGGCTGTGGGTGCCAACTGGGGTGGTATTTGGTGGTGGTGATTATCGGTAGTAGGCTAGTAGCTAGTGGTAATGATGATCGACAGTATTGGTCAACAATGGCGGTAGTTGTTGGTGGCAGTTAATAATTGTGGTGTATGATAGTGGATAACTAATGATAGTGGTGACTGATAGCGGTAGTTGACGATATATAGTGGTGGCTGATGGAGGTGATACCACTGACTCTGGTGATTGGCGGTTGTGGTAGTTGATAATGATATTAGGACGTCATTACATGTTTTAATCATTCATATGTATTGTAACTGGTAAAAATAAAAATAATGCACTTAATGGTGAGATTTGAAGGATTAAGATTTAGTTCTAAAACACAAATGCACTTCATGACTGAGATCTGAATGTTAAATCCATGACATCCAGTCATGTATCAGATGCGTCTCTTTTTATGTTCTTATTTGCAATCACTTTGATATATTGACTCATATGTTCATTACTTTAGGCTTTGATTCGGAAATGGGCACCCGTCGCTATTGTCATTGGAGTTGTTATTCTCCTCTTCTGGGCGAAAAATAAGATTTGGTGAAGCTACCATTCCCATATGCAGCTTAGAAAGTGTTATTACTCTTGGATACTTACTGATTTTGCAGCACCAAACTGTGTGGGCAACCGATAGACCACTTAACATTTCAAGGTGGCTGTCGTGTAATGAAGAGAGGTTTTTTCGCGGATGGAACACTCAAGCTATGAGTTTGTTAATGTAAGACAGATAGACCATGTTGGTAAACATTGAGATATGATACTATTCTTTGTTAATCCTCTTCATATTTTGCCTTGCTAAACTTGAAAATTTGATGTGCAACATTTGTTGTAATTTTGATAGGATCAGTTGCAACTTTTGATATATTAAAATACAGCTATAAGATTGCAGTGTCGATGTGTGTATTTTTTTTTGCTTTCATCATTTATGCATGCTATGAAGTTCTGGTGTTTATACATGAGGCTGAATCGTGATCAAGTAAAAATAAGAAATTCTGAATGTTGTGCAACATTTCTCCAGCAAAATGCAGTGTTGTGCAACAATCCATAACCTTCGTAGAGTACTTTAGTAAAGATTTCATCTCTCTTTTCCATGTATTTGACTTTTGGCTACTAATACAGAACTCAGAATCCATGTCAAACATTCTGCCACAAGGTGGAATTAACTTTTTGTTGAACGATCCAAAACAAGTTTACTGATCCTCGCCTGATTCATTTCTCACTCACAATTCAAAGGTTTCTGTCTAGTATTGTCAAGCACATATTCAAATCACCTATCTGAATGTACAATTAAAATCTATTTTTCATCATACATTGCTACCTATGACCTCCTAGTTAAATAAGGCGCCAGCTCCAACATTTAGCAAAAGTTTACCACTACGGGACTCGTATTTGCAGCATTCCTGGCATTCATTTCGACAGAACACCATTAGGCTGGTTACAACAACATACTCGGTGTATTCCCACAAAAGGGGGGTTTGAAGAGGGTAAAGTATACACAATCATACCATTAGGCTGGTTAAAGTTGCCAAAAAAAGCTCCTCACAAGTGTGGAACTTAATTGAGCACAAAGCAAAAGAAAATTAACTTTTAAAATATGGTACAATAACAATTATACGGCTACGACACTCTTGAAACTCATAATTTCAAATGTCATATCTTTTGTGTAAGCTATAATAGCTTGGCATTGAGAGTACAATAAGAAGTTTAAGTTCAACCTCTTCTAAATATAAAAAGATCACTTTTTTTTTTTTAAATAAAAAAAAAAAAAAAAGGAAAATAAGTTAACTCGAATTTCAATGGACCACCTGCGAATCTCAAAAAGATTTAGAACCAATAAATCGCATACATGCACTACAGGCAGACCGTAAAAAACGTTGCGCTAACTCGAATTACAATAGACTACAAAAATAAATAAACATCCACTTAATTCACACAAGCCTGTCAAGTATTAAGCCATCAAACAGTTGACTCCTCAAGCTCCATTTTGTGAATTGTATATTCCCTCTCAAACAACAAAAATTCCTGCATGGAATGTAAGCTTCAACTTCAGTAGCCGTTAGAATATGAGTAGGAATAAGAATAATAATAGAATCCTAATTGGAAAAGGATTGGAATGTAGTGTCAATAAATAGGGTCTCAATGTAATAATATAGGTACAACAATTCAATACTAATATTTTTCTCCTATATTTCTCACAGTAGCAGTATCTAATTATAGCAAAACAGCAATGAACCGATTAACAATACAACAAATATAATAAGCCACGATTTCATTTCTAGTGGTTCCAGAGGTTCCAACTACCCGATCATCTATACAAATGGTTGCACACTTCAATCTACACTAGCAAGTAATGGTAAATGTATCTTAAAATATCCTGCTCATGACAACCAGGGGGGGTATGTCGGATATAACAGAAGGATGTGGCCAGATGGTAAATGAAATCGGAGCAGGGGGAGGAAGAAGGGAATCAATCACAGCGACACAACAAGGTGAACAGCGTCAAAGGTTGGGAATAAGTACATGGGCTTGAATAAAGACTCGAGAGCTTATACAACAACAACACACCCAGTGATTTCCCACCTAGTGGTGTCTGGGGAAGAATTTGCGAGTGATGTATGCATGAGAACTGATGGGATTTTGGCAAAACATAACAGTGCATAAAGGGTAGAAGCCTGACATGAAGCTTACCTGCAATTGATGCTGACTGAAGAGACGAAGAAATCCAGTTTCAGGATTTGTGACTAGGTTGATCAACTCATCATGGTTATTAGGTGGATTACCAGACTCCACGAGTGAGACAGAAACCTACAAAAGAGCTCAACAGATCAGAACAGGGAGAACAAACAGACAAGTCCTTGTAGCTTTTGCTTCTATTAGAACACTCAGAATAGTTAACTAAGATAAACTAAAGTTGTGGTTATAGGCACTTTGTTTTAGGTGATGGCGCGCACAGACAATACTATAAATAGTTAGAAATTGTGAGTTCCAATGGAAAGCTCACCTGCATACAGCGCAGAGCGACTTCAGGGATGCAACACCTACGACAAAGACCATGCACTATGTAGGTTGCAGGGCCATCAATAGAACCATCACTGCCAGAATACCAAGCATCTAACCGGGAGATCTCCATTGTAACTCCAGCTTGAAAGCGAACAAGCTCCCCTTTAACGAGAAACAATGTAATTTAAGACAAGGGCAACCTTTCTCAAAATATATATATATATATATACACACATACACACACACACACAGACACACACAGAGAGAGAGAGAGAGAGAGAGAGAGGGAGAGGAGAAAAAGAAAGAAAAATAAAAGCAATGGGCTTCATCAAAATTCCAGTTTACAACTCATGCCAAATGGCGCATTCTCATGCTACAAAGTCGTAGAAGAGGTCATTACTAGCTTAGAGTAAATAGAACTGCCTCCGAGTGGTTTTATGGCCCAAAATGTCAAAGATGGAGTAAGATCGCATAGTGAGATAGACTTCAAATGGTAAAAGATTTGATGATGTGTTATGGACTTACGGTGAGGCAAAAACTACAGAAGCCAAACATCAAAAGTTTGGACAGTAGCAGATACAACCCCATCTACGACGAGGAAAAAAACTAGGATGATACCAACTACCAATAAAATGGAGTTCACAAAGCAACTATAAATAGGGATAGAGAAGCATGTTCAACCAAATGATATACAGATGTTACAACTTTCATTTATATGCAATACTATTCGAATCAATTCATAGACTCATTCCAAGAAGTCAGTAGTACCACAGAGAAACAATAGCCAATCCTCTACTCCATTTCAGTTAACCCTCACACTATCTTTCCACAGAGAGCAAAAGAAGAAACATTGACTGATCATACTTGAGTTTAGCAGAGTTTTGCCAACTTAATGGTCAGATGGTGTGAAAAGGTTTAAAGATGTTGATTTCAATTCAAAAAGACACTGGATGAATTAAAATGTTTTTCCTAGAAAACTATATTTTCCTTGACAAAATCATTTTCCAGTATTTGGCTACGATAAATTTTGGAAAGGAAAATATATTTCCTGAAAAATATTTTTTACAAGGAAAATGCATTTTCCACCAAGTGGTAAAATGATCGAATCACACATTCGCAAAAGTCATTTCCTATACAACATCCCAACTCTTAATCGATAATACTAGCTTCAATCAACACGACATTGTAGTCATAGTTGAAAGCATACAACGATTTGCACCGTTTAAATGAATGTGGCCCTGAAAGGTGCTCCAAGAAGACGAACGTATCAACCGAAGGCTTTGCCAAATTGGGAGAAGGCTATTCTAAAAACAAGTTCACCAACTAGATATAATTACCTTTGAAGCCAGCAGCAAACATTGCAGCAAGAATGCCACCATCATGGAATTTATGTGGCCCAAGCCCATCGTTTTCAGTTGCTAAGCAGCGCAATACAACCTCGACACAATAGTTGTCTCTGGACGATATGGAAACGCTCACCTGCACGAAGATCACAATCCCAACATTATTAAGTTAATGTTGAAGGTTAAAGCTGTCCTAAAGCACAACCTCCTGCTTGAATCCTGTTTAATGTATACAACAACAACAAACCCAGTATATTCCCACAAAGTGGGGTCTGGGGAGGGTAGAGTGTACGCAGTCCATACCACTACCTCTAAAGAGGTAGAGAGGTTGTTTCCGATAGACCCCCAACTCAAGAATAGACCCCCGGCTCAAGATCCTGTTTAATGTATAGTTGCTTTTAATAATTTGTTTCAGACAGAAACGCCTGATAAGTCTAGAAACCCATTACAAAGTACGAGCCCTATAGCTGGATGAGTATGTGTACTATCTATAAATCTTAGTTTGGGTCAACCTTCTGCTGCCTAAATATCAGCGTGTGGACTATCATGTTCTATATAAATCGCTACACCAATAGGTCCTAACCCCAGACAGATGTATTCATGTTTTAAGTACATTTGCTAGCTCGTATGTCCATTCGGACATCCCCCAACACCCCTTTTCCTGGCACTGATACCTTGGCTGGGAGGTTCCATTTTACCATTTCCAAAGCTCACTAAGAGCATGTTTAGATGGACTTCTAACTTATGACTTATGCTAATTCTAAATTATGACTTTTTGGCTTGTTTTTGTTATTTTGACTTACAAACAAGAGTTCAAAAGAGCTTTTTTATCTTACCTAACACTACAAAAGTGATTAAAAATTATTTTGGCTTACAAGCACCTAAGATAAGACAATCCAAATGGGCTCTAAAACTTGTCACTTTTTATAGGTACCTTAATTAATGGAAAGTAAGACCAACACAGTCCAGATACAATTACAAGTTAGACACCACAAGAAAGAGAGAAGACTCATGTATTGAACATGTACTCACTGGACCATACTACATCAATTTATAAATTTCCCACTTGACTCTCAATGGAAAAATCAGCATACCATTATTTGGCGATTTAATACATCTTCCTCACTGACAGAAGAGTAAAGGGCACTCATTAACGCTGTGCATACGGTGGCATCGGGAGCCATACAATCACCAGATGATGAGCAAAGCATTGCAGTCGCATGCAACTCCAGGAAAACAGGTTCATCAGTATCCAATACCCGATCTTCAGTTGGAACCAACCATGGATTCTCTTGCCCTAAACACACACTCAGCACATTAACTTTCTGGAAGCCCAACAATTCAATTTATAAGGCATATACTTGAGAAGAAAAACTGACAGCCAATGTGCAGGGTAGACAAAGAAACAATGAGACTTCACGAGGGGTAGGCGAATCATTTATGAGAAAGCAATACATCTTCTACAACTAGATATCTTTTGAACAATCCTCTCAAATAGGTTTTGTTCACTCACGTTGTAGAAGCGAGAGTGATGCATCAAGAGTTTCTCTAGCTGCTATAACTTCCTTCTGATTTTCCTCATCTGAGAGTTCAATTGGTGAAATTTCTGCATTCTCTAGTTCAACCTTTAGCCATTTGCGATAAGTTGCATCACATGAATAGAACTCACTCTGATTTGGGGAAAAAAAAACAAAATATTACAATTAAACTTCTACAAGATTGAAGAAATAACAAGCAAATCAAAGGCATCTCAAGATCTTCTTTAGAATTCTCAAGAGCATACCCAGTCTTGGAACTCCTTTAAATTTTTAGAGAACTCATGACTCTCGTCAGAAACAAGATCATCTGATAGCTGCTTCAATGGCTCAGCCAGTGAACTGAGCAAAGTGTGAGCACCAATGGGCATTGCTGGAACCCTCCACATTGAAATAAGAGCAAATTCCCGGAACAGCACATTGCTGTGGAAGTAGTTGAAAGTGAATTCCAATTATATGTTGGGGACAAACAGTGACCAAACGTACTTGAGCATCGAAAAAGATTAACAAACAATAGTGGAGGGGGGACGCGACCGCACACAAAAATTTTAGGTTGGGCATGTTGCCAAAGATTGAAAGCTGAAAAGAAGTGTTACAGAAAAGTTAAAAGTAATTAATTCTGCTAGTTTACTGGTTTTAAGAAAAGTACTCCTGCTGATATGTATCGTACATGCAAACTCGATATAATCAAGGATCAAATGTGTTCAACTTCAACCAAACAAGTTGCTTCCTATTTGCAGATGGAAACGTACTTTTTTTTTTTTTTTTTTCGTGTGTGTGTGGGGTGGGGAGGGGGGGGAGGGGAACGATCATTTGAGTCGCCTCAAGGAATATTAAATTTTTTTTTTAACAAAAAAAAAAAGAGGGAAACAACTGACCTGTGCATCAATGCGCGGAAAAGAAGTTTCATACTGACAGACCTAGAATTATTGATTGTTGAAGGAGGGGTAAAGCAAAGCCACTGAATGACCATAGCTTTCTGAAGGCTCTGCAATCGATGCTGTTCTGCAACATCAGTATCACTATCATATTTCCCAACTTTGATTTCACGAGACCTTGAAAGAACCCTGTTTAAAATAATTTAATGTCAAGTCCTTTGAAGGAATTCTACTTTGAATGTTTTCAAACTTGTGAAATACGTGAAGAATAAAGGAACCTTTCAATGATCTCTTCAAAACTGCCCTTAGAATCATCCTCTGGAGCAAATGGCAAGTATTCAATAGCAGAAAGGAATATTTTATATCTGACGTGAAAACTGTCAACAATGGAAAAGCGGCAATGGAATCAGACAGCAACTTGAGCCATTAAAAATAGTTTAAACAAAAACCCACATAAACATGCTATATAAATCTTCAAATAAAGTCATCGACGTTATTCCAATCCCTGCATATTCGGAGAGCTTTGTATCTGATAGGGCACATAAACATGCTATATAAATCATCTGTGTTAGAATAACTTATGACTTCATTTGAAGATTCAAATGCATTAAAGGCCAATTTTGAAGAGGATTTGAATCTTCAAATTTGAGCAACCAACGTATTAGTGGAATAGTACATGTGTTTAAGAAACCCCTTTGGATGCGCCTATATACCCAATGTAAGATAGTTGATATCGCAAAGACACTCCTGTATGTATAACTACTTCTGTTGTTCATGCATGGACTAACAATTGAATTTATAGGTAACAGAGCAAGGTTAAAATTTGAGAGTAATCTTTTATCAACATGTTTCAAAATTAAAATAACCTCTTCTTCAGACCAGTAACTTCATTCAACAATGGGAGAAAATAGGATCTATTTCAATGTAGGATTCAAGTATTTTGATATTACGAGATGGAACTCTGAAATTCAGTGTGGTTTGAGTGGGTAGAAAGAAGCCGCAGAATCATGGAGTGGATCTGTACCATTCTAAGAGAAGCCTCTGGCGACCATAAGAATATGATCGGAAGGTGGAAAAATGCAGAGAGAGGGGCTGAGCATTTTTGCACAAGAAAGTACAATGAATATGGGAGATTTATAAGCATCCTAACTATAAATAATGGGGGGAAATCTGTCTTAGTCATCCCAGAGTTGGCCATTAATGCTGGATGGCAAGACATAGCATTTAAAATCGAGAACTTCATTAAATATCCTAAAGGGATGGAAGCTGCAGGCCCGCTGAGGGTTACTGATGCCAACTACCCATATGCAAGAGTCATACGTGATAGTAAATGGCAATCCATAACTCTACAAGATGCAGACGTCAAAAACAAGGAGGGGCACATTGAAGTTGCGATTCAGAAAGATAGCAAGGATCTGGACTGTTGAAGAGGTGTCTGGTACCAACTGGAAGGGAGAAGGAAGGAAAAGCCATCCTTGACAGAGATAAGAAGATTGTCAACTATGATGTGGAAGAAGGCTTTTGGGGTGAACATTTATGAAATGTACGGTGACAAGTTCCTCTTCGAATTTCCCAACAAGCACATGGCTGAGCAAACCTTACAAGGGCAGTGGAGTTGGAAAAATCAAACTTTCAGCCTGGAGTGGTGGAACCCAATGATAGGTTGTGCACCTAATAGTACAATGTCCACTGGAACTTGGATCAGAATTATCGGAATCCCTTTGCATCTATGGTCACAAAAAGTTTTCCAAGAAATTGGAAACCTATGTGGGGGATGGGTGGCCACAGAAGAAGAAACAGAGCTGAAGAACCACATGAAATGGGCTAGAATCTTGGTCTCGAACGATGGAAGGAATATACCAAAAGAAGTGGCGACATCCAAAAATGGTGTTAAGTACTATTTTTCGATCTGGTCGGAAAGTAAAGTAAGATTTGAATTATCGTCGGAAATGTACAGAGGAGACATCAGAGAAATGAGGACAAATAAGAACCCAGTTAATCCTATTATCCAGAGGATAATAGATGGCTCCTACTGTCGTGAAGTACAACAATCCCACTTTCCTAGGGATGCCAGCAACAGAATACGAGAAAGGGGTAACTTCAAAAGCTGTCACAATGTTTAAAAGAGGAGCATGTGAGAAGCATGTGACCAGTTTAAGGCTGCATTTGTTTTTTTAAAGATTCAGAGGTCTGAATCTGAATGCACATTTGAATGATTAAGATGTTGTCTCTAGATCTGAAAACTAAATGATTAAGACTGTTTGTTTTTCAACATCTGAATGTGCAAAAAAATTTATTTGTATATGATAAAATAAAAAATACAATTCAAATAAAAAACTAATTATATATCAGAAAAGTATGTAATTTAATACAACAAAATTATTATTTGATTGAATTTTTTTTTATGTTTGTTAGTGATAGTGGAGATGGTTTATAATGGTGGTTGCAGTGACAATGATTGATGTTAGTAGTTAGAGGTGTTGATTGTGATGACTGAAAAATGAATGCATGATGGTTTGACAATGTGTTGGTGCTAGTTGAAGATGTTGTTAGTTGTGATGGCGGAGATGGTTGTTAGTAGAGATAAATTGTAGTGATGGTAGTGGTTGAAGTGATGGTAGAGGTGGTGTTACTAGTGACAATGGTGGTGGCGGCCAAAGAATGTGTGGAGGTTGTGATGTATTAGCGGTAGTTAGCGGTGGTGCTAGTTGTGATAGATGAGTTGGTCGATAGTAGGGATTGGCCGATAGTGGTTGATGATAGTGGTGATGTTGAGGGAGGTGAATATAATTAGAATAATAAAGGTAGAATAATAAAGGTAGTAGGTGTGGCAGCGGTTGGCAATAGTGGTTGGTAGAAATATTCGTTATCGATGGTAGTTGTGATGGTGGAGGTGGTTGGTGGTGGTTGAAAATGGTGGCGGTGGCAGAGGTGGTTAGTGGTGGTGATTGATGATTATGAATAGAGTGGCGGTGAATATTATTCAACACCAGAATACCTCCTCAGACCTATTAAGACTTGATTCTATATTTGAATGTGTTTTTTTTAAAAAAAAAAACGATGGGGCAGCAAAAAAGGGTTAAAATGACTCTCTGTGGATTGAAATGACTTTCTAGCTTTAATAAGCTTTCAATGACTTTCAATAATTTTCATAAGCTTAGGAGGGCTTTAAATAACTGCATGATTTAAAATTCAAAAAAGCCTAAACTATCTCAATAACTGAACAACCTAATTTTAAAATTCAAAATTCAAATTCATCCTAAATCAAATAACTTATTTTCCTAAAAACTACTGCAGTAACTAAATGCAAAACTCAACACTCCTCCTTTGCTTTAGTTGATGCAATATAAAAAAACTGCTCCTCAATTTTTGCTTTGCCAGTGAATGCTGAATTTTTTCAATTTTTTTTAACTTGAACTTTTTCTTTTTGATATTGATCTTTCTCTTCTTTCTATTTCTTCTTTTGATTCTTTGCTGAAAAAGCATCAACAATCTTGTCTTGTTTGAAGGTATTTTCACGGGCTTTGCAAAATATTGTAAGGATTTTTCATTCATCAAAACATAATGATGGATTTCAAGATATAATTTCTTCACAGACCAAAATTGATAGTTTTTGTCGGTGAAAATTTTTGGGGGATTCAAAGAGAGACTGCTGCTTGACATCTTTTTGGTTGAAAATAACCCTATGTTTTGAAAATAAGCACGGGTTAAAAATGGGTAGCCCTGACGGGTTAAAGAGATAGCCCTCACGGGTTAAAAATGATATGGTAGTGCTTTGGAAGAATTCAAGATCCCGTAAGATCAATGAAGCTCTGATACCACTGTTTTTTTTTTTTTAAAAGATAGGGCAGCAAAAAGGGGTTAAAATGACTCTCTTTGGATAGAAATGGCTTTCAAGTTTTAATAAGTTTTCAATGACTTTCAATAATTTTCTTACGCTTAGGAGGGCTTTCAATAGCCAAATTACAATAACAAACTGCATAATTTAAAATTCAAAAAAGCTTAAACTATCTCAACAACTGAACAACCTAATTTTAAAATTCAAAATTCAAATTCATCCTAAATCAAATAACTTATTTTCCTAAAAACTACTGTAGTAACTAAATACAAAACTCAACAGAATGATTAAGACCTATTCAGACCCATTAAGAGCTAAAATATTAATAAAAAACAAATGCACTTAATGGTCTGAAGTCTGAACCATTCAGATTCAGACCTCCATTAAGTACAAACAAACGAGCCCTAAATGAAATTGAAAAAATTGGCCAACTTATGAAGCCCAACAAAGAGTCCACAGTTTCAAGAAGAGGTGGGCCTGATTTCTCAAGTCAAGTCATCTTTAATAACTTAAACAATAGTTGCGCTTTGGAACAGAATAGAGACATCTCTATTGTGACTTCAGAAGTGCAATACCTCCCAGAAATAGAGCCAGCAGACATGCAGATTAGAAGTCGAGTGGTAACTGAGGATAGGAAGACAACAAAAGTGTCAGGAGAAGTAACAGTAGAAGATGGGAATCAATTAACAGAAACAATTGAGAGGGAGTTGGGGAGATGGAGACTGACAATGTTGAAAATAAACTAATTGAGGCAGCGGAGAGAAATTCACTTACTACAGAGAATGGGAGATTGTTGAGGTAGAACCACTGCAAATCTTACAACAACAATTGATAATATGCAAGGAAAGGGAAACATTAGTATGGGCGAAGCAGAATATGATCAAATTGGGTAAAGTGCTAGGAGTAGATTTTCAGGGCCATGAAGTAGAAGCTCTGGAACTACTTTTACAGGTGGATAGTTCTCGGCAAGTAAGAAGAATGGAGAATGAGAATTTCTGTCAGAAAACAAGATTTAGAGGCTCCCAAGAGCTGAAAAGTCTTGTGTCTTTTGATGTCAAATTCAAAAACAATGGGAATAGGAGCAAGGGGAGAAGTCAGACAAGCAGTAATCGATGAAGTTCAAACTTGTATCATGGAATGTTAGGGGGTTGAACAATAGGGATAAAAGGAGATTGGTTAAAAGTTTAATAGTAGAATGGAATGCAGATATTATTTGTCTGTAAGAAACTAAACTGGAGGGGAATTTATCTGGGGAGGTGAAACAAATTTGGGGAGGAAGATGGGTTAGATTTGCTTGCTTGGAAGCTAGTGGCTCTAGAGGGGGTATTATAATGCTATGGGCCAGCAGGGCATGGAAAGGAGAAATCCTGAAAATAGGTGCTTACTCATTAACTTGCAAATTCGAGGCACAATTGCAAGACTTCTCTTGTCATATCACTGGGTATATGCTCCCAATTGTTACATTGAAAGAAGATTAGTATGGGAGGAGATGGGGCAGTAAGGGGTTTAATGGAAGGTCCTTGGGTAGTATGTGGAGATTTTAATGTGGCCAGATTCGTCTCTGAAAAGAGAAACTGTCTAAGAAGATCAAGGGGCATGAGAGAATTCTCTGATGTTATTGAAGACCTAAAGTTGATTGATATACAGCTGGAAGATTGTAACTATACTTGGTTTAAAGGGGATAATCATGAGATAACCTCCAGGATTGATAGGATTCTTTTTTCAGAAGAGTGGCATGACAACTTCAACAATCTAAAACAAACGTCACTGCAAAGGCTAAGATCTGGTCATTTACTTATTGTATTACAAGGGGGTGAGTATAAGAACAAAAACTACTTCAAATTTGAAAATTGGTGGCTAGGAACAGAAGGATTTAATGATAGAATCAAGGAATGGTGGAGATCTTTCAACTTCTCTGGAAAGTCGGATTTCATCCTTGCATCCAAACTTAAAGCTCTAAAAAATAAGCTTAAGGAATGGAGCAAGGGTGAACAAGGAAACCAGGGAACAAGAAGGAGGAATCTGCTGAATATATTGGCAGAGTTTGACAGAATAATGGAAGAAAGAAGTTTGACAGAAGAGGAGACAGTAAGGAGGGCAACAAGTTTGCTGGAGTATGAGGAATCAATTAAAATGAAGAAATCTCATGGAGGCAAAAGTCAAGGTCATTGTGGCTGAAGGAGGGTGACAAAAACACCAAGTTTTTTCACAAAATGGCTAATCATTGACTAACTCATGATTGAGAGAATTATCTCAAGATCCCGAAAGAATTGAAGGGGAAATTGTGTAGTACTACAAAAAGTTGTATTCTGAAACCACAAGTTGGAGACCAGCTTATATGTTCCCTAATTGTCCCAGACTAACAGATGAGGAAAAAGAAATGCTACAAGGGGTTTTTGAGGAAAGTGAAGTTTTGAGATGCCTAAAATTTTGTGCAACAGACAAGGCACCTGGCCCAGACGGCTTCACAATGGGTCTCTTCATAAAATGTTTGGAGATACTGAAACAAGACATAATGCTGGCCTTTAGAATTTCCATGAACAAGAAATGTTTGAAAGAAGCCTTAATTCCACTTTCATAACACTCATTCCAAAGAAAAAAGGAGCCAAAAGAGTTGAGATTTTAGACCAATCGGTATGATATGCAATATCTACAAGTTATTTGCCAAAGTATTGACAAAAAGGCTGAAAGGTGTGATAGCCAAGTCGATTGATTCACAACAAATTGCTTTCATCAAAGGTAGACAAATCATGGATGTAGTGCTAATAGCAAATGAAGCCGTTGACTCCAGATTAAACCAGAAGAAGCCCGAAATCCTGTGTAAGCTAGACATGGAGAAGGCATATGACCATGATGTTAACTGGGAGTACTTATTGGATTCTATGAAAAGAATGGGTTTTGGTCAGAAGTGGATACGATGGATAAAATACTGCATCTCAACTGTGAGATTTTCCGTACTAATCAATGGCTTGCCAGTAGGATTTTTCGATGCACAAAGGGGTTTAAGACAAGAGATCCTTTGTCACTCTTTCTCTTCTTAATAGCTATGGAGGGTCTAAATAACATGATCAAAACAACAAACATGAATGGGTGGCTCAGAGGATTTAATCTGGCCAAAATTGGACAAAGGAACCTAGAGATAACTCACTTGCAATATGTTGATGATACTCAAGCTATGTGATGCTGAAGAGGATCAACTCAAAACCCTGAGGGTGATTTTGGTACTTTTTGAAGGGATTTCTGGGTTGCACATTAATTGGAGGAAAAGTTTTCTATATCCTACTAATGAGGTACAAAACATGGAGTCATTGAATGCAATCCTAGGTGGTGAATTGGGAATCCTACCCACTATCTATCTAGGGATGCCATTGGGAGCAAAATCACAATCAACTGAAATATGGAATAATGTGATTGAAAGGTGTGAAAAGAAATTGGCAAGATGGAAGACTCAATATTTATCCAGGGGAGGCAGACTAACTCTCATCAACTCAGTTCTTGATTCACTCTCAACTTACATGATGTCTGTTTTTCCTATTCCAGTGGGGGTTATTAAAAGAATGGACAAAATAAGGAGGAAGTTTCCCTGGAAAGAAACCAAGGAAAGGAATGGTTATAATCTGGTCAAATAGGAAGCAGTGATAACTGAAAAAAGACAAGGGGGTTTGGGAATCAAGAACTTGAAATTCCAAAGCAAGGCCCTTAGAATGAAGTGGTTATGGAAGTATTGTAATGAGAACCCGACTCTATGAAGGAATGTCATTAATGCAAAGTATGAAGAGGAAGACCACTGGATGACCAAGGAAATAACTACGCCCTACGAAGTTAGTTTATGGAGGTCTATTTGTCGAGTGAATTCAAAACCAACATTAAGATTAAAGTGGCAAACGGAGCTAAAACGGATTTTTGGAAAGATGAATGTCATGAAGTGGGAAGACTAGAAAATCTGTTCCCAGATATTTATGCATTAGTCTCTCATCAACAAAAGACTATTGCGGAGTTCTGGACACCCCATGGATGGAGCTTCAACTTTAGAAGGCATATAAATGATTGGGAAATCCAAATAGTAGCAGATTTCTTCAATACCATCGAACATTTTAATGGACTAGACGCACTAGATGCAGGTCAAGATACCTTGTGGTGAAAAGGCAACAAGAAGGGCCAGTTCAAAGTAAGTAATGCTTACAGGTGGATGATTCAAACACCGCAGCGCATAAACAGGTGGCCATGGAGAGGCATCTGGAAAAACAAAATCCCTCATAAAGTGACTTGTTTTATTTGGTTGCTAGCCAAGGAAGCAGTTCTCACCCAAGACAATCTGATGAGAAGAGGGATACCACTTTGCCCTAGGTGTTTTTTTTTTTTGGGGGGGGGGGGGAGGGGAATACCGAGACAGTTAAACATCTATTTCTTCATTGCAAAGCCACTAGACAGCTATGGAAGATTTTCCTAAATCTCAAAGGCATCTCCTGGACTATGCCTTGAAAGATTACTGAAGCAATCGAGAGCTGGGAGGAAGCTGGTGCGCAAGCAAAAAACAGAGATAGATGGAGGATTGTCCCTGCTTGTATCTAGTGGACAATTTGGAAGGAGAGGAATGCTAGGTGCTTTGATAGCATAGAGAATATATGCAAAAGATTAAGCGAAACTGTCTTTTGTTATTTTGTTTTTGGTGTAATCAAGTATACTCAAATAACTGTATCTCCCTAATTGATGTTCTAGATTCTATTTAGCTAGGAGTTAGCAGAACTTGGAAGTAAATATTGTAATTATGGTTTTTTCAGTACAACCTATGCACTGTATGTGAGAAATATACAACGTTACCAGTTTCAAAAAAAAAAAAAAAAAGTTTAAACAAAAACCTCTGCAAAAGTTTCCTAGTAATGATCAAGTTCTTTCGGAAAAGCAAGAATTATGGCAACACCATACCATAATGTTTTTCTATTGGACCTCGTAAATAAGAACTTGTCCAAAAATAATAGGACAAAAAAGTTATAAATAAACCTCATGGCAGCAACAAACCATAATGACTTTTCGTTGTCCAACGAAATTGAAGAGAAACAGAAGTCAGCATTACATAGGCAAATACCTGCTATTCAGCCTCAAATCCATCATATGCACAAACAGATCAATACAACGATGACGAGCTAACTGAGAAGCATAAATCCCAACCAACTCTTCGTGTTGCTTTGTAAATAGAAACATAGTATACCTGCAATTGCAATTCAGGTTTCAGAAGCAAATAACATAGTGCTAAAAAATCACAAACACCGGATATTGGATGATAATATTTGAAAATAACACTGAAAATAGTGCAGTACTACTTAGATGTCTTACAATAATGAGCAGATAAACTTGATACAGTGAAAAAAAAAAATCAACAGCGAAGTCATTAACTCTTCACGAAACTTGTCACAAAAGGCAAATCCAATCAATCAAGAAGCAACATAAATATACGGAACCAAGTCTAGTCTCTTTGTTCGAGTTTGGAGTTTAGTGATTGCAACCCCACTTCAATCAGAACACTATTGGATTTCTTAGCTGATCTGGTATATCATAGCATAAACATTTTAAATGTATTTATCGTCTTTACCGTGTGTTATGCACAAGTCGAATAATATTTTGCAATAAGTACTAACCAAAGACCACCTACGCAGCTACATAATTCAAAACATCTCATAATCAATTGTATTACAGACTCTTTTTTTGGATAAGGTAGACAATTTTATAAAAAATTGGGTGGAAAACCCCGTATACATATGCCAAAGAAGAGAACCTACAACAAAATATGATTCTCACCAAAAAAGGTCCAATCCTCTATACAAATTGGAACCTCGCAAGTACACCAAATGAGCAACTAGGTACAAAAAACTACTCTTTAACTTAACGAAATCAAGTTCTACCCCTTCAAAAGCCCTCCTATTCTTCTCTAGCCAAATGACCCACATGACTACCAAGGGGGAAACGCTCCATGCTCTCGTGCTTTCCTTCCCTCTGTTAAGAGTCCAACTTTGCAAAGCCTCCTTCACTGTGCCCGGCATGACCCATTGCATCCTAAACAAACTTAGGGCCACCCTCCATAACCGACTAGCCACCTTACAATGAGAAGAAGATGATCTACACTTCCGCTGGTACTTTTACACATGAAACACCAACTGACATGAGTGATTTTCTTCTTTCTCAGATTCTTCGTTGGTAATATCACACCCCTTGCCACCAACCATACAAAGAAACAAACCTTCCTTGGTGCTCTAGGAATCCAAATGGAGTCATGAAGAAAGGTACCTTCATCTCTCACTAGCAACCTCTTATAAAAAGAGCTAATAGTGAATAAGCCGTCACCACTCTCCTGCCACCTCCATGCACTTAACAAGTTGTTTGATATGTCTAGCCCATTCCAAAGCTCTAACAAATTGTGAAATACTACCATCTCCCAATCATGTAGGCTCCTTCTGAATCTTAAATCCCAGTGAATTGCACCCTCATGAGGCCTACAGATTATCACTCATTTTCATGCTTTTAATTTTCTCTTTAACTCATAATTCACGTACCTCGAATCAAATAAAATAGCAACAGTAAAAACTTGTAATTTTCCACCAAAATTACATAAGATCCTATAAACAATGGGAATCATGAACGTGTTTTCCAAACTCTCATTTTAAAGAAACATCTGAGCTTAGATGAAAAGAGCAGGATCATTGATTCAACATATACCTTCTACATTTATCAACACCACCACCACCAATAAAAAAAAACAAGCTAAGTAGTACTTACATGTGAAGAATGAGGTCACCAACCGTCAGTAATTTCTCTCTAAAATCATCTTTCATTTGATCTTCGAGTAAGTATCGGAGCACAAGCACTAAGTGTGCACCAAGGCGCATCATTTGTGGATCACCATGAGGTCTAAGCAAGAGAAAATGCACATTCAGCATAAATCACATCCAACATAAACTTTATGTCCAAGAATACAAGTACTCATGCATATTGTGAACTAGTCTATTACTAACCACATGCATAGATAAATCATCCATTTAATTCCAACTATCAACGACACAGACTATTCTGTAAGATCCAGGAGACCAAAAACAACAAAAGCACCTTCAGCTTACAGAAAGCCTAACCCCTTGGGACAATTGACACCAGGAAATCTAATATGCTAAAGAAAAGAGGGAAGGCTCAGTATGTGAAGTGTGTTAGGTTTTTTGATGAGGTGGTCATACAAAACTCAACACGTCGCCAGAATAAGTAGAAGTCCTGGCTTTATATCTCATTACTACCGTTTTAGAAAAGGAACTTCGCATGTTGGACAAGAAAAAGAATGAGACTGAAACATGAAGTGGTGTGTTAGGAAGTAATTAAACAAAAAATGTGTTCCGTCTCTAGCAACTTCAACTATTTGACGAGGTGGTCACACAATTCAATAGTGTTAAAATGCTATCAAAATTCTCAAAGAAACTATCAAGGAGCTTTATAAGGACAATAAGAATAAAAACACAACTGGAATAACCTAATCTTGGTGTGTATAAGCAGCAGTGAACCTCAGCTCATGACAATAAAGTGTGAAAGGTTTACTTACCTGAAGAAGGTTTCATCATCTTCAGAAGGCGATATCCAAGACCATATGATGTCCAGCAAACTTGGTATGTCTCCTAACATAAGGTTCATCTGTTCAAAAGTTTTGGTTAAATATGAAGAACAGATCAGTGCAACTAGAATACTTCGGAAGTGAAGACGGTAATTAGCTATTATACACTAATATCTTCCACGTGGGAAAGATGTACTAACTTACAATGACACCAAGAAAAAGGATAGGATGAAAGACACTGTACCCAAAGTAATTACCTGCCTGAGCCACTATATAGACAAAACTGTTAAGGCAAAGAAGATGGAAGGAGTCGAGCTTGTCTGGGAGTGATACAAGACCATGTGAGGGGGAGTCCTAAATACCAGATTTTATGGTGTATAGAGCTATAGGTTGAGCTGTCACAACAATAGATTCAATGCATATGCGTGGTAAATTTGTGACAGGAATAACGTCAAAGAAATATGACATCCATGGATGTGGAAAGTAGCATGCAATGGTACCCTATTTCTCCTTCTAAAGATCATCAGAAATTACTTAAATCAATAGACAAGACAGACCAATGTTCACAGGCAGTGCTTCTTTGGCATTCAACACAGCAGACTGTATAACAGCTCATGGAAGACCACATAGTATTTACAATTTGTAGTAGTACACTAAAGATAAAGCTTCCTTTTTTAATAACCATGGTGTCCGGGCCAACTTGCGCACACCTTGACTAATTTCACGGGACACCTTGCCACCTCCCACCACCAACAGCTACTAGGTAACTCTGTCCAACAAGGCTAGGACGGATGGGAAGAAATCACCTAGTGTTTTTGTCCCTACTGGAATGTAAATCTGAGACCTCATGGTTTTCAATTCACTTCATTGACCACTAGACCATACCCTTGGGTGCAGTGCAGAAAAAGTATTTTAATGTGCTATACAGCCTTTCTCATCAAGTGTGTAGAGTGAAGACTTGCATTTAATATAAACTACGGTTTGGGGATTAAGTTGTTTGAAGCAAATGACCGTGTATACTCACGACAAGTACATTAACTGGTAAGATGCATCTCGTTATCAAAAAGAGGGATGCTAATTTTTCCAATGGATGAAAGGACTAAATAGAGGTTAAAACAGATCACTATTCAAAATAAAAAGTACAACGGTTAAGAGACGTTATGAAACCACGACTCTATACCTCAATTTGTCTCTGCTGCTCCTTGCACGATCGAGCAACAATTTCATGCACTGTATCGCTAGATAACAAAGAATTCATATGGATATCAGATAGGAAGTAGCAAAGAAAAATATGCTGCAAAATCTGGATTTCATAGTTACCTTGAATGGAGTTTTTGAAGAAGGGCAGAAAGGTGCCTAGGTTGCTGATTCACAACTTGAAGTGGCCAACTATCTGGTCCACCAGTTGGCTGAGAAGCGCCATCTGTAAAATCTGAACTTTTATTAATTGCTTCTTCAATATTCTTGAAGTATCCACCAGGTTGCAGGCGGGCCAATTCCACATCAACCTGAAAATCAAGCCATGATTTTGACATGGCCCAGCAAGCAGACTGCAACAAGAAAATATTGATTTCAATCTCAAGAGCAACCATCAAAGAAGCAGCAGAAGGAAACAGAGACAAGTGGAACCAAAGCTCCTTATGACAAATGCAAGCAAATGGTTGGAAATAAGTTCATCCTCCGAACAGAAAGGATGAAACTAAATGCAGTAAAGCAATTTGTGATGAAAGAACAAAGGCAGTTTATGCAGAAATAGTGCTGTCAACACGATAAAAAAAAAGGGTAGCCTGGTGCACTAAAGCTACCGCTATGCACGGTGTCCGGGGAAGGGCCCCACCACAAGGGTGTATTGTACGCAGCCTTACATGCATTTCTGCCAAAGGCTGTTTCGAAGGCTTGAACCCGTGACCTCCTGGTCACATGACAACAATTTTACCCGTTATTCCAAGGCTCTCTTCACTGTCAACACAATCAAACCAGGTTAATTATAAATACAAGCAACAATCAACAACCAAACCAGGTTAATTATATATATGTATATATAACATAATTTTAGTTTTTTAGTTTCTTGGTCCATTTGAATTTTGATTGTTGCTTGTATTTATAAGTAACCTGTTTTTTTCTGTGTTGACAACAATATTTCTATATATGTATATGTATAAGTATAAGTATATGTATATGTATAAAAACTACAGAAATGCCAATTGAGTTTAAAAAGCACACTCAATTTTCATTCAGATGCAAAAAACACAGTTCAGGTTTTTACTCAAATTCAGTGAGTAGTTTTTTCACACAATTTCTAATTTCTTAGTTCTAAGCAAATAGCATATCCATCCGTAATATTTTATATTGACCATTAGTTACTATTGTCGCTCCGTTAAGACAGAAATCATGGGCCCTGAAACACATGCCTCCTTGGTCTTGCATCAAAATTGTATAACAACGGTGAAGTGCACCGTACTGCACCAACTTGAGGGCTCAAGTGTGCATCAAGAAACAAGAGTGCCTTTTAACAATAGTTGATAGAGGAGTATAATGCAGAGTTGACCATAAAACTATGGAACGGCAATGTGTGCACCATGTGATTGAAGCAACTGTTGTAAAGAAATGAAACTCAGAAAGTTGATAAAGATTTAAGTTAATTTATGCAACCAACTGCCATTGCATATTGTTTCTAATTCAAACCCCTGATTGGGTCAAGCACATTGAGACTGATTATGACCTAATTCATAAGAAGATACATAATAGACACATTTTCAAGAGCAATTCATAAGCTAGCAGGTACGTCAACTAAAGCTTGTATATTGCTTCCAACGTAACTCCATAAGAGTATCAATCGATCAACGCTTTATTCATAAGAAGATAAATTCTACACGTATAAAAACTATTTTTGTGGTTCCATTCATTAGCTAGCAGATATTTCACTCAAGCAAGGATTAAGTGCACGTGAAGCAAACTTGGAGCAAATAATCTTTAATCTACAATTTAGAAGTGTTAGTATGTGCCTAGGTCTAAGGATAAAAATAGGCTAGGTCAAAATGATGGGACTAGGACCGTACTTGCATATACTCGCTCCATCCATCTTTACTTGTCCACTATATTAAAATAAATTTCTAACACTACTTGTCCAGTTTGGAAAACCAATGGATAATTTATCATTTTGTGTCCATTTTACCTTTGCTATTAAATACTATTCATTACCCAACACATTTGTCAAAGCATTAAATTCAGTATATTCAACGGGTGGTATACTAAAATTGCCTCTATTATTTATTGTTTCTTAAGGTGTGTGCCAAGTCAATAGTGGACAAGAAAAGATGGACGGAGGGAGTGTGCCTCTGAAAAATATATGTAATACATTTTACAATATCTGAGAATATCATTTGGCAACTCTTTTTATCAAGTAACTGTTTTATAGATTCCAGAAAACAACCTGGTGTACACAGTACAACTCGAATAAAAATACAACTTTACATTCACAATTTCTCTGTCAATTTTATCTTTCAAAATTTACTTCACAGTGAACAAAATTTCGAGGAACAAAACGAATAAGGTTATTTGAGGAATAAATTCATATTTGTAAAAAATAAATGTTTAAAAAAAGAGCAAGGGCCGGGCCATCCAGATAACCCGTTCTGGATGAGACCTCATTTTGAAGTTTTAACTGGGCCCGGGACAGTGGACCAGTTTCTTAGGGGCGTCTTGACCCATCTGCTTTTCATGTGTATCCAGTCTTCTCTTTTTCTTTTTTTAGCTCATTTGTATATCTAGAGTCATATGTGTTTAGGTTCATTGAATAGAACATTCATATGAACAGGCAATAATCAGGAGTCCTTCTAATTAGAGGACCTTATCAAAGAAATTAAATAATCTGGTTTACATACTGAAGTCTCTCTGTCCCAATCTCAATGTCCCCTTCAAGGGGAAGTTTTAAGAAATGACAACTATGACCAGAATCTGTACAATATCTGAAAGATTAGAAAAGTTCCCGGAAGAGATCTAATCAACATTCAGCAAAATTTTCAATCCAAAGGCTACCAAACATGTAGTATCATGGAGATTAAAATATGAAAAACACTGCATTAAGAAATGCAGGAATATTATACCTCCCAATCCATACATGTTGGAAGGATGCGTTTCAGATTACTGCACTGGGCTGCATATACTGCTGCTTCATACTTTCCACCATCTTGATCTGCAATATTCTTCAATGTAGCAAAACAAGTTCCATCAGTTCAACTGAAACCAGCCCATCAACACATTCATAGATGGACCCAGAAAGGCATAACAGAAATAGACATCCATAAACCCAACATCTCTTGCATATACTATGAATAACATAATTATTTTTGGATAAAACAAAATCAAGAAATGGAATAGGAAAACTTCATCACTGGAATTCCTATTTCCTACCTCTGAAGCACAATAGCAAGCCCATTTCCAGAGACGCCATTGATGACCAATTCCACTTTCCAGCTCAATGGCCTGTAAGGTTCTGTTCTTGCCATTTCTCACTAAGGCTTCCATGGAAGGGAACAGATCAAACCCTCCGAATGGAGATAGTGTTGCAGCTCTCCATGACTGTCAAGTCAATGGCTCAATGTTTTCTCAGAATAAGGGATAAAGTGTCATACTTCCCATAAAGATCGACATACCTGTCCAGCAGACCGGCAGAGGTTGCATGCTTCTTCCAGTCTCCCTGCCCTTAACAGAGTCCAGACATCCTCCAGAAGAGATTCATCTTGTTTCTATAGGTACAAGAAATTCCCAATGGCAAAATGAGTAACCCACACCATCAGTTGATAAGATATCTAGGCATCATGAAACGCACCAATATAAACTCCCACCCACGATGGTGGATACAAAGATCCTGGTTTTTCCCTTCCTTTTTCTCCATCCCCTCCCCACATGTCCCCTTTTTCACATGATTCATTTATAAAGCACGCAGGGAAACCAAAGATGCATAATAAATGATACATAAATTGAAAAGGACTACCATGAATGAACTGAATGAAGATAGGCATAATGAGGATGGAAGAAGACATGAGTTCCCATGAGAAAGCTGAAGCATGGTGGTTTATACCATATCTAAGCCTACGCCTACAGTTCAAAGGATGATGATACAAGGTCTTCCAATAATTCTACAACTAGATAGTTTTTCTGTTAATAAGAAAAATTCAACAAATTTTAACGATCCCAAAGAATCATCAATCATCCCGAAGGAGAACACATGGAGAAACCTACGCAGATAATTAAGTCAATTTATTTGCAACAGAATACCTTGTCATCAGGTAACTGCTGAGCCTGTTCACGTGTAGGAGCATCAAAGTCCAAGTGATTAATTGTCTTTGGATTTGAAACACCTTTCTTTAGGAACCGTTGAGTGTGATGCCAAATTCCGGAGCTAGGGAGATAGGTGCCAACGTGAGATCCTCGCACCTGCAAACGTCATTAAGTACAGCATAATTAGAAACAAAAGCCACTACAAGATTTCACGGAAAAAAAGAGCAAAAATATGTTGACAATAGAAAATAGACAAGGCACTGAAGTTATGGGCAGTCTTTCCCCCTTCATTTTTGGTATTATGCTAGATAACTAAACAAACAAATAAACCATCAAAGCCATCTCGCTTACACACTATGATTTTCGTGCAAACAAGTGAAGAGAGATCGGGTGAAAAGGATGGCATCCCTTTGTTCCAGAAGAGAATGTAGTGAGAGAAAAAATAACACCTTGAAACTTTTGCTGCAATTACAAATATCCCAACAGATAAATGTGAGTAGAAAATATGATGTAACATCAAAGATCTTATCTCAAAATTTTACAAAAAAATATCTAGGAACCAAAGCCTGTTTTATCCATCCGACTGTCTGGAGAATTTTTCATTTTTCTTTTGAGAAGGTAACAATTTTGTAGTATAAACCAATACTTAGGTAGTAAAGTAGTGAATCCTAAAAACACAATATCAGTCCTAGAATGAATCTAAAACTTCTAGTATTGCTTCTGGCTCTGCATCTTCAGGGGAACTTTTTGTACAACAAAAACAAAGCAACAGAATACAATCTGTTTTAATCTTCTGTAAGGATCTAATCTTATCCTCAAAGCTCCAAGAATTCTTTTCTTTCCAAATGGTTCACCGTCATTTTCAAGTCCGCTAAGATGCCCGAGGCGTGGAGATGGAGCACAATGATTCCTTTATATAAGAACAAGGGTAACAACTATCGTGGTATTAAGTTGTTGAGTCACACGATGAAGATTTGGGAGAGGGTGGTGGAGCGGAGGTTGAGGAAGATAGTGTCTATTTCGGAGAATCAATTTGGATTAATGCCTGGTCGCTCGACGACTGAGGCAATTCACCTAGTGCGGAGACTAGTTGAGCAGTATAGAGAAAGGAAGAAGGATTTGCACATGGTGTTTATTGATTTGGAAAAGGCGTATGACAAAGTCCCTAGAGAGGTTCTTTGGAGATGCTTGGAGGCGAGGAGGGTTCCAGTGGCGTACATTCACTCGATTAGGGACATGTACGAGGGGGCGAAGACTCGGGTAAGAACTGTGGGAAGGGATTCCGAGCATTTTCTGGTCTTGACAGGATTGCACTAGGGATCGACTCTCAGTCCGTTTTTATTCGCCTTGGTAATGGATGTGTTGACACGGAGTATTCAAGGTGAGGTGCCGTGGTGTATGCTTTTTGCGGATGATGTAGTTTTGATTGATGAGTCACGACGAGGTGTTAATGATAAGTTGGAGGTTTGAAGGCAAACTCTGAAAGCTAAAGGATTCAAGTTGAGTAGGACCAAGACGGGGTATTTGGAGTGCAAGTTTAGTGACTCGAGACAAGAGGACGAGATGGCAGTGAAGTTGGAGTCTCAGGTGGTTTGTAAGAGGGATAGTTTTAAGTACTTCAGGGAAATGGAGAGATTAACGAGGATGTCTCTCATCGTATTGGGGCAGGTTAGTTGAAATGGCGACTTTCCTCGGGTATTTTATGCGACAAGAAAGTGTCTTCCAAGCTTAAAGGAAAATTCTACAGAGTTGCAGTCCGGACGGCTATGTTGTATGGAGCGGAGTGTTGACCTGGTAAGAATTTTCACGTCCAGAAGTTGAAGGTGGCGGAAATGAGGATGTTGCGCTGGATGTGTGGACTCACGAGGGCTGACAGGGTTAGGAATGAGTTTATTCGAGAGAAGGTGGAAGTGGCGTCGGTGGAGGATAAGTTACGGGAAGTGAGGTTGAGATGGTTTGGTCATGTGATGAGAAGGGGCACGGATGCCCCAGTTCGTAGGTGTGAGAGGTTGGCCTTGGATGGTTTCAAGCGGGGTAGGGGTAGACCAAAGAATTACTGGAGAGGAGTGATTAAACGGGACTTGGAGCAGTTATGGCTCACTGAGGACATGACCCTTGATAGGAAGGTTTGGATGAAGAATATTAGGATAGAGGGCTAAGGTGTGTGGTCAAGTCTTAGGCTGTAGTTAGGAGAGTTTGGTGTAGCTTGGTTGGTAATGCTAGGGTTGGGGGGGGGGGTCCTTTGTTGGTTAAATGTGCTTTATTTTTGTGGTTGTTGTATCTCTGTTATTTTTATCATGTTGTATGCTTGCGACTTTTGTCTATGGTCCTTTGTCTTGAGCCGGGGGTCTATCGGAAACAACCTCTCTACTTCGGGGTAGTGGTATGGACGGCATACATTTTACCCTCCCCAGACCCCACTATGTGGGAATATACTGGATTTGTTGTTGTTGTTGCCAAATGGTCCACCAAATGCTTGCTGGAATAATCCTCCAGTAGCCTATGTCCTTTGCTCCCTTCCCTGCTTCTGCTTCTTCCCAGCTAGAAAGAGTGTCAACAACCATAATAGGCATTGTCCATTGGATGCCTCTGAGATTGATGAAAATCTTCCATAATTGAACAGTGATTCAGCAATGAAGGAACAAATGGCTCACCGTCTCAGCTGGTTCCCCACAAAGGCAGCAATGTGTCACCAAAATAATGCCTCTTTACCTCAAGTTCTCATGCATCAAAACAACCTCTTTTGCTAACAACCAAGTGAAACATGCCACCTTGAGTGGTATCTTGGCTTTCCAGATCTCCAACCAAGGCCAGTTGAGGCTCTCTGACATGTCCAAGTTCATGATCTTGTACCCTGAGCTCACTTTATAAACCCCCTTGCTATGTCCAGTCTGCCATAAGCAGTCCACCCCTTCATCCTTTGGAATGTTTCCAGCAGTTTTAAAAGCTCAACTAACCTATGTACTTCCCAGTCGTTAAGATATTTCTTCTGAGAGAGATATTCCAACCTTGCGGAGACCACATTTCTGCCACTGATCTTTCTTTATGAAGAGCTAAGTCAAACATATCTAGAAAGATTTCAAATGAGCTTCTATTGCCTAACCAACTATCTTCCCAAAAGCTTGTTCTGTTGCCATCATGAACTCTGATGACAGTTTGACTTTTTAGAAAAGGCAACCAATTCCTGATTGATCTCCATACTGTCACACCATACGGGTTGTGTACTTGTTTAGTAACTCAAGAATCCATTTCTCCATACTTCATGTTATCACCTTGCGCCACAATGATTGTGGTTCTTGAGCATATCTCCACAACCACTTCAATCTTAGTGCCTTGCTTTGGTTCTTCAAGTTTTTAATGCCTAGACCTCCTTGTTTTTTCCCAGTAATCAATACTTTCCACTTTGCCAGGTGAAAACCTTTTCTTTTCTTGTTACCTTGCCGGAAAAAATCCCTTCTAAACTTGTCCAGTCTTTGTACTATACCTGCA
Organism: Capsicum pubescens; assembly: GCA_030864215.1. Taxonomy (NCBI): domain Eukaryota; kingdom Viridiplantae; phylum Streptophyta; class Magnoliopsida; order Solanales; family Solanaceae; genus Capsicum; species Capsicum pubescens. The sequence goes on along the minus strand of CM061549.1, from coordinate 63,917,749 downwards.
GGGATTGGAAACAAAGTTAGCATGTAAAAGGGGAGGACATCCAGGACTGCATTGCATTGATCAGTGTAAGCCTGCCCCCTATGGACAAGTATTGTGCCTTTCATCTAGCCCAACTTCTTCTCACATTTCTACAAAACCGAGTCCCAGATATGTTTAGAATTTGACATTGCCCCCAAAGGCATCCCAAGATAAACCAAGGGCAATGCTCCCACTTCACCCCCCAACACAGATGCCAATAGATTCATGTTAGGAACTAACTTTATAGGATAGAGGTGGCTCTTTCCCCAATTGATGTGGAGACCTGAAATACCTTCAAATAGTACCAAAATGACCCTTAAATATTCCAGTTGCTCCTCGTTTGCATCACAGAAAATTCAACTTCTTTATTTCATAGGTCCTTGCAGTAACTGGTTAAGTTGTTGCCATGTGACCAGCAAGTCACGGTTTCAAGCCGTTGAAATAGTCTCTGGCAGAAATGCAAGGTAAGGCAGCATACAATAGACCCTTGTGGTCTGGCCCTTCCCCGGACACTGTGTATAGTTGGAGCTTTAGTGCACGAGGCTGCCCGTTTCTTTTCAATTTTATTTCATGGATCCTTCAGACTATCTTTCAACACCTTTCTGACATGCTTTCATGACCCATTCATCGACGAAAAAATGATTTCATAACCCAATAATCAAATGCCATCATCAGTGTGTACAAACACGAGTATCAGAAAGAGATCAGACAGAGCAAATACCAATGCAGCCATAGTACAGTAATCATTGTAGACAGTGTCATCATCTTCCGTAGACAAAGTACCTCAGTATATTTTTGTTTACTCTTCAATTGCTTGATCACAGTAACAAACCTTAGACTTAGGCATTTTCATTGTTTCCTTTGTGAAGTTCACTACAAGGAAAATGCCCATTTCTCACCAAAATTTAACTATAATGTAGGTTATAACCAAGCCACCTTGGATTGACTCAATTAAAGTTTTACTTAAGAAGAATATCACCATACCAGGTATAAATTTGAGGCAAGTGCAAGACCTAACAAACTTAGCTTTAACAAGCCAAAGATCAAGATAAAGGAGCATAATTCTGTTGATTTTATTAGGTTTGTGCAAATTGAATGGAGGCCTTACAACCAAACTTTAGTCAAAATCTTTTGAGCTGAAAGAATCATTCTAGAAACCCTCTCTTCCCTCGACAGTTTTCAATATTTTAATACATTCCAACGAATTTGGAATTAAAGGGGGAGCTGATTAATTAATTTATTACATCCCCGACGAAGCTTAAACAAATATTTGTAATAGATAAAATCACATAAAATTCAGAATATAAAGGAAGATGAAACTTATGTTAGCCTGTTAGTCCCACATTGGTCAAGTCTATGAGCCATTATCTCACTAAATGATCTTCAACTATATGATCTCAAATAATCGTCACCTGATGAACTATAATTTTTGGGGTTACACTAAGTACAAGGTCCATATTCTTAATATGATATTCATGTTGTTTGGTTACACAATGTGGGACCCATATTATATTACTCTATGTTCCACATAATTTGCAGGGGTGCAGTCAAATCCAGCTGGTAGGTCAAGTTCGGTTCAAGGTTCATTTTTTCACATAGTCAGTTAGACTGCTTGCACATTTACATAAAGATCAAAACCTAGAACCAACAAGTCTCAACGAATCTGCCGAAGTGTGTGTGCACTTCTCTAATATACATAAAAATTCTATTTGTGTACATTGCATGTAAGGCTTGCAGTGACACATTTTTTGAAAAAGTAGAATATGTTCCAAATTTTTTTTAGGCGAAAACACCTTAAAATTCTGAAGAAACACTGAAAATATTGATATTTTCTGGAACTTTACACCCTGGACTACAAAAACAAACCAGGAAATATGATTAATGAAAATGGCAATCATTGAGCTGGGGTCTATCGGAAACAGCCTCTCTACTTCTTTGGAGGTAGCGGTATGGATTGCGTACATTCTACCCTCCCCAGACCCCACTTTGTGGGAATACACTGGGTTTGTTGTTGTTGTTGTTGGTTCAATGAGAAACTGAGATTGTTTTGATATAAGGTGAATGATGCCATTGGTTCCAGGGGACATCCAATAAAACTGTGATACAATCTCTTTTTTTCTTTTTAGATAAGGTACTGTCATACTATTTCATCACACTATAAGCATCAAGGTTCACCTCAATCATCCACATTCAACTATCCAGGGAGCAGGTATGCAATGCACAAGAACAATGTCATAAATATTTCTAATTAACTCAGACGTGTAAAACTGTAAAAGGAAATGTTTAACACCCCTGGTTAAATTATGGGCTTGATTGATTTGAAAAAAAGAATCGAGCGTATAGGGAAGACCGGCAAAAATAAGAGAACTGCAGAAAAAATGTGCTAAAACCAAGTTAAATTTTATAATTTACTAACTCATTACCTTTCTGTCCAAGTCAAGGGCTTTGGAGGCTAATCCTTCAAGCCACTGAACAATTCGTAGGCATAGTTGGGCTGTATGATTCTTCACTACAAACTGGCAAGCTTCTAAGTGTGAAGTAGTCGGTAACTGGACAGAACATCACATGATACATAAATATTAAACACAAAGGGAACAAAACAAGCTAACAGCGATACTACTGGTATGTTAACAACTAAAGATACATCACCATGATTAGGTCTTCAGGAAGTTGTTCATTTCCTGCAAGAGGATGAAATATTCAATTTTAAAAACAAGTTGCAATACTATAAAAAGAACTAACATCAAAAAAATCATTTTGAGCTGGATACTATTTTTTGCTATGAAAACCTTTGCAGTAAAATAGCTGAAACACACACAGCTCAAAGTGACTTATGTCCACAAATCATTTTTTCAAGTGCCAAATGCAGACTACATTTTTGGCAATCACTTATGAGAAAGAACATGAAACGCTTTTGTCAACATAAAAGGAGAATGACAAGATCTACATTTTTCAACTTTTTCCACATCTAACATAAATTCTAATATCACATCAAAGAAAAAAAGCTATCTCCTAGTGTTAACTGTGCACAAATTTTCATATTTTTACAGTTAGATGGAAGAAAAATATGTCTTCCATTCTACCAATGAGAAATGACTTTTTGTCATCAAAATTATCAAAGTTTTAAGTTGACAATGATGTCCATTAATTCAAATTTCCAGACTGAACCTTGCACACTTCAGAACTAAATTGAGAATACTATCGACAATAATGATTAGATTTTCACGACATTTATTAGTATACAGATTTTTAAAATAAAAATAATCAAACTGGGTAGTTTAACATCAGAAATTTAATTTAAGTCATAAGAAAAATGGAGTAACAACTAAGCCTTTCCCAAAAACATACACAATTTTTAGAATGGTAACATGTCCAAGACATACACAATTTCTCACTACCAAAAGTAAGGAGTGCGAAAACTTGTCTAGTGATAACTAAAAAACATTAAAAGGTTGACGACTTATTTCCTTTTCCATAAAGATGCCACAAGAGAGACCATGAAGCTGCCTCATCAAGCAAAATCCGAGCCTTCTGTCTCATCAATTTGTCCTCCATAACTCTGTGCATTTCATTAGAACCATACCTACAGGAAAAGATCATAAATAATTGCAGTATCATATGAAAACACTAACTGACATATCCCCTAATTGGGACTACATTACAATGTTCACAGTAACATCAGAGAATGTGGGCAAACATCATCAATTTCACAAATTTGGCATGTTAGTTTTTTTGTTTTACTGTTTTAGTCATTACAACTATTTTGGCATATCTTTGTAAGATATTTGCTAAGGAGAGAAGTTTCTCTGCCACTAGTCAGAGCACATATTTCTATAAAGCCGCTCGCCAAATAAGAAAGATTGATACACTGAAATGCGGAGGATTTACTGAACCAAATAAAACAAGGAAGACTAATTGCTAATTCAGAAACAGTTTAGGGACCTCCAACTCAATTGGCTGAATACATATACACGAAAAAGCAAATCGGGAGTATCTACAGGCTGGTTTTAATGAAATTTCCTTTTTTCTCCTATTTTTAAGACTAATGGAAGAAGCATAACAGTTGGAAAATCATTTTTAAAGAGTAAAAATGAGAATCCAAACCAAAGAAGATTTAAATGACTGCAAAAGGGACACAGCAAGAGAAGAAAAAAAAAAGGAAGGTTGACAAAGAGCCCTTACGACCAAAATGGCAAAACTAGTCCAAGGCTTTGGAGGGCTCTCTTAGTATGCTGTTCCGGGAGGAAATTTCAACCCAGTTTGAGATCCTAGTTTGCGAATCTGAATGAACTCGAGAGAAGTTTATCCAGTTTTTCCTAAGCTAAAGAGGATTCAAAATATTTCTACAATAGGAATTTGAGATCGTCAAACATTTCAAAGAACCCAAACATGTAATTGATGATACTTTAGTATTTTTGGATAAAATACACTAGTGGGATTCTATTAGTTTGATCTTACGGAAGGAACACCAAGCCAATTTCGGCATCTTAGTTTGTTAATCTGGATTGAAGTTTATCCAGTTTTAACTCAAGTTAAAGAGGATCCAGAATATTTCTGCGGCGGGGAATTTGAGATTGTCAATCACTTCAAAGAACCCAAGCATGTAACTGATGATTCTTGAGTATTTTTGGAACAAAAAAGCTGCACTGGAAGTAACTAAAAAAACTAAACAACAAAGCCATAATTAAAAATAGCCTATTCTCCCATATATTTCAGATGAATTGAACATCCACCTTTCCTTTTAGCTTTATTTCAATACAAATCCAGAGCAGCACTTTTCCAGCTCCCATCAATTCATCTCTTTTTTGACAATGGTAACATTACCCATCAATTCATCTCTTTCTTTCCTTTTTATCTTTTTCTTTTTTTTTTTTTCCTTTTTTATCTACTAAACTCATCTATTTCTTATTCCTATAGAATCAAAGGTAACCAACCAACAATAAACACCACATTGTCAGCTCTCGTTAATAGATATAAACAGTCAAATAGAGACATTCATTAGGGATAGAATGCAATACAACAGGGCAACATACATACCTAATTGACTCTGAAACTTCACGGCAACAATTCTCAAAATGTAATATCAAGTCAGGGATAGAAATTAGCCCTACAGCACATAGAAACAGAAACAGTTAGGCATCAAACTCTAAACATAGTTCCTTATTCATGGCATACTATGAAAACTCTCCTTAAGACTAATATTTTAATCTCCACTGCATAATGATAATGCCAATGTATCTTAAGTTCAAGTCTTTCCAAAGCCTAATTCAGTCCATATATAAGATATAACAGTCCTAACATGTCCTGTCTGTAAAAAATGTGTGAACCAAAAGATTTGAAGTTCGGTTTAAGCAAACACCAAACTTTCTTTATTCCAAGCGCATGATCTGCATCAAATAGAGAAGAGTATGTCTTAACAGAAAAATAAGAATTCTCTGGCTCTCTCTCTGTTTCCTATTGAATCCAGCTTCTACAGAAAGTACCACACGTCATCTTCGTAATATATAGAAAAAAATAAATAGGATTGTGAATAATTCAAGATCCGATCAACATAAAGATTAAAGAGCTTGATATGTCAAGAAAGGTTGCAAAGAGATTTTCTTGGATGTGGATCATATTTTGTTACATTGCAAATTAGCCCCGAGGCTTAGAAAGGATATGCTTACATGGTTTGGCTTCAGTTGGGTAATGCCAAGATCCGTGGAGGAGTTGATGTTCAGTTGGAAGAGTGGATCTAGGAGAAGAAGGCACAAGGCGTGGAATGTTACTCTAGCTCTAATGTGGGTCATTTGGAAAGAGAGAAACAAGAGAGCTTTTGAAGGGGTGCAAATTAGCTTTCCTCGATGAGGAGTAGTCTCTGAGCCCTTTTTTTTTTTGGTGCACCCATGTAGTTCCTGTTGGTATAGAGGATTGGGTGTCTTTTTGCAGAGAACCATATTTTGTAGGTCTCTCCTTTTTGGTATATCTCTTGTATACCGCCAAGTTGGCCTCGTAATTATCAACGAAAACCTTACTTGATCCCAAAAACATCAGATCTGTGTAAGTTTCTAGAAAATATGTTGATGTCTAGAATACGAAACTTCACCAGAAAAGAAACAATAAGGCACTAAATTAGTTCTTAAGTCTATGAATCTAAATAATGAGCATGCAGAAAATACCAAGAGAAGCTCCATGAAAACAAGTTAATTACACAAATCACTATACAGAGCTTAAAAATATGTATCATGCCTCTCCACTTCTCAAACTGCACTAAGACATTCAAGACAAGAAATTCTTTTTTAGCCCTGAAAAAATCAATTAACCAATCAATCCACTACACCTCAACCCCAAACAATCCGAATAGACTAATAATTTCAAAAAAATAGAGCTTTAAAACAATCTTACTAATAAGCACCTTGGAGAGCTGAATCCAGCAGAGAAGCAAATAAAGTAAATGTTGAGTCTCCGCTGTCTTGTGATGCATCATGCTCCTCCTTGCAGGTTGTAAGGGAAAGGCTACCACCTCGACGAATCAAATCAGTATCTGTATCTAATATCCCATGGCCACCAAGAGAGGGTCTCCTCCTAGAAGCAGTTTGTATTCCAGCAGGTGTTACATCAGCATCAATACTTTCAACTTCTTGTTTGATATTCTCCATAAAAAGAGCGCCATTCGATCTGACCTCACTGACCCTAGCGGCGGATCTTTCCCGATGAGGAGACAAGCTTGAGCCTGAACTCCTTTTCCTGCTCATGGTACTCACGCTTCAGTCCCAATATGAATTTTTTAAAAAGGAAAAAAAAATGTACACACCAAGAGTATATGTCTAGCTAATAAAAATCATTGGCAATGCTATGAAACGGCACATATTTACTACAAACATATAAAAAAGCAACCTTCGACTACAATAATTTAAATACTTCAGCAAAATAGCCTCTCCAGATCCACTACACACGAATTCGCATGCTCTTGTACAATAATAGGAGTAACCAATGGTATTAGTTCAGTTATCTTACTCTAAAGTTCTTTTAGGGGGTTCAGCATTCTTTTTTTGATAGAAAGAGGTATCGTACCACTTGTCATCTCCACCAACACAGTCCAAAGCTACCAAGTAACTCTGTCCACCACTCATTGGACAAATGGGAAAAATTCACCTAGTATTTTGTCTCCACTAAGATTTAAACCCAAGACCTAATGGCTTTCAACTTACTTCATTGACCACTCACTCAAACCCTTGGGTGCAGGTTAGGGGTGGCAGCGGACCGGAGTTAATCCGGTTCCGGTCCGGTAACGCAACGGTACCCAACGACCCGGAATCCGGTACCGGTGCGGAGCATCGTTTTTTCCAGTAGTTCCGGTGCCGGTTGTCCGGTTCCGGTCCGGTGTCGACCGGTGCAGTTTAATTTAAAAAAAAAAAAAATTATTTAGTATATGGCCGTTGTTGACCGTTTGATTTTAGCCGTTGGAGGGGGCCAACAGCTATTTTGTGCCTCCCCCTCCCAATTACCCCACTACCCCTTTAAATTTCTACTATAAATACCCTTTATATCTATTCTTTTTTCTCACAAATTTTCCAATTTCTCATACTCTCTCTTAATATTCCCATACTCTCAATATTTATAGTTATTGTATTAATTGGAGTTGGAGATTATTTTTGAAGATATTACAAGCTTCAATTATCATCTTTCAATTCCGACATTTGGTATACGTCTGCTTTTACGCAGACGTTCGGTATATTCGTTCCAACTTTAATCTCTATATTTTTATTTTTAGTATCTATATTTGTTTACTTACATTAATTTTTTGATTTATAATATTTATATTGCTTGTTTTAACATTTTAATTATATTTAAATTTAATTATGGATGTCAATAAGAGTAGTGGTAAAAGACCAATCTTTGGTAAGGTTTTTCGAAGAAATAAAAAAAATAGTGCTACTACTAGTTCATTACCGCCTAAATTTAGTGAAACAACTTCATCACAACCTAATGGTTTCGATGTTGGTGCTGGTATGGAATTAGACCATGAGACACTAAGTAGACGTTATGATAATTTTGAGGAAGACTTACCGGAAGAAGATAATATAGAAGAACAAGAGTTAGGTGAAACCCCTACCCCTACTAGTCCGGTTACGGAATTACCAAAAGACGATGATGTACTTCCCCCTTTACCGAAATTTAGTAGGGTCAAAGGTACTGAACGTCCTAAAAAGTCTTTAGTTTGGCAATTTATGAGTCAAGATAAGGTAAATAATATTGCTACTTGCAATAAATGTCAGAAAGTTATGAAACATTTGACTGGAGGAAAAAATGGTGGGACAGGGTTGCTTACTACGCATTTGAGGAAATGTAATAAAGAATTTATTCGTCTAGAAAATGAGGTTAAGGCAAAAAAAGGTGGTACACCATTGATGGAAGAATTTGTAGGAGGTAATATAGTTCAAACACATTTAGATAGGTTTAACCCAGCTGGCCCAAGTTCTTTATTGACATATAGTGAAGATGTAGATAGAGAAGAACAAGCGAAAATGGTTGTTGTTATGGGTTTGTCTTTTAGTTTTCCTTCACATCCCGGTTTTATTCATTATATTCAATGAGTATATAATCCTTCTTTCAAAGGTTTTTCACGAAATACAATTAAAAATGATATTTTTAAATTTCAAGCTGAACATTGTCATTTTCTTCGTTGCTTATTTAGTAAATTTGATGGTAGAGTATCTATTACTTCTGATATGGGTCGTAGTGTTCTCGGTAATGATTATTTTACTGTCACAGTTCATTGGATTGATCACCATTGAAACATGCAAAAAAGAATTATTGCTTATAAATATGTTGACGAAACTAAAACCGATAAATTTATATCTACTACAATAACGGAATGCTTAAAATATTTTAGACTTATTGATAAAACTATGACATGTACATTAGATAATGCTTCTAATAATTTGAAAGCCATTGATTTTTTAAATGCTAGAGTGTGTCCTATAGATGATGATTATTTTCATGTTAGATGTACTGCATATATTTTAAATTTGATAGTACATGATGGTGTTGAGTTGTTTGGAGATGGTTGTTTTAAGGTTCGAATTGCTTGTAGTTTTATTTTTAAAAATAAAAAAAAGGCTATAATAGATGATTTTAAATATCAATGTACAAAATGTGAACTTCCATATAGAAAAGTTCCAAAAGAAATTCCTACTAGATGGAATTCTTTGTATCAAATGCTTGAAGTTGCTAGTGTATATCGTGAATCTATACAATTAATTTTTAATTCGCTTAATTCGAATAATGATTTAAGGCTAGGTTCTGATGATTGGATTGAAGTAGAAGAACTTTGTAAATTTTTGAAAACTTTTTATCAAGCTACGTAGACAGTATCTGCACAATATACTCCAACTATTTCTTCTATTTTAGTAAATATTACTGCTATTTCTAAAGTACTTGCAAAATATAAAAAAAATTGTCCTTACAAAGAGGCAATTGAAGCTATGGTTGACAAATTTAAAAAATATTTTTTCCTATTCCCCAAATTTTTTTGGCAGCTACTTTATTCAACCCATTTTACAAAGAACATGGTGTAATGATGATGGTTCAAAAATTTTACACCAATTTAGAAATTGAACCTCATGAAAAGTCATCAGTTGAAACTTGTTGTGCTAGCATAGTACCTAAAGCCAGGAGTTTATATAACATGTATCAAGTTATGGAACAAAATATTGCGTTGGTCGAACCTCCTACTTCTAGACATAGATATGATGATTTAGATGACGAGATGGGTGAAGAACTTGGTCTTCAATGTGGTAGCAGTAATGATTTTGATTCGTATATTTCTCAGGATTGGGAAAGTAATAGAGATGCAAATGGACAACACCTTTTAGCATGGTGGAAGACCCGTACAAGACAATTTCCAAAACTTTTAAGGGTGGTTCGAGATTTGCTAGTAAGTCAAGCTTCTTCAGTTGCTTCGGAGCAAACTTTTAGCGCAGGAAGATTTATGATTGGAGATCATCGATATTCGTTGGTGGAGGATAGTTTGGAGATTTCGGTATTATTTAGAGATTGGATCAATGCCGAACGAAGAAATTTTGGGCTCCCAAAATTACCGCCCCAAATTAAAGACGAAATAGATGAAATATTTGAGAAGAGTCGTGATGATGGAATGGAAGCAATGGAAGAACAAGGAAAAAGACCAATTTCGAAAAATATAGAAATAGATAACTTACGTCTAGAATATTATGGACGTTATAGATATTAATAAGATTCTAGAATAAAGATCTAATTCAAACAGAACTCTTCCTAAAAGATGGTTGCGTAGATTAGATTCTCTTTTAATATTTGTAATAAATGTACAACGTACTAAATTTGAATAAATATAAAGGCTATTCGCCTTAATTTTATTTTAAAATTTGTTTTGTTTGATGCAATTATAGTTTACATTTATAATTTTAACTAGAGGAGCATGGCCCGTGTCAGCACGGGCCCAACATTAAGATATTTATTTGTCTTTTCAATCTTGATATATTTAAATAAAAAATTTTAATAAAAGAATTGCATATGTTTTCTAGGATTCATCCGAAATCTAGCATGGGCTCAACATATGTTATTTTAATATGTATTTAGAAAATTTAAGTTGTTAACTATTATAATTTATAACATTTTTTATGTAATTTTGAAATTAATATACGTTACTTTTCTTGTCCAAATTTTTGTGGCGCTGATAGTCAATTATATTTTAAAAATAATTTAAGTTTTTAATTATTGTGATTTATAATACTTTTCTTCTATTCCAATTTCAGTGACACTAATATAATTTCAAGAGTCGACCAAATATTTTATATCTTTTAAATTTTTTAAGTTGTTAATTATTGTGATTTCTAGTATTTTTCATGTATTTCTTTTGAAATATATAGCATATTAAATTGTTTTTAGATATTTTAAGTTGTTAACTATTGTAATTTATAATACTTTTTATATAATTTTGGAATACTATATGCTACTTTCCTAGTCCAGAGTTTTGTGTCCACGATAGCCAATTATATTTTTTAAATAATTTAAATTTTTTATCATTGTGATTTATAATATTTTTTCTATTTCAACTTATGTGACACAATGCTTAAATGACCATAATAATTAATTAGGGGTGATATGGTAAAATCACGACAGAAGCAGCGAAGCATAAATGTCTTAAATGACTTACAACAACTAATTAGAAGTGACATAGCGAAATTACAATAAAAAATACTTGTGAAAAATTTAAGTGGACCTCATATAAGACGTCAAATTAATTTAAAACATCAAGAGTTAATTTATCATTTTTATATCTATTTTATTTTTATTAAATATTATTAATTTTTTAATACTTAAATGACTTATAATAATTAATTAGGAGTGATATTTAGTAAAACTATGGTTGAAGCAGCTGAAGCAGACATGTCATAAACGTCTATTTTACTTTTTTAATTAAATATTATTAATTTTTAATATATAAATGACTTATAATAATTAATTAGGAGTGATATAATAAAATCACGATTGAAGCAACTTAATCAGACATGTCATAAATGTTTATTTTATATTTTTTAATTAAATATTATTTATTTTTAATACATAAATAACTTATAATAATTAATTATAGGTGATATAGTAAAATCATGGATTCAATATTATTAATTTTTCAATGCATAAGTGACTTATAATAATTAATTACGGGTGATATATTAAAATCACGATTGAAGCAGCTGAAGCAGAAATCAGTCAACTTTTTAAATTTTTTTGTTAATTATTGTTATTTACGGTACTTTTTATTTCATTTTCAAATAACATATGTTGTTTTATATCTTCTTCTGTCCCGTCCCAATTTATGTGGCACTAATAATTTTGATAGTCAATCAAATATTTTATGTTGACATATCATTTTGTTATTCTTAATTTTCTAATACATAAATGACTAATAATAAGGGGTGATATAGTAAAATCATCGTTTGAAAGACGACAATTTAATTTAAAACATCAAGAGTTAATTTCACATTTTAAGTCTTAATTTATTTTGTATTAAATATTATTTATTTTCTTAATACCTAGATGACTCATAATAATTAATTAAGAGCGATTGATTATGTTATTACTATAAAAGTTAATATAATTTTATCATATCCAATAGTAATCATCGATAACTCGCCGGAGTAGTATATTAATTAAATAGGGGATGCTATATTTTGCATATGCAAAATATGATATTATTAAACATTACTGGATATTGTATTATATTTATCTTTCACAATAATAAAATTTTACTATATATTTTTCTTTATTTCTTTTTAACTTGATACATATTGACCCAACACAAATTCTAAGAAAATATTCATTAGAAATTTATTTTATTAAATTAAATTTATTAATTTTGTACTTTAAAAATTTAAAGTTAAGTTTAAATATTAGTATTTCTATATAAGAAAAAAATAATTTAAAAATTTAAATTTACTAAAATAAATAAATAAAAAGATTAATTTTCTATATAAAAGTCAATTAAAATAATAAAATTGATTTACTTTAAATATTTAGTTGCAATTAGTTAAGATAATTTTTTATTTTGTCATGATTTATGCGGGCACCGATAAAATTTTGAGAGTTGAATAAAACTTTTATATAAAACTTTTATCTATTTTTAAAAAAGTATTTTCACTTGTTAATTATTGTGATTTATAATAATTTTTACGTAATTATCAAATAATGTATTTACTCCTTGTGTCCCAATTTATGTGGCTACAATACAATTTTGAGAATCAACTAAAATTTTTATATATCTTTTAAATATTTTAAGTTGTTAATTATTATGATTTGCAGTACTTTTTCTTTTATCTCAATTTATGTGGCATTGCTAAAATAATGAGTCAATAAAATTTCTCTGTCTTTTAAATATTTTAAGTTATTAATTATTGTGATTTGTGACAACAAATTAGTTTTGAACATAATAGCCAATTAAATAAATAAAAAAAATTTACTTCCAATATGTAGTTATAGTTAATTAATATAAATTAATAAAATATATTAAATATTTAAACCTGATGAAACAATGGAATCATTATATATTGGGGCATGGTATGTAATTAAGTGGAAGTAGGTGGGTTTTTTGGTAACTACATGAGAGGTCGAAACCAGCTCTTCTATATAATAGAAAAGAAAAGTTATGGAAAAAAAAGTTTAATACTCTAATGTTATAAGTTAAATTTATAACTATTTTTAAAATTATATATTATAATCTATTATAACTTAAAATTATAACTATTTAAGTTAATGTTAATTGTTTTATAGTATAAGTTTTTAACTTAAACTTATATAAATATAATTTAAATTAACTCATAACATTAACTTTAAAAGACTATTAGATTAATATATCTTTAACTTAATTATATTAATAAAACAAGTTAAATTATTAAAATAATTATATTCTTTTAATTTTGTTAAAGTTAATGTTATGAGTTAACATAAACTTATATTCTTTTAATATAAAATTCATAACATTAATTTTATCAAATCAACTCATAACATTAACAATTTAACATTAAACAGCTGTTTTAAAAAAATCATAAAAAAAAAAAAATTAAAAAAAAACATGTCGGAACTCCGATTTCCGTAACGGTCCGACCCGGTACCGCACCGATGACAACCGAACCGGGGTGGAAGGCCCATATTTTCCGGTGGTACCGGTTCCGGTAAAATACACTGGTACCGGTTCCGGTTCGGTAAAACCGTTCCAGCGGTACCGTTCCGGTCCGTTGCTAGGCTTAGTGCAGGTTCAGCGTTCATTATAAAACTATCCTCTATAAGAACTCTGAAAACAATAGCGAGGTAGCTCTGAGGTTTTAGCATATTCGCAGCATTGGAAGAGCACACCCTCTGCCAATACGCTCCCCCTCGCTGGCATGCCCAATTGGTACATCCAAATGTCTCTGGCCTAGGATTTGCTTTCACTTATGTGTGTACTGCCTCTTCTGTTAAAGGACAAGTAGGGGAAATAGACCCAAATGACTACACAGGTGCAACAAGATAGTTAATTTAATGTCCCCTTACTTCATCAAATAAAAAGATAGTAAATTTGACATCCGATGATCGGTTCAAAGTTATGGAGAGGCACAGAGACTTGAAAGCTAAAGAAATAACTAGGTAAGATGAATAAATACAGAACCAAGACCTAAAACCCATACCCGGAAAAAGAGTCAATCTTAGGCATTATATATATGATTATATTGCTGCTACTAAGTCTGCACATATTGTCCCACTGGAGCAGTGGAGCATATATATAATTGGACTTCTTTTTTGAGTACATATGTTTTACTAATTCCAAACTCATTATCACTCAAAGATAGTGGGTGCGATGGTATTTCACATTAACTGAGAAAAAAATCTAAATCTGGCTCTAGCAAGAACTACACTTTTCTAGCCCTACCCACTCTCTCCTTCCCTAACACTATCTGTTAGTTCTCTGGAAAAGAAATTTTGAGCTGCACATCTCTCCTCTTCTTTTTTAGCTACCGAGTTCGTGTTAGGTAGGTCCTAGAGGGTAAATCACTCCTCATCTAAAGGTTCTTCATACTCAAAGCTCGAGTTTGAGACCTCCAATCAAGGATGAAGCAATTCCAACAATCCCACCACACCTCTCAGTGATAATTATGATATGAACATCAAACTACCACACTGAATGAATACGCATCAGGCCTCATAATACGGAAACATCGAGGTCCCCCCATAGGTTCAGAACTTCCTACTTCACAAACTACAATGCACGAATAGCTATGCAGAAGCTAAGTATACATCGATTGCAGTCATCAATCAATCAACATTCGACAATACCTATTCCCAAAATAGTTGAGGCCGGTTAAACCAATCATCTGTATTCATTTTCTGCTCTATTTCCTTTTACAGAGGTGGTGTCTGGGCCATCTTTTGTACCTCAACTAATTCAACGGGATACCTGTCACCTCCTTTCCTTGAGCCGAGGGTCTACAGAAAACAACCTCTCTACCTCTGAGGTAGAAGTAAGGTCGCTACATTATACCCTCCCCAGACACCAATTTATGGGAATATACTTGGTATGTTGTTGTTGTACCTATCACCTCCACTAGCAACAAATATCAGGTAACTTCATTCACCAAGGCTAGAACAGATGGGAAGTTAGTGACTGATTGTAGGGGCGTGTGTTTGCTACTTCGGTTCGGTGTTTGAGAACTTCAATTTGGAGGGATTGGCTTAAATTCCTCTATGCAACTGCATAGATCTTTCCTCGAGTAAAGAGTAGGCCATTTTGGATGGAGTGCTTTTGCTATTACTGGAGCTTTTAAGAAAAAAACCTCTCCTTTATGAAATTAAGGATTTTTCCAATCATCGGAGTGGGGGCAAATCACCTAGTGATATTGTCTTTGCTGGGATTTGAACCTAAAAGCTCATTATTATCAACCCACTTCATTGACCACTAAGCCACACCATTGGGTGCTATTTAACTTTTTTATGATCGTGGTGTCTATGCCAGTTTGTATGCACTTCAATTACTTCCACGGATACAAGTCACCTTCCACTAGCAACAAATACAAGATAACCCTACCCACCAAAGCCAGAAAACATAGGGAAAAATCATCAAGTGTTTTTTTTGTCACTGTTGGAATTTGAACTTGAGACCTCATAATTTTCAACCCACTTCATTGACCACTAGGCACACACACTTGGGTGCTAATTTTTTTTTAAAAAAATAATCGTGGTGTCCCAGCCAACTTGCGCATAACTCGACTAATTGCACCTCCCAACAGCAACATGTATCACACCAAGGTTAGGACAGATGAGAAGAAATCACCTAATGCTTTTATATTTACCGGAATTTGAACCTGAGACCTCATAATTCTCAACCAATGTCATTTATCATTAGGCCATACCCTTGGGTGCTATTTTACGTTCTATTAGACCTCATCATATTCCAATATTAAATAAGACAAGCATTCTCTAAAACTAGAGGTCTGTTGAACCTCACACCTAGTGAGCCTACTAACCTAGCAAAGATGGAAGAAAGTGTAACAACAAAAAAACAACTAAACTTTAATTTTCAACTATATCGTACCAATTACAATCTAAATAGACACAATAGAAAAGGAAAAAAGACCATTTTCTAGGTAAAAAAACGAAATGGCTTAGTTGAGGTTAGCGCTAAACCAAATCATCTATATTCATTTCCCACTCTATTTCTTTGGGAAAGTAGTGTCCGATCCAAGTGTCAACCTCAACTAATTCCATGTGATACCTATCACCTCCCACAAGCAACAAGTGGGCCTGAACAGATGGGAAGAAATCACCTAGTATTTTTGGGATTTGAACTTGAGACCTCATGGTTCTCAACCCACCTCATTGACCACTAGCTCAAGTGCCATTTTTCGCACTATTATCAGATTCCAATATACTAAAATAAGTTAAAGGGGTTTCCTACTAACCTAGCAAAGATAAAGCAAGTGTATCTACTAAAATTAAATATTTTTCAACTAAATTAGTACCAATTAAAACCTATATAGACCCAAAATATATATTTTTTAGGTAAAAATCGAAATGGGGGAACTGAAAATTTGCAGAAAGAGATACCCGTAATGATATTAAGGATTTTTCCAATCATTAGAGTGGTGCCAAATAACCTACTGCTTTTGTCTCCACTGGGATTTGAACCTGAAACTTCATAATTCACACCCTACTTCATTAACCACTAATCCACACCCTCGAGTCCTATTTTTCCCTGTATTGCAACTCATTAAATTCCAAAACTAAACAAGTTACGGGTTCTCTGAACCTCAACGCTTATGAGCCTACTAACCTAGCAAAGATAGAAGCAAATAGAACAAGTGTGACAACAAAAACAACTAAAGTTTAATTCTTTTCAACTATATTGTATCAATTACAATCTATATAAATCCAAAAGATACAATTTGTAGGTAAAAATCGAAAAAGGGAAAGTGTAAATTGGTGAAAGAGATACCCATAACGACGAAAACGCTCTCTAGTACTAAGATTTTCAGGGTTAAAATATGTAGGAGAAATGTCGTCGTCAATCTCCATCTTCACAAATATCCAAGGATTTTGACGCAAGGGTTTAAGAGCGGCAAGGGTTTAATAATACTGTCTACTGTGTACTGTCTACTGTCTACTGTCTAGTGTGTGTGAAGAATATAGATTGAGTTGTATATGAACACACACAGTATAGTATAAGAATTTAAGTTTCGTACACTGTCACCGTATAAAATATTTTGTACTATCACGTAAATTTGACTTATTATTGTCGGACTAATTTTTTCTTTTTAAATTTTTATATAAATAATTAGCTCTGCAATAACAGATCAAGTTAACGGATAGTGTAGAATATTTTGTGCACTAACGGTGCACAGAACTTAAACTTATATATAAAAGATGATTAGAGGCATACTGATGTGGCATGCCTCAAAATCCAGCATTCCTATTTATCTAATTTCCTAATTTTTTTGAGTTTTTTTTCAAATTAATTCCTTTTTTTAATTCTACCCATTTATTTCTTAATAAATTTATTAAATGTCATTTCGTTTCCAAAATAAAAATCGTTGCTTCAAACAATGCTCGGGCTTCTCCTATTCCCTCCACCAAGTATGTTAACAATTCTTCTAAAAAAAAAAAAAAAAATCAAAACTCCATGTGCTTTCTTCATCTCTTATTTAAGCATATACACTGTTAATTTTCTTCTCACTGTGTTTCTAGCGGCTTGTGGGAGTGTATGATTTTGATGGTTTCAGGAGGTGTTCATATCTATGGTTCTCCCAATTAACGACCCTTATAAGTGTTCAATTTCAATTAATGTGCCTGAGAAGAAGATAGTTCTCCCAATTAACGAGCCCTGTAAGTGTTCAATTTCATTGAAATTTGTCAATGTTTAATTTTGTACATTCCGTTTTTTCCAACTTTCTTTGTAACTGACCTTGAGAAGGAAATGGTTTCCCATTTTTTGTGGCTTATTTTTTTTACTGTAGAGTTCTTCAACACAATCTATTAATGAGCCCTTTAAGTATTCAATTTTGTTGTAATTTCTTTAATTTAGCCAATCTATTAACGGCCTGACAACGTATTTAATTTCAATTTATTGTAATTTCTTTAATTTAGCCAATCTATTAACGGCCTGACAAAGTATTCAATTTCAATCATTTAGTTGTGTAGCGAAGCCTCATTGTTTGTCGATTATGACTCTTATTATTTTAACTGTTTGATTCTTACTTTCAGGTTCGACTCCGTATGGTACTTTTTGCCAGCCACACCGCAGCTATCGCTGTTGGAAACAATGAGATTCCTGATAAAATACACGGATTTGAGCTTGGAAGAGCAAGCGTTATGGCACCTCATGCGAGGTAAGTTAAAGTAATTCTTCAAAGATTTGACTAGCATATTGCCTGGTCTCTTTTGTATTAGAAAGTCATCTAAAAATTGAAAATCTTATTCCTTGTAGAATTGATGTATAAAAGGCACTATACATGCTATTTGGAGGGTTTGTTACAGATGTAGTTGTTGCTATTGATCAGGTTTGCCCGATGGAAATGATCAATATGGATAGACAATATGCATGTAAGCTGTAACTTAGAAATTGTTGTGCTATGGACCAAATAAAAGGAAAAGCCAGCTATATCGTGTTTATTGCTATGCAAACAAGTGTTCGTCCAAATATTTACTTTAGGGTTAAGTTTTATCCTGTTAATACATGAGTAGTCTATGTTTATTTGTAAGGTGAGATTTCGATATCACCTATCTGCCATCTTTATCAAATTGGAAATTCTATTATTCTCGGGTTTATAATTAGTTCCTCAACTTCGTAAATGCATTACATTAAAAAAATCAGAAATTCCATTGCCTGTTGTTATGCACAAAGCTATATTTTTTTACTGTGTGTATGTATAGATCTCAATATGTTTGCATAATGACATATATATATGTACACAGTTATATCCACACTGTAAATCAATTTTTTGCATCGATTATTGCTACATAATTGTAGATGCTGGCAGCTCTGAGGAACTCACCAGACTTCACTAGCATTACAAGCTTGAAGGACCAAGTGGATCCCAGTTTGATGGATTTGTACCCTTCTGACTGTGTTTTTAAGGTAAGTTGTTTCTTAACAATTATGGATTGTAAGAGATGTTTACGAACCAATATCTGAAGGATAAATCTGCCTTCTCTTTTTATTGTTCCTGGAGAATGGTAAGCCTAAGGATCTGGACAAGTGGGTTTTAATTTCATGACCTTCTAGTTTATGGTTGGACTCTAAATGCTTGAACCAACCCTTTGGGTTAAATGAAGGATAATCATTTCAAAAATTTGAGAGAGATTCATACTTTAGTAGATGTAGTCTATTTGCAAGAGTTTTCTTCATAGCACTGAATAACATATATCTAAAGGATAAATCTGTCTTCTTTTTTTATTATTCCCAGAGAATGGTAAGCCTAAGGATCTGGACAAGTGGGGTTTAATTTCATGACCTTCTGATTTATGGTTGGATCCTAAATTCTTGAACCAACCCTTTGGGTTAAATGAAGGATAATCATTTCTAAAATTTGAGAGAGATTCCTACTTTAGTAGATGCAGTCTATTTGCAAGAGTTTTCTTCATAACACTGAATAACATCTCTCAGAAGCTATTGATGAATTTTCATGGACCCTCATACTATATGTTCAAAGCCATTATTGCATGTTCTTGGCATGTTCAAAATTTAATAAGCTCAAAAAAGTATTACCTATCAATGTGCTTGGAGAGCTAAAGTTGCTCGTAAGGAACTGAAGAAGCTTAAGATAGTAATTTTTATTCCACATCTTTTTATCATCTCTGTTGGATACAATTTCACTCTCTGAAACTGTTTTATTTTGGTAATATATGTTGCCACAAAGTTTTTAGATATATGATATTATTGTACGTTGCTTGAACACTGTAAAAACTTTTTTTAATATCTTGTTAGATTAACTAAACTTCTGCCAATACCATCTTCCACACAGGCAGTTTCCAATGTAATTGTGGAACTGTTTTATTTGTCATAATTCTTTCTGTTTCAATTGGACTTTCTCCTGTGAAGATAAAATTATTCATTGAATCTTATTGAATCCTTTCAATTATGTTAATTATTCTCCTCCTTTATTCACACTATAAGAATGAGAATGTTGGATTTGTGTTGCTTAAAAATATCAATTACAGAAGCACTCATAACATGCAAATACAATAGTCTACTTTAACAAATCAGCTGACATTTTTTAATATGATTTCAGGTGAATCGAATCAGGGAACTGCCTCAGGATAACAAGATAATGGCCACATACACTGACAGTCCTGATGTAAGCATCTGCTTCTGAATATTTCAATTTCATTTTGAAGCCCTATCATACACATTTGTTTCCTCTCTGGTTGTTGTTGTTTCTTTTTGGCATCCATATCAGTATTTAGTTCCATTAAAAATCTTAAGGTGACCTTGAAATATTTTGGAATCAGGTTCTTATTTGGAATGTTGAGTCTCAGCCTAATCATAATGGTAGCTACATTGGGAGTAAATAATTATTCTCGACCAGACTTGTTGGTTTTTCTAAACAACAGGTTTAGTTTGTCAACTTTGTATTCTTATAAGTAGTAACTGATAGCCCATATTTACTTACAGGAATTGATTGGACATCAAGACAATGCTGAATTTGCATTTGCAATGGGCCACTTTGAGCCTTTTGTGCTCTCTGGAGGTTGACTGACTCGTCATTGAATGTTATCTTCTTTCAAGGATTTTGTGATTAATTTTATTCCAATTATCAGCTTATTGTTAACTGCACACTATTAATGGATAATGGTTTGTTTTATAACTGGTAGCTAGTTGGTCATGCTTACGATGCAATCTTTAGAAAATTTCTATTTCTTTTTAACTTTTTCCCTTAATGACATGTTCTGATCATTGGTGGCGGCTGGTGTAATATGTTTCTTGCAGCTTATTCCTTGGATAACAATTTTCAGCTACCTGGGTAATCCATATTATTTGTTACTAAACAATCCCTTCTTTTTTTATGCCTGAGCGGATTTAGTGTTGTATTGCTTTGGCTAGGTAAAATGGGACCAGTATAATGGACACCTCCATTCCCATAATCGTTCAAAAAGTAACAATATATGCCACCGCCGAACTGACACAAATCAAATCAAGGTTTGATGAAGAACATCATGCTATGGTTTAAAGTTGAATTATTAAATGAATCTGCAGTTTATGAAATATTTAGGAGTTATATGGTATATTTTGTTTCCAAAAGGGTGTCACATGAACTGTGTTGGAGGGACTATAGCCTCTTCCTTAATGGTGATTTGTAGTTGACCTAGGGAAACTTTTGGAACACATCAGAGTTCAGCCTCTTACTATCGTTAATGCCTGCAGTCAGTTATTATTACCTTCTTTAGTTGTTACCTCAGATATGTGAACTTTTCCAAGCTTGTGTACAATAAAGCTAATGCAATCATGGATTCATTTTTACAGGAAAGGATAAATCGGTTGTTCTGTGGAGCATTCATGATCATGTGTCTACTTTGGCAGCAGACCAGGGAGATACAAGTCTCCGGGATCTGGAGCAAGTAACCCAAAACCCTCTGCAGAAGGCCCTACTGTTCAAGATCGAGGTATTTTCCAAGGACATGATGATACTGTAGAAGATGTTCAGTTTTGCCCTTCCAGGTAGTTATCATATCTCCTCCCACATTATATAAGATGTTGAGTTTAGTCCTCCATTTTTTTGTTAGGAGTTGTGATACTTGATGTTGCTTGGGTTAAAAAACCTTCGTGTAACGTGAGCTTGACTGAAGATGAGCTAATACTCGTATGAGCTGTCATGTCACATGTCAAGCTTCTTTTTCTTCTGAATCATGTCTTGAAAATTTCAACCTTAAGCCATTCTATTCCTCTTTTTTTCCTGGATGAATTAGTCTACTTACCACTTTTCAAATAAAAGATAAAAAGAAATAATTGAAGAAGACAGAAAAAATAAAAATAATTTATTCATCGCTTATCCTGGCTTAACACATCCTTACTGGATTCTTCTTTTTGGATAAAAGTGCACAGGAGTTTTGTAGTGTTGGAGATGATTCCTACCTAATACTGTGGGATGCAAGAACTGATTGTTCTCCTGTTGTCAAGGTTATATTCATCTCTTTTACTCAAGCACTTAGTATGGAACTCTCAATGTCTTTAATGTATATTACTCATTGAATTATTGCATTGCTAATTTATTGTTGACCCTCATTAATCCTTTCTTTCATATTACTTATTTGTAACTGCAAAATTCTTTAATATGTATTAATTTATAAATAATTATATTGCTAATTTATTGTCCTTTCATACTCTAATTATATCACTATATATAGATTGGAAGTAAACTGTTCTCATACTGTAATATCCTTTGATTGTATACCTTTTAGTCGAGATTTTACAATGACATATTATTTTCTTTCACATTTGGTTTCTGGCAGAGATGATTTCATGATAAGGGTTGGACTTTGTAGAATGTGGGATGTCATTAATCACAAAAAAATGGTGATTTGATCAGTGTGAAAATAATATTTATTGATGAAAAGTTACTTTCTTACATTGATTCTTATTTTAAAACCACTAATTCTTCTTTAAACTTTTAGTTTACATAACGCTTATGACTTTCTTCCGTCAGGAAAATTTGATCTATGGTATAATTAGTACAAAACAAGTGAACAGGCTGAAAGGCATGTTGAAAGAAGGTTCTTTATTTACCATAAAAAACTTCAAAGTTGTTGAAAGAATTTCTGCATACAAACCTATTGGAAATCCATTGACAATTATTTTGTCTGCCTTAAGTGTCATCAAGAATTTATCTGAAGATATTGTTGACATTCCTATAAATAGATTTCAGTTTATTAAACCAACTAAGGGTGAATAACCACACTGTGTTATCAGGTCTACATTTTTCTTATTATTAATTATTGCATAAATTATTAAAACAACAACATTATTCTTAAATGTCATACTTCACCCACTTTATTTGCAGATGTGGTTGGTTGTTTATATGAAATTGGTGATATAAAGAATTGTGGATCGAAGGGCAAAAAAAGGGAGATTCAAATTATTACTGATTAGTAAGTCACTCATCTCTATATAACCGCTTAATATCTTTATTATAGTCATTCATTCATGTTAAGACATCCAAATTTCATATGTATATAAGTACACATTTCATTTGTCAAATTTTTTTATAAAAAAAATCTTCATAATTTTTTTTTACTTTGGTGTTATTTAAATTCAACTCATGTATTTAAAGTGCATGAAACTTAAAATATATGCATTTAAATTCTTCCATGTTTTTCTTTTTCCTCGATTTTGGGGTGATTTCTTAAATCCAAATATAACAAAACAAGCTTACCAAATTATGTATATGTCTTCATATTAGAACCAAAGTTTGAAAACTTCTTTTGGTTAAATTTAGATGAATTATATCAATTATACACCTTTAATTTTCTGTCTCTTTTTATGCATAGTTTTGAGAAAGTCAAAATTACCTTATGGGAAGAACTTGGTGAAAAATTTGCTCCTTTTTTGTACAATAAGGATGTCGGCCCATATATAGTGATAGTCACAGCTATAACTGTGAAAGAATTTTGTGGTAATTGTCCTCAATTTAGTTGTCACTATTATGAATTGAAGTGCTATCTTTTTCAACAAATGTCAAACTTACATTTTATTACATTTATTGTTAATAGGTGAAATTAGCTTCTTCACCACTCATGCAAACAAAATATATGTAAATCTTGATATAGATTACGTAAGATCTTTGGTTCAAAAGTTTACAACCATGTATACAGAAGTACAAATTACCGAAAGTTTAATGTTAATAACATTTCGATTGAGGAAGAAATGATTTTGAATCCGATAAATATTAAGGAGTTGTTTGATTCTGAGTAGAGTCCTGAAATGCAGGTTATTTACATATTTTGCTTCTTAAGTTTGTGGATTTCTATTTCAACAATTTTATTTACTGTTTTAATCATGGAGTTCCAACTTATTTTAAAGCTAAAACTGTAAGTCAAGATTTCCTAACATTCTTAGCTTCTTCCGCTACATATCTTTTGTTTGATTCCTAATTATGATATTTGGGTGAACAGGTTGTTGAGGTTCTTAATGTCTCTTGGGAGGACATCGGAGGCCTCGAGAATGTCAAGCGTGAGCTCCAAGAGGTACTTATTATATAGACATATAATGATGAACATTAGGATTTAATCTGCGAACCTTATTCATTTACTTGGCCTATTATCTGTTATTTGTTTTATAGACCGTTCAATATCTAGTGGAACATCCCGAAAAGTTCGAGAAGTTTGGTATGTCTCCGTCAAAGGGTGTTCTCTTCTATGGCCCACCTGGATGTGGGGGAACATTGTTGGCGAAGGCTATTGAAAATGAATGCCAAGCCAATTTTATTAGTATCAAAGGTCCAGAATTCCTTAGCATGTGGTTTGGAGAGAGTGAAGCCAATGTTAGGGAAATATTCGACAAGGCTCGAGCTTCTGCACCTTGTGTACTGTTTTTTGATGAGTTGGATTCAATTGCTACCCAGCTGATATTCCTTGTTCTCATGTTCTCACCGAACTGTTACTACATGTGTTTACCGCTCTTTTCAGATTATTTGCTTCGGTTGCTGAATACGACTTGATTTTACAGAGGGAAAGTAGCGTTGGAGATGGCGGAGGAGCTTTCGATAGAGTTCTGAATCAACTTCTCAGTGAAATGGATGGCATAAATGCCAAGAAGACTATTTTCATCATCGGTGACACTAACAGACCTGACATTATTGATCCTGCATTTCTATGTCCTGGTCGGCTTGACCAATTGATCTACATTCCTCTCCCTGACGAGGACTCCCGCTATCAAATTTTCAAGGCATGCCATAAAAAACAACCCCTTTCTAAGGATGTAGATCTAAGATCCCTTGCAAAATACACGCAAGGATTCAGCGAAGCTGATATTACAGAGATCTGCCAACGTGCATACAAATATGCTATCCGGGGGAACATTGATAAAGCAAGTTTTCCATCTCCATTTCTTGCCGATTGATAACTTTTGAGGCAATACATATTAGTTACTAGGTTCTAAATTTCTTAATAATTTTTATTTATTGATGAACTTTTACGACAAATACAAGGTTTGAATCAAAATTACTAAATTTTGCCGAACTTGCTTCCTATATACTCCAGCTCCGCCCCTTTTGGTCTTAGAAAATATTGCATTATACGTTTACAAGATATTGAGAGGGAGAGAAGAAGAAGGGGTATCCCGAAGCCATAGAGAAAGACGTTGATGATGAGGTATCCAAGATTAAGCCTGCTCACTTTGAGAAATCGATGAAGTACGCTTTGAAGAGTGTCAGTGATGCTGATATATGCAAGTACCAGGCATTTGCGTAGACGTTACAACAGTCCCGAGGCTTTGATTCTGATTTTTGGTTTGCGGATGCTAGCACGGGTGCCACCACCAGAACTGTTGCTGACCCCTTTGTAACTTCTACTGGTGGAGCAGATGAAGATGATCTCTATAGCTAGATTTTCAGAACTTATTTTCATGTCTTATGTTTACTATATTTACCACTTGCTAATGTGGGCTATAATGATTTTTGAAGAAACTTTGGAAGTTGGTAAAATTCAGCATTTCTATTTATTGCCCAGAGTTTGTAATATCATTTTGATCTTTATGAGCTTTACATAAAATAGTCTGCAGCTACTTATTATTTTGTTATACCTTAAAGCCTAGATTTTATTAAAAAGTTACAGTGTTGCAACATTTAATATATATATATATATATATATATATATATATATATATTGGGGGGTGGGGGTGTTTACACTTGGTGTTCAAATTGTTATCATTTTTAGTTTGCTGTGACGAGTAGACGTATTGATGAATAAATTTATTTGTTAATGTCGTTGAATATAATCGATATGATGATATTCATACTTGTATGATTATTTCCATATTTACTTGAAGTTCCGTACTGCTTTTGTTTCTAAGAAAACCCATGTTTTTTGTAAGGGTGAGTTGGTCATAGATAAACGCAAAATTTCTTTTCGTTACATGAAAAATGACTTTGGCATTGATCTTGCTGTTGCCCTTCCACTCCCGCAAGTCAATGCATTATTGATCTTTCTTTGTTTTTGTAATGTCATAATTCTGCATTTTATCTTGGTAAGATATGGTATATCCATGACTAATAGCATTTGAATGAATTCATAGTTACAAGATTTTGTTGGGATAAACCACCCTAAAGATATTTTTAGTATGGTAAGATATTGTTGCGTTGGATCGAAATTGCACATTTTTTCCCAGAAGACCCCGTATTATGAAGATTATTGCTATATATAGCTTCCTTTTCTTTAAAAGTCTCACACCAACAATCTCCCTACGAACTAAGTTAATCACAAAGCCCCTGAATCAACTTGCACATGTGTGCCAGCCACATTATCTCAGTACTTATCACCACGAAAGTCTGGAGGATAACTTCTTCTTGTGTGTGCGCGCGTCTCCAAGCTACCTTGGCTGGGGAAAGCTACTAAACCAAGTCTTACGCCATCACTCCACTATCCTCATACTTGTCCCGCCAAATCATTGGCTCTATTAAGTGTCTTTTGAGGGCATTTTATGTAGCATATAAATGAATGTCGACTTGAATATTTGAAATTGAGGCATAGTTGACAATACATTATAAATTAACTTATTCAAATATAAACTTGTATCTACTGATGTCTCATTGGACAACTTGAAAGATCCCGAGGAAGAACTACAATTCACTAATGGTGTTAAAAATAGAAAAAGAGGACATCTAATCATACATTTTCAAAATTTATTGCGAAATACCCGTTTATTATAACAAAGACGAAATAATATTGTTTGTAGACAATATTTTTAGTCTTATTAATTAAAATTATACTATTCATCGTGCTAAACTTAATAACCTTCATTATCTCCTAGCATTGTAATACAGGAGTTACAAGAATGAAATATAAATACCTGTGAAGAAAGAAATATAGTATTTTACATCTTAGCACAAATATAAAAAAGAGCAAAACTTCCTATTAAACAACAGTTTAAATTACCTCTAACCTTTCACGTTTCGCTTCTCGAGGGTCAAACTGTGTGAATTTTGACGTACATTTTAAGATATTTTCTAAAAATATTTAATGTGAAAAGAATTGAAACTTATAGCATTTTACTTATAATTAAATTTGTATTATCAAGATTTTTACATTGCCTTTATTTTATTTTTCAGTATTCAAGAAAAAAATCTTTAATTCTTTATTTTTGTTAAAGAGGGATAATGTCCAATTAATGTATAGTACATAAATTAAATTAATTAAGGATATGAATAGGAAAGAGCAAAAAATGATAACCCACGTTGCTCTCAAAAAGCTGTTTCCTACGGTTTATTCATCTTCTTCTCCTCTACAGAATATACATATGAAGGGCTCATATATAGATTTTAACTATTCTTCTACTAAGGTTTGTAATGAAACGTTTCTCTTCGCAATCATTTGTATCTTTAATTGATTTTAATGCATATTAATCTCAGAATAATTGCATTTAATTAATTCTTCAGCCTTTCCATGTTCTTTTTATGTACTATATATAGATAAAGAAGTCAATCTTTTTCATAGTATAACTTGCTTAATCTTTTTTGCTAGTAATTTTTTAGTATGATGCATTCTCTTCTTTCAGAGTTGGTTACTGATAGAGATGATTTGATGATAAGGGGTTAGGATTTGTAGAATATGGGATGCCATGAATTAAAAAAAAAAGGGGAATTAATCAGTTTAAATATGATATTTGTCTATGAAAAGGTACCTCATCAACATAATTCTTACTCTTTCTTATACACATTTTTTTTGAAACTGTTAATTATAAATTCCCATGTTTTGATATATCAGGGCAATTTGGCGCATGCTATAGTCAGGAAAAACCACGTTAGCAGGTTCAAGCACAAGTTAATTGAAGGTTCACTATTTATCATCAAAAACTTCAAAATGGTTGAAAGTAGTGGTGTATATAGACCAGTTAAAAATTCTTTGAAAATAATTTTCTTTCCCTCAACTGCAATCAAGAGTTTATCTAAATATATTGTAGATATTCCTATGAACGGATTTCACTTTATTAAACCAGAATTGATTGAGTCAAGGGTGAACAACAATGCCATGTCCGAGTTTAAATTTTTAGTACGTTCTAATGAAATTATTGTCTATTGTTTGAGCATTTGAAGCCTCGATCGACATCTCAACCTTCACCGATCCCATGTCTGAGTTTAAATTTTCAATACCCGTATTCACTCTAGCAATGTCACGGGACGTGGCCTCAAGATGAGCCAATATAGTATTAATGGCATTATTGTCTATTGTTTGAGCATTTGAATCCTCGGGTTCCATTGTGGTTGTACCGAAGAATAATCCTTTAAGTTACGGTCCAACAAGACACCAAACCAGTTCACAACGTCATACACAATAATACAATATCAAACCTACAAAAAAAACACGCTAGTTCAAACAACCTCACTAGCCTCTCATACACGTTGTGGCCTCTTACTTAATGTCACAAATATTTGCCCGTCGGCTTGTAACTCGTGGTGAGTTAAAACAACAAAAAAACATAAAAGAAACGTAGATGCGAACAATGGATTCGAAGGACTAATTGACAACCTAGTAGGAATTTACTAGCTTGTAATTAGTTCTAGGATCAACTAATGAAACCAAGAATCAAAAATTAGAAACTATAAAATCCAAATTTGAGCTTAATATTGATGGTGAACAGTAACAATGATGATGTGGCAGTATGCTATTGGTCACGATCCCACACACAAAATTTAGTCATCAACTTGAAGTTTAGTCTTTACATAATCTTAGAATGGATGACAATCAATATTGGAGGGAAACACAAGTCTTGCACTCTTTTTTTCAAATTCAACTCAAAATGGTGAGATTTGACTTGTACTAGTCCCACAAAACAAGGTCCTTGAAAGATGGAAAAGTTGATGTCAAGTCTATATGAGTGATGCGATCAAGTCTTTCACCAACAACTTTACAACTTTATCTTACAACCTTTTGGATCTATTTCACACTTTATATTGGTTAAGACATGAGAAGAGGTGAAGAACAATATGAACACAACAACAATTTTCAAGAACACTTCAACAACATGCCAACAACATCCACTCCAATCTTCACAACAAGGGATACATGGCTAACTCCAATGTTCACAACAACAATGTCAATATTACAAGCTCAACTTTAGATCTAGACACCCTTCTTTGTGTTAGTGAGAAAGAAACCAACACAAGAAACACACTAGACAAACAAAAAGATTATGAGATCTAGACACACAACAACAAGTGTCGGCTAAGACAACAACAATACACTCTTTTCGGCCAAGAACTAAAAAACTCAAGAACACCTTCTTTTTTGAATTTTCTAACAAGCAAGCTAAAGATTGATCTTGTAGGAACCAAATCAAGCCTTTATCTGATACCAAATAATACAATATTAACAAAGGACACACAAAACACACATCAAAATCAGTCTACAAGCCAAGGAAGCCGAGGACCTCAAATGATGACCCATCTCGAATTCAAGAACAACAACAAGATTACAATGTAATGAGGTGTTTTAACACTTGATTTCCAGCAGCAACCCAAACTATATTTGAAACAATAGATTAAGAGCAACAATATTACAACAACAAAGGTTCACGGGTTGCACTAATAAGACAAGGAAACCGAAACTACAATAAGATACAAGATAGATAGTTAGACAATTTGTAGGTATATTCTTAAAAACTCAAGAGCCTATTCCAATATTGGACTCTTAACACCACACACTATGAACACCTAATTCCTACGTTGACACAAGAGGGACTTTACCTCCTCTAAACACCAACTTCTCAAGCCAATAATGCAAACACAAGTAAATCTTCACTTGCCTAGCCCTAGTTTTGATTGGAGTCACTCTCAAGACTTAGTGAGGGAACTTTGGAGTGGTACAATATTACAAGTCTTAATAATAATGAACTAAGTGAATGAAAACCCTAAGTTGTTCTATTTATATTACATCATAAAATAAAAGGTGAAAAGACAAAAGTGCCCTTTAATGACCCAATAACATTAGACGCCTATGTAGTGCACATCATGGGCAGCCTTAGAGCTTCTTTTACACTTAGACGTGTGCACTTATTTGGTTGCATTCAACATGCTCAAAAAATATCCATATATAATTTCGTACTTGTATCATCCTCTCCATCTTGAGAGGAGTTTGACCTCAAACTCACGGCTTCATCAATCTCATGGATTTTCCATAAAATCATCTCCTCATTCTCGGCCTCGAAGCTTGGATGCTTAGTCATGGGCTCCTTGAGATCATCAAGTGCCTTTTGGTGAGTAATCTGTCCCGTATTCCCTTTAGAAAGTGCATGATCATGAACCTACACATAAGAAAATGCGGTACTAGGTAAAATGCTAGTACCTACGTTTGTGAGAAGTAAAGGCTCCCCGAGGATAAGTCCCAAAAGTAAGGACCTCTTATTATTTGCTCCTTGGTTACCTCTCCTTCTCCTCTACTCCCACTCTCGGTCTTTTCCTTTTTATCCTTCTTCCTTTTTTCCTCCAACTCTCTTATTTGTTGATTAACTTCGGCCACTTGCATCGGTGAGAGAAGATGGAGTGTATACTATCAGCCATAGTGCTCCAAAATATAGCTATTGGTTCATCCATTATGCACGGTAGATCTATCGTATTTCCATGGTCTTTCCAACAATAGGTGGCACGCTTGCATAAGAATAACATCATACAATACCTCGTCAAAGTAGTTGCCTACCTTGAACCGTATCACCACTTGTCGGTTTACCTTTAGCTCCCCACACTCATTCAACCATTGAAGATTGTATGGGCTGGAATGACGGGTAGTGGGAAGCCTCAATACATCAACTAAGGTACTACTAGCAATATTGGCACAACAACCTCCATAAAAAATCATAGAGCACACAACTCCCTTAATAAGGCATTTGGTGTTAAAAAGGTTTTACCTTTGATTCGGAGAAACCAAAGCCTTATTAATCATGGACTTCCTCACTATAAAACATGGCACTTCAAGTTCACCATAACATGGCCAAGTATCTTCCTTCTCACCCTCCTTAGGCCCCTCGGGTTCTACCCTCTATCCATCTTGAGATTGTTCATCAATCTCCTTCGATTCAAGTCCAACTTCCTCCCCAAGAAAGTATAATTTAACCTCCCTTAGAATCACATTCCTCCTATTAGGACACTCACTAGCCTTGTGTCCCCAACCTTGACATTTAAAACATTGATAGTCCTTAGAGTTAGGGAAGAAAAGTGGTTCACCTTCATTGATCGGAGGATGCCTTTGGTGAGCCTTATTCTCGGATTGGGTAGCCTTGATCTCGGGTTTTTACATATTGGATGAGTTATTCTTGTCCTTGTACCAACCCGAGGGTGATTTTCCTTTAAGCTTGTGCCCCAGTTTCTCCCATAAATCCCTTTCAACCTCCAAGGCGACTTGGAAGATGGCATGAGGTTGTCGAACTTGTGAAGTGTCAACCGTGAGGCAATATCCCTATTCAATCCCACTTTGAACCTAATGATGTAGTGACTCACTTGCCCCCCTCTATGATTAAGTTTCTAAATGAGTTGTTGGAACTCATCGTAGTGATCCACGCCGCTCTTGTTCCCTTGCCTCAAGTTATACAATTTGGCAAAGATTTCTTGATAGTATCTTTTTTATAGGTACCTTTGTCTCATGAGGTACCATAACTGAAACCAAGGAGGGGGATACCCCTTCAACCAAAACATTGCCAAAATGCTTAACATATTCCCACCATGTAGTAGCATAACCCTCAAAGTGAGCAATTGCATAGCAACTCTTCTTCTCTTTGGTAAGATTATTTACTTGGAAGACCCTCTCACATGCGAATTCCCATGTAAGAAACTCATCGAGATCACTCTCTCCCTTGAAGATTGGAAGCCCTATTTAGATGATATTTATCCTTACTTCATAGTTTTGGTGCCCTTATTGGTTCCAATGACCAACTCTTCCTTCCCGGCCATGAACTTTTCTTGGATCTACATGCCTACCCCTTATATCTTCCCCTCTCATGTAAGCATCATCATGCAAACCGTACCCCTCATGTTGTTCCCTCATCTCGTATCCCTCTATATGGACGGGTCTATTTGGGTTAAATAGAGCTTGTAGTGGCGGGATTGGATTTGGTGGATAGTGAGGTCTTTGGTTAAGTGGAGTTTGGATTAGAGGGCTCGGGTTTTAGGGTGGTATTTGGGTTCTAAGTCCTTCTTGTAGGACTTGGTGTAGTGGAGAGTGGATTGGCCTCTCATGGTCTCAGCTTTGGGAATAAAGTATGGGCTGGTTTGTGACATTGGATTGTTGTCTCGGGGGATAGTACATTTGGTGCAAGGCCTCGGGGGTAATGGTCGGTGAAATGTTTTGAGGGGTAGAAAGTCGGCTTCTTTGGCTTTCCACACGTTCTAATATCCCACCCATAATCGACATGTCACCCTTCACCGATGCCATGTCTGAGTTTAAATTTTCAATACTCGTATTCACTCTAGCAATGTCACGGGACATGGCCTCAAGCTGAGCCAATATAGTATTAATGGCATTATTGTCCATTGTTTAAGCATTTGAAGCCTCGGGTTCCATTGTGGTTGTACCAAAGAATAATCCTTTAAGTTACGGTCCAACAAGACACCAAACCAATTCACAACGTCACACACAATGATACAACACCAAACCTACATAAAAAACACGCTAGTTCAAACAACCTCACTAGCCTCTCATACACGTTGTGGCCTCTTACTTAAAGTCACAAATATTTGCACGTCGGCTTGTAACTCGTGGTAAGTTGAAGAGTAAGTCTACTCTTTAGTCGGAGTGGATTCTTTATTTGATGACTCAAGGAAGTAATGAACGACGTGAACCAAAAAGTACTATGAGTTAAAACGACAAAAAAGCACAAAAGAAATGTAGACGCAAACAATGGATTCGAAGGACTAATTGACAACCTAGTAGGAATTTTACTAGCTTGTAATTAGTTCTAGGATCAACTAATGAAACCAAGAATCAATAATTATAAACTAGAAAATCTAAATTTGAGCTTAATATTAATGGTGAACAGTAACTATGATGATGTGGCAGCATGCTATTGGTCACAATCCCCCACACAAAATTTTGTCATCAACTTGAAGTTTAGTTTTTACACAATCTTAGAATGGATAACAATCAATGTTGGAGGGAAACACAAGTTTTGCACATTTTTTTTTCAAATTCAACTCAAAATGGTGAGATTTGACTTGTACTAGTCCCACAAAACAAGGTCCTTGGAAGATAGAAAAGTTGTTGGAAAGCTGATGTCAAGTCTATATGAGTGATGTGATCAAGTCTTTCACCAACAACTTTACAACTTTATCTTACAACCTTTTGGATCTATTTCACACTTTATATTGGTTAAGATATGAGAAGAGGTGAAGAATAATATGAACACAACAAAAACTTTAAAGAACACTTCAACAACATGCCAAGAACGTCCACTCCAATCTTCACAAAAGGGGATACACACGGCCAACTCTAATGGTCACAACAACAATACCAATATTACAAGCTCAACTTTAGATCTAGACACCCTTTGTGTTAGTGAGAAAGAAACCAACACATGAAACACACTAGAAAACAAAAAGATTACTAGATATAGACACACAACAATAAGTTTTGGTCATGATGTAACACCCCAACTTAGGAAGGAGTCCCACATTAGTAAAACACAGGAGGGATACTGGGTATATAAGTAAGAAAGCCTTACTCCCTGGTGACGCATTTTAAAGCTATGTAGGCCTGAGCCTAGAGCGGACAATATCACTAGTGGGTTGGGGAGTTACAGGGGTATCTCGGGCCTTCGTGGTTCGGGATGCCCGTCGTGGCTAGGGCCCTGGCTCGGGTCATGACACAATGGTATCAAAGCCATTTCTATGCTAGCCTTATCGATGTGGGCCAGAGTTCAAACTGAGTGTAGGCAAATCCCGATAAGGCGGGGCAACCTCACTCCTGAGTATAGGCAAATCCCATTCGGTGGGGTAAACCTCAGCGAGGACGCTGAGTCCATAAGGGGGGTGTATGTAAGACCCCAACTTAGGAAGGAGTCCCACATCGACAAAAAAAGTCTTACTCCTTAGTGACGCATTTTAAAGCCATGTGGGCCTGGGACCAGAGCGGACAATATAACTAGTGGGTTGGGGAGTTACAGGGGTATCTCGAGCCTTCGTGGTTCGGGATGCCCATCGCGGCTAGGGCCCTATATCGGGTCATGACCCAAGACAACAACAATACACTCTTCTCGGCCAAGAACTAACAAACTCAAGAACACTTTTTTTTTGAATTTTCTAACAAACAAGCCCAAGATTGATCTTGTAGGAACAAATATCAAGCCTTTCTCTTATACCAAATGATATAAGATTAGCAAAGGACACATAAAACACACATCAAAATCAGTCCACAAGCCAAGGAAGCCGAGGACCTCAAATGATGACCCCTCTCGGATTCAAGAACAACAACAAGATTACAATGTAATGAGGTATTTTAACACTTGATTTCCAGCAACAACCCAAACTATATTAGCAACAAGAGATTAGGAACAACAATATTACAACAACAAAGGTTCACGGGTTACACTAACAAGACGAGGAAACGGAAACTACAATAAGATACAAGATAGATAGTTAGACAATTTGTAGGTATATTCTTAAAAACTCAAGAGCCTATTCCAATCTTGGACTCTTAACACCACACACTATAAACACCTAATTCCTACGTTGACACAAGAGGGACTTTACCTCCTCTAAACACCAACGTCTCTAGCCAACAATGCAAACACAAGTGAATCTTCACTTGCCTAGCCCTAGTTTCAGTTGGAGTCACTCTCAAGACTTAGAGAGAACTTTGAAGTGTTACAATATTACAAGTCTTAACAATAATGAACTAAGTGAATGAAAACCCTAAGTTGTTCTATTTATATTACATCACAAAATAAAAGGTAAAAAGACAAAAATGCCCTTTAATGACCCAATAACATTAGGCGCCTATGTAGTGCACATCATGGGCGGCCTTAGAGCTTGTTTTACACTTAGACGTGTGCACTTCTTTGGTTGCAATCAACATGCTCAAAAAATATCCATATACGAGGTCGTACTTGTATCAATTTGGGAGAGAAGTTTCTAAGGATTCTGGCCCATATATAGTGATTGTGACTTCCATAACTCTTAAAGAATTTTGTGGTATTATTTTAGATTTAATTATTGAATGTTATATATTTTATGTGCTAACATTATGGGAGATCTTTATCACAAATTTTGTTAAGTCCATTGTTAATAGGTGAAGTTAGTATCTCTACCACATATGCTAGCAAAGTAGTTGTGAACCTTGATATAGATTACATAAGATCTTTGAAGCAAAAGTTTTCCACCATGTCCACGGGAGTACAAATTATTGAAAACTCTAATATTAATAGCATTCCAATAGAGGATGAGATATTTGTGAATCAAATGAACATTAAAAATTTGTTGGATTCTGATTGAAGTGCTGACATACAGGTTATCTTTTGCTTCTTACATTTTGATTTGCCATTTCAACACTTCAACATGATAGATAATTATAAATTTTCTTTTGAGGATTGTAGAAATAGATTGTTACTGTGAGGAGCAAAATTACAGACATAATAAACTATTTTAGATGGTACTACATTTGCTGCAATGCGTGCTCGAAGAAGATTACACCTGTAAATGGTGTTTATTCATGCCTCAACTACAATAAAGATTGCAATTTTCCATTGGTTAATTTAGGATCCTCGAAGGACTATGAATTTGATTTGTATTACGAATTAATGTTAACTTATTTTTACAAACATAGGTACAAGATACACATACAAGTGAAAGACAATACTGGGAAAACTACTTTTGTCTTATTCAATGACGTGGATGAGAAACTCCTTGATACATCAGCTCACAAGTTGTTCAACAAACTATCATCGTTAGATAACAACGATGTTCCTGCCCACATTCAAAGCCTCTGTGGAAAAATTTTTATTTTTAAGCTTAAATTAAACAGTTACAAATTGAAAAAAGGGCTTAAAAATTTCACTATATCAAAGCTTTGGATTCCAAATGAAAATTTGGAATCATAGTATAAGCTAAAGGAAGAGAAAAAGGTATTACAATATAGTCTATTGAAATTTGTAATGCACAATTTTGTCTACTTTGTAAATCATCTTTTTCGATGTTGCTTTTACATGTAAAGAATTTGATAGAGGATGAAAGTGAGCCAAAAGATCGCATTCCCAAAGAACTGTCCACAGAAAAGGTATTCAGATTTACTGTTTCAGTTATGGGGCTTTTATTTATTCTTAAGATCAATATATTTAATACACATGTTCACAAATGTACTTTTGCAAAATAAACAGGTATCTCTTGACGTATTATTAGATAAATTAGAAGATCGTGAGGAAGAACTGCATGTCATTGATGGGGCTAACAGTAGGAAAAGAAGAAACCTAATCGTAGATAAAGATGACTTAATTACTGAAGACACAAATAAATGCAAGAAATAGAGAGTTTGTTGTCTGTTCTGACCTTTTACTCTTTCTAAGCTTAGACAAAATAGTTTGGTCCTTTTACCCTTTTATATTGGTGTCACCAGTAGATGTGTTTTGACGAAGAATTTTCTTTTGCAAGTTTATTTAACTTTTGTTTGAAATATGAAATCCATAATTGTCTGGTTTATCCCAACACTAATTTTCTTTATCATTTAGCTATGTAATAGTTTGGTAGTTTGCATCTATGTTATCGTATTTCTTTTCATGGTTACTGCTATTATTGGTCCATTCTTTTCTGCATACAATATGGATTTGAGTATAAAAATAGATGATATAGTAATATTGGTTAGCCTTCCCTTGTATTTCTATCTTCTCATTGTCGCCATAAGAGGACCATAAAAAATTTCTACAACTAGCCAACTGCTGGAAACTCTAGGCTAGAAATGGATGAGTTGATTCCGATAGATCCTACTATGAGTGGATATGACACAATTTTTTAATGATCTAGATTTGTGAGCTAATGAATAAAATACTGATCAAGATGAAGGTGGTAATGAATAGATTCCTTATGAACAAGATTTAGGTGCTAATGAGCAAAATATAGATCAAGATGGAGGAACTAATGAACACGTTCCTAATGAACAAGAAAGAGGCGCTAATGAATAAGATGGAGGTGCTAATGAACAAGATTGGGGAGTTAATGAACAAGTTTCTAATCAAGATATAGATATCGCTGAGGAATTGGGCATTATTCATCTAAATCAGAATATTTGAACCATCTATCGATGAAAAAGTAGACATGGATAGAATACTGATGCTGCAAAACGAGCTTATGATGATTGACGAAGAATACACTTCCATTGAGTACATTCACTAGAGCTTATGCATACACGTATTAAATCATAGCTGTGTGATATTTTCTTTTTTGGTTTTGAGGATTATAGTACATATCATTACTTTATTTTTGAGAAAACCAATAGACAATGAACTTTTACATGTCGAAGCTTTGGCACTGTAACACCCCATATTTTTGGGCTAGACTTTGAAGCGTCATTCTTATGTGTGTTAACTCTAATCCTATGAATTTATTTTGGATACATGTCTCATGATATTTATCCTAGTGTGTAAATTTATTTGGACATATATTAAGTCCTCAAAAAGCTCCTAGCTTCTAGACAAGTCAAAATATTTCTTAGCGATTAAATTCTTGTGAAGAAAATAACTACAAACAGATTCAAACAATTATAAATTTTTGTATGCTAAGAATTTTTGAGCTCTAGACCCATCAATAGATATATAATTGACTTATATTTCCAACGATACCAATTTTGCCTTAATCCAATATCGGAGTGGAAAGTTATACTCATTTTACTTTAGCATGTCTGTCTATCAACAAAGTGACGACCTGAGTTGATATGACATCAACTAGGTGACGATTTATTAGCCCAAGTCGTAAGCCTTAAACAAAATGCCATCAATTTTAGCTTCCAAGTGACGACTTGAGTTGATAAGTTGTCACCTAAGTGACGACCTATCAGCCCAAGTCGTCAACCCAACCAGAAACTCATCAAATTCAGCTTCCAAGTGACAACTTATCAATCCAAGTCGTCAACTGAAAATTTCAATGATTATGAATTAGTTTTGTAGGGGTATTTTGGTCTTTTCCTCACCTCAAACCCTACCCCACCCATGACTTAAAGCATCATTATGTGTTATTAGCCATCACTTATCAGTTTTAGATGCCAAAAAACTCCTCATTCACACTCAACATTAAGATTAGGGTTTTCTTTCAAGATCATTCCCCAAGAACAAGATTCAAGCCCTTCTTCAAGAAAATCAAGAATTTAAGATTCCCAATCCAAGAACGTTCAAGAAAAGTCAATTCTCTTTCAAGATTTAAAACTCTAAGGTATGTTAGATGTTCATTCATAGTCCCTTTTCACCCATGGAGCCCAAGAACCCAAATTTCAAGTTTAAAAGTATGATCTTTACATATTTTTATGAATTATGTCCATGAACTTGCATGAATTTTGAATTTTATATCGTGTTTACGCAAAACTGTTGTTTTATTAAACCCTACATGTTTGAATGGTGTTGCTTGCTGATTTGAGCCTTGATTGGTGATTTAGTATCAAAATTATACTACTACTACATGTTTAAAACTCCTCCCATGCTTAACCATGTATTGCAAGTGTTTGATGAAATGCCTCAAAGAATGAGTTTTGAATATTAACTACATGTCATGATCTCAAAGTTTTAGTGTGATCTTGTTATTGCTATCGAGTCTTGGAGGTTATGAATACCCAAAAACTTAGTTGTTTATAGAATTTCAGTAGTTACAGAATAGTTCAAATAAACCATGAGCATATTCATCCAGTTAGCCATGATGATTAGTTACTTGTCCAGTTAACCTTAGCTTAGTCCCGTAATTAGTGTCAGTTAAGTTGGGAGTAGGATTCAGCACTGAGCGAGCCTAGGGATGGGGGCTCACCCGTCAATTAGGACTGGGTCCTTTGAAACAATCCCTAACTTCCAGAACTACGTAGCCAATGAAGGTTATGAGATGTCACCTGCCAGTTTAGGACTGACACTCTAAGGGATCACCCGCTATATTAGGACTGATCTTAGGGGTCACCCGCCAGATTAGGACTGACTCTACAACCATTATTAGTACCCATGGCATGGTACTAGCACCCTTCCAAATGGGGTCACAGGTTGGACTCCGATCAGCTCAGACTGGGCATATCGGTTAGATGATACCTCCCATAGTTTCAGTTTTAGTATTCAGTTCAAAACTCAATTTAATTTTGCTTGACCATAGCATACGGTTTATTAGTTATTCAGTTATCAGATTTCAGTATTTTAGTTTACAGACAGTATCATAAATATGTTATATTCTTGGTCATGCATTCTCAGATTTTACAGCTTTCACGCATTTATATTTAGTAATCTCATGTTAACCAGTCACTCTTTGCTTCATGCATGTTTACTAAGTTATCTCATATTATTCAGCTAGATATTGCTTTATGTTCAGTTATCCCATGCTATTCAGTCAGTCAGTTATCATTCATGCATATGAACCCATGCATCTCAGCCTTACCTCATCTTGCATACCAGTGCATTCAAAGTACTGATCACATACTTATTTCTTGCGCTATAATATTTAATATCATAGGTTCGATACCCAGATTCTCGATCATACTTAGACTATCCAAGGTATCAGCAACAGTAGTTGTGGTGAGTCCTTATACTTCGAGGACATGATTTATTTATCTTAGTTTACCTTATCAGTTCAGTATTTTCTATTCAGTTAGAGTTAGTTAAGGGTTTATCCCATCAGCTCCACAGTTAGTTAGTAGTGGCTTTTCAGACTAGTACAGATAGTTAGTCAGTTTTCAGTTATTTTATCAGTATTGTCAGTATTCTTTTACAGATATTATCAGAGTTATGTTTTAAAACCTTATGACATTTTTTTCTAGTTAAATTCTGCATATGATCTTTTGATATCAGTTATATTCAGTGCTCATAGCAGGTACCAGTCATGTATTAGTTTATGGTCTTTTGGGACCATAAGCAAAGTGTGGAATCCAGGGTGTACTCTCAGGGCATTACAAACTTGGTATCAGAGCCTAAGGTTTTAAAGTATCCTAGGGAGTTCTAAAGCCGCATTGAGTAGAGTCTTATGCATGGGTGTGAAGTGCTCCACACTTATAGACAAGAGACTACAAAATATTTTAGGAAAAATTTCCCTTCTTTTGGTATTCATGTCATGCGAATAAGAATGAGTTTAAGTTAAAATCTCTATATAATCCAATCTTCCTTTCGTTCACAGAACATGCCTGTCAGAAAGACTAACGAAACAAGAAACGGAAACCAGCCAACACTTCCGCCCGTTCAGGAGGATTCCTTGAATAAACATGTTTCACATGTTGAGTTTAGAGCCTCATTTTCATCTTCAGCTAGTGTGCCAGTATCAAATTTTAGAACTGATAGTTGGGATGGGGCACCAGGCTCTAAAACCCAGGGTAGTGTGAGCAGTTGTTGTACCCATCCACTTTGCGAAGAATATGGTAGAAATCACCTAGGTGTGTGCAGAGTTGACAGTGATGTATGTTTTGGATGTGGTAAGCCAGGCCACAGGATGTGGGAGTGTAGAGTAATGACTCAGAGGGGAAGGATTTGCATCAATAGTGTCAGTCCAACCATCCTCCAGTCCCATCCGGTCGCCCGACTCAGCAGGGCGCCACTTCCAGTGCCACCAGTGGTTTCTGCCAGAATAAACTTTATGCACTCCATTCTCGTCATGATTAGGAAAGCTCTCCTGATGTGGTTATCAGTATGTTATAGGCCTTTAATATTTGTGTTTATGATTTATTAGACCCGAGAGACTTTCTTTCCTTTATAACTCAGTATATAGCTGTTAATTTTGGTATCAGTCTCGATACTTTAGTAGAGACCTCCTTAGTGTCTACCCAGACTCTAGAGTAAGGTGGTGAAAGTTCAGTTTAGAGTTATTGATTAAGTGGTTCACAAACTTAGAATAATGTCTTTAAGCTAAGGGGGAGATGGTAGGACAGGTGACCATGTCAGGCTCTTAGATTCTAGTAAGAGGCCAGTGTGTTGTAGAACAACACTAGGGAGGAAGATGCCTGACCCATGCTTATTTCAGTAGTTGTACTTTAGTTATCACGATATGTACTCATGCCATACATGTCAGCTCTATGATCATAGATCATATTCGTGCACCTTATAAAAAATCATGTACTCTCCCAGTTCCTAGTATGAGGTGTTCCAATCCACTCAACAGTATGGATCATGTTCCACAAATTCAAAAACTCCAAACTTAGGTTATGCAGCTCATGACTCATGTACTCATGCTTTACAATTTGTTCAGTTCTAGTACTCATGCTACACTCTTAATGATCAAGAAATTCAAATTCATGCCATGCATGTCCTCAGTTCAAACCTCTTTGATGAATTTATGTAATTGACTCTCTATTCCTCAGACCTCACTTTCACACTCTAGATGCTCAGTCATGATTCAGTCCGTAAGTATTCTGTACATCATCTCAGTCTTTCCTTAGTATTTCAGCCAAGTCAGTATTATTCGGGGGACAAACTATCCCAAGGGGGAGATGTATTATAGTTCCTGAGTTTTCATGTCCTAAACCTCTCAGTTTTACTTCAAGAAACCAGATCTGCCTAAGGTAATGGGTACTCATAAGTTGAATCTCTCGTTTTTATCTCAGCCTTATAATCATTCTCATGTCATTGTATGTATTCATGAAATTAGTTTAGTCATGTATCATGTTTCAGACTAGATATAATCAAGTTTTTAGGTATGTATAATCATTATATGGTCTCAGTTTCCCCAGTAGTCTTATCTTAATTAGTCTCATTCGAGGACGAATATTTCTAAGGGGGAGAAGAACGATGTTAGATGTTCATCCAAGGGCCCTTTTCACCCATGGATTAGAGTTAACACACGAAAGAATGATGTTCTAGTCTAAGGTATGTTAGATGTTCATCCATGGGCCCTTTTCACCCATGGATTAGAGTTAACACACGAAAGAACGATGTTCTAGTCTAAGGTATGTTGATGTTCATCCATGGACCCTTTTCACTCATGAAGCCCAAGAACCCAAATTTCAAGTTTAAAAGTATGATACTTACAGATTTTTTATGAATTATGTCCATGAACTTACATGAATTTCGAATTTTATATCGTGTTTACATGAAATTGTTGTTGTTATTAAACCCTAAATGTTTGAATGGCGTTGCTCGCTGATTTAAGCCTTGATTAGTGATTTAGTATCAAAATCATGCTATTACTACATGTTTAAAACTATTCCATGCTTAAGCCATGCATTGCAAGTGTTTGATGAAATGCCTCAAAGAATGAGTTTTGAATATTGACTACATGTCACGTCCTCAAAGTTTTAGTATGATATTGTTGTTATTGCTATCGAGTCTTGAGGGTTATGAATACCCAAAAACTTAGCTATTTATAGAATTTCAGTAGTTACAGAATAGTTCAAATAAACCATGAGCATATTCAGCCAGTTAGCCATCATGATTAGTTACTTGTCCAGTTAACCTTAGCTTAGTTCCATAATCAGTGTCAGTTCAGTTGGGAGTAGGATTCAACATCGAGCGAGCCTAGGGATGGAGACTCACCCGTCAGTTAGGATTGGGTCCTTAGAAGTAATCCCTAAGTTCCAGAACTACGTAGCCCGTGTAGGTTATGAGATGTCACCCGCCAGTTTAAGACTGTCACTCTAAGGGATCACCTGCCAGATGACAACGCCCAATCACACATGCACGTGTACGTGATCTTATCAAGTAGTAAAGTGGCTTCAAAGAAGCCCAAGTATCGATCTCACAGGGACTTGCGTACTCCGTCTATCTAATTCTAGTCTAACTAATTGAGAAAAAATAAACAAGAAGAGAGTTTGTAATTTTGTAAATTAAATATAAAATAAATAATGCGTAAAAATAAAAGTCTTGGGACAATCAATGGAGAAAAGCCCAGGGTTAAAGCACTTCGAATAATCATACTATGTTTTTGAATTTCCTTCGTCAACTTGCTTATCATGATTGTTGATTCGTAGGGTTAATTGCATGATCATGGTTTCCCAACCTCTAATCTTTTATCTAATATGGACATTACAACTACATCGTTGAGCGGGGATGTAATAATCTAATTAAGTGAATTAAAACTATCATCCTACGTTTGAATCAAGTAAGGCATCGAAGTACATCTTTGTCCTAGACGCTAAGTTTAATTCTTTATTTTATAAAAGAATAAAAACCCAAACTTTGTTTATTTCCGTCTTCTATCTCCCTATTCCCTCTCCCGAGATCAAAAGGTTGACAATATATGTATTCTAAGGGTCGCAAATCCTTAAAATAATTAAAACAAGAATAAACAAACAACCACATATGATAAGCAAAGTTAAATGAAATTAATCCAAAACAATAGTACTCATGTTCTTGGCTTTAACCCCGGAAGAAGGGTTTTTAGCCAATAATATTCATAATCACGATCCAAATGATTGAATACATGATATGAAAAATTTAAAGTTAAATAAAATAATTAAAACCTAATTAACCGTGTAGACTCATCTGCTTTTTCTCCAAAATAGCGTCCAAATCGTGTTTAGCGTTAATAACGTGTCCCCAAGTATTTATGTTGTCACCTGTACGTGTCCAGTTTTCCAATTGTGACCAGCCGTTGTGCAATACATATATTATACTCCCTCCGTTTAAAAAAGAATGACCTACTTTGTCTTGGCACAAAATTTAAGAAAATAAAGAAAATTTTTGAATCTTGTGGCCTTAAATAAAAGTAGTGCCAAATGTACTAAAATGCCTTTTAATCTTGTAGTCATAAACATGTCCGGTGAAAAGTTGAAATTAAAGTATTACCAAAAAAGGAAATGAGTCATTCTTTTTTAAACGGACTAAAAAGAAAAGTAGATCATTCATTTTAAAACGGAGGGAATAATATATTTCTTTTCCTTGCCACTTTGGATTACAAAGGGTGCACGTGGATCAAGGCCACCAACCGCCTTTCTATTTGTGCCAATTCCAATTAATAATGGGAATGCCACTGTGCTGTGTCGGCAACATTAAATTGATAGTGAAGGATTTATCAACGCGATGCGTTGTTCAACGCGTTGGGAACATTGATGCGACATGTTGACTTCACGTCGTCTCACTGAAATTTACATTTAAAAATTTGCTTAAGTGTAAAACGTCCCATCTTTTGCTCATGTCTTTTGTAGTATATTTTCAATGAATTTTCGACCTTTAAATCATCAACATATCACCGTATTTAATTCACCAAGCCTCCTACAATATCATGCACCACATATTCAAGATTAAAATAACACAATATTCTCAACAACAAATCAAAACACAAGCTAGGATAAGGCAAATTCGCAATGATCTTCCACTTATTATTTCGACTCTTGACTTAATCAAATTAATCTTTGCACATTACAAACAAGTTATTCCACATAAAATTACACATTTAAAATATTTGGAATAAATTAAACACATTAAAATCCAACGGAACCAACTACACACACACCTAACTCAAGCTAGTAAAACTAGTTTTCCGGGTTGAACTCTAAATTACTCAATTAAGCACAAACTTGTTTGAA
Organism: Capsicum pubescens; assembly: GCA_030864215.1. Taxonomy (NCBI): domain Eukaryota; kingdom Viridiplantae; phylum Streptophyta; class Magnoliopsida; order Solanales; family Solanaceae; genus Capsicum; species Capsicum pubescens. The sequence continues at coordinate 63,872,881 of CM061549.1, read as the reverse complement.
AAATACTCTGGACATTATAAATAAACACTTGGACACTTAAATGCTTATTTATATCGATATGAACACGTCAAACACACGAATTTCTCTTAAAACAAGGAGAAATAAGCTAGAATAATGCTACAACAGTGTATAAAATCACCTCAGATCATCAGCCCACACTTAAACTCTTGTTCATCCTCGAACAACTCTTTACTCTAAGTATAAAAATCTGAGGTGATGCTACACTTCGACTAAAATAAATACACTCAAGCTAGTACTACAATGACTACACCAAATGCAAGTTTCTACACAAAGCACGTTATTTACACAATTGATAGCTCATGAACACAACTCTAAAACATCCTAACCTCAAGAATTGACTTAATACATGGCAAACTCATGCATATTATTCAATTAAGGACATCTTACAAATCACCTACATTAATCAAACATGTGCCCTCACAACAAGAGAGTTACTCATAAACACTCACAATAATGCAATTTATCACATAATGGGTATAAGAATCGAATTACGCTCACTCTCACAAAGAATTCACAAGTTACACACAATGAACCATAGGCTTACCCTTAGTGTAATGCTCCACTAATAGTCGAATGTAAAGCTTAGGATCAATTAAGACTTTTCCGGGTTGTAATGTAGGCTAAGGGATGGATAGGAACTATTTTGGCCAAGAATAGTAACTAACCTCTCTAAGCACTTTAATACACTATATTAAAAATTTAAAACACAACTCAAATAACCAAATTACACCATTTCTTTCTACTATCTCTTTTTATTTTTGCCCCATCTCTTTTAAGCATTTTCACGAATACTTGATGGGCATATAGTTTATTACCACAAGAATCACTTTTTTTCTTTTACAATCATGGCAATATTTCTTTCATCAATTATATCACATCAATCCACCACGCCTCAATTATAAACACCAATAGCTATTACCTTGGGGCATCAATTTCACTTTTTCTTCTTCAATTTCTCAAACTCCTTACTAATTTATTTATTTTCAATTAAAGCACTTAGAAGCTTTTTGGATCAAATTATGGTTTATCCAAGGAGGGGATTATGCTACATATGAGGCTACCAAAGAAAATAAGCTAAAGGCTCAATGGAGTTTAACTAAGATAATGCACAAAGGGTAGGACAAATAGAAGGTATAAAACAAGGCTATCAAACAAATACCTAAATCATCTCCTAAACTCACACTCTTTATTTCGCTTTGCACACACACCAGGCAAGTTCTAGACATCATATGCAATAAGGAATATACAAAAAACCTTACACGCACATGACATATGCTCAACTCAAATAGGATCATCATAGACTCTCAACCAACAATAGCATAAATTCAAAATTAAGCCCAAAAAGTACAAGAGTCATAAACTTGATTCTAAGAGTCTCAAAAATAGCAATTCACTCAATTCAACATGCTTTTACAAACAAACCAATTTTCATCATGTAATAAAAAATAGCATCAACAAAAATATTTCACTTATTCCTAACCTAAAAAAAATAAATTAATTGAGCCAAAATTTGAGAATTTTTTCACCCCACACTTAAAAATCTACTTTGTCCCCAAAGTGAATTTAAAGGTAAGAGATACAAATACTTCCTGAGGCCTGTAGGCCTAGCTAGTAGTATCTTCACATAAAAAGGAGATCCATGGGACCCCACACTCAATCTTTGCCATGCTTCAAGCTCAAGTTTATGGTACTCAGACTTCCCGTTAACCTGTGACTCAACCAAAAACAAAAACTACATGAAATAAAAACTATGAAAAACTAAAAAGAAAACATACCTAATTAACTTGGGTCGCCTCCCAAGAAGTGCCTAATTTAGTATCGCGGCACGACACAATCAACTTTTTCCTCCACCTTGAGGATATAAATTTCACCCCCAACATCGCATCTATCTTTTTGCCTCGATCATATGGAGGTGGTACAAAGATTAATGAACCGAGTAATGGATGATACATGATAAACTACTCGGCCTTCAAGTGAGGTATGTTTTTATGTTGCTTATCCGATGTAAAATCAAGAATATAGGATTCTTGTTCCTCATCTTCACACACTTTCACTATTCTAGATGATTCCACAGACAAGATATCATCTAAACATAATATAGAAAAATGCTTTGGGTGAGGCCCAACCAATCCCACTTCAAAATTTACACTATCTACTACACACTCACTTTTATTCACCTTCTCAATTTTGGTCTCAAGATCAAGATGACAATCGAGTGGCTGCGATTCTTGTGTTTGCTCCACATATTGACTAATATACTCTCAATATTTTTCTTTGTTTAGCCAGTGTAGACATGGTGGAAGTGGTAACTCCTCAACCTGTTCGACAACTTTAATTTTCGAGTACTCAGACTTCCTCGAATTATTTGCATCATATTATGAAGGTCCCATCCAGGCACTTTCATCAAAATCTGGACAATAAGCCGCTTGATGTGGTCCCCCATAGAAACAACAAGAATCATCATCACTTGAAAATCATCTATGCCAAGCTGACATATCAAGAAGTGTGATAAAAACAGAAATAAAAGAAAATAAAAATAAACTAAACAAAAACTATTTACAACTCAATATAGAAAAATTAAAAATAAGATAGTTGCCTAGTTACAAGTCCTCAGCAACGGGGCCAAAAACTTGACAACGCTCAAGCGCACACGCAAGTGTACGTGGTCTTATCAAGTAGTAAAGTGGCTTCAAAGAAGCCCAAGTATCGATCTCATAGGGACTTGCGTTCGCCTCCTATCTAATTCTAGTCTAACTAATTGAGAAAAAATAAACAAGAAGAGAGTTTGTAATTTTGTAAATTAAATATAAAATAAATAATGCATAAAAATAAAAGTCTTAGGACAATCAATGGAGAAAAGCCCAGGGTTAAAGCACTTTGAATAATCATACTATGTTTTTGAATTTCCTTCGTTAACTTGCTTATCATGATTGTTGATTCGTAGGGTTAATTGCATGATCATGGTTTCCCAACCTCTAATCTTTTATCTAATATGAACATTACAACTACATCGTTGAGCGGGGATGTAATAATCCAATTAATTGAATTAAAGCTATCATCCTACGTTTGAGTCAAGTAAGGCATCTAAGTACATCTTTGTCCTAGACGCTACGTTTAATTCTTTATTTTATAAATGAATAAAAACTCAAACTTTATTTATTCCCGTGTTCTATCTCCTTATTCCCTCTCCCGAGATCAAAAGGTTGACAATATATGTATTCTAAGGGTCGCGAATCCTTAAAATAATTAAAACAAGAATAAACAAACAACCACATATGATAAGAAAAGTTAAATGAAATTAATCCAAAATAATAGTACTCATGTTCTTGGCTTTAACCCCGAAAGGAGGGTTTTTAGCCACTAATATTCATAACCAAGATTCAAATAATTGAATACATGATATGAAAAATTAAAAGCTAAATAAAATAATTTAAACCTAATTAACCGTGTAGCCGCCTCCGCTTTTTCTCCAAAATAGCATCCAAATCGTGTTTTGCGTTAATAACGTGTCCCCAAGTATTTATGTTGTCACCTGTACGTGTCCAGTTTTCCAATTGTGACCAGCCATTGTGCAATACATATATTATAACTAGGCGGCTTACGTGGTGCTACGTACGACCCAATGTTGATCCTTAAAAATTCTATGTTATATATAATTTTAGCAAAGCAGACATATCTTAAACGACTTATAATAACTACTAATTACAAATCATATAACAAAATTACTATAAAACTATTGATATACCTAGTCCAGTAACAACTTTTGAAAATTGACAATATAAACAAGAAGAATATGGAAGTTTGTTATAGCTGCATAAATACTTTTGAAACCATGAACCAAACAAGTCCATGAGTGTTAAAATAAGGAGAAAATAGAAAGAAGAAAACAAATATGAAATAATAATATCATAAGGCTAGTTCTTGTTTTATTAAAAAAAAAAAATACTCTAAGTATCTATACAAGAGCTCATAGAAAAGTAACACCATTTTCAGGAAAAGGCAAAGAAGGAAAAAGATTTGATAACTCATCTATTATGCAAAGCAGACCAACAAAGAAAGAAATTCAAGTCATATTTGTTTGCAGTCTTATCCATCTTCTCTCTAGGGAAAGATTATTAACCAATAAATAGTGCACTATAAATAATTAAATCAACAACAACAATAATAATGAATTCAGTGTAATCTCATAAAATGGGGTCTGGGGAGGGTAAGATGTACGCAGTCCATACCGCTACCTCCAAGAAGTAGAGAGGTTGTTTCCGATAGACCCCCAGCTCAAGATGAAGAACAGTAAACAAAGGACTATAAATAATTAAGTCAAGTTACCATAATTAAAATAATCTTATCCACAAAATAAGTTGTAGATTTAATTGACCTTAGAAGCGATTATAAAATATTGAAAGCCCTTTGGAGTACCATAAAATAGCAAAGCTTATGCCATGTAATTACCTTTTCTATGGATAAAAATGGATAAAGCAGCAGAAGGAAAAAACATTATCTTTTCAAACGGGAATAATCAAAAGCAGATTCTTTTCTTTGGATAAATAAGAAACTAAGGCGGTGAACTATGGATAAACAAAAACTCAGGCGGTGAGAGTAAAACTATTAGAAAATTACCAAAGTATCCTTTTTTTGCTCAAGCAAACATGTTGACCATGTCCTGTGTGCTTGAGCAGGTACATCGTGACTTATTATATAGTAGAATATATTTATTTTCCTTATCACTTTGGATTACAAAGGGTGCACGTGGATCAAGGCCACCAACCGCCTTTCTATTTGTGCTAATTCCAATTAATAATGGGACATGCCACTGTGCTTTGTTGGCAGCATTAAATTGACAGTGAAGGATTTATCAACGCGACGCGTTATTCAACGCATTGGGCACATTGATACGACGCATTGACTTCGCGTCGTTTTACTGAAATTTATATTTAAAAATCTGATTAAGTGTAGAATGTCCCATCCTTTGTTTATGCCTTTTATAGTGTATTGTCAATAAATTTTCAGCCTTTAAATCATCAACATATCACCGTATTTAATTCACCAAGCCTCCTACAATATCATGCACCACATATTCAAGATTAAAATAATACAATATTCTCAACAACAAATCAAAACATAAGCTAGGATAAGACAAATTTGCAATAATCTTCCACTTATTATTTCGACTCTTGACTTAATCAAATTAATCTTTGCACATTACAAACAAGTTATTCCACATAAAATTACACATTTAAAATATTTGGAACAAATTAAACACATTAAAATCCAACGAAACCAACTAGACACACACCTAGCTCAAGCTAGTAAAACTAATTTTCCGGGTTGAACTCTAAATTACTCAATTAAGCACAAACTTGTTTGAAAAATACTTTGGACAATATAAATACACACTTATACACTTAAATTCTTATTTATATCAATATGAACACGTTAAACACACAAATTTCTCTCAAAACAAGGCAAAATAAGCTAGAATAATGATACAAAAGTGTATAAAATCATCTCAGATCATTAGGACTGATCTCAGGGGTCACCCACTAGATTAGGATTGAATCCACAACCATTGTTAGTACCCATGGCATGGTACTAGCACACTTCCAACTAGGATCACATGTTGGACCCCGATCAACTCAGATTGGGGCATGTCGGTTAGATGATACCTCCTACAGTTTTAGTATTCAGTTCAGAGCTCAGTTTAGTTTTACTTGACCATAGCATACGATTTATCAGTTATTCAGTTATCAAATTTTAGTATTTCAGTTTATAGACTATATCAAAAATATGTTATATGCTTAGTTATGCATTCTCAGATTTTACAGTTTTCATGCATTTATATCCAGTAATCTCATGTTAACCAGTCAGTATTTGCTTCATACATGTTTACTAAGTTATCTCATATTATTTAGCTAGTTATTGCTTTATGTTCAGTTATCCCATGCTATTTAGTTAGTCAGTTATCATTCATGCATATGAACCCATGCATCTCAGCCTTACCTCATCTTGCATTCCAGTACATTCAAAGTACTGATCACATACTCGTTTCTTGCACTATGATGTTTTATATCATACATTCGGACTCTCAGATTTCCGATCATACTTAGACTATCTAAGGTATCAGTAGCAGTAGTAGTGGTGAGTCCTCATACTTTGAGGACATGGTATATTTATCTCAATTTACCTTATCAGTTCAGTATTTTCTATTCAGTCGGAGTTAGTTGGGGGTTTGTCCCATCAACTCCACAGTCAGTTAGTAGAGGGTTTTTAGACTAGTACAGATAGTTAGTCAGTTTTTAGTCTTTTTATCAGTATTGTTTTACAGACATTATTAGAGTTATGTTTTAAAACCTTATGGCATTTTTATTCCAATTAAATTTCGCATATGATCTTTTGATATTAGTTATACTCAGTGCTTATAGCAGGTACCAGTCATGGGTTAGCTTGTGAGCTTTCGGGACCGTAAGCACCGTGTGGCGTTCAGGGTGTACCCTTGGGCGTTACAGACACTTTTGTTCTTTATATGCTGACATTGATCTGATGTTTCTAGAAAGACGTAATTCTTAGTTTCTTTGCAATAGTGCAGTTGTCTGTTATGCATGTCGGTCCTACTCTAATCCAAAGTTCTATTACTTTTGCTTCTGGGGATAAAACTATACCTTCAACCCAATTCAAATTCTGTGATCTTTTCATTACTACGTTCTTATTTTTGATATATTCTATGCAATATAAATTTACAAATTGAAAATAGTAGTAATTAACTATTTTATTTATTCTTATAAAAAGGGAATCCGCAGTGGATGCACCACCCGCCAAAGGTATTTCACTCTTTGAAACTATACTATTTTGGTAATATATGTTGCCACAAAGTTTTCAGATATATGATATTATTGTAGGCTGCTTGAACACTATAAAAACTTTTTTTCATATCTGGTTAGATTAACTAAACTTCTACCAATACCATCTTCCATATAGGCAGTTTCCAATGTAATTGTGCAACTATTTTATTTGTCATGATTCTTTCTGTGTCATTTGGACTTTCTCCTATGAAGATAAAATTGTTCATCGAATCTTGCAGAATTCTTTCAATTATGTTAATTGTTCTCCTTCTTTATTCATACTATAAAAATGAGAATGTTGGAGCCGTGTTGCTTAAAATTATCAATTAGAGAAGAACTCATAACATGGAAAAACAATAATCTGCTTTAACCAATCAGCTGGCATTCTTTAATATGATTTCAGGTGAATCGAATCAGGGAACTGCCTCAGAATAGCATAGCAAGATAGTGGCCACATACACTGACAATCCTGATGTAAGCATCTACTTCTGAATATTTTAATTTTATTTTGTAGCCCTATCGTACACATTTATTTCCTCCCTGATGGATGCTATTTCTTTTTGGTGTCCATATCAGTATTTAGTTCTATTGAAATTTTTAAGGTGACCTTGAAATTTTTTTGGAATCAGGTTCTTATTTGGAATGATGAGTCTCAACCTAATCATAATGCTACCTTAGGAGTAAATAATTATTCTCGACCAAACTTGGTGGGTTTTCTAAACAACAAGTTTAGTTTGTCAACTTTGTATTCTTATATGTAGTAACTGATAGTCTATATTTACTTGCAGGTATTGACTAGACATCAATACAATGCTGAATTTGCGCTTGCAATGGGCCATTTTGAGCCTTTTGTGCTCTCTAGAGGTTGATCAAGCCGTCATTGAATGTTATCTTCTTTCAAGGATTTTGTGATTAATTTTATTCTAATTATCAGCTCATTGTTAACTATACACTATTAACGGATAATGTTTTATTTTATAACTGGTAGCCAGTTGGTCATACTTACAATGCAATCTTTAGAAAATTTCTATTTTCTTTTAACCTTTCCCCTTAATGACATGTTCTGATCGTTGGTGGCAGGTGGTGGAATATGTTTTTTGTAGCTTATTCCTTGAATAACAATTTCAGCTACCTGGCTAATCCATATTATTTGTTATAAAACAATTCCTTCTTTTTCGATGCTTGAGCGAATTTAGTGTTGTATTGATTCTAGCTAGGTAAAATGGGACCAATATAATGGACACCTCCATCCCCATAATCGTTCAAAAAGTAACAATATATGCCACAACCGAATTGACACAAAATCAAATTAAGGTTTGATGAAGAACATCATGCTATGGTTTAAAGTTAAATTATTAAATGAATCTACAGTTTTTGAAATATTTAGGAGTTATTTGGTATATTTTGTTTCTAGAAGAGTGTCACATGAACTGGTTTGAAGGGACTATAGTCTCTTCCTTAATGGTGATTTGTAGTTGACCTAGGGAAACTTTTGGAACATATCAGAGTTCAGCCTTGGAATTTTTACTCATTATTTTGGTGAAAAACTTAAGACAATACACATATTTATTAGAGAAACAGTCCCAATAAGGATTGACTGTTACACATGTTACGACAACGAAAGTGGAGGAGTATCAAGAACCTCCCAAGGATGGGAAATTATTCATTAGAAATTTACCTAATGATGTAGATAAGAAGGGTTGGCTCAATTTTTCCAACAGGCTGGTGTTGTTGAGATTACTGAGGTAATAATGACTCAACTTTTGAGATTATTTTAAAAAAGATTGAATAATTAGAGATTTATTATTTGTGGAACTGAATTTTGTTTTTTATAGGCTATTTACAATAGGGAAACTGATAGGAGTCGTGGATTCGGGTTTGTGACGATGAGCACTGTTGAAGAAGCTGAGAAAGTTGTAGTGTTGTATAACCGTTATGTGAGTCATATATGTCCCTTTTCTTTGATGGAACAATGATGACATTATTCGATTGCTATTGTTTTGATTGAGATGTAATTTAATTTATTGAAAGTAGATAAAGAATAACTATGTTGAATCTGTGGGCTTTGTTGTTCGATCCGTTCTATTACTAGCTACCTTCTATTGTTGTTAGTTTGTTGTTTCTGTACTACTATTACTTTTTTTATTGGGACTGCTTTGGATTATCTACTTGAGCTGAGGATTTATCGAAAACAACCTCTCTACATTCGATGTAGAAAAGGTAAGGTCTGCGTACACTCTACCCTCCACATACTACACTTTGTGGGACTACAACAGGATGTTGTTGTTAGTGATAGTATTGTTATTGAAAATAAAAACCCTCTCTTTATTTTGTCTGACCAGTAGTGCTACTAAGAAACTTTGAAGGTTAATTTTGCATTTGTAAATTCAATGTAGGTTCAAGAGTCCTTTTGATGCTAAATTGTTTTGATCCTCTAATATCATGTATAATGTGAGTAAATTCACTTTTATTTTATTAGATTGTTTATAATATTGCACTTAAATATCCAGGGTAGAGGTTAAGGAAACAAGTACTTTCATTAGCAGGGGATTCAAGGTTCACGGGAGGAGGTTTTCCCAGTGTTTCAACAGTAGGTACATCAGTGATCTGTCGAACTGATAAAGTCGGGTTTGAAGCCCAGTTGGTTCGGTTCCTCCTATCAAGATCATGTACTTAAACACCTTAGGATTTGGTGTCCACTTGACTATTGATGACTCCCAGGAAGACACTGACCAATGTAGCGTTCAAGGTTGTATTTGATGAGGATCTGAAAGTCAAGTAGCATATTCCACATTCTTTGGCTACTCTTGGGCAAACAAATAGATGATCTTGTAGATTTTAGAAGATCGCTTCTCTTCGTAAATGAATCAGTCTGAGTTAATACATCAGTCACTTTGCACGCCAGTCAAGCTTTATTATTTGTGGAACTGAATTTTATTTTTTTGTAGGCTATTTACAATAAGGAGACTAATAGGAGTCGTGGATTTGGGTTTGTGATGATGAGCAGTGTCCAAGAAGATGATAAAGATATAGTGTTGTACAATTATTATGTGAAGTTAGCCGCGTAGAAGATCCTATGTGTAGAGCTGTGGAATGTTTTCACAAAGAAAGCTATCCCCAAGCTCAGGTAATTTTGTATTTAGAAGTGCATAAAAGTTTTCTTGAATTGAGTTTTATGGTTAGTATGTCCTTGAAGATGCCGTTATTGTTGTTCTTTCTTTGCCTCTTGGTTGATTATCATCATTCTTACCCCCTCCCCCCTTTAAAAAAAGTTACAAATTGATGTGAATAATGAAGGGAGTCCCAATTTTATCGACTGCCACTTCACCTTCAGGAGCTCAGCGTGCTTCCTCCAAAGGTGAGGAATATCCTTTTTGTAGAGCTTTGTTTTCACCAAGAAAGGCTATCCCTAATCTCAGGTAATTATGCATTAGTAATGCTCTGTACTTTTCTTAGCTTAGTTCAGCTCCTAGTGCACGTATTAGAGGCTTAAAACCTGGAAATTTAATCGAGTGTTAGGGACTTAGTATTATTTTTGGCCTCTTAACTTCGAGGATTTTTAAACGAGTCTTCCTGACCCCGAGACGTTAGTTTTTAAGTTAATTCATGTTCAGAGGTGTAAGGAGCATGTCTCGGAAAAGTTTCAGATTATTCTGACGAGGATTGAGTCGTGTTTGGATTTTGATACCAGTAGCTCACTGCGATAGCATCGCATCGCGCTACTTATAGCGATGAGCCACCCATCGCGTTGTTCCACCCCTTTAATCGACGTTCTAGTTACAAATTTGAATCTTTAAGGGGTAATTAAGTCTTTTCCCCTCAACCCAATTTGTAAAAACACGAAATTTAGCTTCGGTTAGGGCATTATTTTCCTATATTTCTCTAATTTCCTCTCAAGAAACAAACCCTAATCATTCCTAAGATCATCAAATTCTATTCCTTTCTCTTCAAGAAAACCAAGAACTCAAGCTTCCCAATTCAAGAACTTCCAAGAAAGCTTTCAAGATTGTGTTTCCCTTTCAATTGTAAAGGTTAAAGGTATGTGTGATGTTAATCTATGGTTTCCTTTCACCATAGATTCCAAGAGTCCATTTTTATTCTCTAAATCATGAAATTACATGTTTATAATAAGTTATCTCCATGAAGCTTTTACGAATTTCTATTATACACGATGTTTACAAGTGTTTTTCCTTGAAAGTAGCCCTTACACGTTTGAATGAAGAAAATTCCATGTTAAATCCCCAATTTATGGTTTTAGTGTTATAATCATGTTATTCCCATATGTTTCAATCATTCCCATGCTTAAGTTCATGAACCTCTTTCTATTTAAATTTCAAGTTAAGTTTATAATTGATTTCAAGTGGAATGAATTATAGTATGTTCTAAATATCATAGTTCTCATATCATGTTCATGCGAATTCAGAATAAATCCTCAGTTTATGATGTTATCCTATGATCGTGCTATCTCATTATGTGTAAAAAATATTCCCATGTTAAAATCTTGGTCCCCATGTGTTTGATGAAATGCTTAAGTGAATAATTGTGAACAATGATTTCCTTCTATGGTTTCAAAGCTTTCATGTGTCCCTATTGTTATTGTTATTGAGTTCTGGGGGTTATGAATACCTGAAATTTAGCGTTTTACCTATTTTTTAGTACCCATAAAATAATGCAGAATACGCCATGAACATTCTCTTTCAGTCAGTTATTATGATCAGTTGTTAGTTAAGTTAAACTTAGTTCAATCCAGTAATTAATGTCAGTTTAGTTGGGAGTAGGATTCAGTATCGAGCAAACCTAGGGATGGGGGCTTACCCGTCAGTTAGGACTGTGTCCTTAGAAGCAGTCCCTAAGTTTCAGAACTACGTAGCCAGCATAGGTTATGAAATGTCACGTACCTGTTTAGGACTGACATTCTCAGGGATCACCCGCCAACTTAGGAGTGATCTTAAGGGTCACCCACCAGATTAGGACTAATTCCACAACCATTGTTAGTACCCGTGGCATGGTGCTAGCACCCTTCCAACTGCGGTCACAGGTTGGACCCCGATCAGCTCAGACTGGGTCATGTCAGTTAGATGATACCTCCCATAGTTTCAGTTTCAGTATTCAGTTCAGAAGTCAGTTCAATTTTTCTTGGCCGTAGCATACAGTTATTAGTTATTCAGTTATACATTTTCAGTATTTCAGTTTACAAACTATTTCAAAATCATGTTATATGCTTGGTCATGCATTCTCAGATTTTATAGCTTTCATGTATTTATACTTAGTTATTTCATGTTATTAATTCAGTCAGTTATTATTCATGCACATGAGCCCATGCATATAAGCCTAACCTCATCTAGTATACCAGTACATTCAAAGTACTAACCGCATACTCGTTTCTTGTGCTATGTGATGATTGGTGTATTTATGCACTCTAGTATTACTATTCTATCCTGTTTAGTCTTATTTTGAAGATAACTTGTGTGCTTATTGTGTTAATTATGATAGAAAGAAGCATATAAGTGTTCAGTCTATGAATACAATGGTTAAAAGTGTTTTCCAACAAGTTTGTACTTCATTGAGTCATTTAGAGTTCAATCGAGATAACCAGTTTTACTAGCTTAAGCTAGGTATGTGTCTAGTTGGTTTCATGGAATTCTAGTGAGTTTAATTAGTTCTAAATAGTTTAAATGTGTGAATATATGTGGAACAATTGTTGTTGATGTGCAAAGTTCAATTTGATTAATTGTAGAGGTGGTACAATAAGTTGAAGATCAACATGAACTAGCCTAGTCATAGCTCTTATTTTGATTCATCGTTATGGATATTGTGTTGTTATAATCTCTAATCCGTGGTGTGTTATTATGTAGGAAGCTTTGTGAGCCTACTATGGTGATATATTAATGATATAAAGACTGGAAATCCATTGGAAATACACCATAAATCAAGTGAAGAAAGATTGGATGATAGAGACTTAACCAAAATTTGGATGGCAAGTTCCAGTGGTTGCCCGCGATAAGCATCCGCAACCCCCTCTATTGCAGTGCACTAGATCCCGCGCAACCCTCTATATTGTGGTGCACTAGAGCCCACACATCCCCATTAGTGCGGTGCACTATAGGAGGTAGTGCCCCCTCTACTCCCATGCTCAAATTATTGAAATTCTTCTACTCCTACACGGCTTGTGATTGGGGCATTATAAATACCACTTGTTAAACACTTTTAGGGGTATCTTTGGATGTCTTGGAACATCAAGGAGCTGCTACTACACATTTTTTTAGGTTACATTATTTTATTTAGCATTCTATTAGATTATATCATGTATTCAACCTTTTGGATCATGATTATGATGATGAGTGGCTAAGAACCTTCTTTTCGGGGTTAAAGCCAAGAACATGAGTACTATTGTTATGGATTGATTTTGTTTAATTTTCTTTTCATTATTGGTTAATTGTTTGTTCTTGATTTAAATATTTTGAGGATTGATCACCCTTAAAATATATCAATTGTCTACCTTTTTGATCTTGAGATAGGGAAAAAGGAGATAGAACATGAGAATGAACAAAGTTTGGTTTGTATTCTCTTAAGAAATAAGGAATTCAAATTAGCAACTAGGACAGGGATGTACTTAGATGCCTTATTTGATTCAAATGTTGGATGATAACTTAAAGAACTCAATTGGATTATTACATCCCCGCTCAATGATGTAGTTGTAATATCCACATTAGGCAAACGTTTAGAGGTTGGGAGACCATGATCATTCAACTAACCCTATGAATCAACAACCAAGATAAGTTAGTTAATGAATATAATGCAATGACATAGTATGATTTTTCAAAGTGATTTAACCCTGGGGTTTACTCCATTGATTGTTCCAAGACTTATTTTCCGCATTGTTCACTTTTCCTTAGTTTACAAATTACAAACTCTCATTTGGTTACTCTTGCACCAATTGAATCTAAATTGTGAACTAGAATTGAATTGTTGTTAGATCAAGTCCTTGCGAGATCGATATTCAGCTTTCTTGAAGGCCACTTTACTACTTGATAGATCACGTACACTTGCGTGTGCGCTTGGGCGTTGTTTAATTTTTGACGCCGTTACTGGGGACTAGTAATTTGGCAATTGTTTTGTCTTTAGTTTTGCTTTTTAGATTTTTTTTGGTGTTTTTACGCTTGGTCTAGGTTGTGTATTTGCAGGAAAATGGTTTACAAAGTAGTAAGCTGGAAAGGGATCAGGACTTGGTTGAACCAAGCTCCGATCCTGAGAAACTTTTCCATCAACGAAGGAGAGAAACAATCCTTCTCCCCCGTATTCCTCAAATCGCAGAAGATAAAGAAAATCCTGCTTTAATGGCTGAAGAACAAGCAAACCACAGGATAATTAGAGAAGTGGCAATCCCATTTCCAACAAATTTGACCTCCCCATTTAAGAAGCCGGCAGCTAGAGGCAATTTTGAGCTCAAACATAATATGGTACAACTTCTGATTAGTAGTGGATAGTTCATAGGGCTTTCATATGAAGATCCATGATATGTGAGCAAAAGCTAACACATTTAATGCGTTTAGCTCAAAATAATCGCGAAGTCTTAAGCAACTTTTGTTGTTTTTTTGATTGTTTTATTTTTTTAATGCAGATACAAGTGATCGGGGAGGAAACCAAAGAAAATAAGAATAAATCAGCTAAAATCTGATACAAATGAGCTATACTAAAGTTGACGCCATTTCTGAAACACTGTCAGACATATGACATGCTATCAAAGTTGCCGTCAAACTTAGACAGAACCTGAGGAATTGAGATGAAATGTGATGACATTTCGGAAGCGCCGTCAAGCATGGGACGGGCTGTCAAAGTGGCCGTCACCCTGAGGCAGATTATGCTGATTACTAGTGAAGATGTGACGACATTTTTCACGGGCCGTCACATATTTGACACGCCATCAAATTTGCAGTAAAAAAAATCAGAAGATAGTAATTAACTGGAGACTTTGACAGCATCCTGCACACGCCGTCATATTTAAGATGCGCCATCAAGAATACCGTCACCCATCCCGAAGAAAATCTTAAATTTTAATTTTATTTCCTTATTTAGGGTTGACTATTTAAAGACCTGTAGAAGGGTTTTCTAATATTATTATTTCACAGAAGGGGAGAGAGACGCACTTTAGTTTTTGGTGAGACAACACTTTGATATTTTCTCTCTCTAATTTTCTTGGCTTGAAGAAGCAAGTCCTTTGAAGAGATTAATATCATTACTTTGGAATTTCCTTTGTGATATAATCTGCAATTCACTAGTTATTATTCATCTCTATAAGTTTATCTTTCAAATCATGAATTCAATTATGTGTTTCATTCGTTACATCATGAGTGGCTAAATTCCATTAACCTGGATTATGGGATCTAGGGTTAGGTCATGATAAGGTGTTAAATACTCAAGGTTTAATAGGTGTTAGGATTTCTTGATAATTCTGAGACTATAATTTATGTCTTTTGGTTGCAAACAATAGGCGTGCCTACTTTGGTTTGCTTGAGAAAGAAATCATAAACAGTAGGAAGTGAGTTATCAACAGGGACTCGGAAAGGCTTCGTTTAATAATCAGCGCTGTAACAAGGTTGATTAACCTGAGGTAAAATCTATGTAGCGATAAGCGATTCCCTAAGTCCGAGAGGATTAAGGAATTAGACGCTTGAATAGGTCGAGAGACATTTGAGCATACCATCGATAAAGATAGCTTGTCATCCTAACTACCGTGAGAACCTTGAGTAAATTTTAGTATCTGTCATGTACCGTAAGCCCTACTGAACATAATCTTGGTTATTTCATAAACTCTTGATTACAAACTGAAACCAAGGTGACCAGCAATTACTTGTTAAACTCAAAACCCCCATTTATCTTTTCGTGTCGGTTGTTTGAATTTGACTTGTAGCTTTAGGTTCAAACTAGTTTAATCGCCACTCATATTGTTCCCTGTGGATTCGACCCCAACTCCAAAGTTGGGTAAATATATTGACGATGATCGCTTACACCCATTCAAGAGTGTGATTTGAGCGTTATAAAAAATGGCGCCGTTATCGAGGAACAATTTGGCGTATTGAGTTGGTTTGGAATTTTAGCCTACTAGCTTGAATTCAAACTTGTAAATATTTATTTTTAGTTTTCTTTTATTTCTTGTGTTAGGTGGATTTTTATTTTAGTTTACTTATTACTATGGCATCTTGGAATGAACATGAGCTTGGTGGTTGGAAATCTTATCTTGATGATCCATGTCTATATTGTGATGGACCTCACTTTTGTTAAGATTGTAGATATGCTCTCCGGAGAGAGATGTGTGCACTATCTCCAGCCTATCGGGAGTATGATTGTTCTTTATGTGGCGATCGAGATGGACATTAGAGTGATTGCCCAAATACCCCCTTCCCCTATTGTGCTAACCCAAGTTTTAGTTCTTCTTATGATTATGATAGGTCCTATGGTCAAAAAAGGAAAGAACGAAGCACTGGAAAGAGTGACATTGAAGCTATACTTCAACTAACGTTGGATCATATAGACACAATGAATGATACCATATGTGACATACGTCAAGACATTAGGACATTTAACGAGGGAAGAGAAAGGATAGAAGAGATGGATATCGAGGTCAATCATCCAAAATACTTTCCTACATTATGTTTAGATGATATCTTGTCTGTGCAATTATTTAAAATAATGGAAAAGTGTGAGGTTGAAGAGCAAGAATTCGATGTTGATGATGAGCTTGATGTTGAGCAACCCTCGGTGATTTCCCAACCAACCGAACCATTCATGAATGAAGATGCCAAGGTTGAGGAAATGGCATTAGAGTCAAAGGAAGAAATGAAGCACAATCCTCGTGAAAACTCTAGTCCATTTCGGGGTAAAAATACTACTAGGGAAGTTATTCCGAAATTGAGGGTTAGTCCTCATTCGAATCACTTTTCAACATTATGCTTAGTGGATGTGATGAAAGTCAAATCACCCAAGCAAATGATGAATTTTGAAAATGAGAAGGAAGATTCTTACATTTTGGAGTTTATCCTTCCAAAAGGGCATACTACAACCCCAATATTGAAGGCCAAGGATCTTAAGGATCGATGTCCATTTAGTGGCTGTTTAAGATTCTCACCATTTCCAAATGAGCCCACACGAAAGTTTGATGCAAAATTGGGCAAGCAGTTCAAGTCTTCAAAGTGGCGTGATAGTACATTCCTCATCATGCCCTCACATTTGCCCAACGCTCCTCGAAGATGTATTGATCAAAAGTTGGGCCGGCGTTTCAAATCCTCCAAGTGGAGACATAAATAATTATCAACAAGGTATCTTGATAAAGTCTGAGTAGTCAAGATAACTGAGTCGCCCCGCGATGTTAAACGAGGAGCTTCTTGGGAGGCAACCCAAGGTATTTTGTTGTTTGTATTCGTATTATGTGATTGACATTAGATCTTTGCACCCATGGTGCCACAAGTATATTTCTGACTCTCTTGTTTTAGTTTGACGCATTGGGGACTTTGCATGATTTTACGTTGAGGGTGGGGCTACTTGTTGGTGTTGATGTCCTCCTGGGTTTTTTATTGTCGTGCCTCTTTTCCCCGGAGTCGTGTTCCTAGTAGAGTCGGCATATTTAGGCGTATCATATTTTGTTTTGTGAATATTTTGTTTAACTAGGAGAAAATAAGTATCTGGGGCAGTTGACATATTTTTGTTGATTTTTTGAACACCTCTCCAATAATCTATCTTATAACTGTGTGACATACATTCATGTGTGACCACTGTGCATCTTGTTGTGGCATTAGTACTAGTGACATGATAATCACTGCTAACAATTACATGAACTGAATAGGTAATAGCTTGTGATGTACCTGTGTGCCATGTGTGTGAGAGATTTTACTGAGCTCCCTTTGTACTGCCGAATCCAAAACTTGCCCGGTTCATCTTACCTTAGTTGAAAGGTAGGGGTTAGGAAAGGATCATAGGCCGTTTTTGAATTTAAGTCACTATTAGCCTAAATGATATTCCCGTAATGCATGATATCCCTTGATCACTGTTTGAGCCTGAATTGATCAGTTTCTTTCTATGATACCTATCACCTTCCCTTTTTTTGATCATAATGAACCTGTTTTAGCCCTGGTCCTCCCTGGACACTGTGCACCTTGACATAGGCAGACAACCTAAGTTGAGGGTAGCTATCATAGGGGTGCGTGATGTAAATTGGGTATGAAGAAGGGTAAAGTATAAGAAAAAGAATAAGTGAAAAAGAAATAGAAAATTAGGTGTTGGTGAAAAAGAGCAAGAAAAGAAGTTTGTTTGAATAAAAAGAAAAACTACACCCATTCTAAATGTGTGGTAAAGAGAAAAAGAAAAGAAAAGAAAAAGAGGTTAATAAGTGGACCCTACAAGTTAAGGTAGTGCCAAGGAGGTTAGTCACTCTAAATGCCATCTAATATTATACCAACCCTTAGCCTACGTTACAAGCCTAAGAAAGTCCTATAGTGATCTTAGCTTACCTGTCTAGACACTTTAGTAATGAAGATAAGGGAAAATTCTTTGTTGTGAGGGCACACTAGTATGTTGCTAGGTGACTTACTTGTTTGGGTAGTGTCATATTGATATAAGCATGATTGTTGGTACTTAGTTGATGCCATGGCTGGAATCCTTTGTGTTACATTGCTGCTTTTCAATAAGATACACAGTAGTTTAAATTGGTTGACCTTGGAGGTGGTAACTGCGTTTTGAGCTAAAATGGTTGTTGACTGCTGAATATTCTTTGTATTCTCTTAGTTAGTTTGTTGCTTGAGGACAATCAATTGTTTTAAGTTGAGGGTGTTGATGTGTGAGCAAAAACTAGCACATTTAATGCTTTTTAGCTCAAAATAATTGCGAAGTCTTAAGCAACTTTTGTTGTTGTTTTGATTGTTTTATTTTTTTAATGCAGATACAAGTGATCGGGGAGGAAACCAAAGAAAATAAGAATAAATCAGCTGAAATATAGTGCAAATGAGCTATACTGAAGTTGACACCATTTCTGAAGTGCCGTCAGACATATGATAGGCTGTCAAAGTTGCCGTCAAACTTAGACAAAACTTGAGGAATTGAGATAAAATGTGACGATATTTCGGAAGCGCCGTCAAGCATGAGACGGGCTGTCAAAGTGGTCATCAACCGGAGGCAGATTATGCTAATTTCCAGTAAAGATGTGATGACATTTTTCATGGGCCGTCACATATTTGACACACCGTCAGATTTGCCATCAGAAAAATTAGAAGATAGTAATTCACTGGAGACTTTGACGGCATCTTACACACGCTGTCATACTTATGACGCACCGTCAAGAATGCCGTCACCCATCCCGAAGAAAAACTTAAATTTTAATTTTATTTCCTTATTTAGGGTTGACTATTTAAAGACCTATAGGAGGGTTTTCTAATATTATTATTCCACAGAAGGGGAGAGAGATGCACTTGAGTTTTTGGTGAGACAACACATTGATATTTTCTCTCTCTAATTTTCTTGGCTTGAAGAGGAAAATACTTTGAAGAGATTAATATCATTACTTTGTAATTTCCTTTGTGATCTAATCTGCGATTCACTAGTTATTATTCATCTCTGTAAGTTTATCTTTCAAATAATGAATTCAATTATGTGTTTCGTTCGTTACATCATGAGTGTCTAAATTCCATTAACCTGGATTATGGGATCTAGGGTTAGGTCATGATAAGGTGTTAAATACTCAAGGTTTAATAGGTGTTAGGATTTCTTGATAATTCTGAGACTATAATTTATGTCTGTTGGTTGCAAACAATAGGCGTGCCTACTTTGGTTTGCTTGAGAAAGAAATCATAAACAGTAGGAAGTGAGTTATCAACAGGGACTCAGAAAGGCTTCGTTTAATAATCAGCACTGTAACAAGGTTGATTAACCTAAGGTAAAATCTGTGTAGCGATAAGAGATTCCCTAAGTTTGAGAGGATTAGGGAATTAGACGTTTGAATAGGTCGAGAGACATTTGAGCATACCATCGATAAAGATAGCTTATCATCCTAACTACCGTGAGAACCTTGAGTAAATTTTAGTATATGTCATGTACCGTAATACCTAGTGAACATAATCTTGGTTATTTCATAAACTCTTGATTACAAACTGAAACCAAGGTGACCAACAATTACTTGTTAAACTCAAAACCCCATTTATCTTTTTGTGCCAGTTGTTTGAATTTGACTTGTAGCTTTAGGTTCAAACTAGTTTAATCGCCACTCACATTGTTCCTTGTGGATTCGACCCCGACTCCAAAGTTGGGTAAATATATTGACGACGATCGCTTACACCCATTCAAGAGTTTAATTTGAGCGTTATCAATCCACAGGTCCACTTGCGGAATTTTCTTGAAATTAGTGACACCTTTATTCCTACGGGGGTGAATGCAGATTATGTAATGAAGACATTATTCCCCTTTTCACTGCTGGGGGAACAAAAAAGTGGTTGAATGCGGAGCCAAAAAATTCAATCACATCATAGGATAACATGACTCAAAAATTCCTTATCCTGTTTTTCCCACCTGGTAAGACTGCTAGACTTCTTAGTGAGATAGTGTGCTTCAAGCAGAAGCCATACGAGAATCTATACCATGCTTGGGAGCGCTAAAGGCACTTCTTCGGGACTATCCACACCATCAACAGTCCAATGAAATACTTGCTCATACTTTTGTAGAGGCTCTTGACCACAATACAAAAATTTTGTTAGATTCAGCTGTAGGTGGTCAAGATCTTGAGAGATGACTTATGATGAGTTGTACACTTTATTAAACCGCATAGCTCAAGGAAATCCAGAATGGCATTCATATTCGAGGAATGCTACAAAAAGAGTTGCAGATGTATTAGAGGTTGACCATTTCACTGCCATATCTGCTCAGATCTCTGCATTGCAAAATTAAATAAGCAGTCTTAAGTTGGGAGTAGCATAGCCTATAACCACAGTTAATGCAATCCAACAAGTTGCAGGTTGGTGTGAAGTTTACTGTAATAATGGCCATTCAGCAACTATGTGTGCTGCAAATCCAGAATCGATAATGTATGTGGGTAATGTTAAAAGGCCTAATTATGGTAATGCTTACAACATGAAGTGGCAGACTCAGCCACCAATTCAGACATGGAACACCCGACAGCAATAGGCTCCACCAAATTAGTCAACTAGCAACATGGAAGAAATGATGAAATAACTCTTAGCTAGTCAAGCACAAATAGCTGCGGATATGAAAAGTCAACAGGCAGAATTAAAGAATCAGCAAGCAGCCATAAGAAGCTTAGAGTTGCAGTTGGGGCAGGTAAAATAGACACTAAATACCAGGCCTCAAGGTGGTTTGCCAGCATATACTAAAAATCTAAAACAAGTAATGCCAATTACTTTGGGGAGTGGTAAATAACTCAACGAAGAACCTCCAGAGGCAACTAAGGAGGTAGATGCAGATTTGACTCCCCCATAGGTATCCAAAAAAGTAGCTGAAAATTTGAGGAAGTCTGAGTATTCAAAAGAAAAAATAACTGTAGAAGTGGAAAAGTAGATGCCGCAACGTCCTTTCCCACACAAAAACAGAAAAGCAAAGGAGGATGTATGTTTTAAGAAGTTCTTTGACACATTCAGAGAGCTTCACATTAACCTTCCTATGTTAGATATTTTGCAGGGTATACCAAAGTATGCTAAGTACTTGAGGGATGTGGTTGCAAATAAGGTAAAACTGCCGGATATGGAGGCGGTTGCACTCATTGAGGAGTGTAGCTTGGTGATAACATAGAATATTCCTAAGAAGCTTAAGTACCCAGGGAAGTTCACTCTCTCCATTCAGATTGGGAATAGTGAGATGGTCCATGCCTTAAGTGATTTAAGGACAAGTGTCAACTTGATGCCCCTATCTTTGTTCAATATACTGGGTTTAGGTAAGACTAGACTGAGTTTAGTGCTACGGAAGTTGGCAAATAGAAGCATAGCCCATCCCAAATGAGTGATAGAGGATGTCCTCATAAAGGTTGGTAAATTCATTATTCCTGCTAACTTTATTGTTCTAAATTTTAAGGCAGATGAACAGGTACTAATAATTTTGAGGCGTCCATTCTTAGCAATCGGAGGAGCTTTGATTGATGTTAGAGAAGGTACACTCACTATGAGGTTGGAGGATGAAGAGGCGATTTTCAAAGTATACAAACCACTAAACACACTAATCTACTATAAGGATTTATGTATGATTACTGTTATTGCTGGTGATAAGTGTGGGGCATTTAGTCCGCCAAAGACCTATTCGGACACCCTCATTGAGCCACCTAAGCTAAAGCCACCACAGCCCAACATGATGCAAGTGGATGAGCTTGAAAAGGCTAAAGTTGAGAATATTGTTGACCTTAAGAGTGCGCATTCAAGAGGTCAGAAACGAATAAGAAGATGGCCTCCAAGTATGAGGAAAAGGATGAAGGAATTTGGCTAAGCCGTAAGTTGGGTCGTTCCGCGACACTAAATCAGGCGCTGCTTGGGAGGAAACCCAAGTTAAGTAGGTATGTTTTATTTTTTATTTTTTATTTTTTACTTTATGTAGTTTTTGTTTTTGATTGAGTCACAAATTGATGAAAAGTCTGAGTACCAAAAACTTGAGCTAAGGAACATGGAAAAGAATAAGTGTGGGGTTCCCAGACCCTCTTGGTATTTAAAAGATGCTACTATCTTGGCCTACACGCCTTAGAGAGTATTTCCATCTGTTGATGATAGGCGAATTTACACGCCTAAATTGCTATATTTTACCCATATTTTAGCGATGTTTTGAGGACAAAATATATAATTCATGCACTTTTAGTCCTTTTTCCTGTAAGTGAGCTAACGAATATGATTAGCAAGTTTTCAGGTATAAATGATGCAGAATTCAGCATTTTATGGATAACTTGACGCCAAAGAAAGCTTCACGAAAGGAGGAAAGCAAAGCTTAGACGCCAAGGACCAAAAGTGGCGTATGGAAAATCTGTCCCGGACAAAAACAACAATTCTGAAGACTTTGGGGACTAGCAGTAACTTATTAGGATAATGATACCTTAACCTAGTAGGATTGGGTTAAGTAATTCATTAGCTTAGTAGGAATAGGATATGGGTATTATAAATACCCTATTTTGCTAGAGATTTTAATAATTCTCATTTTACTTTTAATTCATTCTTCTATTATTGATTCCTCTACTCTTCCAACCATTCTAATAATTCTACTTTTTATTCTTCTTCTATTCATCTATTCAATTCTTAATTTCCGCAACAAGAGAAACGTTACTTTGCAAAGAAGTCACGCCTAATGCCTACCACACCTTACTACACGAGATCTTTATTGTGGTATAATAATAATGTTTATTGTGATTTCCTTCGCACTCATGGGTAACTAAACTTCTCTGTTGGGGTTATGGAAGCCTTATGAGATACTATCTATTGCTATGAGTTTGTGAATTCGTGACACGTGTGTTGCTTATATCATTATTCTCTTCATTTTAATGCAAATTCTTGTGGCTGCAGACGCATAGAATACGCCAGTATAACATTAACTTGTTCGAAAGAAAGGTTATATATCTGGAAAAGAGATAATGTCAAGGTAATAGGGTCCCATCCCCTATTAAAAAGTTAGTACCGTAACTGGATTAACCTCTTGGAGAATTTGTACCGCTAGATACGCTTTAAGCTTGAAAGAGTTAAAGTGAAATAGTCCTTGTTTAGGTCGAAAGACGCTTGGATTTACCATCGAATACAATTCTCTATAAGCATACGCATGTCTGAATTCCGCACAACTCATAGCCAATAGAGACGCACAACTCATAAGGTGGACATAACCCCAACTTCTCAATTCTCATTGTTTTACATCCTACTAAACATTCTTTCTTTTTGCTTTGCTATTTTCCGTTTTTACTTTAATAGTTTGGTTACATTACTTGCACAATAAAACTCCCCCCTTTTTACGAGACTTGCACTAAAAGTCTAGTAATCTTTGCTTACTTGTTGACTAAGCTATTCCTTGTGGGATCGATACCCAACCCAGTTGGGTTCTATATTTGACAAACAACCGCTTTACACTCCGACGAGAGCTGTAGATTGAGCGTTATCATCTGTACTTTTAATTTATACTTTGGGGACAAAGTAGATTTTTAAGTGTGGGGTGGGGGAATTCCCATTTTAGGGTAAATTTTAAATTTTTAGGTTAGGAATAAGTGATATACTCTTCTTGGTACTATAGTTGATTGAATGGTAAAAGTGTTTGTAGGAAAAAAAAGCATGTTGATTGTGTGAATGTCTACTTTTGAGACTCCTAGGCTTATGTTTATGACTCTTGTACTTGTTGTCTTAAATTTAAATTCATGCTATTGTTTGGTTAAGAGTCTATGATGATCCTATTGAGTTGAGCATGTTCCATGTATGTGTAAAGTGTTGTATATTTCCTTGTTGCATGTGATATCTAGAACTTGTTCGGTGTATGTGCAAAGCGAAATAAAGAGTGTGGGTTTAGGAAATAATAGAGGCATTTCTTTGATAGCCTTGTTTTAGACCTTCTTTTTGAGCTACCCGTGGGCATAATCCTAGTAAGCCTCGTTGATTCTTAAGCTTTTTCTTTGACAACCTCATATGTATCTTAATCCCTTCTTTGAGAGACCTTAATTTGATTCAAAGCTCCAAGGCACTTTATTGAAAAATTAGTTGTGGTAAGGAGTTTGATAAATAAGAAGAAGAAGAAAAAAAAATTGAAAGTGAAGCCCCCAAAGTGAGAGTTATTGGTGCTCAAAAGAATTGTTATGTGTGGTTGTGGGGAGTTGAGTAATGAGAAGAATAAAAATTTGTTCAAATTGAATGAGTTGTGCACAAAATACTCCCACCATAGTGTTTGTAAATGAGCTTAATAAGATTGGGTGAAAACAAAAAATAGGGTAGACAAAAGTGGTGTAATCTGGTTGATAGAGTTGAGTTGAATGATAAAGTGATGTATTACAACGCTTATGGAAGATAGTCACTATTCAGCTAAAATAGTTTCTAACCATCCCTTAGCCTATATTACAACCCTCGAATACCTATTTGATCCTACGCTTAGCATTCTCATATTAGTGGAGCACTACACTAAGGGCAAGCCTATGGTTCATTATGTGTAACTTGTGAATTCCTTGTGACAGTGAGCGTAATTTGATTCTTGTACCCATCATGTTATAAAATGCTTTTATATGAGTGATTATGGGTAACTCTCTTGTTGTGAGGGGCACATGTTTGATAAATTTGAGGGATTTGTATGATTCATTGATTTAGGCAATATGCATAAGTTTTCCACTTAAGTGAGTCAATTCTTGAGGCTAGGATATTTTGGAGTAGTGTTCATGAGCTTTCAGTTGTACAAATAACATGCTTAGTGTAGAAACTTGCATTCTGTGTAGTCATTATAGTAATAGCTTGAGTGTCTTGCATTTAGTAGAAGTGTAGAGTCTCCTTAGCTTATGATGCTTAGAGTAAAGAGTTGTTCGAGGACAAACAAGGCTTTAAGTGTGGGGTGGTAATGTTGGGTGTATTTATGCACTCTAGTGTTACTATTTTAGCTTGTATAGTTTTGTTTTGAGGATAACTTCTGTGCTTATTGTGTTAATTATGATATAAAGAAGCATATAAGTGTTCAAGGACGTGATGACAATGGTTAAAAGTGTTTTCCAACAAGTTTGTACTTAATTGAGTCATTTAGAGTTCAATCGAGATAACTAGTTTTACTAGCTTAAGCTAGGTATGTGTCTAGTTGGTTTCATGGAATTCTAGTGAGTTTAATGAGTTTTAAATGGTTTAAATGTGTGATTATATGTGGAACAACTTGTTGTCGATGTGCAAAGTTCAATTTGATTAAGTGTAGAGGTGGTACAATAAGTTAAAGACCAACATGAACTAGCCTAGTCATAACTCTTGTTTTGATTAATCATTATGGATATTGTGTTGTTATGATCTCTAATCCTTGGTGTGTGATTATGTAGAAAGCTTTGCAATCTGAATATGGTGATATATTGATGATATAAAGGTTGAAAATCCATTGGAAATACACCACAAATCAAGGAAAGAAAGATTGGATGATAAAGACTTAACCCAAATTTTGATGACAAGTTCTAGTGGCTGCCCACGATAAGCATGTGCAGCCCCCTCTATTACGGTGCACTATAGAGCGCATAGACCCCTCTATTGCGGTGCACTAGAGCCAGTGCAACCCCCATTAGTGCGGTGCACTATAGGAGTCGGTTCCCCCTCTACTCCCATGCTCAAATTATTGGAATTCTTCTGCTCCTACATGGCTTGTGTAATGACCCTTACAGTCATTTTCCTGTATTTTCATATATTCTCGGTATCCAAAGATTTTATATAACTACCCCAAATTATTATGACTTGTTGGGGCTGATAGTTCGGTTCCCAGACAGTTCGTTGAATTAATTTTAATGATATCTAATATATTGTGGATTATTTAATTAAATTTGGCATTTGGTAGAAATATAACTTAGTAACCTTCTAGAATATTTTTGATATAAGTAAAATTCTTTAAGTGATTATATACTTATATTACTTTATAATAGATTTTTATGATTTATTAATATTATAAGTGGAGATAGTAAATTTAGAAATGTTAAAATATTATTATTATATAATAGAGGTTTTATAGAAATAATTTTCTATTAATTATGGTATATTCAAAATATTATAATTATTTTACCATGAATTTATACAATATCCGAATATGTACGCAGTGTAGAAAAACTATTTGGTGTGGCCACCACCACCACACACGTCGAAATGGGAAAGGGCGGACCACTTTTAGATGGCTGCCACTTGCCTACAAATTTTTGGCCTAACATTACTTATATATATTTAGTAGCTTTGACTTTTTAAAGTGGAAAGAAATGTGAATTTTTTTTCGGTAAGCATATATAGATAGATGCACGTATGTCTATGTTCTTCTATAGTTGGGGGCCTTCTCATTTTTTTTAATTGGTTTGAGTTCTTGGTTAGCCTTATAAAGATACATATGAGTTAAGGAGCGTTGTGTAAAATAATTTTCTTGATATTATTTAAGTTTGGGTTCTAGTAGCGCTATTTTGAGGCTTCGCGGAAAGGCTTTTTAGCGTTGGCATCCAGGTAGGCTAGGCTTACCCTACCTTTAGATTGAGCTTATTTACTGAAATTGTAAACTATTATGCTAGCTTTGGATAAGTTCTTGTAGATGCGTATTATTTGATATATATATATATATATATATATATATATATAAACTGTCTTATTTTTCTGGATTAGGACCCCGTTCTAGTAGATTTTGGTATTTTGTCTTTCGATATAATATAACATCTATCTACTCTTGTTAGTCTTTTTCACTCGATACTGCTTGTGTATTTTGGGCATATTTTAGATTTTTGTCTAGTACTCTGGGTACCTTTTAGTAGTGGCTCTAGTACTGACCTTATCAGGTTTTGGGAGAGATTCGTTTGTATATTTGTTCCTTTTTCCTCCTCTCATTTTGATATATTATATATGCTCTCTTCTTAGTTTTCACTTATTATTGTTATTGTTATCATTATACGTGATCTTTTATTTGGTCTCTGCCTGTTAGCCCGTTACCTATCTTTCTGGACTATGGCTTGGCTTGCCTACTGGTGGGTTAAAGTAGGTGCCATCACGACTTGAGAAATCGGGTCATGACAGCTTGGTATCAGAGCTTAGGTCTCACTGGTATTGTTAGTACTAGAGCCAATGTTTAGTAGAGTCTCGCGGATCGGCACAAAGACGTCTACATCCTATCTTCGGGAGGCTACAGAGCATTTTTAGGGAACAATCTCATTTTCTTGATCCATTCTCGTGTGTTTGGTCTGAGTTGGTTGTAATTTTTACTGGTTCACTCTTTAAGCAGGATGGCTAGGATGCGAGGTTTGAGAGCTGGGGATCGGGACCCCAGGTCCACTTCTAGAGTTCCAGCTTGGGGTCGAGGTCGACCCAAATATCGGGGGAAAGATAGAGTATCAACCCTTGTTTGAGATCAGTCCAGGTATCCATTACCTGATCCTGTCACAACTCCTGAGATTGAGAGAGCTCCACGTATTCCGCCACATCAGTAGGTAGGCCAGGGGGCAGCCCAGGCTACACCCGGCTTTATATCCTCTTTGGTTCATCGAAATGTATTGGTACAGTTATTGTGGTTAGTTGGCAGTCCACCGACCGAAGGAGCTCAACCAGCAGCATAGAGTAGAGTTGATTTAGGAGCACAGCCTGCGGCAGCGGTACCTAGGGTAGAGGTTCCGTCAGCACCAGTAGTCCCCCAGCCGGTAGTAGCCCAGCCATTTATGTCTTTAGAGGAGTAGAAGATGCTGAGCCAATTTTTTAGATTGACTCTACCCAAGTTTGCTGGGACCTAGGATAGGATGCTAATGAGTTTCTATTCGATTGCGAGGAGCAGTTGCGAAATTTGGGGTTGGTTGAGGCGCAAGGAGTGGACTTTGTTGCTTATCAGTTCGACACGGCAGCGAGGAGGTGGTGGAAAGGCTATCTTGATTCTAGGCCAGCTAGATCTCCACCAATGACTTGGATTCAGTTCTCTGAGGTTTTCTTAGGGAAGTGTATGCCTCACACGTACGCGCTATCTTCAGGATGAGTTTACAGTAGTCAGACAGGGTTCTATGACTGTGGCTGCGTATGAGGCGAGATTTTAAGAGTTATGTAACGCCCTGAAATCTAATCCCGAGACGTCACGCGGTGCTCAAGGCTACGAGTATCCCCAAGCTAACCCTTTGAGCCTGCTACTAGATCTGAATCTTACTTTAAGATAATCTAGTCAAGAATTAATGTTGTATCATACCAAAACTGAACTGAATAAATCGAATATACCATATAAATAGTAAATACTGAAAGTCTGTAAATAAACCCATAGTCCGACAAGCCTCCACTACTAAAGAACTAGAGATCCATTGGGATAGACCCCCAACTGACTCAGACTAAACTGAAAACAATAACTCAAATACTATGAAAGCTGGAAATCTGAAGAAGTAGACCCTCGAATCATGAGGACTCACCGATTATGAGAGCGTAGATAGAGATGTTCGAACTACTCACGTTGCTGATACTGAGCACCTGAACCTACATTATAAGACAATGTAGCACATAGACATATATGTGGATCAACACTTTGAGGATGTACTGAGTATATGGGGGTGTAATGCATAAGTAAGACATAATCATAATTAGAAAGTAAATGCATGCTGGATGTATATGACTCACATAAGCTTGATTATCTAAAATACCGAAATATAAAATCATGTATAACAAATCATACTTGTAAATCTAGTGAGTCATAACACTTAGTCTTATAAAAGCTTTTCTATCATTCTTTTCTTTCGAAACTTAGAAGCTTTGGGAGATTTGGAAATCTTGGAACTTTGGGACTTAGGGAGTTTCTTCTAACCGACATAAACCATGTGAGCTGACATGGAGTCCAACATCTTGCCCACGTTGGGGAGAGCTGTTCTATCCTTACAATCAAAATAGAACCTTAACTTAAGTAATAACTATCTTAGCCCACTATGGGCAAATCAGAAACCTACGGTGGCACGTAGTTATGGGGCATGAGACCTTGAAATCATACCCAACTCGGTGCTAAATACTACTCCCATACTTATTACTTAGAACTTTTAGGAAATCCACCTTAAAACAGCACAAAGGGTTTATAATGAAAACCAATTATATTTCTCTTTGCTTTAAATAATAAACTGTATGAATAATGTGGATTTCTATCTTTACTTGGATCAATAGATCAACTTTCTTTATCAAAATCTAAAAATAACTAATCATGGGATGCTTAAAACATAGTCATTCTTGAAATGTCAACATACAAACTAGGGCTTAATGACCCATGCTTCAATTTCATGTCAAACACTATAAGGTTCATGCTTGATAATACAAATATTCATAATTAAACTTAAAATCTGGAAAATATGATCATACACATTAATTCTTCGAAAGTAGATATGTAATTCAATATCCAAATCACTTAAAATCTCAAAATCATTCAATTAACAACATTGGGTATAAATTCTAACTTAAATTTCATGGGAAATCATACAAAACTCAACAATTTGTAATTTAAAGTAAGTTTTTGGGCACAAGGAGAAAAGATTTATCCTTGTTCGAAACCCCACATGCCTTGGATGATGAACTAGATGAACAAGTTTGCTTTTGAGACCCTATTTGTGCTCTTGAATGATGGTTCTAGGAATTCTTGTGTTGGGAATCTTGAATCTTAAATTAATTTGGAAAAAGAGTGATGGAATCTTGAGATTCTTGAGGTTGATTGTTGAAGTTTAGGGTTTTGGTTGAGAGAAATTTTGAGGAATATATCATAAAATGCATGCAATAGACTTAAATCTTGTGTTTGAACGGTTTTGGGGGCTAGGAAAATGTCTAAAATACCCTCTTTAAACTCCTAAACGAAACTGGAAAAATGTAACTGGGTCCCGATTTAATGGGCCACAACGATGCGCCACTATCACGGTGGCTCACTGGAAACTGACGAATAGGAAATTTGGGACCTCAGCGACGCGGAGCTATCGCATTGTTCCACTGGATTTTAACAATTAGGATATAGAACTTCAATGCGATGCGCCACCATATCGGTGTCCTATAGAAATGCTATTTTATCCTTCGGCGCGACGCGCCACTATAGCGTTGGACTACTGGAATTCAACAATTGGGAAAATCGACCTCTCCGCGATGCACTAATATCGCGGAGGTCCACTGGAAATTGACAAATGGGAATTTGGACCTCATCGCGATGCGCCAACATCGTGGTGGTCCACTGGAAAGTGATAATTATAAAATTTTCCTTCACTGCGACGCGGTGTCTGTCCAGTTGACACACTGTCAACTTAAAAATGCTCTAACTTCTTCACCGAGTGTCGGATTTGGGCAAATTTGGTATCGATGGAAATATTATTCAATTTCTCACACAATGAAAAGTCGAAATATAGAAAATTTTATATGAAACAAATATTATTCATTTTGGAAGATATCCCTTAACATTCTAAGAATGAATTTAAGCTAGAAAAAGTTTGGGGTATTACAAGTTAGCCAGGCACGCCACTATCATTCTGCCTAGGGAGTGTGAGCGAATTCGATGCTTCGTCAGGAGATTGAGATTATCATTTCGTAGGAGAGAATTCGATGCTTTGTCAGGGGATTGAGATTATCACTTCGTAGGGCTACACAAAGTTTGGTGACTTCAGGAAAGTCTTTTTCTAAGATAGTTGAGCATGTTTATTCTATAGAAAAGATGGATCATGAGGCCTAAAAGGGCAGTAATAAGAGACCACGTTACCAGGGAAACTACAACGATTCACAGTTCACAGGAGAATTTTACGATAGGTAACCCCAGCAGCAACCTTCTCGACATCAGGGTCAACTTGGTTAGCCAGTCCAGGCAATGCTTCAGCTATCAGATAGATGTCAGTCTAATTTTAGCAGTTCCAGTGGTCAGAGAAGTAGCCAGTCGCAGAGGGGTATTCAGTCAGGATCATCGAGTCAAGGTGTCCATTTCGAATTCACTAGATCTTCCAGATAGAGCAGGGTGCCCGAGGCATGTTATGACTGCGAGGTTGTTGGTCACTTCGCCCGTAGATTTCCTCAGTGTAGGATGGTTGAGCCTTCAGTTTTGACTGCACAACCGATTAGGTCAGTGCCGTCGTTAGGTAGCGGTGATGTGCAGATTCGTGGGGATAATCCTCAGAGTTCTAGAGGTGGTCATATAGGCACCCAATCCAGTGGTGGACATGGTCATTTGTATGCTGTACTAGGTATATCTGAGGCTGAGGCTGAGGATGCTTTGATCACAGGTAAGATTGTCGTATGCCATCAACCAGTTTCTGCTTTGTTTGATCCCTATTCCACATTCTCATAAGTTTATGCTTATTTGCATCGCGGTTGGATTCATGTTCGATGTCTTTATCTGTGCCATTGCATATAGCTATCCCTCGGGTATTTTCATATGTTTTACTTTCGCGGACGAAAGTCCTTTTAGTAGTGGATATTGTAATGACCCTTACGATCATTTTCCTGTATTTTCATAGATTCTCGGTATCCAGAGATTTTATATAATTACCCTAAATTATTATGACTTGCTAGGACGGATAATTCGGTTCCTAGGCAGTTCGTTGAATTAATTTTAATGATATCTAATATATTGTGAATTATTTAATTTAATTTGGCATTTAGTAAAAATATAATTTAGTACCCTTCTAGATTATTTTCGATGTAGGTAAAATTCTTTAAGTGATGATATATTTATATTACTTTATAACAATTTTTTATGATTTATTAATATTTTAAGTGGAGATAGTAAATTTAGAAATATTAAAATATCATTATTATTATTATATAATAGAGGTTTTATTAGAAATATTTTTCTATTAATTATGGTATATTCAAAATATTATAATTATTTTACCATGAATTTATACAATACCCGAATATGTACGCAGTGTAGAAAAACTGGTGTGGCCACCGCCACCACACACGTGGAAATGGGAAAGGGTGAACCACTTTTGGATAGCTGCCACTTGCCTACAAATTTTTGGCCTAACATTACTTATATATATTTAGTAGCTTTGAATTTTTAAAGTGCAAAGAAATGTGAAATTTTTTCCAGTAAGAATATATTTATATTTATATTTTATATATTATATAGAAAGATGAACATTAGGACGATCAAGGAAAAATATGTAATTATATTCACTATCAAGGGCAAAGTGTATTTATATCAAAAAAAAAAAAATCTACTGCTACCAACAAATTTTTACCTTCCCACCAACAAACTAAAAGTAAGTCTAGAAACATTTATTGTACTCCATCAAATCTTCTTCTTCTTTTTCTTGGCTTGGTAACAATTGATGATGAAATTTGCCAATCTTTAGCAGTATCTTACCGTTTGTTATTGTTGTTGTTGTTATTATTATTATATTTATATACTTTTTAATAGTTTTAAACGAAGTCTCCTTAGTAATGCCTTTCTATCAAATTCTTATTTCAACATAAAATGCATGTGTCTACTTTTATTTTTTTGGTTTTCCATTTGCAATTTCTCTTTATTTGCTTTAAATTGTCACAATTTAATATATATATTTTTTGTAATCAATTCTTTTATCTTTTATTTGATTAGTGCTTTATAACATTATCATTATTAATGGGGCAACTCTCAAGGAAGGCTTTAGTGTCATGGGAGAAACTATGCTACCCAAGGGCTGCAGGTGGATTGAATGTGATAAATATCAAGATATGGAATAAAGCAGCAGTCATGAAGCAATTATGGGAAATATCAATCAAGAAGGACTCATTATGGATAAAGTGGGTGCACAACTACTACATAAAACACAGAAATCTGGAAGATCTGGCCTTACCCAAGACTGCAGCTTGGGTAATCAGGAAAATTTTGGGATGCCGAGACACTTTGATGCAGATGAACTCATTACAAGGACTATTTGCTCATAGATTAGCTGAACTACAGATGGGAGGGTCTTACCAGATAAAGAAAGCTTATGGAAGGCTACTACCTGAGCTCCCAAGAGTCTCCTGGAAAACAATAGTGTTGCAGCCAATGGTTCACCCTAGACATCACTTTAACTTATGCCTGGCCCTACAACAAAGACTTGCCACAGTGACTCGGCTCCAAATATTTGGCATACAGGTACTTATGGATTGTATATTCTGTGCAGGTACTATTGAAAGCTTCACCCACCTTTACTTTAAATGCGCATATACTAAAGGTCTACGGAGTAGAATAGTGCAGTGGATGGGCTTCGATTATGTTATAGGGTCTTGGGAATCAGAAATACAATGGATCAACCAAATGGCAAAACAAAAATCTACAGTAGCAAACATCACCTGTTGTGTATTTGTCATGGTAGTATTTTGCATTTGGCGTGAAAGGAACTCTGCTAGGTTTCAAGGAAGCTGTTTTAGAGTGGATGCAGTTTGCAGAGAGGTGGCCATACACATTTACATAAGAAGGAGATGATTAAGCAAATGGCAGCCACAGTTGCAAAGACTAAATTGTTTCCCTTAATAGTGTTGTTAGGAGAATAATGATCATTGTTCAGCTTTAGAGAAATTAGTGAGAGGCAAGGGTCTGCTTGAGCCTGGTTTTGTATTACAAATTTTTTTAATTAATAAAAGCTTGCTTTTAATAAAAAAAAATCATGTTGAATTTCATTTTTTTGCCAAAAAATCCACAAAGATATTTTCTTCTATTTAAAATTTATTTATTTTGAAAATAATTTGAAACATTGTAAAGTTTTTTCATATATCATAAATTTGATGTCTAATCAAAACGATATGCAAATACTAACATATGTTCCATAAAAGATAAAAAAGTGAAATTTATTTTGGCCGCATATTTAATTGCATAAAGAAACTATTGCTATATTATAGTAAAATAATAATAATAAAAACACTCATAAATTTGAATAAGCGTTTATCTATTAAATACAATAAACAATTTCTCCATAATTTCAAAACTTCACATGATACATATCATTACGAAAATTTATAATACATATAATTTATGAAAATGTAATTATTTACTAATCACCTGTTAAAATTATTTAAAACAATTTATACAAAATGTATATTAAATATCTCGTGTTAAATTAATACAATATATATCATGTTAACTTTTGTTAATTCTTTTGATTCTCTATATTTGAGGTAGTAAATTTCTCATTAGGTAGATAAATCACTTTAAAAAATATTTTTTTGTTTATTATATTAAATTGATCTCCTATTTCTGATATATAAGACAAGATATAAAGACAATTCTTTAACATTGTGATTCATTAAAACCTTAATTCAATAGGCCCCTTTTTGTTTGTTAAACACCCATAAAGTGAATTTATTGTATTTAAAATCAATTTATTTATGGATTAATATTATTTATTGCTTAGTATGATTCTATGAAAAAAGTTAATTACTATAATTTTAATCTATTCTCTTATATGATTTTTAAATAAACTAGAAAAAAAATATTAACATTCTTTATTTAATCTAAGAAAATATGTTTGACTTGATGATAAAATAAGAATTAGGGTATATGATATTTTAATATTAACTATGAAACTTAAATAAGTTGTAAGCTAATATTTGATTTTGTAAAAATAAGAAGTTATATTTTATTATATAGTGTGATTTTTTATTATATATTATAGAAGAGTCGGTAGCAAGGACGAGCAAGGGCAATTTCATCCAAAAACAAAAGTTTCATCTTGAAATGAATGTACATTATGCATCAAGAACAGTTAAATGACAAAAAACCCAACTAGCTTTTATATAATTACTGATGTTCCATCTACCACTCACATCACATCATCAAAATTCCTGCACAATGCTGAAAATATGGGCCCTTCCCCGTGCTACTCCAGTTATTAAAATACTCATACTTAATATTCAATTTCATTTTGCTTTCTTTTTATTTTATTTTGCTACTTTCAATTCAAGTAGATTAAGGGATCATTTAATACGTAGACTAAATTATTTCGAAATTGTAATTTTAGTTTTTAGACTATTTTATATCATATGTGAGGTGGTATAAAATAATTCAATATTTGATTGATAATATAAATTATCACATATCCATAATATATCTCACTTACCTCCTACCGAATGAACCCTAAGAGTATTCACTAAAAAAAAACATTTCCTCAGTTTCAATTTTGTGTTTTAGCTAGATTAAGTATGGAATGTAAAATAAAATTTTATGATCTTAAACTAAAAATTGTGTAAGATATTAAATGTCCTTTAAATTTTATTATTAATACATAATTAACCCATTAAATTTATCGGGGTATTTCATTTAGATTCTCAAACTATAAGTCCTTTTTTCAACTGAACAATTAATAATTTTTGTGTGTGTTCTCATCATCCATTAGGTAGTTAACATAACCGCATAAAATATGTCATCTTTTTTAATTATACGCATTCACCTCAATGAGTCTTAAAATTCATAAAATTTCAATTTGAGGCTGATAAGATTGAGCCTATATTTTAAATTTTATGGTGTTAAACATGTCATGCAGAATTTGAAAAAAAGATATCCAAAAATAAAAAATACTATTTTTTAAAAAAGAAAAATAATATACTTGAACGAAATGAGTAAAATAATTTTAAATAGAAATTATGCTTATTTAAAATTCATTTCATTTAAATATTAAAATCTAATTTATATGTGTAAACTAAAATAAATTTGATTTATTTTCAAACTTAACTTAATTAAAATTTGATAGAGAAAAAGTAAAATTTGGATCCAATTTACATGACTGACAATGCAATCATTTAACATTTATAATTAACCCAATTAAAGTTTTTTTTTGTGGTAACTTCCAAATTAAAGTTTTATCACTTTGAGTAGATTGCTTGAGTTTCTCAAATTACCAAATAATTCATTATACTGCTATACATTCTTTTGTCTTAGATAAGAAAAAGGACAAAATTTCTTTTTATAATAAATTTAATTGATATTTACTATAATGACAAATTTGAGTTTCCATAAGCTTTATGTTCATAGCAAAATGTAGTTTATACTTCAAATCTATCATAAAAGTTTTTTGGTCTAAAACTTTTTATTGTGATTTTGAATTAAGAGCAGTGTTTATTGATGTCAAAAGAATTATCAAGAAAATAATTTTAGTTGGATTTCATGTTTGAATCAGTAAAGAAAAATTTCGCGAATATTCATGAAAAATTTCATTATTTCAAGCTACTAAATTTTCTCTTCATGAATACTCGACTAGAGTAAAATAGAGTCTGTAAAGGAGAAGTAAAAGCAGAAAAAGAGATGAGATAGTCGATAAGACTAAATTTGATATTAGCTTTATATCATGTTTGGTTAATAATATAAATTTATCATAAATTCGTAAGATATCCCACCTTACACCTCCTACCAAATGACTCCTAAAAGTATCCACCGGGAAATAAATATTTTCTCAATTTCGATTTAACATTTTAACTAGATAAAACATGGAATGTAAAATGAGATTTTATGATCTTAAATTAAAAATTGTGTAAGGCATTAAATATCCTTTAAATTTTAAAATTAATACATAATTAACCCCTTCTAATAAGTGTTTCAGTTACACACTTTCAATTTAATTTAATAATTTTTTTGTGTGTGTTCTCATCATCCATTAGGTAGTTAAGCTACCGCATAAAACACGTCATCTTCTTTAATTATATGCACTTGCCTCAATAAGTCTTAAAATTCATAACATTTCAATTTGAGGTTGATATTATATGTTTTATAAAATATAATTTTTTGTTATAAAACATACTATAGAAAAAAATATATATTTCATAATTGCTAAAATAGAGAAATAAAGAATAATTATACTTTAATATAAGAAATATGTTTTAAAAAATCTAATAAGGAACAAAAAGATATTTGTAAAAAATTATTATATATAATCCAATTATAGTGATCTAAATGAAAATGATCATTAAATAATAAATGAGGACAAATATAATAACGTGTAGGAAAAGTAATAAACACACGTACCAATTCTATTGCATAAATTTTTGTTGTGAGGACTATCAGTCTTATCCTATTATCCCTTATATAGAAGTATAATATTAAAATTTTAAACTAAAAATTGTGTAAGGTATTAAATATCCTTTAAATTCTAAACTTAACATAATTAAACCCTTCTAATAAGTGTTTCAGTTACACACTTTCAGTTCAATTTAATATTTTTTTTGTGTGTATGTTCTCATCATCCATTAGGTAGTTAAGTTAACCACATAAAACATGTCATCTTCTTTAATTATATGCATTTCCCTTAATAAGTCTTAAAATTCATAACATTTCAGTTTAAGGTTGATATGTATAATTAAGGAGATAAAATATTTTAAATGATTAAGTTAACTATCTAATAGATGAATGAAAATATGTGTAAATATTTTTTTTTCAAAATTCGAATCAAAAGTGTGTCAGATTGAATTAATTTATTAGAAGTTGAGATTGAGCGTATATTTTATAATGTTAAACATGTCAAGCAAAATTTGAAAAAAAAAAAAAGATATGTAAAAATAAAATAGTCATTCTTTTAAAAAAAAATACTTGAATGGAATGAGGGGAATAATTTTAAATAGAAATTATATTTAATTTCAAATTCGTTTCATTTAAATATTAAGATTAAATTTATACTTCAAATTTATCGTACAATTTTTTTTATCTAATGCTTTTGTTTTTTATTTTGAATTTAAAGAATTGTTTATTGATGTCAGAAAAATTATCAAGTAAATAATTTTAATTCAATTTCATATTTACACCTAAAAATACTCATAGTAAATATATATAGATGCACGTATGTCTGTGTTCTTCTATATTTGGGGGCCTTCTAGTTTTATTTTTTTAAAATTGGTTAGAGTTCTTGGTTAGCCTTACAAAAATGCATATGAATTAAGGGACGTTGTGGAGAATATTTTTTTTTATATTTGTATTCAATTAGCCTTACACTTTTTTTAGGTTTACATTCTTTTATTTAGCATTCTATTAGATTATATCATGTATTCAACCTTTTATATCATGATTATGATGATGATTGGCTAAGAACCTCCTTTCCAGGGTTAAAACCAAGAACATGAGTACTATTGTTAAGGATTGATTTCGTTTAATTTGCTTATCATTATTGGTTGTTTGTTTGTTCTGGATTTAATTATTTTGAGGATTGATCACCCTTAGAATATATCAATTATCTACCTTTTTAATCTTGGGAGAAGGAATATGGAGATAGAATATGAGAATGAATAAAGTATGGTTTGTATTATTTTATGAAATAAGGAATTCAAATTAGCGACTAGGACAGGGATGTACTTAGATGCCTTACTTGATTCAAATGTAGGATGATAGCTTACAGAACTTAATTGGATTATTACACCCCCGCTCAATGATGTAGTTGTAATGTCCACATTAGACAAAAGGTTAGAGGTCGGGAGACCATGATCATGCAACTAACCCTACGAATCAACAACCAAGATAAGTAAGTTAACGAATGAAGTGAAATAATATAGTATGATTGTTCAAAGTGTTTTAAACCTGGGCTTTACTCCATTGATTGCTCTAAGACTTTTATTTTCCGCATTGTTCACTTTCCTTTAGTTTATAAATTATAAACTCTCTTTTGGTTACTCTTGCACCAGCTGAATCTAAATTATGAACTAGAATTGAATCATTGTTAGATCAAGTCCCTGTGGGATCGATATTCGGCTTTCTTGAAGGCTACTTTACTACTTTATAGACCACATACACTTGCGTGTGCGCTTGGGTATTGTCATTATGATGTCTTATATCATCGGTTCGGACTCTCAAGTTCCCGATCGCACTTAGACATTCCAGCGCATCAGCAGTAGCAGCAGTGGTGAGTCCTCATATTTCAAGGACCGATTATATTTATTTTAGTGTTTTCAGTTTAGAATTCAGTTGGAGTTAGTTGGGGCTTGTCCTATCAACTCTTATTCAGTCAGTTTTAGAGGCTTTCGGACACTTCAGACTGTCAGTCAGTTTGTCATTACTTTTATTTCTTTTCAGACCGTTGTTTTCTGGTAGTTGTTTTCATACTTATGATTCAGAAATGTTTTAGTATTTAAAACCTTATGGCGTATTCAGTTATTCCGCACATGTGTATTTTATCATTATTATTCAGTGCTCACAACAGGTACCAACTCATGAGTTAGCTTGTGGTTTTTCGTGATCGTAAGCACCATGTGGTGTCTAGGGTGTATTTTCGGGGCGTTACAATATTTTATCTGAAAAGTGCATTAAGTTTTCTTGATTTGACTTCTATAGTTAGTATGTCTTTGGATATGTCAGTATAGTTATTCTTTCTTGATCTCTTTGTTGATTATCATCATCCCTGGCCCCCTCATAAAGTATCAAATTGATCTGAATAATAAAGGGAGTCCCAATTTTATCAACTTGCAGAGTGCCACTTCAACTTTAGGAGCTAAATGTTCTTCCTCCAAAAGTGAGGAAGATCCTATTCGTAGAGCTTTGGAATATTTTCACTAAGAACAGTTATGCGCAAGCTTATGTAATTATGTATTTTATTTGATAAGTGCATTAAAATTTTCTTGAATTGACTTCTATGGTTAGTATGTCTTGAAGATGTCATTATAGTTGGTCTTTCTTGTCCTCTTGATTGATTATATCATCCCTAACCCCACCCAAACCACAACCTTTTCAAAAAAGTAAAAAATTGATCGTCATTTTCTTTTCAAGAAGTGTAGAGGAAGTTTGCTACCCATTTCCTTTGTTTTATCGTAGTCCTATCTTGCTGGTTCAATTGTGTATTTCTTGAATACAATTCACATTGAGGAGGTTGTGTCTGTTCAGAAAAAACAGTATGACTATATTACAAAGTTGGGTTATGGGCATGTTATCCTATGGTCTATTCTAAGTGGTTATGAATTGCTTCTATATTGCTATCTGAATGTATAATGTTCTCGTTAGTGTGTTTTTTCTCTTGGATTTGTTTTTATTTTGCATATATAACTTTAAAATATTTAAGTTACCACACTACAAGCTGGTTGTTTGCTTGAAGAAGTAGGCAGTCGTTATTTTCATGTTTTGTACTGAAGAGTTGATATACATGTTGTATCAGTCACATTCTGGACATAAATTTAAATAGGAGACTTATTATGTGAGAAAATTACTAAGGTGCTCTTATAATTACAAAAAGTGATAGGGATCGAATAGTTGAAGTAACAACCTTGGGAACCAGGTTCAAATTCAAATAAAGGTGATGATATGAAAGCACTAATATTAATAGCATTCCAAAAGAGAAAGACATGTTTACGAACCAGATGAAAATTAAGAATTTGTTGGAGTTTGATTGGAGTGTTAATATACAACTCATCTATATCTTCTTATGTATTGATTTTCCATTTCAACACTTCAACAAGATAGATGATCAAAAATTTTCTTTTGACAATTGTAGGAATATATTGTTACTGTGAGGAGTAAAATTACAGAGATAGTGAACTATTTTAGATGGTACTACATTTCAAGTTGTGCAACATGTCTTTGGAGGGAGATGGATAATAACTGACCTCTGAAACGATCATCATAGTTGCACCATCTACACACATTAAGTAAAATACTGTAACTTCTACTGTAACATTACTAAAACGATTGTCATAATATCTATCTTTTTTTGTGATTTACAAAATATATTTAACTTTTGTTGACAAGGATGGAGAAGGAAACCATATCAAGGTCTCTGTTGGAATATCTATGTTAGAAGATGCACATGAAAATGACATTGAATTTGAAGTTCAGCTTTGTTGAGGCATCTCCAATTGACAAATATTATCATTCTCAACTACTTAAGTTCACTGACAATTTGTAAATGATAAGGCAACTTAGTAAATCATGGTATTACTTTTTGTCGATTAGGAAGTATTTAGTGGATGTGTTAGAAATGTGATCTAACATCATCTTGCACAAACGAATTAAAACAACCATTGTAACTTGATGAGGTCCTAATGAGAAACCAACAATCTAGAGAATTATATTCTATCAGTGGCTTGTTTGAAGGAATTCTACATCTTCTCAAAAAATTTTCTGTTAAAATCAAGAACCCAAGTTTCTGGTTTCTTCACCTTAACCCTTCTCATCTTTATTATTTTTTTCTCCACCTCCAAAACCTCTCCTTCTGTCGTCACTACTCAGATTCTTACTTCTCGTCTTCATTCCGACTCATTTTCTTCTTCCATTCATTCTCATAGAACTAGCAGTACAGTTTTAGCACCCATAAACTTCCCAAGAAAATCTTGGATTTATGCTGTTATTGAAACAAACACTTCTCCATCTTGTAATATTTTTTATGGTGAATGGATAGAGGACAATGATCTTCAACCACTTTATAAATCGGTTCTTGTCCATTTGTTGATAATGATTTTAACTGTTTCAAGAATGGACATCATGATACAGACTATCTCAGGCTTAGATTGAAGCCACATGGTTGTGACATGCCAAGGTTTGACGGGTTGAAAATGCTAAAGATGATAAAGGGGGAAAGGCTGTTTTTTGTGGAAGATTCATTGAATAGGCATATGTGGGAATCTCTGGTTTGTGCCTTGAGAAACTCACTTAATGACAAGAATAGAGTGAATGAAGTTTCTTGACGCCGCGAGTTTGGAAGTCAAGGATTTTATTCCTTCAAATTTAAGGATTTCAAATGCTCAATTGACTTCATAAAATCGCCATTCTTAGTTCAAGAATGGAAGTTCTCGGATAAAGCTGGAGCACGCTGTGAAACTCTATGGCTGGATACAATCCATGGCTCTCTTACTAAGTACCATGATGCTGACATTATCATCTTCAACACTAGTCATTGGTGGACTCACCACAAAACTGACAAAGTGAATAACTACTTTCAAGAAGGGAATTATCTGTACGATAAATTGGAAGTGGAAGATGCATATACTAAGACATTAAAGACATGGGAACATTGGGTTGATACTACTATCAACAACAATAAAACTAGGATGTTTTTTAGGGGATACTCAGCTTCTCATTTCAAAGGTGGTCAATGGAACTCAGGAAGAAACTGCGATGGAGAAACAAAATTGAAAAAAAAAATGAGGCTCAATTGGGTCTATATACATGGATGGTGAGAGTTCTTGAATCAGTAATATCATAAACGAAAGCACCAGTTGTTTATCTCAACATTACGAAGATGACAGACTATTGAAAAGAAGGGCACCCTTTAATATTCAGAGAAGCAAAACAAAAAAGGAAACCTAGGATGTTCTAAGACTGCAGCCATTAGTGTCTCCCTAGTGTACCATATTTTTGGAATCAGCTAGTATATGCAACTTTGCTTGAATTAGAACAAAAGCTTTCCCATCCCAAATAAGCCATCACTCTCTCTGGCCTTCCCCTAAGGTCTTGTAATGGGTAAATATGATCAAATGCACATTTTTTTTTAAAAATAACATCATCTTGCATTTGTACTTATCCAAAAACTTCATTAAAAAGCCAGAAAACTTATTTGCCTACACATTTGAGCATAATGTGTTGTAATTCCCAAAATTGTTTCAAAGTTTGTGATATGGTTGAGCTTAAAGAGTTTCAAAAGGAGCACCAGGAGCATTGTGAGCTCATCGTCTTCATACTAGAGATACTATTGAAGTGCTGATGGTGATGGTAACATGGGAAGTTTTTAATATATCTTTAAGGTTTCATGGACAGACAATGGTTGTGGATTGAACATGGGATGATTTTATTGACGGTGATTATATATGTCTTTTCTATTTTTATTATTTTTCTATTTTTATTATTTTTCTATATACTACTTATATACTAAATAAATTTTTTAAAAATATAAAATTGATTGAAAAAAATAATTAAACTTTTATCACCGCGCGAAGCGCGACCAATTTTCCCAGTTATCAGTAAAACTTCACAAATCAAGCAGCTAAGCACAACATGCTTAGTTCTTGAATGAATCTCCATGCAAAGCTAGAGGTCTAACATAATCACATTGATTAAGCAAAAAAAGCTTAATGTCTTGTCGTGCTCTAGTAGTAGTGATGTAGGCTATCTATCGAACAACACTTTTAATATCTATCTTATTCTTTATAAACACTTTCCTGTTTTTTTCAATTTATATTGCATACACAAAAATTTGCAAATATATGCTTGAAAATCTGAGCTTGCAATGTCTTCACTCTACCGCGTTGAACACATCAACGAAGAAACTCATCCCAACTAACTGAGGAGAATGGTGCTCTGTGAAGTCAAGTAAGCATTCCATTTCACAAAAAAACAGTAATCTATATTGTACAAATGAATTTTCCATGCACTTATGTTCCTGAAGACACAAGATATATATTTTAGCGACATCAATCTTTCACTTAGCTAATCTATCAATGGTGGCTAGTCTTTTATATAACATA
Organism: Capsicum pubescens; assembly: GCA_030864215.1. Taxonomy (NCBI): domain Eukaryota; kingdom Viridiplantae; phylum Streptophyta; class Magnoliopsida; order Solanales; family Solanaceae; genus Capsicum; species Capsicum pubescens. The sequence goes on along the minus strand of CM061549.1, from coordinate 63,829,038 downwards.
AACCCCATAGTGAATATTGCCTGAGGTCTATCTGTAGTATTGAACATGAGGCATTTCCATTAGACTCTAGGTTGATCTCCCAGTAGATAGATATACTTAATCACTCTTTTTCCTGTTCTGAGTTAGCTGCACCTAATCAACCACATTTTTAACACCCAAAACATTCTTAGTCATCCATCTTGCTTGCTTATTAATAGAGCGTGAACTCTGATATTTATATAGAAATTGTAGATTTACTTGATCCATAACTTATTTGCCTTACTAACAAGATCCCAATACATTTTATCCACTCATGTTCTATTTCAAAATTGCATATTAACTAATCTTATACCACCAGTAGACTTAGGGAAATAAACTCTTTCTCATGCCATAAGAATTTTCTAGGAGATATGACTTTCCCAGGACCATAGATAGATTCTACACAACCTATCAATAATCTTCCCAGATATGTAACGTCCTGGGTTTTTGGTCCTTGGAAATTCCAGAAATTTGGCACTCAAAGTCATGGTTACGATTTAGTCTATGAGTCATAGGGTGTCCTGATAGGTCGTTGGGATGAGTCGTAACCAAATCAGTAAGTTTGTGGCTATATTTTGTTGGTTTCAAGGTGTATGTGAATGGAAAATAGAGGAAAAATAGTGGGGAGAAGGGAGACACTAATTTAGAAAGTGTACTCCCAAATTAGAAAGTTCCCTCATTTCTCCCACATTGGTGGGAGAAGAGAACTTGAAAGTGTTTATAGTCAGAAACACTAACTCCACATGGATAGTGAGGCAAGAACTAGGTGATGCCTCGCACCGTCGTCGTCGTCGTCGCTTCGCTTGGATTTGGATTTGAAAAATGATCAATCGATGAGATCTAATTTTTTAGAAAAAATTTATTTGGAACTTGTTTACAAGAGAAATGTTAATCCAAAATCTTATGAAATTAATCAGGCGCAATTCCAATGCATACGCAACACACATCACGAAGGGATGCGACCCTTCGAGAAAAGGCACACTGTTTTACGCCGTAGGATGACATGCGACCGCAGACGCAACGCAAGTTGAGACCTACAGATGCAGTTCAAATGTAGATGCACACTGGAATGTGTATAACGTCATCTGCGGATGCAGTTCAGGCGCATCTCCAGCGCAGTCCCAACGCAGGGACGTGACTATAGCAAAAAAGGTGCCTTTCAGCTGAACCAATGCATCTTTTCTGAAAGGATACACTTAAGGCTATAAATACCTGATATTTTCCTCAGGTATAGTAATCAATTTTGACAGTAAAAACTCTTCTATTCTTAACAAAAACTCTGTGTGATCATTAAGCTGTTGAATGAGTTCGTTGAATCCAACAATTTGAGGTACCACTATTATTCGGATTGAAGGCCATTTTATCCTGGGAGGAAGATTCCATAACCTCGGGTACAGTGAGGGGAATTATTCCTTAAGAACACTCTGTAAAGTCGGGGGACTTGGCATTACAAATTCTGTTTCATCTTATTTCTGGGAATTAACATACTTCTTGAATAGATTATTAGTAATCTTGTGTTGAAGGTGTTAAAAGAACTTCATAGGTGTTCTTGTTTATACATGAACTTGTGTTGAAGTTGGTGTAGCATTTATACAGATTCTTGTATCCGAAATACCATAAAATAACAATCTTAAGGAATAATCCTTAGAATCTGTATTGCTTGTTTTTGGAGATTAAAGCTTTAAGATTTCTACTCCGTTTGAACTTAACTAGTGATTAGAAGACATAAAATCTTCATCACAAGTTAAAGATCACTCGGTTGATGATTGAAAGTCATAAAACTTCATCGTTAACTAGAAACAAGAAGTGTTTAAAGTTGTTTCAACTTTTTAATAAGTATTTCAATATACTAAAGGTAATGTCTTGTGGTGACAGGAAAAATGACTAACGAAAGTCAAATGCAAGATGTGGCTACGACTGTGGGGGAAACTAGTATTGCCTCTACAAGTTGAGCAAAATGCTCCGCAACCTATGGAACCTGCGGAGAAGCCTAGAAAATTTATGGGCATTGAATTTAAGAGATGGTAGAAGAAGATGTTCTTCTACCTCACAACACTGTCTTTAAAGTTTACTAGTGAGGATGCTCCTGAGGTTCCCGAGGGAACCTCGGACAAAGAGCGTTTCATAATTGTAGAGGCTTGGGAACACTCAGACTTCTATGCAGGAATTATATCTTGAGTGGTCTCCAAGAAGACCTCTATAATGTTTACAGTGGAACTAAGACATCGAAGGAATTGTGGGGGCCACTAGAACAAAAATATAAGACAGAGGATGCTTAAATTAAGAAATTCTTTATTGCAAGGTTCCTGGACTTTAAAATAATAGACAGCAAATCGGTTGTCTCTCAAGTGCAGGAATTGCAAGTAATCATCTATGATCTCCTAGCGGAAGGTATATCTTTGAAACATACCTTAGTTGAATAAATTAAAAATATTCTTATTACTCACATAAACTATTTTATTGGTTTGTTTGTGAATGATGCATTTCAAATAGCAGCGATAATTGAGAAGCTACCACCTATGTGGAAAGACATCAAAAACTACTTAAAGCACAAATGCAAGAAGATGACTGTCGAAGATCTTATTGTCCGACTACGTATTGAAGAGGATAATAAAGCTCCCGAGAGAAGGTCAAAAGGGAATTCTAGAATTAATGGAGCACATATTGTAGAAAATGACCAAAACAATTCTAAGAAAAGGAAGAAAGTTGAACATGGAAGCAATCAACCCAAGAAGAAATTAAAGGAAAAGTGCTTCAACTATGGCAAGATTGGCCACAAGTCCGCGGATTGTCGTGCTTATAAAAAAGGCAACATGATTGAGTCCAATAAAGAATGTGATTGATCTGTGTGCTATGCTTTCAGAATGCAACATGGTGGGGAATCCTCGTAAATGGTGGATGGATCCCGCCATGTTTATGCCAACAAAGAGTTATTTTCGTCATTCGCTCCTGCTCAAGTAGAAGAAATGATCTACATGGCTAACCTCGCTACTGCTAAGGTAGAAGGAATAGGAAAAGTATGCTTGAAAATGACTTTAGGAAATGTCTTGACACTTAAGAATGTCATGTATGTTCTGGATTTACGTAGGAACTTGATTTCTGTTTCACTTCTAGACAAGAACGGATTCAAATGTGTGACCATTTCTAAAAAAATTATAATTAGCAAAGGAGAAGTGTATGTAGGAAAAGGCTATCTCACCGAGGGCCTTTATAAGATGAATGTAATGAATGTTGAAATCAATAAAAAATCAAATTCTTCTTACTTGCTTGAGTCTTATGATTTGTGGCATGAACGTTTAGGCAATGTTAATTACAAAACATTACGAAAACTGATTAACTTAGAAGTTTTGCCAAATTTTGAGTGCAATAAATCTAAGTGTCAAACGTGTGTGGAATCAAAGTATGCAAAGCATCCTTATAAGTCCGTTGAAAGGAATTCAAATTCCTTAGACTTAATACACACTGACATTTGTGATATGAAGTCAACACCATCACGTGGTGGGAAAAAGTATTTCATAACTTTTATTGATGATTGCACTAGATATTGTTACATCTACTTGCTAAACAGTAAGTATGATACAATAGATGCATTTAGGCAATACAAAATTGAAGTTAAAAATCAGTTAGAGAAAAACATAAAAATGATAAAAAGTGATAGGGGCGGATAATATGAATCTCCCTTTGCCAAAATATGTGTAGAGAATGGAATCATCCATCAAACTACGATCCCATATTCACCTCAATCTAGCAAAATTGCTGAAAGGAAAAATTGAATGTTGAAAAAAATAATGAATGCCTTACTTATAAGTTCTGGTTTACCGTAAAACTTATGGGGGGAGGCTATCCGTAGAGCCAACCGTATACTCAATAGAGTTCCCCATAGTAAGACACAATTGATTCCTTATGAAAAATGGAAAGGAAGGAAACCCAACTTGAAATATTTCAAAATGTGGGGGTGTCTAGCAAAGGTCCAAGTTCCTATAACTAAAAGGGTTAAGATAAGACCTAAGATGGTGGATTGTGTGTTCATAGGATATGCTAAAATTAGTAAAGAATGTTGGTTTTTGGTACATAAATCCGAACATCTGGATATAAATAAAAATACGATAATTGAATCAGATAATGCTGAATTCTTTGAAAATGTTTATCCGTATAAAACTAGACATGAACAATCTAGTAGAGGGTCTAAATATCCTCGAGATAAACCAAGTGAGAATGTAAATAATGAAGAGAATCCAAGATGTAGTACACATCAAAGAACGTCAACTTCGTTTGGATCAGATTTTGTAATATTTCTCTTAGAAAATGAGCCTCAAATATTTAAAAAAGCGATGTCATTGTTAGAATCATCCTTTTGGAAAGAGGTAATCAATAGTGAGATTGATTCAATTTAAGCAACCATACATGGGAATTGGTTGATCTCAGAAAGATCTCAATCTTTGTCAGAGAAGGTGGTTAGAGCTCTTGAAAGATTACGACATGAGTGTTCTTTATCATCCGGGCAAGGCCAATATTGTGGCCAACGCTCTCAGTAGACTCTTCATGGGTAGTATTTCTCACGTTGAGGGTAACAAGAAAAAATGACTCAGGAAATCCATCAGCTTGCCTGACTAGGCATTCACTTAGTCGATTCTTTAGAGGGTGGTGTATGTGTTCACAGTAGTTAAGAGTCATCTATAGTTTTTGAGGTGAAAGAGAAGCAAGACAGGGATCCTAGCCTTGTTAAGCTCAAAGAGTCAGTTCAGAATCAGAAAGTCGAGGTTTTCCCCCAAGGAGCAGATGGTGTTCTTCATTGTCAGGGTTGTCTATATGTTCCAGGTGTAGATGAATTGAGGCAGCGAATTCTTGCAGAAACATATGGTTCGCGATACTCTATTCATCCAGGGGACACTAAGATGTACCGCGACATGCGGGAGATCTATTGGTGGAGTGGGATGAAGAGAGATATTGCAGAGTTTATGGATAAGTGCTTTACATGTCAGTAGGTGAAGATAGAGCATCAGAAACCTAGTGGTTCCATGCAAGAGTTCACCATTCCTACTTGGAAGTGGGAAGAAGTGAACATGGACTTCGTGATGGGTTTTCCTAGAACTCATCATCAGCATGATTCAGTCTGGGTCATTATAGATAGAATGACCAAGTCAACTCATTTTCTTCCTGTTCGTACTTCTTATTCCGTCGAGGATTATGCCAAACTCTATATCAGGGAGTTAGTCAGGTTACACGGTGTTCCACTATCTATCATCTCAAACAGAGGTACCCCGTTTACCTCTCAATTTTGGAAAGCATTCCAAAAGGGTCTCGGTACCCAAGTCCATCTCAGCACAACGTTTTATCCTCATACAGATGGTCAAGCAGAGAGGACCATTCAGACTCTTGATGATATGCTAAGGGCATTTACAATTGACTTCAAGGGAAGTTTGGATGACCACTTGCCTTTGATTGAGTTTGCATACAACAATAACTAGCATTCTAGTATTCAAATGGCTCCATTCGAAGCTCTCTATGGTAGGAGATGTAGATCTCTGATTGGTTGGTTTGAAGTTAGTGAGGCCTTAGTTATAGGTCCTGACTTAGTATTCGACGCCTTAGAGAAAGTTCACTTGATCAGAGAGAGACTCTGGGCTGCTCAGAGCCAACTGAAGTCCTAGGCAGATGTTCGTAAAAAGGATCTCGAGTTCGAGGTGAATGACTATGTCTATCTTAAGATCTCTCCCATGACGGGAGTGAAAAGATTTGGTAAGAAAGGGAAACTCAGTCCCCGATATGTCGGTCCTTTCAGAATTCCCTGTCGCTTCGGCAAGGTAGCTTATAAGCTTGAGTTGCCTTCATATCTAGCCTCAGTGCATCCAGTCTTCCATGTCTCTTTTCTCAAGAAATGCATAGGTGACCCAATAGTTGTTGTCCCTATTCAGAGCATCGACATTCAGAACAACCTCTCTTATGAAGATATTCTAGTCGAAATCTTAGATTATCAGACTCGTAGATTTAGGAACAAAGAAGTCCTTCTAGTCAAGGTTCTTTGGTGAAATCAGTCTCATGAGGGAGCTACTTGGGAAGCAGAAGAAGATATGCGTACCAAGTATTCTCACCTCTTCCCCACCAATTCAGATCAAGCTTAAGGTAACAGTTCTCCTTAAGCTTATTCAGTTTCATGTTCATATTTCCACTATAAACTTGGTACCTATTAACCATTGCATACTCAGTCATGCATTCAAGTATCAGTTGTCTGTGCATCAGATATACAAGAGTTCAGTATGTTTAGCATGTCAGTCATGAGATCAATTTTTAGTTCTTCATGTTCAGTTCAGGTTCTGTTGTCTTGTATCCCCTCTCAGTAAATTCTTATTCAAGGATGAATGTTCCCAAGGGGGAGATATTGTAATACCTCGCATGTTTCTAAGCTAGGAAGTGAATAAGTTTTCCTACGTATGAAACCTCCTATCTTGTGAGTAGTATTTTAGTGCATGACTTACAATGAATATCCTAGTGATAGGATAGCTTGCGATGTCTTAAACATGCTCATATGAGTAGCTTAGAGTGATGCAAGCTAAGAGTTTTTGAATCCATAAAGTCTTAGCGTTCGATTTTTTAAGGGTCATCTTTGAACAAGAATAACGTGATTGATATGTGACATTTTTGCAGATTTAGACCTACCAAATTGTAGAGAATCGAATTAGCTTTCCAACAATACCAATTTCATCAAAATCTGACACCCGAGAAAGGAGTTATGGCCTTTCAAAGTAGAATGCGTCGCCTAACCAATCACACATGGCCACTGCAAAGCATAGGCGATATCATATGCGGCGCCTATGTCAATATAGGTGATATCATATGCGGCGCCTATGTATGATTTCAGCCACGAAAACACTTAGTTTTTGAGTTATTTCGAGGGTAGTTAAGTCTTTTAACACTCCTTACATGTCCCTAAACCTAACCTCACGAAATTTATAGATTCTAAATACATTAAAACCCTATTAACATCTCAAAGTTCATTATCCAAGAGCACCATAGGAGTAAAACAACTAGGGTTGCACAATCAAGCTTGAAGATCAAATTTCAAGGAAATTCCTCTGTCAATCATCAAGAACCTCCCTTCCAAGGTATGCGTAGTGTTCATCCATGGATTCCTTTCATCCGTGGAGTTCAAGAATCAATCTTTAAAATACAAAAGCTTGGTTGGTTGTGGTGATATGATCATACCCATGTTGATGCTTGTTTGTTTTGCTATATAATAGTATTGTGACTGTATATCTCATGAAAGTTATGTTGTTAGTTGAAAAACATGATCTTTAGATGGATTGATAGAATACAAGTATGAAATACACCTATGCCTTAAAGAATACATGCAAGGTGTTCGATAAAATGCCTAGTATGTTAGAACTTCATATTTACATGATTTCATGATATCTAAATAACAAGTTCATGTTAGCCATACACTCCTATATGAATTTCCATGCAAATTATGTGTTGTTATTGTTATGGTATAAAGCATGTATGATAATGGAGATATAAATTATGTACACAAAATATATCTTTGCTTTTCCTACCATGTTTGAAATGTTGAATAAATACATGAAGTATACTATCCCCTGCTTATGATATTGTGAATTGTGGACTCAAATCTTGTGATCAAGTCATATCATGTGTGTCAGTTTCCTCCTATCGAGTCCTGGGGGTATTAATATCCAAAAACTATAGTTGTGTGCCTAGAGCCATGTCATGTTTCACGATATCCAAACTCAAGCTATGATTCCATAGACTTCAGTCAGTCATGTGACTCAGGAAAACCTCATGATCTTAGTCAGTTGTTAGATATCAGTAACATTCCGCCAGTCAACAGAATTCAGTAAGATTAAGTCATGTATAGTCAGTTATTCATGTCCAGTCCCTCCAGATGGGAGAAGAGGTTAGCACCGAGTAAACCCAAGGATGGGAACTCACTCTTCAGTTCAGAGTGTGATTCTGAGAAGCAGTCCTTGTGTTCCAAAACTATGTAGCCAGCGTAGATTGAGACATCTTAACCTGTCAGATTAGGATTGATAAGGTTGTTTAACCTGTCATTTTAGGGTTCCCACCGTTCTCATGGAGTACCTGCCAGATAAGGGTCACTCACAAGATGTCCTTACCCGTGGCACGATATTGACACCCCTCCAGTCGGGGTAGAGATTGGACCTCAGCTTAGATATAATGGCATACATGAGGCATGTCGGTTAAACACTACCTCCCACAGTTTCAGTATCAGTCTCAGTAAAAGAACTCAGGGTATTCTTCTGATTTCAATATATACAGGACTATCAAATACAGTCGTCCATGTTATCAGCTTACAATATCAGTCATGACAGTTATCAGTAAACCATGTATTAGCTTACAGGTCTTGCTATCACACATTCACGGTCCCAGTTTCTATATATGTATGTTTGCACTCCCCCGTTCATATTAGTCAGTCAGTGTTGTTCATTCATGAAACCCTTTATGTTCAGCCTACCTTCCTCGTATACTCAGTACTCCAGTTGTACTGAAGCATTTGCGCTATGGTGCTTTCTTTTCATGTTACACCATAGGTTCCGAGACATGAGCTCCAGCCCAGCAGTAGCGGTAGTATTCCAGTCGCAGAGACACAGTGAGTCCTCATTGATTCAAGGACAATATGATTTGATACATTTATTTATTTCTTCAGTTTAGTTTTAGGGAGTTAGTTGGAGACATGTTCCTTCAACTCCTTATTCAGATAGTTTAGAGGCTTTCAGATTTATGTTCAGATTTACGTTCAGACTTAGCTTTCAGATTGAGTTGTTTTGGGTATTTTCACCCGCATGGACGTTATGATTTTCAGACATGGTTTTATTCAGTTGAACCTTATGGCCTTACAATTTTATGTATTCCACATTATTATATCTTGATTTTCAGTATACAGGTACAGATATTAGTCATAGGTTAGCTTGTGGTCCCTCGGGGTCATGAGAGTCCTAGGAAGTCTGAAAGCCGCATCTAGTAGAGTCTTTTACATGGGTGTATTGCGCGCCACATTTATGTACAGAAGTCTATAAGATGATTTTAGGAACAATCCCCTTTCTTCAGTATTCATGTCATGCTAGTGAGCATAATCACAAGTTAAACTCTTAGTCTAATCCATTCTTCTCTTATTCCAGACCATGGCCCCAAAGAGAAGAAACCAGTTAGCTCCTCAGCCCGAAGATCCTTTGGGAGAATATGTTTCCCATGCGGAGTTTAGAGCCGCATTTACCACACTTGCTCAGTACGTGACTGCACAGAATGAACGACCACCAGTCATTCTGGCCAATCCAGTGGCCAATCCCATAGCAGCTAGGGTTCGCGACTTCACCCGGATAAACCCTTCATCTTTCCATGGGTCTAAGTCTAATGAGGACCCTCAGGAGTTCATTGACTAAGTCTAGAAGGTCATTGACATCATGGGTGTTACTTCTTTTGAGAGTGTCGAGTTAGCCGTCTACCAGTTACAAGATGTTGCTCATGATTGGTACAACTAGTGGAAGTCTGAGAGGTTAGATGATGCAGGCCCTATCGAGTGGGAGTAATTTGTCACGACCTTCTTAGACAGATTCTTTCCCCAAGAGCTGAGGGAAGCCAAAGTTCTTTAGTTCATCAACCTCAGGTCAAGGAATATGACGGTTAGGGAGTATTCTCTCAGATTTACTCAGCTAGCCAGGTATGCTCCTCATGTGGTTACAGACAATAGGGCTAAGATGAGCAAGTTCGTGTCAGGGGTCAACGATAACGTGGTAAATGAGTATAGGTCTGCGATGCTGATTGGTGATATGACCTTAGCCAGAATCATGACCCATGCCCATCAAGTAGAAGAGCAGAATGTTAAAACTAGGGAGAGGCATAACAAGAGAGCAACATCAGGTAACTTCAACTTTGCTTACCTCAAGTCAGATGGAGGAAACCGTTCATAGTTTCACTCCAAGTCAGCCGTTCCAGCCCCTTTATCTGCCAGCACTCCAGTGCCGAAGTTCAGAGACGACAACAAAGATAAAGCTCCAAGCTCTAAATCTCAAGGCAGTGTTAGCAGTGCCCGAACGAATCCCCTTTGTCGGACTTGTGGTAAGAACCACAAGGGCATTTGCACAGCCGATAGTGATATCTGTTTTGGTTGTGGCAAGACAGGCCACAGTATTAGGGAGTGTCCGCAGTCAAGTCTTCAGGGTCAGCAAAATTATTCTGCAGCTCAGTCCGGTCGCCCGAACCAGCAAGGTGTCATTTCCAGTGCTACCAGTGGGCAACTCCCAAATAGACTCTATGCTCTTCAGTCCTGACAGGATCAGGAAAATTCTCCTAATATCGTTACTGGTACGTTACAGATTTTCCATGTTCATGTTTATGCTTTGCTAGACCCAGGTGCATCCTTGTCTTTTGTTACTCCATACATAGCAGGCGATTTCAGAATCAATCCCGAAATTCTAGAAGACCTCTTTTCAGTCTCTACCCCAGTAGGTAAAACCATTATAGCCTGGCGGGTATATAGGAACTGCCCGATTATGATATCTCAGAAATCCACGTCAGCAGATTTAGTTGAGTTAGAGATGACTGATTTTGATGTTATTCTCGGCATGAATTATCTTCATTCCTGCTAGGCCACAGTCAACTGCAGAAATAAGATAGTTCAGTTTCAGTTCCTGAATGAGCCCATCTTAGAGTGGAAGGGTAGCATTTCAGCGTTCAGGGGTCAACTTGTTTCCTACCTTTGGGCAAGGAAAATGATTTCTAAAGGGTGTGTGTATCATCTCGTTCATGTTAAAGGTTCCAGTTCTAAATCTCCCAATCTCGAAATAGTCCCAGTTGTTAATTAATACTCAGATGTCTTTCCCAAAAATCTTCCAGGCATTCCTCTAAAAGGGAAATAGACTTCTGCATAGAACTTCTTTTGGATACTCAACCTATTTCTATTCCGCCATAAAGAATGGCACCAGCAAAACTCAAGGAACAGAAAGATCAGTTGAAGGATCTCTTAGATAAGGGATTCATTAGACCCAGCGTTTCCCCATGGGGTGCGCTAGTATTATTCGTGCGCAAGAAAGACGGTTCTCTCAGGATGTGTATTGATTACCGTCAACTCAACAAAGTCATGGTCAAGAACAGATATCCTCTTCCTAGGATTGATGATCTATTCGACCAACTTCAGGGTGCCAGTTACTTCGCCAAGATAGACCTCAGATCAGGCTATCATCAGCTCATAGTTAGAGAATGTGACATTCCGAAGATAACTTTCCATACTCGGTATGGTCACTTTGAATTTTTAGTCATATCATTTGGTCTTACCAATGCCCCAGCAGCTTTCATGGATTTGATGAACCGTGTGTTCAAGAAGTACTTGGACATGTTTGTCATAGTCTTTATAGATGATATTCCGGTCTATTCTCGCATAAAACATGATCATGCAGACCATCTCAGGATTGTTCTTCAGACTCTTGGGGATCACCAGTTATTCGCTAAGTTCAGCAAGTGAGAATTTTGGCTAAGTTCAGTAGCATTCCTTGGAAATATTATTTCCGATGATGGTATTAAAGTAGATCCTCAGAAAACTGAGGCAGTAAGAAACTGGCCCAGACCCGTATCTCCATTAGATATCAGGAGTTTCTTGGGTTTGGCTGGCTATTACAGAAGGTTTGTCGAGGGATTTTCTTCTATTGCATCTCCCATGTCCAGATTGACTCAGAAGAAGATTAAGTTTCAGTGGTCAGATTCATGCGAGAAGAGCTTTCAAGAGTTGAAGACTCGACTCACCTCAGCTCCAGTTCTAGCTCTTCCAGATGGTTCAGACAGTTTTGTAGTCTATTGTGATGTATCCAGAGTGGGTTTAGGTTGTGTCCCCATGCAGCATGGTAAGGTCATAGCCTACGCCTCCAGACAGTTAAAGCCACATGAGAAGAATTATCCTACTCATGATCTTGAGTTAGCAGCGATAGTTTTTTCCTTGAAGACAATGTTGTTCCCGATGCTCTCAATAGACTCTCCATGGGTAGTATTTCTCACGTTGAAGGTAGCAAGAAAAAGATGGCACAAGAGATCCATCAGCTTGCCTGACTAGGCGTTCGCTTAGTCGATTCTTCAGAGGGTGGTGTATGTGTTCACAGTAGTTCAGAGTCATCTCTAGTTTTCGAGGTGAAAGAGAAGCAAGACAGGGATCCTAGCCTTGTCAAGCTCAAAGAGTCAGTTTAGAATCAGAAAGTTGAGGTTTTCTCCCAAGGGGGAGATGGTGTTCTTTGTTGTCAGGGTCGTCTATGTGTTCCAGGTGTAGATGAATTGAGGCAGCAAATTCTTGTAGAAGCGCATGGTGCGCGATACTCTATCCATACAGGGGCCACTAAGATGTACCGCGACATAGAGGAGATATATTGGTGGAGTGGGATGAAGAGAGATGTTGCAGAGTTTGTGGTTAAGTGCTCTACATATCAGTAGGTTAAGATAGAGCATCAAAAACCTAGTGGTTCCATGCAAGAGTTCACCATTCCTACTTGGAAGTGGGAAGAAGTGAACATAGACTTCGTGACGGGTTTGCCTAGAACTCTTCATTAGCATAATTTAGTCTGGGTCATTATAGATAGAATGACCAAGTCAGCTCATTTCCTTCCTATTCGTACTTCTTATTCCGCCGAGGATTATGCCAAACTCTATATCAGGGAGTTAGTCAGGTTATACGATGTTCCACTATCTATCATCTCAGACAGAGGTACCCAGTTCACCTCTAACTTTTGGAAAATGTTCCAAAAGGGTCTCGGTACCCAAGTCCATCTCATCATAACATTTCATCCTCAGACAGATGGTCAAGCAGAGAGGACTATTCAAACTCTTGAAGATATTCTAAGGGAGTGTGCAATTGACTTCAAGGGAAGTTAGGATGACCACTTGCCTTTGATTGAGTTTGTATACAACAATAGCTATCATTCTAGTATTCAGATGGCTCTATTCAAAGCTCTCTATGGTAGGAGATGTAGATCTCCTATTGGTTGGTTCGAAGTTAGTGAGGCCTCAGTCATAGGTCCTGACTTAGTATTCAACGCCTTAGAGAAAGTTCAGTTTATCAGAGAGAGACTCTGGGCTGCTCAGAGCTGACAGAAGTCCTATGCAGATATTCATAGAAAGGATCTCGAGTTTGAGGTCAATGAATATGTCTATCTTAAGATCTCTCCCATGAAGTGAGTGAAGAGGTTCGGTATGAAAGGGAAACTCAGTCCCCGATATGTCGGTCCCTTCAGAATTCCCTGTCGCTTCGGCAAGGTAGCTTATGAGCTTGAGTTGCCTTCAGATCTAGCCTCAGTCCATCTAGTCTTCCATATCTCTTTTCTCAAGAAGTGCATAGGTGACCCAGCAGTTGTTGTCCCTATTCAGAGCATCGACATTCAGAACAGCCTCTTTTATGAAGAGATTCCAGTCGAAATCTTAGATTATCAGACTCGTAGATTAAGGAACAAAGAAGTCCCTCTAGTCAAGGTTCTTTGGCAAAATCAGTCTCACGAGGGAGATACTTGAGAAGCAGAAGAAGATATGCGTACCAAGTATCCTCACCTCTTCCCCACCAATTCAGATCAAGCTCAAGGTAACAGTTCTCCTTAAGCTTATTCAGTTTCATGAGTTGGTACCTATTAACCGTTGCATACTCAGTCATGCATTTATGTATCAATTTTCCGTGCATCAGATATGCACGAGTTTAGTATGTTTAGTATGTCAGTAATGAGATCAAGTTTCAACTCTTTATGTTAAGTTCGGGTTCTGTTGTCTTGTATCCCCTCTCAGTAAATTCTTATTCGAGGATGCATGTTCCCAAGGGGGATATATTGTAATACCCTGCATGTTTCTAAGCTAGGAAGTGAATAAGTTTTCCTACGTATGAAACCTCCTATCCTGTGAGTAGCATTTTAGTGCATGACTTACAATGAATATCCTAGCGATAGGATAGCTTGCGATGTCTTAAGCATGCTCATATGAGTAGCTTAGAGTGATGCAAGCTAAGAGTTTTTGAATCCATCAAGTCTTAGCGTTCAATTTTTCAAGGGTCATCTTTGAACAAGAATAATCTGATTAATATGTGACATTTTGGCAGATTTAGACCCACCAAATTTTAGAGAATCGAATTAACTTTCCAACGATACCAATTTCATCAAAATCTGACACCCGAGCAAGGAGTTTTGGCCTTTCAAAGTAGAATGCGTCGCCTAACCAATCGCACATGGCCACTGCAAAGCATAGGCGATATCATATGCGGCTCCTATGTCAATATAGGCGATATCATATGCGGGGCCTATGTAAATATAGGCGATATCATATGTGGCAACTATGTATGATTTCAGCCACGAAAACACTTAGTTTTTGAGTTATTTCAAGGGTAGTTAAGTCTATTAACACTCCTTACACGTCCCTAAACCTAACCTCATAAAATTTATAGCTTCTCAACACGTTACAATCCTAATAACATCTCAAAGTTCATTATCCGAGAGCACCATAGGAGAAAAACAACTAGGGTTGCACAATCAAGCTTGAAGAACAAATTTCAAGGAAATTCCTCTGTCAATCATCAAGAACCTCCCTTCCAAGGTATGCATAGTGTTCATCCACGGATTCCTTTTGTCCGTGGAGTTCAAGAATCAATCTTTAAAATGCAAAAGCTTGGTTGGTTGTGGTGATATGATCATACCCATATTGATGCTTGTTGTTTTTGCTATATAATAGTATCGTGACTGTATATCTCATGAAAGTTATGTTGTTAGTTGAAAAACATGATCTTTAGATGGATTGATAGAATGTAAGTATGAAATCCACCTATGCCTTAAATAATGCATGCAAGGTGTTTGATAAAATGCCTAGTATGTTAGAACTTCATATTTACATGATTTCATGATATCTAAATAACAAGTTCATGTTAGCCATACACTTCAATATGAATTTCCATGCAAATTATGTATTGTTATTGTTGTGGTATAAAGCATGTATGATAATGGAGATATAAATTATGTACACAAAATATATCCATGCTTTTCCTATCATGTTTGAAATGTTGAATAAATACATGAAGTATACTATCCCCTGCTTATGATATTGTGAATTGAGGACTCAAATCTTGTGATCAAGTCATATCATGTGTGTCAGTTTCCTCCTATCGAGTCCTGGGGGTATTAATATCCAAAAACTATAGTTGTGTGCCTAGAGCCATGTCATGTTTCACGATATCCAAACTCAAGCTATGATTCCATAGACTTCAGTCAGTCATGTGACTCAGGAAAACCTCATGATCTTAGTCAGTTGTCAGATATCAGTAACATTCCTTCAGTCAATGGAATTTAGTAAGATTAAGTTATGTATAGTCATTTATTCGTGTCCAGTCCCTCCAGATGGGAGAAGAGGTTAGCACCGAGTGAAACCAAGGATGGGAACTCACCCGCCAGTTCAGGATATGATTCTTAGAAGCAGTCCTTGTGTTCCAGAACTACGAAGCCAGCGTAGGTTGAGACATCTTAACCTATTAGATTAGGGTTGATGAGGTGGTTTAACCTGTCAGTTTAGGGTTCCTACCGTTCTCATTGAGTACCTTCCAGATAAGGGTCACTCACAAGATGTCCTTACCCGTGGCATGGTATTGACACCCCTCCTGTCGGGGCAGAGATTAGACCCTAGCTTATCCATAACGGCATACATAGGGAATGTCGGTTAAACACTACCTCCCACAGTTTCAGTATCAATCTCAGTAAAAGAACTCAGGGTATTCTTCAAATTTCAGTATATACAGGACTGTCAAATACAGTCGTCCATGTTATCAGCTTGCAGTATCAGTCATGACAGTTATCAGTAAACCATGTATTAGCTTACAAGTCTTGCTATCACGCATTCACGGTCCCAGTTTCTATATAAGTATGTTTGCACTCCCCCATTCATATTAGTCAGTCAGTGTTGTTCATGCATGAAACCCTTTATGTTCAGCCTACCTTCCTCGTATACTCAGTACTCCAGTTATACTGACTCATTTGCGCTATGGTGCTTTCTTTTTATGTTATACCATAGGTTCCGAGACATGAGCTCCAGCCTAGCAGTAGCGGTAGCATTCCAGTCACAGAGACTCAGTGAGTCCTCATTGATTTGAGGACAATATGATTTGATACATTTATTTTTTTCTTTAGTTCTATTTTATGGAGTTAGTTGGAGACATGTTCCTTCAATTCCGTATTCAGATAGTTTAGAGCTTTCAGATTTATGTTCAGATTTACGTTCAGACTTAGCTTTCAGATTGAGTTGTTTTGGGTATTTTCACCCACATGGACCTTATGGCCTTACAGTTTTATGTATTCTGCATTATTATGTCATGATTGGCAGTATATAGGTACATATATCAGTCATGGTTTAGCTTGTGGTCCCTCGGGGTCATGAGCATCGTGTAGCATTCTGGTTCAAGATTTTGGGGCGTTACAACCAGTCAAACCAGTATGTATACACTGTGATAGACAAGCGACAATAAGCAGGGAATGGAGCATGATGTATAACGATAAATATCATCACATAAGATGGAGACATAATATCATTAGAGAACTTTTATGTAGTGGAATTATTACTGTTTACTATGTGAAGTCAAAGAATAATGTGTCGGATCCACTTACAAAAGGCCTATCTAGAGAAGGTGTGGAAAAAAATCCAAGGGAATGGGTTTAAGGCCTAGGACAAGTCAGCATGGTGGTAACTCTACCTAGCAGACTAGAGATCCCAAGATCTAGGTTCAAAGAGATCAAACAAAGTTGTGTCTGACAGGTTCAACATTGTCAATTACCCAACCCATTCTCATGATGTAGTAAACAAGGATAAGATTTAAAGTGAAAAGTCTTTTAATGATTATCTAAATTTGGTAGATTTGGCCAAATAGTTTAATCTATAGGATCGAATGTTTAGAAATCACCTATTTGAAGGAGAAGTGGAAGTCGCTTCAAGGAGAATGTTAGTAAAGACCTATTCTCTATTCTCTCATAAAACTAGGACGTGTTTATGGATGAAAAGAATAAAATAGTGAGAACCATAAATAGTAAAAGGCTGGTTGTGTGACATGTGTTATCTAGGTATAATACCCCGTACTTTCGGGCTAGAATATAGACCATCGTCCCTGCGCGCATAAACCCAAACTAAGTGATTACTTGTTAATTTATTTGTGGTGATCACTCCTATAGTGTGGGAAAACCCTTGGATATGACATGAGGTCACAAGAATCCCCTAACTCTAAGACGAGTTCAAAATAATTCCATCAATTAAGTTTTAGTGGACACTCCAACTTGGGTAAATTTTCATCGACCATAACTACTTGTATTCAATAAATTAGAAGTCCTACTATATATATAATGAATGTTATTCAAAGTATCTTTCCAATGGTACAAATCTCGCCTAAATCCAATACCCGAGCTAAAAGTTATGACTTTGCAAAGTGGAGTATTTTTCGTCCAAACTGGTTTGACATTCCTTTGAAATGCTCCCGCATCTTGGGCGCATTTCAGGGGAATAACACACTGGTTTGAGATACCTTTGAAATTCTCCCTCATCTTGGTTGTATTTTTGGGGCATAACACACTGGTTTGATATGCCTTTGAAATGCTCAAGCATCTCGGGCGCATTTCAGGCCACAATTTTAGGGTCAAATTTCAACGATTATAACTTGTTGTATATAATGAAATGGGAGGTATACTATACGTCAAATGAAATATCTTTGAGTCTTCTTTCTAATGCAATAAATTTTATCCAAATCCAACATCGGAGTAAAGAGTTATGCCCAATTTAATTCTGCCTATCATCCTGTCAACTGAGGGATAACTGCGACTTTGTTTGTTTCCTTAGGGGTATTTTAGTTTTTCTCCCACCCTTATTCAACCATAAACAGGGGATTAAGCTCCCAATTGACCAAAATATGGTCATTTTCTCCAATTTCCTCAAGAACCAAACCCTTTAGTCTCAAACTAAAAATCAAGATCCCTCAAAATTCAACCGTCATTTTTCGAAATTAATTCAAGATTCGGAATCTCCATTACGAGAGCTACAAAAAGCACCCATCAATTGTACGAATACAGTTTTGAAAGCAAGAGTTCATTCAAATTCATAATTCGAGGTATGTGGGGTTTGAACAAGAACACTCATTTCGTTCTTGTGCATAAAATTTTAGTTTTTCTTAAAGAATTTCGTATTTTCAAGTTGGAAATCATGCCTAGTATGCTATAATTCGGGTTTATGAGATTTAAATGTGCCGAGTCTTGAATTGCATGATTATTTCGTATATCTATGATCTTGAATTGATAATTCATATTATAAATTGCACATTTCTAAATTGATATGATGTTTTTTTCAAAGAATTCTCAATATTATTGTCATGAATTGAGCCTTATTATGGAATTGTGATTCTTTAAGAATGAATTATTGATACTCTCCAAAGTGTTTCAAGAAGTGTACTTATATTCCAATGCTATTGAAGTTTTAAAGTTGATTGGTGATAAGTCTACCAAGATTTTAAGAAAGAGTCGATTTTGGTCCTAAGCTAAGAAAGAAATCCACCCCATTTTGATATAAGTTAAAGGGAAGCATAGTTGGCTTCCATTGTACCCTTTTGTACTGATTAAGGTGGATTTTCTTAAAAGTTCTGAGCTAAGTAAGGGAGTAGTATTTAGCACCGAGTTGGGCTTGATTCCAAGGTCTCATGCCCCAGAACTATGAGCCAACGTAGGACTTGATATACCCCAGTGGGTTAAGCCAGTGATCACTAAAAGAAAAAGGTTCTACTCCGATGGAAAGGATAGAACAGCTCTTCCCAATGTGGATAAGACGTTGGACTTCATATAGCTCACATAGTTTATGTCTGTTAGAAGAAACTCCCAAGTTTCCTAGAGTCCCAAGTCTTAAAGTTCCTAAAGTACTGAGTCTTTAAGTTTTAAAGAAGTTTTACTCTATTTAAGGTAAACGTATGAGTTTGAAAGTATATGTATTTCGAAAGCTATGATTCTAAGATTTCTAAGGTTCTCATATATCAGAATCGTTAAGTTCAAATAAGTTCCTTGTTTTCATAAGACTGAAGTATATGTCCTGAAAGTTATTGTTTTAAGACTTCATATAGTTTTCAAGTTTGAGAACGAAGAAAGGATCCAAATTTAGAATAAAGTGTAATGACTCACGTGATTTATACACTTGCTTCATATTCATGATTTTGAGAGTTTTATTCAAGCTATGTGAGTCATCTATAATTGTATGCATGTTTACTATAAAGATTTATGATATTGATTCTTTAATTGCATGCACCCCCATATGTTCAGTACATCCTCAAAGTACTGATCCACATATACGTCTATGTGCTAAATTATCTCATAATGTAGGTTCAGGTGCTCAGTCCCAGTCGCATCAGTGATCCCGAGTACCTTTATCTGCATCTCCACAGTGGTGAGTCCTCATGGTTTGAGGATCTATCTTCAGACATTCCATTATTATCAGTAGTTGATTTATTTCTATTCATTTGAGTATGAGTCAGTTGGGGATCTGTCCCAATGGCTCTCTAGTTTACTTGAGCAGTAGAGGCTTGTCAGACTAGTTAAACAGATTACTAGTATGTTGAGATTTTTAGTATTTTGACCATTCAGATAAAGTATTTTCTTCGTATTTCTTGTGATTATGACATGACAGGACCACTATTTTGTGTTATTCATCTCTAAGTAAGCTTTATATGTAGTAGCAGGCTCAAAGGGTTAGCTTAGGGCTACTTGTAGCCTTAAGCACTGCGTAACGCTCCAGTGTGAGATTTTGGGGTGTTACACTAGGTGTACATTAACTCTCGACGGTTTAAAGATATCAAATCTACCGAATGATCGAGTGCATCCGATGCATGTTCACTATGGAAAGTTCAAAGGGAAACCCACTTATCCAGATACAATCAGTCTTTGCTTGATGATCACATACTTGTACGTAAAATTTTACAAAAAAGTATTCATTCCCCATTCATGTGGGGGATTGTTGGGTTCAAGGTGTATGTGAATGGAAAATGGAGGAAAAATGGTGGGGAGAAGAGAGACACCAATTTAGAAAGTGTACTCCCAAATTAGAAAGTTCACTCATTTATCCCACATTGGTGAGAGAAGAGAATTTGAAAGTGTTTATAATGAGAAACACTAACTCCACATGGATAGTGAGGCAAGAACTAGGTGATGCCTTGCGCCGTCGTCGTCGTCGCTCGCTTGACTCGACATCGAATTTGAATTTGGATTTGTCAATCGATCGATGAGATCTAATTTTTTAGACAAAATTTATTTGGAACTTGTTTACAAGTGAAATGTTAATTCAAAATCTGATGGAATTAATTTTCTTCAAATGCGGGCACATTTCAGGCACAATTCCAACACATACGCAATGCACATCACGAAGGGATGCGACCTTTAAAGAAAAGGCATACTATTTTGCATCGTAAGGTGACATGCGACCGCAGATGCAACACAAGTCGAGACCTGCGGACGCAGTTCAAATTCAGATGCACACTGGAATGTGTAGAACGTCATCTGCGGACCCAGTCCAGGCGCATCTCCAGCGCAATCCCAATGCAGGGACATGACTGTTGCAATAAAATGTGCCTTTCAGCTGAACCAATGCATCCTTTCTGAAAGGATACACTTAAGGCTATAAATACCTAATATTTTCCTCAGGTATTGTAATCAATTTTGATAGCAAAAACTCTTCTATTCTTAACAAAAACTCTGTGTGATCATTAAGTTGTTGAGTGAGTTCGTTGAATCCAACAATTTGAGGTACCGCTATTGTTCAGATTGAAGGCCATTTTATCCTGGGAGGAAGATTCCATAAGGCAACTGTGAGTCGAGAAAGAAATGAAAATGAGATAGGCTCATTGGTATGACTCTACTAAAAGGTACTTCTTATAGGAATCAAGGGGAATGACTCGACTAAAAGGTACGTCTTCTAGGAATCAGGATTCAATTTAAGAAGTATATCTGGACAAATAAGTATGCCTCCAAGGGATAGAGGATGATGAATTTTTACCATAATTTGATTATCAAACCTGTGCAGCAACATTGCTTCATGTATTTGTGGAAATGAGGCATTGGATCCCTTGATATTTATGCTCTGAATTCCTTGATTTAAAGGTAACATGTTTCCTATTTCATCAAAGAAAACTTGTGAGTTCAAAAACATGGTGGAAGGTTTGTGGCTTTAGCTTCCGTGGAAATCATTCTGTCCCTCGTCACATTTAACCTTGCTTACAACCATTAGCATCTATCACCGACTTGCTGCATCATTGACCCAAACTCAGATTATTAGAAGTGACTCTGAAACAAACACCGTATCTCTACTTTTCCATGCTCCTCCAATAAACCCTTTGAACCTTGGTATTTCTATGAGTTCCCAGACTAGTCTGTTGACAAAACTTTCTACATGCCTTATTTCGGCTCACAATCATGTCTCTTTTATGTTTTGGCTTTTTGTCTTGCTTTGTGCAATTGAAGAAGTTGGTAGCAAGTTTGGAGATCTTTTCTCACTTGTTTTGACATGTACTTGACTCAAAGACACGAGAAAAAATGACAATGATTTTTCATTTGAATAACCGACTCAAGAAAAAAAAATAGAAATATAGAGAAGGAAGAAAGACAATGAATGTCCCTTTCTAAAAATAGGAAAAAGAAAAATTTATTTGAAAATGATAGTCAACTCTAATGATTATGACATGCATTTTGAATTAAAGAACATGATCTAATCACACCAATCATTATCAATTTTTGTCCACTTATTAAACTTTAAATTGAGCCAATCTTGAACTTGTTCTTTCTGTATTATAATTCTCCTTCGGTTAGTGACACCTCAATGGGTTTTTCGCCAATGAGCCTATCTCATTTTCGTTTCTTTCTCGACTCACAGTTTCCTTATGGTGCCCATAAGGGTTTTCACCAATAACACTCTCTTATTTTCATTCCTTTATATATATAAGAAAAATAATACCCAAAATATGAAATATCATGCACCCATAACATGTTTAACCTCGACATTCTCAAAGATTGATCTAAAGGTCTTTCTTTGGTTGTAACTTGGCTTTTGGAAAGGGTTAAAAAGAAAGGGCGGCATGAGGCTCAAAAATTTACATAACATTGGGTGAAGCATACAACTTTTGGAATCGACTCTTTTAAGGAAATAAACTTTTACCCCAGTTTCATTTCATTCTGGGTAATTTGAATTTTCTTTTGGTTGGACCAAACCCCGGAGTAGGGATGCCTATGTATCTTGTCATAGAAAGAATCAGGTCAAACGTAGTTCAGGCATCTTATTCTTTTGCTTGATTTTTTTCTCTAGCTTTGGCTCTCATTTTTTTCTTGGCTTTTTTTTAAAGAGAGAGATAGACAAAGATTTTTTTTTGCTGACTCTATTTCTTTTTGGCACTTCTTCTGACTACTCCTCTCTTTCTTGACACTTTTTTTTTGTTTTTTTTTAAATTTTTTCAGACTCTATTTTGATTCTAAAAGAGGTGTATTAAAGAAAATAAAATTAAAGCTCAAAGAGGGTAACAAAGGATGACACAACATTTGGATAGCAAATGAAATGTCTTTGTCATATCAATCTTTAAAAACGCAAGTACTTAACATGCAATCTGAGAGTGAACATAAAAATCATACAATCTTTTTCAACATTAATTTTGACTGAGCACGTATGTCACTGCTTCTCATTCACATGAAACATACAAGCCTACATGTTTTGTACTTTCCTCACAATAGATGACTCATGCCTTTATTTTTTGAGCTAACTTTCTTTTGCTTCTCCTGACTGTGAAAACTATATATCCTCTGATTGATCTTATTCAAAATATTTGAGATAGACCTTCTTACTGAAGACCAAATCATTTTTATTCCCAAAGTGATTGCCTCAATATATTCTAGTGAGGTTGTAACTATGTCCCCAAATACCTCAACACTTAACTTAATTTCTCAGATGCTCTCTTTTTCTAACTTTAGCTCTCTGATTGAATGTTTCATGATTAAGCTGAATTTTAAGATCCGGCTGAAAATTTTGCAGGCATGTCATAACACTAGAATCAACATAAAATGTATTATGTAAAGAAGACAAACAAACAACTTAAAAACAAGACAAAACAACAAGGACACCATATTTCATTAAAAGAAAAGATAGAAAGGTTTAAACGAAAACGACAGACAGACAAAACAAGATAGATTTCGAACTACAATCCTAAAACAATTCGAAAAACAAAAAGAAAAATAAAACAAACTACCAACAATCCTTCCAAGTAAGGAAAGGAATGACTTCTCAATTGTTGAGATTGATATCTTAGCCATGGGTTTGCATATCAACATGACTAGATCTTCCACTACTGTCAAACACATTTCCTTCAACAAATAAATTCTAGATCCCCATGCTTAACTCATTGTTTCCCACATATTGTGCATTTTCGTGTGTTGATGAAGAATTTCGTGTGACATTCGTAGTGTCAATGTTTTGCACTACAATTAATTTTTCTTGAATCATCCTTTCTATTTATCTTTTTAAAAGCACGACAATCCTCAATACTGTGACCCTGAATATCAGAATGATATGCACATCATATATGAGGATCAAAATTTCTTAAATGTAGATCAGGAGTACACTCAAGGAGAGGAGTGATTATGCCCATCTTTCTCAATCTCTGGATAAACTAGCATACGACTCCTTAATTGGTGTAAAATTATTCTTTGACTTTCTCCTCTTTGCAAACTCCGACCTCGATTGAAACTTGGACTTAAAAGTTTCTTGATAAATATGTGGGGGTCGTGGATGATGTTAGGGGACCGGTGTATGCCATTGCAGATAAGAAAACAGATAAGCGTACAACTGTGCATTGTTCAAAGGATATTGAGGAAGTGAAATGATATATCTTGGATTTTACAATGAGGAACTTTGTTGCAGGTAAGCACATGGATTTGATGTGCAAGCTCGACATTGAAATTGACAATATTGCTGAGTTATACCTCTTGAGCTCTGCTTTTCCCTTGCAACAAAAATAGGTACATTTTTTTTTCTTCCCTTCAGTCCCTCTCAACTGATGGAAATATCGTCCCAAGTGTTTTATAGAATCCTCGTACTCATTATGTTCCTCAAATTTGGATATCTCAAGGCTTGGGGGAAGGTTAACACTTGAAGACATGCCCCAGTCTTTATATGCAACATCTTCATAATTTGTAATTCCATGAGAATTTTTCATATTTTTTTTCGTGCTCTTCATTTTCCTAGCCATTTTCTCTTGCTCTTTTTCCATGTCAGACTTCTTAGTAAGAAATTTTAGTGGTCCAATTAACATAGACGTTGGCTTAGGAGTATAATAGTGATCATCAAGAGTATTGGACATCGATTCACTAGCAGATTGGGGAGGCACAATCGTTGGACCAAAAGCCAAGATGGAAACCTCAGTAGAGGGTTGAGCAACAGAAGCAAATACTATAGGTTGTGCTATCGATGTGGTAGATTTATACTGAAGAGCTAGAGAATGGGTGATGGAAACATTAGGATGCTTTTGGCTTAGAGTAGATTCTGAGGCATGTTGTGGTGCATAATCAATAGCAGAAAAGTGACCTTGCAATTTTGGTGAAAAACTCAAGGTATTTGTAGGGTCAAGAGTGGAAAATGGAGGAGGAGGCAGCCCACTAGCCCAAGCTCAATACATTTCCATCATTTGTTGCCTCAAACTCATAATTTCTTGCTCTAAAATCTCATTTTCCTGACTCTTTGTCTGATCCATGATGTCACTCTCTATATTCTTTCTAGACATGATGCTCTTTCCTGCACTTGATGTAATATGGAGGACTAGCCAAAATGCCACAAACCAACCACCTTAAACTAACTGTGTAAGAAATAACAAAGGCGTTAGAATGCAACATTTTTTTCAAAAACTCTTTTTCCTTTATCTTCTTTTTGAAAAGATCACCGAACCCCAGAAGGGCTGCCTACGTATCTCACTAAGATGAGAATCAGGTGTGCATAGTTCTCGAAGCTGGATATATGAAGAAACATATTTTTCTTGTAATTTGAGAAATGAGAAAGATTTTTTTTTGAATATAATGATAATGATAAAAACATATTTTTTATTTTCAAAAACAAATTAATTTATTTATATATACAAATCAAAAACTCTTTTTTTAATTTGTTTAGAAGGAAACACAAATCATTTTTTTTCTTTAAAATCACCGAATTCATGAAGGACTGCCTACGTATCTCATTAAGATGAGAATCAGATGTGCATAGTTCGTGAAATATATGTCATACAAAACTAAACCTCAAGACTCCTAAAGGTTCAAGGCTGTTAAGATTTATATATATATATATATATATATATATATATATATATATATTTTATTTTGTAAAAACTTCGCCTCAAGATCTCTAAAGATTCAGGGCTATTACGATATATATAAAATTTGGACTTAAGTATTAGAAAAATAATTATGAAAGTAATCATATTTTCAAAATATTCCTCAATAAATCTATGAGTAATTTTTCAAAATATAGGGTCGTATCCTGAGAAGGACTTCCTACGTATCCCACTAAGATGTGAGAATCAGACCCTCGTAGTTCATGAAGACCGTAAAACTATGTTACTATATATTTAAAAAAATTCTTTCTATTAAAAATAAAAGTTTTCTTTGAAAAATGATTCACTAAATACAATCTCTTGCATTTCAAAGTTGCCTAAAAGCCAGTCAAAATCAAATAGCCTTCTAAACAAATATCAAAGATCATGTTGGATGCACATATTTGTCATTATAAAGTGGGCCACCTGTCCTAAACAGACCCGGTCCCTGTGCCGAGTCCCGCTAAGTCAAATGCACATGATACAAATAAAGAAGAACCCAATAGAGATAACCAGATTCTAAGTCTCAGTTCTTCTAAGCTTAGCCTAAAAGGGATAGGTGTCTAGACTGGCTTACCCGAGCGGACACTTGAATCGGGAAGGAACAACTTATTCGGTAGCAATGCTACTCCACCATCGTTGCCGATCTGAACCCCACCTAACATATGTGACTATAATCCTTCACCAGGTGCCTTGACACTCTGGTTATCTCAAAAAGAAAGTAGGATGCATACACTGCATTCCTTCTATCCAATTTCAAAGACTCAGGAGGGGTGCGCGAGAGAAAATAATTTATAATACAGTTCAATCAATATCAAAGCAAGAAATAAGCGACATGTAGAACATAAGGCCAACAAACACAATATCAACAATAATTAAAGCAAGTATAAGTCAATATCAAAAGCTCGAATTCTAGTTAAGTTCCCCAGCGGAATAGCAAGAGATGTCACACCCCTTTTTGGTCTGAAGGAATCGAAGTCGAAGGGTTTTTCCAATTAAAGTGACAATATTGAATATGGATTATTTTAATTACAGATTCGCCACTTGAAATTGAGTTATGGTGTTCCAAGTCACCTTTTGAATTCCTAAACAAAAGAAAATGACTCTGTATTTTTGGTCTGCGAAAACAGAAGACTGGATAAGGAATTTTGTTGACCAAGGTGAAGGTGTAAGGCACCCCTCGAGTCTCGTAGTTCGAGCACGGTCGCTTTTTATTGACTTATCTTGACTCAAACTATTTTTGATAAATTATGTTTAAAGGCCTAAATTCGCTCATTTTATTATACTGAATATCTGTCTATACCTCTTGTACTAAATTAGTAAAAAATAATTTTAGAAAATATTTGCCAAGGTGCATTATTGCATCCTTAAATTTTAAAATGTCTCAGAAAGATGCATACGTCGCATTCTTAATTGAGACGAATATTTTAAACGTACCTAAAATTTGCCTAATGTTAAAAGCTTTAATTACTCAAAATGTTATTTAATTTTAAAAGTAAATTTAAACATAATTTATTTAAAATGACTAATTAATTTTAACAAATAATTATTAAACCTTGTTAATAACAATGAAATAAAAAAAGAATAATAGTAATAATAATAATAATACTAAAATACAAATATATAAATCTAATTATATTATTTCTAATTTTATTATAATCCTCATATTTTATTCTTTAATTTAATACAAATTCAAAAATCACTTAAAAGGTAATTCTTTTTTTTTATATATATATATTTATATAATAATAAAAAAATAATTTTTAAACAACCAAAAATTAGGCATTTTTTAAATATGGTGCAGATTAAACATTAAACAACAACAACAACAACAAAAAGAGTCGCTGGTCTGTTTTTTTTATTTTTTGAAATCCGACATTTACA
Source organism: Capsicum pubescens (assembly GCA_030864215.1). Taxonomy (NCBI): domain Eukaryota; kingdom Viridiplantae; phylum Streptophyta; class Magnoliopsida; order Solanales; family Solanaceae; genus Capsicum; species Capsicum pubescens. The sequence continues at coordinate 63,801,764 of CM061549.1, read as the reverse complement.
GCGGCTGTGAGGTTCGCAGGCCGGCAAGGGAGGGGAAGGAGAAAGAGGGAAAGAGGGGAGAGAGGCAGCGGCGCCAGAGTGGCGTTTCTGCCGGCCATAGTTGGTTGGAATTCAAAGAAAAAAAACTAGTGGGCTGCATTTTCTGGCGAGATCTGGAAAAGGGAAGGGGGCGGCGTTAGTGGTTGGTGGAAGCCAATTCCGGTGAATTGGTTCGCGATGGGATGCCAAAAAAGGTGATAGGACGGGCTGGCGGCAGCGGATGACTCGTTGGTTTGTTCGCCGGCGAATCTGGGACGGGATTGGAAGGTTTTTCGGCGGGTTGGATCTATTTGATCGTTAAAGAAGATGAAAATTCCGGTGAAAGTTCGCCGGAAAAAAATTGAAAGACGCCTCTTTTGTCTCTGATTTTACACTGTTTTTCCCTTTCCCCTTCACTAGTTTTCTTTTATTCTTCTATTTTTTTATTTTTCTACTGTATGGGTGGGTATATACTTTTATTGTGTGGGCAGTGTATGTGTACACGTGGAGATATCAGTGAATGTGTAGGTGTGAATTATTAGTGAGTGTGTAAATATGAAGTTTTCTCCATATATAAATTTATCAATATTTAGTAACATGATTGTATAACATGTAGTAACAACAATTCACATAATTAATCAACTACAGACTGAATAGCGCATAAAATCACTTGAATATTTTTTCTTCATATTTTTTCGGTAAACTTACAACATAAAATGGTTCAGAATTGAAAAAGAACCTTTAATTATTTGAACTGAATAATAATGCGAGAAACAATCAGCACCGAAAACTCGACAGGCAACCAAACTTAAACTTCAATCTTCAAGAAATATTCTCTTCTTTATTTTTTTCTCACTTCTTTTTTTTTTCTCGGATTTTTTAGTTTCTCTTTTTCCACTCCGTTTTTCTGATATTTTGCTCAAAGTATGATACAGTGTCTGATGGTGTAAAAGTATGTACGTTTTTTTTATCTGGGGTGGAAAATGCTTAAATAGGGGAAATTAGGGGGAACAGTTATAGGCAGATAGGATAGGATTTTTTTTAAAATTTTGAATCTTTTTTTTTATATATATATAGAAGATAATAAAATAATGAATAAATAAATAAAATAATAATAACAAATATAATAATAACTAATTAATTTTATATTTAAGAAAATAAAATAAAAGTTTATAAAATAGCCGAAAATAAATATAATTAAGATAGTACTAAATCTACTAACTTATTTATTTAAAATTTAAAAAGAAAAATATTTTTTAATTTTTGTATTATTTTTATAAATTAGAATAAAAATAAAATAAAATATCTCAAAATTAACTTTATTTTAGTTATTTATTTTTAACTAAAAATTTATTAAAAATAAAATAAGAGTTAAAATAATATCAGACCAAATATAAATAATTAATACTGAAAAATATATATATTGAACTCAAGGAGGGTAAAAATCACGTGTCTACAACGACTCGTGGTGATGAGTCATAAAGAGTGGTTACGAGTCAATGGTTGACCCGTAGTCAATAGCGGGACCTTTTCAGCTTTTAAGTTAAGAGAATCCCGAATATTTTCCCTCTTAACCAAATTGAAATCCACATCTTAGAACCCCTTTTGGGTGTCATTAACACTCAGAAATAAATTTAAGTAACTTCTCAAACACTCAATAAAGGCTCTCTAAATTCCCTCAAGTAAGCCAAGCTAGGGTTTCATCAAGTTGGTCATCTAAAGTCTCTAGAGTTAAATTTTCTCCGTGAAACTTGATATTTCAGGATACCCTTAAACTTAATAACTCTATTGCATGAAAGTACATGGTTATTTACGTGATTAAAAGTAAGGGTTTTGACATGATTAAAGGCTTTGACATGAATGGTCAACTAATTATTTTCCCATGGCTTTACTGTGCATTACTCATGTTTTAACTATGGTTTTAAACTTGTGGGTGCATGGTTATGACGAATAAACTAAAGGATTGTGATTTTCTAAACTTATGACTTTTTAAGTGGTTATAACCCCAACCCCATATTGTGAAATTGTTTTTAGTTATGAGAAATATGAGAATTTAATTATTCTGGAACTATTACATTGTGATGAAAATTGAACCTTGTGGGTTTGTGTTTTTAAAAGCTATTGCATAATTGGACCAAGAGGGGTTGTGAATTCCCCAAGTAACGAAATTATTTCGGCATGATGATGTTACCTTGCAAGTGTAGTTGGTATGACGATACCAACAATGTATGCCTAAATATATATTGTGGTTCAATGAATGAGATTGTTGATAATTGTTTTAATTGGGCTTTAAAGAGAGTTGTGTTGCCGATGCGGGGATCTATATGATCGAGTGGTTCGAGTCCCCCTACTATTATTATTATATGATTGGGAGGTTCGAGTCCCCCATATCTTATTACATGATTTGGTGCTCATGTCACCTTGATATGCAGAGAGGTTCGAGTCCCCCATAGCACATGTGTTTACCCTTTAGTTCGAGGACCCTACCAGCTGGGAGAGAGCTGGGACTATATAACCCATGGGCGCCTTTGTATATTATGACGGTTGAGCTACACAGTCTAGACTAAGATTTTAAATTGCATGATAAGCCTTGTTTCCTATCCCATATGTGATATATATATGCATGGGATGATGTGTATGTAATCTTCAATGATTTTGAACTGTTGATCAAGGCATTACCCCGTATCTCTGAGTTATATGCAAGCTCTCCAACCGCTAACCATTACATATGTTGTATCCCCATGCGATGTAGGAACTGGCCATACTTCTACTTTTCCTGCTTAGTGATTAGGATTCGAGATCAGCTTGTGAGTTGACATTGAAGTGGTGAGCTTCCATATATTGGAAGACTACATTTCATGTTTTGGTCTCTACGTATGTTGTATCTCCATGCGATACAGGAACTGTCCATACTTATACTTTTCCTGCTCAGTGATTAGGATTCGAGATCTGCTCGTGAGTTGACATTGAAGTGGTGAGCTTCCATACATTGGAAGACTACATTTCATGTTTTGGTCTCTTAGGCTTTAGACCGTTTAGACTTGTTTTTGGCTATAGTCGGGGGAATGTCCTGACACTTTATTGATGTTTATTTTTTATTCTTGTTTAGAAGGCTTTGTTGGATTACTGTGGACTTAGGTGGCATTGGTTGGTTGTTTCGGTCGGGTTGTTGGATATTGATCATAGAAATATTATTTATTCTTGAATCTATCTTATTATACGTTTGAAATTCATCCGACATTGGCAATATTATATTTACTTAGTTAGGTGAGGGGGGTGGTCTCCGGTCTATGTGAGACTTGAGATACCCATCACGGCCAAGCCCTTATTTGGGTTGTGACAAGATAACACAGTTTGAACAATTTTTTGCTCTTCTTACATTTGGTAGCTTCTTCGTAATCCAAGAATTAATTCTAGCCATAATTCTCTTTATGAGAAGGTACCATTACATCACAGTAATTTCTTTAGTAGATAAAGGGATCCCAAGATATTTAAATTGAAGCTCACCTATAGTGTACCCTAGTTGTTGTAGAATCAGTTGTTTATCATTAGTTGATACTCCACTAAAGTAGATGGAGCTTTTTCTCATATTTTTTTGCAAACCAGAAGCTTTAGAAAATAATTCAAAGCACCATTGTATGGTTTTGATGGATTCCGATCACATTTGAAAAGTATCAACAAATCACCTGCAAAGCAGAGGTGAGTAGCTTGAAATATTAGGGATGATATTTGAAAAATTTCACTGTAATCAAATCAATCAAAGACTTGACTAAGTATTTCATTGCAATGGTGAAGAAAAAAAAAGGACAACGGATCTCCTTGACTAGGATCTTTTACAACATCAAAACCAGGTGCAGTAGCTCCATTAATAACAATAGCATTACTTACAACTTTAAACATGACATGACCCACTGAATAAATAGACTACGAAAGCCCAACTCCCACATTACTTTTTCTAAATACAATTATTCCACAGAGTCATAAGCCTTTTGTAAGTACACTTTCAACATACTTTTAAGTGATATATTCTTCTTAGTACAGGCCTTAACCAACCCATCGGCCAACAAAATATTATCTGAGATATTTCTGCTAGATATAAAATGAGTCGGTGCATCACAGATTAATGTGTCCAGAATTCCATGCATTATGTTGGTTAGTACAATTGAGATTATTTTGTAGAGAACTGAGCAGTAAGAAATAGGCCTGAACTCTTTCAAAGTGGAGGGATTAGGAACTTTAGGAGTCAAAGATACTGGGGTGCAGTTAACAGGTCTATAGATTTTGCTTGTAGTAAAGAAACTCTTAATTCCAATTATTATGTCATTTTTAACAGTACTCCAAGGGGTAGTTTGGTGTGAGGTATAAGGATATATAGTCTCGGATAAAATAAAGGATTATTTTATCCAATGTTTGGTGTGAGGTATTAGCTAGTATCGGGATTATTTATCCCACCATTTACACCACAATGTGGGATAAGTTATCTCATATACATGGTGGGATAACTAGTCCTATGATAACTAATTCTTAGGTTAATTATCCCCAAATAACTCTTTCCCAACCAAACGACCCCTTGGTGTGTTAAAAAGCATGTATTATATTCATCTATACTAGGAGCCTTGTCATTTCCAATACATTGAAGTGCTGCATAAAATTCTACCTCAATAACACTATTGCAAAAGCTAATTTTTTATTGCCTTGACATGATTGGACCACTCCTCATAATCTGCACAACAAGTATGGATAAGATAATGTTGATGTCCCCATAAATCTCTAATAGAACTTAACAGTTTCACTTTGAATCTTTTTTGTTTGCATAGCATCTTGTAATGCCCCGAGTTTGCACCCCGAATGCCACACGGTGCTTACGACCCTGAAGGACGACAAGCTAACCCATGACTGGTACCTACTATGAGCACTGAATAATAACACTGTAACAATGCAGAAAATAGGCTGAAATGACATAAGGTTCATAATCTGAATACTGATAATAACAATGTCTGACAATTATATCTAAAAACTAAATATTGTCTGAACTAGCCTAGTCTGAAAAGCCTCTAACTGAACTGTCTGAAGGTGGAGTTAATGGGATAAGCCCCCAACTAACTCCGACTATTGAAAGACTGACAAACTGATATACTGAAATATAAGCATATCCTCGATAAATGAGGACTCACTACTATAATCTGATATTACTGACTGAATCTAGCTAAGCGCAGTCAGAAACCTGAGCGTCCGAACCTATTATATGAGAAATTATAGCGCAAAGAAAAAGTATGCGTCATTACGTGGAATGTACTGATATTCTAGATAAGGTAAGGCTGAATGCAGGGGTTCATATGTATAAATAATAACTGGCTAGTAACATGAATATTACTGAATGAGGGTATATGCATAAATGAAACTGCTATAAATACTGATTATGCAATACTATGCACATAACTACGTATATTGTAACTGAGATAATATTAACACTATGTAATGAGTTCTAATAACTAAATGACTGATATCTAAGTTCACTGATAACGGTATTACTGTTAGCTGGGTGACTGTTTCTGACAATCTTTATTCTGTAGAACTGAACTGAGTTCTATACTGAGACTGAAACTGAAACTAAAACTATGGGAGGTAATCATCTAACTGACATTCCCCTCTCTGAACTGATTGGGGTCCAACCTGTAACCCCAACTGGAAGGGTGTCAGTACTGTGCCATGGGTAAAGATAAATTGATGAGTCACCCTCATCTGGCAGGTGCTCTGAAAGAGAATGGTGGTACCCTCAACTGGAAGGTAAGACACCTCATCAACCCTCAACTAGCAGGTTGATGTCTCAACCTACGCTGGCTACATAGTTCTGGAATGCAAGGACTACTTCTAAGGATCGCACCTTTTACTGACGGTGAGTCCCCATCCTTGGGTTCACTCGGTGCAAAATCCTACTCCTAACTGAATAGACACTAAATTGATTTCTAAACTGTACTAGGCTGGATTAAACTGGTATGATAGTGTTAACTGACTGAACTGAACTGAGTTCACTGAGTTTAACTAAGTTCTGTACTGACTGAATACTACTAATCATGATATTACTCAGAATATTCTGTAACTACTGTAGCTCTAGGTCAATAGCTAGATATTTGGGGATTGAATACCCCCAGGACTCAATAGCATGGAAAGTAAAACATAGCATAACCTTAAAAGCATAATAATGCTTGCTTAGTAACAATGCATTTATTTAGACATTTTGTCAAACACTTGATATACATGAGCGAGTGCATGAATGGAATCATATAACAACATGTCATGCTTTCACTAGTTAATTAACATAAGCATTTTAACAAACACTTGGGGAGTGTGGTTATTTCATATAACAATAAATATGTAATAATATCATGGCTGTAGATTTAACTTGTAGTTCAAGAATTCAACATGAAGATCACATAAATCAATAAAAAATCATCTAGTTCTCATGAAACTTGTAATAAATCATAGAATTAAACCCCAAACATCAATTCACACGTGAACACAATCCAATTCTAATATGTAAATCATGAAAGCATAAACTTGTAGTTTTAAAAGAAGGTTCTTGGACTTCATAGGTGAAAGGAACCCATGAATGAACACCTAACATACCTTGGTTATCAAATTCATAAAGATTGGTGGTGTGTTCTTGAAGATTGGACTTGGAATTGGATGCCCTAGGGTTTTGTTCTTGAGAGAATTTGAGAATAAAGAATGAATTTTGCCTCTAGGGTGGCTAAATCTCGTGTTTTAGGGCTGAATACAAGTGGAAAAATTGACCTAAATACCCCTTTGGATGCGGAATTAAAAGAGCAAAAACCATTCCTAGTGATGCGCAGATCGATGCGCCACTTCGATGGGATCGACGCGACGCGTTTAGGTTGCATCGACTCATTGGAATCTGCACAGGGAGCTGGGAAAAATATTTATCGATGAGATAGGTGACGCGACTCATCGATCTACTGTCTTGGCCTCCCAAACATGAATCAAACAATGTTCGAAAAATTAGAAACTCGTTTGAGAACACTTACTGACATTCATCCTCGAATGAGACTGACTAAGCTGGGGATATTGATAGATTGAGTTTACATACTGGACATGCACAACTGAAGCATGATTTCATGACTGGAACTACTGGTATACTGAGTTTTTATACTGAACATGCATAACTAAAGCATGACTGAATTCTGAAGACATGACAATAACTGAGCTGTATTCATGTGGGTATGCATGACAAGAGAATGCTATGCAGCTGGATCTATTACCAATTGGTAAGGAAATTTGAGCATGGAATATATTAATGTGGGGGTGAATGCAATAAGTAAAACTGATTTCACACGGGATCTTAGAACATGCATACTAAGCGTAAGTAGACTCACCAATAGGCTGGAATAAATTAAAAACTGAAATATCCTAAAGCATGAGTGACAAACATTTTCTGATAAGATGGTGAATCTCTACACTAAGTTTCTGTAAACCTTACTTTAATGATATAACCATAACTGAAGCTATGATATGATAAAACATGGATACTGTATGAATACTGGGTCTGAAACTACGTGATGGAGACTGACATAAATTGAGGATCTGAGTATACAATCACATTGAGCATGAATGCATAAACATACTAACTTTCTGATAAACTGAATGACTAATAGCTGAATACTTGTCATCTAAGACTGAACTATACTTAGTCTGAATAACTAGATTGAAACTGTAGATTACTATACATACGAGGTAAGGATTGACTGAGTAATATGAGATAACTGAGCCTGAATGCGTGTAAACTATATTATTTGAGAATGCAAGACTAAGCATATAACATGATTCTAAAATAGTCTGTAAACTGAGGTACTGAAATACTGATAACTAAATAACTGTACGTTATGGTCAAGCAAACCTGAAACTGAACTGAGTTACTGATCTGATTACTGGACTGAGACTTTGACTGGGACTGAATACTGAACTTATTTTTGTGAATACATGCGCTGACATGAAGATGGTTGTACGACTTAGATATAACAAGAGAGTTAACTTATGAGTAACTATTACTTCAAGCAGGACCTAATTTTATGAAGAAAGGATAAGAGATTTAATACATAAAAAGCTCGGGATGCTTACGGACTGAATTCAGACTAACAATTTAGGATCTGAAATATGACGTATGAACTGTACTGGATTCATAATTCTCATGGATGCAAACAAACTATTTCTTGGAAGGAATATATTCATGATGCTTCAGGTAGTAAAACTAGATCGGAAGACAAAAACACTATAGGAACCTGTCTGTCTGACTGCCAATCTGAATCACTGGCTATATAGACTAACTCCTACTAAAAGCTCATGCTTAAATAGAGTATTTATTCAACACTTATTATAAGAAGTTCTAATGACTTTTAGGGAGTAAGGAATCTTGGGCATGGTCTGAATCAGACACCTAGATAAGAAATTACAACAAAGGTAAAATACGGTAATATAAAACACAGGCCTACGAAACATCAGCTAGGATAGAACTACTCGGCCTTATGCACTGCAGCTATTATCTTCCAGTCTTAGACATACTCCTCAAATACTCTCTCTACTATACCTTCTACCTTAATACTGCACTTCACTTGAGACCACTGAAAATATTCACATGGACACTGCTAACTCTTCCTACTGAAGTCTGAGCTTGACTGAATTCTCCCACTATGTGCAAGCCTACTCGAATCTACGAGATGAGCACATAATACTATAATACTAGTCTGAATCATTAATTTCCACACACCCTGTATTTTTACAACTCCTCATTTAGAAGAGACTAGAGGAGAGAAATGGAATATCAACCCCATGGGTTCATCAAAAGACCTAAACCAAAGATATATATGACATAATCTGAATTTTGCTGATCAATAGGAGTATGGAATAAATGCAGGAACTGAACATACTATAGAGCATGAACACATGAGTCATGAGCTCCATGATCTAAGTGCTGGAATTTCTGAATTCTTGGAACATTATTCGCACTGCTGAGCAAGCTGGAATTCCTTATATGAGGAACTACGATCATACATGATTCTATGGTATGTGTATGAATGTGAGCTATGAGCATAGGGCTGATACGTAAAGCATGAGTAGATATCGTAACAACTGAAGTACAATACCTTAAGCTGAAACACTGCTGGTTGGAGCATATTTCCTCCATCTACTGATGTTCTATAATACCCTGTATCGCCACTAGAATCTGAGAGTCTGACGTGGTTACTAGCCCTACCATCTCCCCTTTAGCTTAAAGCCATCATTTTAAATTTGTGAACCACTTACTCAACCACTCCAATTCCATCACCGGAAATTATATGACCAAGGAAAGCTACTGACCTTAGCCAAAATTTGTATTTACTAAATTTGGCGAACAACTTATAGGCTCTGAAGGTTTGCAATACTATTCTGAGATGGTTTGCATGATCATGTTCACTGCGGGATTAGACAAGAATATCATCTATGAAGACTCTGACGAACATGTCCAAGTACTGCTTGAATACTCTATTCATCAAGTCCATGAAAGTTGCTGGGACATTGGTAAGACCAAATGATATGACTAGGAATTCAAAGTGGCTATACCGAGTTCTGAAAGCTATTTTCAGAATGCACATTCTCTGACTCTGAGCTGATAATAGCCTGATCTAAGGTCTATCTTAGTAAAGTAACTGGCATCCTAAAGTTGGTCAAACAAGTCATTGATTTTGGGAAGTGGACACTTGTCCTTGACCGTGACTTTGTTTAACTGATGGTAGTTAATAAACATTCAGAGAGAACCATCTTTCTTATGCATAAATAGAACTGGTGCACTAAAGGGGATACGTTGGGTCTGATGAATCCCTTATCTAGGAGATCCTTCAACTGCTCTTTTAACTCTTTGAGTTCTACTGGAATTATTCTATATAGCGGGATAGAGATAGGCTGAGTATCAGGAAGAAGGTTTATTCCTTTCCATCTTGGGAGGAACTCTGGGAAGATCTTCGGGGAACACATCTGAAAATTCATATGCTACCGAAACTGACTTATTACTAGGAGTCTCGGAACTAAAATCATTAACTCAAACGAGATGGTAGACACACCTCTTGGATATCATTTTCCTCACCCTTAGGTAGGGAAACAAACTGACCCCTAAGTGTTGAAGTACTACGCCTCCATTATAACACAGGTTCATTCAGAAACTGACAATGGACAACTCTGTTTCTGCAGTCAACTGAAGTAGTGCATGAATGAAACCAGTCCATGCTGAGAATGACGTTAAAATCTGTCATCCCTAATTCCACTAAGTCTGCCGAAGTAACTTTCTGAGATACCATAACCTAACAGTTCCTGTATACCCATCGGGCAATGATAGATTTACCCACTGGGGTAGAGATTGAGAATAACTCTGCTAGGATTTTAGGACTGACTCCGAATTCAACAGCTATATAAGGAGTTATAAAGGACAAAGAAGCTCATGGATCTAGCAAAGCATAAATATATAGATGATAAACTTGTAATGTACCAGTGACCATATCAGGAGAATTATCCTGATGCTGTCGGGACTGGAGTGCATGAAGTCTGTTTGGGTATTGCTCACTGGTGGCACTGGAAGCGGCACTTTGCTGATACGGGCGATCGGACGGAACTGGGGGACAATTATGCTGACTCTATGAACCTAACTGAGGAAAATCACTTATCCTATGGCCTGGCTTGCCACATTCAAAACATAAACCACTACTATCCCTGCACACACCCTGAAGATTCCTACCATACTTCCCGCAGAAAGGGTTAGTACGACCACCCTTTGGCCTTGACGTTCTGGCGCCCTTATTCCTTCTCCATTTTCCCTACGTTTTTCCTCTCTACTCTGCAGAGCATGAGCCATAAGTCCATATAGGACAATAGCCAGTTGGTTGTTCTGAGAAGATACTAAATAATCTAAGGCAATAAAAGTAGCCCTAAGTTTAGGGTGAGAGACATGCTCATTCAGGGGATCTACCTGAATGGGCGGAGGTGCTGGCTGGTTTTTAGTTCTTTTTTCGTTAGCCTTTTTGGGAGACATATTCTGTAAATGGAAAGAAAATTGAATTAGACTGAGTTTAATTTTATCTCATGCTCACTCACGCGATATGAATACTAAAAGAATAGAAACTTTTCCTAAAATACCTCATAGCCTTTTGTTCATAAGTGTGGCGCGCTACACACCCAATCACAATACTCTACTAGACGCGGCTTTCAGGCTCCTTAGGACTCTGCTAAACCTTAGGCTCTAATACCAAGTTTGTAACGCTTGAGTATGCACCCCGGATGCCACACGGTGCTTACGACCCCAAAGGACCACAAGCTAACCCATGACTGGTACCTACTGTGAGCACTGAATAATAACACTATTACAATGTGAAACATAGGCTGAAATTTCATAAGGTTCATAATCTAAATACTGATAATAACAACGTCTGATAATTATATCTAAAAATTGAATACAGTCTGAACTAACCTAGTCTGAAAAGCCTCTAAATAAACTATCTGAAGGTGGAGTTGATGGGATAAGCCCCCAACTAACTTCGACTACTGAAAGATTGATGAACTAAAATACTAAAATATAAGCATATCCTTGATAGATGAGGACTCACTACTGTAATTTGATATTGCTGAATGAATCTGGCTAAGCGCAATCAGGAACCTGAGCGTCCAAACCTATGATATGAGACATCATAGTGCAAAGAGAAAGTACGCATCAGTACATGGAATGTACTGGTATGCTATATGAGGTAAGGATGAATGTAGGGATTTATATGTATGAACAATAACTGGCTAAGTAACATGAATATAACTTAATAAGAGTATATGCATATATGAAACTGCTGTAAATACTGATTATATAATACTATGCACATAACTATGTATACTGTAACTGAGATTATATTAACACTGGGTAATGACTTCTGATAACTGAATGACTGATATCTGAGTTAACGGATAATTTTATTACTGCTAGCTGGGTGACTGTTTCTGACAGTCCTTATTCTATAAAACTGAACTGAGTTCTATACTGAGAATAAAGCTGAAATTGTGGGAGGTAATCATCTAACCGACATGCCCCTCTCTGAACTGATTAGGGTCCAACCTGTAACCCCAGTTGGAAGGGTATTAGTTTCGTGCTTTGGTAAAGATAAGTTTTTGAGTCACGCTCATCTGGTGGATGCTCTGAATAAGAATGGTGGTACCTTCAACTGGAAGGTAAGACACCTCATCAACCCTCAACTGGCATGTTAATGTCTCAACCTATGCTAGCTACGTAGTTCTGGAATGCAAGGACTGCTTCTAAGGATCGCACCCTCTACTGGCAGGTCAGTCCCCATCCTTGGGTTCACTCGGTGTTGAATCCTACTCCCAATTGAATAGACACTGAACTGATTTTAAACTGTACTAGGTTGGACTGAACTGTTACTGATAGTGTTAACTGGCTGAACTGAACTGAGTTTGCTGAGTTTAACTGAGTTTTGTACTGACTAAATACTACTAATAGTGATATTACTCAGACTATTTTATAACGGGTATTTAATACCCCCAGGACTCGATAGCATAGAAAGTAAAACATAGCATAGCCTTAAAAGCATAATAATGCTTGCTTACTAACAATGCATTTATTTAGACATTTTGTGAAACACTTCATATACATGAGCGAGTGCATGAATGGAATCACATAACAACATGTCATACTTTCACTAGTTAATTCACATAAGCATTTTAACAAACACTTAGGGAGCGTGGTTATTTCATATAGCAATAAACATGTAATAAAATCATGGCAACTACATTCAACTTGTAGTTCAAGAATTCAACTTGAAGATTACATAAATCAACCCAAAATCATCTATTTCTCATGAAACTTGTAATAAATCATAGAATTAAACCCCAAACATCAATTCACACGTGAACACAATCCAATTCCAACATGTAAATCATGAAAGCATAAACTTGTAGTTTTAAAAGAAAGTTCTTGGACTTCATGGGTGAAAGGAACCCATGAATAAACACCTAACATACCTTGTTTATCAAATTCATAAAGATTGGTGGTGTGTTCTTGAAGCTTGAACTTGGAATTGGATGCCCTAGGGTTTTGTTCTTGAGAGAATTTGAGAATAAAGAATGAATTTTGCCTCTAGGGTAGCTAAATATCGTGTTTTAGGGCTGAATACAAGTGGGGAAATTGACCTAAATACCCCTCTGGACGCAGAATTAAAAAAGAAAAAATCATGCCCAGTAGCGCGCAGACCGATGCACCGCATCGATAGGATCAACATGATGGCCGACGCGATACATCGCATCGAGATCGTGTTGGCTAACTGGAATTTGCACTGGGAGCTGGAGAAAATATTTATCGATGCGATAGGTGAAGCGACTCATCGAGATCATGTCGATCCCCTATTTTGGCCTCCCAAACATGCCTCAAACGATGTACGAAAAATTAAAAATTCATCCGAGAACGCCTACTGACATTCCTGATCATGAATCAACCTAAAAATTGACATTTTAAGGTTGTAAGGATCATAAAATAGGATCTCCAACTTATGAAGGCTCAAATAATTCTAAGCATAAATACTTAGCTAAGATTTTAAAGTCTGGGACCTTTTTTTAAACTTTAAAGGACTGAGTTAAGCTTAGAATTTTGCGGGGTCTTACAATATCTCCCCCTTAGGAACATTCATCCTCGAATGAGATTGACTAAGCTGAGAATACTGATAGATTGAGTTTACATACTAGACATGCACAACTGAAGCATAATTTCAAACTGAAACTACTGGTATACTGAGTTTTTATACTGAATATGCATAATTGAAGCATGACTGAATTTTAAACACATAACAATGACTTAACTATTTTCATGAGGGTATGCATGACAAGAGAATGCTATGCAGTTTGATCTATTACCAAGTTGGTAAGAAAATCTGAGCATGGAATATATTAATGCGGGGGCTAATGCAATGAGTAAAACTGATTTCACACGGGATCTTTGAACATGCATGCTAAGTGTAAGTAGACTCACCAATAGGCTGGAATAAATTGAAAACTAAAATATCCTAAAGCATGAGTGACAAACATTTTCTGATAAGATTGTGAATCTCTACGCTTAGTTTTTGTAATCTTTACTTTAATGATATAAGCATAACTAAAGCTATGATATGATAAAACATGGATACTGTATGAATACTGGGTCTGAAACTATGTGATGGAGACTGACATAAACTGAGGATCTGAGTATACAATCATATTGATCATGAATGCATAAACATACTAACTTATCTGATAAACTGAATGACTGATAGCAGAACACTGGTCATCTAAGACTGAACTCTACTTAGTCTGAATAGCTGGACTGAAATTGTAGAGTACTATGCATATGAGGTAAGGACTGACTGAGTAACATGAGATAACTGAGCCTGAATGCATGTAAACTGTATTATTTGACAATGCAAAACCAAGTGTATAACATGATTTTGAAATAGTCTGTAAACTAAGGTACTGAAATACTAATAACTGAATAACTGTATGCTATGCTCAAGGAAACCTGAAACTGAACTGAGTTACTGATCTGAATATTGGACTGAGACCATGATTGGGACTTAATACTAAACTAATTATCGTGAATACATGCGTTGACATGAGGATAGTTGTACGACTGAGATATAACAAGAGAGTTAACTTATGAGTAACTATTACTTCAAGCTGAACCTAATTTTGTGAAGAAAGGATAAGAGATTTAATACATGACAAGCTCGGGATGCTTACGGACTGAATGTTGATTGACTATTTGGGATCTCAAATATGACGCATGAAATGAACTGGATTCATAATTCACATGGATGCAAACAAACTATTTCTTGGAAGGAATATATTCATGATGCTTCAGGTAGTAAAACTAGATTGGAAGACGATAACACTATAGGAACCTGTCTGTCTGACTGTCAATCTGAATCACTGGCTATATAGATTAACTCATACTGAAAGCATATGTTTAACTGGAGTATTTCTTCGACACTCTTTCTAAGAAGTTCTAATGACTTTTAGGGAGTAAGGAATCTTGGGCAAGGTCTGAATCAGACACCTGGATAAGAAATCACAACAAGGCTGAAATATGGTAATATGAAACATAGGCCTACTAAACATCAGCTAGGATAGAGCTACTAGGCCCTATGCACTACAACTATTATCTTTCAAGCTTAGACATACTCCTCGAATACTCTATCAACTATACCTTCTACCTTAATACTGCACTTCACTTGAGACCACTAAGAATATTCACATGGGCACGGCTAACTCTTCCTACTGAAGTCTGAGCTAGACTGAATTTTCCCACTATGTACAAGCCTACTCGGATTTATGAGATGCACGCATAATACTGTAATACTAGTCTGAATCATTAATTTCCACACACCCTATATTTTTATAACTCCTCATTTAGAAGAGGCTAGAGGAGAGGAATGGAATATCAACACCATGGGTTCATCAAAAGACCTAAACCAAGGATATACATGATATAATCTATTTTTTGCTGATCATTAGGAGTGTGGAATGAATGCAAGAACTGAACATACTGTAGAGTATGAACACATAAGTTATGAGCTGCATGACCTGAGTGCTGGAATTTCTAAATTCGTGGAACATTATTCTCACTACTGAGCAAGCTGGGACTCCTTATACGAGGGATTATACGAAGGACTAGGATCATACATGATTCTATGGTAAGTGTGTATATGAGAGCTATGAGCATAGGGCTGATGCGTAAACCATGAGTAGATATCATGACAACTGAAGTACAATACCTTGAACTGAAACACAACTGGTTTGGGCATTTTTCCTCCATCTACTGATGTTCTACAGTACCCTATTTTTCCACTAGAACCTGAGATCCTGACCTGGTTACTTGCCTTACCATCTCCCCTTTAGCTTAAAGCCATTATTCTAAATTTGTGAACCACTTACTCAACCACTCTAATTCCATCACCAGAAATTATATGACCAAGAAAATCTACTAACCTTAGCCAAAATTTGCATTTACTGAATTTGGCGAACAACTGATAAGCTCTGAGGGTCTGCATTACAATTCTAAGATGGTCTGCATGATCATGTTCACTGCGGGAGTAGACAAGAATGTCATTTATGACAACTCTTAAGAACATGTCCAAGTACTGCTTGAACACTTTGTTCATCAAGTCCATGAAAGTTGTTGGGACATTGGTAAGACCAAATGACATGAATAGGAATTCAAAGTGGCCATACCAAGTTCTGAAAGCTATTTTCGGAATGTCACATTCTCTGACTCTGAGCTGAAGCCTGATCTGAGGTCTATCTTAGGAAAGTAACTGGCACCCTGAAGTTTGTCAAACAAGACATCAATTCTGGGAAGTGGATACTTTTTCTTGACCGTGACTTTATTTAACTGATGGTAGTTAATAAATATTCAGAGAGAATCGTCTTTCTTATGCATGAATAGAACTGGTGTACCCAATGGGATACGTTGGGTTTGATGAATCCCTTATTTAGGAGATCCTTCAACTGCACTTTTAATTTTTTGAGTTCTACTGAATCCATTCTGTATGGCTGGATAGAGATAGGCTGAGTATCAGGAACAAGGTCTATTCTGAAGTCAATTTCCCTTTTAGGAGAAACTCTGGAGAGATCTTTGGGGAACACATCTGGAAATTCACATGCTACCGAAACTGACTCATGACTAGGAGTCTCGAAACTAGAATTCTTAAATCAAACGAGATGGTAGACACACCCCTAGGATATCATTTTCCTCACCCTTAGGTAGGGAAGCAAGCTGACCCATAATTGTTGAAGTACTATCCCTCCATTCTAGAACAGGTTCAGTCGAAAATTGAAAATGGACAATTTTGTTTCTGCAATCAACTAGAGCATAGAATGAATGAAACCAGTCCATTCCAAGAATGATGTCAAAATTTGTCATCTCTAATTCTACTAAGTCTGCTGAAGTAACTTTCTGAGATACCATAACCGGACAGTTCCTGTATACCCACCGGGCTATAATAGATTTACCCGCTGGGGTAGAGACTGAGAAAGACTCTACTATGATTTGGGACACTCTACTATGATTTAGGACTGACTCCAAAGTCAACGGTTATATAAGGAGTTACAAAGAACAAAGAAGTTCCTGGATCTAGCAAAGCATAAGCATGTAGATGATAAATTTGTAGCGTACCAGTAACCATATCAGGAGAATTTTCCTGATCCTGTCGGGACTGGAGTGCATGAAGTTTGTTTGGGTATTGCCCACTGGTGGCACTGGAAGTGGCACCCTGCTAGGACGGGCGACCGTACTGAGCTGGGGGACGATTATGCTGACTCTGTGAACCTGACTGAGGACAATCCTTGATCCTATGGCCTAGCTTGCCACATCCGAAACACAAAACACTACCAGCCCTACACACACCCTGATGATTCCTACCATACTTCCCGCAGAGAGGGTTAGTACGAATACCCTTTGGCCTTGACGTTTTGGCCCTGTTATTCCTTCTCTAGTTTTCCTTACGCTTCTCCTCTTTACTTTGCGGAGCATAAGCCTAGATAGGACAATATCCAGTTGGTTGTTCTGAGCAACTATTGAATAAGCTAAGGCAATGAAAGCATCCCTGAGTTTGGGGTGAGACACATGCTCATTCAGGGGATCTGCCATGCACGCCTTGTTGCACAAGGATTTTCACAACGGCCTGGTATTGATTATGACAAGACATATTCACAAGTTATGGATGCAATAACATTATGTTCTTATTAATTTCACGGTCCATGAGAGACTTGAAAAGCATTTGATGGATGTGGTAACAACCTATCTATATGGATCACTTGATAATGAGATATACATGAAAATTTCCAAAAGATTTAAAATGCTGAAAGCATATAGTTCAAAACCTTAGGAATTGTATTCCATTATATTGCAAAGATCATTGTATGGTTTGAAACAATCTGGATGCATGCGGTATAACCGTCTTAGTGAATATTTATCTAAGGAAGATTATATGAATGATGAAATTTTTCCATGTGTTTTTATAAAGAAAATAATGTCGGAGTTTGTTATACTTGCTATCTATGTCCATGCAATAAACCTTATTGGAACTCCAATCGAGTTTCAAAAGGCAATTGATTACCTAAAGAAAGAATTTGAGATGAAGGATCTCAAAAAGATAAAACTATGCCTTGATTTGCAAATTGAGCATTTGACAAATGGTATCTTTGTCCATCAATCTGCCTACACAGAAAAGGTGTTGAAGTGATTCTATATGGATGGAGCACATCCATTTAGTACTCCGATGGTTGTTCGATCACTTGATGTGAATAAAGTTCCATTCGGATCTCAAGAAAAGAATGAGGAACTCCTTGGTCCTGAAGTACCATATCTTAGTGTAATTTGTGCACTAATGTATCTTGCAAATACTAAAAGGCCTGATATAGACTTTTCAGTTAATCTGTTAGCAAGGTATAGTTCTGCTCCTACTAGGAGACATTGGAATGGGATCAAACACATATTATGATATCTAAAAGGGACAACCTATATGGGCTTATTTTATTCTAAAGATTGCAGTCTCGATTTGTTGGTTATGCTAATGCTGGGTATTTATCTGATCCGCATAAAGCTCGATCTTAAACAGGCTATGTGTTCATACATGGGGGTACTTCCATATCTTGGAGATCTACAAAGCAGTCTAACGTAGCCACATCATCGAACCATGATGAGATTATAGTTATTTATGAAGCAAGCCGAGAATGTGTGTGGTTGAGGTCCACAATACATCTCATTTAAGAAAAATGTGGTTTGAAATGTAACAAAGTACTCATGATTCTATATGAAGATAATGCAGCATGCATAGCACAACTTAAGGGAGGATTCATAAAAGGAGATATAATGAAGCACATTTCGCCAAAGCTTTTCTATGCACACGAGCTTCAAAATAATGGTGATATTAACGTGCAACAGATTCATTCAAATGACAATGTGTCTGATTTATTCATCAAGTCTCTTCCAATTGCAGCTTTCAAGAAGATGGTGCACAAGATCGGGATGCAAAGGTTCAAGGATGTTATCATTAGGGGGAGTTAATACGCGTTGTACTCTTTTTTTGTTACGAGGTTTTGTCCCACTGAATTTTCCTTGTAAGGTTTTTAATGGGGCACCCTATATGCGTATTATCTATCAATTAGACATTCAATAGAGAGTGTTATAAATGTATTGCCATATATAGTGAATGTCTATTTTACCATATATAGTGAATACCTACTTTTCCATATATTGTGAATGTCTATTTATGGTAAAGTTACAAACCCCAAGATTAATTTTTTCCTATAAATAAAGGGGTTTTCCTTCATTGTTATTAATCCCTCAAGAGAAATAAGAATTACTCTCTATTATCTCTCTACTCTTCTTCTTTATTCTTTATTATTTTATAACAATAAGGTTAATTTGATGCAGATTTTTCTTAGGTATTATCCACAAAATACATAGCATGTAACGTATAAAGTTAATGTTAATGTATGAGGTATTGCATTCAAATGTGCAAGTTTATAACGTATATAATTGTAAAACATTATATATAGCTGCTAATGTATAATGAATGTGCTTCACATGATGGAAAATATAGATTGTCTATTAAGTTATTTGTATAAATGACAATTGCATTAGATTAAAAGAACAATAATGTATATGCATGGTATTAGTTAAAATTCTTTAATCTTTAATTAGAATTGACTTAATGTCGTAAACATAATCTTAAACATACCTATGGAAAAAACAAGTACAAGCTCAATTAGAGTTAACCATATACATATATATGTAAGCAATATCTAACACATGTCTCTTAAATGAATCTGTTTAAAAAGAGGTAATCATATACATTGAATAATTATGTATGAGCATTGTTCAAAATAACTTGTCTAACCTTATACATAAATCAGTTTTGTATAGGTTTTAAATGAACAACACCACATACTTAGAACAAGTCTGTATGTTTAACATATTTCAACATTCTTACACACACAAAAAAAAAAAAATACAATCCTAAATACTGATGAAACATTCAGATTGATCATGATCGTGTCTTTATCATTCTAAAACAAAATATGAAATTATTCAAATGGAAGGTAAACTTTATAACTATTCTAAACTGACCATCATTGCATCATCAAGAGGTAGAACGTAGCTTGGCCTTGATCTCGAAGGATCATCATTGTCGTTAGTATAGCTTTTCCTTGCCTTGACCGTTCCATAATTCCATAGCAAGGTAGCATATCGCAAATGATGAGTTTGTGCGTCAAACCCATTTGAAGGTACTACCAACCCTTCACTCAAATACGCCGCATATTCAGCCACAAAAATGCCACAATCTCTAAATTGAAGAAAGGTCTATTAGTTAAAGAATCCAAAAAAATTAATATGCTTTATAAAGGTATAATTCTTATTATCTGCACTTACAGTCTAGCACAATCTTGTTTTGCAATATTTTAAACATACTCGACTTCAAATGGATGTTCGTTCACAATTTGGGTGTGCTAATCCATTTTATCCTTTACACGTTCAGGTTGACTCAGTTAGTACATTTCATTTTTTTCAGAAATTCATTATCAGACAAGTAAGTTGGCAACATCACTGCCAACTTATGAATTTCAGGAAATGGGTCCTTATTTCTGAAAGTGGATAGTGAGTCATAGACTCGTATTATTCTTTCCTTCAATACAGTAGCTGCCAACATTCAATAAAATTCTCCGTTGCAATTAACAGGAATATATACCTCATTAACCAGATGTCAGGGCAAACCAACTAGTATGTTGAAATCTTTTATTATGTTGGTTATCGGTTCTTCGAGGCGTGCAACAATACATGATTCCGCATAGTCTTTCTGCATAGAAATTAATTAAATGACGCATTTGGATAATGCCTGTGATATGTCTTCTCAATAAATGATTTGAAGAAGCAATATGTTGTTGTGTATCTGTATTCTTGACTGTAATTCTACTTCGACTTCTATCACAAATGGTAAAAGATCACATCAATATGCTACAAAGGTGAAAAAGTGACAACACAATTATCTAAGCATTAGTCTTTGTAATTAGTTGGAAAAAAAGATTTAGTCAAGTGTATTGTACACCACAAAAATCATTGAACTATTACATAGTAGACGTTTTGATCATTGTTAATAAAAAAACAAAATTAGCAATCCATGTGTTTTTAGTTATAGTAATCAACTTAGCATGTGTTGTTATTTGTAGCAACTAACCAATAAATAACACATCCCCTTATAAAACATCTGAGGAAACCTAAACATGTCACATATTATTGTGTGTTTTACAGGGCTTAAAGATGTTATTTAAATGCTATTGTGGATGATGTAATAAGTAATGTATACAGAATCATATATATAAGTGAAACAACTCTATGCATTAGTATAAACTGATTGCGGAAATAAATCCCACACACGCAAATCCTAACTAAAATTCATAAAGGCATTTGACATACATACTAGATATTTATAAAGTTAAACACCACTGCATTAACCCACAGTCTTATACATAACAGAATTATGTATAAGGTACACATAAGGGTGTCTAACGGGCCGTGCCGGGCCAACCCGGAACCGGCCCTCCCATTTTACCCGGGTTCCGGGCCGGTTACGGGCCGGTTACGGGGTTAACCGGGCCGGGCCGGGCCAAACAGTAAAAAGATTAAAACCCACCCGAACCCGGCCCACTTAACCGAATCCGGTCAAACCCACCAAGAATCGGTCAAATCCAGTCAAATCCGGTTAAAAACCGGTCAAACCCGTTTAAAAAATAAATAAAAAACTCAATATACACTATATACACTCCAATATACACTATATACACTCCAATATACAATATATATTTTTAAAAAAATATATAAAGTATAAACAATTACACATATATACGTACCATTCAATATATAATTATATATGACTATACGTACTACTTTAAATAAAACATATGCTATAATAGTATAATATATATATATATACACTACAATATATATATATATACTAATTTATAAAACATATACACATGTATACGTTAAATATATACTACTTTAGAAGATATATACACATATATATGCACCATTCAATATATATGTACTACTTTAAATAAAATATATACTACAGTATAGTGATATACATATATATATATACAACAATATGTATATATATATAGTTACATACTAATTTATAAAACATATACACTTGTATACTTTAAAGATATACGTCTATAGAAGATATATACACATATATACGCACCATTCAATATATATGTACTACTTTAAAAAAAGATTATACTACAATATATATACTAATTTATAAAACATAAAGTAATGTATACGTTAAATATACACGTCTATAGAAGATCTATTCACATATATACACTCTATTCTATGTATATGTAATACTTTAAATGATATATATACAATATATATATATTACAATATATATTTGTATAGTTATATACTAATTTATAAAATATATACACATGTATATGTTAAATATACACGTCTATAGAAGATCCATTCACTCTATTCTATGTATATGTAATACTTTAAATGAAATATACTATAATGTATATACATTACAATATATATTTGTATAGTTATATATTAATTTATAAAACATATACACATGTATACATTAAATATACACTTCTATAGAAGATATATACACATGTATACGCACCATTCAATATATATGTACTACTTTAAATAAAATATATACTACAATATAGTGATATACATATATATATATACAACAATATGTATATATATATAGTTACATACTAATTTATAAAACATATACACTTGTATACTTTAAAGATATACGTCTATAGAAGATATATACACATATATACGCACCATTCAATATATATGTACTACTTTAAAAAAAGTATATACTACAATATATATACTAATTTATAAAACATAAAGTAATGTATACGTTAAATATACACGTCTATAGAAGATCTATTCACATATATACACTCTATTCTATGTATATGTAATACTTTAAATGAGATATATACAATATATATATACATTACAATATATATTTGTATAGTTATATACTAATTTATAAAATATATACACATGTATACGTTAAATATACACGTCTATAGAAGATCCATTCACATATATACACTCTATTCTATGTATATGTAATACTTTAAATGAAATATACTATAATGTATATACATTACAATATATATTTGTATAGTTATATACTAATTTATAAACCATATACACATGTATACATTAAATATACACTTCTATAGAAGATATATACACGTGTATACGCACCATTAAATGTATATATACTACTACTTATAAAATATACTACATTATATATACATTACAATATGTATAGATATACTTATATACTAATTTATAAAACATATACACATGTATACGTTAAATATACACTTCTATAGAAGATATATGCACAAATATACAAAACATATGCTACTTAATATAATAAATTAATAATATTTGGTAGTAAATTAATAATATATTAGAAGTAAGTTTTTAATTTAAAGTAGAAAACTAGAAATTCAATTTAAAATTTTAAATCGTTAAATAAAAAAAAATAAAAAACAACGACTAAGGAGTGAATGAATTTGGGGAATTTTATTGATTGCAAAATGATCCAAAATTTATAATTTACATGAATGAAAAATCTATAAATTATGCATCATTTTTTCCAACTCATTCATGTTAATATTAATGGGAACTTGCATAGGATAATCGAAGTCAACGGGGGCAAAACCATGCATTGGACTTGATTCTGCGGAGTTCTCCCGTGAAGTCATAATTTCTTCAAGTTTCAGCTCGTCGCTCGGCTCCGGTTCCATTTCTTGGTTTCTTTTTTCCGCTCTAATCCAATCTCTGAGGCAAACTAGAACATTCATTGCATTGCTTCCCAATGAGTGTCGGTTGTCTCCAAGCTGTTGTCGTCCCTGACTGAAGGCGCTCTCTGATGCAACGGTTGACATTGGAACATTCAAGATATCTCTAGCTAATCTTGAAAGCACAGGATATTGTGATTCATTATTCCTCCACCAATCCAGCGTGTTGATCCGTCGTCTGCGATCCTCTGGTGCCGTCCGAAGATAATATTTCAGCTCTTCCCGATAAGTTGATGTGTAAGTTCTCTCATCAACACTGTTCCAACAATTTAAATCATAAAACGAATCAGAAAAACCACTATGTGCCGGCCTTTTAGAAGATGATGGCTCCTCGGGAGGATGAGGAGCGACAGTTGGAGTGATATTTGTAGGTAAGGCTGAATCAAATAAATCAGCATAGTGATTATATAATTTTTCTATATAATCCTTTGCATCAGCCGTAGCCGTCCACAAATCAGGCTGTACTTGTTCATAATCATGGTTAGTATTTATTTCTAAGTTAGTATAAATAAGAGTACTAAAGTGACACATATGATTATATTTCATGCACGGATTTAGCATAGCACCAACCAAGTAAATAGGGGGAATCGGGAAAAAATATTTTTTAAATTTCGTAAACATGGCGCCAACAGCTTCTTTATAACCTTCTTTATTTTTATATTGTTGGAGCAAACCAGAAATATCGGCTATATATGCCAAAATATTACAAACAGTAGGATAATAAGCACCGAAAAATTCAACCGTAGCTACATAAAATTTTTCTAAAAACTTAACAAGATCATTAATTACAACCCAATCAGAATTATGTAGCATGCAATCAGCAGAATCAGCAGATGAACCGCAATGTTGGTTAAAAGCTAGTGTAATAGGAATTTTATATTTATAACAAGTTTTTAGAAATTCATACGTAGAATTCCATCTAGTATCAATTTCCTCAGGCATCAAAATCGGTGTAAGTCCATTTTCTTGACATTTATGTTTAAATTCTCTAATTCTCGATCTACGATTATTTCCTTGAATAAAACCAACGGCAAGACGAATTTTTTCAATATAAAGCTCAAAAAACTCAAGACCATCTTTTACAATTAAATTATATATATGACATGCACACTTAATATGAAAAATTTCAGGCAAGGGTGGAGATAGCGTAGATTTTATTTTTGTTATAGCAGTCTTGTTGTTAGAAGCATTATCAAAAGCAATACATAAAATTTTATTTTCTATACCATAATATCCGGCAATTTTAACAATAGAATCAGCAATAAATTGTCCAGTATGTTTACGATCTTCATCATATAAAAAAGCAAGAATACGTTTTTGCATCACGAAATTACTATCCATCCAATGACAAGTAACGGTTAAATAATCATTTTTATTTACAGCACGACCAAGATCAGAAGTTAGGGACAATCTACATTGAATATTTTTTAACAATGTTGATAAATAAAAACAATATTGTGAATGGAGTCTAAAAATATCAGACCGACAAGTAGTTCTAGGAATACCATTAAACATAGGATTATAAATTGCTTGTATATAACGAATAAAAGCATCAGAAGAAGGAAAACTAAAAGGCAAACAACCCACAGCTACCATTTTAGCTATTTCTTCCCTGTCCCTCAATTTATTATACTTTTTCGCTACTTGACCGGTTGTTGGGTCCATTCTAGTTTGCGTTGACACCCACCAACATCCCCACCACCTTTTGCAATATTTAACTCTCTTTTGTGATCTTCAGCTATATGTCTCGTTAACGTACCCGTACCCCCTTGCTTGCCTCCACTTCTATGCTTATATATTTGTTGATAAATATTGCACTGCACCTCAATATCTGATATACGTTTAAAAAATTGTCATGCACTACTAGTTCTTTTACGAGGTTTTGGGGCACTGGGAGGACGGGAAGGGAGATTAACTGATTCAGATCTAACGTTAGCATCTCCTACTGCGGGTGTTTCAGCAATATTTTCATTATCTTCATCTAAATTAACTGCATCTACTTGATTTTCTTCTTCTATATCGTAATTTTCCTGAGCTTCTACATAATCCATATCGTGAGCACCTACACCTATTTCTTCCTCAAAAGGTGTACCAAGCGGTACCGGAGGCGAAGGCACACGGGTATATCTATTACTTGAACTACCTCTACCGCTAGTAAATCGCTTTTTACTACCACTACCGCTTCCGGGACAAAAAAATTTAACACCTTTAGCAGCGAGGTTTTTTAATTTATCCATAATATAAATTAAATTAAACTAAAAATATTCAAAATACACAAATATAATAAAATTAAATATTAAACAATTAATACAATAAATAAAAATTAAACGTAAGAGATGGAACGACAATACCAAATTTTGGAAGTATCCGAAGATTGCGACTTTAGAAACTTCCGCTCGTACTTTGTAAACGAAAATTAAAAAATTAAAGTGAACACTTTAAGAAATTAAATATATTGAATATTAGAGAATTGAGAATTGAGAATTGAGATTTGAGAGAGAATGAGATTTGAGAGAGTGAAAAATTGTGTGAAAAATGATTTGAAGTTGTAGGGTATTTATAGATTTTTTTTGGGGATTAAAAAATATTTTTTAAAGTTTTTTTTTTTTTATTAAATGGGCCCAAACTAGCCGTTTGGACCCAAAAACGGCTATATAGCCGTTGGGCCAACGGCTAGTTTGGCCCAAAATCATTTTTTTTTCCGGGCCGAGCCGGTTAATCGGCGGGCCTGGACCGGGCTTGATCCGGGCCGGGTTAACCAGGCCCATTTTAACAAAAAAACCAGTCCGGGACCCGGAACCCTAAAGCCTTAGTGCTTACCGGGCAGGGTCAAACCGGGCCGGGTTAGCTAATCGGGCCGGGTAGGGTCGGATCAGCCCGACCCGTTTGACACCCTTAGGTACACATAACAACATCAACTATAATGATATACCTAGCATACCACCTAAGACCTCTTATATATAACCCCATAAAGTATAAGATCAATATTGGTCAAATCATATATGGTGTATAAGTAACATCAAATCTGACAAGAAAAATGAACATTATTCTTATACATAAAATATTTATGTATAATAATGTATAATATTGCATATAATTAAAAGGCAAATCACCAAATCTTTGAAAGTCGTGGTCTTGTTGATACTTCACTTTTTTCATGCTTGAAAATTTTGCAATTGGTTTTTTGAGCTTTTACGAGAAATTTTCATCAATTTCTTCATCTTGGTTGGATCATTTCGGTGTTTAGGTTTGTTTTCTGCGAAATTGGGATCCTCATTATCGAATGTTTCGGGAACAAATTCAAAAACTGTATTAGTTTGTTCTTTAACGTCTAATTGACTAAGTCCTAAACTAAAACTCGAACCAGATTCCATTGCAATGCTTAGATTTTGAGAATTGAGCACATGCAACAAAGCAAACTGTAGATTTTTGATTTGGTAAAGTTAAAAAAATTATGAAACTAAACAAACGTCTAAAATAAATTGAAGAAAATGATTAAGTTAAGCAATCTGATGAGATATAATTTGAAATTTGAAAACTAGAAATCGAAAGATGGTGTTAGCATGATCTGAGGCATATAATGAGGAGCATTAACCGATTTGTGAGGCGTGACTTTGCTGTGTATAAGGATTTTGTAGATATAGAGTATAAAAATAAAATATTTGTAATTAATTTTGCCAAATGAGATTTTATACAATAAATGAAACTTAACATGTATATTTATGTAAATTTTAGTAATTTTTAAGTTAAAATGCAGTTGAAATGAGCCAATAAATTGAATAAGGACGCAAAAAGAGAGGAGGAGGGAAGGATCAAAGATGTTATACTATTGCAATACGGTGAAAAAAATGGACTCGTGTCATGGAGACATCCTAGTGCACTGACCATAATGCCACGGAACAATGGTCTGCATGTTACCAGCCAAGGAGGCCAAATCATGTAGCGTGGCGTGCCCAAGCCATGCCACGAAGTAAAATTGGCACCTTAACCATGTCACAAAGCAAAAATGACGCGCTGGCTAGCATACCACGATGGGAGGAGGTGGGGCTCTGTCTGCAATTTTTAAGCCAAGTTCAAGTAGGATTGGGAGATTATTTCTCCACACGATAAATAAAATTCTTGAATGATTTTTTACATAACTTTTGATCTAGAGAAAGTTAGGAGCCACTGTGAAGGTTGGAGAATTGCAATTTAATCTTTTCTTCTTCTTCTTTATTTATTTTTTCACTTTTCTTTGTATGATTTGTTGTAATTATTCCATATATATATATGGAGTTAAACTTCTTATTCTAAAAGTATGGTAGCTACATGATTGCCATAGTAAACTCTTGATTCGAATTATAAATATCATCGTATTAGTTGTTCTTATATTTTTGCGCTTGCTATTTACTGCTTCATGACCAGTAGAATAAATTTATATTTTCTCATCGTGAATTCAGAAGATGGATTATGAGATAAAGCGAAGAATATATAGAGGAAAATCTCTTCTTTAGTAAAATAAAGAATTGATTTGTGGCTAGGATAGAAATATATTTAGATTGTCTTAGTTACAAAACAGAAAGACATATAAATGCATCCGAATTGGATTATCACATTTTTCGCTCAACGACGTAGTTGTGAGGTCAATTTGGATAAATGATTATAGGCTTGGAAGATCATAATCATGTCATTAATCCTGTGAATCAACAACTAGATGATCAAATAAGTCAATAAATTTGCTTACTCAACATGATTGTTATCCAATCAATAATCCCAGATCGATTCACTCATTGATTGCATAAGAATTTGCTCTTCTCATGATTGATTGTTTATTAGTTATATTTTTTTGTTAGCTTAGTCAATTCATAAATACTTCTTTGAGATCGACTGCTTGAATAAATAATCAAAATTAGTTCAATTTACTAAATCGTTAATTGACTAGTCAATGAAGGCACAATATCCATACTTAAAATCTTATATTACTTGTACGATTGTATATACTTGCATTTACATTTGAACACAACATACTTTCTCCGTTTTATTTATTTAACCTTGTTGACTTGACATTTCTCTTAAAAAAATATTTATTAGAAAATTATTTTACTAAATTAAACTTATTTATTATACTTTAAAAAATTAAATTTGACGACTAATATTTTATATAATCATTTAATAATTGAGATAATATTAAAAGAAAGCAATTTCTTTTTAATTTTATAAAAATTGGATTAGTAAATTAAAATAATAACCTTTGACATAAATGGACGGAGGGAATGCATTGCGCGTTAGTGGTCAGACTATGAAATTTAATGGTGCGGACCTCGAAAAATAATGAACCTTTTTTGGTTCCATCTTTATTTATTCAATATATTAAAAATAATTATTTAATTTTACTTATTCAATATAAAAGAATCAAGAAATAATTTATTATTTATATCTATTTTATCCTTCTTATATCTAATATAGATTGATATAATAAAATTATTATTTTAGTTCCTTTTTTTTCTGAACTTTACTTTGTACTTCCTAGTATTTGCAAGATAATTAATGAATGAATGGGGTAAAGAAGAGTTCTCTAAGTAAACTTGTGCACTTGTAATTAAGAGGAGAAATAGGTGAAGAATTAATGATGTTCCGAAAGAAATTCTGACGATTAAAGTAACGCAAGCAAAATAGGAAGAATGAAGAATATTAATCAGAGAAAAATGAATGATAGTCTGATAAAACCATATAAATTAATTGTAATTGAAAGAGAGAGACAGGCCAACTTCTTTCTAGAATTCACCAACTCACAATTTCCAATCCATTTGACCAAAATATGACCGATACCCCATCAAAATCATCGACCCCACCCGATCCCCCGGATGCAACCAATTGCTATATGGCCATCGACAATAGTGAGGAACCCACTTACTTCAAAATCCTAAAAAGAAAAGATAAAATTCCAATTCTCAATACCTCCTTATCGGAATCGAAAGTTTCCTCAACGAAGCTAATCGACAACTAAACAATTGACCTCTCCATAGAAGACAAACTACGACTGTACGCCCCATGAAAATTCTCAGTTATTATTAAAATAGTGGAGAAAAGTTTTAATCATGAAAACCTAAGGAAAAAGCAAACAGATCTATGGAAGCTGAAAGAAATCGTCACCCTCATTGATCTAGGACTCAATTTCTTCACGATCAAATTCAAAGATCCAACCTCACAATTGATAACCATACAAGGAGGACCCTGGTTTATTGCTAGAGCATTCTTATCAGTAAGAGTTTAGGAACCTAACTTCATCCCATCAAACTCCACAATCAAGTCCACGAAAATTTGGATCAGATTACCGCAACTATCCACGGAATTTTATGATGGTCAAATTCTAGAGAAAGTTGGGAGAAAATTAAAAAATTGCTGAAGATCGACATGTGCACCTTGGCTACTCTCAGAGGTCGTTATGCTAGAATTTGTGTCCAGGTCCCACTAGGAACTATGGTGAGATTTAATGTGGTGATTGGTAACCATACCCAGGCTAAACTCTACGGGGGAGAAGACCTACTATGCAAGGGTTATGGTAGGCTAGGCCACATCTTCAACAAATATCCTTACAAACTCCAGCAACCAACAGTCACACTCGAAAATTGAATCAGTGACGCAACTCCATCAAACGACACATACTCTAGTACCACAGAAGAATGATTGGCAAACAGTTTTCTTTACAAAAAGAAGATCCCGCATGGCCAAACCGAAACCAAAAAACAGCTACCAGGCAGGAGTGAATGTGAAGGTAAAGGTATTCGATGCACAAATAGGTAAGTTCCTCCAAACCTCCAATCTCCGTTACTGCACCACCGAAAACGGCGGCACAACCGGTGGAAATGGCAGCAAAGCTAGCCCTACCACTTTGGGCCTAGATCCCAAGAGTACTTACCCTCAGATGGCCAACAACTTGTAGGGCCAGAAAGAAAAAGGATTGGGCCAAATAGAAAACTTTACCCTGGCCCAACACACTACCAAACCTAATCCCAAAGATCCCGGAAAAGAAGTATTCACACTGAACCGCGGGAAAATAAAGAGGCCCAAGGAAACATCCAAGCCCAACCAATTAACAAAATTTCCCTGCAAGGGTGTTCTGAAACCATTAATAATAATTCTAATTTTAACTTAAATCCGTTTAATTCTGATATTAAAAATTCCGGCTGCAAAAGTGAGCTGGACAACCTTCCTTAATTTTTTATTTCTCTCTCCTCCACCTCTGGTAATCAAGCGTCAGTACCTCTTGCATCTGTTCAAGAAACCCACATCAATCAAGGAGAAGTCATTTCTCCTGCTTTTCCATTAAATGTGAGAAGAAATGGTAATGATGAGGGAACTTGAACAGTCTACCCTCACTATTTACCTTCCCATAAAGGGGATATTCAGTCTACTCCAACTGACATTTTCTTTCCTACAACATCTAGAACTCAAAAAGAAAAAAATGAGCCCACCAGCTTCCAACCAAGCCATGAACCCAATAATCTTCAGGTCCCAACCCCTGAGAATGGACCACCAACCAACTCCATGGCTAGAAATGTGCCTAACCCAACAAGTGATCTCTCTACACCTGAACTTGGAAGGGAGGCATATAACGATACTGATCCAAAATCCATTCTACCTGGCTCAAGTGATAATGGAATGTCTGAACCAGGGCCTCCAACACTATGGTCAAATGGTCTGGATGACCACACTGCTGAGCCTAACAAATCAGAACTTCCCACTCAACCTCTCCCCAGAACTAATCTCAGCGGAACTAATGAGCATGAGCAAAAACCTCTCATTTTTTCCACCCAAAGTCCCAGGCATCTTAGCTTTGGGACCTCTTTTTGTCAGGAACAATGGGAACCCCCTTTCCCCACAACATTCATGACCCCAATGGCTCCAGAATTCTCTTAGTTAGCACTAACTCTGGAGCGGATGAGAGAGCAAAAATAATAAAATCCCTGTAGCAAAACAACAGAAAAATGGAAAACATCCTAGCATCCCTCAAAGTTCAAAAGGCAGAAATGCTAACCTTAGACAAGCCTCTCAATCGCGCCTTTGAGGATCTTATAAGAAAGATGCTTCTTATTCTCTTTCCACAAGAGCTCAACAAAATGTATCTAGATCTTCTACTTCCAAACACCAACATCTTCTACTTTGCAAAAATGAAACCACTATCCAGGAAGAGGAAGGACATGATGGATGCAGCAAAACCCCTTCTCCTGGACAAATGAAAGGGAATACTGCAAGACCTCAACACACCCTAACACCCCTAATGATGAACAACATAATATGAAATGTTAGGAGCATAAATAATGTAGAGTTTAAAAGATACTGCAGGTCCATGATCAATATCCATAAACCAACATTTATTTCTTTCCTAGAAACTCGTATGAAGGACCACAAATCTATGGTTAATATCCTTAGGTTCAGCAATCTCATTCAATTCCCATCCTTTGAAAACTTTGGAAGTATTGTGATCATATAGGACAACTCCAGCATTACCATACAGAACATCACCATCACCCCAAGCCATCCATACTACCATCAAGGTAAACAACCCCCCTTCTTTTGGTTCTTTAGCATTATATATGCTAGTAATACCTTTAAAGGTAGGAGGACCCTTTGGGACAACCTCCTTGCCTTTGCAAACTCCATCAGTAACCACCCCAATAACCCCTGGCTCATTGTTGGTGACTTTAATGAGGTTCTCAAAGCCTTAGAGAAATTTGGAGAAAATCGTATCAACCCTACTAGAACCAGTGTCTTTTAGGATAGTATAAACAATTGCAACCTTATTGACCTTGCCTGTAAGGGTAGAAAATTTACCTGGACTGATAAAAGATACAAAAATAGGAGGAACCTCATCGTGGAAATATTAGACAGATGCTTTGCTAATGATCAGTGAATCACCCTCTACCCTGAAGCTACTGTCACATATCTTCCCAGAACCCACTTTGACCATTGTTCTCTACAAATTAACTTCCAAAAAGAACTCCTAATTACTGACAAGCCTTTTAGACTTGAAACAATATGGTGCTCCCACCCTAACTTTATTAATATTGTTAGGAATTCTGTTTCTAATTCTGCTTCCCTCACTAAAGCAGTCTTTGATTTTTAAATTAGGGACACCACCTAGAATAAGATTACTTTTGGCAATATATTCAATAAGAAGAAGAAAATCATCAGTAGACTGGCTGGAATCCAAAGTTTACCTAATTAACCTCACAGCTCCTTTCTCTATGAGCTTGAAATCAACCTCACAAAAGAGTTCAACTCAATCCTCCCCCAAAAGCAAGAATTCTAGTGATTGAAAGCTATAATTAGCTGGCTTGTAGAGGGGTATTCTAACACTAACTTCTTTTACACCTCTACTCTCAACAAAAGAAGGAGGGACATAATTAATGCCCTTAAGAATAACTCAGGTAATTGGTCCTACACACTTCAAGACATCAAGGACAAGGTACTTGATTTATACACCTCTCTTTTTACCACTGAGCATCACCACTCTTTCCTAAAATGTTAAAAAAAAGCCCTTTCAATAAAGGATCCATTAATTCGAAAGACTAACCTGGCCTGGAATCCCCTCTCTCTATTAGAGAAATCAAAAGGGTTATCTTCTCCTCTAAACCCAGGAAATCCCCAGGCCTAGATGGTATTTATTCCCTTCTCTACCAAAAATACTGAGATATTCAGGGGACGCGTGTCATTAATTTTTGAATTGATACGTTCAATTCTTGCAAATTGGAAAAAAAAGTTAAAACTACATTCCTCTGCCTCATTCCCAAATGCAGCAATGCCTCAATCTCAGGAACTTCAGACCCATAGGTCTTTGCAATACCCAATATAAGATCATCACTAAGATCATTGCAAACAGGCTTAAGCCCCACCTTGATTCCATCATTGGACCTAGCTAATCCAGTTTTCTTCCGAACAGAAGAACCTCTGACAATGCTATAATTATTCAAGAGGTGATCTCTTACTTTAGGAAAATGAAAGGGAAAAGATCCAGTATGATCCTTAAAATTGACCTAGAGAAGGCATTTGATAGGATAGAATGAATCTTCATAAGACAAGTTATCTTCTTCGTCAAAGTGCCCCCAAACTTATCTCACTTATCATGTCTTGCATCTCCTCTTTCTCCATCTATTTCTTAGTTAATAGAGAGAAAACTCTCTTTTTAACCCTTTGAGGGGTATCAGGCAGGGGAACCTCTCTCACCTTATCTTTTCATGATGTGTATGGAATTCCTTTCCAGGAGAATTGACTATGAAATTGACCTCCTAAACTAGAACCCCACCTTCATCAGTAGGAAAGGTCCTCCCATCTCCCACATATTCTATGCTGATGACCTGATCCTCTGTAATAAGGCCAATGAAGGAAACTGCAACACTATCAAGAACACCTTGACCAACTTTAGTCTCCACTCTGGCCAAAAGATCAACTTCCTAAAGTCCAAAGTCCTTTCCTCAAATAACTGTAATCTTGATACTAAGGCTAATTTGGCTAGTATTCTAAAATTCAAGTGAGAGAGGAATTTGGGAAATACCTAGGTTTCCCAATTTTCCATAACAAACCTTGTAACAGGGATTTTCAATTCCTGCAGGGTGGAAGGTTAAATTCCTCAACATAGCTGGTAGGACTATACTGGATAAATCTTCCCTAAGCAGTATTCCTATCCATATCATGCAATTCATCTCCACCCCCTCCAAATTCTTTGGCATTATAAATTAGACCACTAGAAACTTTATCTGGGGTTTTATTGACAAACGAAAAAATTATTTTCTCGATTGGGACATCATCACCCTTTCAAAAAGAGATGGTGGACTGGGTGTTCAAAAGGCTACTATCAAAAATAAAACCATGCTCACCAGCCTGGCCTGGAGATACCACCACCATTCCCATAAACTTTGGGCCTCTGTCCTAAGAAAAAAATACACACATCTCACTGAATCTTCCCAAAAAGCTAACTCCTTTAGGACTTGGAGGAACATCCAACTTGGATGGTCAAATTACATCAAAGCTTCCTAGTGAATTGTCCATAATAGGGGAAAAAATAAACTTTTGGACTGATAAATGGGTTCCAAACCAACCTTCTATGAAGAGCATCATCCAGGGCCCTCTTCCTCAGAATTTTGATAAAACTTAAGCTTGCCTCCATATGGAAAAATCAGTCTTGGGATCTTACCATTATTCCTTTGCAGATTCTCCAGCACTTTATTGATAACATTCTTAGCTCCTTCTTTCCAAATACCAGATATAAAGAGGAACACCTCATCTGAGTACTCACTGGTAATGGCCTCTTTACTAGTGCAAGTGCCTACTCTTTTATAGCCAAAAATCGGACTAAAAGCAACACTAGAACATTTTAATACTTCTAGTGGATCTAGAAAGCACCTTGCCCACCAAAGATCAAATTTTTCTTACGTTTGGCTCAACACAACCGACTCCCAACCAGTCTAACTCTCTCCAAGATGGGAATCAACATCCCAGCCAGTTGCCACAACTGTAATCACCCCTCTGAGGATATCATGCATATTTTCTTCCAATGCCCCCAAACCGCAGATCTCTAAAACCTCACTCTTACTAGTGGCAACCATATAAGCTTGACATCAACTATTTCTATCTTCATAACTGGCAGGCCACATGGAAAAAGCTTTCCAGCAAACCCTTTGATCAACTTCTTTCATGGCACGAACTCATTCCCTTCCTCCTTTGGGTGATCTGGAATAACAGAAATAAAAACCTTTTCAACAATAGGAAGGACAAGGCTAACTTCAAAAAAAAACCATGCTGAAGCAGTGGAAAACAACCACATCATTAACAATACCAACCCAACTAGACAACCCAGGATGATCCACATCTTATGGTTTCTCTAAGAGTCGGCCACTTTAAACTAAACTCAAACGGCTCTTATCTGGGGAACCCTGGCAAAAGAGGTATTGGTGGAGTGATTAGGGACCACAGAGGAGAATGGATTATGGGTTAATCCATATCCTTCCTCGCAGCCACCAATAACCAAATAGAGCTCCTCGCACTTATAGAGGGTCATAGCCGAAAGAGAAAATCTTATTTCCCTAGAAATCAACAGTGACTCCAAGGAGGTCATCTAAATTCTCAAACAAGGCAACCTTTATTATAGTGCTCTACTTCATGAAGACAGGTTAAGACTAAGAAGGCTAGGATACCCGCCAATCTCACACTACTATAGAGAACAAAATGGGGTGGCGAATGCACTGTCCAAATCTAGAGCAGCAACAGTTCACTATCAAAACACCCTTCTTTTTTAAGTTCCACTGGTGTGTTCTCGAAATGCACTTTGGGAAGACATGACAGGAATTTTTTTTGAAAGACAACTCAGGAACGGTAATCTTGAAATTGAGGGGGGAAATCTCCATGTCTTTGTTTTGAATCCAGACTAGTTCTGGCTTTTGTAACAAACTATTTTTACTCTATTTAAATGCATCTCTAACTTACCAAAAACAAAAGATTATGATTAAACCAATTTATTTAATTAAAGAAATCTCGTCCATTGATTAGTAATATCAAAGCACTAGTACTAAAACTTCATTGGAGGGGATCCCGTTCCATTTTCACCAACACAAAAGTACTTCTATCGTTGACTTTACTTGTCACGTTTTATTTCAAGATAATTAGGGGTGAATCTAACAAAACTTAATATACGTATTGATACTTAATACTGAAAAATACAACACAAAAAAGAGTGACACCTATAGTCACAAGTACATTGTAGGTGCCATTGTTGAGGTGCCAAATTTAATGATGTTGATCTTGAAAATTGAGATCCAATAAGAGCACTTTTTATTCCATCTTTTTTTGTGGATCAGTCTCTTTCCCCCCTTTCTTTCAGCTCTTTTTCTTAATTTATTTTTCATTTTTATTTTTTCATTCACAAGTCTATTTATTATTTTATTTAAAATATGTATTTCTTTATTTTATTTGCAGAATCTTGAAATTCTTATTTTAAAATAATTCTAAGAATTTTTTTTCTAATCAACCATCTTATGCTATTTTTTTCTAAATTTTTAAGAATAACATAGATTAAAGGGGTGTATTTGCTTGTCAAAAGTTTTATTTTATTTTATATTAAATTTAATAATTAATAAATTTAAATTGAGAAAATTAATCTAATTGGAGAAAACTAATTTGTTTTTGTGATCACATTTTTATTTTACACCAAAATCTTAAAACCAATCTAAATTAATTCAAAATGGATTGAATTGAATCAAATCAATTCAGAATAGATCGAATCAGCTGAATGTAGATCCGTTAACCTAATCATATTAACTAGTGGTAAGTTTGCATTTAAAAATAATGCACTACTAAGAACACACCCCCTTTTTTAGGGACAACATCGACAGATGGTTATTTATCGAGAATTATCATCTCAAAATAAAAAAACGATCGATTTCCTTAGCTTTTTTTTCTGATATCCTCCATCAGTTAAATTAAATTAAAAAGAAGCTTGGATTGGAGGAAAAGATATAATTTCACGCATGTTTGCGCAAAATCAATCAACGGACTTTCGTCTGTTCAATCGGTTGATTTCATTAAGAAAAAAACATTTTTATTGATTTTTCTATGGTGCATGTTAGTTACATACACGATAATAGATCGATTGCATATATGAATTTTGTCTCTTAAAAATGCAATTTTTGTTAGTGATGGTAGGTTGGTAGCGCCAGAGTCATCAAATCTTAGATTTACCTCTAATAATAATTAATTTTACAAATCTTCGAAGTTGAAAATGAATTAGATTAATGTAGTATATGAAATTTAGATATTTCAAAACTACATACAACTCCAATAATTGAAATCTTTTCATATTAATATGATGAAAAATTACATTTTAAAATATTAATCTAGCCTATTTAATTTGACTCCTGAGAATCGAAACATGACGGGTAGAAGAGAATGGAAGTTTTATTTAGCAAACTTAAAGGCTATATAAGTCCAACTTGGTCAATGTCAAGTTTATGCACAATTCAAGAAACCAAACTTGATATGCATGTCATTTAGGCAAAGGTAAGAACTAAGAGAAAATTAAAATTGCCTCACCAAATCTCATCAATCTTCCCTCTTTCACTACAACTCCTTCAACACTAACTAAAAGTGCACTACTTTTCATAAAATTATCAAACCTTCATCCCTAACTCCTCCTACAAAAAAAAATTCACATACTTTCTCTTATAGATCAAGCCCTCACAAACATTTACATACCATCTGCACTTTTCTACACAAAAAAACATTTGATTCAAATCCAAAAAATAACCCTTGTCAAATTCTTGAAAATTCTCTTTTACAAATTTTAACATCATATTATCCATATGCTAGGAGGCTACATGATAACACTAGTATAGTCGATTGTGATGTCACTCGAGCTGATTTCTTTCAAGTGTAAATCGATTGTCCAATTGTTGAGGCTCTCGATTGGCATGACACGCTTATTGAAGGTGCAATATTTCCTAAAAATTTGTCTTGGACAAATTGCACGAATCGTCGATTAATTGTAGCTCAATTAAGCCATTTTAATTGTGGAGGAATAGCTATTAGTATATGTATTTCACATAAAATTGGAGATGGATGCAATGGTTATTGTTTATTTAGTGATTGGGCTTAGGTAACAAGTAATTCAAATGGTGTCAAACCATCTATTTCCTATTTGGAGGAATCTATTTATGAATCCGAACCCTAAAAGACTACTTT
This sequence comes from Capsicum pubescens, assembly GCA_030864215.1. NCBI lineage: Eukaryota > Viridiplantae > Streptophyta > Magnoliopsida > Solanales > Solanaceae > Capsicum > Capsicum pubescens. Next base: position 63,763,052 of record CM061549.1, on the reverse strand, counting down.
TAAAGATAAAACATCAAATGAGACACTTAATTTTCAATAGTACCAAATAGGACAAAACGTCGGACGTCCAGCGATTTGCTCTTTCTTTTTATAAAAAAAAAGTCGATGGTTTATTCTCAACTTCCAAGCAGTTGCTTGCACAACTTCCAAGACATATGAAAACTCAATTCTTACCCATTTCGTTCATTCATTTGAAATACTAATTTTTAATCAAATGAAACATGTAACTAGCTTTGCTTTTTCATTTTGCTACTTTCTCAGTTTTAGTTTATTTGTCTGATCTTAATTTTGTATATAGTTAAATAAAATAGATAAGACTTCACAAATTTTATACTCTTAAATTAAAAATATGTAGAACATATCAAAATATTCTTTAATTTTATTGTCATAAACATATCATGTGAAAAGTTAGAACTAAAGAGTAACCAAAAATAGAAAAGAGTCATTTTCTTTGAAACGGATTAAAATGAAAGTAAGATAAAAAAAAATGAAACGGATAACTTTGATTTTTTATTGAATTTTTCATATTTACAGAGTCTTTGATGATGTAATCATATAGATTTTTAATATTTTTTTATTATATGTATGTTGTTATGAAATATAAAAGCAAGAACAAGAAAATATAAAGTAAGAACAAGAATAAATAGAGAGAGAAGAGAGGAGTCTTCTTTATTTCTCTTGAGGGATGAGAGATTATAAGATTGATGATACAATGAACAAAACCACTCTATTTATAGGAAAAAATACTCCTAGTTTCTATCTAAAAGATAGATACTTCACATCCTAATAGATATCAACTAGATCTTGATAGATCCTTGATAGACATTCACTATAATGTAAATACATTTATAACACTCCCCCTTGAATGTCTAATTAATAGATAATGTGTCTCGTTAAAACTTTACTAGAAAAAATACAGTGGGACAAGACCTTGAAAGATAAAAAGAGTACATTGCGTATTTTCTCCCTCTAGTAAGAGCATCAATAAACTTTTGTATCCCGAAATTGTGCACCATCTTCTTGAAAGTTGTAATTGGAGGAGACTTGGTGAATAAATCAGTCATATTTTCACTTGAAATCTTCTATTGCACGTTAATATCACCATTATTTTGTAGCTCATGTATGTAGAAAAGCTTTGATGAAGTGTGCTTCGTTCTATCTCCTTTTATGAATCCTCCATTAAGATGTGTTATGCATGCTGCATTATCTCTGTATAAAATTATGGGTACATTGTCATATTTCAAATCATATTTTTCTCGAATGAGATGTATCATGGACCTCAACCATACACATTCTCGGCTTGCTTCATGAATAGCTATTATCTCAGCATGATTCGATGAAGTGGCTATGATAGACTGCTTTGTATATCTCCAAGATATGACAGTACCACCACATATAAACACATAGCCTGTTTGAGACCGAACTTTATACGGGTTAAATAAGTACCCAACATCAACATGACCAATAAGATCGTGACTACAATCTTTAGAATAAAACAAGCTCATGTGTTTTATCCCATTCTGATGTCTCCTAGTAGGAGTAGAAATATACCTTGCTAACAAATTGATTGAAAAGGCTATATCAGGCCTTGCAGTATTTGCAAAATATATTAGTATTATGCACCAATTGCACTAAGATATGATACTTCATATTCTCATTTCAGCAAATAATTTATTACTTTTGAAAACTCTCCAAGAGTTTCAATAATACTCAAGTTATAAGCTTATACAATATAAGGATTATAAATAAGTTTCCCAGAAACTTTGATATGCTTTAAGCATTTTGAATCCTTCAACACATTTTCATGTAAATTTTGTCAAGTGACAATATTCAACATTTTATGAGTGACATCTCAAGTGTCTGGACTGCAAATCAAATAAGTTTTCATGCTTACCAAGATGCATCTCTTCATGTCACTTGATAAATGTTTCAATGTCAGCATGCTTAAATAAACATAAAATTTGGATCCTCGTAATCTTTCACAATATTGTGCCAATATCGTATCAAAGATATCATCGATAATTTCTCATTTTGTATCGATTCGCAATATAACATAACATTTTGAGATCTCATCGCTTCATTATTTTTAGGTACCTGAACCTCTCATAAGGTTTCATAAAGTCTTATGTCGTAGGCTCTTCAAGTGCAAATTGTCTTCTTATTATGATTATTTATTCCTTATCCTTTACAAAGATTATTTTATTTGGAACTGATTGGTCTACCACGCTTTATACATGCGTAGACTTTGTCCTTTAGGGACACAAAATATGAGCACTTGCAGCTTAATATGAGATGTTTTCGGCATGTGACTTGAATTATCTTTTAAATAAGGATCTGATGATAATTCCTAACATATTTCATAGCTGCTTATAATCTCCCCCTCATGTTAGAAAAATTAACTTACATCCCCCATCTTCTTTGAGAAATCCATATTTGTGTATTATGTTATATTCATTAAGCGTATAACGCACATCAAAACTATTAGATGGACAACGTGTGATTCCTGACTTAGAACGAACTTTGAGGGAAAAATAATCATAATTTATCAATTTGATGCATACAAGTACTTTTATATATAATATTTGAAACCAACACATGAAACTTTTGTTCTCATTAGCAATGGTTTAACTATTCATTGAAGACATTCGATACTAAACCATCATCATCAAGATGAATTATCTTAATTACACAATCTGAAAATCATGCTCTTAACTCAATTTCATTGAGCAAACAACTTTATGAATATCAAATGCAGGTTGACAATAAACGTACAACTAATCATCCTATATCAATGCATCTTAACAGATCACATGACTGGTTAACAGACCCTTATTCACCTTTTATATTTTTTAAATTTTGAGGGATCAAATCCCAACATTAGTTGGTCCAACCAACTTATCATGAGAACACGCGACATAAACAATTCTTGAAGATTCTTCTAGTTCTTCAATACATGACTAATACTCAATATGCACATTTTTGAGATATCACAATCGTTCATATCAACTTATGAACTCATTTATAGTAGTAAACACAAGTTTACCATGACATGCATTTTTTTGTCATTAGTAAATTTTAGATTTATTATTATATGAATAAATTTCAGATTTACTACTTTAGAAGTAGATTTCAAAATAACTTTTCTCAATTTATTTAGCCTCTTTCGGAGGTGAGTTGTGATACCATCACAATCAAGTGCACGTTTGCATTGAAATAATTAAAATCCTCATTCCCTAGGAATGAAATATAATTGTGCCTTAAGTCTATCGATTTTGATAGCTTATAGCCTCTTTCATGATATTGCTACTTCACACGAGAACATCGAGGCATATATTATATATTGCTATGCATATCTTTCAGAGTATATCATATATTGCTACCACATTCACTTCAAGAATGGAGCAAATTATCATCTTTCATACTCATCATATATAGCTACCGCATTCATTTCATGGAATGGAACAAATTGTCATCTTTCAGAATTTCATATATTGCTACCACATTCACATCATGAAATGGAGCAAATTGTCATCTTTCAGACTTTTGTATATTACTACCACATTCACTTCATGGAATGGGGCATATCACATACTTTTCGCCAAATACACTTTATTTTGCCTTAGCCATCATATTATCATCAATATGGTGCGTTGAGATTCAAACTCAACGTCTTACCCATATAAAGGCGACTTAGGCATAAATTGACAAGACTTATACCCAACATCTTATCATTATAGTGCATCAATGTATCAAGACTTAAATCGTGATATCTTACTCTTTTACGCGATAGGACTTGAATCTACAATCTTATCCTCAACCAATGAAATTATAGGCCAAAGTATTATCCTCATAAAATATATCGAGAATCACTGAATATAAAGTTTTTTTAACATACCAACTACAATCTTGTAAAAAATTATTTGATATTCAAAAAATACAGTACTCGATTCACAATATACTGACACTTGTTAATTAATATGCAACAATGTTGGAATATTGAATTTCACTAATACATATATGCACGTATTTATTATATATTGATATTTAAGAACAATCAATCTTTACATAAATATAATGTTGTTGTCAATGTAGAAATTCTGCTACAATAAAGAATTGATGCTTAACATTATGACGTGCATTCATATAGAGCTTAAGAAAAATCAAACCACAGAATGAAAAAGATATCGGGAAACTTATTGCATAACCAGTGTAATTTTATTTTATTTTATTTTTTAAACTTTTTGACTTGATGAAAAATTACATTTACCGTACTTGTGTTGGCCACATAATAAAGCCAAACCTCATGAAGGGATTGAAAACATATACGCAGTGTGTCAATGGTTGGTCTGTGACTTTTGTCAAATTTCTCTTAGAGTTTCATGCTGATAACGTGTTACGAAATATAAAAGCAAGAACAAGAAAATATAAAGTAAGAACAAGAATAAATAGAGAGAGAAGAGAGGAGACTTCTTTATTTCTCTTGAGAGATGAGAGATTATAAGATTGATGATACAATGAAGAAAACCCCTCTATTTATAGGAGAAACTACTCCTAGTTTCTATCTAAAAGATAGATACTTCATATCCTAATAGATATCAACTAGATCTTGATAGATCTTTGATAGACATTCACCATAATGCAAATACATTATATATATGTGTGTGTGTGTATGTGTGTGTGTGTATATATATATATATATATATTGCATTTTCTCACTCAGTATTTGATATCCGTATTGAATGTCTAATTAATTCGAATTGCTCACTGCAGAGTCTATTTTGGAGGCAACGATAATAACAGTGGAAATAATTTACTGTTGAGTTCAGAGCCTAATGGGTCTTTGTTTTTTTATACAAAATATCAAATACAATATTTATTACTCTCTTCATTTTATTTTACTTATCATAATTTAATTTGACATATTAATTAAGAAAAACAATTAATAACATGACTACTTTACCATAATAGCCCTGTTAAATGATGTTTATATTTTAATTTAGAGAAAAAATAATTAATACTAAGAGCACAAAATTAAATTTTTTTTTAATATATTGTACATATTTTTAATTTAAGAGCATAAAATTTCTGAAGTCTTATCTATTTTATTTAACTATATACAAAATTAAGATCAAATAAATAAATTAAAACTGAGAAAGTAACGAAATGAAGAAGCAAAGCTAGTTATATGTTACATTTGATTAAAAATTAGGAAAAAGGACACTCTATAGCACTTTTTAAAATAAATAGCCCAAGTTTGAAAACTTTTCAAAAAGTGGTCAGTCGGATATATTATTTCCGCTTTATAGCAATTTTCTAATTTGGGTCATTTTGACCTACGTAGTCCATATACAATACTGATATAAACTATATACAATACTGATATAGTATTCAACTTGGGCAATTCGGCCCTTTTAAAAATATTTTAATTTTTGTTTACTATAATTTTTTTAACCGATCAAATATTCTATTTTTTTAATTGTTTAGAAATAATAATTAAATTATATAAAAATAATATAATTGTTAAATAGAATATGTATCTATATAAGATATATGTATAGAAATTATATAATTCTATCAAATATGTATATGTATAAAATATATATATATAATATATAGAAAGTGTATGAAAATTATATAATTATTGTATAAAATGTGTAAAAAAAATATACAGTTATTATATAAGTTGCGTATCAAAACTGTATATTTTTCATATAGAATATTAATGTGTATAAGATTTGTATAGAAATATATAGAAGGTGTGTAGAAACGGTATAGAATAAATCAGTAAATTAAAATGGCTAGAAAGTGGAATTCAAAGTCCATGGTCATTTTCATGAAAATAGTTTAATTTGAAGTGTCGTTTCTGTCATTTCCCCTAAAAATTAATATTTCAAATGAACGAACGAAATGGGTAAGAATTGAGTTTTCATATATCTTGAAAGTTGTGCAAGCAGGAACTTAGAAGTCGCGAGTAAACCAGCGACTTAGATTTTTTTTAAAATAAATTAATAAAATGAGCAAATCGCTGGACGTCTAGCATTTTATCCTAGTTGGTACTTTTGAAAATTAAGGGGTTGTTTGGTTTGAAAATAAGTCATATCGGGATTAGTTAATGCTGGGATTAGTTATGTTCCTGTGATAAGTTATCTTGATATTATTTTTTAGTGGTTGTTTGATTTGTGGGACTAAAAATAATATATAGTACATTGTTTGTAAAAATATATTGTTTATTTACAAACATATCACTCACTTTAGTTAACTTATTAATTATTTTTATGTTTGTATTCCCATAATTTTCTATGTATTCAATTAAGTGCCAATATATAAGATTCATACGTATTTGTCTAAATAATACTGATCGTTAAAGATGTACATTGCACTTCAATAATACGTATATTATATTTCAAAACTTTTTGGTTCAGCATTAATCCCACAAAAGGATCTGTCATATATCAGTCAAAGAGTGTCTATTGTAACTTTGCTTCCAAAATTCTCAGAGATTGAAAGATACATTCCTATGTTGAATGAATTGTTGTGTAAAGCCTATATTAAAGCTGCCATTTGCACATGGGGCCAACTAAAAACTTATAGAAAATGTTTTAAAAGTCTATTTTTTTAAAATAAAAGATCAAATGAGCGTGTGGAAAATGTTTTCATAGAAAATAAGTTGGGTGTTTTACTTATTTTCTTATGTTTGGTTATTGAGTGAAAAATATTTTCCAAATAATATTTTATGGTGTTTGGTTGGTGAATAGAAAATATATTTTTTTTCTATCTGAATTTTAACTTTACATGAGCGTGTGACCCTCTAGTTAAAAATATAATATATTTTCTAAAACATAATATTTAGCTACACATTTTTAATCATTCGATCAGTTTATATGAGATGTGACATCAACAAGTATACATTCATTTGACAAAATTTAGAAAATAATGTAATTTTTTATTATGTATTGATAAAATAAATTTATAATTACGTATTTTTTATTTTTTTATTTATTAAAAAGTAACTTCTTAATACAATTTATGAAAGAAAAAAGTCAAAAAGAGTGAGTTAGGTGATACTTGATTTGACAAACAGAAGCAAAAACTTTTTTAAAATTTTTTTTTAGTAAAAAACGTAATAAAAAGTTATAATTTATAAATTGTAGTAAAAAGTTTTAATTTATAAAAGTTATAAAGTTTTAATTTATAACTTTTTTTAAAAAAAACTCAATGTATTATCACATGACTTCTTTATGTCAAATCATATAAACGTAATAAATTATTATGTTTTACAAAAAAATTTGTAAAACGTAATAAATTACTACGTTTTATAAAAAAGTTTTGTAAACGTAATAAATTATTACTACGTTTTACTAAAACTTTTTTGCTGTACACATCCACTATCAAACCGTTTAAAAAGGTATAAAACGTAATAAATTATGGGGAAAGGACAAATATGACCTCTCGGTCAAATAAATTCCTCCAAAAATGGCCTAAGAATTGTAATTCCACAAATTAGCCATTTCGGCTCTTTTTTAATATGTCACTTCATTGTTTTCTCTTTTTCTTTTTTCCTTTGTTGGTTGCTCTTCTCACCCTCTCTCGCTATTCTTTTAAAAAAAATTTAAAAAAAAACTTTTTTTATTTTAATAATTAAATATAATTTTATGGCATTTTTTTCCTCAATAATTTATAGTTAGAATAGAAAAAAAATCAGTACGTTATATTTTTTATTCCTATTATTTTTTGTATATAATTTATATGTAATAAATATATAATCAATGTATAATATTGATTATTCTTTTTAAACAATTGAGTAATTGCTTCTTTTTTTTCAGATTATTTTGCATTCACCAACATTATTAAAATAACATACTATTTGTTTTGTTTAGTTTTACTTATTTATACATAAAATACAATATCATATACTTTTAATAAAATACATTGTTAAAGATATATATTTATATATAATAATGATACGGTTTCTATACATATACATATTCTATATAATAATTATAGCATTTTTTATACACATTTTATACAATTTTTAACTATAATTATTATTTAGATACATATTTTATACGACTCTAGAGTGTATAAAATTGTATCTAAATTGTATCAATTGAGTATAGAGACTACATGTGCTTGTCCTCCTTTTCAAATTGTGGCCACTTTTTTTTAGATATAATGTATACATATTTTAGATATATGTATACATATTTTATACATACGACTCTTGTATAAAATATGTATAAAATACGACTCTTATCCTCCTTTTCAAATTGTGGCCACTTTTTTTTTTAAAATGGTCATCCCATGTCCTTTCCCCATAAATTATTACGTTTAACATATTTTGGTAACTTATTAAATAGGTGACCTATTTTGGTCACTTTATTCATATTTTGGTTTATTTTGGTTTCAAGTTTCCATAAGTCACATCTTAATATTTTCTAGAAAATGACTTTCCTTGGCCCATGAGGGAAGTCATTTTCTTTCAAATGGAGGAAAATGAGTTCCTTTGAAAAATATTTTTCAAAGTTCTATTACAACCAAACAAGGAAAAATAGAAAAATGTTTTCCAAAAAATATTTTCCATCGTACCAAACACACCCGACGAAAGAAACTTTTGAGTTTTGACATATCATACTAAAAGTTCTCGTGCTATCTTAAATATGAGATGATATTTTTATGGCTATAAGAGCAAGTAATTAAGGGTGAAAAGAAAAATTTAAAGATAAATTTTTGTTGTAAATACAAAAATATACCTTTTAAAAAAAAAAATAGACTATTTTCTTCGTCCATCTTTATTTTATTATTAAAATTATATATCTAACAATATTTTTGCAGTTTTAAAACTTAATTGGTAATTTGCCCCTTTATGCTTATTTCACCCTTGCTATTAAATAATGATCATTATCAATATATTTTTCAAAATATTATATTTATTATATTCAAAGAATGATATACAAAAACTATCTCTATTTTTTATTATTTTTTAAGGTATGTGTCAAGTTAATAATAGACAAGTAAAAATAGATAAAGATAGTAAAAAAAGAATATCACGTAAAATGAAACAAAAAAATTAAGATATGAGTTTAAGTGCACTACTTAAACAAAAAAAGAATCGGCGATGGATAAATTATATAGCTAAACTGCGGAGTACGTCACCAATCATTTTAGCGACGATTGGAAGAAAAAAAAATTGCGACAAAGTACCCAAAAAATTTGTTAGCTACAAGTAATTTAGCAACGTATTAGCAACAAAGTTCGTAGCTAATTTTAATTTTTTGGTAGCATTATATACGTCATTAATGTAAGAAAGTTTTAAACTATTAGGTCACTTTCACATACTCTAATTATTAAAACATGTCTTATCTTCAAAATTACCATTTTGATGTCTCCTATTAGGAGCAGAAATATACCTTGCTAATAAAATAACCAAAATATTATATCATGCCTTGTAGTATTTGCAAGATACATTATTACACCAATTGGACTAAGATATGGTACTTCAAGACCAATTCAATTCGGTATATTTCTCATTTCAGCAAATAATCGTATTGCTTTTGAAAACTCTCCAAGAGTTTTAATAATTTTCAAACCATCAATTTATCCCTTATAAGGATAATAAACAAGTTTCCTAGAAACTTTATATGCTTAAAACATTTTTGAATCCTTTGGAGATTTTCATATAGATTATTATCAAGTGAAAATATCCAACATGTCAAGTGTGACATCTTCAAGTGTCTGGACTGCAAATCAAATAAGTTTTACGCTTACCAAAATGCATCCTTTCAGGTCACTTGATAAATGTTTCTACGTCAGCATGCTTAAATAAATGTAGAATTCAGATCCTCGTAATCTTTCACAATTTTGCTCCAAAGATAATAATGATATATCAATTCGTATCGGTTCACATTTTGACATAACATTTTGAGATCTCATCACTTTATTATTTTCATGTACCTGAACCTCTCATAAGGTTTCATGAAGTGTTATGCCGTAGGCTCTTCAAGAGCACATTGTCTTCTTATTATGATTGTTTGTTCCTTATCCTTTTCAAAGATTATTTTATTTGGAACCGATTGGTCTACCACGCTTCACGCATGCATAGAATTTGTCCTTCATGGACACAAAATAGGAGCATTTCCAGCTTAAATATAAGATGCTTTCGGTATTTTACTTGAATTATCTTTTGAATGAGGATCTAACGATAATTTCTAACATATTTCATGGCTGCTTATAATCTCCCCCTTATGTTAGAAAACTAACATACATCCTCCATATTCTTTGAGGAATCCATCTTTGTGCATCATGGTATATTCATTAATCGTATACCGCACATTAACTATTAGATGGACAACGTGTGATTCCTGACTTAGAACCAACTTTGAGAGGAAATTAATCATAATTTATTGGTTTGATGCATACAAGTACTTTGGTATATAATATTTCAAACCAACACATGAAGTTTTTTGTTCTCAATGGCTTAACTATTTATTGAATGCATTCGATGCTAAACCATGATCATCAAAATAAATTGTCTTGATTACACAATCTGAAAGTTATGCTCTTAACTCAATTTTATTGAGCAAGCAATTTTATGAATGTCAAACTGCAGGTTGAAAATAAACGCACATGTGATCATCTTATATCAATGCATCTTAATTGATCACATGATTAGTGAATGGGCTCATATTCACCTTTTATATTTTTCTGTTTTTAAGGGATCTAATCCCAAAATTAGTTGGTCCAACCAACGTATCATGAGAACAAGCAACATTAAAGTTCATGAAGAATTTTTGAATTCTTCAGTATATGTTTAATACTTAATATGCACATCTTTAAGATGTCACAATCGTTCATGTCAATTTATGAACTTTTATACTAGTAAACTCCAAGTTTACCATGACATGTATTTTTCACTTTAGTAAATTTCAAATTTACTATTGCATGAATAAATTTCAGATTTACTACTTTAGAAGTAGATTTCACAATAACTCTTCTCAGTTATTCAGTCTCTTTCGGAGGTGAGTTATGATACCATCACAATCAAGTGCACGTTTGTATTGAAACAATCGAAATCCTCATTCCCAAGAATGAAATATAATCTTGCCTTAAGCCTATCAAATTTTGATAGCTTATAACCTCTTTCATGATATTGCTACTTCAAGAGCAAATCGAGGCATACATGTAATGTAGAGAATTTTTCTCTTAACATATCTTTAATTATAATCACAATAAGTATGTGAAAATATCATCACTTGTTTTCTTTAAGACATATTATGCATGTTACCGCATTCACTTTAAGAATGGAGCAAGTTGTCAACTTTAAGATTCATCATATATTGCTACCATGTTCACTTCATGGAGCATATCAATGGATATGTTTCACCAAATACTCATTATTTTGTCTTAGCCATCATAATATCATCAACATGGTACATTGAGATTCAAACTCAACGTCTTACCCATATAAATAGGCGTCTTAGGCATAAATCAATGAGACTTGAACTCAACATATTATCATCTCTTTTGATAATATTGTTCTTGAGGAATAAATTTAAAATATAATGGTTTCAAACCAATTATTTTTGCTCAAATCCAATAATAATTATATTATTAGTAGTAAAAGATAGATAACATAAGGAATTACTAACCTTGAAATTACCTTTAGATTTATAATCTCATCTTGTTTGGCAGAGTCTCGTGCTGATAACGTGTTATGAAATAACTAAAAATTAAAGAAGAAGAGTAGAGAGAATAGAGAGTAATTCTTATTTCTCTTGAGGGATGAATTACAATGAAGCAAAACTCCTTTATTTATACGGAAAAACTAACCTTGAGGTTTGTAGCTTTTTTCATAAATAGACATACACAATATATGATAAAGTAGGTATTCACTATATATGATAAAGTAGACATTCACTATATATGATATATTTATAACATCTTTTAAAAAATTAAAGGTGTTGCCATCTTTTATACAGGTATATCTTTTCGCCTTCGAAATTACGCGAACTCAAGGCACTTAGTTGCCGCAGAATCAAAAATTCAAAATCCAGCACGTACAGAATTTGTCAGCGCGCTTCTCTTTAAAAGCATTGTATCCGCAGTCAAGACAAATTCGAGGTTGTTTCCTCCCTCTACATTAATCCAATACATTGGGTTGAGAGATAAACTCAAATTGCCACCAAATGTAGTAGGAAATCTCCTCTCATGTTTTTCTACATCAATACACAAGGAAGAAAACATGAAATTATCAATAATAGTTGGTGAAATGAGAAGAGGAAAAGATCAAGCTTACAAAAAAGACCATGTAAAAGAAAATGTATGGGTTGATGCAATTCTTGAATCAGCTTTAGGAAAGGAGGAAATGTACCATAGTAGTGGTTGTGACACTTATCATTGTAGTAGTTTGGTAAAATCTCCACTCCATCAAATAGATTTTGGATTGGGGAAGCCTATAAAAGTGAGCATAGCAAATGGCCCATCAAATAAAGTAATTTACTTGATTGGTAATCGAGGCGGTGGACTTGATGCTTTCGTGTTGTTAAGTCAACAAAACATGTCTGTGTTGGAACGTGACACTCAGTTTCTTGAATTTGCATACTTAGTTGGGTAAACAACATAAATATCCACACTTTACTACGTAATTACTCTCTCTCTCAATTTTTATATTAATTATTTAATATTCCGGATATGATACATAAATTTGGTCATTGATACATAACTGATAGATACATAACTACCAAGCTAATTGATTATAAAAAAGAAAAATAATGATATGAAATTAAATGATAGAGCAATTAATGGAATTTTAATTGGAATATGTCTCTTGAATTCCTAAAAATTAGTAACAACTTCATAATTAAAATTTTAATCACCATAATTAACATTCTCCAATCATAATTCTCCCAAATGCTCTAAAATCAAAATGTGCACAAAATACAAAACTAAATCAACAAAAAATATCAGAAAAACTTATACGTACCTAATCCAAAACATATAATTGATGATGATACATAAGATACAACATGTAGTTTTAGATGAACTATAAATACAATACATATGTATCAGTTGTACCCAATATTTTGAATATATTGGTTGCAAAATAATTCATAACAATTTCAAAATTTAGTAAATATGTTTCAGATATAATGATATATCTCTTAAAAATTGATTTCCGCATCATAATAAGTATGTTGAATGTATCAGGTGTAAACTAATCCAAATTACATGCAATTTCTTATTATGTATCATAAAATAATGCAATATGTCGTTAAAATTGGATATATGTACTCGACATATTAATGTATCAGGTTTACAAGAATCAAAACACATATAAATATTAGTATGTATCAGAAAGCCTGCAATGTCTCTTATGTATCAGAAACCTTAGAACTATGTATCAAACTCAGTAAAGTTAATGTATCAGATATTAAAAAGAACTTAAATCACATGTAAATTTCAGTATGTATTGGAAAGCATGCAATGTCTCAGTGCATTAAACTTATGTATCGGATTCATTTCAAAACATGTAATTCATACCTTTGATAAATGGTTTCTTTTTGTAACTTGCTTTCTTTTCTACTTTGTAGATACAACAATAGACTTTATGACTACTACCAGTAGCCTCCCGTAATTTCTTCATCATATTCGGATAAATTTGAAGAAAAAAGTTAATGAAAATTGTAAATTTGAAAACAAATTAATACGATTGTTAATGGAGAATTTGAAAAAAGTTAATTACGATTGTAAATTTGAAAACAAATTAACAAATTTGTAAAAAAAGTTATAAAAATAAATTAACCTCCAAATAAATTTGAGGAAAAAAGTTAATGGAGGTTGTAATTGGAAGTTGAAGTTTGAATATGTTGAAGTAGTGGATGATAAGTTGATAACACGATTGTAATTGTTAAATTAATAAACTTGTCAGATATTTTATCATAATTTTGGGCGAATTTTAAGGAGCAGGAGGCACAAAAATAGGGTGAGTTGTAATGTATCAGCAAATATTAGGGTTTTATGAGTTAGAACGGATTTTTATAATATATTTAGCAAGATGGTATTTAAAGTAATATAAAAAAGTTAATATAAACGGTTATTGTAATTTTTACTATTTAGTTTCAACTTCTTATTTTTTCTCTTTTATTCTTAGCTGTAAAGATTTATAAATACAAATTCGCTCAATTGATGGAGTTGTGTCTATTCTATGATAATTATGTCATTTCAAGTGTTTTTTTTTGCTAATTTTTCTCTTTTATCATTTCTTCTTTTTCTTGTAGTTGTGTGTTTTATTTGACTGTAACGATTATATATGCTTCTTCTTTTTTTTCAGATTATGTCGTTTCAAGTGGATATTTAGTTGATTTTTTTATGTTTTTCTTTTATTGTTTTATTCACCATCTAGACAGGTGAATTTGATTGTTACTGATTTAATTATTATTATTTTTTTTGCATGATATCGGTTTGGGCTTATCCATCATAAGCGAAGTGAGAGATGTTAGAGTCATTTATACAAATAGGATCCTTGTGTGGCACTATTTAAATTTTGGCCTCATTAAGAAACTCTATGCAGTAATAACCAATTCTCTAGAATCTGAAGCAAAATTCTAGTGATTCAATAAGATTTTTTATTTGATTTAAGCAAGACTTGCTTTAGCAATAAGTTACGGTAAACATCGAAATTTCGGCCACAAATTTCAACGAGTTAACAAGATTCAATCACTAGACTTGCCTTAACAACAAGTAATGACGATCCTTCAGATTTTGGCCACAATGTCGACTGATTATCACAATCTTTTAAGATTTTGTGGACGAAATTTAAGCGATTCGTCAGGAGTTATCAACCATCAAGTTTTACTCATGAAAATTCTTTCTTTATGAAACGTTGCTTACACCTACATTTATTTTATTTTTGAGAATTTTTAAAATATTATATTTTTATTATAAATAAATTTAAATAATGTCTTATTTCAATTAAAAATTAGAAAATCTCTTTATAGGATCTGTTCTTATATGTAGTTTAATTTGGATGTAGAGCTACAAGGGCAAGGAAACATTTAGAATTAACAATATATACATTTTTTTTTAATCATTAAATAGAATCAACTTACAATGATAGGTTCATTAAATAGAGATTTCATCACCAATCCTACTTTACTAACAAGTATTCTTTGATAATATTATTGAAGCATATATAACTTATCGATAATATTAAACGTGGATAACTAGAAGTTGAGATCAAATTGGTCTCCACCATTCCTTGAAGAGGAGGGCAACAGATTATGCATTTGGTATGGAGCTCTAGCTGTGTCTCTGAAAGAAATCATAAAAGAGAAAAATGTGATACTATATAAAACAAGGATATTAGAGGCTAAGCATATGAATTAATAATATTAATTTCCTACCTATCTTTCCTCTTCTCAAGAAACCTATAAAGTGAAGATCTTCTTGCAATAGGCAAATCTAAAGAACACAAACAAGAAAGAGGCAAATTTAGTATTTAAACGTAGTGAATGCTTCTCATGTTGAGCGACGTCAATATCATGACTATGGCAAGGCCTACGAGCAGATAGGATGAATTGCATCGGAGTCATGATCAAATATGGTGTCTGCTTGGAGCTTATTTAAGAAAAAATGTTGGGCCCTTGATATCAGTTATAACTTTTGATATATGATGATAAGTGCATGATCATAATAAATGATATCAGAGTCAAATTTATGAGTTTGATTTTCAAGAGCAATATGCTACACAAGGTAGGTGTTGGGAGGGGGGGGTCGTTGGGTGACACCAACATCCTGCCTATGGAAACGCCCACGAGGGGCTTGAATTGCCACGGTCGGAGTCATGATCAAACATGACATTTGCTTAATGAGATTGTTATCCGCTAATACCTTTTGTATATATAATGAATTTATAGCCGATGCTTATGCCTTAGATCCGTCTCTGCGACCCTATAATCTACGAGTGATTCTATTCTCTACTGTTCATTTTAAATATCGTTTATTTAAGATTTTTCACATCCATTAAGAAAGCATTTAACAATACTAATAATAAGGAATGTTTAAGAAATTAAACTCCTCCTGTTTGCTATTTCGTCCATTCGCTTTTACTTGTCCTTTTTTGACAAGACACACTCGTTAAGAAAATTATTATTAATATGATTATTTCACCATACTATTCCTATTAATTGTTACTATTTAAAGTAATATGTCTTGAAAATGATTTGGAGAATAAACAATTAATGTCAAGGGTAAAATAGAAAACTTCTTTTGTCTTTTCTTGATATGTCGAAAGTGACAAGTAAAAATAGAAATTCAGCTAGAAAAATGATGACAGATAAAAGCGAACTGAGGGAGTATGTCGGTCACAAATTCGAATAAAAGGAGAAGACTGCGATAGACACGACAACCAACATTAAACTTGTCAATTCGCGATGGATCCTCATAAGATCGGTAACAAAACGCTTACCAAAGTTGTTAGCTCCATTAATCTCTGGGGCAGTTCTGTCAATGTTGGTCGTCTGAAAAATTGCACTAGTGTTGTGAGAGATTCCTTTGCTAGCTAATAACATCATTGCTCTGGCTTTCTCTGCTGGAAAATCATCAAATACCACCACTTTACCCCCATAGAATATAGATAACTGGGCTGCCTTTTGCTCCTTATTTGGTATCTCTTTGCTTCACAAGGGAAAAAATAAGGTGCATTGTCACACATTAGTATTCAATTCATCCAAAATAGAGGGAAAATGATATCTCCCTTCCTTCCGATTTATGTAACACTATTTTCTATTGGTGAAAGCACAAATATAAAAAATATTAAGTACACTGCATTAGATCTTCTGTAATAATAAGCTTTATGTGAATTAAATAAAGGAACTTACAAGCAGATTGTTCATCAACTTTAGTAAACAACAAAAAGCAAAAGACAAACAAAAAAGAAAGGTTCAAAGAGCTAATTCAAAAAATTAGCACAAGTCTCCGCGTAAGACTAATATTTATTTCTCTGTTCTCTCGCTCTCTCTCTCTATATATAAGTATATTTTAAAGGTCTCAAATGAATTTAACATCTTCCAACATGGATGCTCCATTTTAATTTATTACATCATCAGTGGTCCAAAAATAATATACTCCAACTTGTCCTTGGTAAGATACAATAAGCTGACAATATCGTGTTACTCTAACGTACTTTGAACTAGCTATTGAGTCCAAAGCTCCACGCATAAAAACACATTTCCTCGACAAAATAATACTCTCTTTTATTGTGAATTAAGTTAAGAGATGTAGAACTTTTCTTCCTTTCTCACAACAAAAGCTCAATTTTACATCCACCATTAATGAAAGGAATACTGCTATTTATAGTTACAGGATTATTTCTTTCGTAGAGTAAATGATGGTGGTGGTTGGGTGAATAATTTAGTGAGTAGAGCTAGTAGGGTAAATAGTGGGTGAGTGGGTGAAAGAAATAAAGTCACATTTTTAGTAAATATCGGAGTCCGTGCCTACTCGGCTCTAATATATAAGTATCATTTTTTTGTTTTCAATTTACGTGATATGAATGGTGATCACGGGCAGCTCAAGCGAATTCGCAGCCTAAGTTTAAAATTAAACGGATGCCTTTATATTTTTAAGAAAAAATAATTATTTTTATAAAGTTTATTTTTAAAATTATATAATTAATTTATTTTAATTTTTTTTAATTAATAATAAAGTCAATGCATTAATTTCTTGACACATGATATTCTGGATTAGATATATCAAACTCCATCTAAATTTTTTTATATTTTTTTGATAAATAATATTTAATATATTTTTTAAAAATTTATAATTTATTATTACTAAAAAAATGAGCCCTTCAAAATTAAGGGGCCTTAAGTGGCCGCCTTTTTTCCCAAAGGGTTGAGCCGCCCCTGATAGTAATAATTAGGGCTAGGCATATTTTGGTTTAAATCGAAAAAACCAAAAAATCGAATCGAAATTTAATTTTGATTTGATTTTTTATTTTTTCAGATTGGTTTCGGTTTCAAATTTTAGAAATTCGGTTAAATGGTTTGGTTTTCGGATTTTCAAAAAGAAAAAATCAAAATTATATAAATAATATATCATAATTTTTATACATACATACATACATATATATATATATATATATATATATTATTATTATTATTATATATGTAAATATACTAAAAATATAATCTGATATAACATATAAATTATAATCATTTAGTAACCTTAAATCCTAATATATTGTTTTGCTTTAGACCCTAACATTAACGTGATGGCTTCAGTAACGCTCAGTCATCCTCAATTTGTTAGTTCATTTGAAATTTTAACATCACCAAAGACAATCGATAGTCGTTTGCTCAGTTCGTTACTGTCGTCGGCAGTCACTGCCGAGTGCAGCCACTGCCGTCACGCCAATGGCGACTACTCAGCGAGGTCGATATTTATGGTTATTTCATGCGTGTTGAATTAATTATATTTGGGAATGAAAAATAGGTTTGAAAAAAAGATTATTTTTCTAGAAAAATCATCAATTTTAAATGCTCACAACTTTAATCTTTAAAACCGAAATAAAAATTCGAAATAACCGAACCAAATTTGTAAAAATCGAACTTTTGGTTATGGTTGTCATTTTTGTTAATGCGAAAACCAAAAAAACAAACCGATATTCAACAATCAAACCGAACAAACCGAATGCATGCCCACCCCTAGTAATAATCAAATTTATTATACGATTTGATTGAAAAGTTTTTAAGGAATCACACAAATATTAAAATATATTTAAGCTCTAAGTTTAAAATTCTTATAACCACAAAATAATTTTAAAAGTTTTTATTTCTTTTCTCAAACTTTGTATTAAAAGACTATGTCACATAAATTAAATCGGAGAATATATTCTCTCTGTTTTAAAATAGTTGACATTTATTGACTTGACACTTTTCTTAAGAAAATATTTATTAGAGGTTTATTTTACCAAATTAATCTTATTAATTATGTTTTAAAAATATAAATTTGATTGCATATACTTTGTTTAATCCTTTAATGATCGGGGTAATATTGAAGAACATAACAAAGTTCTCTTGATTTTATAAAAGAAACAATTAAATTAAAATATTTTTTTTTTTTTTTTAAAAAGACAAACTATTTTGAAACGCATAAAGTATACATTCAGATAGTACAATGAATTAAAGTTGTGAATTTGAAGAAAAGAACAAACCTGCTGCTGGCCTTATTTATGGACACCTCCATTTCACTAGAAGACTTTGTTGTGGCACTTCTAGGAGCAGGATCTATGAATTTCTGGTCTTGTTCTGTTGTCTTAGTTGATGATTCTCCTATATTTGTCAACAAATCTTTGGTTGCTGTTAGAATTAAAATAACCAGATGTTATAAACTTTAGATCATAATAATTAAAATAACAAAGAGAATTACAAATAAAAGAATATAATAATAACTTAACATGATCAATTGATCGACATATGAACAATTTATTGATATAAAAAGAGTACAAAAACATTGAGAGAATGACCTCGCAAAATTCGCTAGAAAACTGTTACGTGCTCCCCTAAATAAGACACAATTAAAGACTATATTATGGGTGTTATTAAGCGGAAACGAAGAATCTCCAAAAACCTTTTTATCCAAAAGAAAGAAAAAAAAGATTACACAAATCAGAAGATTAATTGTGTTTCCTTTTAGATAAAAGTAAAACGTATTTTGACAAATATTACTATATCCTTTTTTGAAAAAAGTATAATAAAAATAGGACAAATATCTAATCGTGACTCCACAAACATTTTAACTTGTTACAAGAAAACCATAAATGACCTAGTTAGAAAGAAACCAGAAGTAAAAAACAAAGAAAATCAAGACAAACACTCAGCAGTAACAACAGTAGATCTTCGAATTAGAGCCAATCTTTGATTTTTATCATGTTATTCGAGTATATGCATACAAAAATGTATTGGGTCGGCGTTATGAAAAGACTCTTTTATTCTAATGAAAAAAACACTTTTAATTCAGTTCAATAAAACGTGGATCCCCAATACCCGATATGCAGACTTGCAGGTGGTGTGGCTTGAGAAACATCATCAATTTTCTTCAAAGACAAAAGCATAAATGAAGTAGAAAGAAGGAAGCCAAAAATACAAATATTGATTCTTCCTCTCTGTCCTAACTACCTGATATCTGTTATTGATGAAAGGTGACAGACCTCATATATTTAGTTGAGGTGCATGAAATTTACCCAGACACCACGATTATAAATAAATAAATAAATAAATAAATAAATATTGACACATAAAACAACTGAAATAATAAGCTTTTCTTGAAATATTAAGTGGAGAAGTGAAAGAAGCACCTATGGTTTCTCCTTTGCCATTGGTTCCAAGTTTCTGCAGATCTTTAAGGCTGGCCTTTCCACTGAAATATTGGCTCAACAAGTTACAAGTGTTTCTACTATCTGATGAAGAAAGTTGCCTATTTGACATGTTTATAGCTATTCTCTCCTTTTGTTTGAAGAAACAATACTGACGAGCCTTCAAAAATATGTATATATCTTGAATGCTAATTAAGTTATATAGAGAGTGTACTGGTGGTGCATATTGGTGGTATACTATGCAAAATGGTTAAATTTACCAATCTATTTTGAAAAATTGACTAATTATACTTTTCGTTATATTTTAGGACTAAATTAATCCTCACTGTCATACTTAGAGATAAATTTAGCCCTTTACTTTGAAAAATTGGACAAATATACCCTCGTCATACTTTGGAGCAAATATACCTTCGATGTCATACTTTGAGATCAAATTTACCACTCATTATTAAGAAACTTTTCATGTATATTATTCTTTTAATAGAAAAACTCAAATCAAAATTAAATGTCTCATTTTTAAAAAACAAAATACATTCTAATTTAATCCGCTTAATCTGACTCGAGCCACAAAAAAACATAAATAAATATACCCCTTTCAATTTTATTGGTCAAATTTTTTCAACGAGATTAAGCCACTGGATATTTATCAATGCATAGCTCATGAAAATGAATCTAAATCAATGCACACACAAACAGATATACCTCTCATTTAGTTCATGGATCTGCATCAGTGCAGAGCTCATGAAAAATGACATATAACAGTCAAATGCAACAGATTAGGCCCATTGGATATTTCTCTAAATGATTGAGATAAGAGATCTTCTTATGTGCCAATCGTGATATCTCTCCGCTCTTATATCTTTATATACAATCTGAATCTACACAAATATTTCATCATGTCATTTACTTAGAAAACTTATCCATTGATTCTAGAATTTTGATAGTTTGAACATAACTGAAATAAAAGTAGAGTTTGTAATAAATATTTTTTCTAATTTTATGCTTCTGCATTATCCCATTTCATTTTACTTTTTGTTCATTTATAAACAACCTACCAGTGTTGCACGTTCTTTTTGTTCATTTGTAAACAACCTACCAGCGTTGCACGTTGAAAGAGAAGTATACTTTTTCGTTGGAAAAAATCGGTCAACAAAATTGGGGGACGAGGTATATTTGTTTGTGTATGTTTTGTGGGTCTGATGGGGCGGGTTAGATTAAAGTGTGTTTTAGTTTTTTAAAAATGAGGCATTTAACGTTGATTTGAGCTTTTCTATTAAAGGAAGGATACATGTGAAAAATTTCTTAACAACGAGGATAAATTTACTTCAAAGTATGACACCGAGGATAAATTTGATCCAAAGTATAACAAAGTATATATTTAGCCAGTTTTTTAAAATAAAAAAATAAATCTATCTCTTTTCCCATAGATAGTACTCCTTCCATTTCACTTTTTGTGATATACTATAAATGATTTAGAGTACAAACTCATATTATGTATCTAATTTTCATATGAATTTGGACATAACATTTTTGTATTTTCTTAAAATAAAAATTACACATTTAAATCTACATAAAATACAATTTAAAAGGTATATATACAATTATATATATATATAACTATATATAACTTATGGTGTATGTAAATAATATAAAAGACATCAAAACCCCTCTGAACTTGTTGCCAAAACTTACTTTAGATCCTAAACCAATCGGGCAATTATTTACCCCCTTAATAACTTTGAACTGAATTTATTTCACCCCTGTAAAACTTATCCGAAGTCACGGTTACGTAGTGTTGGATACACGTATTTTGATTCGTCCACGTCATTTGATGAACTCATTTATTAAACCCGACCCAACCCTAACAAATACCCCTAATTCCCTCACACAACGTCATTTTTCTTACTTCAACAGTCAAAAATTGCGAATTTAGGTTAATTTTTAACTCTATTTCACCCAAAATCAGATGATCTACAATTCGATTAGGGTTCAAACAGGTTAGTTTTAGATTTTTTCATAAATTGTTTAAGTTGTTGTATTTGAATTTAGGGTTTTTCTATCCCATAAAAATTAATTTTGTTCTAAAGATCATATTTTAAAAAAAATAATTCAAATTAACTATGTATTTTGCATACATTACATTGAGGTTTCATCATGGAGGAAAGTTACAGCAAAAACCTCTTATAAAGTACCATGGAGGTATTGTTACGGACTATTTTGGTGTCGATATTGACAGATTTTTATACTTTGAGTTTGTTGGGTATGTTAAAGAAATTGGTTATAATGTTTCCTCGTGCATTGTCTATATGAGACCTCCTAAACGTAATTACCTAGTAAAAGTGACTAGTGATAGGGATATTTTAGGTATTGTACCTCAACTTAAAAATGAAAATATAGTTCAGCTTTATGTGTCACATTTAGTAGATGAACCCCATGTGATCCCTGTCGTCCCTGCCATTGAATATATTTTTCATGTGGGTGGGGAATCTTCTACTTTTTTTGACAAAGAGTCCAATCAAGACTGCGGGATTAGTGAAAAACTAGGGTTTGAAAATGACTTTGTAGAGGCCGTAACACCTCAAGAGCCTTTTGTGAGTGAAAATTTAAACAGTGGTGCTGCTACTACTAGTGTAGGAAAGTTGAATGGTGTTGAGGCTGTTGATTTTAATGGTGATGAGTTAGATGGTGTAGAGGAAAATTTGGGTGGTGGTGTTGCTGCAACTGTTGTGCAGAACTTAAGTAATGCACCCTCTGCTAGTATTATTGAAAATAGTGATGGTAGAGGCGTTGCTGAAACTGCTAAGCAGAACTTGAATAGTGATGGTGGTGGGGTTGCTGCTACTAGTGAGCAGATCTTGGATAGCGATTGTGGTGTTTCTCCTCATGGTGAGCAAAACTTGGGTGGGACTAGCTTTGTTACTACATCAGATGTCCCAATAATTTCATCTGATTGGGAAAGTGAATCTGATGATACTGCAAATTCAGACTATGGAGACTTCTTTTATGAAGGTGAAGGTGAAGATGGTAGTGATGTTCATGATGAGGTTAGACTTTTGAGGGAAGAAAAAAGAGCTGTAAAAAAAAAGATATTTGAAGAAAAAAAAAGGAGCCTAGAACTGAAGAGGTTAGTTTAGGTAAAAAAAGAATTGACTTAGGATATGATGAGTTCTTATCCAACAAAAAAATTACTTTAGAAGGAAAAATAGCTGGAGATGAGCCATATTTTAATTCTGATGTAGATGTTATCTTTGAAATAGATAGTGATGATGGCAATAATAGGATGATGAAGTAGAACAATCTGCAAGAAGAGAAGGAAAAGCAAGAAGAACAAAAAGAAATCATAAGAAAATTATCTTTGATCCTACTTGTAAAAAAATAGTTTGGAAGCTTGGTCTTTGTTTTGAAAATGTTCAGCAATTTAGAAAAGCTATTACTATGTATGTTGTGCAATAACATGGAGAATTAGACAAATATGTGAATGAACCAAAAAGGGTGAGAGTAAAATATATTGATGGTTGTCCATGATTGTTGTTTGGAAGCCATGATTCTAGAACTGGAGATTTTCAGGTGAAGAAGTATAATTCAATCCACATATGTAATGCCACAATCAAAAATAAAATTGTAAATTCAAAGTACTTGGCAAAGAGATACAAGGACAAAATTATATCTGAGCTTAGTATTAGAGTTTTTCAGTTTCAAAAGTTGGTGAAAAAGAGTTGGAGGTGTATATTGGGAGGACAGTGACAAGGAAAGCTAGAAATATTGTGTTGCAGCAGATCATGGGTGACCATTTAGAGGAGTTTAAAAGGATCTTGAATTATAGAGCTGAGCTTTTAAAGACCAATCCAGGTAGCATATGTGTGGTGAGGCTTAGTGAATAACCCTTTAAAGATGAAAAATAATAGTTTGTATATCATTTTATATATGCTTTGAAGAAAGCATTCAAAGCTGGTGCTAGGAGATGTATTGGATTTGATGGTTGCTTTTTGAAAGGTGTTTGTAAAGGTCAACTACTTGTGGCTGTTTGTAAGGATGAGAATAATCAGATGTTACCACTGGCCTGGGCAGTGATTGAAGTTGAAAGCACATTCACTTGGAGATGATTTATTAGACTTGTGGAGAATGATCTTGAGTTGAGAGATGGGTCTGAAGTGACTACTATCACTGATATGCAAAAGGTAATGTATTTGTTGTTCATTTTTTTTCTTTTTTCTTTTAACTATATTTTCTATTTTTAACTATAATCTCTAACATTTATTATTTCTTAAAGGGTCTTGACAATGCAATTACAGAATTATTGCCAAATGCAGAATAAAGAATGTGTGCAAGACATATTCTAGCTAACTGATCCAAAATTTGGAAGGATATTGAAAGGAGAAACTATTTTGAAAGTGTGCCAAGTCCACATATGAGCAAGAATTGAGAACAAATTTAGATCATATAGAGCTGTTAGGTGATAAAATTTATGAAGTTCTTCAGTGGTACAACATAGAAAGGTGGTCCAAAGTGTACTTCAAGTATCATAGTTATTGTGACAGTGTTGACAACAACATGAATGAAAGTTTTAATTCATGGATATTGAGGCCCAGACATAAAACCATCATCATAATGCTTGAAGAAATAAGGATCGAGGTGATAAGAAGAATAGAAAAATTAAGAGAGTTTGCTGATACTTGGTTAACTGATATTTCTCCAATGGCACTAAAAGTATTGCAAAAGAACACATCAAAATTAATGAAGTGGAATGGTGAGTTTGATTTTGAAGTTAATGATAGTTATGGCAATACTTTCATAGTGAATTTGAGAGATAGAACTTGTACTTGTAGGTCTTGAATGTTGAAAGGTATACCTTATTGTTATGCCATAGCTGCACTGCATTATAAGAGATTAGAGCCAATTCATTATGTTGCATATTGGTATACCAAGGAAACCTACCTCAAGACCTATAATTACTACATTCAGCCTGTTACTAATATGCAAATGTGGTTAAAATCAACCAACCCTTCTGTTTTACCTTCAACAATAAAAAAATACCAGGCAGACCTGACAAATCTAGAAGAAAGGAGCAAAGTTAAAACAAGACTGAAAAGTTGTCTAAACATGGTGTTGAGATGAGTTGCAGCATATGTCATGCCAAGGTTCATAATAAGAAGGGTTGTCATTTGCTACAAGTTCAACAAAATTCAGTGTAGGTTCCTCTGTAGCACCAGGCACAAAAAGAGGAAGAGGAAGACCAAAAGGGTCTACAAAGGTAACAATTGACTTTTCATTTACTACTAGTTCATTTCTCTGTTATTTTCTTACATTTTTTGTTATATATTGTAGGTTGCTACTGCTGCTGGTAGAAGAAGGAGAGTTGATGTTATTGATGTGGATAAAGAAAAGGGAGCTGTTGCTGCTGGTAGAGGAAGGAAAACTGCTGCTACTACTACTATGGATGGTGTTGGTAGAGGAAAAGGACCTGTTGTTGCTGCTACTGTATGTAGTATTGGTAGAAGAAGAAGAATTGCACCTTCTACGATTGATGGTAATGGTAGAGGTAGATGAGCTGCAACTTCTACTGTTATTGGTGTTGGTAGAGATAAAGAAAGAGGAGTTGCAACTTTTACTGTTATTAGTGTTGGTAGAGGTAAAGGAAGAGAAGCTGGTGCTAATAAAGGAAGAGAAGCTGATGGTGTCACTGGTGTTGGAAGAGGTAGAGGGATACCTTTTAAAAGACCTGGGATAGTTGGAATGGGGGTGCTTCAGATAGAAAGTGGTTATAAAATTCTCAATGTAAGTTAAATTTGATGAAATTTCTCTAGTTTAAAGTCTATTTTTGAAAAGTCTTAAAATAAATTTGTTCTACTTTATTTTTCAGTCTGGAATGCCTATGAACTCCTCCATAGTTATTGGATATCTTGGACATCACAAACCCAAATTCGATGTGAAATAAAAAGAAAAGGAAGTTGTGACCCACCAAGATCTTGAAGTAATGAGAGCACAGAAAAGGATGAGGACAAGTTCAAATGTTGCTGAAGTAGCTAGATATCTTCTAATAACAACCTATTCCTAAGGTAACCTCATTGAACCTTTCTTTATATGTATCATCCCAAGCCAATAGCTTATAGCTATTAGTAGTACAAAACAACAAAACGCAACAAATTTAGCAATTCTTCTCCATTTCTTCTCTCTTTCTTTGATCTTCTCAATCTCTTCTTCCAACTTCTCCAATTTCATACAACGCAATTATCATCTTTGAATTCTTTGAACTTGTCTACTTCATGAGAAGCTTCCTCAACAAATTTGTTTGACTTAACTTTTTCAACTTCATTAATCGATGCATGATTGTCAATATATTGAGAATACTCAATTAAATTCTCAAGCTCACCGAATTTTTCTATTAGTTTAGGAATCACATATTTGGACCTCGAATCAATATCTTCTCTATCCCTCCAACACCAAAAGTCGCAAGATCTTGAACCCTTTAATGGTAAAAAGTAAAGAATGAATTAGTCTTTAATCAAGTCTATCGGAATAGTAAAAGCAAAAAAATTGATATCTACCCCATAATAAGGACATGCCCAATATCTTCTGTCGGGATTCCTCGAAGTCTAAGATGTCTTCATATGCAACAAAAATCCATGATTACAATGAACTTCTTTGTACAAAGCATTATCATTTTCTTCCATACAAAGTTTAGTCAAATTAACCGACCTCATTGTGTGCTAGAAAAATAGATTACGGTTCTTCAAGAGCGCTTAAATTTGAAACGGAAGAGAAATCAATCTCAAAATTTTGCTTAAATTTCGTAGAGGAAGCAGATTTTTTATAAATTGAGGAAGAAGAGAAGTAAATTAGGATTTTTGAGGATGAATTAGGGTTGGGTGATTTGGGATTTATAACCGTTAGTTAATTTAAAAAGAATATTTTTGTTTAAAAAAAATATAAAAGGCAAAGATAGCACTTCGACGCTCCCAACAACACACGACTGCACTTCGGCTTCTAAGGGGTGAAATAAATTCAGTTCAAAGTTATTAAGGGGGTAAATAATTGTCCGATTAGTTTAGGGTCTAAAGTAAGTTTTGATAACAAGTTCAAGGGGTTTTTGATGTCTTTTCTCTAATATAAACGTGTCATATAAGTAGGGGAATATATCTTGAATGGTAAAGTTAGGTACTCCACTCGTTCCCATTTAAGTAGGCATTTGTAATAAGAACTTTTCAAGTGTTTTTCAAAACTTATTTTATCTTACTGAAAATAGTAATGTTTGGTCTTAAAAATTATTTCACTTTAGCGAAAATTATATTTGAATAAGTAAAAAATTTCACTTTTATTTCTCTCACAAAATTTCAGAAATAACTTGAATTTATATTCATGACCAAACACAACACTAACGGCTAGAGAAAATGTCATAGTAGTCCCTTAACTATAAGAGTAGGTCTAACACTAATCAGTTTTGGTCATTTAACTATTTAAAAATTTATCAAGTTTGATTTTTGATTATTTTATCAAGTTTGGTATTTGTCTATTTTTAATATAAACAATGTAGAAGTTATACTAACGGAATTCAGCCTCCGTGAGAGTCTCTCTTTCTGCTACTTTTCCTACGATTTTTCCATTTTAGCTATTAACTTTCTTTAGCCATTTTATTTAAACTACTCGAGCCATACTCAAAATCTCCATCTTAAATTTTTCTTTGTTCAAAGACACTTCAATGGCAATAAAAATTTATTCCTGCATCGAACTTTATAGTTATTGTCATCTTCTACGAAACATAGCGTATTCACGCCATTAGCAACAACAATATACTTTCTTTTATTAAAGCTTGTGTTTTCTTACCTGATAAATTTTATTTTGAATTGTTGAGGTTAAAGATTTTTTCACAAGAGGAATTTGAGGAAAAGTTGGCAAGGAAAAAAAAATAATTAAGGAATGGGTTACGATTTAATTTCATGAAAGCAAAAATTTCATTAATATAAATTCTACGTTGTTTATATAAAAAATATTCAATTTAAATAGTTAAATGACTAAAACTGATAAATGTATAATTAAGAAACTATTTTAGATCTACTCTTATAATTAATAGACTATTTATAATATTTTCTCCTACCTCCTACTTGAGAAAATTATTACTTCTAATTTTATGGCCAAATGGGCCTAAGTATCTTAGTTGACAGCGCATGATATTTAGAAAGTACAATATTTTTTTAAAAAATTTCTGATCTCAAATTAAAAATACGTACCCTTTTGTTTTCTCATTTCTTTTTCATTTTTCTAATATCGTCTTAGGCTTCATTTATTTGCACTTAATGGAGGTCTGAATCTGAATGGTTCAGACCATTAAGTGCATTTGTTTTTTATTAAGGTTTTAACTCTTAATAGGTTTGAATAGGTCTTAATCATTCAGATCTAGAACTAAGTCCTAATAGGTTTGAAGGGATATTCTGGTGTTGGATAATATTCACCACTCTATTCATATTCAGTAGTCACCACCATTAACCACCACTGCCACCGTCATCATTGTCAACCACCACTCACCACCACCAAACACCTCCACCATCACAATCATCATCGACAAAAAATACCGTTACCAACCACAATTGTCAACCGCTACCACACCTACTACCTCTTTTATTCTAATTATATTCACCGCCACCACTGCCGTCAACAACACCACAATCAGCAACCACTACCGGTCAATCCCCACTACCAACCAACTCATCTATCACAACTAGCACCACCACTAACTACCACTAATACATCACAACCTCTACACATTCTTTAGCCGCCACCATCATTGTCACTAGTAACGCCACCTCTACCACCACTTCAACCAGTACTATCGCTACAATTTATCTCTACTAGCAACCATCTCCACCATCACAATAAATAACATCTCCAACTAGCACCAACACATCGTTAATCACCATGCATTCATGTTTCAACCAACACAATCAACACCTTAAACTACTAACATCAAGCAACGTCACATCACAACAACCACCACCACCATCAATCGTCACCATCATAACAGTCACTACAATACCAACCATCACAATTATCACCACCAACATTATTAATCACTAACATCAATCATCGTCACCGCAACCACCATTATAAGTCATCTCCGCTATCACTAACAAACATAAATATTTTTTCTCAATCAAATACTAATACTTTTGTTGTATTAAATTACATACTTTTTTAATATATAATTAATTTTTTATTTGAATTGTATTTTTTATTTTATTATGTATACAAATATTTTTTTTTTACATATTCAGAAGTTGAAAAACAAATAGTCTTTATTATTTACTTTTGAAATCTAGAGACAACATCTTAATTATTCAAATATGCATTCAGATTCAGCCGTCCGAATCCTAAAAAAAAAAAACAAATGGAGCCTTAAACAGGGAAAAAAGTCTTTACTCATGTCATGTTTTTACAGTGGCCATCAGTAGTTGTGCTTGTGGGTTGTCTATTATCTATTGGGCAATCTTGCTCTCACACTTTTCAATTAAGCACGTTTATTTCAATATACATTTGAATGCTGTTACTATGAAAAAGACATGTGTGGTCCAACCTGGGTCTACTGAAAAAGTACGCACCAGGAACACGTGCTTCCAATTTGAGCTTGAAAATTTATTTTCACTATCAATTCCTCCTAATCACTTAAACTTAAGAAAGTGATACTTCATTTTTTTTTGTTTTTTTCTAATATCATAACATGTTTTTTTCAAAAGTATATTATATATGGACTTGTGTGGAGCAAGAGATTAATAAGTTATAAAGTTAAAAAGTGAAAAATAATTGAAGTACTATCAACGTTTCATTTTAAAGATCGATAAATTAAGACAGAATACATATGCAGATTCCTTAAGTACGCACCATCTTTCACTTAGGTACCTTAAGTGAATATTGTTCCATTTTGGTACCTCAAACGGCCTTCAAGTGTGTCACTTTGATACCTTTTGCTGAATCAACAAATTTATATTGTGTGCG
Source organism: Capsicum pubescens (assembly GCA_030864215.1). Lineage (NCBI taxonomy): Eukaryota > Viridiplantae > Streptophyta > Magnoliopsida > Solanales > Solanaceae > Capsicum > Capsicum pubescens. The sequence goes on along the minus strand of CM061549.1, from coordinate 63,732,697 downwards.
TGTATTACACGCGCCTGATGATGTGGAAAGTGACAAATAATATCCCGACACGTGTCATTTTTCTAAAAGATAATTTTTAAATCATTAATTAACTTTTTTTTAAAAAAATAATAATAATCACCCCTTTTCCCCAATAATAATTTTAAATAAAAAATATTCAAATAATTTATAAATAATTAATTTAAATAAAAAATACCCCCTTCCCCTAACCTACCCACTCCACCAACTTTCTTCTTCAAACACCCCACCCACCCATCCACCACCCCCACCCCCACCTCACCCACCCCATCAGTCCACCCACCCACCCCCACCCCACCAATCCACCTATCCCGTCGCCCCTCTCACCCCACCCACCCGCCACCCCACCCACCCCACCCACCCCACCCACCCGCCACCCCACCCACCCCACCAGTCAATTTTTAATTTTTTTAATTGATTTTATTTGATTTTAATTTTTCTTCACGAATTTAGCTTTATTTTTTAATTTCTTTTATCAATTTTGCTTCGATTTTCAATTTTCCTTCACTGATTTTTCTTGATTTTTATGGTTTGATTTTTTTTTTTTTATTGATTTTGTTTGGATTCAATTTTTCTTCACTGATTTAGCTTTATTTCTTAAGCATTCTTATTTCTTATAATTAAGCATTCTTATTTCTTGATTTAATCATCCTTGTTTTTTGATTTCTTCTTTCATAAAAGAAGTAAGATTCTTGATTTAACCATTTTAGCATAAGGATGTGTTAAGGAAAAAAATGGTGGTAAGTTAATGGATTGAAGAAAGAAGAAGAAGAAAAGAGAAGAAAAATAAAAATTATGAAAATGCCACTGAAAAATTACGAAAATGCCACCCAAACGCGTCTTCAATGCGTGTCTCACACGCACCTTGCCAACTCAGCTTATACCTACTTGAGGTGCCAAAATGAAATAATGTCCACTTGAAGTGCCTAAGTGAAAAATGACGCGTACTTAAGGGGTCTGCGTATGGATTTTTCCATAAATTAATAGTCTATCATTTTTTAATACACCGATGGCCTCCTAACTCTCTGTAAATTTCAGGTGTCTGCTTTAATTGTTTTTTCACTGACATTTTATTTATGATAATTTTTTATTTGCATCGGATGTTCATGTTAAAGCTATTCAGCTTATTATATTTAATTAAGTGATTTAATATAGTGAAATTAAATATCAATTAATTATAGTTAAGTGATAGAAGTGTTCGTCGTATGTGTTATTATGTGTCATGTATCTATTTATTTGATGTAAAACAAACAGTACAAGTAACTATTTTTTACCCTATTTCTTAATCTGACAAGTTTCTCCTAATCCATTTTCAGTATATTTTTAGATTAGAATTTTGTTTTTCAGATTTATTAATTCTTCCTTTTTAGTTATTTAACTTGGAAAAAATGTAGTTGAAATTTTGTAGCGTGAACAAGCTTGGAATTTCGATTTAATGAGTTAGGTATATTTTGATTATATTGCCCATTGGTGTTATAATTGAATATTGTTTATACTAATATTTTTGCATTTATGAAATTATTGAGTATGTTATTGTTGTTATAGTGGCTACGAAATTCACACGTTTATGTCCTTATTATTACTATTGTTTCGAAATTTTGTGCCATGTTTGGCCCAATCAGCATGATAGGGAAGGTGAGAATAATCCATCATTGTCCATCTTCAATAATTAGGTCGAGATTTTTAACAAACATACCCAAAACCCCCTAAATTGTATAGAGAAAAAGTCATGTGTGTTGCTGAATTGCTTTATTATCATTATTATTAAGTATTATTTTATTTTTTTTTGACTAAGATGCATGGAAAGATTTACACGTGAATATCATGAAAATAATTTGTGGTCCAACCAAGGGCTACTGCAATATATAGTAAACACCACACACAAACTAATAACACGTGATTTGAATTTGAGCTATGGTAATTTTACTCAATATTTCGAAAAGTAAATTGAATTATTCCTAACATTTTTTATAATTTATTTGTTTAGTGTTTCGGTAGTTTTTTTTTTTTTTTGACTCAAATAGTAACTTTTATACTCGTTCAAAATAAAATTAGCTGATTTAGCTTTTCAAATCGATCAAAAAAACATTTTAATAAAGTTGACACGATGTAAATGGTATGTTTCATTATTGTAGAAAATGTTTTACATAACTTTTGTGTGCTATTCCCATTTGTGTTACTTTGGACGATGAAATTTATCTCCCCATTGTCTACATTGATTTAATACTGCTTTCGTGACCCACACCAATATTATGCTTTATTCTTAAATGTTCAGCCAATGATGCAGTTGTATACATAAACTACTAGCAGAAATTTAAGAGCAAAATTCAATTTACTCATTGCTGATGAGATTTATCACATTAAGCCCACCATGATTAAAGACTAGGCAATGGCCAATGAATTTTTGAGAAGAGTAATTGATGGCAACTCCGAATTAATTGAAAACTTCCATATAAGAATCGAACATAGAATGAAAAATCAAAAAGAAAAACAAATTTAATTATTTCATGCTTGAAAAAATTAAAGACAAAAAAAAATGTAACGAATTCAAATACTTAATTTAATATCCAGTACATGTGATCATGTCTTGTCTTGTATTGCTATGAATTCAACTTTCATCATATTTTATAAATGGCTTGAATAGCACAACCCTTCAAATCCTCTGTAGGTATGAGACAAGGCGATCCACTGTTACTATAGAATGTGGAATCTCATAAAAATATCTAAGAAGGGACCCTCCATATCTCACTTATGTTTTTCTGTGTTAATGATTTAATTCTCATGTCAGATGTGAGTGAAAATAATTGTTCCACTATTTTTTTTTTGAGATCACTTCGTTTGACCATGAAAATCATAATTTTTCAGAGTTGGAGTTGGAATTGAAGTTGAAGTTGGTGTTTGGCCATGAATATAAATTAGTGTTGTTTTTGAAATTTTGTGAGAGAAGTATGAGTCCAAATACAATTTCGAAATTGTATGTGGAATTTTCATGGCCAAACACATCTTGTTTTTATTTTTTTCACTAAAGTGAAATAATTTTTCGAAAAAAAGAAATAATTTTCATGACCAAACGAATACTAAAATCTTATTAGTCTAGATTTTTGGGAATACATATCTTCTAATGGTCAGAGCCGGATTCGGAATTTAAAATTTATGAATTCTGGTAATTTCTTTTCTCTCAACGATTCTACAACTCGTTTACATATCCTACTTGGTTCACATTTTATTATATGTATATTTTTAGAGAATTTCTCAACACATATATATCTAAGCCAAAATTATTAAATTTAGCAAACCTATGTAATATATTGTACATCCGCCTTCTGCTAAATGGTTGTTTCACTATAAAAAGAAACATTTAATCCTACCAGTTAACATTGTATAAATTATATTTGGGTTTGGAGGTTAAACACAACATATGTATAGTTTTCACTTTTTCTCCGAGATATTGTTCCATAAAACTTTTTGTACAAAGAATTATTACAACTTTTTTTGGAATTCCAAAAATTGTACAATGTTGTTTTCTTACTTTTCACTCCAAATAACTCATAAAAATTCAAAAACAAATCCAATTTGTATTCATATTCAAACATAACTCCAATTTCCAAATATCTTTTCAACCTTTTTCCAAATACCACTTTCTTTCTTCAAATTTCACAATTTTGACGTGCCAACGTCCACTTAGTTCTTATCGAAATTGAAATTGATTGAAAGGGAGTCACTAACATTCTTATTTATGGCAACAACCAATCTTCCAATAATGTTGATGATTGTATTTGTAGGTGGCTCATGTTTTACGTGGGAAGGGCCACGAGGGAAGCAAACAAAGTTGCAGACCAATCAGTGTTTTTGTGTCTAGGCTAGTTTACGTGCACTTTGACTAATTCCACATGCTAGCCGGAACCTGACCGACCTCCGATCACCTAGCGTTTTTATCTCAGCTAAAAAATTAAACCTGACACCTCATGGTGCTCAACCCACGTCATTGGCAACTAAGCCACGTGCAATTTGGTGCCTCTTTTGAAAGGCAAGTGAAAGATTAATGTTGTATATCATGTACCCCTGTTTTTTTTTTTTTTTTTTTTTTTAAATTGTCTTCATATAAACATGATTGTCTAGGTACAATATATATTCTAGGCAAGTCAAAACTATGTAATAATATTTCCTAGTAGGAATAAAATGCTCCTCGGTTCACTTGTCACGATTTGCCTTTTAAAAGTCAAATTGTATGGACTTTAACTAACATTTTAAGATATATTTTTTCATTATATTAATATTGAGAAGAGATGCAACTTCTAGCATTTTCAAATATCTAAACTTTACATTAAAATATTTACCAAGTATTGTAAGTAAATTGTTTCCGGTTACTCAATCATTTGATAACCAAAGCCATTCTTGAACAAAAAGATCACAAGAAACATTGTGTGGTAGCTCTAGTGAACATCACAGCGTTAAATAAGAAGTACTGGAACAAATATGAATGAAGGCAACGGGCAAACAACAATTTTCCTATGGTATTACCTATTTTGGCTTTCACCAAATCCCACCTTCAATATTTTTTACACGTAGAACACACAAGCTAGACGATTCTAAGAGCAATTACTCTTCTCGTGACGTCTTCTATTACAGTAGTATGAACAAAATTATATACTTTACTCCGTCTTATCTTCTACCACATCGCCTAAATTAGATGTTCCATCTCCACCAGGCGTTGATTTCATGTCGGATGGACTTCTTACATCCTTTGTTGGCAGAGGAGAGGGTTTTATGAGTGTCAATGTCATATCCTTATCAAACTCTTCACTATCATCAGAATACGCATATCTGGATGTATCGAAAAGAATATCAGTTAGTATACAAGTGTGTAGATAAAAGAGAGCAAATATCACGAAGATATAGGTTCTAACAAGAAGAACATACCTAGTGAATTCCCACAAAGTGGGGTCTGGGAAGGGTAGAGTGCACGTAGACTTTCCCCCTACCTCGTGGAGGTAGAAAGACTGTATTCGAAAGACCCTCAGCTCAAGTGAAGCAAATCAAAGTAGTAATGGAACATATAGGTTCTAACAAATGCCTAACTTTTTCACAGAGAGACCCGTGACTTTTGAGATTCTTTTTCATGAAGGAAGATATGAAATGGTTTGAAGAAAACGATCCTGAATCAGTATGTATCATTTTCTTCTTTCCTCCTCAACTGACCGAGAGACTTAATTCATTCATGATCACTCAATGAAAATGGGGAGGGTTGGGTGGAGGAGGAAATCATCTTATTTTCTAAAATGGCCAAGGTAACTCCTCTTATTGTTCTGGGACAAAGCAAATCAAAGTTTTAATGATAGATAACACTTTGCCACGGATCCCTAGTTCAAAGGACATCATGAAAGATCATCATTATTCTTTTTAGGCCAAACACATGTCTAGGCACTCAAACTTGCCAGAAAATTCCTCCAAAATACCTAAACTTTCACATTTCCCGTTTAGACACTCAAACCACACTTCACATGATTATCAAAACTTTAACTATGCACGCGGGTGATGTGGAAAGCTAACCAATGAAACACTGACACATGGCATTTAAGATCGAAATATTCTTTAAAAATAAAATTTTGAGCCAAAAAGAAAAAAAAATCCCGTAATCCACCCATCCATCTTCCCCTAAGGAGATGCATCCTTTCTTCCTAAAACAAATTCTTTCCCCTCCCGTCTCCCATTGTCTTTTTACCTCAAAAATCCCCAAAATCTGATAGAGTAAAGGGTAACCAAATAGATTAACGAATTGAAATTTATCTCTTCGGACCAAAAAAGTCGAATAAGAATCAACCATTATGTGTTCTTCCATTTTGATCTTGGTTTCATTTTTAATGTGAGTTTTGACATGGGAGAAAAAATGTAAACTTAGGGAAAAGAATATCAATGAATTTTTGGTGGAAACTCTGGCTACTAAGACAAATTTTTCCACTAATTTCCAGTCATTTTTTCCGGTGAGCAGCTCACCGCAGATCGAACTGAAATTTTCAAAAAGTAGATATAAAATTAAGCTTTTAAGGAATGTCAGTGAGCTACTGCGTAGAACATGAGAGAATTGATTGGGTGGCTATTTTAATAACGGTACCAGTGGTAGATAAACGGCGTCAATGGAGATTTGGTGGTGGAAGATCTTTGGAAAAAAAGTTAGAAAAAAGAAAAGAAAAAAGATTATCATATCTCATTCACCCGCCTAAGAGCAGTGAGATATAACCTTTTGCCAGGTCAGCCTTTTAGCGTTTATATTATCATAGAAGTGGTTTTAGTGTCTAAATGGAAAGTGGGAAAGTTTAAGTGCCGAGGTGGAATTCTGTGACTAGTTTAAGGGGCTGCTTATGCGTTTGGCCGCCTTCTTATATAAGAACGAACAATCATCATTACTAAACGATAATTTTTAGCATGCTTTATAGTAAGCAATTACACATTAGAAGCTCTGGAACTCAATCAAATCTAAAACATGCATTATAGAGGTGGAAGCCTAGTCTTACCTCATGGAGTTTTGAGATGGAGCCCAAAGAGCACAGATGACGCAAAGGAGAGCGAAAGACAACACTTGCCAGAAGGCAGGAATAATCCAGGCATTTTGCCATCGCTCATTGTACACGTCAGTGGACTTGAAGTACAGCTGCCACGGGAAAACAAAGTTTTAAATGCTTGGTAAAATAAAAACAGGGAAATTAGGAGGATAGGAAACTTATGCTATTTGAACTCAGGTACGAGATAGGAGGATTTCAATTTTTGGATGGTTTTCCCATTATCTTGAAGGATCCATACAATGAGCCCATGATCATGTCCAACTAATCCTAAGTTGAGGAAAGTAATAATCCCGCTACCAAACATATTTGCTTCAGCTAATGGAAATGCTCAAAATAGGTAGGTCTCCCATCCCTTGCACTCATTAAACTTATTTACTCATTATACCCCACTAATAGATTTACTCTTTCCTGAACTTTAGTTTGTCTACATTTCTTACGCATTCCTGGATAGAAGAAAAAGGATAACTCAGAGTTATGATGTTTTACTTTTTTAATGGCTTAGAGCAGATGAAACTAGACAGAGGGTCTATTGGAAACAATTTCTCTACCCCACAAAGATATGGGTGTATACCCCACCCTCCCCAAACCCCACTTGTCAAACTACACTGGGTATTTTTTTTTTTTTGATGAAGTAAGTTGTTTCATTACCGGCATTAAGAAGATGCAAAGAGTACAAAAGGAGATATGCTAGCTCCATTACATGATAAAAGTTATGACCCGGGAGCGATCCTACACTGGGTATGTTGTTGTTGTTGTAGCAGCTGAAACTGGACATGAATAACAGTACAACATTAACTCCAATAAAAACACCTTCTCGTCAACCTTAAACCCTTAATTTCACTGTTTTCATGTTTATTTATCAAGAATAAAAGTCCTTGTCAAGAATTGCAGGTCAGTTAATAAATCAATCAGAGCTAGATATTTTGGTTACTGTTTCAACTCCCACATCCAAAAGTTGAATGTGGGCGAGATGAGGATGTTGAGATGGATGTGTGGACTTACTAGGAAGATAGAGTTAGAAATGAGATTATCCAAGAGAAGGCGGGAGTGGCTTCGGTGGAAGACAAGATGCGGGAAGTGAGGTTGAGATGGTTCGGGCATGTGATGAGGAGGTGCATGGATGCCCAGTTCGGAGGTGTGAGAGGCTGGCTACGGATAGTTGCAGACGGGGCAGAGGTAGCCGAAGACGTATTGGAGGGAGGTGATTAGGCATGACATGGAGCAGTTCCAACTTACGGAGGACATGACGCTTGATAGGAAGGTGTGGAGGACGCGGATTAGGGTAGAGGGTTAGTGGGTAGGAGTGCGTCCTTACTAGTGGGGAGAAGTGCTTTGTTTGTAGCTGTGCCTGTAGTCATAGTGTTATGCATGTACCTTGCAGCTTCTTGTTCGTGGTGTTTTTGTGATGTCTGTGATTTCGGATAGATAGTTCATAATAATTACACTATGTCTTGTTCTTTTATTATCTAGTGGTGTGTTACCCCATTTTGTTGTTTGTTTTTATGTCTTTTGCTTGATATACTGTTATTTCTCCTAAGCCGGGGATCTACAGTAAACAACCTCTCATCTCTACTTCATCTGAGGTAGTGTATGGACTGTGTGCACTTGACCCTCCCCAAACCCCACTTTATGGGAATACACTGGGTATCCAACGAACTCATTCCCCCCGTACACATAAAGGGGACACTTGAGCATAAGTTTTGACCCTTTTTCCTTTTGATTCAGATCTCTTTGAAAATATCACTTTAGGCTTGCCATCATTTGGCTCTTTTTAGGAAGAGTAGACAAAAGCCAAGAATTAGCTATATTAGATCGAGGGAAATAAACAAAAAATTCAACCTTAAATTGAAGACGGCCAATATTACCTCATAGCACACCCAACCAACAGAAACAATAACTGTTACAGCTAGAGCATTTGTGAACCTCCGGTATATGTCTAATTTGGCCAACAATCTTCTAGCCTGTCAGTCCAAAACAGCAACAAATGAACTACCGTTGGTTGATAGTAAGAATGGTTGAAAAAATGAAGTCATGTCATAATTAACCCCTCACACCAAACTCCTCAAGGAAAAGAAAAACTAATTTCATCCTTTATTGCAAGAAACACACAAAATGCTCCTTACTTGGCAGAGAGGTAGAAGTCCCATCTTAACCGAAGAATGATTATAAATAAGCGAGTAATAGAACTATGAAGCACTCTTCTTAGTTGAATAAAAAATTAACTTCAATGCTGAAGATAAAATCATTAGCACTAACAATATGACTATGTGAAGGAACTTCCTCGTTTATGGAAACAACTATGTAAATATCATGATAGAGAGTGTTGCATGTGAATGCAATTTAACATAAATAGTCATACAAAAGAGAGCTCATAACCAAGCTAACAAAAAGTCAGTGTTCATCACTGCAATTACACAGAACACAAAAGAGCTAATTAGCAACAGTGCATTACAAATTAATACAGAATATATGAAGGTGAACTTGTATCACCTCAAGATCTCTGGTCATTACCAAATAAATTAATAGGATAGAAAGTGTGGAAAGGAAGCCCTTTTATAGACCAGAAAATCAACACAAAGTTATAAACAAAAGCAAAGTTGAATATACCTGAAGCTTATTCAAAGTTGCAGAAAGGGAAGTGAATATCCAGAGGATAAAGAAAGCATCCAAGATCGCCACAGGAAGTCCGAAAAACAACCTTGCTTTTCCTGAGAAATCACTAACAGTACCAACATTTTCGACCAGTTCAAGCACTTCCGATGCTAGAAAGAAAGTTCCTCCAAGCAAAAGGACCTTTGATGTAAGACCACCAAGGGTAGGTCTAACAACACCATACCCCATAGAGACCATCAGAATAATCAAACGAGCAACTGTGCGCTTTACTGCACCAAAGGTAACAGCCCATACAGTGATCCCAGTTGGTCTTACTCCAGTTTCGTTGAATTCAGCATAATCAAAGTACCATAATGCCATCTCAAACATGCCCAGCGTTATAACGAGAGTAATACAATTTTGCAAAGCAAGAACTTCTCTCCAGAATCTTGCATACTGAGAAAACCAAAAGATCCCAAGTAAAACAAACGCAAGAGACATGTACCCATAGAATTTCATAAGTGGAGCCATTCGACCAGGTAGGTAACCTGTAGGATTTTTCCATACGGTTTTCCCTTCAACAACAACTTCCTTAAGATTAGGGTCACAGTGCATAAAATACACATTATACATTCCAGTTTTTGTAATATGTAATGTTCTCGGCTTTAGTTTTGCTTCAAGCTCATCAATGCCAAACGAGGCACCAAATACTCGAGGCCAACCATGATTATTAGTAGATGGGCGGTGAATTATTTCCCCTTGTTTACAAACTCCAAGTTTTGCAAGATCTGCTGTGCAACAAACAGCTCTTTGGCCCCCATAGGCAGAGCCTCCGATTGTCTCTCGGTCATCCACCTCAAAAACAACTGCATGAATTGATCCTGAGCTAAAGTTTGAAAATTCTTCAGGTCTCCGGAATATAATCTTCTCAAAGCTGGTTTTCACAAATGATAAAGATCAGAAAATGCGCCATTTTTATCTCAATTGATGTTGGATATATCAAAATCATTAATATGGTTAACCACATAGTCTTTTCATCAAAGCATGAAATTCATATGTTTCTCTTACCAACAGCATTAACAAAGACCAGTGCTTGAGCTAGGGGTACTTTTAGCAGATGGATGGTCTCATATTAAAAAGGGCATAATACATAAATAAATACTACTCAAACTTGGCCTCAACAGGTAACTAAACACTTCAACTAGACATGACACAAAAACTTTGAAGGTACAAGATGATCATTTTGTAAATTGGAGTGTTCAACTGACACAATAGGGATGAGTTAAAATGTCTAGATGTGTATACTCAAACTGAAAGATGTGCATGCCTCTTTCAATTTGTTTGTATAGACGAGCCGAAATGTCTAGATGTACATACTCAAAGTCGTGACATGAAGTTTAAAAAGAATACCTCTTTTATTTTCTTAAACTTGGTATCCTCACTTTGTATTTGCTCTCACTAGTTAATGGTAACACACTTAAAGTATTCTCGGTCAAAAACACACTTAAACACACCACACAACAAATTCAGTCTTAAAAAAAAAGAAGAAGAATTAACCCGAATAAGTGTTCACTCAATACCATAAACTTAAAATAGCCCGTAAATTGTACATTATACAAAAATAAACAGTAAATCCTATTGACTATGTGTGTAAAAATCCGAGAAAAGAAAATTTTACAGCAGTGACAATGCATAATAAAATAGGGATATGTATATAGTTGGAGCAAGTGAGAGATATTTTTACTACCGAATAAAAGAGTCGGCATTTGAAGAAGATTGGTTAAGGTTAGGGGCAGAAGAGTAAATTCCTTCGCTACCTCCATGAACTACGAATACATTGCCTTTACTTGCGAATTTCTCGGCGGAGTAATCGTGTACTGAAGCTTGTGAAAAATGAAGTGAGTATAATAAGCAGAGTAATCCAACAATGGCTGAACCTCCGATAAAGTTAAATGACGACATTGCCCTTAACGGAGTTCAGTAGACAGAAGTAGTAACTTCAGCTTAGTGTAGAAAGAATGGTAGATCTGGTGTTGTTGAGTGAAATGAACTGGTGAAGAAGAAGACCCATCACCCATTGGACGAGTGGGGCCTACACGTTAAAGACAAGACTATTTGCTACTATGTTTTTTTTTTTTATATAAATAACATAAATAGCAACAGAATTATATTCTCTCCCACTTTATTAATTACTTTACTCTCTCTTTCTATTAATATACATAATATAGTCAACATTTTTTTAATTACTTTTACTCTCTCTCCCTATTAATATACATAACATAAACATATACATAACATTCTATGTATATGTTGGAATTTTTGTAATATATTTAGGGAGTTGAAATTTTTTGTAATATTAGAAACATAAGTTGTGTATTTGTATAATTTTTAGTTTTTTTTTTAAGAAAAAATTGGGAAAATTTTAATATGGGCCTCATGCACCACATCATATTTGCATGAGGCCCTATTATTTTGACGAGAAAAGACATCTTTTTCTCCTGAACTTGTCCTCCAAACGTACTTTATCACTTAAACTTAACTTCTGTTTATTTACCCCCTTAACATCTTTAAAGTATATTATTTTTGCCCCTCAAAACTAAATACCACTCTCACAACGAAGAGTGTGTTACACTAGCCTACAAATCAACGCCACGTCAATGCCACGTCATTGCCACGCAAGAAGTTCAATTTTTCTAGAAAAAAATAATAATCCCCCACACTTTATTTTTATATATTTTTTTAAAAAAATAAAAAATATACATTTACAATTTTGTTTATTTATTTATATATATATATATATATATATATATATATATATATATATTAAATAAAAAAGCACCCCCACTCCCATTTCTTTCTTCTTTCAACCCTCCACCCAGCCCGCCCACTCCGCCCCTACCCTACAACGCATCCCCCTCCCCCCTTTCTATCTCCTTCAAACCACCCCCACCTCTCTCCTCTCCTTCATTTTCTATCTTCTTCAAACTTAAACATATTATCAATAGCCATTAAGCAAACCCAACAAAATCAATTCAAAACATAATTAAAAGCCCCTTTTGATTCTAACACAAACCCAACAAAATAAATAGCTCAAAATATACCATACAACAAAAAACATGGAAAACAAAATCAAGATTGAATTTTTAAAACATAATTACAAGCCCTTTATGATCCCTTCATCAAACCACTAATTCAAGAAACAACAATGCAATAGCATCACCACATTTCAATTCAAAACTCTTCATTCCAAAATATTCTGACAAAACTCACCGAAAAATGATTAAAACAAACCCAAAAAAATATACGCACACCATTAACACCATCACTACCATTAACACCACCACCACCATTAACACCGCCGCTAATAACTTTTCTTCAATTTTAATTTTATTTCAAATTCATGAAGCTAACTTTTCATTTTAGAAATTCAATTTCATTCTTTTCTAATGATCTTAGTCAAGGGGTTTAGGTGGGGTGAAGGATTTGGTAATTGAAGGAGAAGAATTTGGGGGTTTGGAGAGGAGGGGGTGGGGCTGGTGGTGGAGAAATTGGTGGTTGAAGGAGAAAGGGGGCTGGTGGTGGCGGGTTTGGAGAGTAAAAATTATGGTGGGGGTGGGGATAGAAGAAGAAGATGGGAAATAGAGGCGGAGGGGTATGAAGAAGATGAAGAAATGGGGGTGGGGGTATGAAGAAGGTGGTTATATATATATATATATATATATATATATATATATATATATATATATATTAAAAAGTAGGGTCATATCAATTTTTAAATTAAAAAACACGCTTTTTTTTCTTTTTCTTTTTTTAAAAAATTTTCACGTCAGCTTTAAGGGTGAAAATAATATACTTTAAAGATGTTAAGGGGGGGAGGGTTAAATAAACAAAAGTTAAGTTTAAGTGCTAAAGTGAGTTTGGAGGACAAGTTCAGGGAGAAAAAAATGTTTTTTCTCTATTTTGACAGATAAACTTTGTGGCCCCATCTATCAAAACAATTCTCTCTTCCTCTTTCCATATTTCTTTACCTTCTCATTTCTTTTTTTTAGACAACTCGTCTTTTTGCTTTTTTGTTTTAGAGCTAATTTTTATTTATTGTTTTTTTTTATCTTTTTTTATTCTTGCTTTTCAATTTTTTTTGTACTCATAAAACTAATTAAATTAATGATTTTTTTATCTTTCTAATTCTTACTTGTAGATATTTGCAATCAAATCAAATTTATATAGTATTTTTTTATTTTAATTTATTTATGTCACTTTTTTATAAGTTCATTTAAAAAAGAATGTCTTTTTTTTTATTTTAACTGTTTACATGACATGTTTAAAATCACAAAAGTTAAAGAATACTTTAATATATTTTATATATTTTTAATTTAAGATCAATTAAGAGACCGTTTGGATAGGATTAAAAAATAAATTTTAAATTTATGTGTTTAAAAGCTGAAAATAAGTGTTTAAAAATTAAGCAGATAAATATTTGGATAGAAGTGTTGAAACTGAAAAAAGTTGTGGATGAGCTTGATAAACAAGGATTGTTAACCATTTTTTATTATCAAAATGACTTAAATATTTTTAAAGTTGCTAATACCATAAATGAGTTAAATTATATATAATTTTTAATTCTAATAATTCAAAAAAAAAAAAACACAGATGAAGAGAAAACTAGAGAGAAGAGATGGAGAAAAGAGGCAAAGAAAAAAATAAAGAAAAATAATATATTTAAGGGCTGCAAATTTAGGGTATTGTTGAAATTGGAGAAAAATATAAGGAATAAGAAGGTAAATGTTTTGGTCAAACTAAAGAGAATTTTAATCTAAAAAGTAAAAGTTGGGGGTACCCGACGTCTCACTTTTAAAAAAAAAAATCAAATTTTATTTTTTTTAAGTACTTTTTAATTTTACCACACATCTAAAAAAACTAAAAAAAGATTAAAAGTTGATTTGATCAGATTTTAATCTTATTCAAACGAACTCTAAAAGATATTTTAATTTAATTTTTTATGTCTATTTAATGATGGGGCAACTCTAAAATTTTAGGAAAAGAATACTAAAAAAATTAAAATTAATATTTAGATTTATGTAGGACCCACCCATTTTTTGATCCAATCAACTTTAAATTTTATTATACAAGAGATGCCCTTAACAATAAAAAATATGTGATGATTCTTTAATTTCTAATATTAGAGATGACTTTAATAATATTAAATCATAATAAATAATATCATATAGACTTACGAAAGATAAATTTATTACTTTCAAATTTACAATATCCAAAATTCTTTATACTAACAAAAAATTAAGAGAATATAATTAAAAAAATATAAATTACCACCATGATCGAGTGAAAAAAATTAATTTATTTATAAATACCAACAAATAAAAATTAGGAGGAAATAAAAACAAATCAAAATAAAAAAACTTCAATTTATTTAGTACAATAACACGAGAAAAAAATAATTGAAGAAAAAGACAAAGAAAGAAAAATAAAAAAATAGTAAATAAAAGTTAACCCCATAAAAGGAAAAGGAAAAAAGTGATTTGTCCAAAAAAAAAACCTAAAAAATAAAATAATATAAAAATGAAAATTACTTTAAGACAAAAGAGCAAAAAAATGAGTTGTTTTAAAAAAAAAGAGAAGGTAAAGGAATATGGAAAGAGGAAGAAAGAATTGTTTTGATAGATGGGGAAGAAAGAATTGTTTTGATAGATGGGGCCCACAAAACTTATGTGTCAAAATAAGGGTAATTCTCAAATATAGACCCAAATTAGGGTGACTTTCAAATTGTAGCCCCAAATAAAAAGGCTTTGTTAAAATAGCCTTTACTTGTTAAGCCATATTCTTTTGGATGAAAATACCCTCCTGCAAAATATTTTCGGTTTAAATCTCTTTCTTTCTCTCTTTCTTCTAAATTCCAGAACCGACCTCCAAAATATTGCTGTTAAATCGCTTTCTTCCAAATTCGAGAATCAACTTTCACACATTCGCAGAATCGACTTTAGCCGTAAGGTTTCTTCATGTATGAATTTCATCACCAAAATTCATTGTGGTAATTTTATCTTATTGATGCATTGTGGTAATTTTAGCTCGTTATATAATTAGCATATTGATTTGATTTTTGGGGAGGTGAACGTAAGCTGAACTTGGGATATATGCTGTTGCTGTAGTAACATATTTGCCATTTAGGAATTCCGTCGAACAGGTTCTGGGGAGTTTGTTATTGCGGTTATAATTGTGTTTGAGTAGTTGTGGGGGGTTGATCTTGGAGGGAAAGGTCGTTAATACGGGAGTTAACGTTGATCGCAACATATTTTGGGAAGGCCAAACGTATAAGGTCAAGGTGGTACAAGAAATTAGTTTCAAGTATTTCAAACTAGTAGTATAATTAGCATTAGAAGATGATGAGGAATTGTGTCGAACATGTTGTGGGAAGTTATTGCGATTATAATTGTGTTTGAGTAGTTGCGAGGGTTTGGTCTTGGAGGCAAAGACTGTGTTTTTCATCTTGGATGAATCCAGCCTATGATTTAGAGATTAAAGAAGCACTAACTTGTTGATTCTAAGAGAAAACACCTTAGCTATTAGCTTGTATAACATAGAGTAAGAGGCATTAGGTTTAAACTCTCTAATGGTAGTAGGATTTGACACTTTAGGTAACAAGGTTGCTATTATACAACTTTTTAGTGTTAAAAAAATCCTTCATTGTTGAACACGTATCATATTTATATTCATTGACCATTTGTTGTTGAACCATGCTTACTCAGATATGTTGGAATAATCACCAGTGTTTCTGGCAACTTCTTTTGTCTCAGTATCCCGTGTTTCTGTTGAGTGACACAACACAAGAGATCCCCTGAAGATGACACAGTTGCTTAGTTTTTCATACACCTCCCAGAACCCCTTATTAGAAAACTTTAGTCTTGACATATTAGAATATCCATTATGTTTGCTATATTCAGTCCCTTGACTATGGGCGTGAACCTTTGGGTGTTGAGGTGATTTGGCAGAATAATAAATGATTCCGTTTGGGGTAGCCATGGTTATCTACAAGATTTTACAAGCCAAAAGAAAATTTTCTGGCTGTATTCGGTGAGACAAAAAATATATTCAACAAAGCATTAACCGAAAACCTGAAAGGCAAAGCAAATACTAAAATAATAAGATTCTTAGTTTAAAAACTAAATAGGATTCTTGTTACTTTTTTCTTTCATAACTGCACTAAAATACATGGGGTTTGAATCACCTAGCTTATACATAAAGCCCGGAATTTTTATTGTAACATGATCTCTTCAATATTGCTCCACTTCTCAATAATAGTCAGTACATCATTCTCTTTCAAGGCCATACTATCAGAGTATTGAGTTGATAAACTATGTTGTATCACTTGAAACCTATCTCTGAAGTAAACAACTGTAACACCCCATATTCAAGTACATGTATTGGCGTATTCAAGTACGTGTATTGGTTTTATTTATATGGAATTAATTTTTTTATTTTATTTATACCAGAATTTGCCCGTCGATGGTTCCATGCGAAGGTTATTGAATAAGATTTCCAACGATATAAATATTTCCAAAAACGGATAGGTTTCGTATATAATCGAGCACATTCGAAACTATAAAACGGTGGCCGGGATATTTGGGAATAGTAAATGTGCAGAAAAATTTCCTGCACACAAACTACTGAGGCTAGTCAAATTTTTGGGTCAACTTCGAATGATCATAACTCCCTTAATATAATGAAATGGGAGAGCTTCGACCTATGAAAAGAAAGATCTTTGAGTCTTGTTTCCAATGCAATTGGTTTCATCCAAATCCAATGTCTGAGTAAGGAGTTATACTCGTTTTACTTCAGCCTATCAAAACAGATTTTTAGGGTCAACTTCAAACAACCATAACTCCTTGTACAGGACGAACTAGGTGGCCTACTTTATATGAAATACAAGCCCTTTGAGTTATCTTTCCAACTATACCAATTTCACCCAAATACGATATCGGATCAAAGAGTTATGATCGATCTACTTTAGCTTATCAAAACAGTCCACCAAAGGACAAATTTGACATTATTTAAATTTTAAAGGCATTTTGGTCATTCCCTATTATATTATGGACGGGAATATGTGTATATATACATGTATATGAGTTCAAAAACTCATTTTCATCATCAATCATTGAGAAAG
This sequence comes from Capsicum pubescens, assembly GCA_030864215.1. Lineage (NCBI taxonomy): Eukaryota > Viridiplantae > Streptophyta > Magnoliopsida > Solanales > Solanaceae > Capsicum > Capsicum pubescens. The sequence goes on along the minus strand of CM061549.1, from coordinate 63,715,351 downwards.
AACAAACCCTAGCCAAATTTGACCTTTAAATTACTTTTGATTCAACCGTAGAAATTCCAAAGTAATCCGATAACTGTGTTTGTCATCTCGAGAGCTTCGAACGACACCTATTATTTGTGCAAACAGGATTGCATAATCAAGAGGTGAATTCTAAGGTATGAATATTGTTTGCCTTTATTCTCTTCCATATATATATGTGTGATAGAGGATTATATGTATTGGTTGTTATTGAAAGGTGATGAAAATAGGGTTATGGACTATTTTGCATGGTTTGGTTGTATTGAATTGTGGAAGGTGGATATGGTAATTGAGTTATGGAAGGTGGATATGGTGATATACTATTGAATTGATGATTATTTATGTCTATGGCTCAATTTGGTTTAATGGATCGGTTGGAAGGATAAATGAATCCAAACTTGATATTGGAGGATGTTGTATGAATATGCATGGCATGTGAATGTAATTGGAGTATAAGAGGATTAAAGTGACACCCTTTATGCTGTAATTAAGGCTTACTACTTAACCACTAGTTTGGTGAATTCAAATAATTGAATTGTGACGTTTGGTCGCTAATACGAGATTGCTATATATGTTCATTGTAGATAAGTAATCCGAAAAGACGAGAAGTCCATTTGGGACTAGTATTGAAGGTTGACAGTCAGGTATGTAAAGCATACTCTATACCATATCTTTGGCATGAAAGTGAACAATTGTTCTATTAAGAAAGTTTCCAAAGTTATTCAGTAACATGTGATCCATAATGGTTTTGTATGATGTTCTACGTTACCAATGAACTTATTTCCACCCTACAAGATGTCAAGACATTCCAATACTTACTTGTTTTCCAAATCTTACATGTTTATTGCACTAATGTATGTCAGAAGGTATCCGGTTACTCAAACAAGATCCATGTGCTATTAATGACTCCAAAACGTTTCATTGATATACCAATAAGTTCCTACTTCATTGTTATGGCATTGATGACTCCAAAACACTTCATTGATGTGCCAATGATTTCTTACTTCATTGTTATTGCATTGATGGTCTATTTATATGTCTCTTATTGATGTATCATTGTTTCAAAGTATCAAAAATGCGGTGGCAACCGAAATAACAATCTCAAAGATTAATTGAACTAAGTGATGAAAGTTCTCTCTTATCGGGTGGTATCCCAGGGGCATAAGCCTATCACGGGTCGATCCCTATTTATGTGTTTATGGGTGGTATCCCAGGGGTATAATCCTATCATGGGTCGATCCCAGTTGATATGTACTGGAGGCAGCCTAATGGTCACAGTACAGTACAATAATGATTACAAAGATGATAAGAACGAAGGTAAAGTGATTGAATAAATACAATGTACAGGTTGTCACAAGTTCTAGTAAGTGTGGTCCACTTCTATTACGATTTATTCACTTGTTTCTGATTTCTATTGAGCTCCTATATCATATGTGATTATCTACAGCTTTACATACTCAGTACATATTTCATACTGACGTCCCCCACGGAGGACCTGCATTTTATGCTACAGGCACAGGTCCCTCAGCTCATATACCGCACAAGTAGGAGCCAGGATATCCAACTGCTTTTGGTGAGCTCCAATTTGCTTCGGGGCTTTCCGTGTCATATCTAGTCACTTTTGGTATTGTATAGAAGTTAGTTATATGGCGGGGTGTGTCCCGACCTTAGTTAAACTTTGTGTATTATTTAGAGGCTTTGTAGACCTAATGTACAATCAAGGTGGTGTTTTATTAGTAGACATGATGGCTCCAACGGCCAAGTATTATATATACATATATATGTGTGCTTGAGCTTATACAGGTGATTATTTCCTTTTATATGCGACATGATGCTGTCTGAATTTCGGGTTGTCATAGAGGTATACATGGGAAGTATAAGGTTATGAGCTGGTTCTCCCGGGCCTCCTCGGTTATGGGTGCCAGTCCGCCCCAATAGGATTTGAGGCGTGACAACAACCCTCTCAGAATCACCCCTATAGTGTGTGTTATTCAGTGGTTTCAAATGCGATTTTAGCATCTTCAGATTCTGCCATACATTTCAAGTTATGCCCCATGACCAAGAATTGACACTTCCTTAGTCTGTAATAATTTGGCAGATGACCTATAACTCTTGCCCTAGAGGCAAGACTGAGACAGTTATGCCCCATGGGCAAGAGTTAACACTGCCATAGACTGTAATGATTTGGCAGGTGACCTATAACTCTTGCTCTAGAGGCAAGACTTTGACAGTTATGCTCTATGGGCAATAGTTAACTATGCCTTACTCTTTAATGATTTTACTTGTTGAAGATATATATTCTAAATTAAATTGTTACTAATCTTTTGTTGTTTCATTTTTCACAAGGGTTGTGCTTGGAATGGATGGAAAAGAAATGAGTATTGAACAATACAATATGGGACAATCAATTGAAATTATTAATAGAAATAACGAGTTACAGTTTATCAAACCAATATTGGAGGCTGTAATAGATGAAGAAATGGGGTAGCCATCGAAGACTAAGAGGGTACGACAAAAAAGAAGAGGATACTTGATGCCGAGACTACTCTCTTGAGACACAATGCCTCTTTGAATGAGGTAAATATCAAGTCGATCTTTATTGACAAATAAAATATGATGACATACATGTCAAACATTGCAATTACACACAACATTCAATTTAAGTTTATCAAATCAAGCGCAATAAGATATTCACTGCGATGTTTGGACGACAACTGCGTGTGGCAGTTTCATGCCTCGAAGATTCCCGATTCTTCGCTCTTTTAGGTTACTACATATGAAAAGGCTCATAGTTTCTCGGTTGATTTTATAACGTTCGACCACAGGAATGCAACATCAAAAGTCATATGTGACTACATACTAGAGTTTGTGTGCGACTCTAGTAATATAATCACACCAAACTTCATGGTAGATGAAATGAGAAGGTAATATGGAATAATCATATCCTACAACAAAGGATGGCGAGCGATACAATATGCCTATATGGTGATAAGAGAAACCGTGGAAGAGAACTACAACAGGTTGCCATCGTATCTTCACATGATAAAAGAAAATAACTCAGGCACGTACATAAACATAAAGAGGGACGATGAGAACAGGTACAAATGCTATATTGTTGAAATTGAAAACTTTTGCCCAAGAGGCAAAAGTTTATTCTTTAATTGCACTGATTAAATTATTAACATATATGCAACTCTTGCCTCATGGGAAAGACTTAGTTTAAAAAATTATTGTACAAATGCGAAAACTTTTTCCCAAGGGGCAAAAGTTTATTCTTTAATTGCACTAATTAGATTATTAACATATGTGCAACTCTTGCCTCATGGGCAAGCCTTAGTTTAGAAAATTGAAAACTTTTGCTCAAGAGGCAAAAGTTTATTCTTTAATTGCACTGATTAGAGTATTAACATATATGCAACTCTTTCCCCATGGGCAAGACTTAGTTTATAAAATTATTGAAATTGAAAACTTTTGCCCAAGAGGCAAAAGTTTATTCTTTAATTGCACTGTTTAGATTATAAACATATACACAACTCTTGCCTCATGGGCAAGAGTTAGTTTAAAAAATTGTTGAAATTGAAAACTTTTGCCCAAGAGGCAAAAGTTTATCCTTTATTTGTACTGATTATATTATTAACATAGATGGAACTCTTGCCTCATGGGCAAGACTTAGTTTAGAAAATTATTGTACTCCAATTATAAACATCAAATGCAAATTGTTACTAATATTCTTTTGCTCAACACAGGTTTCAATATGCATTTTTTGCTTATGGCGCTTCAATCATTGGATGACCCAACTGTAGATCGGTAATAATGGTAGATGTAATATTTTTGAAGTTAAAATATCGTGGTGTCCTCATGATAGCAGTGTCAAAGGACGAAAACAACAACATATTTCCTTCGGCTTTTGGAAATGCAGACGCAGAAAATAATGAGTCTTATAACTGGTTCTTCAATCAGTTAAGAAATGCAATTGGGGTATGTGAACAATTGTCTATTCTATCAGATCATCACCCAGTCATTGCAAATGCAATTGCAAATGTCTATCCAGAGTGTCAGCACGGGATATGCATCTATCACATGGAGAAGAATTTAAGAAAAAGATACTTCTCAGATGTGATTCTATCACTCTTCTACATTGCAACAACAACATACAAACAAACTAAGTTTTATACTTTCATGGATGAGATAGAAAAAGTCGACAAAGTTGTTGCAGAGTACTTGAGAGAAAAAGAACCAAAAAGATTTTCATACCAACAGAAGGTACAATATGTTTACAACTAACAACGTGGAGTCCATAAATGCGGTACTGAGAAAAGCAAGGCAACTGCTAATACTGGGACTGATCGATTACATTTAGAATAAGTTACAAAGTTGGTTTTATGAAAGAAAAATAGGAGCGTAAGGCAATTTTCATGACATCACACGTTGGGCGGAAGTGGAGGTGACTGACAAGATTCAAGTCGCCTTGAAATTAAAAGTAAGTAATTGAAATTGTATTTTGATGATAGGGAAATATATTGTTACTATTTTTTGATTGCAGATTATATATAGCTGATTTACTGTTATTTGTGATTTATTGTTAGTTTTTTGATTTCCTTGAGATTCGCACACGAAATATATTTTTTGTTACTTCTTTTCCGTTGCTTCTGCTCATAGCTGTGTGATTGTTTGTGATTTGATGTTGTATGCTTGATTGTAGGTGTTTTTTAGTTTCCTCAATATTCGTCCCCTATGTATATTTGATTGCTCTATATGGCCGATTCTGCTCATATACTAGATGTTTCACTATCATAGTTGATTCTACTCCCAGGTTAGATGCAATATCTGTTTTATCTCAGTTTATTTGTAGCTGATTCTCTTGCTCATATGTTGGAAACATCACTATTGAATCAACTGTTGTTCCTGATCAAGGTTCTGTCTTTTCCCATATAATACAGGAAATTGACTTTGAAAACTCATTCCTTGGATGACGGATCCTTCTCCTGCGCTATCCTTGACCAAGACAAGAATCAAAACTCTAACTATATTGGCCCTTCTCTTCCATTTTGAAATAGAACCTTAATTGTGACTCCTTATTATTGGTCACTTATTATTAGATTTTTGATTAGTTCAATATTAGATTGTGATTTGATGTTATATGCTTGATTGTAGCTGTTTTTTGGTTGCCTCAAGATTCATTCCCTATGTATGGTTGATTGCTTCGTATGCTTGATCCTGCTCATATACTAGATGTTTATAAGTTGTCATTTATTTATCATTTTATTTACAGGTAGACCCCATTGATGCAACAAGATTTGTTGTAAGAGGAGGAGTTAAATATATCGTAGACCTGAAGAGTAGGACTTGTCAATGCTTGATATTTCAAATAGATGAGATACCATGCACCCATGCAATTGCAGTAATAAACAATAGATATATGAACAAGTCTAGCTATTGTTCTCATTAGTTCTCAAGACAGTCTTGGCTACAAACATATCAGAGAGAAATCCTACCAGTTGGAAGCACAACATCATGGATTGTCCCAAATAGCATAAAGGATCTAATCACAAAACCCCCAGATAAAAAGGTTCTGCTTGGGAGAAGACAAACATTCAGTTATCATTGCAGAACAGAATCTTCAAGAAACAATTGCAGATGTTCGAGATGCAAAAGAACCGGGCATAACAGATCAAATTATCACTACACTCCTATCCTTCATCCATATACAAGAAGATACAAAAAGGAAAAATAAGAAAACATGATTAGTTTTACTTTCTATCCAAGAAGTTGGATCAAAATAACAGTTATAATATGATTCTTTGATCCTCTATTTTAATTAGTAACAAGTACTTTTGACTTTCAATCACGAATGCCTTCTTATTTATTTGAAGTTTAAACTTGTGGTGAAGTATTTAACTCAATACCTTCTTATTGTTTTTTTATAAAAATTACTTAGCATGTTAAATATTTTATATATTGATGTGTAAAAATATATCATATTAACAGGATTCGGGGAAGGACCACACCCCCAAGAGATGTGATGTGAATAATTTCACGGGATACACTTTAAAATTTGCCTTGAAGGTAAGATGCAGAACAAGTTGTGCCCCATGGGCAAGAGTTGACACTAACTTATTCTGCAATGATTCGACAGATGATCTACAACACTTGACCTAGAGGCAAGACTTAAGCCCCAAAGATGATCTACAACACTTGCCCTAGAGGCAAGACTTAAGCCCCAAAGATGATCTACAACACTTTCCCTAGAGGGAAGACTTAAACCCCAAAGAAATAAGTTATGACCTATGGGCAAGAGTTGACACTAGCTTAGTATGTAATAACTTGACAGATGATCTACAGCTCGTGCCCTAGAGGCAAAAATTAATACAACAAACGAACAAGTTATGCTCTATGGCCAAGTGTTGATACTAGATTAGTGTATAATGATTTGGTAGATAATTTATAAGTCTAGCCCAAGAGGCAAGATTTTTAGACCCCAAAGGAACAAGTTATGCCCCATGGGAAAGAGTTGACACTAGTATAGTCTATAATAATTTGACAGATGATCTATAACTCTTGCCCTAGAGGGAAGACTTAGACATCAAAGGTGGTTCAACTCACAACGTTTCGAAGAACATTCTTCCTCTACCATACAAAATATGTTTATAGGAATATTACAATCTTACAACCATATGAGAATCAATCTTCTAGATCAAAAACTAAAATACTATAAGCCAAGAACAAAAAAAATAAATATTAAAAATTACAAAAAGAAAAACACGAGGGAGTATTCAATTGCGAGTAGAAAAAAAGATGATACCAATCAGCAAAATCAAGAATCTAACCAAATAAATAAAAGTGGAGAACCAACTACTGAGGTGAAGTAAATGACCCTTAGATTACAAGGTCCAAACTGTTTCTTATTTTATGCCATTTAATCAAGGACAAATGTGATTGAAAAATTCACAATGATCAAAATACTCATGTAGCAGTCACACATAATTAATGATAAGACAACCCCCATAGGAACAAGTTATACCTCATTGGCATGAATTGGCCCTGTCACATTGTTTACTAATTTAGAAGATACTCAATAACTCTTGTCTCGGGGGAAAGACTTGCCACAAGGAAAGGCAAAAAATATTCTTCGATAATAAAATATAAATATACAAAGATACCAACAAATGAATCAATAGCGATTCTACATTGTATACTTTATGTTATCACATAAAAAATAGCCGATTCAATTTGAAAAGACTGTTTAAACTTTACATAATCGCATAAAAATAGCTAAAACTCCTTCATGTGCAGTGATTTTCAATAACTACAAAACAAAACTACTACTACTGGTGCGTCCTCTTCCTCTTTTACTTTCCAAATAATTGCCAACCTTTTTTGTAGTGTTGTCTTTTATACTAGCTTCTAGTTTTTTCTTTCCATAATCCCACAACAAAGCTCCATACCTCATGCGAACATAACCAATGTCAATCTATTTAGGAATATCTCTACCATGAATGACATATTCAACAAACACATAAATAAATGCTCCAAAATCACTGTGATACAATAGAAATATATTACGTGAATATATGGAAAACAATAAAAAAAGAAGTGAAATGAACATTTAACAAATGAATGCAATAAGATACCATTGAGTTTGTTGTGGCAGCTCATCAACCATTTTTATCGGCAAAGTGTCATTTTCAGATTTGTCAATGCCCTTCTCAAGATAGAAATTGACCTTTTTCAGAAAATACGGTATCAATGTTTGGTAAGGTAACATCACTTTTTGAACAACTTTATCACTGCGCCTGGTACGGTTGGAGTTGTATACATATATGCACCAATCAGTAAAGTCAAAAACTTCCAAAATCCAGTGTCCAAGTTCAAATTTTTCTCGTGGAACATAAACTAGAAATAAAAAGTTTGTGAAAGCTTGAATAAATTTGAACAACAGCTTATAAACCCACAAGTTAAGTGTTACATTTAGATCAAGAGAAAAAGCCTTTGATATTGGAGTCATTGCATTTTTTGCAGTTTTTTTCGTCAACTCAAGTGCTCCAGAAATTATTGTTGTTTCATCATGTGTCAATTCCCTTCCCTTTTCAGCCTGTCATAGCAATAAGAAGCAAACAAGCCGAGGCATACAGTAAAAGGAACATAATGAATTGAAAACGAGGTTCAACTAGCTATAACACCTAATCATAGTGAGATGAACTTGGTCGTGTAAGGGGATTGTGTTCATGCACATACACAAAAATATTGCATGTACAAAGATATATTTACACTTTCTTAGATTAACATTATAAATTAGGAAATACTGAACAGATTACCTCATTGCCATGGAAATCCACAAATATTTTTAGCTCAGCTCTCCGTAGAAGGGCAGTGTGCCCCTTATCTAACATCCAATCCAAGACCTAGAAGAAAAATCAAGGATGAAGTTAAGATCCATTTTCTTTATCAAGCCAACTATAAGATCCTTAACAACAGAAAGTAGCACTGAGAAATTCTCTCTAATTGCTGCATGAGGTTTTGGCCTTTTTTCCTAATTCTAAAAATGAATATCTGTGTATCTTAATAGAGAAACTGATAGATATTTTACATATCAAATTATTAGCATGAGAAGTTTCTCATTTATAGTTGTAAAAAAAAAATAGAGATAGGAAAATGAAGTAACTGTGATATTATTACAAATTTTCTCCTTCCGTTCGGATTTACTTGTCACTATTTTTCTAATTTGATTTTCATTTTTACTTGTCATTTTTGACAAATCAAGAAAAAACAAAACAAAAAATTTCATGTTTTACCCTTATCATTAATTATTTATTCTCCAAATCATTTCTAATACCTATTACTAAACATCAATTGATAGCGGTAATATTGTAAAGTAACTATATCAATCATTATTTTCTTAATAGGTGTGCCACATCAAAATATGACAAGTAAATCCAAACGGAGGGAGAACATAACCAAGGAACTCCTCCATTCAACTTTATGTTGCATTCTTTCCATTTCTTTCCAAGCTACAGAAAAGGAACAAAGCATACAAATTAACCACCGTAGCGTATATGAGTACAGATCTATCTTATGAGCTGTTGATAGGTTCATGTAGTTTTATTTCTTAAACCCTGTCATCTAACCTAAATTACGAGTACAAGGTGGCAACCAAACACACAGCTGGTGAAGCATCTCTCTCTCTCTCTCTCTGGTAGCAAAACATGAAAACTTAACAACTCTACATAAGTAAATTATAGAATGTGATTGTTATGCTTTATACCTTACTAATTGGATAAGCAATAGGGAAGAATAACCAGAGAATAAGTTGAACAAGGGGTGCTATAGTGGCTCCGACAGTCAATCCATAACGAGTACAGATTGCTTGAGGAATTATCTGCAAATGTAAAAGCGATGAGCCTATTTAGAGGACAAGAGCCGAGAAAATTCCATAGCTAACAAGATGAAAGGTTAAGTTGATGAATAGAATAGACCACCTCTCCGAACATGAGAATTAGTGTAACAGATACTAGTATTGCTGCCCACGATAGTACAAGATTGTCTAAGAATATATGAGGAGACTACAATGGAAAAGGAGAAAAGTAATAAATAAGACGGCAGAGGTAATAAAAGGATAACTATTGCCAAATAAGTATTGGTACACAAGCCTCCATTGCTAAGGAGTTGCCGATCAAGAGTGTGCAAAGAAAAAGATGTTGGTTTTTTACCACCGGAAGTATTTTAGCTGTGAAAAAAGGAAGAATACTTTAAAAGGCCGATCAAAGCAGACATAGGTACAACTCAAACTGTGCCAAAGCACTGCTTCTCTTCTATCTTATCCCACTATAAGCCCTATTCTAATATGGGTGGTTATTAATACAATTGTAGACTCATGATATGTAAAGTGGCTTAACTTTTGTAATTGTTCATTCCAGGTATGACAAGAATCATGTACCTTTTTCTCTTACTCTTTCAACTATTCAAATAACTTTGCTTGGGTACATAATTGATGCATCATTCCTTTACTGTAAGTTTAATTCCACTATTTACTTTGCAATAAACCACATCAAAACATTTCTAGATAGTTTATTCAGTTTCAAAGGAAAAATTCACTCTCTTTTACTTACTCGTGATTTATGGACACCTTTCCTAAGTCAATATTCAACCTTTTTCCAGAATTCCTTTGATATTTTAGGGTAACCAATTCTATACATATATTTACCCAGCTGAACGATTTAAAAAAAAAAGTCTGACTGGAGCATAGAATAAGTAAGAGGAAATAGAACTCTAAGAATTGAACATATAGAAAAGTTTACAGCTTTACACCAAAGTTACAAAGTAGCAGCTAGATATTTAGCCAATCAACTACTGAAACAACATCGTTCAAAGAGGTGGAGGCCAGATTTTCATCATCTTCAGTATATATATAACAAAGATAATTTTTGACCTTGTATAACGTATACAATATGAATTTTTGACAAAGGGGGTCCAACTGACCCCTTCTACCTGTACAAGGTAGGGGTACCTACACTCAACCCTCCCTAGACCCCACTTGTGGCTTGTAGAATTACACTTGGTATGTTGTTGGTCCGAATAATCCTCTTTCGCCCCTCTAACTATACACCTAGATCTACTAGTGAATAGAAAAGTTACAACTTTACACCAAAGTTACAAAGTTAGTAGGTAGATATTAGCCAATCCAAACTACTAACCAGTATTAGTGGAAGTTAGATTTTCATCAAGGGTGTCCATCATCTACAATATACACATAAAATAGTTTTTGACCTTATAATATGACATATGAATTTTCGCCAATGCACAATCTCTACTCAACTCTGCCCCCTAGCTCTACTAATGAAGTAAATGGCAAGAATAAATGATAAGACATCAAACTTCCATGGAAAACAACCAAACAAATAATAGAAACCCAAACCAACAAACTTTAGCACTTCCTAATAAACCTAAACAAAACTACTGATCAACATTAGCAAAGCTGGATTTTCACCAAGACGTTCATCGTCTACCACATACACATAAAAATAATTTTTTTAAGATTGTATCCCAAGAACCAGAATAAATATAACCATTACCAACAACCAAACAAAAAATACTGTCAGCATGTTTGACCTACTAGAAGAAAGGGAGGAACAAAACAAAGGGCAAGTCAAAAGCACATTACAAATATAGTTAGGATAGCAAGTGATAATATCGTGTCATTAAAAGGTCGACCAAGTGTTGCAAGTGAATAAAACCACTCCTTCGAATCCACAACACAAGAGTCAAACATTAAATATTTGGGCAGCACATCTTTGAGAAATGAGAGATCTGTGGGTCGAAGCTTTCTTTCCTACATGTGCAATTGATGAATCCCAACTTGTTTCTTCCAAGTATGACAATTCTCATCGATTCAATCCATACAATAGTTTTTAGATCTCGCTAATTAAATAAAAATCAACATAACTCCAGACATATCTGATGCATTCAGATACAATTGATGATTATGACTCAATTTCTTGGGCAAATTCATTATCTATCACCACCATCACTGTTACTCCTACTAGCATTCTTAATTTTTTCCTCGATTATCTTAACTTAGATCATATCAATAGTCAATAGATATTATACCATGATGTAAAAGAGGATCAAAAGAAAAAGGAGAAATGACGATAATCTCCAAGGTGAACCAAGTTGTGATCCAATGGTTGATGATCAATATCATGAGTCTATTTGATTGAAATCACATGAAGAGAAAGAGGAGCAAGAGAAAGAGTATTTGAGAAATGAGGAAAAAGGATGAACAATGAGAATGAATATCTGAGAAAAATCTGGGAAAAAAAAAAGAGAAATAAGAAAAACTCTAAATAAAGGTTAAAGATAAATAAATTAAAAAAATGAAGAAATAGATAATGGTTGAGAAAAAAGAAAAAGAGAAAAAAATAAAGGTTGAGACAAATAAATTAAAACATGAAAATAAAGTTAAAGAAAAAAATAAAAACTGAAAATAATAAAAAATAGAATAATAAATTTAAAGGAAAAAATAAAAAAGTGAAAAAAAGTAGAATAATAAAAGTAAAGGAAAAATAATAAAAAATAAATTTTAAAGGATAAATGAGTATGGAAAGTCTAAAAATATATTTGAGGTGTAGAGGGGCAAAATAGTACTTTTAGTATATTAAAAAGTAAGAAAGACTATTCTTCAAAAACATTCTTATTTAGGGTCAAATATCTAAAGCCACCCATTTTTTGGTCTATGACATGCAATTTTCTGTCAAAATAATAGGGGTCTCATGCAAATATGATGTGGTGCATGAGGCCCATATTAAAATTTTCCAAAAAATTGCATAAAAGAAACCTCTAAACTTTGTCACACCAACTTATATTAACACTTAACTTAACGGATATTTATATACCGTCTTAACAACTTTAAAGTGATTTTTTTTCAATCCTTCGTACATTCAACTAATGCACATGTTGCCACATCAGAATAAAGCGCGTTAATGCATAAATTGTATACATAATCAAAGAAAAATTGATGGCAACAGTCATATTATATAGAAAAGACCCAAATCATGTTAAGAACCTTAATTTTTTCTCATCTCTCTCATCTTCAATCAACTCAACACCCGATCCAAGATACAACCCAAAATTTGAAATTGCTTAAAAGTCAAGAATTTTACTTCATTATTCTCACTAAGCCGCTCTAACTTATTCGAAAAAAAGTATAATCTTTCACCTCTTTTTCTAAAAAAAAGTTACAATTTCTTGTCAAGTTTCTTCTATTATCAGTTTGTTTGTATTTTCTGAAATTTCTTGGAATGAATTATTTGTAGCATATTATGAGATAAGTTAACTTGAGAAAGCTTTGATGGAGGAGTAGGATTTTGCTTTGAACCAAGAATTTTGATGCAATCATGAATTTGTGGTGCCTTTGAAAACATCTTGAACTTCAAAAAATTCAGGTAGAAGATATTGGGCATGTAATTACTATGAGGTCAATATCATATTTTTCTTTCATTTTCTCATTTTATTATTCCAACCGGTTCAATTAAACCTTGATTTTTTTTTAATCATTGAAGGGTTTGAGATCTTGTGACTTTAGGGTAAGAGGGATAAAGAAAATATTGATTTCAGATCCAAATTTGTAATTTCTAAATTAATTAAAAAATTAGGTGAACTTGAAAATTTAATGGAATCATCTCAACGTAACAAGTCTACATCAGTCAATGAAGTTGAGAAATTGATTGAGGAAACTTCTGAAGAAGTTGATAAGCCTAGAGTATCCAAAAAAGATGATAATTGTGTAGATACGAAATTGAAAAAGTTGAAAGAAGAGGTTGAGAAGATGAAAGAAAGAGAGAAGAAGTGTAGAAGTAACATGGCTAAAGGAAGGACTAAGGATAATCCATTCATTTTTATTGTGTTTTGTTGTTGTGTTGTTGTTATAGCTATTAGCTATTGGTTTGGGATGATCTACGTAAAGAAAGACTCAATAAAATTACCTTAGAATTTGGTGTTGTTAGATGATATAATGGTGTGTATCATCCTTTATTTTGAAATGATTTTGATCTTTTGTAATAGTTCTTGACTTATTTTTTAGTGTAATGTAGTTCTTGGTCTGTGTATTGTATTTGAAATTAAGGAAATCTTGTTTGGTCTTGTGGGATGATATCTTAATGTAATGATTTTTTTGTGAGATTACAATGGAATATTATTGTTCTTATTGGACTGCCAAACATAATATCAATACACAGAAATTGTCATTAATATGTAGATTCAACAGTGCAATCTTAGCTATATGAAATTGCTAGAATCATATTCACTAAAGTGCAGACACAACTGCATAATGATATGAGAAAAATGATGTAATCATAATTGCCTATCAAAATAGTGCAGTCATAGCTGCATATTTATCAAAGATTGTGAGTATATTGCAGTCACAACTACATATTTTTTTTTTAAAAAAGATCAAACTAGTGTAATCATAGCTCCATAACTAATAAAGAATAACATTAAATTATAGTTATAGTTGGATAATTGTTTCAAACAAAATAGATCAATACAATGCAGTCACAATTGCATAATTTTTTTTCAAAAAAGACAAATTCATTCACTAAACAATTGTTTGAACAAAATATTCATAAAAAATAATGCAGTTATAACTGCATACGAGTCACTACTGCATCTTCTACTAGACAGCCGATGAGCCTATTTGGCTCATATGATCCATTTTAACAACTTTGGACCTTGTCTCCATTCTTTTTATGCTCTCATTTCTTGAAGTCCTTTTTGAATCACAATATTTTTTTCTTTTCATTTCCCACTTTATCTTGATTTGTGATGCCCAAGATTTTCAGTCACTATAGAGAAGTTCAAAGGCATTTAAAACTGCAGTAACACAAGAATAAATTATCCAAAAGATTTGATCATTTGCTTGAAAATTGAAAAGTATAAAATCATTCAACTTACATTGTGAATTGTAAAACCACTCTATGATGTAACACTCCAATTCCAACCGTCCTTAGCATTTTAAAGTTGTTCCACTACCCCTAAAAGCAACACCACCAGCACTAGATGCACCAGCAATAGGAATCCCTCTACCCCTACCTGCAATACCACCAGTATTAGTTGCAGCAACAACAAGAGTTCCTATACCCCTTTCAGTAACACCAACAAATCCTCTATCCCTTCTAGCAATACCAACAGACTCACTACCCCTTCTAGAAACACCAACAAATCCTCTTTCTCTTTCATTCACACCAATCACATTTGGAGTAGGAACAACAATAACTTATAATATAATATAAAATTGTTTAATAATGATTAAGTAAACTAATAGTAAATAAAAAAGCCAAATATTATCTATTTTGTAGAACCTCTTGGTCTTCCTCTCCATTTGCTTGTGCTTGATTGAGATTGACTTGCTTCTGCAGAAGAACCAACACTTGACACTATTGAACTTATCCCCTTTCCGCTATTAGTAGTAGATTTTGCACCCAAAGGGCAATCTCTTTTATTGTGGACCTTGTCATGACAATGCAGATCATCTCAACACCTTTTTTGGATAGCTTACCAGTCTTGTTTTTAGACTACTCTTTTCTTCTACTCCTACTAGATCTGTCTAATAGTTTTCTAATCTCAGGTGGTATACAAGAAGGTTGGTTGACTGTAGCCACATCATTCTATTGATAGGTTGAATGAAGTAACTACAGGTCTTGAGGTATGTTTCCTTACTATACTAATGTGCAACATAGTGAATAGGCTCCAATCTTCTAAAATGTAGCGTAGCTATATCATGAGAGCAAGGTATAGCCTTTAGCATGCAAGATTGTCTGACCCAAACCAAGGTCTAGACGTGACGGGTATATCAAGCCTACCGTAGGATAGAGACCACTCCCTTAGTCTAACCTTAAGAGCACATAAATGTAAACAACGGAAGCCAACCAAAAGTAATAATAAGAAAGATATATAAACCTAATGAAAGTTTAAGAGTTAAAACAAACAACTAATTCCACACTTGCCCATAAAAGCCTCTAAATCAGAATATCAATTAAGTCGAGACATGCCCCCGAATATGACAAAAAATAATCCAGAATGAAATAGTAGAATAATAAAGAAACTAGTAAAATGATAGGGCCTTTCAAAGGATGGAGGCTCACCACTTCACAACAGATCTACATGAGTACTAGACTACCTAATACTACATAGGAGCAACAACAAATTCCCCAGATCCTACATCATGAAATGATGCAGCATTCAGGAGCGGTCAGTGGGGTGAGCATTGGCATGTAACTCAGGGGATAGGGACAATATAATGCAATTACCAAAATCCAGTCATAAAGTAATGCACCACATTTATATACATATATATAGGATGTTGTGATAGAGAAAAAGGTCATGAACATAAGATTTTAAAGTATTAATCTGAACTATGTAGCTCAATCTGTCCTAAAGACATCCATGGGCTATATGGATCCATCTCTCCCTACTGGAAAGGCCTCAGTGCGTGTTAGCCGCACAAACCAAGAAAAGGCTATAGCCCTCACAAAATATAAAGTATGCACCAAGCACACGGTCACATGGACCCCCAATACTGAAAAACATAGTTTCTAGTATTGATTCCCCTGACCTACACCTTCATGATGAGATACACTATTTTTTTAAGCCCAAATTAAAATAGTTGTACATAAACTAACCATTAATCGAGGATTCGTTTATTAAGTCATTTACCAACTTGATATCGTCATACCAATATGCTTGCAAGCTAATATAATTATGCCAAACCAATCCATATAACCATTGGACTCTCAAGTTTCTTTTGAAATACAAAACCATGGCCACCAATGCCTCTAAATCCATTATTATCTATTTATTCCTTTAATGCAATGCAATAGGTTCAAAAGACAAGTTAAACCATGCTATTATCGACATTCAAAATCAAGTTTAAAAAGTGGGTTGAGGTTAATGCTATTATCAAGTCAAAATTCTATCATTTAGGGAAACCCATGTCTCCCATTCCAACCATTAAGACAATGCACCAATGCAGTCCCAAAACCATCAACTAAAACACAAATAATCCATTTAAAACATGGGATAAGTAATTCAAGTAAACCCAATCAAACTCCCTCAACCCAATTTCAAACCCACAATTTAAATCACATGAATATCCAATCAATTTATGTCATAATGTAAAATACAAGTAAAGAAAAGAGTAACATGCCTGGAATATAGAACAATTTAAAGAGAATTCAAAGTTTAGAGCTTGGATGGTGAATTCCTTGTAAAACCATTGAGATTTCTTGGGTTTTGAGTTAGAGAGAAGAAGAATGGTATTCGACCTTTTAAAACTGAAGAAAAAAGGGTTAGTTTATATTTATAAGTCATACAAGGGGTAAAAAGACCAAAAGTCCCTCACGCCAAGTGAAAAAAATAAAAACTGAATAAAATTATAGGAGCGTGGCACACCCTTATCGCGGAGGGTAGCTTCCATGCCATGCCCTTACCACGGAGGGTAGCCTCCGTGCCATGCCCTTATTGTGGAGGTTAACCTCAGTGGCACACCATTATCGTGGAGGCTTACTGCTCGGGGTTCCAAAATAGCCTTGAACCTCTTTGGAAAATTCTAAAACTTTTTCAAAACACCTTTTTAACATCCATAAATGTAATTAAAGTAAAAATTGATATTACGCATGCGAGGGGGTAAAAAATAAAATGATCAATATTTTATGGGGTCTCACATTGTCCTCTCCTTAGGATCATTCATCCCTGAATGAGAAGTTAGGACATGCTTAGCATGATAATAGAAGGAGTACATGTTAACGCCCCGAGACTACCTCCCCAGACATCATACGGTGCTTAGAACTACAAGTAATTCCAAGTTAACCTATGTACTGACATACTGCTTGAGCAACTAATTTAAAATGTATATAAAAGCTAAATTTGCTGAGCGGATGCATAATCGTGAGATAAACTATTTCAATATGATGTTTTGAATGTTTACAAGTGGTAAATCTTAAGAAGAAACTTGAATTACATATAATACTCTGACTGACTATCTATGGAGCCTCTACTAATACTGGATATAGGTATTCGGGACATGACCCCAACTATCCCTAATAAATACATAAGAATAATGAAAATAAAATACAAGAACTACAACTGAATTGAGTCCTTGAAGTAAGAGAACTCATCACCTGATGGCTGAAGCTGTGTGCTGTGTGATCATGGTGTTGTGGGCTACAACTGGTACCTACATCATGTAGGAATATAGCCACAAATACATATATATGGCCAATATTTCTGGAATATACTGAGTTTGTGGGGGTGAATGCAATATGTAAAACAAAAACTGAACATACTTTCAAATCATGCATGCTAAGTGTAAAAGAACTCACCTTGATCATGAATAAAGATGAAAGTTGAAATATCATAAAACATAAATAATAAACCATAATCTCATAAATTTAGTGATCATTACACTTAGTTTCAAAATTTTTCTTTTTTTTTCTTTTTGGGAGATTCTTATAACCGACATACACCATGTAAGCTATTATGGAGTCCAACGTCTTACCCACGTTAGGAAGAGTTGTTCTACCCTTGATATCAGAATAGAACCTTAACTTAAAGTGATCACTATACTTCATCCATAATGGAAAACTAAAGGGACACTCTCTTGAGAGGCCCTTAAACCTACGTGGGCACATAGTTTCTAGAGAATAGGTTGCGCTAACCCACATTTCTCTCTCTGTACTAAATACTACTCTCAAATCATATACTTATATACTCATACTTAGGAAATCCACCTTAAAATAGCATAAGGTTTTATAAACTGAAAACCAATTACGCTTATCTTTTCTTAAATCATATTCATAAGGAACATTTGTGGATTTCATGTCTTATCTTAGATCAAAAGATCAAGCTAAACTTTAATCATGTTGTAATACTTGTAACTTGACTTTATAAGCTTAAACTTCTTATAAATTCAGCAACTTATGCTTGAACTTAAAATCATTCTTTATCTGATAGAGACTTCATATCAAAATGTCAAACTCAATGCTCAACATTGAAATCTTTTATCAATTCATCAAACTTCATGTCAAATAATAAAATTCATCTTATAATTGAAATATGAAAGTAATAACTTGAGTAAAGGTAAATTCTTGTGCAAACTGAACTTTAAATCATATGATAAAGCAATAATCTCAAAAAATATGGAAATTTGGGTATGAACCATAATTGAAATCACATAAATTCAACTTTAAAATCAATATTTTTAGGCACAAGTATGAAAGATTATCCTTGTTAAAATTCCACATACCTGATTACTTTCGATTCTTGAATTAAAATTTTGAGGATTTGAACTTGGAGATAAAGAACCTTAATTTCTTGCTTTGGAAGAAGAGAAAATTTGCATATTTTAGGAGTATTTTTGGTGTTGTGTTGAGTATAAGGGATTTGGGGTTGTTTTGGATTTTTCTTCAGCTTTAAAATAGCTTAAACGACATAGTTTTGGGGTTAAAAGAGTGGAAAAAGATCAAAAAACCCCTTAGGAACCATCTGAAAATCGCCTGGAAGCAGTCCTGATGACTTAGGTCACAACTTGTAAGGTCTGGCTACGAGTCGTGACTTGAATCATAGTTAAAACCCCATTTTCAGCCTTTTTTTGCCCAGATTACGACTCTCTCCTAACGACCCGTAATGAGACATTACGAGTCGTAGTCTAGGGAGTTTTGACAGTTCTTTAGTATTTTGGCTATAAATTTTCACCCCGATATTAAATTAAGTCAAAATTGATATCGTTGGAAAGATAATTCAATTATCTATCTGTTGATGGGTCTTGAGATAAAAAATTCTTAGTCTACCAAAAGTAATTCCTGTTTGTATATGACTATAGTTATATACTTCACAATAATTTAATCGCTAAGGAATGTTTGGACTTGTCCATAAGTTAGGAGCTATTTGAGGCCTTAATATTTGTCCAAATAACCAATAAAACTCCAAAACTACCAAAACATGAGGTTTGATCTTGTATGAACTTAAAACATGGTTCTAACATTAGCTTGGATTTTTGGGGTGTCACAATAACTCCCCTTGGGATCATTCGTCCTCGAATGAAGACTGACTTGGTTGAAAGAATAGAAAAAGAGATGTAATACCTGACATAAAATTTTGAGAGTTGAATATGGACATGATGACTAAATTTCCAACTAACTTTAACTAGCTTGAAAATTTTAGAACTCACTAGTACTGTCTGGTTGAATTCTGAAGTTGGATAACTAACATGATACTGATTTTTGAATCTAAATAACCTTTATGGTTGAGTCTGATTTAGACTAGGAGTAAGGACTCAACTGAATTCATAATTTTCATGAGTGTGAATAAATTACCTCGTGGAACAGGCATATTCATGAAACTTCAGATAGTAAACTAGACGAAAGGATTGAAAACTATCGGAGCTTATCTGTCTGATGGCTAAACTGAATTGTTGGCCATACGGACTGACTCCTGCTGAAAGCTTATAACTCAACTAAAGTATTTCTTCAACACTCTTTGTAAGAAGTTCTAATAACATTAGGGAGTAAAAAATTTTGGGCATGACCTAAGCGAGATATCTGAATAAGGAATCACAACATGGCTACCACTCTATAACATGAAATATAGGCATATAAAACATAAGCTAGGATAAAATTTACTATGCCTTAGGCAATGCACTGCCCACTTTCAAGCTTAGCCACATATCTCATTTACTCCCTCAACTATATATTTTCTCTTAAATACTACTCTTCATTTGACGCCACTTATAATCTTCACATAGGTATTGATAACTCCATCTACTAAAGTCTGAGTTAAACTAAATTCTCTTACCATGTTCAAGCCTAACTCAGAGTCATAAGGTACTGATGTTCCGACTTTTAACAGAATATTCTACATCTTATATGGGATAATTGTGTGTCTTTATGAAACTATTAGTGTATTTGATGCTGGGTTTTACTATTTTTAGGAAAAGGACTCAACAGAAGAAATAACTTGAAAAAATAGAAGCTAAAGACTTTTGACAGTCAAACTAATGGGCCGTCAACTGTGTGATGGACTGTCAAGATGTCCGTCAGCCCTAAACAGAGTGGAAGAAACTGAGGTTCCAAGTGACGGACCGTCAAGACACTGACGACCCGTCAACCTAACCATCAAGATAGGGACAGAAAAGGGAAAACTAAGATCTAAGTGACGGTCTAAGTGATGGACCGTCAGGTCTTTGACTGCCCGTCAGACTTGAGACATAATAAAGCCTTCTGGGTATCCAAGCGACGATCTAAGTGATGGACCGTCAACTTGGACATCAACTATTACGTGGCGAATTTAAGTCCAAATTTCAATTTCCAAATACCTGGGGATATATAAATACCTAGTTTAGGGTTAGAATAGGTATCTTTCATTCATCTTTTATCTTATTTTCAACTTTTGAGCAATTTGTAACCTACTTTTCTCTAAGAAATAGTTGAGATTGGGGATCTTAACATTTTATTCACTATTCTTCTTTGGAGATCAAGAACGATCCTTTGGATATTTTTGTAAGTAATTTCTAAATTATCTATGAGAAACACAATGAAATCTTCTTCTTCTTCTATGATGTGTGGCTAAAGCTCGCATAACTAGGGTTATGAGAGCCTTGATGTAATTGGTTGCTTAGGGTTGTGAGATTGCCTGAGTTTTGTAATGAATAGAAATTGTATAAACTCCTCTCATTATTATGATCTTTCTTAGTTGAAAACTTGAAGGGTGAGCCCAAGAACATCACTTGTTTGCATAGAAATATGTGTGTTGGGAAAAGAGGAGATTTACAAGGATCTTAAAGGCTTTAACCTTTAGGTTAAGGGTTGATGCCATAAAAGGATTAAACCACTTGAGAAATCAATTGAACATATCAATATATTCTTTAAGTTTGAGAGAATTAGAGGGTAATCATCTATTAAGGTTGAGAATAGATGAACTTTAGAGTTCAATAATTCTTGCAATTGAAAATTGTTACATATGAATTCATGATAACTCAAAACATTGACTGCTGTAACATCTTGGTGAACATAATCCTAGTTTATTCATTCTCATTTAATCAAAACTTACAAGCATAATCATTAGTTAGAACACGATTTTCTACAAGCATACTTCACTGTTAACAAACAAACCCCCCTTTTATTCCGGAACCTCCGATCAACCGTCCATTAATAATCATAACACTTAGTTTATACAATATTCCTTGTGGGATTCGACCCCAACCTGGTTGGGTTCTATATTTGATGACGACCGCTTACACTTTCTAACGAGAGTTGTAATTTGGGCGTATCAAATTTTGGCACCGTTGCCGGGGAATACAGTTGTCAATTAAGTTTATGAGTGTTAATTAACATTTGGTCAAGTTCCTAATTTTACTTTTATTTGTTGTTTTTGTTCATTATAGGAGCTTTACTTTGCATGCCACATATGAGGAGGTCAGGAGAACCACTATTACTATTTTATCTGGAACCTCAATTAATCGACAGCATGGAAGATCAGCAAAAAATAAATAGATTAGCCGCCTTGGCTAGAGCTCAATTGAATTAACAAAACAATGGTCAACCAGCTCATGATCCTAACCTAGCTGAGGAGGACCTGGGAGATGATGATTTAATTAAGCTTGCATATAGGAGGCATGCTGAGAATATAGCTACACTGATGAATAAGAATTAACCAGTTAGAGGAAGAGCAAACCGCCAACCTGCTGTGTAGTTTGCAGCTGATGAGGAAGATGACACTGATTTAGATGAGGTTGATGCTATAGGAGCAATTATTCCACCACTATTGGCTTCAGGAGTAAAGTTCAACATCACAAGAACCATGATACAACTACTAAACCTCAAAGAGTTGTTTGGTAGACTTCTAGGGGATTACCCAAATATGCATCTGGTGAACTTCATTAATATCTGTAAATCTTTTGACAACCCTTGAGTTGGACAGAACTCAATTCATCTGCATTTATTCCCATTGTCTCTCTCTGGGGAGGCAACAATGTGGTTGAATGAGTTAGCTCTCGATTTTATAACAAATTGGAGGCAATTGAAAGGAGCTTTTCTAGAAAGGTTCTTTTCTCCTTCCAGGATGTTACAGTTGAGGGACGAGATTAGCAACATTAGGCAGTTATCAAATGAAGTAGTCTATGAGACTTGGATGATATTCAAGAAGAAGTTGACTTAGTACCCTAATCACAAGATAATCGACGAGCATTTGATGGAGACATTCTACAGAGCCTTAAACTCAATCACTAAGCCAACTGTGGACAATGCTGTGGGGGGGGGGAATTCATGGAGCTTATTTTCACTGAGGCTGCAGAGATGTTGAAGAGGTTTACTAAGACAAGTAGAGCTTGGCATTCCAGGGATTCTGTGGTAGCGATACCCACTGTGTCTAGTGGTATGACAACTGAACAACAAAGTAGAGAGGAAAAACGAGATCAAGACATGGCCCATATGAAGACCCAGATGGACTTGCTTACTAAGCATTTTCTATCAAGAAAGATAGAAAAGGTAAAGGCCATGGTAGCATAAAGTAGAGAAGCTGAATCCGATTCGGAGGAGGAGGCTAACTATCTGAATAATCAGGGGGTTTCCAAGGCAATAGCCAAGGGAATCAAGGTCGGAACTACTATGACAAAGCTGGTTACAGAGATTATGACCAAGGGAGCTGGAAAAATAAGAATGACATGAGTGAATTGTATGTGCCTCCTAAAATTCGTGATATTGCTGCTACTAGTTCGGGTAAGATGTTCATGGAGGACATGATGGAAAAGTTATTAAAAGGGGTAGAGTCGACTAATGCCGGTGTAACAATGATGAAGAGTGACTTATCAACTATGAGTCAGTTAGTTGACTCACATTCAACCTCTATAAAATAGCTGGAGCAGCAAATGAATCAGATTTTTGTGGTATTTAATTGGAGAAAGAGCGGTACATTACCAAGTGACACAGTGAAAAATCCTCAGAATGATGGTTCTTGTATAGAGATTACTACCCGTAGTGGTAAAGTATTACCGAGACCGTCTGTAGGCAAACCTGTAATTGATGATGTGGTAGAGTTGGATGAGAAAGCAGAAGAAAACTGTTTAGTAGAGTCTGAGAAGCTGGATGATGATGGCATTCTATCTAACCACTAGTAGCCCGATGAGTTAGATAAAGATAAGGGAAAGGATAGAGAAACAATGGTTAAAGTAATACCGAAGCCACTTCCTCCGTTTCCTCATCAATTAAAGAAAAAGGTGGATGATATGAACTTTAGAAAGTTCACGGCAATGCTAAAACAGTTGACTGTAAATGTTCCTTTGGTGGAGGCACTGGAATAAATGCCTGGATACGCTAAATTCATGAAGGATCTTGTCACAAGTAAGAGTACAATGAGCTATAAATTGGTGGACAATCTTTACCATTTAGTACCATTTATATAAGATCCTTAGTTTAAAATAAAATAGATCCTGGAGCATTTACTATTTCGCGTACTATTGGATCGCTGGCTTTTGCAAAGGCCCTGTATGATCTTAGGGAAAGTATTAATTTGATGCCACTGTCAGTTTATAAGAAGTTAGGTTTGGGTGATCCCACGCCTACTAATATGAGACTTGTGATGGTAGATAAATCAATGAAGCAGCCAGTTGGTATATTATATGATGTGCTTGTGAAAGTGGCCAGTTTTATTTTTCCCTGCCGACTTTGTGATCCTAGATTGGGAGGTGGACTTTATGGTACGCATAATCTTAGGTAGAACTTTTCTTGCAACTGGGAGTGTGTTGATTGACTTGAAGGTGAATAAGCTACAGTTTAGGCTCAATAATGAGGTTGTCTGATTTGATATCTGCCAGTCGATGAAGCAGCATAACAAGATGAGTGTATTCTCCATTTTCAATGTATATTATGAAAATGAGAAAGATGTACCGATTGAGGAAAAATTTGTTGTAGAAACTTTGGCTACAGTATTGATAAACTTTGATAGTGAGGGTATTGAAGAATATAAAGAGATAGTATGTGCCCTGACGGGAATGGGATCATATTTATATGCTCACAAGAAGCTGTATTTGGACCTAAAAAATCGACCAACACCACTGGCTAAGCCATCTATTGAAGATCCACTAGTGCTAGAGCTGAAGGATCCACTGGGCCATCTATGGTACGTGTTTCTAGGCAGTGGAAACACCTTAACTGTGATTATTGTAGCAAACTTAGGTGAGCAACAGGTGAAAACCCTTATCTTTGTGCTTAGGAGATACAAAAGGGCTATAGGGTGGACGATTGCTGATATTATTGGTATTTTGTCGGGTATCTGCACCCACAAAATTTAGCTAGAGAAAAAGTGCATACCAAATATTGAGCATCAATGTAGATTAAACCTACCGATGCAAGAAGTAGTTAAAAAAGATATTATTAAATGGCTTGACGCAGGGGTAGTGTACCCCAACCCCGACAACAAGTGGGTGAGTCTCGTGCAATGTGTGCCCAAGAAAGGGGCCATGACTATAGTTGCTAATGAGAAGAACGAATTGATTCCTATTAGACCTATGACTAGGTGGCAAATATGCATGATCAATTAGAATTTGAACTCGTGGATATTGAAGGATCACTTCCCAATTCCCTTCATGGATCAGATGCTTGATCGCTTGGCAGAAAGGGGTTGGTATTACTTCTTGGATGGGTATTCGGGATACAATCAAATTTCGATTTCCTCGGAAGATCAGGAGAAAACAACATTCACAGGACCATATGGAACGTTTGCATTCAAGCAAATGTAGTTCGATTTATGTAATGCACCCGCCATATTCCAATGACGCATGATGTCTATCTTTTTTGACATGGTGAAGGACTGATGTGTGAGAAGATGCTAACATATTTGAGGCTTTTAACTCAGAATAATTGCAAAGTCTTAAGCAACTTTTGTCGTTTTTGATTGTTTTCTCTTTGATTTTATAGGAAAGTCAAGATGCATGGAAATATATGAAAGCTATGTCAAGAAGGATGATTTTTGGTGAAAATAATTGAATTTTGAAGATATCCCCTGGAGATCTGTCTGATGACATGTCTGATAAGTTATCAGATTTCTAATAAGCTAACACACATGTCGTCACCCTGAAGCAAATGATGAGAAATTAGAAGCACTTCTGACGACAAGTCTGATATGTTATCAGACTTGTGATAAGTTGTCTGACAAGTCGTCACACTGATACAGAAGACAAGAAATTGAAAGCATGTCTGATGACATATGTGATAACTTATCACAAATCTGATAAATTACCAGACATGTCATCACATTGAAGAAGAGGATCTGATGATATATCTGATAACTTATCAGATTTGTGATAAGTTATCACACATGTCGTCACCTTAAAGGAAAATTCTGAATTTTTTTATTTTGAATTTTTCTCAAGTTATGGGTATAAATAGCAGCTTTTAGGGTTCATTCTGCGGCCGCATCATCTTGGACATCTTGAAAGGGTGGAAAATCTTGAACTTATTCCATAGACCAGTTTACTTTTTTTTGGGCTTTGAGCTTGTAATTCAATTTTGAATCCTTTGATTTAGTTGTGGGAAATTCTTATTGTACTTGGAGGAGAATCAACTTTGGATTTCATCTTTTGTAAGTTTAATTGCTTTAAATTATGAGCAACTAAAACCCGCAACTAGGGTTGTGGGATCTATGACTATTCTTTCATTGATTTAGTAGTTGGTTAGGGTTCGAGTGATTATGGGAACATATTGATAATTCTTTTGTATTAATTATTTTCTATTGGTTGCAAACAATAGGCTTTGCTTACTGTTGATTTGCTTGAGATAAGAAATCAACCCTAGTAAGAAATAAATTATCAACAAGGATTTGGGAAGGTTAAGTTCTCATCTAATGATTAATGCTGTAACAAGATTTATCAACTTGTATTTAATGGGGATTAGTAATCATAGTGATCACAACCCTATTTTATTCTTTATCATTGATTTGAACTATTGAAATTTTGTCTTTGAATTCTGAAGCAAGCTACAACTTTAACATCCGTTTGATCATTGAAAACTCCCATTTTATCTTTTTATATCATTTGTTTGAATTTAACTTGTAGATTTAGTTTCAAATTAGTTTAATCGCCACTCACATTGTTCCCTGTGGATTCAACCCCGACTCCAAAGTTGGGTAAATATATTGATGACGACCGCCTTGCACTAAATTGATGTGTAAGTTGAACGTTATCAAAAATGGCGCCGTTGTTAGGGAACAATTTGGCATATTGAGTTGGTTTGGAATTTTAGCCTACTTACTTGAATTCAAACTTGTAAATATTTGTTTTTAGTTTACTTTTATTTCTTGTGTTAGGTAGATTTTTATTTTAGTTTACTTACTACTATGGCATCATGGAACGAACATGATCTTGGTGGTTGGAAATCTTATCTTGATGATCGATGTCCATATTGTGATGAACCTCACTTTTGGCAAGACTGTAGATATAATCCTAAGAGAGAGATGTGTGCACCATCTCCATCCTATCAGGAGTATGATTGTTCTGTATGTGGTGGTCAAGATGGACATTGGAATGATTACCCAAATTCCCCCTCCCCCTATTGTGCTAACCCATTGGAATGATTACCCAAATTCCCCCCATTGTTCTGTAGGGATGATGCCAAGATTGGGGAAATGGTGCTAGAGGCAAAAGAAAAAATCAAGCACAATCCGTGTGAAGACTCTAGTCTATTTCGGGGTAAAGATACTAATAGGGATGCTACTCTGGAAGTAAGAGTTAGTCCTCATTCGAACCACTTTTCAACATTATGCCTGGTGGATGTAATGAAAGTCGAATCACCCAAGCAAATGATGAATTTTGAAAATGAGGAGGAACATTCTTACATTGTAGAGTTTATTCTTCCAAAAGGGTACACCACAACCCCATTCATAAAAGCCAAGAAGCCTAAAGATTGATGTCCATTTTGTGTTTTTTTAAGATCCTCACTGCTTCCCAATGAGCCAACATAAAAGTTTGATGCAAAATTGGGCAAGAGGTTCAAGTCTTCGAAGTGGCGTGATAGAACATTCCTTCTCATTCCCTCACCTTTGCCCAACGGACCTAAAAGAAGTAAAGATCGAAAGATGGGACGATAATTCAAATCATCTAAGTGGAAAGATAAAGGATGACTGAATGATGTCGTGCCGTGACACTAAATTAGGCGCTTCTTGGGAGGCAACCCAAGGTATTTTGTTATTTGTATTCGTATTCGTATTCGTATTCGTATTCGTATTCTGTGATTGACATTAGATCTTTGCACCTGCAGTGCCACAAGTATGTTTCTAACTCTCTTGTGTTGGTTTGACGCTTTGGGAATAATGCATGTTTATAAGTTGAGTGTGGGAGTACTTGTGGGTGTTGATGTCCTCTTGGGGTTTTTGTTGCCGTGCCTCTTTTCCCCAGAGTCCTGTTTCTAGTAGAGCCAACATGTTTAGGCGTATGGTGTTTGTTTTATGATGTGCTGTGGTTAACTGGGAGAAAATAAGTATCTACAACAGTTGACATACTTGGTTGATTTTTAGGAATGGTAAATACCTCTCCAATTGTCTATTTTGTAACTGTGTGATGTGCATCTATATGCAACTAATGTGAACCTTTTTATGGCATTAGTACTAATGACATGATAACCATTGCTAAACAATTGCATGAACTGAATGGGTAGTAACTTGTGATGTACCTTTGTGCCATGTGTGTGTGAGATACTACCTAGATCTAGTTGTGTGTTAAATCCAAAACTTACCCGGTTGGTCTTGCCTTGGTTGTAGGATTGCGGTTAGGAAAGGATCATAGGTGGTTGTTGATATTAGTCCACTTTTAGCCTAAATGACCTTCCATGTGTGAATAATATCCCTTGATCCTGATTTTGAGCCCGAATGCCTATTCTTTTTATTATACCTATTACCTTCCCATTGGTATCACAATGAACCTATTTTGGCCCTGGTCCTTCTTGGATATTTTGCACTTTGACTTAGGCAAATAGCCTAAGTTGAGGGTGGCTATCATAGGGATGTGTGATGTAAAGTGAGTATAAAGAAGGGTAATAATAAAAATATTTATGCAAGGCTGGGTGTGGTAGAAAAAGAATGAGAAAAGAAAAATTGTGAAAAAGAGAAAATGAATGACTCAATGACCACATCCATCCTAAATTTGCTTAATCAAGAAAGGGAGAAATAAGACAAAGGTTGATAAGTGAGACCCCAAAAGTAGTGTAGTGCCAAGGAGGCTTAGTTACCTATAATATCCTTGTGTATCATATCATCCCTAAGCCTATATTACAAGATGATGAAAAGTCCTATAGTGATCCTAACTTAACTGTCTAAAAGCTTCGGTAATGAAAATAAGGGCACGCTTATGGTATTTGGCATACATTGAATGGAACTTCTTTATGAGAGCGAGTGTCTCTTGACCGTCCCCTCATTGACATACTTGATTTCATATATGAGTGAAGAGGGATTTCTTTGTTGTACGGGCACATTGATTGCATTGTTAGCTGCTTATATGTTTGGGTAGTGTAAATTATATATATGCATGGTTATTGTTGCTAATTTGATGTCATATCCTGATTCCCTTGTGTCACATTATTTATCTTCATCGATATAAATAGTTGGGTTTGAAGTGATTGGAAATAGAGAGGGTAATGTGTTTTGAGCTAAACTTGATAATCAACTGTCATAGGTATCTTATGTGTCTCTTGGTTAAGCATCGTAGTATTGTGTTTTAGTTGCTTGAGGACAAGCAATTGTTTTAATTTGAGGGTGTTGATGTGTGAGCAGATGCTAACACATTTAAGGCTTTTAACTCAGAATAATTGCAAAGTCTTAAGCAATTTTTGTCATTTTTGATTATTTTCTCTTTGATTTTATAGGAAAGTCAAGATGCATGGAAATATATGAAAGCTATGTCAAGAAGGATAATTTTTGGTAAAAATAATTGAATTTTGAAGATATCACCTAGAGACCTGTCTGACGATATGTCTGATAAGTTATTAGATTTCTTATAAGCTATCACACAGGTCGTCACCCTGAAGCAAAGGATGAGAAATTAGTAGAACTTCTGACGACAAGTCTGATAAGTTATCAGACTTGTGATAAGTCGTCACACAGGTCATCACACTGAGATAGAAGACAAGAAATTGGAAGCATGTCTGATGATATATGTGATAACTTATCACAAATCTAATAAGTTATCAGACATGTCGTCACATTGAAGCAGAGGATCTGACGACATGTCTAATAACTTATCAGATTTGTGATAAGTTATCACACATGTCGTCACCTAAAAGGAAAATTCTGAATTTTTTTATTTTGAATTTTTCTCAAGTTATGGGTATAATAGCAGCTTTTAGGGTTCATTCAGCGGCCGCATTATCTTGGACATCTTGAAAGGGTGGAAAATCTTGAACTTATTCCATAAAACAGTTTACTTCTTTTTGGGATCTAAGATTGTAATTCAATTTTGAATCCTTTGATTTAGTTGTGGGAAATTCTTATTGTACTTGGAGGAGAATCAACTTTGGATTTCATCTTTTGTAAGTTTAATTGCTTTAAATTATGAATTCAATCGTTGTTATCTCTTTCTATCTTATGAGCAACTAAAACCCGCAACTAGGGTTGTGGGATCTATGACTATTCATTCATTGATTTAGTAGTCTGTTAGGGTTCGAGTAATTATGGGAACATCTTGATAATTCTTTTATATTAATTATTTTCTGTTGGTTGCAAATAATAGGCTTTGCTTACTGTTGATTTGCTCGAGATAACAAATCAACCTTAGTAAGAAGTGAATTACCAACAAGGATTTGGGAAGGTTAAGTTCTCATCTAATGATTAATGTTGTAACAAGATTGATCAACTTGAGATAAAATCAGTATGAATAGAATGACTTCTTAAGTTCGAGAGAATTAAGGAGTTCAACATCTAGGTAGGTTGAAAAACACTTAGATGGACTGTCGAAACTAATAATCTGGTGTTTCCCGCAAGTCCTGAGAACCCAATGCTACAACTATTATTTAATAGGGATTAGTGATCATAGTGATCACAACCCTAGTTTATTCTTTATCATTGATTTGAACTATTGAAATTTTGGCTTTGAATTCTGAAGCAAGTTACAACTTTAACATCTGTTTGATCATTGAAAACCCCCATTTTATCTTTTCGTATCATTTATTTGAATTTAACTTGTAGATTTAGTTTCAAATTATTTTAATCGCCACTCACATTATTCCCTGTGGATTTGACCCTGACTCCAAAGTTGGGTAAATATATTGACGACGACCGCCTTGCACTAAATTGACGTGTAAATTGAGCGTTATTAAGGTCACCTTAGAGGTTTTCATGGACGATTTCTCTGTAGTGGGTGAATCATTTGAGTTATGTCTGGTGAATTTGAGTAGAGCGCTACAGAGATTCATGGAATTCAATGTCATGTTGAACAAGGAGAAATGCCACTTCATGGTGAAGGAGGTAATTATGCTTGGACATCGAATTTCAGCTAAGGGGATTGAGGTTGACTAAGAGAAGGTAGAAGTTATAGTGAAACTACCCCCTCCTATCTTGGTGAAGGGAGTTCGTAGTTTCCAGGGGCATGCTGGATTCTACTGCTGGTTTATTAAAGACTTCTCCAAAATTACAAATCAACTGTGCAAGCTACTGGAGAAGGAGACTAAGTTTGTATTTGATGATGATTGCAGGAAGGAATTTGAATGCCTTAAAGAAAAAATTGTGGCTGCCCTAATTATTGTTGCTCCAGACTGGTCTAGGCCGTTAAAAATCACGTGTGACATAAGTGGAGTGATACTAGGGGCTGTGCTTGGCCAGAAGAAAGAAAAATTATTTCATCCCATTTACTATGCAAGCAAGGCATTGAATGGGGCACAGAGGAATTACACTGTTACTGAGCAGGAACTTTTCGCGGTTGTCTATGCATTTGAGAAGTTCCGTGCCTACTTGTTAGGAACCAAGGTGGTGGTTGATATAGACCATGATTCCTTGAGATATTTGATGGTGAAGAAGAATGCTAAACCAAGGCTAATCAGATGGGTGCTGCTTCTACAAGAGTTCGACTTTGAGGTCAAAGACAGGAAAGGATGCGAAAATCAGGTTGCAGACCACCTATCTAGGCTTGAGGGAAATCAGGCAGTCACAGATAAACTTGAAATTGATGTTGCATTCCTTGATGAGTAAATCCTTGCTGCTGTACTTGAGAGGGTACCTTGGTACACGGACTTTGACAACTATGTGGTAAGCGATTTTATTCTTGAAGATCTTTTCTTTTATCAGAAAAAGAAATTCCTCCATGATGCCAAAAGGTACTTCTGGGATGAGCCATATCTATTAAGGCGTTGTGCCGATCATATCATCAGATGATGCATCCCAGAAGTTGACATGCTGAATATTGTGGAAGTCTGCCATGCTTCCTCAGTTGAGTTTGTAAGAAGATGCGACCAGTGCCAGATACACGGGTCAATCTCAAAATACCATGAGATGTCTATGACGAAAATAACAGAGGTCGGATTTTTTTACGTCTAGGGTATTGATTTCATGGGGCTCTTTGTAAGCTCCTATGGGATAAAGTATATCCTGGTTGCTGTGGACTATGTGTCCAAATAGATGGAAGCCATCACCTTGGTTGACAATGAAGGCAAGAGAGTGGTTGCTTTTCTCAAGCAGAACATCTTCTCTTGCTTCGGAGTACCATGTACTTATATAAGTGATGGAGGATCCTATTTTTGCAACAAAGTATTCTGAGCTGCATTGATAAAATATGGGGTGAAACAACATATGGTAGCAACCCCATACCACCCACAGACTAGTTGGCAAGTAGAGCTTTGAAACTGGGAGATAAAAGGCAATTTTACCAAAAATGGTGAACACAAGTAGATAGGATTTGACTCGAAAGCTCGATGATGCCTTGTGGGCGTATCAGAAAACTTTCAATACACCTATTGAGATGTCACCATATCAGCTGGTCTATCGAAAAACATTCTATTTGCCGATTGAGATAGAGCACAAGTCTTTGTGGGCACTTAAGAGGTTAAATCTGAATTGGAAGGAGGCAGCAGAACTAAGACTGGGGCAGCTGAATGAGATGGATGAATTTTATCTCAGGGCTTATGAAAGAGCAGACCTGTACAAGGAAAGAATGAAGAAATACCACGATCGGAGGATTGAAAAGTTAGATTTTCAGAAAGGGGATTGGGTATTACTCTTCAACTCTAGACTGAAGCTTTTCTCAGGTAAACTTAAGTCTAAGTGGTCTGGCCCATTTAAAGTTACACAAGTCTACTCATGTAGAGTAGTTGAACTTGAAAATGAAAATGGAAGTATCTTCAGGGTCAATGATAAATGAGTCAAACTATATATCGGCCCAATGGACTCGATTAAATTATTAAGTATAGTTTATCTCAACGAAGTCTGAGTAATTGAGATAACTGGGTCGTGCCACGACAGTAAATCATGCGCTAGTAAGAGGCAACCCAAAATGTGTTGTTGTAAATGTAATTAGAGTTATTTGTTTCATTTTGCACAATTTGATGTGTTTGTTGAAGTGTGTAGGAATGAAAATACAGGAGAATAGAATATGAAAAAGTTGAGGGAGGTTGATGGGAACTTTGATGGACCATCAAAGGCCTAACGGACTATTGCTGAAAACTTCAAAGCCATGAGAAGGAATGGATAGTCTGGATAAGGCTTGACGGTTAAGCTGATAGACCGTCACTTCATCGATCGATCATCAAAGTTACCGTCAATAGGACTCCATAAACATGATGTACTAAAAAGAGTCTGATAGACATCACGATGGAATGTCATCTACTTAACGGGCCGTCACTTCAACCATTAACTTGTAGTTGTAGGATAATTCTCTGGTACGATCTGATGGACTAACCGATAGACCGTCAGTCAACTGACAGACCGTCAGGCTTTCCGTCAGATAAACCCTAGTTTTTAAAAGCACAGGTCGGGTCACCAAAGGGCTATTTAGTCATTTTGATCCAATCCAAATCATATTTAATGTATAATAGGAGTCAGTTACACACATGTTCCCATCTTTTTAACTCCCGATACTGTTTAATTTTCTATAAATTCATTATGGAAATCAAATACATCCCATCTTAGGACTCTTCATCTCCTATTTAAATTATCACCCTCTTCTGTTCTTCTCATCAGAATCAAAGTTACATCACTCACTGAGAAACTGAATAGTATAGTTTGTTCTAAGTTTTGCAAGTTCAGAGTATTGAAGAGTACTTTAAGGATAAGGTATGATCAATACTCTACTTCTCTTTTTGGATTGAAGAACATGAATAATGTGAGTTTGATAATGTTTGTAAAAACTTCTTCTTTTCTTGTTGTTGATGTTATGCCTCTGATTTAATTGAACTCTGGTAAATACTGTTCTGGGTGAAGTCTGAGTAACCCGTGACCAAAAATGGTGAAACTAGTGTTTAAAGGTTGAATTGATATGGTGATTATTGTGCTTAATAATAAGATGCATACCAGATGTTTACCAAATTGCCAAAGAGAAAGAGGAAATCTAAAATTTTAGTTGACGGCCAAGATGCCAGACCGTCAGACCCCTGATGGACTGTCACACTTTCCATCAACTACCTTCTGAACAATTGCCTCTCTGGTTTACCTATGACAGACTTCTTGACGGACCATCATACCTCTGACGGACTATCAACTTGACCGTTGCAAGGCTTTTGAATAAAGGTTTCACTGGTTAAACTGAGACGGATAACTTGACAGACTATCAGACCCCTGATAGGCCGTCAGACTGTCCATCAACACAACTCTGAGCCTTATTTCTTTTTTATTCTGATACAACATTAATGGTTTGTTCTATGTTTAGGAAAAATGGCAAGAAACTACCCCCATACAGAGGCGGTGGAAAATCTCAATAAGCAAGGGGTAGAGGTGAACCGGCACACAGTGAAGAAATAACTACCTTCAATACTCATCAGCGAGCGACTCAAGTACTCTCCCAGTCCAAGGAGAAGAGTGAGGGTGATAGCAGCAACAATTTTACTTCTAGCCCCAACGACAAATGGATTAACACATAAAACCCCGACCAAGTTGAGGCATTGAAAACTGAGGACGCTAATGTGATTAAAAGCAAGTACCTTCAGATGTGGGAAGCAATTTGGTGGCAGATTGAGGAAGCGCGACGACACTTCTTTGATGGGATTGCACCAACAACAACAGACCAATTAAAAGACCCTTATCTGAAGAATACCAAATCATCACATCAAAACTTCATGAGTATCCAGAGCTTGAAAGAAAGTTCAACGAGTATGAGTTGGGATGGATGAGCAAACCAACGGGTTCATACTACCTGACTCTTGTGTGGGAGTTTTTTGCTAACTACTTGGCGCTACTGTAGAAGGAGTGCCCGAAAGGCACTAAAATGAGTGACTTTCCAAATAGGTCGCATATTCCTGTAAGAGGGGTAAACATTGATATTTTGGAGAGAACTCTAAATAGGGTGATATTTGTTCTAGACTATGAGACACCGACTGCAATTCTAGAACTTGAGCATCATATGTTTACTGCAGTAGAGAAAAGACCTTGGTTGGCTCAACTTCTGACAGAAGAGGACAACCCTTCATGGCTTCATAACACCAAGGAACACATAGCTAAGTCATCCCTAAGTTTTAAGGAAAAGTTCTTGTGGGTGATTATGAGTTTAAGGTTGATGCCAATTGGAGGAGATGCACATTTAAATCTTCAAAAAACGGTGTTGGTTGTGAGTTTGATCGATGGGATTAAAATTGATTTCGGTCACACCATTGATGATTAGTTATTTTTTCGTGCTCACAAAATATCCAGTGCTTTACCATTCTCGTGTCTGATAATGGAACTATGTAAGAGGTCTAATATGCCTTTACTCAGGGGAGTTGATAATGAGGTTCGGGATAGTCATCGATAGGATATTGAATAAACAAAGGATGATTCGAAATATGAGATGTGCGTTCATAATCCCCCTACCTAACTGTCTCAGTCTACTCCAGCTCCTGGGACTTCTGAGATTCCCACAGGTATGCCACTGTGAATTACTAGTTATATGCCACCAAATACTTCTGTAGGGTCAGCATCAATGCCTCCTGTGGTTGAAACTTCAGACACTATATGCCCAGAAGAAGTTTGAAAAACAGTTGAATATGTGGGCAATGTAGTTCAAGCCATTTGTTGACCGCATCATTGATGAAACCCTCAAGCTATATCAGAATATACAGGCCAGAATGGATGACATAAAAAAACGTGTAAATAAATGGCTGGACGAGTTATCAGTGCCAACTTTTGCAAAGTTTGTGGTAGAGTTTAGGAAGGCCCAAGCTGACATCGCTGAGTTGAAATGGCAACCATCGTAGCCTATTTTTGGTCCTACATTGATAATCAATTATGAATATGAGGGCCTCGTTGATCTTATGGGTAGGCCGTTGAAAGATAAAGGTAAGTAGGTTAATGAAAGTGCTGATAGAAAGACTTCCAAGAGAAGGAGGCGCAAAGATATTACACCTAAGGAAAAAGAATCTAGAGACATGAGAAAATCTATAAAGTGGTCTAAAAGAGACGAAGAAAGGAGGAGGAAAAAAGCTACAGATGAAGCAACGGAAGTCTCAACTGGTTCAACCTTACTGAGGGGCTCACACCTGATCTGGTCCCATTCGAGATACCTCCAATTCAGGAGGGAGCTATTTTGAGTACCCCTGCTACTATTGGGGTCACTGATGTTGCACCTGAGTCCAAAGAAGCCTCACTAAATTCGACTGACTCACAGCCTAACAAGCTTTGCAAGTATTTCACTCCCTTGTACCTTATTGTTTATGCATTTGAGGACAAAACATTTTTGTTTAGTGGGGGTGGGTGCTTGTTGTGTTATTGGTCACCATGGGGGTTTTTGTTGCCTATGTTTTTTTCCCTCGTATGCTATCTAGTAGAACCGGAATGTTTAGGTTGCTATTTATTTCTCTTATGCATTGTGATGTAAATATCGTTCAATTATTATAGATGTTCCATGTTCTTTTCTTTTAGCACCTTTTGTACGTATGTATGAATAATGAATTATGGAAGAATACTGTGAATATACATGTATATTAGTATGCTTTCTTAATGCTTAATATATGTTGAACAACCATTTTGAATCTGTGGTTGGCATTAGGATGCAAACAAAAAGTAAGCATGAGCTTGTGATATGAACCCAAGAGTTTGTAGGAAAAGTATGGGCTCATTGCCTGTGTGTGCGAGTATTTGATATAGTTCTTACATAGTATGTACAACTATAACTTACCCGGTTTAGTTGTGTTACCTTGTGATTGGTTTAATAGGATAGGATAGAAGACCTTCTTTAGTTTTAGTCCACTTATCCATAAAAATCCTACCAAGAATATTTTATTTTTTCTTTGCACCCTCTTTGAGCTTTTGTTGATTGTTTATTCATCCCCAATAGTTCTGATTCACTCTCAGTAGGATGTTAACACCTAGTTTTGTCCCTAGTCTAGTATTGGATATTGTGCACCTTAAGATAGGCAAAATGGCTAAGTTGAGGGTGGCTGCTGCTGAGAAGTTAGTATCTAATTTAAGTGGGTTGGAGTTAAAAGAAAATGTCTCATCCAACCCTGATCTAGTTAGATAATGTGCACCTTAACTGAAAGCATCATCATAAGTTGAGGGTGGCTGTTGTAGACCAAAAAAAAGAAGTTATTGTGAAATTGTAGACGAATAGTATGGATTGTAAGTAAAGTAGAAAAGTGGTAGTCATGGTGAGTATCAAGCAAAGGCGAAGAGAGTGAAATCTGAACTTGAAGTCACTTTCCCAAAATTACTCCCCACCTAGCCTCGAAACCTAGTTACAAGCCATATAAAGTCCTATTTGATCCTTGCGAATTAGCCGTAGAGGAGCATTAGATGAGAAGGGCAATCTTATGGGTGTATGTTCTGTGTTTACAACTTCTTTTGTGAGAGTGAGAGTCTTAATTATTTGTCCACAAGTTAAATTGATAAAGTGTGGTGGACTTCTTTGACTGTGAGGGCAATCTGAGCTATGCTTGCTTTTATGGATCTCTGTGGGTTATTGCATCTGTGATTGTGTATGTTCTGAATTATAAATAGTGCTAATTGTAAATTCTGATGTGTTGAAACTACATGAGTTAGCTGGAAATTGAGTGGTTGAATTATGCCTAGATGAACGGTTAAATACCCATCATTGTTCTTGTTCATACATATGGTATGGTGTTGAGTTGCTTGAGGACAAGCAATTGTCTTAAGTTGAGGGTGTTGATGTTTCGGCTTTTGACGAAACATTCTACATCTTTTACAAGGGATAATTGTGTATCTTTAAGCAACTATTAGTGTATTTGATGCTGAATTTTACTGTTTTCAGGAAAAGGACTCAACAGAAGAAATAACTTGGAAAAATAGAAGCTAAAGACTTTTGACAGTCAAACTAATGGGCCATTAACCATGTGATGGACCATCAAGATGTCCGTCATCCCTAAACAGAGTGGAAGAAACTAAGGTTCCAAGCAACGGACCATCAAGACACTGACGACCCGTTAACCTAACCGTCAAGACTGGGACAGAAAAGGGCAAACTGAGATCCAAGTGACGGACCGTCAGGTATCTGATAGGACGTCAACTTAGCCATCAGACCTAAGACAGAATAAGACCTTCTGGGTATCCAAGCGATGATCCAAGTGACGGACCATCAGGACACTCATGGACCATCAACTTGGACGTCAAATGTGACGCGACGAATTTAAGTTCAAATTTTGATTTCCAAATACCTGGGGAAATATAAATACCCAATTTAGGGTTAAAGTAGGCATCTTTCATTCATATTTTATCTCTTTTTCAACTTTTGAGCAATTTGTAACCTACTATTCTCTGAGAAATAACTGAGATTCTAGATCTTAACATTTTATTCACTATTCTTCCTTGGAGATCAAAAACAATCTTTTGGATATTTTTATAAGTAATTTTCTAAATTATCTATGAGAAATACAATGGAATCTTCTTTTTCTTCTATGATGTATGGCTAAATCTCTCATAACTAGGGTTATGGGAGCCTTGATGTAATTGGGTGTTTTGGGTTGTGATATTGCCTGAGTTCTGTAACGAATTGCAATTGTATAAACACCTCTTCATTATTATGATATTTCTTGGTTGCAAACTTGAAGGGTGAGCCCAAGAACACCACTTGTTTGAGTAGAAATATATGTGTTGGGAAAGGAGGAGATTTGCAAGGATCTTAAAGGATTTAGCCTTTGGGTTAAGGGTTGATGCCTTAACAGGATTAACCCACTTGGGAAATCAATACTGACGATATTCAAACCGTCAGCCAGACAGTAAGTTCAGGTTGATAGGGGAAGACCTGCTAAGGCACTAATAAGAGCAACAGTAGCAACAGCGACCCCCCTATCTCTTAAAGCTTCTGCCTTCAGACGGGATGCTGTCTGCTCTTAGACAACTGTATGGACCGATGGACTTACCAGTCTTGATCGTTACAAAGGGCGATGCTACCGCATCGAGCGCATGGTTCGATCCTTCCCAGTAAAATGCGGCGTGTTCGAATTCTGATCGCTTTTACGCGAGAAAGGGGGACCACCCTCTAAGCCTAAGTATTCCTCAATGACCGATAACGTACAAGTACCATGAGGGAAAGGTGAAAAGATTGGACCTATCAATATATTCTTTAAGTTTGAGAGAATTAGAGGGTAATCATCTATTAAGGTTGAGAAACGAATAGATGAACTTTAGAGTTCAATAATTCTTACAATTGGAAATTGTTACATATGAATTCAAGATAACTCACAACCTTGATTGCTGTAACATCTTGGTGAACATAATCCTAGTTTATTCATTCTCATTTAATCAAAACTTACAAGCATACTCATTAGTTGGAACACGATTTTCTACAAGCATACTTCACTATTAACAAATAAACCCCCATTTTATTTCGGAATCTTCGATCAACCGTCACTTAATAATCATAATACTTAGTTTACATAGTATTCCCTATGGGATTCGACCCCAACCTGGTTGGGTTCTATATTTGACGACGACTGCTTACACTTTCTAACGAGAGTTGTAATTTGGGCGTATCAGGTACTACACATAACACCATAATACTAGTCTAAACCACATAATCAATATCCTATGGGTTTTTAGAGCTCTCATCTCAAGAATAATACTCCTTACCACTTCAACAACTAACTTCAACATCTTACTAGAAATTCATGAGCACACAATGCATTTATCCACTTATATACCAACATGACATTCAAGCCTATCATTATAACCACATATGAACTTCTAGGCAACCAACCCACCTAAGAACTTTTCCCATATTCTCTAATGTTTGTATCAATAACAACTTTCATGCACTATCCCCAAGAAGTCACACATAAAATTCTCAACTAACTATGACATATACCAAAAGTTTTGCCTGAATCTTCCTTCACACTTATAGCCTTAGATAAAATAAGCATACAATAATATTTCCCTAATAAGGAACCATTTTCATAACCACTATCTTTACATAAGGAGAGGTTACTGAAAGGTTAGAACATGAGGACCTGAAGCATAAAAGAATACTATACATAACCTTGACACTTAACTGAGGCCTGATGAATAGAGTATTAAAGGCATGGATTTATTAAAGAGATCTAAACAGAGGACAATCATGCCATAATGCGAATTTCATTGGTCATTAAGGGTATACCATGAGTTCTGGGAATTGAGCATACTCTAAAACATGGGTTCATACATATCAAAAGATACTTAACATAAGACTGGAACTCATAGACTCATGAGGGATGACTCGGATCACAGAGTGAAGCTGTTTTATCTTGTACTATAAGTTTAGTAGTAACATGAATATGAATGAAATTTATAAGCATTGGTCACAGGCGTGGCTCTATCAAACAATACATAGATAGGGTGCCATAATGAATGAAATCTAAGAAAAGGAATGTTCTAGAATAAGAATGACTCACTATCTCATCATAACTCTTATTGGCATGTATCACAATCTAATTCGCAAAACATGATTTGGTTCATCACCCTATCATCTCTCCCTTAGACTAAAACCAATATTCTAAGATTATAGGTTTATTCCATATCCTCAAGACTGCGCCATAATTTTTTTGCTCTAATGGTTTACACATAAATGCTAAACTCACGCGAATAAAATTTATCTGGACAATACTAACTTCATTTTTGTGCACTCCCTTTCATATTTACCATCCTTAAATTTCTCTAGCTTCAATAATCATCGTCATAGACTTACACTCTCCTCCGCAAACGTAGCTGCCTCACTAAACACATAATCTGCCTTTTTTTTCATAGCCTACTAATATCACATTTCTAAACTTATATTTTCCCCTAAACCATAAGAATCAAAATCATACCAAAAGACTCAACATTATCTATCCATAAATCCTTAACTTAGTTATTAAGAGCACCATATACTATATAACTAGCCTTCTTTCCTCTTAGCAACTCAAGGGTACTTCTAACCACTCACAACACTTAATAATCTTAGAAAATAATGCAACCCTATATCACCTTGGGTACACCTCTACATCGTACCTACAATATCATACGTAATTGCGAATAAATAAACTTAAACTCGTGCACACACTATTCAAGCCTACTAGATCACTTCCACATAACTAGCATCACTTAACAAGCAATCATTATTTCCACCTTGATGATCATCCACTATTCAAACTTAGTGATTAATACTACACCAGATTAACCTCACAATTTCACACATTATTCTTACTTGGAAGCTATAAAATAAAACATCAAGAAACACTAGTCCACTAGAATCTCATAATAATAATGATTGATCATAATCTTATCG
Source organism: Capsicum pubescens (assembly GCA_030864215.1). Classification (NCBI taxonomy): domain Eukaryota; kingdom Viridiplantae; phylum Streptophyta; class Magnoliopsida; order Solanales; family Solanaceae; genus Capsicum; species Capsicum pubescens. Next base: position 63,673,938 of record CM061549.1, on the reverse strand, counting down.
TCTATCTTATCATAATCTATTAGCATATCCTCCTTCGACATATTACTACTATTTACCCATACGTACACCTAAAGTAGATTCATAGCTCTAAAAGTTTCAACTAATTTCTTTTTTCACAATTACACATAAAAGCCTATATTAACAATCCCTAACAACCTAATACTTTAATTAATAACCTATGTTTTTCTAACACAATAAAATACCATCAAAAACTTCTTTCTTGCTTTAAGCATACTCCAAGTCACCTTAACAAATAACTCCTTCTCCACCTTCCACTATGAAATCTACACCACATTCAATACCCCTTTTGTTAACACCCAAAGACGTATCACCTCAATCCTTACTTAATAGCATGCATACATCCCTTAATATACTATTAATCAGTCTCTATCTCTAACTTTCTTATCACTACACTTCTAAATCCATACTTCCAACACTAAGGATATTTTAATACTTATGAATCATAACACTCTAAGTTATAATATCTCTTAGTGAAAACTCTATTTAATAATCTAGGTACATACTCTCTCCTCTCATGAGAGCTATCTGTATTGAAGGGTTAATAAGGAATTTGAATACGTATCATATTCTCTATTAACTGCACCACTCATATGGATGAGGACATAAGATTTTGAATTAAAGGTCTTTAAATACACTAGCGGGCTCCTCTCAAGCCCTTTGTGAGATTTCTAAAGCTACTGATAGTAAATCTGAGAGCATCATCTTAGGAGAAAATTGAATTTACTAATCATGTTACCTCAAGAATAAGTTATACATGGAGAATTATAGAGTAACATACGAATCAATAGAATTTTCTGAGAGAGAAACTTTACAGAACGATTTAGTGCATGAAGAAGGGAAATATTTCTTAAATGCCTAATAGCCTCTCGAAGAAAAGTACAAATGTTTCTGTACCATTCTAAAAGATTCTACTAGACACGGCTTCACATACACCTTAGGATACTTAAACTTTGTGCTCTGATACCACGTTTCTAATGCCCCAAGACTACCCCCTAGACGTCACACAGTACTTATACCACAAATGATCCCAAGATAACCAATGTATTGGATACTGCTTAAACAACTGATTTAAAATGTATATAGAAGCTAAATTTGCTAAGTAAAAGTATAATCGTGAGATAAACTATTTCAATATGATATTGTTAATGTTTACATATGGTAAATCGGAAGAAGAAACTTGAATTACATACAACACTTTGACTGACTATCTATAAGAACTCTACTAATACTGACTATACGTAGTCGAGACATGACCCCTAACTATCCCTAATTAATACATAAGAATAATGAAAATAAAATATAGGAACTGCAACTGAATTGAGTCCTCAAAGTATGAGAACTCATCACTTGATGGCTGAAGCTGTGTGCTAACTGATCATGGTGTTGTGGGATACAATTGGTACCTACATTATGAAGGAATGTAGCCACAAACGCATGTATATGGTCAGTACTTTTGGAATGTACTGAGTATGTGAGGGTGAATGCAATAAGTAAAATGGAAACTGAATATATTTTCAAATCATGCATCCTATGTGTAAAAGAACTAACCTTGATCATGAATAAAGATGAAAGCTAAAATATCATAAAACATGAATAATAAAGCATGATCTGATAAACTTAGTGAGTCATTACACTTAGTTTTCAAAATTCTTACTTTTATTTTCTTTGTGGGAGATTCTTATAACCGACATAAATCATGTGAGCTATCATGGAGTCCAACGTCTTACCCACGTAGGGGAGAGTTGTTCTACCCTTTCCATTAGAATAGAACCTTAACTTAACGTGATCACTATACTTCATCCATATTGGGAAAATTAAGGGACACTCTCTTGAGAGGCCCTTAAATCTACGTGGGCACGTAGTTTCTAGAGAATAAGTTGCACTAACCCACATTACCCTCTCGGTGCTAAATACTACTCCTAAAACATATACTTATATGCTCATACTTAGGAATTCCACTTTAAAATAGAATAAGGGTTTATAAACTGAAAATCAATTATGCTTCTCTTTACTTAAATCATATTCATAAGGAACATTTGTGGATTTCATGTCTTATCTTAGATCAAAAGATCAAGCTGAACTTTAATCATGTTGTAATACTAGTAACTTGAACTTATAAGTTTAAACTTCTTGTAAACTCAGTAACTTATGCTTGAACTTAAAATCATTCTTTATCTCATAGAGACTTTATATCAAAATATCAAACTCAATGTTCAACATTGAAATCATTTATCAATTCATCAAACTTTATGTCAAAATGATGAAATTCATCTTATAATTGAAATCATGAAAGTAATAACATGAGTAAAGGTAAATTCTTGTGCAAACTGAACTTTAAATCATATGATAAAGCAATAATCTCAAAAACATGGAAACTTGGGTATGAACCATAATTGAAATCACATAAATTCAACTTTAAAACTAATGTTTTCGGGCATAAGGATGAAATATTATCATTGTTCAAACCCCATATACCTGATTACTTTCTATTCTTAAATTGAAGTTTTGAGGATTTGAACTTGGAGATGAAGAACCCTAATTTCTTTCTTTGGAAGAAGAGAAAAAAATCGCATATTTTTGGTGTTGTGTTGAGAATAAGGGATTTGGAGTTGTTTTGGATTTTTCTTCAGCATTAAAATAGCTTAAATGACATAGTTTTTGGGTTTAAAAGAGTGGAAAAAGACCAAAAAACCCTTAGGAATCGTTTGAAAATTTCCTGGTAGCAGTCATGTCGACTTAGGTCACGACTTGTAAGGTCTGACTATGAGTTGTAACTTGAGTCGTAGTCAAAAACCCATTTTAATCCTTTTCTGCCCAGATTACAACTCTCTCATAACGACTCGTAATGAGACATTATGAGTCGTAGTCTGGGCAGTTTTGAAAATGCTTCTGTATTTTGGCCATAACCTTTCACCCTGATATGAAATTAAGGTGAAATTAGTACCGTTGGAAAGCTAATTCAATTATCTATCTGTTGGTGGGTCTTGAGATAAAAAATTCTTTGTATACCAAAAGTTATGATCTTTTGAATATGACTATAGTTATATACTTCACAAGAATTTAATCGCTATGGGATGTCTTGACTTTCCCATATGTTGGGAGCTATTTGAGGCCTTAATATACGTTCAAATCACTAATAAAACTACCAAAACATGAGGTTTTATCTTGCATGAACTTAAAGCATGGTTCTAACATTGGCTTGGATTTTTGGGGTGTCAGAGTACATCAAAATCAAATGAAAATTCAAAATGCGACAAGAGGGAAGCAAAATTCATTCCTTACGCACTTTCATCCAACACGGGGAACAAGAACGGTTACTTGGATTTCATATCTTCTTCAGCTTCCCATGTAGCTTCTTCCACCTTTTGATTCCTCTAAAGAACCTTAACCGATCCTACATTCTTGGTTCTTAATCTACGTACTTGCTTATCCAATATATCAACTGAAACTTCCTCATTAGACAACAAATACATAACACCAATATCCTCAACAAGTACTATCAAAGAAAAATCACCCACACACTTTTTCAGCATAGGCACATGGAAAATAGGATGAATAGAATCTAAATTTGTTGATAAATCCAGTTCATATGCGATATTCCTAATTCTTCTTACAATCTGATATGAACCAATGTAATGGGGATAGAGCTTCCTCTTCTTACCAAACCTCATTACTCCTTTCATAGGAGACACCTGTAAGAACACCCAATCACTAACCTCTAACTCCAACTTTCTTTGCCTCGCATTTGCAGAAGACTTTTGGCGACTCTGAGCAGTCTTAAGTCTTTCTCTAATCACTTTCATCTTCTCCATAGCTTGGTGAACCAAGTCAGGACCAAACAACCTAGTCTCAAGAACCTCAAACCATCCAATAGGAGACCTGAACCTCCTACCATAAAGAGCCTTGAAAGGAGCCATCTGAATGCTAGAATGGTAATTGTTGTTATAAGCAAACTCGATAAAAGGAAAATAGTCAACCCAAATACCTTTGAAATCAATCACACAAGCCCTTATCATGTCCTCCAAAGTTTGAATAGTCCGTTCTTCTTGTCCATCCGTTTGAGGGTAGAAAATGGTGCTAAGGTTCACTTGAGTACCTCGGTTTGAAATGATGGACATCGGTACTCCATGCAACTTAAACATCTCCTGAATGAAAAACTTAGCGCAGTTCTCTACTGAGTAGTTAGTCTTCTTAGGCAAGAAGTGAGCAAACTTAGTCATTCTATCCACAATGACCCAAATAGAATCATACTGATTTCGAGATCGTAAAAGACCTTAATTAGTTTAATATTGATCATCTCCCACTTCCACATAGGCAACTCTATCTCTTGAGACATGCCACTAGGCCTCAAATGTTCAACCTTAACTTGTTGACAAATCATACACTTATCCATAAAATTCTCCACATCCCGCTTCATATTATTCCACCAGTATATTTCCTTCAAGTCATGATACATCTTGGTTGAACTCAGATGAACTTTTTATCGGGACTCATAGCTTTGATTGAAATTCTTTCCTGCATCCCATCAACATCAGGAACACACAACCATTCTTAATACCTCAAGATGCCATCTCTCCCAATCTCGAAAGCCAAACCTTTTGTTGACCCACATCATCCTTAATCAACATAAGTATGAAATCCAGAGCATGTTTCTTCTTCACCTCAGCACCAAGAAGTGATTTAACCACTTCCTGAACAATTACTCATCCAACCTTAGAGTACAAAAGATGAACTCTCAAATTATCCAACCTGTGAATATCATTCACCAACCTTCTTTTATCCTCATCAACGTGAGATAAGATCCTCATGGACAACCTACTAAAAGCATCAGCCAGAACATTAGCTTTTAGCTGGATGGTAATGCAGACTCATGTCGTAATCCTTAAGTAGCTCAAGCCACCGCCTCTGCTTGAGATTTAATTCATTTTGTGTAAACACATATGCAAGTTCTTATGGTTTGAATAAATATCCACATGCAAGCCATACAGATAATGGCGCCAAATCTTTAAGGCAAAAACCACAACCACCAACTCTAGATCGCGAGTCAGATAATTCCTTTTATGAACCTTAAACTGCCTGGAAGCATAGGATACAACCTTACCATGCTGCATCAAAACACAACTCAGTACCATACGAGATACATTATAATATACAACAAACCCATCACTACCCTCGAGCAGGGTCATAACTGGCACAGAAGTGAACTTATACTTCAACTTCTCAAAACTACCCACACAAGCATCGAACCATAAAAACTTAATTTTTTTCTGAGTCAACCTTTTCAGTTGAGCAGCAATAGATGAGAAACCCTCCTTAAACCTTCTATAATACCTAGCTAAGACCAAGAAGCACCTAGTGCCATTTGGAGTCGTGGGTAACTACCTCAACTTTATGTGGATTCACCTTGATCCCTTCGCTAGAAATGATATGCCCAAGAAGGGTCACAACACTCAACCAAAATTTGCACTTAGAAAATTTTGCATATAATTTCTGGTCCTAAAGAGTCTACAACATAATTCGGAGGTGACTGGTATGATCTTCTTCATTCTTAGAGTACACTAGGATGTCATCAATAAAGACTATAACAAAAATATCTAGAAACTTCCTAGACACTTGGTTCATAAGATCCATAAAAATAGTCGGAGCATTAGTCAACTCGAATAACATAACCAAAAACTCATAATGGACATACCTGGTTTGGAAAGAAATCTTGGGAATATTAACCTCCCTAATTTTTAACTGATGATAACCCAAACAAAGATTAATATTAGAGAAACACTTAGCACTCTTTAGTTGATTGAAAAGATCATCAATCATAGGAAGACGGTACTTATTCTTCACTATAACCTTATTCAACTGACGATAATCTATACACATCCTAAGAGACCTATCTTTTTTTTGGACGAAAAATACAGTAGCACCCTACGAGGAAACACTAAGATGAATGAAGCATTTATCAAAAAAATCTTTCAATTGCCCTTAAGTTTCTTTATTTCAATTGAATCCATTCTATAAGGAGGAATGGAAATACGATAGGTATCCGATAGAAGATCAATCCCAAAATCTATTTCCCTATTGGGAGAAATTCCAGAAAGATCATCGAGAAACACTTTCCAGAAACTAATTAACCACAAGGACATATTGCAAAGAAGGACTTTCAGAATTAGAATCCTTAACCCAAACTAGAAGATATTGACACCCTTTGGAAATCATTTTCTAAGCTTTAAGATAGGAAATAAACTTCCTTTTTGGCAATAAGGAACTCCCCTCCCATTTAATCATTGGTTTATTAGGAAAATAGAAACTGAACTTTTGGGTCCTTAGTCCAGAGAAGCATAGCATGAACGAAGCCAATTCATCCCCAAGATTATATCAAAATCTACCATATCAAGTTCTATCAAATCCACCAATGTCTCCCTATGAAAGATGAATACCATACAACCCCTATAGATTTTTCTAGCAACAATAGACTCGCCCACAAGAGTAGAAATAGAAAAGGGTCAGAAATACTTTCAGGACCAAAACCAAAGTGTACAACCATATAAGGGGTCATATAAGATAGGGTAGAACTCAAATCAAGAAAATAATAAACATCACGAGAGAAGAGTTGTAACATACCAGTGATAACATCAGGTGATGCCTCAGATTCTGTACGAGTAAAAAGAGCATAGAGATGATTATGGCCAGTGTTGGTACGTGAATTAACACCCTTAAGTGTAAGAGCTAAAGAAGTAGCTACCAGGACCTTATTAGCTCTAGTTGTAACCTTGGCTGAAGACAATCTCGCTGCATCTAACAAATCTGGCCATAATTATATCACTAATTTCTCCGCTTTACACAATATCCACGATAAAGCTTCCCACAAAAATGGTAATGAGGGTAAGGTGGGGATGACTAAGCTCCACTATCCTGAGATTGGGCACCCTATTCCTTAGTACTAGCTTGAAAACAACGATCACTTGAAGGCTTAGGATAAGGACCACTAGCTGACGAATAAGAATTTCCCTAATTCTTCTTCTTAGTCCATTGCCTACCATCTTTACCACTGTTCTACTAATTTGCACCTTACTCTACATATCTAAACTTTTTGCTCTGCCACTTTCCCAACTCTACCTGCTATATATGAACCACCAACCTGGATACGTCCATATCATTATTCAACATAATAGCCTTACATTCTAACACCAAGTCACGAGATAAACCAGAAGCAAACTTCCTCATTCGGGACCTCATATTAGACACCAAATCTGGATCATAATGGAACAACTACTAGAATTTCAAAGCATACTCCTTAACACTCATCTTACCCTGCTTCAAGTTTACAAACTCTTCAGCATTAGATTTCCTCAACTCTTGAGGAAATAAATGATCAAGAAAGGCACCTAAAAAGTCATCCCACATTATCGGCTCAACATCATCTCCCTTTATTCCTTCCCATTCCTCATACTACTGGTAAGCTACATCATTCAACTAATAGGCAGCAAACTCCACACCCTCAGAATTAGTAGCATACAATACCCTAAATATCTTTTTTATCTAATCTATAAACCCCTGAGGATCCTCCTCAACCTTAAAGACTTTAAAGGTTTGAGGATTCAACCTCATGAACTGGCCAACCCAAGTGACCTCAGATGAATTAGAAATAGATCCAACATGATCAGGTCGACGAGACTGAGATACCATCAATTAGGCAAGTATATGAATATACTAACGGAACTCCGCATTAGAGATATCTTTCTGGGGTGATTGAGCATAAGTATGACCAGTCTAAGAAGCCCAAGGAGGACTAGTAGGGACATGTGGAACCCCATGTAGAGCGGTACAATCAGGAATAGGGACCTTAGACCAAATCTACACTCCATAAGTAGGGTGAGTCCCCTCTACAATTTCCTCAGGCAGGACAGAGTTTCCATTAGACTTTCTTCGATCCTTAGATCTTTGGGGAGGCATGATCTGAAATGCGAGTAAGCCAAGAGTTAGAGAAGTTTCATAGCAACTAGACTCTATAGCTCAAAATAGGACACAAGAAAGTAAAACATTCATATTTGCCTTGTAGCCTCCCCCATATAAGTGTGGTGCGCTACACACCCATAAAAAGAACTCTACTCAACACGTCTTTAAGGACACCTAACGATCCTGAATCGTGCTCTGATACCAAGCTTGCCAAAATCCAAACTAAGGCCTAGTCGTGAAGGGTATCTCCAGCCCACTGTGGGCCAGAGACCTCCCCCTTAGCCTGACCTTAGGAAAACATAAATGTTACCAATGAAAGCCAACCAAGAGTAATAATAAGAAAGATAGGTAAACTAAATAAAAGTTTAGGAGTTAAAATGAACAACCAATCCCACACTTGTCCACAAAAGCCTCTAAACCAGAATACCAATTAAGTCGGGACATGACCCTAACTATAACAAAAAAGAATCCATAATGAAATACTAGGATAATAATAAAACTAGTGAAATGATAGGGGCTTCCGAAGGATGGAGGATCACCACTTCATAATAGATCTATAGGAGTACTCGACCACTTAATGCTGCACTGGAGCAACAACAAAGTCCTCGAACCCTACATCATGAAATAAAGCAGCGTCCAGGGTTGGTCAGCAGGGCGTGCACTGGTATGTAACTTAGGGGGATAGGTATAACATAATGCAATTACCAAAATCCAGTCACAAACTATATGCACCAGATACATATACATATATATAGGATGCTGGAATATAAAAAAGGTCATGAATGGGGGATTTTAAAGTATTAACCTAAATTATGTAGCTCGATCTTTCCTGAAGTCACTGATGGGATATATGGGTCAGCTCCCCCTGCTGGGAGGGCCTCAGTGCGAGTTAGCCGCATGAAACAAGGAAAAACTAAGAAAAGGCTAAAGACACCTAGGTTGTATTGCACCCAAAATATAAAGTGTGCACCAAGCACATGGTCACATGGACCCCCAACGTCGGTAAATATGATTTCTAGTGTTGACCCCCCCGGGACCTACAGCTTCACGACGAGCTACAAAATTTCCATTAAGTCCAAATTAAAATAGTTGTACATAAACCAACATTAACCCAGGAGTCATTTATTAAGACATTTACCAACTTGGTATCGTCATACCAATATGCTTACAAACTAATATAATTATGCCAAACCAATCTGTATAACTATTGGACTCCTAAGTTCCTTTTAAAATTCAAAACCATGGCCAACAAGGCCATCTAAATCCAATTTTATTCATTTGTTCCTTTAATGCAATGCAATGGGTTCAAAAGACAAGTTAAACCATGTAATTGGCCACATTCAAAATCAAGTTTACAAAGTGGGTTGAGATTAATGCCATTATCAAGCCAAAATTCCATCAATATGGGAAAACCTATGTCCCCATTCCAACCATTAAAATAATGCACCAATTCAGTCTCAAAACCATCAATTAAAATATAAATAATCCATTTAAAATATTGGACAAGTAATTCAAGTAAACCCAATCAGAATCCCTCAACCCAATTTCATACCCACTAATTAAATCACATGAATATCCAATCAATTTATTTCATTATATAAAATTTATGTTAGGAAAAAAGAACCATGCCTGAAATATAGAACAATTAGAAGAGAATTTAAAGTTTGGAGCTTGGATGGTGAATTCATTGTAAAACCCTTGAGCTTTCTTGGGTTTTGAGTTAGAGAGAAGATGAATGGTATTTGATCTTTTAAAACAGAAGGAAAAAAGGGTTATTTTATGTTTATAAGTCGGACAAGGTGTAAAAATACCAAAATCCCCCCAGCTTAAGTGAAAAAAAACAAAAACTAGATGAAATTAACATAGGAGCATGGCACGCCCTTATCGCAGAGGGTAGCCTCTGTGGCACACCCTTATTACGGAGGCTTACAGCCTCGGGGATCCAAAATGATCCTGATCCCCTTTTAAAAATTCCAAAACTTTCTCAAAACACTCTTTTAACATCCCAAAACATAGTCAAAAATTGATATTACGCATGCGGGAGGATCAAAATTTAAATAATAAATATTTTATGGGGTTTCACAAAGATCTACAAGTAGAAGTTTTGCTACTCAAATTTACTATAAAACTTTTTCCCCAATTGTCCTTAACCTCAAAATCATATTCACTTTTCCATTCAAGTGCACACTTAATTGATTTTGATATGTTTTTCTTTCAATACTTTTAAAGCTATTGGTGAAATATCTATTATTCAAGTATCAGAGAACTCTCTCAACTATCTAATTCTTCTCATAATTTTGACCTTTATTTTCTCAAGTATTGTAATGATAATCTTGTCAACACTATCACAATAGCTAAAAGTTCTGAAGTAGAACTTAGACCATCTTTCAATGTTGTATCGCAGTAGATCATTAAATATCTTGTCACCTAACAACTCTATATGATCTAATTTTCTTCTCAAATCTTGATTATATGTAGACTTAACATATCTCTAATAGTAATTTTTTCTTTTAATGCCTTTTCAATTTTGAACCTGTTAGCAAGAATGTATCTTGCACACACTTTTTGTTCTGCATTTGGCAACAACTCATGAATAGTAGTGTCAAGACCCCCAAATAATATATAAAAAAATTATGTGGTAGAATAATAAATTAACTAAAATCAAATAATGGATATGAGAGAAAAAATAACCTTTTGCATATCAGAAAGGGTTGTTGATTTTGTCCCATCTCCAAGCTTAAGATCATTCTTTACAAGCCTAATAAACCATATCCAAGTGAAGTTATTGTCAACTTCAAACACTGTCCAGGATAGTGGTAGCATCTGGTTATTCCTGTATTTACAAACTGCTATATGAAATTGTCCTTTATAAACACCTTTCAAGAAGCAACCATCAAACCCAATACATCTTCTACATCCACCTTTGAATGTTTTCTTCAAAGAATCAAAAAAAATATAGAATGATTGAAATCCTTTTCGTCCACTTTCAAAAGTTTCTTCACTAATCCTCACCACACAAGTGCTTTATGGATTAGTCTTCAAAAGCTCATCTCTATAATTCAGTATTTTTTAAGTTCCTCCATATGATTACCCATAATCTCCTGTAAGATAATATATTTAGATTTTCTTCCACAGTTCTCCCAACATACATCTTTATCTTTTTTTTCACCATATTTGGCGACTAAAAAACTCTAATTTCAGGCTCAGAAATAATGTTTTCCTTGTACCTCTCTGCTAAATATTTTGAACTGATCAATTTATTTCAATTGTGGTAGTGTATTTATGCACTGAAATATACTTTTTCATAACAAAATCCACTGTCCTTAAATCATGACTATCAAACAATAACCATGGACAACCATCTTCATATTTTATCATCACTCTAGTTGGTTTATTAACAAACTTGTCCAATTCTACATGTTCTTGAACTACATACCTAGTAATAGCTTCTCTGAATTCCTTAATATTTGCAAAATATAAATTAGTTTCCCAAATTACTAACCCACAAGTAGGATCAAACATAATTCTTTTAGGTCTTTTTGCTTTTTTTTTTTTTATATTTCATGTAGATTGTTGGACCTCATCTTCCATATTAACATCTATAACAGTGTCAATTTCAAAACTAGTATCTTCATCTGAATCAAAGTATAGATCATCACCATCTATGTTATCATCTAGAGTATTTCTTTCTTGGATAAATACTTATTATATCCAATATCAACTTTTTTTTGCCTAATTTAACCCCTTCAACTCTAGGACCCCTATCTGTCTTTTTTTTTTGGAAGCTCTCTTACCTTTTCTCAAAGTACTAACCTCCTCATGAACATCACTACCATATTCATTATCATTTTCATCAAACAAATCCCTATAATCTGAATCTTCACTTGCATTTTCCCAATCAGATTCAATTATTGGAACATCTGATATAGTAGCAGCAGAAGTCCCACCCACCTCTTCTACAAAACCAGTAGAATACTCACCCACCCCCTCTCCAACACCAGTAAAAGCACCACCCAACTCCTCTTCAATGCTAATATTAGGTTATTGAATTTATACAGCCTCTTTAAATCCTAAATTCCGACTATCCTAACATATTTGAGCAGACTCTTTATCAAAGAAAATACAAGATTTCCCACCCATATGGGTTACATATTCAAGAGAGACGGGGGGAGGGGGCTGAAGTTGGGTGTATTTATACACTTTAGTGTTGTTATCCTAGATTATTTAGCCTTGTTTCGAGGACAATTCATGTGCTTTATGTGTTAATGATGATATAATTAAGAATATAAGTGTTTAAGTATGTGATTGCAATGTTTAAAGGTGTTTTCAAACAAGTTTGGACTTAAGTTAGTCATTTAGAGTCTAGACGAGAAAACTAGTTTTACTAGCTTGAGCTAGGTGTTGTTCTAGTCTATCGTGATGAATTCTAATGTGTAAAATGAGTTCCTAATGTTATTATTATGTATTTATGATTGGAACAACATGGTTGTAATGTGGAAAGTGTAATTGAGTCAATCCAAGAGTCAATTCAATAAGCTAAAGATTGATAGGATGAGACTAGGCTTAACTTGAGTTTCTAGTTAATCGTTGTGGATTGTTTATTGTGTTGAGCTTTAATCTATGGTGTTTAATGATGTAGGATGATTTTGATCCAATTTTATTGATATTTTTATGATGAACAATCTGAAATGAAATGGGAAATAACACCAAAAGGCTTGGGATGGACGAAAAAGGTGCAAGGCCAAGTTAAATGTCAAATGGCACTTTCCAGTGAGGACAGGCGATATAGGGGTGGCTCCCCCTTTATAACGGTGGAATAAGGATTGAGTAGCACCATATAAAGAAGGGGAATAGAGCCCACAGTGCCTCCTCCACTCCAGTGGTATAGAACTCGCGACGCCTGGCCAATTCCGACACGGCTAAATGCCTTTCACTATATATAGAACACTTTAAGCACATTGCAATTACTTTTTGACCTTTTTAGACTTGGAGAGGGTCTTAAAAATACTTCTTTTAGGGTTTATTTCTCTTTACATTAGCTTTTTAATGGATTTAATTATGTATTCAATTATTTGGATTACCGGTATGTCTATTAGTGGCTAAACACCCTCTTTCCAGGGTTAAAGCCAAGAACATGACTACGGTTGCTATGAATTGATTTGGTTTTATTTATTTATCATTTTTGGTTGTTTTTTTTACCCTTTTTATAATTATTTTAAGGATTCTCAACCCTTAGAATACATATATTATCGACCTTGTGATCTCGGGAGGGGAAACATGAAGATAGAACGTAGGGGTAAATAGAGTAGGGTTCTTATTCCTTTATAAAATAGGGGATTTTATTTATCATATAGGATAGGGATATCCCTAAAAACCTTACTTGGTTCACTACAAGATAAAATATAAATACATTTAGCTTAGTTCTCACATCCTAGCTCAACGATGTAGTTGTGGGTCTAAGTTAGATAGGTGGTTAGAGGTCAGGAGACCATAATCATAAAATCAACCCCGTGAATCAACAACCAAGATAATTAACTTAAACAATGAAGTTCAATAGCATAGTATGATTTTTCGTAGTGCTTTAGCCCCGAGTTTCATCCATTGAGTGTTCAAGGTCCTTACTTTTACGCACTGCTTACTTTAGTTTAAGTTTATATGCTTTCAAAACTCTTTTGGTTATGCTTTCACTGATTAATCTTAATAGTTGAACTAGAATTTGATAGTTGTTTATCATAAGTCTCAGAGGGATTAATATTCGGCTTAATTTTAAGGCCACTATATTACTTGGTGAGACCATGTACACTTGCGTGTGTGATAACGCTCAAACTACACCTCTCTTACGAGAATGTAAGCGATCATTGTCAATATATAATCCAATTAGGTTGGGGTCAAATCCCACAGGGAATATGGTGTGAATTTGAGTTATCTGCAGGTTAATAAACTGATAGTTAGCAATTTCTCGTGAATGGTTTTTTTTGGAAATGTAGCAAATAATTACTTCTCAATTTAGTGTTTGAAATCAATATGATAAGGGAAACCAGAGTTATGTTCACTATGGGTGTTGGGATTTGACAGACGCTAGTAATGGTTCAAGTTTCTTGTGGTAGGTAGGAACAACAGACTATCCTTGTCGAAGTTATGTATAAATGTTTCTCAACCTATATAGACATTTAACCACCTAATTCTTTCAAACTTAGGGAATTTATATTTCATAATAGGATGTTATCTCAAGTTAATTAATCTTGTTACAACATTAATTATTACATGGAAGTTTGATGCTTCCAAGTCTTTGTTGATAATTCGTTTCTTACTAGGTTTGATTTCTTATCTCAAGAAAATCACTAGTAAGCAAGGCCTATTGTTTGAAACCAATAGTCAAAATATAAAATAATGGAATTAACAAGAAGTTTCTACCACCGTTAGAATCTTGAACACTTAGTTACATTACAAACCCAAACCCATAGATCCCACAACTTGGGTTAAAGGAATTAGCTACTCATAACGTAGAAAACAACAATGCCAATTGTATTCATAGTTCAATAGATGATACTTATAGAATGATGAATATCAACAAGTGTTTCTCCTTCTAAATCACAGTAGAAAATCCCCCAAAAAGTAATAATAATTTCTCCAAAAGTAAGCTATAATGTTGCAGAGAAAACTAGAGAGAAAACTTGATGAAAATGTGAAGTTCAAGATGCTTATGAAAAACCCTAAATTATACCATAAATACTTTATCCTAAATATTGAAACAAATCATAAATTACAGATCTTTTCTCGCATAGGTGACGACGAAGTGTGACGCCTTATCAGGAGTCTGACGACTTATCAGAAATGTCATCAATTTTTTATCAAAGTTTGATGATTTCTGCCTTAGGCTGATGATGACACTCTGATGGCTTATGAGGAGTCTGATGACTTATCAGAATTGTCATCAGGTCCTCATCCACTTTCATGATTTCTGCCTTGGGATGATAGCATTCCTGATGGGTTATCAGACACCTAACGGCTTATCAGGGAATGTCGTCACACTTCTGCTCCCACTACCTCACATTGTCTACAACTGATGTTGATTCTTATAACTTATTACAAAGTTGACGACTTATCAGAATTATTATCGCTTCTTCACTTCAAGTCCCATTCCTTGCCTAAACCTAAAGACGAGCCTGACGGCTTATCACACATCTGACGGCTTATCACAGGTCGTCGTCACTTCTTCCAACTGAATCTCATTCTATGTCTAAGGCTGACGACAACTCTGATAGCTTATCACAGGGCTGACAACTTATCAGATAAGTAGTAATCTATACTTCCCTTTTTACTTGCTCAGAAATTAACTCTTTTACTTCTATTATTGCTGGTTCTCTTGTATCTTAACTTTTACTGCAATATCAAAGAGAAAACAATCAAAAATGACAAAATTTGCTTAAGACTTTGCAATTATTCTCAGTTAAAAGCCTCAAATATATTAGCATCTACTCACACATCAGTGTGCGCTTGGGCGCAATAAGTTTTTGGTGCCATTACCGGGTACTTATAAATTGGAAACTATTTTGTTTTACTTTTACTTTTTAGATTTTGTTGATGCTTTACTCTTGGTTTTGGGACTCATTTCACAGGAAACAGGTTTGATAGAAGTATACTGGCAAGAGATAGGGAGTTGCTTGAACCAAGCCCCGAACTCGAGCAATGCTTCCATCAACGAAGGCGAGAAGAAATCCTTCTCCCCCATATCCCACAATTTTAAGAGGATCAAAACAATCCTACTCTAATGGCTGAATATCAACCAGCCAGTAGGACAGTTCGAGAAGTGGCAATCCCACTTTCAACTAATTTGACCTCCTCTTTTTAGAAACCGCCTGCTGGAGGTAACTTTGATCTTAAGCAAAACATGGTGCAGCTTTTGATCAGTAATGGACAATTTATGAGGCTTTCAAATGAAGATCCACAAGTCCACCTGCGGAACTTTCTGTAGATCAGTGACATATTCATTCCTATGGGTGTGTCAACTGATTATGTTAGGCTGACACTATTCCCCTTTTCGCTATTTGGGAAAATAAAGAAGTGGTTGAACGTTGAGCCAAAAATTTCAATCACAACATAGGATGACTTAGCTCGAAATTCCTCATCCAATTCTTTCTATCTGGAAAGATTGCAAGACTGTGTAGTTAAATTATGTGCTTCAAACAGAAGCCAGATGAGAATTTATATCATGCTTGGGAGCAGTTAAAATCTTTTCATTGGGACTGTCCACATCATCAACAGTCCAATAAGGTATTAGCTCACACTTTTGTTAAGGCACTTAACCATAACATGAAAATTTTACTAGATTCAGATGCAGGTGGTCAAGCTTTGGAGTTGACTTATGATGAAATATATACTTTGTTGAACCGGATTGCTCAAGGGAATCCTGAGTGGCATTCTGACTCAATAAATACTACAAAGAAGGTTTCAGGTGTGTTGGAAGTGGATTAATTTACTGCTATATCCTCCCAAATTGTTGCTCTGCAAAATCAGATAAGCAATGTGAAGTTGGGGGTTACCCAACCTACAACCACAGTTAATGCAATTCAACAGACCGTGGGTTGGTGTGACGTTTGTGGTAACAATGGGCATTCAACGGCTATGTGTATTGTAAATACTGAGTCCGTGATGTTTGTGGGCAATGCTCAAAGGCAGAATTGTGGGAATGCCCAAAATCTAAAGTGGCTGACTCAATACCCAATTAATTGCTGGAACAATCAGCAACAACAGACTCAGCAACCATAGGTTCAGAGTAATCAGTCTATGAATCAAATGAACAACATTGAGAAGATGCTAAAACAAATTATAGCTGGTCAAGCACAGTTGGCAACAATAATAAAAGGTCAAAAAGCAGAAATAAAAAGCCAACAGGCAGAGATAAAAAGTCAGCAAATTTCTATAAGAAACTTGGAGATACAGTTAGGGTAGATTCAATAGGCACAAAATACTAGGCCTCAAGGTGGTTTGCCAAGTGATACTAAAAATCCTAAACAAGTAATGGAAATCTTTTTAAGGAGTGGTAAGGAGCTGAATGAAGAACCCCCAAAGAAAACTAAGGAGGTAGATGCAGAGTTGAGTCCCTCATAGGTATTCAAAAAACTTGCTGAAAATTCGAGAAAGTTTGAGTAGTCAAAACAAAAGTTGTTGAACAGGTGAAGGAGAGACCATCACTACCTTTCCCATAGAAGCATATAAAGGCATAAGAGGATGCATGCTTTAAAAAGTTCTTTGACACTTTTAAAAAGCTTCATATTAACCTTCCTCTTTTAGATGTTTTGCAGGAAATTCCAAGTATGCTAAGCATTTCAAGGATATGGTCACTAACAAAGTCAAGCTGCAGGATATTAAGACAGTAGCATTCACTGAGAAGTGTAGTTATGTGGTGATGCAGAAAATGCCCCAAAAGCTCAAAGACCCTGGGAGTTTCACTCTCTCGATTCAAATTGGCAATAGTGAGGTATTCTACACACTTAGTGACTTGGGGGAAAGTATAAACTTAATGCCCCTCTCCTTGTTTAACACCTTAGGCCTGGGGAAGCCGAGACCGAGCACTGTGATACTCCAATTGGCAGACCGAACCCTAGCCTTCCTAAAGGAATCATAGAGGATGTTCTCATCAAGGTTGGCAAGTTTATTATTCCTACTGACTTTATCGTTTTAGATTTTTAGGAATAAAATAGTGTCAGTCATCTTAGGATATCAATTTTTAGCAATGGGAGGAGCTTTGATAGATGTGAGAGAGTGCACACTCATAATGAGGTTGGGTGATGAAGAGACGATATTTAAAGTGTACAAACCGCTTAAGACACTATCCCACTACAAAGATTTGTGCATGATTACAGTGATTGAAGGGGATAAGTGTGGGGTGGTGGTGTCTATTCCACAAAATACCTCTTCAGACTTTCTTCTTGAGCATCCCAAGCCACAAATACCACTGCCCAACATGATGAAGATTGATGAGCCTGAAAAGTCTAAAGTTGAGAATCTGTTGACCTTGGGAGTTCACACTCAAGAGATCAAAAATGAATAAGAAGATATCATCCTAGTGTGAGGAAGAGGGTGAAGAAAAATGGATAAGTAAGAGATTGGGTTGTGCCGTGACCCTAAATCAGGTGCTTCTTGGGACACAACCCAAGTTAAGTTATGTTTTATTTTCAGTATTTTTAGTTTTTACTTTACGTAGTTTTTGTTTTTGTGGAGTCACAGGTTGATGGAAAGTTTGAGTACCGAAAAACTTGAGCTAAGGAGCATGGAAAAGACAAAGTGTGGGGTCTCCGGACCCCCTTGATATGTAAAGATGCTACTAGCTAGGCCTAGAGGCCTTAGAGAGTATTTTTATCTCTACTTTTTAAGTATACTTTGGGGGACAAAGTAGATTTTTAAGTGTGGTATGGGGAAATTCCCATTGTTAGGGTAAATTTTTTTTTTTGTGTGTTAGGAATAAGTGATATATTCTTCTTGGTGCTATATTTAACTGTATGATGCAAGTATTTTGATTGTAAAAACATGTTGATTGTGTGAATTACTACTTTTTAGACAACTAGGCTCATGATTATGACTCTTGTACTTGTTGGCTTAATGTTGAATTCATATGGTTGTTTGGTTGAGAATCTATGATGATCCTACTTGATTTGAGCATGTGCTATGTGTGATGTGAGTTGTTTGTAGATTCCTTGTTGCATGTGATGTCTAGAACTTGCCTAAAATAAAATAAAGAGTGTGGGTTTAGGAGATGATATAGGCATTTCTTTGATAGCCTTGTTTCATACCTTTTTTTTGACCTACCATTATGTGTTATCATAGTAAGCTCCATTGAGCCTTTAGATTTTTCTATGGAAGCCTCATTTGTAGCCTAATCCACTTCTTTAATAGACCTTAATTTAATCCAAAGATCCTAAGCGCTTTAGGATAAAATTAATTGAGTGAGGAGTTGGAAATTCAAGTAGGAGAAAGGTGAAATTGATGCTCCAAAGTGACAGTTATTGATGTGTAAAAATTATTATGTTGTGGTTGGGAGTTTGAGAAATTTGTGCTAAAAAAATTCCCATTTTTAGCCCAGTCGTGTTACAATAAAAAAGTTTTGGCCCTGGTCCTCCTTGGACATTGTGTACCTCAAATAAGGTAATTGCTTAAGTTGAGGGTGGCTATCATAGGGGTGCGTGATGTATAATGGGTGTGAAGAAGGGTAAAATCGAATGATGTGTACATAACATACTCCCACCATAGTATATGTGCATGAGCTTAATGAGATAGGTAAAACAAAAGATGTGGGTAGACAAAAGTGGTGTAAGTTGTTTGTTAGAGATTGGTCTTAATTAAAAAATGTGATGTATTAAAGCTCTTAGGGAAGTTAGTCACTATTCTTGACCAAAATAGTTCCTACCCATCTCTTAGCCTACATTACAACTCATAAAGACCTTTTTGATCCTAAACTTCAACATTCTGATATTAGCGGAGTACTACACTAAATGCAAGCCTATGGTTCATTATGTGTAACTTGTGAACTCTTTGTGAGAGTGAGCGAAATTTGATTCTTGTACCCATTTTGTTATAAATTGCATTTATGTGAGTGTTTATGGGTAACTCTCTTGTTGTGAAGGCACATGTTTGATGATAGTTGGGTGAATTAAATGATGTCTTTTATTGAACAATATGTATGAGTTTGCCAACTAGGTGAGTCAATTCCTAAGGCTAGGATGTTTTGGAGTACTATTCTTGAACTTTCAATTGTGTTTGTAACATGCTTAGTGTAGAAACTTACATTCTGTGTAGTCATGGTAGTACTATCTTGAGTGCCTTGCATGTAGTAGAAGTTTTGAGTCACCTCATCTCATGATGCTTATAGTAAAAAGTTGTTCGAGGACGAACAAGGCTTTAAGTGTGGGGTGGTGATGTTGGGTGTATTTATGTGCTTTAGTGTTGTTATCCTAGCTTATTTAGCCTTATTTTGAGGACAATTCATGTTCTTTATATGTTAATAATGATATAATTGAGTATATAAGTGTTTAAGTAAGTTATTACAATGTTTAAAGGTGTTTTCAAACAAGTTTGGACTTAAGTTGGTCACTTAGAAACTAGACGAGAAAACTAGTTTTAGTAGCTTGAGCTAGGTGTTGTTCTAGTCTATCGTGATGGATTCTAATGTGTCAAATGAGTTCCTAATGTTATTATTGTGTATTTATGAGCGTAATAACTTGTTTTTAATGAGCAACGTGTAATTGAGTCAAGCCAAGAGTCAATTCAATAAGCTAAAGATTAATAGGACGAGACTAGGCTTAGCTTGAGTTTCTAGTTCATCGTTGTGGATTGTTTGTTGTGTTGAGATCTAATATATGGTGTTTGATGATGTAGGATGCTTTTTGAGTGTATTTTATTGATATTTTGATGATAAACAAGCTAAAATGCAAGTGGAAATAACACCAAAAGGCTTGGGATGGACGAAAAAGGTGCATGGCCAAGTTAAATGTCAAATGGCACTTTCCAGTGAGGGCAGGCGATATAGGGGAGCCACCCCCTTTATAATGGTGGAATAAGTCTTGTGGTTCCCTATATAGAGCTTTGGACTAGAGCCCGCGGTTCCTACTCCACTAAGGTAGTACAGAACCCGCGATGCCTGAGCAATTCCCACACGGCTAAATGCTTTCCACTATAAATAGAACACTTTAAACACATTGCAATTACTTTTGGAAAATTTTGATTGGAGAGGGACTTCTCAACACTTCTTTTAGGGTTTTTTTTTATCTTTAATTTAGCTTTTAAATGGATTTAATCATGTATTCAATTATTTTAATTACTGATCTGTCTATTAGTGGCTAAACGCCCTCTTTCCGGGGTTAAACCCAAGAACATGAGTACGATTGCTATGAATTAATTTGGTTTTATTTATTTATCATATTTGGTTGTTTTTTTACCCTTGTTATAATTATTGTAAGGATTCGCGACCCTTTGAATACATATATTGTCGACCTTGTAATCTCGGGAGGGGGAATAGGGAGAAAGAACGTGGGGGTAAATAGAGTAGGGTTCTTATTCCTTTATAAAATAGGGAATTTGAATTAGTATCTAGGATAGGGATATATGTAGAAGCCTTACTTGGTTCACTATGGGATGAAATATAGATATGTTTAGCTTAGTTCTCACATCCCCGCTTAATAATGTAGTTGCGGGTCTAAGTTAGATAGGTGGTTAGAGGTCGGGAGACCATGATCATAAAATCAACCCCGTGAATCAACAACCAAGATAAGTAAATTAACCGATGAATTTCAGTAGCATAGTATGACTGTCATAGTGATTTAGCCCCGGGTTTTCATCCATTGATTGTTCAAGGTCTTTACTTTTACGCACTTTTATTTTACTTAAGTTTATAAACTTTCAAAACTCTTTTGGTTACGCTTGCACTGATTAATTTCAATAGTTGAACAAGAATTTGATAGTTGTTTAACATAAGTATCCGAGGGATCGATATTCGGCTTTATTTTAAGGCCACTATATTACTTGGTGAGGCCACGTACACTTGCGTGTGCGCTTGGGCGCAACAGGGACCACAACAAACTTTTCAATAAAATGTGACAAAAATAGTTTAACAATATCTCCATTTTTTAGTTGGGGTGCTATATCCAAAATATCCCTATCACATGTAACTTTAACCAAATGAGCAGACTTAGGTGGTCTAATATAAACCATACAAGAGGATCAATTATACCCAATTTCGTTGGCATATCCTACATACTCAAAGTAAGAAAATTTATCAACATCAATATCAAAATAATATGTAACAATACCTCCGATGTATATTATTCGAGGTTTTTGTTGTAATATTCCTCCATGGTGAAATCTTAACGTAATGTACACACAATTCGTTTTCAAACTGCAAAAAAGTCAAAAAAATATGAGCTTTCGCAAAAATAAAAAATGAAAAACTGAAAAACCCTAAACTCTTTGAAAATCGAATGGGTAAAAATCCTAGACTATGCAAAAAAAATAAATACCTCCATGATTTTAGTTTGCCTACAAATACTTTAATTCAATGAAAAATCTCTCAATGATTTCAGTAGTTTTTAACAATTTCGCGATTAGTTTTCTTTTAGGAGAGAAATGAATGGTATCCATCAAATTAGGGGTATTTGTTTGAAGCGGGTTGAATTTTTTAATTATAAATGAGTGGGTTATTTAATTTAATTTAAATAGGACCAGGTTTAGTTGGTAATGACTTCTTTGGTGTTGTGAATGAATTAAAAACTGAGTGGTGCTACAATACTTAGCCTTGACCTGGTTGGATGCACGAAGGATTGAAAATAATTCACTTTAAAGCTGATAAGGGGGAATAAAAATGCCCGTTAAGTTTAGATGCTAAATTAAATTGTCGTGACAAGTTTAGGATTTTTTTAATTCATTTTCTCTATTATTTTTTTAAAATAGATTTTGGGGTGCGCTTGGTAGGAAAAAATATTTTTTACCAAAGAAAAGTATTTTATTTATTTATTTATTTATTTATTTATTTATTTATTGTCTTTGATATATAAATAAAATATATAATTTAGACAAATATTGGCTCTGCACTGCTTTCTTTATTATTTTTTCTTCTTCTTTTACGTGAATTGTTGTTGCACTTGAGCCGAAGATGCAATAGGCTCATAGAGGTAGTTATAAGGTATGTGTACACTTTACCCTCCCCAAACTCAACTCATGAAATTTAATTGAATATGTTGTTATCAGACAAATATTATGGGAGATGGGATGGTGATACAAGATCTAACCTAATAATCGAAATTTAAGGCTAAAGAATCAAAAACCAGCAACTAGAATCCGAAAACAAGATAACACAAACTAAGAGAAGAAGATGAGAAGGAGTAGAAGACAACATACTAACGGATTTAACACTAAAAAGAGAAGAAATGCATAAATAAAATGGATAGGTAGTGAGACATAAACCTTCACCAATGAATAGCACCAAGGTGTGTATCAAACACCAAGACACACATAATCAATGAAAGCAAGACCACACTCTTAGGTAGACACAAAGGGATCAATGTCCTCAAGCACCCACTTTTCTTGCCAAAAAGTCAACAAGAGTGATTCCACACTCTATGGTAACCCTAATTTCAATGTCTTTCCCAAGACCTAACAACTACAATATGAGAGAATCACTCAACAATTCATCAAAACTAATGACAATAGAAGCCTACTTGTCTATTTATACTTATTACAGACAAAGACTAAAATACCCTTAATGAAGGGTGCTCCTTTGGAGTGTAAAAGAGAGGCCTTAAAAGACCACAATGCCCTTAATGAACTTGAATGGTGAGGGTCCACTTGAGTGTAAATTATGAAGTGTAGAAGAACAAAATGCTCTTTAAGTAAGGCGCCTATAGAGTGTAATGTTCCTTCCCCTCTCTTCAACCTATGCCACTGCTTTGAAATGGTTCCTAAAGGCCTTCACTCCCTTTCCAAATCCAAGCTTGGTCCCTTGATAAAGATTTTGTAATCTCTATGCTCTTCATGATTGTATAATCTTTTTCATCTTGAAAGGAATTTGTCCTCAAATTCACACCTTGCAAAACCAAAGAGAGGGAAAACAAGCACATAATACTCATCACATGAGGGTTAGGGTTAGTATAACAAAGAACATCATCATGCCAAGGTGGAACACACTTTAAATATAACCACAAATCCTTTTTTTTAATCATGACAAGCTTAGTACAAATGTCACAAAGGGTTTGGCTAAGAGAAGCACCAAGTGAACACTTATCCTTGTTGGAAATTCCCCCCATACACAACTTGGGTCTATCAAGTGGGTTGTAAATTCACAAGAAAAACTTTCCATCATAGGGAAGAATACCAATACTCACAATCCAATATTTCTTTTCATCTTGATAAAACATTAAGTTGGTGTACAACAATCTCCACATCCCAAGAGGTTATCGGGGTCAAATGGGAGAAGTAGCCAAGGACAAATGTTTTGGCTATACTCACTTTCCCCTAAAGTATCCTCCCCAAAATTAGGCATACCCTATTTGTCACCATTATAAATATCATGAGAAAAAAGTGGGTAGAGAAAAGTGTCTCGTAAGTCAACTTCAAATATAGTGTTCTCATGCATGCACTCACTACTAATCTCAAAATCCCCACTATGAGTATGCTCAACATAAGAAACATATAGAGAAGAAGTAGATGGAATTTCTAAACATGAACTACCTTATTTTTTAATAGAGTAATCCTCATATAAATACAAACCACCATGAGCATCAGAGGAATCACAATCAAAGCCATTTTCACAAGAACAATCACTAATTGGGTTACTTAAACATTCAAGCATATCAAGGTATTTATCACCCAATAGATCATTCTCTTCCAAAAGTGGAAGATCACCATCAAGAATCGAATGGTTAGCATAATCTTCACTCAACCCTTTATTCTTGATAGATCTCAAGAAATAGGACAACAAGTGAATCTTAAGCATACCACCTTTCCTATTAAACACATCACATTGCATATAACTAGGGGTCATGCAAGGAGTAACTTCACCAATTTCACATAAGACATATTTCTTTGAGAGAGGATTAGTATTAAATGGTAAGAAGTTGAATCCTACAAGTTCACTCTAAAAAAGATACATGTCCTTCTTCACATCATTTTTATTTTCATGATTTCTATGAGCAAAACTAACAATAAGGCTTTCATCACACAATATGCTCAAAGAATCATATCCATTCTCATGATCAACTCTATGAACATCATCACTAACTTGAAACACATCAAGCACATCATACATAAACTCAAGTAGTAGGCTACAGTCATAAGTAAATTGATCATCATTCACATCCTCACTAGTTGTTGGCAACTCACATACCAATGTAGACTCACCTCGGTTTTCACAAAGGTCAACTAGTGTGTGAATACTCTTGTAACTTGGTAATGGAACCTTATTCAAGTCAAAAGTGGTAGCATTAGATGGACACAAATCATTCTTACGAAAATAATCGATTTTGTTATCTAAAGGATCAATTAGTGCTTGCATACTTACAACAAGAGTTTGGTACTTATTCAACCTGACAACACCAAGAGTATCACAAAATAAAGATTCATACACTTCTACACTAAGCAAATCTGAAACTACACCAATTTGGCCATTACTAGCCACATCACAACAATTCAAGTCTCTAGAGGTGTAGAAGATAGTTTTGTTACCTTGTAGATAATGGGAAGCATGTTCTTCACTTGGTTTTTCCATGGCAGCCCTCATACTCCACATCAAAATGGAATATGTCAAGATTTCCCTTTGTATTCATTTCTTCATCACTTATCCCAAGATTGGAACTTTAGGCCGAGGACTCCATTGGATCATCAATAATATGTTTGGGAGGAAATCTTTTTCGATTCTCCTTTGGAATTATATCATATTGAACTTGAACATAAGAAGAATCAATGCTACATAAAATGCTAGCATTTTGGTTAGGGAGTAACAAGGGTCCTTTGTGGGCAAGTTCCACAACCAAGAGTTTCTTTCCCTCTTGTTGCCCTCTACCATAGTCTTCTATTTGGATGGGTTGGTTTTGGTTTAGTATAGGAATTAGATTTGGTTGATGGTAGTGTGTTCGGTTTTGACGCATTGTATATTGTGGAGGGTATGGATTTTGGTTAAGTAGAGCATTCGGGTTTGGGTTTGGATGTGGGTTTCAGTTTTGTTGAGTTTGGAGAGGAGGCATTGGATTTTGTGGAGGTTTTGGTGGACATAGTCTATCAAAATCCAAACTCATTCTAGTCATGTCACCCTTCATTGATTCCAAATCCATTCGCAACATCTTGTTCATCTTTCGGTAAAGAGCCTCAATCCCGACCAAGATAGTACAAAGAGCATTGTTATCCATGGTTTGAGAGGTTGTAGACTCTGTTACCATTTCCAGTGTAACTAAAATAAAATAAAACACCTAAAAAATAATAAACAAGTTAGTCCAAAAGATCCTCACCAACTCTCTCACTCTCGGCTTCTTACCTCTCACTTGGTCTCACAAGTGTTTATACTTTGGCATGTACTTGGCAAGTGAGTGAGGGTTGATTATACTTTGGTCTGGAATGGATTTTTGTTTGATATGACTCAAATAAAATTGCTTAGGTATTTGAACCAACAATTTTCAACGAATTACAAATGATAAAAAGCAAAAAAAAAACATTGACATGAAACAAAAGACTCTAAACTATTTATCAACCTAGTAGGTAGTCACTAGTTTGGTAATTAGTGGTAGAATCAACACAAAAGCAACTAGAAACAACAAATATAAACTTAGAAATCTAATTTAGAACTCAATTTGGTTGTTCACGAAAGTGATGATGTGGTAGCTTGTGATTGGACGCCACTTTTCAAAATTTTCAATTCCTAACATTCATGTCTCGGTCAAACACACCTTAGGAGAAAAAGAATTTCATTTGAGAGGGAAAAATTGAAGGTTTGGAGCCTTTTGGAGCTTCAAATGAATTCAAAATGGATTGATCCCCTCAAGTGTACTTTCAATTGTACTTGCTTGTCCCCTTGTTCCCTCTTCCTTTTTGGAAGACTTAGAATATGCTAGGAAATATTATTTTACAAACACTTAGTACACTCTCTTTCTTCCCTGTTTTTTGATCAAACTAGCTACTTGAATATTCTTCTTCAACAAGATTTGAAGATGATGGATGAACAAGATGAATATTCAAGAGTTGACCAAGGTTTGACCACTAGGCAAATAATCCCCAAATTTAAATTTTATTTTAGATCTAGGTTCCTTTTTCCAAGACAAGCACAACCAACAAAAAATCAAGCACAAAACATCCCAACAACTACAAGGCCACATGGATCCAACCTCTAAAAGTTCCAGACAAGTCACAACAATGGTGGATCTAGCTAAAAAACAACCAAATCTTATTTCAAACGTAGATCTAGAATCCTTAGGTGATAGAGAACAAGGATATAGAACTTGAAACCAACAAAACAACACAAAATCTTGTATATCTAACTTGCAAAAATCTGTCCAAGTACAAAAAATGTGAAACACCTATTTTTTTCTTGACTCTAGACTCCTTTTTTGTGGAGATTTTCTTAGATCCAAGGCTTAGAGTTGTGGGAACAACTCTAATACATGGCTCTTGATACCAAATTATATAAGATATAACCTAATAATCGAAATTTAACGCTAAAGAAGCAAAAATCAGCAACTAGAATCCAAAAACAAGATAACACAAACTAAGAGAAGAAGATGAGAAGGAGTAGAAGACAACACACAAACGGATTTAACACTAAAAAAAGAAGAAATGAATAAATGAAATGGATAGATAGTGAGACATAAACTTTCACCAATGGATAGAATCAAGGTGTTTATCAAACACCAAGACACACATAATCAATGAAAGCAAGACCACACTCTTAGGTAGACACAAAGGGATCAATGTCCTCAAGCACCCACCTTTCTTGCTAAAATATCAACAAGAGTGATTCCACATTCTATGGTAACCCTAATTTCAATGTCTTTCCCAAGACCTAACAACTACAATATGAGAGTATCACTCAACAATTCATCAAAGCATATGAAAATAGAAGCCTACTTGTCTATTTATACTTATTACAGATAAGGACTAAAATACCCTTAATGAAGGGTGCTCCTTTGGAGTGTAAAACAGAGGCCTCAAAAGACCACAATGCCCTTAATGAACTTGAATGGTGAGGCACTTCTTGAGTGTAAGTGATAAAGTGTAGAAGACCAAAATTCCCTTTAAGTGAGGTACCTATGGAGTGTAATGTTCCTTCCCCTCTCTGAAACCTATGCCACGACTTTGAAATAGTTACAAAAGGCCTTCAATCCCTTTCCAAACTGAGCTTGGTCCCTTGATAAAGATCTTATAATCCTTGTTCTCTTCATTCTTGTATCAGATGGGGTATGAAGTATGGAAGGGTGGAGGGAGAGGGAGGAGGTGTGGAGAGGCTACTTGGAATGGGGTAAAGATGAAGTGCATATAATTTATAAATATTATTTGTGAGATTTATTTTCTTTATTTTCACTGAGAAAGTCATTTTTATTATTTTTTATAAAAAATACGTTTCTAGAGAATAATTTCTTTGAATTTTGACAAATCGAAGATGGAAAGATTGAAAATAATTTCTCCACAGTAAACGCGCTCTTTGTTTTGGTAACTTGACAACTTTGCCTATAAATATCATTTAGACACTATAATTATGTCATGTTCAACTACATAGTAGAGTGTTTCTATTAGATAATTCGGTGTATATTTTGAAAACTTTTTTATATGTATTGATCAGTATATGTTAAATAGATAACTCAATCACATAAACATATTTCGTTTAATTATATATGTTGGACAATAAAATTTGAGACCGAGAAAATAAATAATTGGGACAAGAAAATATTGCAACAATCTTTATTGATTTCAATGTGTGAGTGTTACAATCTCTATGAATCCTCCGATTCACCCTTTTAATATAAATTCAAGGGCTTCGAGCTTGATCTTGAATTTGGACTTCATTTGTGAAATTGATGGATTTGGTCTTGACTTGTACTTGAATTCAAGGGCTTTTGGGCTTGTTCTTGAATCTTGTGGTCTTGATTTTGAATCTTGATGAACTTGACTGTTTGATTTGTAGCTTATAGAGAAATATGATGTGTTTGATCCACGATCTCTCTCCTTCTTCTTGTTAGAGTTGTCCCTCTTTTTTTGAATTATAATATCCCTATTTATAGTTGTGGAAAGGGAAGAGTTCATGGTGAAGATGTGCTTCTTTTGATTAATCAAATTCAAGTGATGTGGAGACATTTGATTGGACCTTTGATTTCACTAGGCATGCTGCATCATTTTGACATGCAACATGGTCCTATTGTTTCCTTTATTTGACTTGGTATGACACGTCGTGCTCAATTGGGTCTCTAGAATATGATAATATCTTGGGCGTTGAAAAGTGGGTTCATCATTTGTAGCCCAAATTAATGGGCTAGCCCAATAAAAATTGGACTTTAATTAAATCCATACATGTTTGGACTTAAATAATTAATTCAATTATATTGGTCCATACATTTTATTTGGGACTAATAGATTTTGAATTTAATAAAATTCAAATTTCGTATGGATCTCAATTTAATAAAATTTCGTTACTCACAAATGCCCCTACTTCTAGACTTGTCGAGTTTTTTCAAAGACTAGGATCGAAGTATTAACCTGATGTTTTAATTTCCCAAATACTTATGTGAAAAAAAATTATGACGGATCAGTTTTGTACACAAAATATATCATGGACACATTGGACATGCAGAATCCCTTGCATATATATATCATACGGATCTTAATTTAATAAAATTTTGTTACTCATAAATGCCTCCTATTTCAACACTTGTCGAGATCTTTCTAAGACTAGGCTCGAAGTATTAACCTGATATTTTAATTGCCTAAATATCTGTGAGAAAAAAATTATGACGGACCACTTTTGTACATAAAATATATCATGATCACATTGGATATGCAGAATCCCTTGCATATATATATATATAAATAAAAAAAGATCTTGTCCATGGAGTCTCAAGAAGGTAAGAACTCCAACCTGTCCGATGCTTCTTCGGTCAAATACGATATACAACTAGGACCTGCACTATGAGCAAGCTGTCAAAAAACTGCTTTTTTCCGATTTTGAAACAACTTGGGTGAAATAGGATTCTACGGGGAAATCATGGATTTTTGAGTTTTCTCCTTTGTATATATGTATATATATATACAATTCTCGATCCACGTGTAAGTGTAAAACATATGGGTTCACTTTTCCTTTTTGACATCCAATGCCATTGATTCCCCTTTCAAGGTGGAACTAAGTGTAGGCCCTTTTTGCTTTTATGTGAGGCCCATTCCATAATTTGACCTAATTTTTTTCTTTAGGATTAATAATAACTAACCGTCATTTCCTTCCACTTAGTATTAGTACTCTTCTCTCCAACCTTTTATTGGCTAGAAATTTGCCACCGCCTTGCACTCATAATTTTTCAATTTTTATGGTTCGATATTTTGTGCCACCCCATATCTCTTTTCTCTTTTAGTGGAATTAGAACACCATTGCTGATTCCTTTTCTCTATAAATATAGGTGAACCATAATCAAGATTCCACAATTCTTAATGTTGTAACCTACATCGGTTCGTATATGATATTGGTTGTTGTGTTGTGGCTATCGATTGGTAAATTCCTTGATCATCTCTATTTTACTCTTGTTTGATTCCTTCTTCCTTTATTTTTTTTGTAGGTTGAAATAAATAGTATTCATGAAGGGTCAACTTAAGGTGCAATAGTTTAATTTTCTCTTCGTGACTTTGAAATCTGATAAGTTTGGCGTCAAGTATGGGTCTTTCAATAATATATTTATGCAATTATTATCCTTAAGTATGGGCCCTTTCCACCGATGCACTTATTCAATGGTTATCTTTAAGTATAGGCTCTTTCACCGATGCACTTATGCAATGGTTATCTTTAAGTATGGGCTCTTTCACCAATGCACTTATGCAATGGCTATCTTTATGTATGGACCCTTTCACCGATGCACTTATGCAATTGTTATCTTTAAGTATGAGCCCTTCACCAATGTACTTATCCAATGGTCAACTTAACGTGCGAGAGTTTAACTTTACATCCATCACCTTGACACTTTACAAGTTTGGCTTCAAGTATACATGACTTGTTTTACCAAAGCCAAAACACGGAGGACCTTTCTATCATTTGTTATTTCTGCATGTATTTTTTTTAATATTAACTTTGTGTTTGACCAAGATTCCTTTGTTTATGAAGTTTGCAGATATGGTTCGGTTCAGAGAATACACATCTCATCCTCCAAAAAACAAGTATCTCCTAATTGAGGCCAATGATGGTACAGTTTTAACCAAGCCATTAAGTGATACTCCAATTACCGGTAGGTGTGTAGATCCGTAGCCCCCTTACAAAATTTTCTCCATATGTTAGATTAGATTTTATACCATGACATTATTGCTAATCGACTAATTAAAGTATGGTCTCTTTGGACTCCTAACTAACGTTAATTGAATATCGCGAGCACCCTTCTTTGTTTAGGACGCCAGGTACTCAAAGGAGATATACATTGGGGAGGTACCACGGAGATAATTGGTGAATATCATCACACTCAAGAATATTGGCAATGGACTAAGGATATATTGGTCGGAAGCACATAAACCTTGAAGGCATCAAAAATATATGACGTCGTTTGTGCTTCACTGTTTTCTTATGATCGAAACCCAAACATATTGCAGGTATTTTGTAAGGCTTGGTGTACAAATACTAACACATTGCTTACAAATATTGGAGAGATATCTATATCCCTCTGGGATTTACACAAAATTAGGGGTCTATCCATCAGAGGTTTTCCTTATGAAGAAGTAGTGCCCAAAGCAAAAGAGATTACCGGTGTTGATGAAAAGAATGAGATATTTATCCCTCATTATTGTGAATTCTTGTTTGTAGACTTCCAAAATCTCTAATAATGAAAGGTTTCTAATCCGACAGTTCCTCAAAGCAAGTGGATAAAGTTTTGGTGAAAAAGGCTATTAAGATACGAGTCAAATCCATTGAGGAAGGAGAAAAAATTTAATCATTTGAAGTCAACGCATAAACTAACTGGGACTATTCCAAAAGCAGTGAAGTGGTCAAGTAAAGATAATGCAAATTTTCTAAACTTAGAGTGAAGTATGAACATAGGATCGATACATATTTGGCAGCATTTCTATCATGTTGGTTGTGCATCTTTGTGTTTTCTTCTAAGGATGGAGATTACATTCATCCTGGAACTTTTAGAATCACAACTATAATGGCAGATAAACAAATTTTTAGTCTTGCATTCTCGGTCTTATCGAGCATTAATAATCATCTAAGAAGAATCTATAAATTCTCATAGCTTGGGTACCTCAGAGTATCTTTTCCTATTCATTATGTGTATGGTTGGCTTGATTACTACTTTAAGACACATTTTCCACTTTCTAATGGACCATCCATTCCATTAATGGAGACATATTCTGGTGAAGGTAGGGCAAAATATTTTGATGAAGAGCTTGCTAGAAAGTGTATCCATTAAGGAGACAATGTTATTTGGACTTCTACCATGCCAACCAAGTCCACTCTTTGTTATTTTATAGACAATGATAAGGATGAAGAGTCAGAGACAAGTTACTTTATGAGCCTCTACTTTAACTTCCTCCTTTTTAGATATGGAGGCTCGTTCATACTTGAGCCATATAGTCCATACCAAATTAACCGTCAGTTTGGGTTTATCAAAATCTCCCTGGAAGCTTGGAAGGTGATATTCGCAGTGTTTCACTAGATGAAGGCCTTAGATTTTATTGACTTTGTGTATCACATACCTATATGTCGAAAGCGAATTCCCCTAAAGCCATATACAATATGCAAAAATACTTTCCCACTACATATAAATATTGGTGGGACAAAGTTCATGTGAACTTTCTTGAAGCTAACTAGTAGTCTTTGGTGAATGTTGTAGGTCCTATTATCGACACTCCTTAAGAATATGATGAGGAAGTCGCAATTATGGTTAATCCTTCTAGTTTGAAATCTAAGGTAGTCATTCCATATAAAGTCAAGAGACCTTTATCTGCAGAAGCTCAAAAGAGGAGCCGCCTGCACCGACTCAACAGTCTTTCAACAAACTACCACCTCAAGATGAGAGTGATAGTAGTCATGGAGATCGTTGTTGGAAAAGGTTAAAACCACCTTCGAAAAGTTAGGTGACACTAACTCCCATGTAGAGATTTTTACTAGTGATGATAGTTCATCGAGGACTCCGCCTGCCATTGAAAAGGTAATGACTTAACTCTCTACTATTTTATAGCATATGAATCGCCTTAATATACCCCTCATATGATGCTTTTCTTTGTGTGTGTTGAAAAATAATGTCCAAGTTTTGGAAGATCCTCACCAAAGTAAGCCACAAGATAGTAGTGAGTATGTAGCAGGTCCAAACTTGAGAGAGTTACTTTTGCCATCTAATGAGGTCACTTCTAATCCTGGCGGTAAAGTCAAAGAAAATATAGAATCAAACTTTTCCCAGCGACCAACGGTAACCATGTCAGAGCTTAAAATAAATTTATCATGAAAGTTTGGGCTAGTATTTGCGCTAAACTCATAGGCCTTACTGCAGATGTGCCTCTTCTATTAAATATAATGTGGAAGTCATACTCAATGACATAAGGGGAATGGGTGCGGATTTTTCTCCTTTGTTGAAAATATTGGGGTCTTTCTTTGAGATTACAACTTTCTATGACCAAGAACGATCCACCCTTGTTGATAAAGCCACAATAATTAAAGAGTCAAAGCCATATTTAAAAGTCAAAGAGCATCTTGAGATTGTATTGAGGGTATGGGATGAGAAATCTAAGGAATTATCTACTGCTATAAAATCTCTTGAGAAGGTGAGAAATAAGGTGAAGAAGTTAAAAGCTCATCGAGATACTGCCAAGAAAGAAGTTGAAGAGATGTAATTTAAAGTTTCAGCTACCAAGGAAGAGTTTCATAAGTGTTTTGACGTCTCTCTGGCAACAACAAATGCCTCAAATGTCATAGAGAAGAAGAAGCAAGTCTTATAGGCTAGTCTACAAGATTTAGTTAATTATAGGCTATACTTAGATTAGCCTTATGAGATGTTTCCTTTTTTTCCAACTTTCTTATGGCTTTCTCTTGGAATTTTATTGAGTAGTTGGATTTATAAGTTGAAATAGAAACTCCCTTTTGTTTATATTGCACATTTCTTTCAATAATCCTTTTGGATTTCAACTTTAAGAATTTCTTGCTTATTTGATGTGATTATACTATGGAGTTAAATCTTGGCTTTCTTTTTTCTATCTTATTGACCATTTGCCTCATGTCTTTTTCTGACAAGTGAGCCGAGCCTCAGAAAGTAAAACTTTTAACTTGCAAACTTGATATTTTCAGGCTTGGCAGATTTATGCCCCAAATATAGGCTTTGGGTATTCCAAGTCCTTTTGAAGGAGCTCATTTTTTTTTTATGGACTGCCTCCATTAAGCCATAAATATTTAGCATAAGTTCCAAATCTAATCAAAATAGTTGCAAACTTAAATTTTATATGACGGATCAAGAGGAAACATTTCTTTTGACACTCATGCAACTGAACTCATAATGAAATTCTAATCACCTACTTACCTCGGTAAAGAGGATCAAGTCACAACGTAGTTATGGGTGGGTGTTTTTCTTTCTTTTTTTTATCCTAACTTTTGCCTAGGACGCCTTTTTTGAGGTTTTCAACTTAGCAGAATTTTTTTTGGGTCGTTACACAGCTTGTACTTTTG
Organism: Capsicum pubescens; assembly: GCA_030864215.1. Taxonomy (NCBI): domain Eukaryota; kingdom Viridiplantae; phylum Streptophyta; class Magnoliopsida; order Solanales; family Solanaceae; genus Capsicum; species Capsicum pubescens. The sequence goes on along the minus strand of CM061549.1, from coordinate 63,639,596 downwards.
CGGGCTAGGAGTAAACATGCAGTTTATACTCATGCCTTAACGTGTGTCATCTTCCTTCAAGGATAGTACTTCTTCAAGAACGTGACATTGATAGGACCAATTTTCATGCCATCTGCATCAACAATCTTGTAAGCGTCATTTGAATATACCTCTTGTACAACACTGATGTGTGAGAAGATGCTACTTTTAACTGAGAATAATTGCAAAGTCTTAAGCAACTTTTTTTGTTTTTGATTTTTTTCTGTTTGATATTGTAGTAAAAGTCGAGATGCAAGAGAATCAGCAATAATGGGAGTAAAAGAGTTGATTTCTAAGCAAGTAGAGAAGAAAGTATAGCTGACGACTTGTCTGATAAGTCGTCAGCCTTATGATAAGCTATCAGAGTTGTCGTTAGGCTTAGACAGAGAATGGACTTCAGCTGGAATCAGTGACAACATCTGTGATAGGCCGTCAGAAGTGTGATAAGCCGTCAGGCTCTTCGTTAGGATTAGGTAGGGAATAGAGTTTGAAGTGCAGAAGTGATGACATCTCTGATAAGTCGTCACATGTATGATAAGCCGTCAAGCCTCATCGTCAGCCCAAGGCAGATATTATCAAAAGTGAAGAGGAGCTGATGACATTCCTGATAAGCCGTCAGACTCCTGATCAGCCATCACACACGTCGTCGCCTGTTCGAGAAAATACTGTGATCTATGATTTTGTTTCCATAATTAGGATGAAGTATTTAAAACATATGTTAGGGTTTTCTAATCATCTTGGAACTGACGTTTTGAGCATTTTCTCTCTAGTTTTCTGACTTTAACAAGACAATTATTTTTGGAGAGATTATTACCATTGTTTTTGGGATTTTCTACTGGATCAAATCTGAGAAACACTTATTGCTATTCATCTTGCTGTAAGATCATCTATCTAAGTATGAAGTCAACTTTTTGTCTTGCTTATTTTATTATGAGTAGCTAAATTCCCTTAATTCGAGTTGTGGGATCTATGGGTTTGGGTTTGTAACGTAACTAAGTGTTCAAGATTCAAACGGTGGTAGGAACTTCTTGTTAATTCCATTATTTTACATGCCAACTATTGGTTGCAAACAATAGGCCTCGCTTACTGTTGATTTGCTTGATATAAGAAATCAACCCTAGTAAGAAGTGAAGTATCAATAGGGACTTGGAAGCATTAAACTTCCATTTAATAATTAATGCTGTAACAAGATTAATTAACTTGAGATAACATCCTGTTATGAAATATAAATTCCCTAAGTTCGAGAGATTTAGGTGGTTAAATATCTAAATAGGTTGAGAAACATTTAGAGATAACTTCGACAAGGATAGTCTGTTGTTCCTACCTACCACAAGAATCTTGAACCGTTACTAGCGTCTGTCAAATCCCAACACCCATAGTGAACATAACTTTGGTTTTTCTTATCATATTGATTTCAAACACTAAATTGAGAAGTAATTATTTTCTACTTTTACAAAAACCTCCATTCACAGGAAACTGCTAACTATCAGTTGATTAACCTGCAGAAAACTCAGATTCACACTATATTCCATGTGGGATTCGACCCCAACCTAGTTGGGTTATATATTGACAATGATAGCTTACATTCTCGTAATAGAGGTATAGTTTGAGCGTTATCAGACACATGGTCCAGCCCACTTTAGGATGAATTTGCACCCAGAATTACAAGAAGTAATAATGGGCCTTCTTACTGCAAGGACTTGATATCCAACTTAAAAGTACCTTAACCAAATCTTTTTATTGAAAGAACAAGATAGACGAGCTCAATAATATTCGAGATTTTGTTGAGCCTCTAGCCTTTTTTCATCAAGATCTTCCAACTCCGTAAGATGCAACTTAGCATTTTCTTCTTTGGTTAGACCTTCTTGAATAACCAGTCTTAAGGAAGGTATTTGACACTCATGTGGTAGGACTGCTTTAACTCCGAAATCAAGTGAGTATGGGGTTGTTTGTATTGGTGTGTGTTAAGTCATCCTATATGCCTACAAAGCTTCTTCCATTCATTTATGCCAGTCTCATTTAGATTTGGATGCTTCAGATAGAACATTGGAGGCTACATGGTACATAGAAGACTTACGCTGCTTGAAACCAAAGAGATAACAAATTTTTTTCATCAATTTGTTATCAAATGGCTTATCGTTGTCAGTTATTATGTATTGAGGAACTCTAAAGCGGTAAATGATATTCACTTGGATGAAGTTTGTAACATTCTCCTTCTTCCCTTTATTGAGAGCAACAACTTCAGTCGACTTTAACAAGTAATCAATTGCAACCAAGATGAACAAGTGTCCACCAAAAGATTTTGGCAATGGTCCAACAACATCCAATCCCCAAGCATTGAATAACTAGGATGCTATAATTGGGTATAATACTTTAGGTGGTTGATATATGAAATTCGCATGGAATTGCCAAGCTTTGCATCTCCTAGCATAGTCCAAGTAATCTTTCACTATTGTTGACCAATAATACCCCACCTTTTTAATGTGAAAATGAAGGTTCAGTCCAGACTGATGAGATCCACAAACTTTCGACTGTTCTTCTTACAAAGCTTAAACTGATTATTTCTCTCCTAAATATCGTAAGAGTACTCCTTCAAATGATATTTTATATATCATATCTTTATAGTAAAGGAAGCGAGGTGTACGATGATGGATGTTAGTCCTTCTCCTTGGATTATTTGGAAGTATTCTATCACACAAGTAGTCAATAACAAGTTGTCTCCAATCTTCTTTTACAACTCCAAATATGACAATGAGGTGCTCAACCTTATTTTCTTCATTTTTATCCTTATTCAGCGATGGTACTACCCATTTATAGCGGATAATAACTCACGTTTGATCCGAAAGAGTTAGGGTTGAGGCAAAAATAGCTAGGGCATAAACTTGCTTATATTCTTTTCTTAGGACATGCTGGAGGGTTACTTCTCTAAGCCATCCCATCAACTTATGAGTATAATCATGATATGGTCGTAACTCTGGCTTTTTAACTTCATAACTTCCCAAGAGTTGTTTGATCACCAATGGAGAGTCACCAAAGACTTGTAATTATAGTTGCTTCATGTTAACGGTCATCTCAAGCTTGAGTATTGGTTCTTGATATTCAACAACATTATTGGAGCAATGGTTTGTCAGGGTACAAGAGTATAGGATGACCTCTCCTTGCAGAGTGGCAAACACCACACCCGCACCATCTCTACCTCGATGTACGACACCATTAAAGTATATTTTCCATGGGGGTATGGCTTTAATAACCATTGCATCTTCATCAGGAAGTTTATCAGTTAGTTCCCAATCATCAGGTATTGGGTAGTCTGCCAAGGCATATCCTTTTATGGCCTTTTGGGGGATGTACACAATCTTAAGTTGTTGAAATTGATTGTACCACCTTTCAAGTCAGTCTCTAAGGACTGGTTTTGATATTACAAACTTGATGGGATTATCCATAGACACAAGACAAATGACATGAGCTTGAAAATTGTGTTTCATCTTTTGGATTGAGAAGGCCAATGCCAAATACAACTTTTTGATTGGAGAATAATTCAACTCATTTGGTGTCATCATTCTGCTTAGATATTTAAGAGTGTTTTATTTGCCTTCACTATTTTTTTATGTCAGTAGTGCTCAAACCAATCTTTCTTGTGCCGCGATATAGAGTATTAACGACTTTCCAGATATAGGTGCCGTAAGAATTGGAGGCTTCATCAAGTATTATTTGATACTTTCAAAGGCCTTGCTACAAGCTTGGTCCCATTCAAAAGGAGCATCTTTCTTCATGAGATGGTTAAATGGTTGACATTTTTTAGCCAGGCTTGAGATAAACCTCCTTAAATATGCTAGTCTTCCTGAAAGACTTTTTAACTCGTGAGTGTTTCAAAGCTAGGACATCTTCAAAATCGCATAGACCTTGGCTTGATCAATTTTAATTTCTCGGTATCATACAATGAAGCCAAGGAACTTCTTAGAAGTAACTCCGAAGGCACATTTCAATGGATTCATCCTAAGTTAATATCTTTGGAGCAACTCAAATACCATTTTTAGGTTCTTCAACTGGTCGCTCCTCTTTCTTGACTTCACCACTATGTCATCCACATAATATTCACCATTTTTATGGAGTAAGATATCAAAGATACTTTACGTATCCCTTTAATAAGTGTCACCAATGTTCATGAAAACAAAAGCAATCACTTTGTAGCAATAAATACCTTTGGGCATGCGAAATGCAGTGAGCTCTTCATTCTTTGGTACTATATAGATTTGGTTATATCCAGATGAGCCATCCATAAAGGACATTGACTTATAACCAGTGGTGGCATCAATCATCAATTCTAGAATGGGAATTGGAAAATCATCCTTAGGGCATGCATTGTTGAGATCCCTTAAGTCGACACAAACTGAAATTTGGCCATTCTTCTTCTGCACAAGAATAATGCTTTCCATGTGGCATATTTGAAATTACAAATTAGCCAACTTCTATGAGTTTTTTAACCTCATTTTCAATCAACGACTTGCTTAATAGGACGAGCACCATTCTTGACCGCCAATTGATGGACCACTACTTTTGGATCTAAGCCAGACATCTCCTTATAACTCCAAGTGAAGACATCCTTATATTCTTTGAGTATATCCATATAAGCAATTTCTTCATCTATTTCTAGAAAAGTGCTTAGATAATTTGGTCTTGGATCTTCATCAGTGTCAAGATTGACTTTCTTCAAGGGATCTATCGTGGCTTTCACTCTTTCTTCAAGTTCTGATGGAGCATCTCCAGTATCTTCCTCCTTTTGTGGATTAGTGATGTTGATAGATATGTCATAACACAAGAAAGTATCTTCTATTTTTTCATCAACCATCATTTGAGATGAGGCATCATTCTCATTTTGGGTTGTAACATAATATGAGGAGACAACACTTTCTTTATCTTCCTCACATTTTTGGTATAAACCACAGTATAAGCCTTTGATTTTAACACCTCATTACATAAAACCACAAGTTCTATCTTTCGTCTCATTCTAAAAGGAATTAAACTTTGGAAACCCTTCTGGATTTTAGGTGAAGAGTACCTTGTTGTGTTTAGACAACTTCTTTGATGTTTTCTGCTTTTCTTCGTATTTAGTGGACCCAACCTCTAAAAAAATATAAGTTCTTGTAGTTGACTCTCCCAATCAATCAAAGATAGAATTTCTTTTGTTGGAAGTAGTATACTTTACTTCTACAGTGATGTAAATACTAATCGCTCTTCTTATGGAGATGCAAACTAGAGGTGGCTGTGTGTACCCTAAGTCTTCACGTGCCTGACTGATTTTACTTTCTGATAGAAGTTTTCCCAACCTTGATGGCTCATTAGGATTATATCTATCCTTTGCAAATAACTTGTACGTATTTGTATCGAAGCCTTTTTTTTTATGATTTGTAGGGAGTATTATCTCTTATGGCGGATTTTGAGCCACATATTCTCCTTGTAGCCTTGAGGAAGGGTTTAATCTATTAATTTACATGATAGGTAGAGTTAGACCCCTCAGTATATTATCTTGGGAATCAGCTGAATAATTTTTCTCTTTCTTTACCTTGGGCACGTAACGGAGCACAGGAGTTGGCTAATGTAATATTTTCTTTATTTGAAATAGAGGGAGGCTTCTTAGAGATAACTTCTTCGATAGCCACCTTGACTTTCTTAGCTGAAAGATCATCACTTTTGGTTTTTATCACGTCATCAACCCTTTTTTCATTCACAACATAATTCTTCAAGTAGAATTTTGCATCAGCAAAGTATGACTCAATCTTAGTGAATGGCTTATCATCAGCAACTATCTTTATTTCCACCTTGCCTTTGAGATACTTCAAGCATTGGTAGTAAAAGGATGAGATAATTGTTTTCTTATTTACCCAAGGCCTACCAAGCAATATGTTGTATGAAGTCTTGGCAGCGGTCACATGCATCTACGTATTTGATCGCAAATCATCAATGCGAATCCCTAACTTTATAGATCCTATGGCTCTCTGAACCCTGTGATTGAAACCTTGGATCATCATACGACTTTCAGAAAGTTCATGAATAACGATGCCAAGTTCCTTCATTGTGTGAATAAGAAGGATGTTGACTCTGGATCCCTCATCTATCAAGATTCTATTTACCTTCTTTTCTAAAATATGACCCACCATATACAAGAGACGGTTGTGTAGGGTTTCACCAAGTAGGAGATCATTATTTGTAAATATGATTTTTGTATCACATATATGTGCCTCTTGACTAAGAGGTTCAGTAGGATTTTTAGAAGACGAAAGAACTTCTATTGGTGGGTTTTTACCCTTTGCTCCTTCTTTGCCAGTATTAAAGCAAGATGTCTCAAGGTTGACTTGAACAGTCTTTGCACGGAACCAACTTGGCAAGAATTCTTCCAAAGTAACAAGATACCATGGTTTTTTATGGTGATGCTCCACTACCCCCGCTCTATTTGAAAGCTCAACTACACTCTATTTTCTCAATTTCTTCACCATCCTCATTTTAGTTGGCTGTTTGGATGACTTTTTTTTAGATTCATTTTCTTGCATCTGCACCTGCTCACCGAGTCCAACCTTCATCAATTGAAGACTTGTCATGCTCTAATGGTTTCTCTTTATGCTCTATAAAACATATTTGGACCGAATTGAGTGAGCCAAAAGTGATAGAGATGTGATGAGAACTGGCCTTCTCATATCGAAGAAGATCTTCTTCTTATTTGCCAATTGTATGACTTTGTTTTTAAAGACAAAATATTTTTCCAGAGGGTGACCCACAAACCTATGATACTTGCAATAATTTGGGTCAATTGTCCTTCCAGCTTCATCGGGCCATTTCATCTCTGGTAGATCAATAAGCTTATCCTCAAGAAACTCATTGAAAATTTTAGTAATATCAGAATTAAGAAAGGGGTATTCCTTTTCTTGCATCTCCTTCAAGGTCAACTTCTGATTTGGCAGTGCTTGAGAAGTCGTCTTCACATTTTAATTTTTACTCGCCTTTGTGGTAAACTTTATAGGAGACACATCGACATTCATGGATTCCTTATTATCACCTTTGGGGACAAACTTGCTCCATCTTCTGGGTTCCTGTTTATTCTTTCCCTTTCGAGGGTCATGGATAAGTGCTACTCTTTTTTTAATAGAACACATGCTCAACTCCATGTCATAAGCATGTGTATCTAATTCTTTAAAGAATTTTGGCTTAATGCCTTGTAAGATATAGAGAAGCTCCCAGTGCATTCCTTGGATGCACATCTCTATTGCAGAACTTTCGTTGAGCCTGTCTTTGCAGTTTAGACTTGTATTTCTACATCAATTGATAAAGTCAATGACTGGCTCATCCTTTTTAGACGGGTATTTGTAAGTTCTACCATGCTCACTGTATGCCTTGTGCTATAGAAGTTATTCAGGAACTCATGCTCTAATTGCTCCCAATTATTGATGGAATTAGGCTCAAGGTCCATGTAGAAATAAAAAGGAGTTTCTTTTTAAGGAACGGACAAATTATTTGATAAGATAGTCACTATAAGTTCCAACATTATTACATATCTTAACAAAATGCATGACATGTTGCTTTGGATTTCCTTTGCCCTCAAATTGTTGAAATTTAGGGGGTTGATAGCCGACAGGCATTTTTAAGCTATCAATCCTTGCAGTGTAGGTCTTGGTGTATGTTAAAGAATACTTAGTGGTGACATCATACTTATATTTGAGGGTTCCTTCAATGAACTCCTTCAATTGATCAATCGGGATCATACCCTCAGAAGAAACCTGTACCTTCTTTGCTAGTGTTGTTTGTTTTATAGGATGTTCTATCTTGTAAACCTCCGGAGCCTACACTCTCCGTCTATTAAGCCATCCATCCTATCCACCAACTTATCAATTCAAGCATCTTGACTTTGCACATATTTGGTCGACTCTTAATTGCCTTTGTCAGGTTTACAAGTTTCTCCTCCATAGATTAGGCGTTAGTTACCATTGCTTACATGATCACTGGAGATGTTGGAGAGTAACACATATTGTCATATAAGTTGAACTTCGATGTGTTCAGCTTATTTGGTGTAAGTGGAGATGATGTGTTGGTTGAACGATCATTGTTCTTTGTGCTAGAGTATTTTGATCCAGAATGCTCAAGTAGAGCTAGAGTCTTCTTACATGTCTCTGTCACATTTCTTCCTTCTCCTCATATACTTGCCTGGGACCTTGGTCCTTTTAGGTTTGAAGATGTAAAAATTAGAGTTGGCGCAAATGACAGTTGACGTGTTTGTTGTCCTAGCATATTGGTGTTGATCCTTGTGACAGCTCCAAAGCTTCTAAAAGTAACATCAAGGATGCTTTTTACTTTAGCAGAGAATTTGGAATCAACAGCCTTGGAAGCAGTTGATTGAGAATTGACCTTCTTGGAAGTCATTTCAATGTTCTTAAACTTTGAAGTTGGAAAAGTTGAGATGAGAGGTAGAGATCCTCCCACTGGGTGTGCCAGAATTTATTGGATAATAAAATTTGAGATCAAGAAAATAAATCATCGGGATAAGAAAATATTGCAACAATCATTTTATTGATTTCAATATGTGAGTGTTACAATCTATGTGAATCCTCTGATTCACCTTTTCAAATATAAATTCAAGGGCTTTGAGCTTGATCTTGAATTAAAACTGATTTGTGAATTTGATGGATTTGATCTTGACTTGTACTTGAATTCAAGGGCTTTTGGGCTTGTTCTTAGATCTTGTGGTCTTGATCTTCAATCTTGATGAACTTGAATGCTTGATTTGTAGCTTGTAGAGAAATCTGATGTGTTTAATCCACGAGCTCTCTCTTGCTTCTTGTTAGAGTTGTCCCACTTTTTCTGAATTATGAGACCCCTATTTATAGTTGAGGAAAGGAAAGAGTCATGGTATAGGTTTTTTTGACCAATCAAATTCAAGTGACCTGACGATATTTGATTGGACCTTTGATTTCACTAGGCATGTTGCATCATTTTGACATGCGACATGGTCCTATCGGCTCCTTCACTGGACTTGGACTGACACGTCATTTTACACATGGTGCTCAATTGGGCCTCTAGAATATGATAATATTTTGGGCTTAGCAAAGTGAGTTCAACATTTGTAGCCCAAATTAATAGGCTTACCCAATAAAAATTGGACTTTAATTAAATCCATACTTGTTCGGACTTAAATAATTAATTCAACTATATTAATCCGCAATATTTAGTTAGGACTAATATATTTAAAATTTAATATAATTCAAATTTCGTACGGATCTTAATTTAATAAAATTTTGTTACTCACAATATGCATAAACAACAATTAAAACATACAAAAGTTAATGTGCATAATTTTAAAAGGTGTCGTCTAATTTCAAGTAATTAACTTATCTAAGTAATGTATTTTCGAGAATATGCACAAACACTTTTTTTAAAAAATTGAGCCATAAGTGTCAAAAAAAATAATTTTTTTACTGAAAACGTGTCACATTTAAAATTTTGAAATGAAATTTACTGATAAATATAGGGACCGTCAATGTATTCTGATTTCTGTCCTTTAGTTTTTTATAAGTATGGTGACACTTGATTTGATCCTGGACAGTTTCGCACATAAGCATAATTAAAGAACGTCTTCTCTCTTCCTTAATTTATGTTGGTGAGAGTGTTTGGTATAACAAAAAAATAGTTTTTAGTAAAGTAATTTTCATAAATTATAATTTATTGTTTGATTGACCAAGAAGCTATCACATTTGAAAGTGATTTTTCTCATAACTATCTCAGATTCTAATCTTAAATTTGTTAATGAACAAACAAATAAATATATTATCAACCTTTAACACTAACTAATTCCAACTTTTATTGCAACAAACCAGACATGACAAAAAATAATGTCAACATAACTTATTTCAACCTCACAATCTATTTCATATTATTCTTATACACCCTACTAATCGAATTAGCGCTAATTGTATGAATTTGGAATGTCAAGTTTCATATTGAAAGCCTTGTTAGAGACCATTTTTTGTCCATCTGTTGAGACATGCATCAATTTCCACAACATTATCATGCTAAAACAATCCACACTAGCCTGAAATAGCCATATAATATATTTGAAACAAAGGAAAACTATCAAAAATACTATTGAATAATTAAATCATTGATTAAAAGGGTTAAAATGTACAATCCACCATAAAAATGAAATTCTTTTTACATTAGAGTAAAAAGAACAGGAACAGCTTCAGGATGAATTTACCATCATCAAGATCTACCACCATTTCTGGTCTCGGGCAACCAGCTTGTTGGCCAAATTGACCCGTGCGGGGTTCGGCACAACGCCCCAGTCCAACCTTTTTTATTGGGCTGATTTAGTTCAAACCGAAACATATTCAATCGAGGGCAAATCACATAAATATACACTTTAAGAGTCAATATTACAAAAACTACCCATAGTTTCTATTTTACAAAATATAACAATAGAAATATAACAAAATCTATCAAATTAGGCAAAAGAAAAAAGAAAAGACAATAAATAAAATAGCATGATTTAAGGGGGCAACTTAATAGTCGATATTTTACACTACAAATTCTCCTATTTTTTTTTTTATCAATTTTTTTCAAAAAATAATAAACAAGGCAAACGAAACTTATTTAAAAAAACACTACATTTATTTGATATTTGTTTTATGTTTTCAGATTTAATTTATTTAATTCAATTGACCTTAATTTTTAATATTTCTTAGGAGAAAACATCATTAATGGTAGTAAATTCTCCGGTTGATTCAAACCACATCCTATACAAATTTCATACACTATAAAATTATTGATACACCTATTTTTATATAGATCGGACACCATAAAATTATTGATACACCAATTTTTATACATTTTAAACACCATAAAATTATTAATACACCAATTTTTATATAAAAATTTCTAATACACCATAAAATTATTGATACACCTATTTTTATATAGATCAGACGCCATAAATTATTGATACACCAATTTCTATATATTTTGGACACTATAAAATTATTGATACACCAATTTTTATTTATTTTTGACACCATAAAATTGTTAGTATTGATAAATTAATTTCTAGATAATTCAAACACCATAAAATTATTGATACAAAATTATTAATACACCAATTTCTATACAATTCAACAACATAAAATTATTGATAGCTGTTGATACACCAATTTCTATACAATTCAGACACCATAAAGCTGGTAATACACCAATTTCTATATAATTCATACACCAATTTCTATACAATTCATACACTATGATACACCAATTTCTATACAATTCATGCACCATAAAATCATTGACAACCTTCATTTGACATTGTCATAAAAAAATTCTCGAAACTCCTCAAAATTATCGACATATTCAATCTAGTTGGCCTCTTCTTTTCCAACAACGTAGAAGTAGAAGAACAGAAGAACAATCAGTAGTAACAAACATTGAGAAAAAAATCACAACATCCATCGAAAATCATATCCATTGTCATCGTCGTCACCATATCGGATTCCTCCACTGTATTCAAAACACAAAACACAAAACATACTGACCGATGAACAAACAGATCGTCACTATCATCATCAAGGGTGATAAACTCAAAAATGTTTTGGAAGCTTTTAGAATTACATGGAGCAAAACCTACAGTATGTGTCGACAACTAGATTGTCAGATCTAATTTCACAATGGTATAAGCATTAACCTTTTAATTATGAGCAACACACTTGTAATTATCATGGAAGAAAATGATGAAAGTGAGAAAGTACATTTATTCGAGAAGCCATTAACACCAAGCGATGTAGGTAAGCTAAATCGATTAGTTATACCTAAACAATATGCAGAGAAGTACTTTCCACTTAACGAATCGAAAAATGATTCAGATGAAAAGTGATACTTATTGAGTTTTGAAGATGAATTAGGTAAATTATGAAAATTTCGTTATTCTTATTGGAATAGTAGTCAGAGTTATGTGTTGTTTTGTCTGGTGATGGAGTTATGTCTTGTAATTAGGGTTTTCAATCAAAGGAAGAAGAGAGGAGATAAAAAGGGAAGAAGAGAATGGGTTTTTGGATTACATTTTTTACAGAAAAAAAAACTGAATAGTTGGTAGATTTTATAAATAAAAACTAGATTTTGTAAATAAAAAAACTAGTGATAGTTTTTGTAATATTTACTCTTAGAGTGTATATCTATGTGATTTTTCCAATCTTCTAATCTGGTTCCGGATTGGTCCCATTCGTACGATATGTATAAAAGTTTCATGCCATTTTAACGTGCTCAAAGAGCCTATTGATAATTTAGGACCTATAGATACTAGTAGCATAAAGTCACAAATTCTAATCTCAAGTGATAGAACACAAAGACATAATTCAATGCTCTTGTATTATTTTCCGCTCGTTGATTTACATTGATACGTGAGGGGAATATATACGAGCAAAAAATCTAAGTTTAGGACTAATACATATAATATAATACTGCAAGCAACTAATTGATGGCTGTAGAATTAGGTGTTATATTTGGACTAGGATTCAAACTACTTGACTTGGATATTAACTGTCTAATACTCCACTTACAAGCTGAAGGTGGGGAAACAACATTCAGCTTGGAGGTAAGAAATTCAAATTTGGCAGTAGCCGGGGCATCGTCAGGACATCGACAAGTTGATCTTTCGTCAAGAGGAATTGCACAAACAGGTTCTTTCGCGTCACTTTGTCTCAGACGAAACGAAAGTCAATCTCCACGTGATTAGTGCGAGCATGAAATACAATATTGATGGAAAAATATGCAACTCCTAAGTTGTTACACCAAAGATCACGAGGGTTGCAGACAGAAATGTCAAGTTCAGACAACAATGGTTGAAGTCAAATAAGCTCAGCGACACCATTGACAATGGCAACAATGATTGTTGTTTGGAGGACCAGGAAACCAGTGCTTTTCCTAAATAAATAACATAACTACCGGTAGACTTGCGATCATTCAAGGACACTGTACAATCAAAATAAGTGAAAGCTTGGAGAACAAGCTAGCAGAGCAGGAACTGAAGAAATAACTAGCAACAACGTGCTTGAGATATCAAAGTATGCATTTAACAGCGGCCCAATGATTTTGAGCTGAAGAGTGCATGAACTAACACACCTTGTTGACAACAAATGCAAGATTCGATCTAGCGAGTGTTACATATTGTAAAGCTCCAACAACATTACGGTAATAGGTCGGATCATCAAAGTAAGAGATATTTCCAACATGTAACTTTATAGTGGAAGCCATAACTGATACGAGCACGGTTATCTTGGAGCACATTAGGAGGAACTTTCATATACAAATGATAGCTTGGAGCCCGAAGGAAGGCATAAAAAAATAAATACACAAGGTCATGGACAATTAAGATACCATTTGGGCAATCAAGAAGTTCACTTGTGGGTTATTTGTAAAGTAGTCACTTTTAGGCTATTTTTTGTAAAAATAATGACTATAAATAGTTGTCTTAGCCATTTTTATCACTTAAATTTTTTATGAGTGAATTGTTTTAAATAGACTTGATATTTAGTTACTCTAGGTTAGGGTAGTAGTTGGGTTCAATTCCAATTATTAGCTTACACCGAGTGATTAGGGTGGATTTCTGAATTGCTTGTGTTATCTTCTTCACTTGATTGATCATTGAATTATCATATTATTGATTTAGTTTGATTTTTCATCCATTTGATTGAGTTCTCTATCTCCCTTGGTTTAAATATTGTTCAATTAAGTCTTTCTTTCATCATTTTTCATCTCTTATTACTTAATCATCCTTTAATTTTTTTTATTTAATTTCGTATTTCGATATCGATTTTAGCCACCTCCAACTAAGATCGTTATCATTTTGGTATCAAAGCTCAGGTTAAAGAGTTGTTCCAACAATTCTTAATCCTAGGTTCAAAAATTAAAAATTATTTCAAAAAAAAAGATAAGAAATTAAAAAAAGAAATCGTACGATCTATATTTTATTTGAGTTTTCAATGCTAGATTCATGTTTCTCTAGTGTTTAGGGGGTCTAGATTTGAAATTTGATTTGATTTAGAATTGTTTGAAAATTTCACGATTATTGAGCTTGAAAAAGTTTGAAGAAGTTGAAGTATGTTTATTGATTGAGGCAAAATTGGAGGTTTAATTGTATTGGAGTTTGTTTTCCTAGTCAATTGGAGCTCGGATCTAGAATTTGAAGGCAAATAGAGTTAAATTTCACTAGGGTCAATTATATTTTGGAGTTCACGGTCTTTTTCATGGTTTAAAAAAAATTACAAGTGAGTTCAATTTTTTTGAGAGTAATTGGTTTAAAATTGGAGTCTAAAGATAATTGAAGTTTATTTGTGGTGATGAAAGGAGCTCATGTTTAAAATTTTGTGTCAATCGGAGTTCGTTCGATTGAGGTTGAATTTTCGCATGTTCATGGTGTTCTTCAAAGCTTGAAGATGGAAGAAAATGAATTTTTTTATCCTTGGAATTAAAGGCTAAAATTTATTTTAAAAAATTGAGGTGTTGAAAAAAGCACGTGGTTAAAATTTCGTCGGATTTGAAGTTAAAACAAAGAAGTAATGAATTTTTGAAGATTCATCTAGTTCTTGGTGTTCTTCATGAAATTCATAAATTATTGAGGAAAGGTGTTGTTTGATCCAAAAAGAAAAGAAAGAGAAAGTGTTAAAAGTATTTGTGGGTCCTAAGAAAAAATTAATTTGAGCGGATGATATAAGTTATTGTGTTCATTTCTCAAGCGAATCTTGTGTCTAATATGTGAAAGATTGGGGGCTAGACGTTGGTGCTGCTAAATGTATTTGTGGTGCAAATTTAATTTTATGTCTTACACCCAAGTTGAAAAAGAAGAAAAATTTATTTATGTTGGTGATTCTAGAACTACTAAAGGAGGAAAAAAAATCTAAAATTAAAAAAAAAAAAAAAGGAAAAATTGAAGTTGCCATGTCAGCGCATTAGCAGCGCGACAACCACCTGTCAACTCCATTTTTGGGGCATTTTCAGCTATTTTGCTCCATTTTTGTAGCCTTTCTTCATGGATTTAAATCAAATTTCTTCTCAATTAATTTTAATTAGTCTAAATTTCGGTAAATTAGTTTCTTTTTCTTAGAACCCATTTGGCCATAAGATTTTTATTTTTTTTGAAAAATTATTTCACTTTATGAAACTTGTTTTCATTTTTTTCCAACTTCAGTTTCAACTTTATTTATTGTTACAAATGACTCCATTTTTTTACTTTTATAAAAGTACCTTATTAATTTCAGCCAACAATCGAAGTTAAATGCTTAGCTACCACATTACCCACTTCTTCCTACTTCTATTGATAAAAGACCTCAAAGTTAAAGGAAACTTTATTTTTTTTTCTTTTTTCTCAAAATTATCCCATGATACAATGGGACCTTAATCTGTCCATTCTTGCAACTATTTATGCAACATCAACAGTAAAGGAAACGTTATTGTCTCCTCTCACATTTGGTTGTATCTTGTAGGTAAATTAGTTAAGATGAGTGATTTTGATAATTTTTAAAAATTGAGGGTATAAAATTATATTTAAAAAAGTCTTTTCAAAAGTCAAAAAAATAAATAAATCAAAAAGACATGGTCAAACACAACTTCAACTTCAAGTTCAATTCCAATTTCAACTCCAAAAATTTTAAGTTTTCATGGTCAAACGCCTACTTAATTTTTTCTTTTCTTTAGCTTTAAACTTGATTTTAGTTAATAGATTACCCTACTAGATATTGCCAATTCTTTGAGTTCGATTTTTTTTGTATGTTTATTTGTGAGATTTTCTCATTTTATTTCGTAGATAATTTTTTTATTCAAGTTTGTTAGCTGTATTTGAGTCGTCCTTTTTGCAATAGTCACAAAGATTCATTCCTCCACAACTATTGATAACCTTGAATTGATTGAGCGGGACTAGTAACACTATCAATTTAGAAATGAAGCTATATAAGGTGAGTTGAGAGTTCATATAAAGAGCGTTGTGAGAAATTTTGCTACTAACTTGTTTGTTGAGTTTTGTAGGTAGGATGGAAAGATCAATAGTCCATTAGAGTAAAGCAAACTCAATGTTTTAAAATATGCATGTTTCGAAAAGATGAGTTTTTCAAACAAAAATAACTATTTGTGAGAGAGCGGAGCTTGAAGTTGTGATGGAAGATTATAGTGTTATCAACTCTATAACCCTCTTTAGCATGCTCGGGTTTTCTTTCTTTCCAAAACAAAATCCTTTTGTTACTCGAATGAGATTTTTGGTTGATAGGAGAGTTAAAGTATCTATTTCACTTGAGAATTATAAAGAAGAGGTTTGGTGTTATGTAGTACCCTTCGATGATTGTCAAATATGTTAGGTAATTCTATGATTCCAAAGTCATGGACTTTCATATGCATAAGATTGGTACTATTACATCATGGATCTCAAAGGGTAAGTTCTCTTTTCTCCAACATGCCCTAATAAAGTTGTTGCAAGTAAAATCATTACCGAGTTGAGGAAAGATTGTGATTCATTGAGGAAAGAATTGGATGAAAAAAATTGAAGTATGGGATGAAAATTAGATGATTTCTCTCAACGACTTGAAAAGTATAAGTCAATATTCCAAAGAAGGCAAATTACGCATCATGATGTTGAATCTAAGATGTTGCTTTTGGAGGCAAAGCAAGCCACTCCTTGTGAGGTTGGTGCTAAGGAGTTTAACATACAAGTCAACACATCCACTCCTTGTGTACGAAAGTGGAAACTAGAGTTAAAGGAATCTCCAAATCCTTCACAAGGGATCCTTATCACTTATCCGAACTCTAATAAAATTGAGAGACAAAAAATTGAGAGAAGTAAGGATGTGATATGTGATAACTTTAGAGTGAAAAAATGAGAGATTATGTGAAGTGATGTGAGAGGGTTGCCATAATATTATACTAACTTTTCCTCTTTTTTTTGTTGTCTTGATTCTTGTACAGGTATCCTTGGAAGAAAGCCTAGTGAGACGTCTTGAGCGATAAAAAATTACGAGGTGCTATAAAGCTTTCCAAATAAGCAAATGTTCTCTAATATTGAATATCAAGGTGAATGAAATCCTTCCTATGAGCTACAACATAGCAAAGCTAAACCTTATGCTTTATGAAAAGTAGAAGATCCTTGTGTGGCCAGTAGTCAATTTGAGTGTAAGTGATGGCATGTATATGCGTGAGCTTAAAGATTCTTTGCCTTGTAATGATCTTGATGGTACCTTGTTACATAATGATAATGTCTTTTTAAGAGTGTCCATACACTAGTTGATCCTATTGATGACCAATTGATTTTTCTAATAAGATTAATTTGTGTCAACCTAGTGTTGACACTTGTACCTTGAATGATAGTACATTGTCATGTGATTCTTTGTCATATTTTGATAATGTGCATGTTGAGAATGTGGATACACTAGTTGATACTATTGATTATCGAATTAATTTGTCACGGCCCGAGATTAATCCTAGTCGTAACACGGTGCTTAGAGTCACAGGTGACCCCAAGCTAACTCATGGCCTAGCATAATACTAAGAATAACAAAGAAATAAAATATTGAGCGGAAGCTAAACTAAAATAATTTGGTAATAACGACAAAAGAATTAATACTAAATAATAACATCAAAACTAGAACTGTCTGACAAAACCAACATGCTAAAATATAACTAACTATCTATGTGAAATCCTCTACCCATATGAGTTGATGGGAAACGCCCCCAACTAACTCCAGCTAACTGAAACTAAAAGAATAATCAAAATAAATACTGATAGCTAGTCCTCGAATGATGAGGACTCACCAAACACTGTTGCTGAATGTGGTACCAAATCGTACTAAGCACGATCTCGATGTTGAGTGTCAAAGACTATATTATAAGACAATATAGCGCAGGAAAGTATGTGATCAGTACTTTTAATATACTAAGTATGTGAGATGGGAAAAACAACTAATATAAACTGAAACATAATGCATTAAACATGAGGAACTGATGCAAGACCAAGTATGAACATGTACTGAAAGATAAACTGAATAACTTAATACAAGGTCACGTAAAATCTAAAATTGAACATAAACTGAGGACAATGGGAGATAACAATAACCAACAAACCCCAGTTGGATGGGTGTTCAGTACCTTGCCAGGGGTACGAACACTGCTGGCATGGATCCACTAATTGATGTCTCCAAGGACTAGGGTATCACCCCTCAACTGGTGGGAGCCCCTTATAACTTACGGTGGAGCTGTAGTTCTGGATTCTAGGGACTTCTACTAAAGTATGGGTGAACTTTCATTCCTACGTTCACTCGGTGCTAAGTACTACTCCCAACTGAATAGCATTGATAACTGATGTGCTCAACATAATCATGATTTGAAAATAACAATATATGCATGATATGATGTACTCAATTATGTTTAAACTAAAGTATGTATGAATTCCTAGGTATCTGGTGTTCATAACCCACCAGCTCTGAATAATGCAACTAAACATGATAATATTATAATATAAACATGATAGGGAATTTTATGACTCAAACCCAAGAATTTATAATTTTATAAATATAAAGAGATATCATGATTCTGAGTATGGAAGGATGCATAAAATTATGGAGAAACATATATTCATAATTGCATTCAAGAATCAAACTGAAGAATTATAAAACTCATGTTTTTCATAGAACCCTAAACTTGAAGGGTGAATTTCACTTGAGTATTGAGGAAATCCTTGGGACTCAATGGGTGGAAGGAACCCATTGATGAAATCCTACATACCTGGAGAGAAAATCTTTGATAAAATCTTTGGATTTTGTGCTTGAAGGTGAGGAACCCTACTTTGCCTTTGGAGAAGAGAGAATCGCCTCTTTTTCTAAATGTCAATTGAATTAATGACTTAATGAGGAATTAGGGGTATTTTTCCCTTTTATTCTAGCCTTGGGAAAGCCTTAACAAAGTAGTTTTGGGGTTAAATAAATGGAAAAAGACCAAACAACCCTTCTGAAAATGTTTAAAAAAAATTTAAAAACTGTTGAAACGGCTCAGGGTATGACTTGTTGGGACTAAGCACGAGTCGTGGCCTTAAGTGGTTATCGAAGGATCTAGGATTTGATTACTCACCGTTATGACAATGGGTCCTTCCTGACAGTTCATTTAGCCAGACCACGATTCATTACAAGGAGTCATAGTCAAGGGGCCTACTTCCTTCGTTTCTTACTGTTGTGGCGACGGGTCCACCTAATGACTCATTTAGACTGATAATGAGTCGTATGTTGGACTCGTCATCACAAGACTAAAATATTTGGTCCTTCACTTCCATGAACATGAGTCTTCACCATGACCCGTTGTGTCCTGACAACGATTTATTGTTAGAGTCGTCGTCACTGCCAGTTTGACAAAGCCTTAGAAAATTTTCCATAACTTCTTATTACAATCTCAGATTAAGGTGATACTGGTGGCATTATAAATCTAATTAAATAGTCTATCACTTGGTGGGTCTAGAGATTAAAAACTTAGGGTATTACATGATTCTTCTAGTAAGATCAATTTGTGTCCATCAAGTTTTGATACATATACTTTGAACGATAGTTCATTAGCAATTGACATTGGTGTTAAACAACTCGTGTAATGATGGCCCACTAAATCAGGAGTTTTGTGATGAACTTAAGGAACCTCAATTTAGTGTTGGTCATACAGATAGTCTTGTGAAGTCATTGTACCTAAATAAAGAATCCCTGAAATGTGACCCTATTCCTTGTTCTTCTCATAAGGATTTTAAAGTGGAATGTGTTTTTAAGGATAATCCATTGTTGAGGTTGAACTAACGAATGAAAGTGAAACACATAGTGGTGTGACTTGTCATGATAGAAGTGTATCCACTCTTAAAGTCTACCAAGTTATTAAGAATCCAATATGGTATGATGACACATTTTTCAAAGATAACTTTCTTAGAAGATGATAGTACGTCTATAGTAAAGTATAGTGTTTAAAAAGAAGGTGATGTATGTGCTACGACTATTCCTTCATCATTGTGTGTTCCCATCCATGGTCAAGGACTTAATATGCTTGAATGAATGAGTGCACCTTCTCATAAGGACACCTCGGATAAAGTTGACTTGTGTGACATCTTCCTATACTATTTATTTGCACACGATGATATTCTTATATTGAAGTGGAGTATGTTAGTGTGAATGAAAGTGCCAATGAGGAAAATATGTGTATGCTTGACCCATGTTTATGGATTTTCTTTCCCTTTGACCTCGGTAATGAGTTGAATAGTGGTATTGGTGATGAAATGCTTGGTATAAATGACAAAAAAATTATGAGTGAGGTTGTTGGCTTGCATGGTGATAAGTATAGTAGTAACATTTTTTTCTCTCGTGTGATTATTTCTTGGTTCTATTTCTTGGTCTTATGAGTTTGAATGAGATATATTTGCCAATTTGTGCGGGGAATACCTTTGTATTTAATTAATGAATTGGGAGTAAATCGATTCTTGAAGCTAGCTAGTGCATTTGGTAGAGTCTTAACTTGGGATGGCCTTGTTTATGACATGACACTTAGCTTTGTGGTCTATCATATGTTACTTGACTTAAAGGGTGATTTTTGTTTTCAAAATGTAGAACTATTAAGGACTTATTATATGTCTGGTTTCCTAAACACCATGGCTTATTTGATTCACCTTTTTATCAATATTTCTTATGTAGCCAACTGTCAAGTATCTCTTCTTTTGTTGGATTACAAACCATTTGTGACTCATTTAGATGCTTGGTAATATGTTAAGTATGTGTACTATCATGACCCGAACCGAGGCCTTGACCGCGAAGGGCATCCCAAAACACGAAGGCCCGAGAGACCCCTTAGCATGTAATCATAAGCATAATCCATACATAAATCAATGTGCGGAAGACATAATAATATTCAATAGAGATTCATCATAATACAAACTGTGTCACGAAAATTATGACAATATAATACTCAACTCTCGTCTACGAAGCCTCTAATGAAAACTAACTAGCTAGACCGGGACAAAGCCCCCTACTGGACCATATACTGAAAGACTCAACATATAAGTAAAGGTCTTCCGAAAGATGGATGCTCACAAATTTGTGTCATATCCCATATGTTATACTGATGAAATAGACCATGGGACTATACCACAGAACCTCAAATATAGAGGGTCAATACACAAAGGTACTGGTATGTAGAAAAATCCAAAATAAAATATTTTTTTATACAACATAAGTGAGAGCATTTCATAAAAATATGTCATCATAAAACATTTGAAAGTACATGGGCATAACTTGATGAACTTCAGAACATTTTCTTGTAATCATGACTCAACTCATTTTCTTACTTCTGAGCTAGATGGTACACCCTACAAATTGCAGTACCCACGGGATATGTGGGTCCATTATTAGCTCGTCGACCAAACCCCCAACCCAGGTTGGCCATAAGGGGATGGAGTGCTGATAATCTGATACGCCTTAGGGCCATCGCCAGCGTATAATCCTGTGTCGTCTAAACACGGTTTTGGGCGATGGGTTATCTGAACTCACTCCTTCTTCGGGTAACCATATAGTTCTCTTAGATCCCATTTTTAGTTCTTTAAAATTGTGTTTCATGCTTATGGAAAAGTATATTTCCTATTTTGTTAGGGGCATATCATGATAGGGTATCAGCATACCCAGACTTGCAAGTCATTCATATCATACCACATCATATCTATAGCCCTTCTTATTTCAAAGCATATAAATGACCACCAAAATATTCATCATATCACAAAAGAGTTCTTATTATCAAGAGCATATGAAAACTTATGCAAAACACTCTCTTAACAAGACTTTAACACATGGTGGTCAATTCATTTATTCAACACATGCATTTCTTTCAGTTAAGACACAAAAGCCTTTAGCATAAGAAATACCCCTTTTGAAAGCGTGCAAACGACAATGCATAATGGTTAAAGGGGCACTTAAAACTCAAGAAATTATCATCATTCATAAACCAGCCCCAACATTTATTATACATAAATCTCATGATAAAAAGGGGCCCTTAATTCATGCTCTCAAAATAATTCACAATTCATGCTATGCAAAGACCATAAATTTCATCATGGGGGAGAGAATTTCACAAGTCACATTCGTAAATTACTTTTTGAACTCAAATCACATATGCACGAGATTATAAATCAGGCTTATGAAAAAATCCCATGATAATTACGTACTTTCATCAAAACGTGTTCATGATGCACGCTCTTTAAATGATTTCCAAAACCCTTTACATATATATAAAAATATATAATTAAAGCTTGTTAAAATCATAAAACCTATGCCCATGATATTTAGGATAGCCCTACGTACTTTTTGACAGAGAGAAATCAAAGAGAACGTCGAGAAATTGGACCCCCAAAGCTTGAATTTCTTAACCCTAGGTAGTTTGAAGATGATTTGGGGATTTAAAGAGGAAAATAACATGTATAAGGGTTGTAATTCATCTCTAAGTGTTTAGGGACTGTTATGGGACGTGAAAGGACCTTATTTCCCTTAGATAGCACAAAAATGGAGCATCCACACCACTTTGCCTTAGCCATGCGTCACACAGTCCATGGCATAGAACAAGGTGGGCAACGCACAACCCATGGAATAGTGCTTAAGTGGGCGGCGCACGCCCCATCGCACAGCCTGGACTGTGCCTCATTCAAACACTCATAACTTTTGACTCTGAACCCAGATTGACAAACGGTTGGTGGTATTGAAAAGAAAACTCGAAGGGATTTAATTGATATATATTAGGCGACATTAATCTTTATATACTAGGAGAAATAATTGATGGAAGTTGACCCAAGCAAAATAGTCAACTAAAAATCGATTGATAGGAAAGTGCTCAACTTAACTTTTGAGCTAAGAGATTTTTATGGTGTATATTCATCTCTAAGAATGTTCCCATACTAAGGAAATATTAATCACACTTATTTATAGCTAGAAACCATTGGATTCGGGTCTATATACATCGGAAAGATGATTCAACTTTAGTCCAAAAGTTCGGGTTGTTACATTATCTCCCCCTTGGGATCATTCGTCCCCGAATGATAGGTAGGGACTTTTTGGAGCTCTAAAAGTATGGAATAAGGAACGTAACCTCACATTGAAATTTTTTATTTTTCAACTAAATATGCAAAGGAATCAAAGAGCTTCATGATAACCCCTAGTGAAAAGTGTAAGCACAAAGCGTGAGATAATAAGAATTGACATAAAGATGACCTTGTACATGTGTTCTAGGGTTCATAACTATCACCAAATAAGGCCTGATTTACATTGGTACTAATCATGATATAAGGTTTTGCAGAACATAGGAATAGAAGCATTCTCTACCTTACAAGATATAACGAATAGACCTAAACTTAGGGATACTACTCATCTATGCCCCAATAATAAGTAACATACTTTATCCTTTACATCCTACATTTCTACCATCACACATCTAACCACAAGAGTTTGAGTCCCGCCGCATAATACATCTATGTTGGAGCCTAACTTGGAGAAAGGAGGTGCTAGCTTAAGCTATGGGACCACATACTCTACATTCTTTTAAGAATATCACTTAACCTTATCACTACCATCAAACACCCTCGGGTTTTAATTCAGGGAGTACTAACTACATAACACATTGGTTTGTATTTTTATCAATCACAACATTCAAGCCTATCATTACTACACCGACTTCATGGATTTCATCTCTTTCATTTCCCCTTCACCTATAACCTTAGCTAAAGATATCTAATCAAAATTTTCACCTTTAAGAATATCTACTCCCCTACTTAAAACATTATTACGCTTCCATAACCACCATCATACTAACATAAGAAATTTCATTGGGGGACTCGAGCATAAGCATCATAAAAGAGAGTAACACTATTCACTTATTACATATACCTATTGCACTACTCAAGGTGGGATATGAGGTAGAGATATGATACAATAGACACGAAGTGCTTCATATATCAAGTGTCTGGATCATAAATAATTAGTCATTCAACATAAACACAACACAACATGAGTTCTTAGGATAGACTATAGTGAGGAACATGAGCGCATACACCACGAGTCGTATCACATAAGTTTGGAATTCATGAAGTCAAAGATTGAGACAAGGATTGATACTTGAAGCTATTGCTTCTCATTTTTAGAGCTGAGATAGTCATGAGGTTGCATGAACCTTATCACTTTGTCTAATCCCGACGTAAAATAAATTGATAATGTATAGAAAACATAATTTCTTAGAACCAAGCATTATGTGAGACATGGATTCTTATAGATCATAAGCAACATAACATTGAGCTTGTATACTTGGAATATTGGATCACCGAGGGACATTATTGCTTCTAGTTTAGAGGTCGAAATATGACATAAGTTATATAGAGAGCTCAAACCTTAGACATAGGCAGGACTTGAATACATAAGACATTAATAGATGTCCCCTTAAATTGAAGAAGGAGGAGTTGGCTTTAATAGGAATAGATTTATCATGACTATTCCTTGACACTTGACACCACGAGAAAATTTTTGGGAACTTTCTTAATTCACTATCTACCCCTTAGATCAAAGTCGCAATCCTAGACTTGAGGACATATCCCCTCATCAAATCTATAACCACAACTCTCAACACAATGGAGGTATCACCATGCACATGAACGCTAGACTACCCTCAATAATTTTAATGTAAAGACACTAAATTCTTTCTAGTATTTCCCTTTCAGGGACACTAATCATAACTTCCTCCAACCCCCAAATTCATCGGCTTATGACTAACATTATCATGGGAATGGACATCCATGCTTGTAAACACTTAACACTTCATTTTTAACTCCTTAAAATACTAGCATTACACCTCTAATCACATAACTTACAACTTAACAAAATTTGTAAAACTATACCAAAGGCACTGTAATGACCCGGGACTACCCCCTAGTCATCACACGGTGCTTACAACCCCGAAGGACTATAAGCTAACCTATGAATGATATCTACTATGAGCACTTAATAATAATACTGTAATTAATGTAGAAAAATAGGCTGAAATGCCATAAGGTTCAAAATATCTGAAATACTGATAAAATATAACATCTATAAGATTGAATACTGTTTGAAAATCTAGCCTGAAAAGCCTCTAACTGAATCTGTCTGAAAAGTGGTGTTAATGGGACAAGCCCCCAACTAACTCCGACTACTAAGCTACTGCTAAATTGAAATACTGAAATAAAAAGCATATCCTAGATAGATGAGGACTCAATGCTAAATATGCTACTGCTGGCTAAATCTGGCTAAGTATGATCAGGAACTTAAATGTTCGAACTTATGATATGAAACATTATAGCGCAAGAAATGGGTATGCGATCAGTACATGGGAATGTACGGGTATGCTAAATGAGGTAAGGCTGAATGAAAGGGTTCATATGCATGAACAATAACTGACTAAATGATATAGAGTAACTAAACATGAGAGTACATGAATAACTGGTACTACTAAAATCACTGAGTACGCAACACTGTGGACATACATAGATATATACTGTATCTGGATTTTTTCGAAGCTAAGTACTGAGTTCTTATAACTGAGTAACTGATATCTGAAGTTACTAATAACTGAATTATTGATATTGATTGACTGTGTCTGACAGTCCTGATTCTGTAGAACTAAACTGAGTTCTAAACTAAAGGTTGAAACTGAAACTGTGGGAGGTAATCATTTAACCGACATGCCCCAAATAAGATAAGATAACTTAGTTGGGGTCCAATCTGTAACCCCAATTGGAAGGGTGTCATTACTATACCACGAGTAAAGACAACTACTGTGGAATCAGTCCTAACTAGCGGGTGACCCCTGAGATCAGTCCTAAACTAGCGGGTGATCCCTGAGTATATCAGTCCTATCTAGCGGGTGACATCTCATAACCTACGTTGGCTACGTAGTTCTGGAAATTAGGGATTGCTTCTAGGGACCCAGTCCTAACTAACGGGTGAGACCCCATCTCTAGGTTCACTCGGTGTTGAATCCTACTCCCAACTGAATAGACACTGAATTGATTATACTGGACTAGACTGATATAGAGTTTACTGAGTTTTCCTAAGTTCTGTAACTGACTGAGTTCTACTGAGTTTCGTAACTGACTGAGAGTACTAATGGTCGTGACATGACTGGTACTATCCTATCACTGTCACTGGCTCTAGATAACTAGCTAAATTATCGGGTATTAAATACCCCCAGGACTCGATAACATGAAAAGTAAAGCAAAACATCATCTTGAATAACATAACAATGTTCACTTGGTCATAATTCATTCATAGAGACATTTCATCAAACACTTGTAATGCATTAACTTGTACATGGATGGGGAATAAATGTTAGCATACTATAATGGCATTATTTCATTCCCATAGATAATTTATCAAACACATAAGAAGTATACTCGGTCCATTAAATCGTAAACACTTAGGGTTAACATGGTTACAATAATAAACTTTCAAATTGAAGGATCTATCATAAATATCATGTAGTTCAACACATACTAGAATCAATTCTTGGAACTTTTAATCTAAATCATGGATTAAAACTCAAACAATATCATGAACATGAATTCAATCTAATTTAAACATGGAAATCATAAATCATAAATCTTGTATTTTGAAAAAGGATTCTTGGGCTCCATGAAAGGTAAGGATCCATGGATGAACATCTAACATACCTCAAAATCTTGAATCTTGAAAGATAATAACATTTCTTGAAGGTTCTTGAACGGTGACGTTTTGATTCTTGAGTTTTCTTGAAGAAGGGCTTGAATCTTATTCTTGGAGATTGGTCTTGAAAGAAATCCTAATTTTGATGGTATGGATGAATATGGAGTTATGTGCTTTGATTTGATGTAATTAGGTGTTAAAAAGGGTGGAAAAAGACCCAAAAATCCTTTTAAAAATGGCTTTAAATCTGTAAACGAAGGTATGGGACGGTTTGGGCGATGAACCATCACCCTGGGGAATGACCATCCCTCAAACCGTCACTTTATAGCCAGAAAATAGGCTTACTGCCTCAGTTGCGACAGTTTGGGATCCCTCGGCCTTCCCGTCGCACTTTGGCAGTTCGGATAGCTCACTGTAAAACGGCCATAACTTTTTACTCCGATATCATATTTTGGTAAAATTGATATCGTTGGAAAGCTAATTCAATTATCTATCTGTTGGTGGGTCATGAGATAAAAAATCATAGTATAAATAAATATATACCTGTTTGAAGTTTACTATAGCGATATTCTTCTCAAGAATTCAATCGGTAAGGGATGTTTTGATTCGCCTAATATCTAGGACGTATTTGAGGCCTTAATACACATCAAACTTGATCATAAAACTACCGAATCACTAAAATTTATTTCTCATGATCTTGAAGCATGGTTCTACTATTGGTTGGGATTCTTGGGGTATTACAGGAACATACCTTCTACCTATATTTCCTCAATTTAGCTCTAAAGAACATTACACAACTACTCCTTAGTCTTTCCCATACTACAAAATTCAAGAACATGAACTAGGTACACCTGACACTTATACCATAAAACCTTACCTAACAACTTACTACCTGGGGGTTTACAACTTATTCTTATATACTTACGCCCTGATCCACTTAATGACTTAACCATAATTCATCATTTTTATCACTAGTCCTCATGACGATATATATTACAATTATCCACTCCTTATTCCACAAGTTGCCAACCTAGGCTATTTCAAACATTACATCAAGCCAACTAATTCATTCCCACAAAACATGCATTACCAATCTTGAACTACTATTCTTACCACTACACTACACATCTAAATTTCAAGCCTATTTCCTAACCACACCAATCATATGAAGCATGCCATATACTATACTAATCAATCAAATAGAAATATCAACCTAACTCTCTTATTTCACTTAACTAGGGCCCATAAGTTCATTCTCTCCACAACATTACTACCACACCTTAGAATCTATCACACACCTTCTCACGTATAGTACTAGTTTACAACTACTAAAGAAAAAAAAGTTAAGGGGGTAAAGTCACATAATAGAGATAGTCGGTCTAAATCTTATAATATAATCCATTATGATCTTATCAACATGTTCCACTTTCTCACCTCATAATTACTTACCCATGCATACATTTAGACTACCTTCAAATTCTATTTACACCGATGAGTCACTACCCATAACTTATTGACTAATCTACCCCTTTTCATTCACAGCCTACAAATGATTTCTACAACCACCATAACTATCCATTCTGAGATCCTTCCCTATTTTGAATAAATAATAATCATAACCAAACACTTCCTCCACAGACTACCATACACTCTAAAAACCTTGCTACAATATAATCAAATCATCATAAAAGAGAAAACCACCCCTCAGTCAAGGGTTATACAACTAAAATTACTTATTTATGTAAAAGTTGCCCTCACTCTGACTTCTAGACTTGTGACTTTATATAACTAACTTCGGGATCATTTTACTACCAATAGGTAATGACACCTTAACACATACTACTACTCAGGTGGAAATATTGTTTCAACATTCTTCTATATCTCATTACCCTTAAGCATGACACCTGCAACAAGGATTTTTGAAAGAGGTTGAATACATTTCACGCCTCAGGATGAAAAGCACGATTGATGTAGATAGGGGTATAAACATAAATCAACACTTTAAAGCACTAACTAACTCCTCTCAAGTCCTTATGCAATTACATAATTTTGGATGACTCAATCGAAAATGACCACATCGTTTAGACTCTAAGTTTATGCACTTGAATCGCCTTGACCACGCAACATAGCTAATAATGTAGACACCTAATTTTGTCCTTCCCAAAATCCAATTTACCTATTTTTTGCCTTTCCTTATCATACACCCTCACCCATTTAATAATTTACCCCACAAGAATCTAAATAACAAACTCATACCAAAAATAACAACATCTCTAACTAATTTTGACACCTCACACCCATACCCCACCCCCTAGCACATACCCCCACCCCTACCCATATACACTCTACCCATGTACCCCCTACCCTTTTGAGATAAATATATGCTACACCCAGTGAATAGAGAACACACAAAAGGGGACATTAAATTCCACTCACTAAACTTCACAATGAAAATACACACACAATAATTCACTCCCAATGGAACACACCACTTTAAGCACACCAATCACTCATCCTCACGAAAAAATACACAGTACAGCACTGAGATAGAGTCCCTAATTTCCATTAAAATACATAAATTACACCATCACACACACATCAATACACAAGTCAAAACCACACAAAAACCACACATACACACAGACACCATATACATACACAGTCGCCTCACACACCCAGGTCGATAGAGAGAATACACACTTTTTTTATTGAAGAAAAAATAGAAAAAAGGGTGAGAGAGATTAGAGCAAAAATAGAAAGGTGCGATCGAAAATTAAAGGAGAAAGAGATATGTGATTAGAGAGACTCGAGAGAGGAAGGGAGAATTGAGAAACAACGAGAGAGAGAAAACTGATCAGAGAAAGATGAGGGAGTGAAACCGATTGGTTCTCAATTTTCCAGCGACGTTCTCACTAGAATTATGGTTTTTTTAATTATTTGAATCACCGGTGAAGCTCATCGGAGCTCTAGCCAGACTGTTCTAACCGAAACCACCCCACCGAAAAATACTGGAACCAACCGGACCAACCACTCTAAAAATTACTTGGAAGCAGCCAACCAAAACCGACTCTCCATCAGGTTTGCCAAAATCTGGTGCAAATCACTCTCGGTTTGGTGATTTTTAAGTTTGAGTTTAACGGATTCACCGAAATCTGTACGAACATTTCTCTGTTTTACAATTTTAGTTAGAGTTGGCTCATTGTCAAGGTTCGACTCAAGGTTTCGGATGCAGATTCTACCGAATTTAATTGGAATAATACATCAATTTTGAACGCTTCAAATTGAGGTCCATTTCTAATCTTTACTCTTTTATTGCCTTGTTTATGATACTCGGTATTATGGATTGAATATTTGTGTGTTGTTTGATCCTTGTTGGTGGTGAATAGTTATTTGGTGTTTATTCATTGTTGGTTCCGTTGGTTATGTATTGTGTGATGAAATGATATCTCATTTGAGAATTCAAAATCGGTAATTTGAGAAGAGAAAATGGTCAAAAGCCCCCCAACCTTTACCCCAAATCCCAACTACACACTTATACTTTGCGGGGGTCTTATGATCCCCCTGAACTATTTTAAAGTGGAATTATTACCCCCCTCCCAAAACCTGACAACCAGTCATTTTGGAGAAGGTGTGATGCATGCACCAATAGTATTTTGTCACGTGTTTTTTTTTAAATTAGTTTTTATTTACTTTCTTTTCCATTTTTATCACTTTTTATCTTTTTTCATCATTTTTTCACAATTATTTTTTTCACCATTACTTTTCATCTCTTTTTATTTTCAAACTTTATTATTTCTACTTTTATGCAAATAATTTTTCGACGACCTTGAAGTGAAAAATAATGAACAATATCGAATTTGAAATTCCCAACGATCTTGAAGTTGAAAATAATAAACAACAACGAATTTGAAAAAATTTGACAACCTTGAAGTGGAAAACAATGACCATATCAATTATTAAATTTTCGACGATCTTAAATTCGAAAACAACAAACAATACCAATTTCAAAATTTTCAATGACCTTGAAGCCAGAAACAATGAACAATATGCAATTTAAAAATTTTGATGACCTTAAAGTCGGAAACAATAGAGAATTTTAAAAATTTTGGCGACCTTGAAGTCGGAAATAATGGACAATACCCATTTTAAATTTTACGACGACCTTGAAGTCAAAAATAATGGACAATATCAATTTTGAAATTTTTGATGATCTTGAAGTCGGGAATAATAAACAACATCGAATTTAAAAATTTTGACAACCTTGAAGTGGAAAACAATGAACAATATCAATTTTTAAATTTTCAACGATCTTAAATTCAGAAACAACGAAGAATACCAGTTTCAAAATTTTTGACGACCTTAAAGTCGGAAATAATACAGAATTTTGAAATTTTCAACGACCTTCAAGTCGAAAATAATGGACAATACCCATTTTAAAATTTACGACGACTCCGAAGTCATAAATAATGGACAATATCGATTTTAAAATTTCCGACAATCTTGAAGTTGGAAACAATGAACAATACCCATTTTAAAATTTTTGACGAATTTGAAGTCGAAACCAATCGATTTTGTGCTAGGAGATGAGAAAAATGATAAATTAATTTTGGATGTCATTGACGAGTTCTTGGATGCCATTGTTTGTAAGAAAGGAGAAGAAGAAGAATAAGAAGAAGAAAGAAAAAAAATAATTAAAAAGAAAAAAAGAAAATAAATAAATATTAAAAATAAATTTTTAATAAAAAAAATTCATCCTCACTCTCTTTAAAGAGAGTGAAACACACTCTCTTGCCATGTCAGCGTTCAGGGGGGTAATAATTCCACTTTAAAATAGTTCAGGGGGGTCATAGGACCCCCGCGGAGTATAAGTGTGTAGTTGGGATTTCGACTAAAGGTTGGGGGGTAATAGACCATTTTATCATTTGAGAATAAAAGTGGGGCAAGATTGAAAATTGATAAAGTGAATATTGTTGTTTGATTCATTGATGTCTTTGATTGTGATAGTATCAAGATAGGTCGAGCGAGGTAGGCAAACAATAGGCTCGGGTAGGCAAATTTAGAACTTGTGGATTGTGGAATATTTGGCATATTTGTTGAATGGTTTTGATCTTCTCGCATTGAAAAAATGTATTCATTTATCCGGAGAATGCACTGAGGTCATTAGTATTTATTCATCGAGAAATGCATTGAAGTATTTTTTACCCCGAGGGAGTTGTACTCGAAGACGGCGCCTGATAAAGGCTCGAGGCACCGGGTGGAACGTAGTTTAGGATATGTGTAGGTTAGCGTAGATTTACATTTCAGTACCTTTTTACTTTGGGTCTGTAATAAATTGGATTGGACACTAATTTTGGATTTTTATTGTTTTGGTTGTTTGTTTTCTTGTTTATGTGATTTGTTGATTTATACATTCCATAGTGTCATACTAGCCGATATACTCCACAAAGCGACCGTGGTCGAACCACAGGATCGAGAGGTGCCTAACACCTTCCCCTCTATCAATTGAATTCCTTAATTAGAATCTCGATTCGCAGATCAGTTTTAGAGTCAAACTGTTTGAAAAAAATCCAAAGGTGACTTGGCATACCCAATTTATGTCAAGTGTCGACTCCGAATGTAATTGTAAAAGATCCTTTTCGAAAAAAAATATATTTTCTTTTGTCACTTAATAATAAAAACCCCTTTCAAACTTAAAACAATTTATTTTGGTAAAAAAAAGGGTGTGACAGCTCTAGCGACTCTGCTGGGGATGTTTTCAGAATTTGAGCTTATTTTTGGAGAGGTATCAGGTTAGTTTGACATTATGGGTGTATAGACGTTATTTGTGTTATTATTTGTATTTTTTTTAGCATTGTTGAGTGTCTACGTGTTATATGTTTACATTTTTTTCTCTTATGTGTTACCATTTTATATCTGTCATCATTTGCGTAACTCGAGTCATTTCTTCCACAATAAGTCTGTAGTACACACTGTGTACACAATCTCTAGTTGAGTCACACTTATTTTAGGAGGGGGAGCCGTCGGTTGGTATGGAGTAGGTGGAAAGCAATCGCAGCCACTATCGACCATACGCTCCCCCGAACAGCCTTGTTAGTTGAACCCCAGCGTAGGTCAGCCTTTAGGTCATTCTTATATGCATCATATTGATACCTAGCGGGACTTGTTAGGTCCTCTATAGAAGACTCCTCTCTAAGCATCCTAACATGCTAATCATTGTATCTTTGAGGGTAACAGGGTTGTTTAACGGATTGATTTGGTTAAGCATGTACTAATTAAGGAAAAAAAGTGTATTCAGGCTAAAAAAAGAAGAGAAGAGGGAAGAGAAAAGAAAAGTAAATCAAAAAAAGTTTCATAGTTTTTAGAGTTTTTTTATGGCTTTTGTTTTCGACAATTGAAAAATTCAAAAAGATTTTTTACATTTTGCACTCATTTGTCAAAAAAAAATATCAAAAAAAAAATGTAAAAAATTGTAGAAGTTTTTTACATTTCATATAACGAAAATACCAAAAAAGATTTTTCTTTCATAGTCAGTGTTAGTTTTATGTGAAGTATCTAATTAAAATCTCAAAAAAGATTTTATTTGTCTGCCTTGGTCATGTCTCTCAAGTCATGGTCCAGTCTTCCTATTATCATTTAATTGTGCAATCTGGACGAACTACACACACCTGATTCTCCTCTCTCGGGAGTGAGATACGTAGGCAACCCTTCACCCTTCGCGGGTTCAGTGATCTTATTTAAAAAATTCAAAAAGATTTTCTTTACTATTCATTTAGAGTAGGTGTTTCATAGACATCTTTAACAGAAAGCTACAAAAATATTTTTCTTTAATAGTTTGAAGTTTCATTTTCGCATGAAATTCAAAATCGAAAATCCAAAAAGATTTTTCTTTGGTAATCATAGATTTCATTTTGTATAGGGATTTTAAAGCTGAAAAAATGCGAAAAAGATTTTCGTCAATTCTTTTGACAATTTATTATTTTCTTTTCTTCTTAAAGTTTCAAGAAAATTAAAAAGAAAGAGAGTTTTATAGGCCCTTTTGTGGCCAAATTTCATGAACTACACACACCTGATTCTCCTCTCTCGAGGGTGAGATACGTAGGCACCCTTCTTGGGTTCGGTGATCTTTTTAAAAAGAAAAAGAGGTTTTTGAAAAAGTGTTGAACTCTAACACATTTATTATCTCTTGTTCAGTTAGTTTAAGATGGTTGGTTTGTGGTATTTTGGCTGGTCCTCCATATCACACCAAATCCAAGGAAGGGTTAGTTGTGTCCAACAAGGATATAGAGAGTGACATCATGGATCAGACAAATAGTCGGAAAAATAAGAGTTTAAAGCAAGAGATTTTGAGACTAAGGCAATAAATGACAGAAATGCACCGAGCTTAGGCCAGTGGGTTGCCTCATCTATTTCCCGCTATTAACCATGCAAATCCTTTGAGTTTTCCATCACAAGTGGAAAGTTAGTTTCCTACTATTGTTTATGCACCACAGCATACCTCAGAATCTATTCCACATCAAATGTATCATAATACTTCCACCACTCTCTCTTTAGCTCTACAGTATAAGCCAACCACATTCACAGCACCACATACCATCTGTGCTTTTCTTGGTTAACTTTTTACTGAGGCCCCCACTTTGGTTATCAACCCAACGATTGTGCTTTCCCAATCTGCTAAAGAGCAAGAGAAAATAGCTGGGAAAATGAAGAATGCAGAAAGGGTTATGAAAAATTCTCTGGGACTTGTAAATTATGAAGATGTTTCATATAAGGACTGGGGCATGTCTTCAAGTGTTAACCTCCCTCCTAGATCTGAGGTGTCAGAATTTGAGGAACATGATGGGTACGAGGATTCAATAAAACACTTGGGATGATATTGCCATCAGTTGAGGGGGACTGAGGTGAAGAAGAAGAAAAACGTACCTATCATCATTCCAGGGGCAAAATAGAGCTTGAGAGGTCCAACTCAGCAATATTATCAGTCTCAATCTCGAGCTTAAACGTCAAATCCACATGCTCACTTGCAACAAGGTTCCTCATTGCAAAATTCAAGATATTCCTTTCCAGTTCCTCAATATCCTTTGAACAATGCACAATAGTATACTCATCCACCTTCTTTTCCATAATGGCGTGCAACAATCCTTCAACATCGTCCTCGACCCCTACATATTTTCCAAGGAACTTCTAAGTCCAAGTTTCAACTGAGGCTAGAGTTATCAAAGAGGAGAAAGTCAAAGGATAATCTTACACCAATTGAGGAGTCGTATGCCAGTTTACTCCAGAGATTGCAAGAGTTGGGCATGATCACTCCTCTCCTTGGGTATACTCCTGACCTGCATTCAAGAAACTTTGATCCTAATGTACGATGTGCATATCATTCTGATGTTCATGGTCATAGTATTGAAGATTTTTGGAATTTGAAAAGAGAAATTAAAAAGATGATTCAAGATAAATCAATTATGGTGCAGAACATTGGCAGTGACGAAAGCTCTAGTCATTTTGAGATGCAAATCAGTGGCTAAGATGCCAGGCTCAGCAATTGAGAATTCAATTCTCTCCCTACTAGAAAGAGGTCTGGTAGTTTATTTTCTTTTCTTTTCTGTTACCCAAATTATTTCAGGGTTGTAGTTCGAGATCTATCTTATTTTGTCCCTCTGTCATTTATGTTCAAACCCTTCTATCTTTTATTTCAACTAAATAAAGTGTCCTTTTCCCTTTGTGTTTTACATATGTGTTGTTTGTTTATTTTCTTTACACAGTATATTTTATGTCATTCTAGTGATATGACATGCTGGCGGAATTTTCAGCTAGATCTTAAAATCCAATTTAACCATGAACTTTGAATCATAGGGACAAAGTTACAAAAAGCATCTGAGGAAATAGGTAGAGTGCTGAGACATTTGGTGATAAGTTGAAGCCTTCTTTGAAACCTAAGGCAATTATTTTGAGAATCACAAGAATAACTTGGTCATCAATTGAAAAACATGTCTCAATTAGGTTAAATAATGGGTGTGTGATCCTATATCAAGAGGAACGGAAAGAAAATCAGCTCAACAAAAGCATGAGTATTTTGATGTGAGG
Source organism: Capsicum pubescens (assembly GCA_030864215.1). Lineage (NCBI taxonomy): Eukaryota > Viridiplantae > Streptophyta > Magnoliopsida > Solanales > Solanaceae > Capsicum > Capsicum pubescens. The sequence continues at coordinate 63,603,756 of CM061549.1, read as the reverse complement.
GATGTACAACAAAGGTAGAGTTGTATGCCGTAAAACTGTAGAAGAAGATGTGACACACATGCTCAGTTAAAGCTAGTATTGTTAAAGTGTCACAAATGATCTTCAATTTCATTTCATACTGCATGATATGTACTTGCATTTTCAAGGATTTATATGACGAAGGCATTTCATTCTACTATCCAAACATTGTGTCATCCTTTTTTTATCCCATTTGAGCCTTAGTTTATTTTATTTCATACACCTCTTTTGGAATCAAGATAAAGTCAGCAAAACTCAAAAGAAAAGTGTCAAGCAAAAGAACAGAGTCAGAAAAGTTTCAAAAAAAAAAAGAAAAAACATGTATAAAAAGAAAGAAAAGAGAAGAGTGTTAAGAAAAATAGAGTAAAAAAATACAAAAGAGAAAAGAGACAATAAAAGAGGGAAAAAAAAGAAAAAGGATCAAAATCAAGCGAAAAATAAGCTTTTGGAACTACGTAAGACCTGATTCTCCTCTCTCGGGAGTGAGATACATAGGTTGCCCTACTCTGGGCTCGGTCCAACCAACTAAACAATTTAGAATTATCCAGTCAAAAAAAATTGGGCATGAGTTAATCTTCATTATTTGAGTCGATTCCAAAAGTTGTAAGTCCTACCCCACTTCAAGTGTCATTTGAGCCTCATGTCATTCTCTTTTTCTAACCTTATCCAAAATCCAAGTCACAACCAAAGAAAGACCTTCAGATCAATCTTTAAGAATGATAAGGCTAAGCATGCAATGCATATGATAACGCATTTTGGGAACTACTTGTCTTCCTCAGCGTAAGGAGTCAGGAGAGAAACAAAAATGAGAGTCTTATTGGTGAAAACCTTTATGGGCACCGTAAAGCAATAGTAAATTGACAGAGATAAAAATGAGAGAGTCTTATTGGTGAAGACCCTCACGAGTACCGTCAGACGATTCTGAGTTGAGAGCAATGAAAATAAGAGAGTCTTATTGGTGAACACCCTCACGGACACCATAGGGAAATGGTGAGCTGAGAGAAAGAAAATGAGAGAGACTTGTTGGAAAAAACCCTTCAAGGCACCACTAGCTGAATGAGGTCTCCAAATGCAATTGGCCCAAGTAAGTAACTTAGTTTCAGGGCCACTACCTCAAGAGAAATTGGTAGAAAGTTTGGATGGAAAGATCAGGCAGCTTAATCCAAAATGCACGGCATAATTATTAAAGTTAACTGTTTTTTTTAGATAAATTTTTTGTTTCCTTGTTTCAAATGGGGATATTCATTGCCTTTTCCTTCTTTTTTTTATTTTTATTTTATGATCTTGAGTCAATTATCCAAATAAAAAATCATTGTCCTTTTTCTCTTGTATTTGAGTTAAGTCCGTGTCAAAACAAGTGAGAAAAGATTTTAAAACTGGCTACGAGCTTCTTCAATTGTACAAAGCAAGACAAAGGGCCAGCACATGAAAGAGACATGATTGTGAGCCGAAATAAGTTATGCAAAAATTTTGTCAATAGACATATCTGGGAATTCATGGAAATACCAAGGTTCAAAGGGTTTATTTGAGAAACATGGAAAAGTAGAGATATTGTGTTTTATTTTAGTTTCACACTTAATAATCTGAGTTTGGGTTAATGATGCAGCAATTCAATGACATATTCTAATGGTTGGAAGCAAGATTAAATGTGACGGGGGAAAGAGTGATTGTCGCGAAAGCTAAAGCCACAAACTAGCCACCATGTTTTTAAACTCACAATTTTTTGTTGTATCAAATAGGAACACATGTTACCTTCAAATCAAGGACTTCAATGCATAAATATCAAGGGTCGCAGTGCCTCATTTCTACAAATGCAGGAAGAAATTTTGTTGCACAGGTTTGATAATCAAATCATGGTAAAAATTCATCATCCTATATCCCTCGGAGACACACTTCCTTGTCCAGGTATTTCAGTTTTCAATTGTTAGGTGATACACTTCTTAAAATCACCTCAACTTCTAGAAGACATTTGTAAGACTCGGTAAATTCATAGCCTATTTCAGTCCTTTATAGAATGCCAAAAGAGGTCCCAGACTTAGAAAAAATTCAACAAAGTGTTAAGACTTAGAATTATTTTTACCTTTGTAATTGGATGATCATATTTACTAACTTCCCAGCCTTAGATTGTTAATTTTTAAATTGATTCATGATCAAGGTTATCTATAGGTCATCTCAGGTGAGTTTTGGAATTTTCAAACATCGTTTGAGCCACCATTAGGTGACCAAAATAGCAAGCCAACGCGATCAGGATGCGTCGTATTGGCTATCGTGTTGGCACCATAGACACGATGTGTTGGTGATTACGTCGACCCCATCAACACAGCGAGTCGTCTATTATGTCACTAGGAAAGTTTTGTGTATTATGTTATGGGTTTGTGGAGGTAGTTGGGTCATTTTTCCCTTACAATACTAAGCCATAACACGAAATTAAACATCCCAAAGGGGAAAATTCACTCATTATCTCACAAATACTCTCAAGAACAAATCCCTAGTTTCATAAAGTTTAAGTCCAAGTCCCAAGAATTCACCACAATTCTCACAAAATCAACACTCAAGGTATGTTAGGTGTTCATCCTTGGGTTTCCTTCCACCCTTGGAGTTCAAGAACCCTTTTCAAAATTTGAATTATGATTCCCATTTATGAATTGAATTATGCTCGTGTATGTGTTGTTGTATGGTTTTCAAGTTAAGATCTTTTATGAGTTCCATGAAATTAAGTTAACATGTATGTTGAATTATGAATCTCTCATGTCAAAACCCTTGAATTTGCAAGTTGCATATTATAGTTATGATTCCCTATGAGTTTATTTCTCATGTATAACAATCATGCTCCCCAAGTATTTGATAAAATGTCCATATGAGTAAATTATGCATGGTAACCTATTGTTGTGTTGCTAAAGTTGTGATATGAGTTTATCTATTATGTTATCGAGTCTTGGGGGTATTTATTACCCCAAATCTAGTTGTTTACTTGGTTACAGTAGTTATAGAATAGTTCCAGTAAAGGTCAAGAACAGTAGTACTCAGTCAGTAATAGAACTAAGTGAACATAGTCCAATTCAATCAGTCAACACGATCAGTGTCAAGTCGGTCAACCCTAGTATAGTCTAGTGATTAGTTTAGTGTCGATTCAGTTAGGAGTAGGATCATCACCGAGTGAACCCAGGGATGGGGGCATTCCGTCCAACAGAGGGTTTGACCCTTAGTAGTAGTCCCTGTGTTACAGAACTACGTAGACGGTGTAGGGTAAGTCGTCCTCCTGCCAGACTAGGATTGACACAATCATATATATATTTCACGAGTCTTCGTGCCAGATTAGGGTTAACCCAACATTGTTAGTATCCCATGGCAAAGTGCTAACACCCTTCCAACTAGGGTCATAGGTTGGACCCCAAATTAGTCTAACCAGGGTATGTCGGTTAGATGAACACTCCTACAGTTACAGTTTCGGTCTCGGTATTCAATAAAAAACCCGATCAAGTACTAAAGAAGCATGGCTATCATTTATCAATTACTCAGCCATCAGAATTTAGTACTCAGCTTCAGTATAATCTCAGATACACGATGTATACCTATATGCGTAGTATAGCATATTTAGTATGTTCAATAGTTACAGTTTTGCATCTACTCTTATCTAGTTACTTCATGATGTTCATTGAGTTAGTTATCATCTCATGCATATGAACCCATGTATATTATCCTTACCTTACTTAGCTTACCAGTACATTCCAAGTACTGATGCATACTCTTTTTTTTCTATGATGTATTATATCATAGGTTTGGATGCTCAGGTTATTGACCATACTTAGCATCTCAGGCTATCAGCAGCAGTTATAGTGCAGAGTCCTCATATTTTGAGGATAGAATTTACCTATTTCAGTATTTTAGCAGTTTAGTAGTTATTTCAGTCGGAGTTAGTTGGGGGTTTGTCCCATCAACTCTATATTCAGACAGTTAGAGGCTTTCAGACTAGCATAGTCAGTTATTCTATTTTCAGATGTTATTATCAGTTATACTCAGTTATTATTTTAGTATTTTTAGAACTTTATGGAATTTTCAGATTTTTTCTGCATATATAATCTAGTATTATATTCAGTACTCACAGCAAGTACCAGTCATAGGTTAGCTTGTGGTCCTTCGGGATCGTAAGCATTGTGTGACGCACAGGGTGTAGTCTCGGGGCATTACAAACTTGGTATCAGAGCCTAAGGTTCTAAAATTTCCTAGGGAGTCTAAAAGTCACGTCAAGTAGAGTCTTATGCATGGGTGTATAGCGCACCACCCTTATGGATAAGAGGCTTTGAGGCATTTTAGGAAAAAGATCCCTTATTTCAGTGTTCATATCGTGTGATTAAGCATGAGCTCAAGTTAAACTCTCTGTCTAATCTAACTTTTCCTTTCGTTTACAGAACATGCCTCCCAGAAAGACCAACGGAAGAAGAATTGGGAACCAGCCAGCATCTTCGCCCGTTCAGGAAGATCCCCTAAATGAGCACGTTTCTCAAACAGAATTCAGAGTAGATTTCACCACTTTATCCCATTCTACGATGGATTAAAATGTTCGACCAGCTGTTGTTCAGGCTAGTCCAGTGGTGAATACTGCTGCAACTAGAATTCGAGACTTCACCAGAATGAACCCTGCTTCATTTTTAGGGGTTTAAGTCTGAAGAGGACCAACAGGAATTCCTTGAAATGGAGTAGAAGGTAACAAACATTATAGGGTAACCGCTAGTTAGAGTGTTGATTTAGCTGTCTATCAGTTGTAGGATGTGGATGATACATGGTTTAATCAGTGGAAGGTCGATAGGGGCGCAGATGCAGGGCCTATAGAATGGGAGGAGTTTGCTATTGCATTTTTAGATAGGTTCTTTTCGTTGGAGTTGAGGGAGGCTAAGGTGTTAGAGTTCATTAATCTATAGTAGGGCAACATGATTGTAAAAGAGTATTCCCTTAATTTTATTCAGTTGGACATGCATGTTTCTCATGTGGTAGCTGATAATAGGTCTAAGATGAGCAAGTTCATGTTTGGTGTGTCTGACAGTGTGGTCAAGGAGTGTAGGACCATAATGCTGATTAAGGAGATGGACTTGGATAGGTTGATGGTCCATGCTTAATAGATTGAGAAGCAGAAGGCTAAGGAGAAAGACAGGGAGAACAAGAGGGCTAGAACAGATAACTTTAGTTTTGCTCAGCCTAAGTCAGAGGGTGGTAATCGTCTTCAATTTTACCCAAAATCTTCAGTCCCAACTCCATCCTCAGCCAGTTCTCTAGTACCTAAATTTAGAAATAGTAATAAGGATAGTGCACCAGGCTCTAAATCTCAGGGTAGTGTTAGCAGTGCTCGAACAAATCCTCTCTGCTAAAAATATGGCAGAAATCATCATGGTGTCTACAAGGCTGGCAGTCATATATGTTTTAGGTGTGTCAAACCAGGTTATAGAATTAGAGAGTGTCCTCAAGTGGGTTCACAGAGTCAGCATAATTGTCCCCCAGCTTAGTTCGGTCGCCCATCTCAGCAGGGTTCCACTTTCAATGCCACCAGTGGGCAAAGCCCAAATAGGTTCTATGCACTCCAGTCTCGACAGGATCAATAAAATTCTCCTGATATGGTCACTGGTACATTACAAGTTTACCATTTACATGTTTATGCTTTGCTGATCCAGGAGCTTCTTTGCCTTTTGTAACTCCTTATATAGCTGTCAACTTTGGAGTCAGTCCTGAAATCCAAACAGAGCCTTTCTCAGTCTCTACCCCAGTGGGTAAATCTATCATAGCTCGACGAATATACAGGAACTGTCCGATTGTGGTATCTCAGAAAGTTACTTCAGCAGACTTAGTAGAGTTAGAGATGACAAATTTGACGTCATTCTCGACATGGATTGGCTCTATTCATTCTATGCCTCAGTTGATTGTAGAAATAGCGTTGTCTATTTTCAGTTCTAGAATGAACATGTCCTAGAATGGAGGGGTAGTACTGCAACACTTAAGGAACAACTTATTTCATCCCTTAGAGCAAAAAAAATATCCAAGGGGTGTATCTATCATTTGGTGTGAGTTAAAGACTCTAGTACCTAGTCTCTTAATCGTGAGCCAATTCCAGTCGCAAGTGAATTTCTAGATGTGTTTCTCGAAGATCTCCCTGGAGTTCCTCCCAAAAGGAAAATTGACTTTGGAATAGACTTTTTTCCTGATACTCAGCCCATCTCTATTCCACCATACAGAATAGCTCCAGTTGAACTTAAAGAGTTGAATGAACAGTTGAAAGACCTCTTAAACAAAGGGTTCATCAGGCCCAGCATATCTCCTTGGGGTGCACCAATCCTATTCTTGCAAAAGAAAGATGGTTCTCTTAGAATGTGTATAGACTATCGTCAGTTGAACAAATTCATCATCAATAATAAGTACCTAATTTCTAGAATTGATTTTTAAATAGATTCATGATCAGGGTTATCTATAGGTCATCTCGAGTGAGTTTCAGAATTTTCAAACATCATTTGAGTCACGTTTGGGTGACCAAAACAGCAAGCCAACATGATCATGATACGTTGCGTTAGCTATCGCATCAGCACCATCGACGTGATATGTTGGTGATTGCGTCGACTCCATCGACACAGAGCGTTGCCTATTGCATCACTAGGAAAGTTTTATGTATTAAGTTATGGGTTTGTGGGGGTAATTGGGTCATTTTCCTCTTATAATACTCAGTCATAACACAAAATTAAACCTCCCAAAAGGCAAAATTCACTCATTATCTCACAAATACTCTCAAGAACAAATCCCTAGTTTCATCAAGTTCAAGTCCAGTCCTAAGAATTCACCACAATTCTCATGAAATCAACAATCAAGGTATATTAGGTTTTCATCCTTGGGTTTCCTTCCACCCTTGGAGTTCAAGAACCCTTTTCAAAATTTGAATTATGATTCCCATGTTATGAATTAAATTATGCTCATGTTTGTGTTGTTGTATGAGTTTCAAGTTAAGATCTTTTATGAGTTCCATGAAATTAAGTTAGCATGTGTATTGAATATGAATCTCTCATGTTCAAAACCCTTGAATTTGCAAGTTGCATGTAGTAGTTATGATTCCTTATGTGTTTATTTCTCATGTACAATAATCATGCTCCCCAAGTGTTTGATAAAATGTCCAGATGAGTAAATTATGCATGGTAACCTATTTTTGTGTTGCTAAAGTTGTGATATAAGTTTATCTATTATGCTATCAAGTCCTGGGGGTATTTATTACCCGAAATCTAGTTGTGTAATACCTCAAATTTTTTCTAAGCTTAATTTCTCCTCGAGAAGGTTAAAGAGTGACATCCTAAGTGATTATCATTTTAACCATTGAGAATTTCCCTAATTTTGACTTTTTCTCATATGGGAAATTTGATAAGCTTTTCGTCGATATAAGATTCGCCCAAATTCGATGCTCGGGTAAAAAGTTATGGATAATTTAAGTCCTAGTAGTAAAACAACGTTATTTTAGTGCTTGGCGCGTTGCGGAGAGGATCTATTTGACAATTGTCAAATTTTAGTGGAACTCTGCGATAGTGGTGCATCACGGAGGACCCCAACTTCTCAATAGTCAATTTCCAGTGGCCTAGAGTGATTATGACGGTCGCGCTGAAGTTCCAGGTCCAAACCAGTGGGGCAACACAATGGCTCCGTATCGCGGTGACTCCCAGATTCCCATTTGTCTTTTTTCAGTGACCCATCGCGATAGTGGCGCATCATGGTGGCCCATAAAATCGGGTTCCCAGTTTAATTTTTTCAGCTTCGTACAGAAGTTAAAAAGGGCACTTTGGACTTTTTTCAAGCCTCTTAAACCAGACAAACACCAAATTAAAGTCATTTACAAGCATTCTATGAATTTTTTTCTCAAGTTTTCTCTCAACAAAAACCCTAAGTATCCAAAACTCCTTCCAAGCATCTCAAGAATCCACCATAATTTTCTAAATTGAGTCAAGATTCAAGGTTCCCAAGTAAAGGGATTCAAGAACCCTTATTCAAGAGTACGAATAGAGTCCCAAAAGCGAGAGTTCATCCAAATCTTCTAATTCAAGGTATGTGGGGTTTTGAACAAGGGGAATCCTTTCACCCTTGCACCCAAAGGCTTATTTAAACTGTAATTTTCTGCAATTTATGAGATTTTACATTAAATTGAATTGGGGGTTTTCACCCATTATTATTGGTTGCAAGCTTTTGATGTTACCCATGAATTGAGAATCTAATGGCATGATTTTTACATGTTTTCTTGAGAAATTAAAGCTAGGTTTATACCCCATGATTTTAATCCTTGAGAAGTTAATAGTTGCAATGTTTGAAATATTGAAGTATATGAGTATGTTGAAATTTTGAGATAAATTGTTGTAAGTTCCAGATTTCTACATGAATTCTGAATCTATATGCTATCTATTATGAATTATGATGAGTTTTAACTTGAGATTGAATCATGGGTCATTAAGCCCTACTATAGACTTGCAATTTCATGAACTATTGTGCTATAAGCACCCATGATTTGAGTATTTTGAGATTATTGAGAAATATTTTGACCTAATGGTCATAGAGATTTGAAATCCACTCTACCACCTATGATTACAGATTTGATTGTTGGGTTCTTATGAATTATGAGATTATTTTGAAAGTGGATTTCCATGAGATGAGCGAGATAAACTAAAGGGAGTAGTATTTAGCACCCAGTTGGGTAAGTTACCATGGTTTCTTACCCTAGAACTACGTGCCACTATAGGTTTGAGATTTTAGGAATGAGGACGAGATGATCAGGACCGAGGCCGAGATAAGTGATCACTGAGTTGAGGTTATACTCCTTGGCTAAAGTATGACGCCTCTCCCTAACGTGAGGTTTTTTCCTTAGGAGGACAATACATTGGACTCCATGTAGCTCGCATGGTTTATGTCGGTTAAGAGAACCTCCCTAAACTAAAGTATTTTCCATTGAGATAGAATATTTTCCCTAAACCTTTGGGATGAGTATTTTCTAAAATGAATGAACTGCTTTGAGTATTTTCCAAAGAAGGAAGTAGTTTTCTCTACTAATACGAGTTGATCACCGGCTTTCAAACCAAAGTTATATGATTTTGAGTTCCAAGTGTTAGAGTTCAAAAGAGTTATAAGTTCTTGAGCATTAAAGAAGTTTTACTCCCCATGAGATATATGCATGAGTTGAAAGTATTATTTAAAGTTTCCTTCAGCCTATGAATAATAAGAATAAGAAGAGTCCAGATTTTAAAGCCAAAGTATAATGACTCACGAGACTTGTGTTACATGTTTCATTCTACATGATTATGAGCTTTATATTTTAAACTTATTCAAGCCATGTGAGTCATTCCTATTTGCATGCATGATTTGATTAAAGAGTATTGATATTCTTTTATGTAAATGCATATACCCCCACATACTCAGTATATTCCCAAGTACTGATCCACATATACGTCTATGTGCTACATTGTCTTATAATGTAGGTTCAGGTGCTCAGTCCCAACCTCGTCAGTGATTCCCGAGTACCTTTTGTCTACATTTCTTCAGTGGTGAGTCCTCATGGCTCGAGGGCCTATCTTCAGATATTTCAATACTTGAGTGTTTATGTCATTACTTTCAGTTCAGTTTGAGGCAGTTGGGAACCTATCCCAATGGCTCTCTAGTTCATAGGATAGTAGAGGCTTTGTCAGACTAGTTATCATACTATGGTTGTGTTGAGATTTCCAGTATTGTGGTCTTTTGGACCGAGTATTACCTTCATATTTCCTTTAATTTGATATGGAAGTGCCAGTGTTTTCTATATTCCTTCTTGAATGAGTTATTATGAGGAGTGATAGGCTCAAAGGGTTAGCTTAGGGCTACTTGTATCCCTAAGCACTGTGTGACGTCCCGGGAGGTAATTTTGGGTCATTACAAACTTGGTATCAAAGCCTAAGGTTTTAAAGGAGTCCTAGGGAGTCTGACAAGCTACGTTGATTAGAGTCTTGATCATTGGTGTGTAGCGCGCCACATCTATGAGCAAGAGGCAACAAAATATTTTAGGAAAAAGTTGTTTCTTTTTTTCAGATTCTATCGTACCTGCAGTTGTCCCTCTCATCTAATAATTTGTGATATCCTATTTCAGAAAATACCTCTCCGAAGAGTGGATGCCCACAGAAATGACAATGAGCAACCCTATCCCATTGTTCCCTTGAATGAGACAATGTCTCATGCTGAGTTTCGGGTGGCCTTTCAAGCGTTAGCCCAAGTAGTCATCGCTAATATTTGGGCCAATAACTAGGCCACAGTTGCAAATCAGTAGGGAGATGATATAGATACTTATGGGATCCGTGATTTCATACGGATGAATCCGTCAGAGTTTTATGGGTCCAAGACAGGTTAGGACCCACAGTTATACCTTGAGGAGGTGAGAAATATCTCGCAGGTAATGCATATTTCTGAGGAAGAAAGTGTTGAGTTGGAGCCTTATAGGTTGAAAGACATAGCTTATGATTGGGTTGTATCATGGAGGTAGGGTAGAGGTGAGGATGTTGTTCCTATGAGTTAGCAGGTGTTCCAAGATGCATTCTTGGACAAATTATTTCCGCTTGAGATGAAGGAAGCAAAGATTGAGGAGTTTATGAACTTGAGGCAGGGATCCATGACTGTTAAGGAGTACTTCTTGAAGTTCAATCAATTGGCCAAGTCTGATCCTGATTTGATTTCTGACACGCGAGCTAGTATGAGCAAGTTCATGACAGGTGTTTCTGGTTTGGTGCTGAAAGTGTGTAGGACTGTCATGCTGCATAAAAATATGGATCGGTCTAGGTTGATGACATATGCACAGCAGATAGAGGTGGATAATATAAGGGGGAGAGATAGAGTGAGAGGCAACAAGAGAGATAGATCTGAGCAACATGAGTATAGTCAGCCTAAGTTCCATGGAGGGAACCATCCTCAGTTTCAGAGATGTCTATCTAATCCAGCGCCTTCATCAGCTAGTTCTCCCACGCCTAAAGGAAGGCAGGAGCAAAGGAGCAGGTCTTTTATGTGTAGGTCACAGAACAATGTTGGTAACAGGCCCCGTTATCCTCTTTGTGCTAAGTGTGGAAGGGATCATCCTGGTGAGTATTTTGCAGATTTGAGGGGTTGTTTTGGTTGTAGCAAGTAGGGACGGAGACTTAGAGATTGTCTGCATGCTAGGCAGGGGACCATAGATGCCCGACCTCAGGCACAAACTACTAGTACACCAGTTTTTGTCCCTCGTCCTGCTCCTGTTCAAGGCACTTCATCTAGCACTGTTGGCGGTCAGCGCCAAAACAGATTCTATGTCTTACCATCCCTTCAGGAGCAGGAGGACTCTCCCGATGTTGTTACTGGTATACTCTACGTCTTTTGTTTTGATGTTTATGTGTTGTTGGACCCCGGGTCAAGTCTTTTCTATGTGACCCCACTTGTGGCTGTGAATTGCAAAATAAGTCCCAAAAAGATTCCTGAGCCTTTCTTAGTCTCCACACTAGTAGGGGAGTCAGTTGTTGCTTAACAAGTGTATAGAGATTGTCCTGTTACTATTCTTCATAGAGTCATACTTGTTGATTTGATAGAGTTAGACATGGTGGATTTTGACCTTATTCTAGGTATGGATTGGCTTTATTCTTGTTATGCATCTATAGACTGTCGTACCCGTGTGGTCAAGTTTCAGTTCCCTGATGAGCCAGTTTTTGTGTGGTCCGGGAGTTCAATATCTCCCAAGAGTCATTTTATCTCCTATCTCAAAGCCAAAAAGCTAATATCCAAGGGTTGCATCTATCACCTAGTTAGAGTTAAAGACACTAAGTCTGAGGCTCCAACTATTCAGTCAGTCGATATTGTTAATGAGTTTCCAGATGTTTTTCCATAAGATCTCCCAGGGGTACCTCCCGAAAGAGAGATAAAGTTTGGTATTGACCTTCTTGTCGACACTCGTCCCATTTCTATTCTGCCATACCGTATGGCACCTTCTAAGCTTAAGGAGTTGAAAGAGCAACTCAAAGATCTTTTAGACAATGTTTTCATAAAACCCAGTATTTCTTCTTGGGTGGACCTATTCTATTTGTGTGGAAGAAAGATGGTTCTTTGCGTATGTGCATTGACTATCATCATCTTAACAAGGTCACAGTCAAAAATAAGTATCCTCTTCTGAGAATTGATGACCTGTTTGATCAGTTGCAAGGTGCAAGTTATTTCTCCAAGATAGACCTTAGATCCGACTATCATCAACTTTAAGTGAGGGAATGTGATATTCCAAAAATAGTTTTCCGAACCTGCTATGGTCACTTTGAGTTTCTAGTCATGTCTTTCGGGCTAACCAATGCCCCAACAGATTTTATGGACCTCATGAATCGAGTGTTCAAGCAATATCGTGATATTTTTGTCATAGTGTTCATAGATGACATCCTTGTCTACTCCCGCAGTGAGCATGATTATGCAGATCACCTTAGAATTATCTTGCAAACTCTTAGAGGTCACCAGTTGTTCTCCAAATTCAGTAAGTGTGAATTTTGGCTAAGGTCTGTAGCCTTTCTGGGTCATGTTGTTTCAGCTGAAGGTATTAGAGTTGATCCCCAAAAGACAGAAGTTGTAAGAAATTGGCCTAGACCTATCTCTCCATCTGATATTAGAAGTTTCTTAGGTCTAGCGGGCTACTACCGCCGTTTTATTGAAGTTTTCTCCTCTATTGCGTCTCCTATGACCCGGTTGACCCAAAAGAAAGTTAAGTTCTAGTAGTCAGATTTCTGTGAGAAGAGTTTTCAGGAGTTGAAGACTCGACTTACTTCAGCCCCTGTGTTGACTTTGCCTGATGGTACAGATGGTTTTGTGGTGTATTGTGATTCCTCTAGAATTGGTTTGGGTTATGTATTGATGTAAAGAGGTAAGGTTATAGCCTATGCCTCTAGACAGTTAAAGCCACATGAGAAGCATAACCCAACCCATGATCTTGAGTTAGCTGTTGTGGTCTTTGCTTTGAAAATCTGGAGACACTATCTTTCTGGTGTTCATGTTCATGTGTTTACTGATCATAAGAGACTGCAGTATGTGTTTACTCACAGAGAGTTGAATCTTAGGTAGAGGAGGTGATTAGAGTTGTTAAAAGACTATGATATGAGTGTGTTGTATCACCCGGGCAAGGCCAATGTAGTGGTGGATGCCCTTAGCAGATTGTCTATGGGTAGTGTTGCTCGTGTAGAGGAATGTAAGAAAGAGTTAGCTCGTGATGTGCATTGTCTGGCTAGATTGGGTGTTAGGTTTCTTGATTAATTTGAGAGAAGAACTTTGGTGCAAAGCAGTTCCGAATCCTCTTTAGTTTCGAAAGTGAAGGAGAAGCAAGATAGAGATCCTAGTTTGGTCAGACTGAAGGAGTCAGTTAAGGACCAAAAGGACCAAAAACATGTTAACTGCCTAAGGTACTTGTAATTCTCCTAGTCAACTACAACATTTTACAAAAAATCACAATATGCCTAAATATGTCGGCTCTACTAGGAACAAGACTCTGGGGAAAAGAGGCACGGCAACAAAAACCCCAAGAGGACATCAATATCCACAAGTAGTCCCCCACCCTCAACTTATAATCATACATTGTCCCCAATGCATCAAACCAAAATAAGAGAGTCAGAAACATATCAGCTCACTTAGGCTGACGACAACTTTGACGCCCTATCAACTCCTTGACGGCTTATCACAAAATATGGTCACAACTCTCAACTCAGGTGCATTCTCTGTCTGAGGTTGACGATGAAGCTGATAACTTATCACAAGGCTGACGACTTATCAGAAATGTCGTCAGCCATACTTCTCTACGAGTTACTTCAGATTTCAACTCCTTTGCTTCCATCCATGTTGGTTCTCTTGCATCATAGCTTCTACTGCAAAATCAAACATAAAACAATCAAAAATGACAAAAGGTGCTTAAGCCTTTGCAATTATTCTTAGTTAAAAGACTCAAATATGTTAGCATTAGCTCACACATCAACACCCTCAACTTAAACCAATTGCTTGTCCTCAAGCAACTCAAACACAACTAGGAGAATACAAAGTACATTTGGCAATCAATCATCTATATCATCTCAAACATCTTCACCATCTCCAAGGTCAGTCAATTCAAGAACAACAGTGTATATTATTAAATAACAACAATTTAACACACAAGAATCAAGATATGGCACCAACTCAGCAACACAACCATGCATGCATCAAGTTTACACTATCCAAACAAGTCAGTAACTAGCGATGTAACCAGTGTGCCCTCACTACAAAGAAATCCCCCTTTTCTCTTATCAGACATCACATATATAACTATGGGGACAATCACAAGACACTCGCTCTCAGAATGAAGTTTCAATCAATGTATACCGAATACCATAGGCTTGCCCTTATTTTCATTACCCAGATCGTCAGACAGGTCATCTAGGATCACTATAGGTCTTCTCTTTGGCTTGTAATGTTGGCTAGGGGCTGGTATGATACTCAATAATATTTAAAGTGACTAAGCCTCCTTGACACTACACTAGATTTTTGGGGTTTCACTTCCAAGTAAATCTGGACAGCAAGCCTCAAAATATGGTTCCCCACAATAATGACAAAAATCGTCACATGAATCGTCATCACTCAAAAAACCATCTATCCAGGCTGACATCTCAAGAAAGGTATGATAAAAATAAAAGAAAATAAAAAATAAACTAAACAAATATTTACAAGTTTGAATTCAATCAAGTAAACTAAAATTTCAAACCAACTCAATACGCCAAATTGTTCCCCGACAATGGCATCATTTTTTATAACGCTCAACTTACACATCAATTTAGTGCAAGGTGGTCGTCGTCAAAATATTTACCCAACTTTTAGAGTCGGGGTCGAATCTACAGGGAACAATGTGAGTGGCGATTAAACTAATTTGAAACTATAGCTACAAGTTGAATTCAAACAGATGATATGAAAAGATAAAATGGGGGTTTTGGAGATTAACAAATATTATTGGTCACTTTGGTTTCAGTATTTGTAATCAAGAGTTTATGGAAAAACCCAAATTATGTTCACTAGGGGTTTTGGTACTTGACAGATGCTAATGGTGGTTCAAGATTCTCACAGTAGGTAGGACAACAAGTTATCTTTATCGAAGTTATGCCTAAATGTCTCTCGACCTACTTAAGCATTTAATTACCTAATCCTCTCGGAATTAGAGAATTTATATTCTTGACCAGATTTTACCTCAGGTTAATCAACCTTGTTACAGCATCAATTATTAAATGGAAGTTTTTAGTGCTTCCAAGTCCCTGTTAATAATTCACTTCCCACTATATTTGATTTCTTTCTCAAGAAAATCAAAGAAGGTGTTATCTATAGTTTTGCAACCAATAGACGATAATTAAAACCTCAGAATTATCAAGGAGTCCTACCATCTTTTGAATCCTGAACACTCAACACCTTATCAAGACTTAACCCTAGATCCCATAATTCAGGTTAAAGGAATTTAGCCGCTCATGATGTAATAATCGAAACAACTTTGAAAGATAAACTTACCACAAAATGAATAGAAACTAGAGATTCTCTGATTAGATCACAATAGTAATCCCAAAATAATGATGATAATCTCTTTAAAATAATTGCTTGTTCAAGTCAAGAAACTAGAGACTTAGGCAGAGGGGCGTGGTCAGAGTTGTTAAAAGACTATGATATAAGTATGTTGTATCACCCGGAAAGGCCAATGTAGTGGCGTATGCCCTTAGCAGATTGTCTATGGGTAGTGTTGCTCATGTAGAGGAAGGTAAGAAAGAGTTAGCTTGTGATGTACATTGTATGGATAGATTGGGTGTTAGGTTGCTTGATTCAGCTGAGGGAAGTACTTTGGTGCAAAGTAGTTCCGAATTCTCTTTAGCTTCAAAAGTGAAGGTGAAGTAAGATAGAGATCCTAGTTTGGTCAGACTGAAGGAGTCAGTTAATGACCAAAAGGTAGAGGTATTCTCCCAAGGGGGAGATGGTGTTATGAGATTGCAGGGTAGATTGTGTGTTCCTTATTTTGATGATCTAAGGAACAGAATTATGGCTGAAGCGCATGGTATGCGATATTCTATTCATCCTAGCTCTACCAAGATGTACCGCGACTTACGGGAAATCTATTGGTGAAGTGGTATGAAGAAGGATATAGCTGGGTTTGTAGCAAAGTGTCCAATATGCCAACAGGTTAAGATAGATCACCAAAGACCTGGTGGTGTGATGCAAGAGTTTGGTATTCCCACTTAGAAGTGGGAAAAGGTGAATATGGATTTTGTGACTAATTTACCTCTTTCACGATGTCATCATGATTCTATTTGGGTTGTTGTAGACAGATTGACTAAGTCAGCGCATTTCCTACCTGTGCATATATCTTATACAACTGAGGATTATGCTAGATTGTATATTTGGGAGTTTGTCAGGTTGCATAGAGTCCCCTTGCCTATCATTTTGGATAAGGGTACTCAGTTCACTTCTCAATTTTGGAGAGCTTTCCAGAGGGGTCTTGGCACCCAAGTTTATTTGAGTTCCGTATTTTATCCGCAGACTGATGGTCAGGCTGAGAGGACCATACAAACTTTGAAGGATATGTTGAGAGCATGTACTCTAGATTTCAAAGGTAGTTGGGATGAGCATTTGCCACTGATCGAGTTTGCATATAACAATAGTTACCATGCTATCATCGAAATGGCACCATTTGAGGCTTTGTATGGTAGGAGATGTAGATCACCCATATGTTGGTTTAAAGTGGGTAAAGTTGCTTTGATTGGACTTAATGCAGTATTTGAGGCTATGGAGAAGGTGAAGTTGATTAGAGAAAGATTGAAGACAGCTCAGAGTCATCAAAAGTCACACGTCGATGTGAGGAGAAGGGATCTTGAGTTTGAGGTGGGTGATTTGGTGTACTTAAAGATTTCACCCATGAAAGGGGTGAAGAGGTTTGGTAGAAAGGGAAAGCTTAGCCCCCATTATGTTAGACCCTATAGAGTCTTGATCTATGTTGGTAAAGTAGCCTATGAAGTTGAGTTGCCCATAGAGTTGTTAGCCGTTCATCCTATTTTTCATGTCGCCATTCTTAAAAAGCATATCGGTGATTCCGTTATAGTAGATCTTTCAGAGAGTGTTGATATTTAGAACTGTCTTTCATTTGATAAGATTCCTGTTGAGATTCTAGATTTTCAGATCCGTGGACTGAGGAACAAAGAAGTTCTCTTGGTCAAAGTTTTGTGGAGGAACCAGTCAGTTGAGAGCACTACTTGGGAGGCAGAAGCAGACATGCGATCCAAGTACCCGCACCTTTTTTCCGCGAGTTCAAATTAAGCCAAAGGTAATATTCTTCCTTAATTCAGCCCTTCTAATCTAAAGTTTCAGCTATGCATCTACCCTTATTAAGTTCTTGCATTCTCTAAAGTATTCAAGAGTTTAGAAAGACATAGAGTTAGTTTAAGGAGTTCTTCAAGCTTTACGTACTCAATTTCCTCTATGCTCTTAGCTTAACTAGAGACATTCGTGGACGAATATTTCCAAAGGGAAGATATTGTAATACCCCAAAATTTTCCTAAGCTTAATTTCTCCTCAAAAGGTTTAAGGTGTGACTTCCTAAATGAATATCATTTTAACCATATAGATTTTCCCTAATTTTGAATTTTTATCATATGGTAAATTTGATAAGCTATTCGTCGATATAATATTTGTCCAAATCTGATGCCCGGGTGAGAAGTAATGACTAATTTAAGTACTAGTCATAAAACAACGTCATTTTAGTGCTTGGTGCATTGCGGAGAGGGTCAATTTGACAATTGTCAAATTCCAGTGGAACTCCGCGATAGTGGCGTGTCGCGGAGGACCCCAATTTCTTAATAGTCAATTTCCAGTGGCCTAGCGCGATTGTGACGTATCGCGCTGAAGTTCCAAGTCCCAACCAGTGGGACAACACGATGGCTCTGTGTCGCGGTGACTCCCAAATTCCCATTTGTCAATTTCCAATAAGCCATTGCGATAGTGGCGCGTCGTAGTGGCCCATAAAATTGGGTTCCCAGTTTAATTTTTCCAGCTTCGTACAGAAGTTAAAAAGGGCAATTTGGACTTTTTCCAAGCCTCATAAATTGTACAAACACCAAATTAAAGTCACTTACAAGTATTCTATGAAGTTTTTTCTCAAGTTTTCTCTCAACAAAAACCCTAAGTATCCAAAACCTCTTCCAAGAATCTCAAGAATCCACCATAGATTTTCTAAATTAAGTCAAGATTCAAGGTTCCCAAGTCAAGGGCTTCAAGAACCCTCATTCAAGAGTACGAATAGAGTCCCAAAAGTTATATGATTCTGAGTTCCAAGTGTTTGAGTTCAAAAGAGTTATAAGTTCTTGAGCATTAAAGAAGTTTTACTCCCCATGAGATACATGCATGAGTTGAAAGTATTGTTTAAAGTTTCCTTCAGCCTATGAGTAATAAGAATAAGAGAAGAGTACACATTTTAAAGCCAAAGTATAATGACTCACGAGATTTGTGTTACATGCTTCATTCTACATGATTATGAGCTTTACATTTTAGACTTATTCAAGCCATGTGAGTCATTCTTATTTGCATGCATGATTTGATTAAAGGGTATTGATATTATTTTATGTAAATGCATACACCCCCACATACTCAGTACATTCCCAAGTGCTGATCCACACATACGTCTATGTGCTACATTGTCTTATAATGTAGGTTCAGGTGCTCAGTCCCAGCCTCATCAGTGATTTCCGAGTACCTTTTTTCTATATTTCTCCAGTGGTGAGTTCTTATAGTTCGAGGGCCTATCTTCAGATATTTCAATACTTGAGTGTTTATGAAATTACTTTCAGTTCAGTTTGAGTCAGTTGGGAACCTGTCCCAACGACTCTCTAGTTCATGGGATAGTAGAAGCTTTGTCAGACTAGTTATCAGACTGTGGTTGTGTTGAGATTTCCAGTATTGTGGTCATTTGGACCGAATATTACCTTCGTATTTCCTTTTATTTGATATGACAGTGCCAGTGTTTTGTATATTCCTTCTTGAATGAGTTATTATGAGGAGTGATAGGCTCAAAGGGTTAGCTTGGGGATACTTGTAGCCCTAAGCGTCGTATGACATCCCGGGAGGTGATTTTGGGTCGTTACAAGTTGTTTACTTAGTTTTAGTAGTTATAGAATAGTTTCAGTAAAGGTCAAGAATAGTAGTACTCAGTCAGTAACAGAACTTAGTGAACTCAGTCCAGTTCATTCAGTCAACCTGATCAGTGTCAGGTCGGTCAAGCCTAGTATAGGCTAGTGATCAGTTCAGTGTCATTCAATTGGGAGTAGGATTCAGCACCGTGTAAACCCAGGGATGGGAAAATTCCTGCCAGTAGAGGGTTTGACCCTTAGTAGCAGTATCTGTATTACAGAACTATGTAGCCAACGTAGGATAAGTGATCCTCCTGCTAGACTAGGGTTGATGCAATCCTATATATATTTCATGAGTCTTCCTGGCAGATTAGGGTTAACCCAGAATTGTTAGTATCCCGTGGCAAGGTGCTAACACCCTTCCAACTGGGGTCACAGGTTTGACCCCAAATCAGTATATATCGGGGTATGTCGGTTAGATGAACACTCCCACAGTTACATTTTCAGTCTCAGTATTCAGTAAATAATTTAGTCAAGTTCTACAGAACTATGGCTATCAATTATCAGTTACTCAGCTATGAGAATTCAGTACTCAGCTTCAGTATAATCTTAGATACATGATGTATACCTAAATGCTCAGTATAGCATATTTAGTATGTTCAGTAGTTATAGTTTTGCATGTACTTTCATCCAGTTACTTCATGATGTTCATTCAGTCAGTTATCATCTCATGCATATGAACCCATGTATATCAGCCTTACCTCACTTAGCATAGCAGTATATTTCAAGTGCTGACACATACGTTTTCTTTGTGCTATAATGTATTATATCATAGGTTTGGATGCTTAGGTTCCTGACCGTACTTATCCGCTCACACTATCAACAGCAGTTATAGTGGTGAGTCCTCATATTTTGAGGATAGAGTTTACCTATTTTAGTAGTTTAGTAGTTATTTTAGTCGGAGTTAGTTGGGGGTTTGTCCCATCAACTCCATATTCAAATAGTTAGAGGCTTTCAGACTAGCATAGTCAGTTATTTAGTTTTCAGATATTATTATCAGTTATACTCTGTTATTATTTCAGCATTTTGAAAACCTTATGGCATTTTCAAATTTCTTCAGCATATATATTCCAGTATTATATTCAGTGCTCACAACAGGTACCAGTCATGGTTTAGCTTGTGGTCCTTCGAGATCATAAGCATCGTGTGACGCCCAAGGTGCAATCTCGGGGCATTACAAACTTGGTAACAGAGCCTAAGGTTCTATAGTTTCCTAGGGAGTCTGAAATTCGCGTCAAGTAGAGTCTTGGGCATGGGTGTGTAGTGCTCCACATTTATGGACAGGAGGCTATCAGGCATTTTAGGAAAAAGTTCCCTTCTTTCAGTGTTCATATCGTGCGAGTGAACATGAGCTCAAGTTAAAATCTTTTTCTAATCTCAAGTTGATTTCTAGAAGATGTAATTTCTAGTAGAATCATTCCCCTTGACTCTTATAAGATATACGTTCTAGTCAATTCATTCCTTTGATTCCTAGAAGATGTACTTTCTAGTTGAGTCATTCTCTCTGACTCCTAGAAGATGTACCTTCTAGTCGAGTCATTCTCCTTGACTCTTAGAATATGTACTTCCTAGTCGAGTCATTTCCCTTGATTCCTAGAAGATGTACTTTCTAGTTGAGTTATTCCCTTTGACTCCTAAAAGTTGTACCTCCTAGTCGAGTTATTTCCCTTGATTCCTAGAAGATGTACATTCTAGTTGAGTCATTCCTCCTGATTCTTAGAAGATGTACTTTCTAGTTAAGTCATTCCCCTTGACTCTTAGAAGATATACTTCTTAGTCGAGTCATCTCCCTTGATTCCTAGAAGATGTACTTTCTAGTTGAGTTATTCCCCTTGACTTTTAGAAGATGTACTTCCTAGTCGAGTCATTTCCCTTGATTCCTGGAAGATGTACCTCCTAGTCGAGTCATTTCCCTTGATTTCTAGAAGATGTACCTCATAGTCGAGTCATTTCCCTTGATTCCTAGAAGATGTACTTTCTAGTTGAGTCATTCTCTTTAACTCCTAGAAGATGTACCTCCTAGTCTAGTCATTCACCTTGATTATTATAAGATGTACTTCTAGTAGAGTCATTCCCCTTGACTCTTAGAAAAAGTACTTTCTAGTCGAGTCATTCCAATTAACACATAGAAGATCCATTTCCTTGTTTGGATTTTTCAAGTAGTTATGACGTGACTTTCACAAAAGTCCTCTGATTATAAACTGGGGCAAAATTTAATTCCTGTATTTGGAACTTCACTTTTCTGAAGAAAAAAATAGAATCTTTCTTTATCCTAATCTCTGTTTTAGATCACTTGTTCTAGTTTTGAAATTGAAAGTCAGGAGCCCGCCTGCAGAATCGAGTGATGAAAATAAAAGTCAAGAGCCCTCCTGAGAATAAGGTGAAGAAATTGAAAGTCAAGCAACAAGGCGATGAACTTGAAAATCAAAAGATTAAAAAATAGCAAGTCAGAAGCCCGCCTGGAGAACAGGGTGATGAAATTGAAAGTCAAGCAACAAAGTGAAGAAATTGTAAGTCAAGAGCCCGCCTGAAGAATAGGGTGAAGATTTTCAAATTCAGTATCAAGGTTCAGAAGTACTACCGACAGAACATGGTCAATTTGTGAGTTCATCTCCAACGTCAGATTTTGTATGGAGAAAGAATCCATTCTCAAGTTCAACCCAAAGAAGATCAGATCTTTTGTCAATTTTCAAAGAATCTAAAACTCAAGTCAAGAGTCCAAAGAAGTTGCATAGATAGGATTTTGTAATTTAAGTTATCTTTTTAACTTGTAATTTTTATTTTTGATGTAATGACAGAGCCGCGGATTGGATTCTTGATGGGACCTCACTTGACTCTCCAACTCGGTTGTCCTTCTTCCTTTTATTTCTTTCTTTAAATAATAATTGGGGCAAAATTCGGTCTCGTTGTCTACTTTTTTTGTCTGAAAACACTTTGTGTTTACACCCAAAAAGGGGCATGATGTAGACGCCTAATTTTGTTCCTCCCAAAACCCAATTTATCTATTTTTTGTCTTACCTTATCATACACCCTCACTCATTTAATAATTTACCCCACAAGAATCTAAATAACAAACTTATAACAAAAATAACAACCCCTCTAACTAATTTTGACACCTCACACCCATACCCCATCCCCTAGCGCATACCCCCTACCCCTACCCATATACCCCCTACCCGTGTACCCCATACCCTTTTGAGATAAATATATGCTACACCCAGTGAATAGAGAACACACAAAAAGGGACCTCAAATTCCACTCACTGAACTTCACAATGAGAATATACGCATAATATAATAATTCACTCCCACTGGAATACACCACTATAAGCACTCATATTCATTCACAGAATAGGATAGGCATACTATCACTCATCCTCACAAAAAATACACAGCACAACACTGAGATAGAATCCCTAATTTCTATTAAAATGTACAAATTACACCATCACACACACATCGATACATAATTTAAAAACACACAAAAACCACACATACACACAGACACCATATACACACACATAGAGCTTTCTCACACACAAAGATCGACAGAGAGAATACACACTATCCTAATCAAAGAAAAACCAGAAAAAAAGGGTGAGAGAGATTGGATAAAAAATAGAGAGGTGCGAGATAAAATTAACGGAGAAAGAGATATGTGATTAGAGAAAATCGAGAGAGGAAAAGAGAATCAAGAAACAATGAGAGAGAGAAAATTGATTGCAGAAAAATGAGAGAGTGAAATTGACCGGTCCTCAATTTTTCGGAGACGTTCTTGCCAGAATTATGGGTCTTTTCATTATTTGAATCGCCGATGAAGCTCATCGGAGCTCCGGCTGAACTGTTCTGACCAAAACCACCCCACCGGAAAATGTCGGAACCAGCGGTCCAACCACTCCAAATATCTCCTGAAAGCAGCCAACCAAAATTGACCCTCAATCGAGTTTATCGAAATTTGGTGCGAATCACTCTCGGTTTGGCGATTCTTCAATTTGAATTTGATGGATTCACCAGAATCTGTCCGGACCTTTCTCTATTTTATAATTTTAGTTGGAGTCGGTTCGTTGTCGAGGTTCTACTCGAGGTTTCGAACACGGATTCTACCAGATTTAATCAAAATAATACATCAATTTTGAATGCTCCAAATTGAGGTCCATTTCTAATCTTTACTCTTTTATTTCCATGTTTATGATACTCGGTGTTATAGATTGAACATTTGTGTATTGTTTGATCCTTGTTGGTGGTGAATAGTTGTTTGGTGTTGATTCATTGTTGGTTCCATTAGTTATGTATTGTGTGATGAAATGATATCTCGTTTGAGAATTAAAATCGGTAATTTGAGAATAAAAGTGGGTGGGATTGAAAATTGATAAAGTGAATATTGTTGTTTGGTTCATTGATGTCGTTGATTGTGATAGTGCCATGATAGGTCGAGCGGGATAGGCAAACAGTAGGCTCGGGTAGGCAAATTTAGAACTTGTGGATTATGGAATGTTTGGCATATTTGATGAATGGTTTTGATCTTCTCGCATTGAAAAAATGTATTCATTTATCCGAGGAATGCCCCGAGGTCATTAGTATTTATTCACCGGGGGCTTCCCCAAAGTATTTTTTACCCCGAGGGAGTTGTACTCGAAGACGGCGCGTGATCAAGGCCCGAGGCACCGGGTGGAACGTAGTTTAGGATATGTGTAGGTTAGCGTAGGTTTACATTTTAGTACCTTTTTACTTTGGGTCTGTAATAAATTGGACTGGACACTAATTTTGGATTTTTTATTATTTTGGTTGTTTGTTTTCTTGTTTATGTGATATGTTGATTTATACATTCCATAGTGTTATACTAGCCGATATACTCCACAAAGTGACCGTGGTCGAACCACGAGATCGAGGGGTACCTAACACCTTTCCCTCGGTCAACAGAATTCCTTAACCAAAATCTCTATTCGCAGATCAGTTTTAGAGTTAAACAATTTTGAAAATGATTTTCCAAAGGTGACTTGGCACAACCATTTATGTCAAGTGGAGATTCTGAATGTAATTTTGAAAGATCCTTTTCGAAACAAAAATATGTTTTCTTTTGTCACTTAATAATAAAAACCCACTTCAAACTTAAAATAATTCTTTTTGGTAAAAATGGGGTGTGAAAAATAATATTAGAGTAAGGAAAGAATTTGGATAACTTTCATATGGACGACGCTATAGCACGAACTAAAGTATGAAAGAACAAGAAACAACTTCTAAATGCCCGGTAGCCTCCAGATTATAAGTGTGGTGCACAACATACCCATAAGCAAGATTCTACTAGACACGGCTTCGTAGAGACCCTGGGACCATGAACCGTGCTATGATACCAAGTTTTTCACGACCCAAACTGAGGCCCTGACCGCGACGGACATCCCGAACCATGAAGACCCGAGAGACCCCTTAGTATGTAATCATAAGCATAATCCATACATAAATTAATGTGCAGAAGACATAATAATATTCAATGAAGATCCATTATAATAAAAACTATGTCAAGAAAATTATGAAAATACAATACTCAACTCTCGTCTACGAAGCCCTATTGAAAACTAACTATCTAGACCGGGAGAAAGCCCCTGGCTGGACCATATACTAAAATACTCAACATATAAGTGAATGCCTTTTGAAAGATGGATGGCTCACCCATTTCTATCATATTCCACGTGTTATACTAATGTAATGGACCGTGGGACTATACCGTAGAACCTGGAATATTAGGGGTCAATACACAAAGGTACTGGTACGTAGAACAATCCAAAATAAAATATTTTATATACAACATAAGTGAGAGCATTTCATAAAAATATGTCATCATAAAACATTTGAAAGTACATAGGCATAACTTGGTAAAGATCAGAATATTTTCTTGTAATCATGACTCAACTCTTTTTCTTACTTCTGAGCTAAATGTTACACCTTACAAATCGTAGTACCCACGGGATATATGGGTCCACCATTAGCTCGTCGATCAAGCCCCCAACCCCAGGTTTGCCGCAAGGGGATAGAGTGTTGATAATATGATACACCACAGGGCCGTCTCCAGCGTATAATCCCTATATTGGGACATCATAATCCCGTGTCGGCAAAAAATGGTTTTGGGCAATGAGTTATCTGAACTCGCGCCTTCTTCGGGTAACCATCTAGTTCTCTTAGAGCCCGTTTTTAGTTCTTTAAAATCATGTTTCATGCTTATGAAAAAGTCAATTTCTTATTCTGTTAAGGGCATGTCATAACAAGGTATCGACATACCCAAACTTGCAAGTCATTCATATCATACCACATCATATCTATAGCCCTCCTTATTTCAAAGCATATAAATTACCACCAAAATATTCATCATATCATAAGAGAGTTCTTATTAACAAAAGCATATGAAAACTTATGGAAAACACTCTTTTAACAAGACTTTAACATATGGTGGTCAATTCATTTATTCAACACATGTATTTCTTTCAGTTAAGACACAAAAGCCTTTAGCATAAGAAATATCCCTTCTGAAAGTGTGCAAACGACAATGCATAATGGTTAAAGGGGAATTTAAAACTCAAGAATTTTTCAACATTCATAAACTAGCCCCAACATTTGTTATACATAAATCTCATGATCAAAAGGGGCCCTTAATTCACGCTCTCAAAACAATTCACAGTTCATGCTATACAAAGACCATAAATTTTATCATGGGGAAGGTAATTTCATAAGTCACATTCATAAATCACTTTTCAAACTCAAATCACATATGCATGAGATTATAAATCAGGCTTATGAAAAAACCCCATGATAATTACGTACTTTCATCAAAACGTGTTCAAGATGCATGCTCTTTAAATGAATTCCAAAACCCATTACATATACATACATATATATCATTAAAGCTTGTTAAAATCACAAAACCTATGCCCGTGAGATTTAGTATATCCCCACATACCTTTTGACGGAGAGAAATCGAAGAGGACGTCGAGAAATTGGACTTTCGAAGCTTGAATTTCTTAACCCTAGGTAGTTTCTCCCATTTTGGTTTAGGGAAGATGATTTGGGGATTTATTAAGAGAAAAATAATGTGTATAAGGGTTGTAATTAATCTATAAGTATTTCGGGACTATTATGGGACGTGAAAGTACCTTATGTAATACCCCGGGAAATTTTTTGTTGAAATTTTGTGCATAAACGTGTTAGGTTCTATCTTCTAGAATAAATTATAAATTTTCCATATGGAATGTCTTAGATTATGACCCACCATTGCGTAGAGTATCAAATAATCTTTCCCACTATATGTGGATCATCCAAAACGGACACCTGAGCGACGAGTTATGAATATTCCGATCGAACCGTGAATAGTAGTGAACAGTAAAACGTGCAGGGAAAAAAAGTACTGAGGCCTGGCGTATTTTTGCTCCAACTTTAAATGATCATAACTCATTGTACATAATTATCTGGGTGATCTACTATATATCAACGGAAAGCTCTGTGAGTCCTCTTTCCGATGTAATTAGTTTCATCCAATTTGTCTATCGGAACAAAAAGTTATGGTCGATCTACTTCAGCCTATCAAAAGTGAATTTTTGGGTCAACTTCAAATGATCATAACTCCTCGTACACAATGATCTGGGTTAGATACTATATATCAACGGAAAGATATGAGAGTCTTCTTTCTAATGAAATTGGTTTCATCCAATTTGGATATCGGAGTAAAACGTTATGGTTGATCTACTTCAGACTATCAAAACAGTCCACCAAAGGACAGATCCGAGAATTATTTAATTTTTAGGGGCGTTTTGGTCAATCCCCCTCACCCAAAATCCGTACAAACCCTATATTAAAGCCTATTAGAAGCATTATATGTTATATTTCATCAAATTCCCTCATAAAGAAAACCCTAAGCTCCTACATCCAAATTCAAGAACCTCCAAAGTTCACTATTAATTCTGCAAATTTATTCAAGATTCCAAGTTCCTAGTTCAAGAACTCCAAGAACCATCATTCAAAGGCACGATTAACATCTAAAAAATGAGTATCGGTCTAAAGTTCATCATTCAAGGTATGTGGGGGTTTTCAACAAGAACAATCTTTTGTTCTTGTGCCCCAAAGTATTTTTCTTTACGAAGATATGATCTTTATATGTTTATTATGATTTTGGAGCATGAACTTATATTCTATCTTGGTTATCTTGAGATTATGATGTTTATGACTTTGAAAAGTCGAATTTATATGAAATTATGACTTAAAGCATGATGCTTGAAAGAAATTTACTATGATTTTGATATTTGGGTC
Source organism: Capsicum pubescens (assembly GCA_030864215.1). NCBI lineage: Eukaryota > Viridiplantae > Streptophyta > Magnoliopsida > Solanales > Solanaceae > Capsicum > Capsicum pubescens. The sequence goes on along the minus strand of CM061549.1, from coordinate 63,576,260 downwards.
TTGAACCCCATTTGAAATTGTGTCTTTGAGAAAATGTGTGCTATATGCACGTTGATGTTGAATATTTGAGATGTTTTGAATGATTTGACCTTTTGGTCGTGAATGAGTCATTTTGAACTCGACTGTGAAAGAAATTCACGTTTTTATTGATTATGATAAAGGGGTAGCAAATTGGCTCCAGATGAAAATTGTTGAAGTGTTTATTGTGGATTTTCTTTAATGTGAGCCTGAGGCTGATATAAATTTCTGAGCTAAGTCCGGGAGTAATCTTTAGCACCGAGTGGGAGGTATAAAGTGACCTTACTTTCCTAGAACTACGTGCCCCCGTAGGATGTGAGCCTGAGGCTGATTTATATAGTGATCACTAGTATTTTTGAATTGATACTGGAAGTCCTACTCCGATGGCAAGGATAGGACGGCTCTCCCCAACGTGGGTTGTACGTTGGACTCCATGTGGATCACATGGTTTATGTCGGTTATAGGATCTCCCAATGTGTGTGTGTGTACTCTTCTATCTGAGATGAAAACATATTTGCTTAAAAGGCTGAGTTTGAGAAAGTCATTATTCTTAAAAGATTTAAGGAATATATTCTAATGAGAATTGACATGAGATTTGATTGTTTTGATGATTTGAAATTGAGATGAAAGTGAATTGAGAACGTATTGTAATGACTCACTTGTTTTACTTTACATGTATTATTCATCCATAATTTTGATGATTTAATTCGAGCTAAGTGAGTCATCTATATCAGCATGCATAATTTTATAAACTGTGATGATATTAAGATATTATTTTATATATGCATTGCACCCCCATATGCTCGGTATCTTTCCATGGTACTAACCCACATATTCATATGTGGGCTACATTTTCTCAGAATGTAGGTACAAGGTATAGTTGCACCTTCGGATCCAGTTAGTTCGTGGTATCCAGTCAGCAGGTGATGAGTCCTTTTGATTCAAGGGCTTGGGTTAGTTATGCAGAGTTTATTGTGTTGTATTTTCTTTATTTAGTCGTATTGAGTTGGGGTATTCGGGAGTCATGACCCGTCTACCTACAGTCAGTACTAGTAGAGGCTTCATAGACAGTCAGTAGAAGTTTATGTATTTTGTTTCAATTTTGGTTGTAAAGGCAGAATTGTAATCCTGTAAAATTCCATTTTTGTATAGATCAGATTTAGAAAAGAGTTAATTTCTGCTGATTTGTATGGATTTGTATTTTTATTCAGTTTCTTATGAGTTATGCCAGTAGGAGGGTTAGCTTGGGGTCACTTGTGACCCTAAGCACCGTGTGACGTCTCGGGACCCGATTTTGAGGCGTTACACCCTATTGCCCTTAGATAACACAAAAACGAAGCACCACGCCACTTTGACTTAGCCATGCGTCTTACAGCCCATGGAACATGCCATGGTGGGTGATTCACAGCCCATGGCATAGTGCTTAAGTGGGCGGCGCATGCCCCATCGCACCTGGACAGTGCCTCATTCAAACACTCATAACTTTTGACTCTGGACCCGGATTAATGAATGGTCGGTGGTGTTGGAAAGAAGATTAGAAGGTATTTAATTTGATATATAGTAGTCCACATGAATCTTTATATACTAGGAGAAATAGTCACCGGAAGTTCACCCAAGCAAAATCGTCAACTAAAAATCGATTGATAGGAAAGTGCTCAACTTAACTTTTGAACTAAGAGATTTTTATGGTGTATATTCATCTACAATAATGTTCTCACACTAAGGAAATATTAATCACACTTATTTCTAACTAGAAACCATTGGACTCGGGTCTATATAAATCAGAAAGACGATTCAACTTTAGCCCAAAAGTGCAGGGTGTTACATGCATCCTTGGCATGGTGATAGATTTGTTATTGCTAAATCTTGTGCTAACCCTCATACTATGAAGAATATTTGATTGTTTGTCCTTCTAATGTGTTTGAAAGGTTTGAATTTGGGGAAGAATCCTTTTGAAGAAGTGGAGGATGATACGAGCACAATTATATATGAATGATAGCTTGGATCCTGGAGGAAGACATGAAAAAAATACACAAGGTCATGGGCAATCAAGATGTCATTTGGGCAATCAAGAAGGTCCCTTGAGGGTTATTTGTAAAATAGTCACTTTTGGGCTATTTTTATAATAGGCAATTTTTGGTAAAGTCAATGACTAGAAATAGTTGTCTTAGCCATTTTCATCACTTAGATTTTTTATGAATGAATTGTCTTGAATAGACTTGATATTTAGTTACTCTAGGTTAGAGTAGTATTTGGGTTCAACTCCAATTGTTAGCTTAGACTGAGTGATTAGGGTGGAGTCCTGAATTGCTTGTGTTATCTTCTTCGCTTGATTTATCATCAAGTTATCATATTGTGGATTCAATTTAGTTTCTCGTGCATTTGATTGAGTTTTCTATTTCTCTTGGTTTAATTGTTGTTCAATTAAGCCTTTCTTTCTTCACTTCTCATCTCTTATTTCTTAATTATCTTTTAATTCTATTGTTCAATTCTGCATTTCGATATCGATTTCAGTCATCTCCGACTAGGATCGTTATTAATAAGTGTGGCGGATAGGTGTGAAGTTCAACATGTTTGTATAGGAAAACAAGGTGTGAATATATTGGTGCTGCAAAAGGGATAACCAGGTGTTAGATCGTCTCACTTCAACACCTAAAACATAACTTAGTGGACCCAAGTCACGAAGGGAAAATTTCATGCCCAACTTCGAGATGACTGAGTTAAGAAAGTCAGAATGGTTGCCAATAAGTATAACTTCATCAACATAGACAAGAAAATAAGCACGAACATCATTGGTTGCATACACAAAAAGTAACGTATCTATCTTAGAGGGCAAAAAACCAATGACTATAAGAAATTCATAAAGTCTCATATACCAAACACACGGTGCCTGCTTGAGATCATACAACGACTTGTACAATTGACAAACATGATTAGGGTAGGAGGGGTGAGTGAAATCAACAGGTTGAGTCATAAATATAAGCTTATAAAGTTGGCCATAAAGAAAGACATTTGAACATCAAGTTGTTTCAAGGGACACCCTTTAGAGATTGCAATTATGAGAACGACACGAATAGTAGCAGTCTTAACCACAGGGCTAAATGTTTCAAAGTAATCATGACCTTCAACTGGGTGAAACCCTTTAACAACCCAACTAGTTTAATGTGACCTGATGAGTTTCTCTTGATTCGGAAAACCCACTTGCTTCCTAGAACGTTTGTGGAAGATTTATAAGGGACCAAATACCATGTTCTATTATGCAGAAGAATATCCATCTCAGAGGCCATGACATTACACCAAACTTTGTGCTTATTAGCCTCGGTGAAATTGGTTGGCTTAGTGGACGGTGGTTCATTAACAGAGGAGGGATCAACAATGGATAAGTGGGATGAGGGTTGAATATGCATAAGGATCATGTGATCAGTGTGTTAAGGAGGTGTTACATTAGTTGGTAGGTGTGGTATGGGAAATGGGCAGCAGTTTTTTGGTCGAACTAGTATTTATTGAAGGAGTAGTGACATTCAATTGTGGAGATATTAGAATAGATAGTGATGGTGATGGGGAACTGGATTAGGCTGTAGGTCAGAGATGTGGAACTGGGGAGGGGGGAAGAAAACAGCAGAGGTAGAGAGACCGGGAAATATGCCCAAGGTCAAGGTGCTAAAATTATGGAGAGATGAGGACCTATATCGACAGCTGGGAAGACAAAAAAATGGCTTCGTCAAAGCACATGTGACAAGCTATATATTTATATGACCAAAGGATAAATCAAAACAGCGATACCCAAGGTGTGTAGCATTGTACCCAAAAAAGACACACGGAATACTTCGAAAGTCAAACTTGTGTTTGTTATAGGGACTAACTTATGGGAAGCAGAGACACCCAAATACTTTGAGGAAGGAATAGTGAAGAGACTTGTTAAGTTTAAGGAATAGTGAAGAGACTTGTTAAGTGCAAGTTAAAAGGGAAAATTGCCTGTAAGAAAGGGAGAAAGAAATTTATTGATAAGATATACAATAATTTTAAAGGCACTGATTTAAGAGTCTTGAAGTTTCAACAATGTGGTGATATTTTCGCTCAACTTTCTCTCGTTTCTTGTGAGTGTGGGGGCAAGAAAGACGGTGAACGACTTCAAAGCTTGCAAATATAGGGGAGAGTGGATGAAATTCACCACCCCAGTCGGATTGAACTAATTTAATTTGTATTGATTTATTTTCCACAAGCAATTTAAAATTATGAAATATACGAACCACATCAGATTTTAGTTTCACAGAAAATCTCCAGTTATAGTTGATTAATTATCAACAAAGATGTGGAAATATTTGTGACCATCAACAAAAAGTAACTGTAACATAGAAGTAGTTTTATTGATTGAAATTAGACGATTCAACTTGTGCGACTTGCTAATTTGGCACGCACTATAAATATGACTGAAATTAAAACTAGAACAAGGAATACTATGCTTCTTAATGAGATGATTAAGGACGCGTCGGTGCGATTGCCTAATATGAAGGAGTCTGCCGGTAGATAACGTTTTTGCTGAAAGAAAAACATTGGGGGACTGTGAGGTGTAGCTCCTAGAGGTTGACTTGAAGGAAAACGAGTAGAGACCATCACCACTCTGACCTGCAAGAGGAAGTTTCTAGGATATGTATTATCGTAATAATGGTAGAAATGGAATCATTTTTGTTTTTGTATTCTATACAAAATCCTCTAACTTAATTAAGTCTATTACATGTTCCTTTTGGCTTACTACATAATAATCTTTCTTTTTTTCGCAATTATAACAAGTACATTCCTTTATAGATTTCTTTTTCCTATATGGTCTTTTATTTTATAATTTTTTACATAATATCTTTTTCTTGGTTTCTTATACTTATATTTTGATTTTTTGTATTTCTTATATTTCTTATGTCTTTTTCTTTTCTTATAATATATTTCTTCGCATCCAAATTGAGGTGTTATTTTATCTTTGCAACATGCTAAATTTCTTATTGATGTTTTTTCCATTTTTATTTCTTCTCTATATTTTTCACATAGGTTTCTATATCATTGTTGTAAAAATTTTATTCTTGCTCCTAGAGTATCTACTATTTTTGTTTCATCCCAACTTTTTATTATTTTTGAACTAGAGCCCAGTTATTTAAAAAATACACAAGTAGCATACATGTTTGAATTTAGATTGGATTTACTTGACATTAATTAATATTGATTAATTATGAGAAGACCATTTAAAAACAAAGAAGTTTTTAGAAAAAATAAAAAATCTTTAATTAATAATTATTCAGAATATATAAGTCTAAATAAAACAAAAGAAAACCCACAAAGACTAGCCTACCTAATTACCTTAATATCTAGTATTGAAGCAAAATTAATAATCCATTTAAAATCTAGAAGAATGAGACACATACTACCTAATTATGATAAAATCAGATTTAGGTATCCACCAAAATACTATAAATACGGTTTAAATGAATAAAATACAAAAATACCAAGAACTGAAACAAACTATTTCTGAAAAACGTAAAGAGTTAAAAATAAGAATAGAAAGATTAAGTTATAATATATTTGTCGGAGTTTGTAAAAACTCAATAAATGCACAAAAAGATGAAATATCAAATTTAGAATCACAAATAGATAGTTTAGAATATATATATATCAACATGAACTATTTACAATAAAATGAACAAAGAAGAATTTATAATAGATGAAAAAATATATGAAAATCACGAAGGATTAAAAATAAGAATAGTATTTTCTAATCTAGGAAGAAGATATAAGAAAATAGGTGAACATTTATATTTAATGTTAGAAAAAGAAGAATTAAAATTAGAAGATAAATTGACAACTATGGTAAGAATAGAAAGGAAAAACGAAGAAATAGATAGAAAAAAAAAATAGAAAAAATAAAACAACAAACTACAGAAGAAATATGAAAAATAGAAGAAACTAAAAATAGTAGGATTGCTGAATTAGAAAAAGAACTACAAATGTTAAAAGATCTGTATGAAAAAAAAAACAGAAAGAAAAAGAAGAAAAAGATAAAGAACAAAAATTATTAAACGAGATAAATCAATTTAAAGAATAATTAGAAATAGATAATAAAGAAATAAAAAAACAAGGAATTAGAAATAAACAATATAGATGTTGAAGAGACAGATAATTATGATTCAGAAGATAGTGAAACATATACAGAAATATTAACAAATACAAAAAATTTAGAAATCAATGTAAAACAAGAAGTAATTAATGAAGAAAACTTAGAAAATATCAACACAGAAATAAATACTCTTGATAAAAAAGAAGATCAAAATATAATACCTAGCACATCAGAAATAAGGAAACCTACATATTATAAGAATAAGTTTAAAAGATATAATCTAAAGAATGAATATGACAAATGGACACCAAAACAAATAGTTAATAAAAATTATAACTTTTTAGACTTAGATTGTGTAATAGATATAGAAAAAACAATACAATTATAGATAGGATATATGACAAAATAATTATTAAATAATAATATAAGTGTAATAGATGCACCATAACATATAGAAAGAACACTAATAGGAACAGTGAAATTATGGTTTTTAAATCTAACTGAAAATAGTAAAAGAATATTAAGAACTGACAAACCCACAGAAGGAACATCATCAACAAAATTAACACCTATAGAATTATTAAAAAAATATGAAATAGCTATAAAAGACGAATTTAGTAGCATGACAACAACAGAAGAAGAACAAAATGAAGAGAAAGATTCAAATAGGAATTTAATGTTAAAATTAGCAATATGTAATATGTGCTACATAGATGAATACACTTGTGCATTTAAAGAATATTATTATAAAGGAACATATAATACAGAAGAAAGTAAAGAAATAAGAAAATTATATTTTAGTAAATTACCTGAACCATTTAGTTCAAAAATAATAAAAAGTTGGGATGAAACAAAAATAGTAGATACTCTAGGAGCAAGAATAAAATTTTTACAACAGTGGTAGAGAAACCTATGTGAAAAATATAGAGAAGAAATAAAAATGGAAAAAACATTAATAAGAAATTTAGCATGTTGTAAAGATAAAATAGCACCTCAATTTGGATGCGAAGAAAGATATTATAAGAAAAGAAAAAGACATAAGAAATATAAGAAATACAAAAAATCAAAATATAAGTATAAGAAACCAAGAAAAAAATATTATGTAAAAAATTATAAACATAAAAGACCATATAGGAAAAAGAAATCTATAAAGGAATGTACTTGTTGAAAATTAGGACATTTAGCTAGAGATTGTAAATTACCTAAAAACCCAAAAAATAAACAAATATCAAAAATAAAAATAGAAAATACAAAATATATGCAGATAGATTATATAAATTACGAATTAGAAAGTGAAGACAGTATATATGAAATTTCAGAGAATGAAACAGATAATGAAATAGGAGATAATGAAATAGATAGTGAATTAGACGAATTAAATGACTGAAGAAGATATAAAAATAATAACAAAAAGAATAATTAATAAAGAGATAAACGATATAAAAAGTAGAGACCCAATAAAATATGTACACCTTGGAGGTACAGAAATATTAATAAAAGCATGTTTTAGAGAAGGAATAGATACACCAATAGAATTATATTTAGCAGATGATAGAATTATAAAACCTATAGAAAAAAGTATAATAACTTCCATAAAAGGAAATTTAATATACCAAAAATTTAAATTTGTAATAAGTGTGAATTATTCAGTATCAGTAACGGATAAAAATATAGACAAATCACTAGTGTTATATTGGAAAATATCAGGAATAGAATTAACCCCAGGAAGTAAAATATTTACGGCAAGATGTAAAAATCTATATGTATTAACAACAAAACATAAAATAACTGGAAAAATAAAATTAATAAAATACAAATAGTAAGCTCTTTTGAACAATTTGTAAAAACAATTGATAATAATAATTATAATTACAGAAATATAGACATAGAAGAAGATCTAGAAATAATAAATGATAGAATAAGTACAACAAAAAGAATAGCTTATGATAAACTGGAATCATCAAGCTCATCAAAAAGAACAAGTTATGAAACAAGTTCAATGAATAATTCAAACCAATATTACATAACAGGAAAGGTAAATGAAAAAGAATATTTAATACTCTTAAATACAGGACAAGAAGAAAATTATATAGCAAAATATCTAGTAAAAACTGAGGAAATAAAACTGACAATAATATATGCCCAGATCTACCAAGAAGTTTTATAAATACTAAAAATCTAGCAGAAAAAGAAATAATAATAGGAATAAGAAAAATAAAAATAGAATTTGAAGTAAAAGAAGAACTACAAAAAACAGACATAATATTAGGAATAAAATGGTTAGAACAAGTAAAATCATATAATATAGAACATACACAATTAACCATAACATATAACAGAGAGAAATTATTCTTAAGAAGAACTTTAACATAAAATGCAAATATATGTATTAATGAAGATAGTAGTAGAAGGATATTACAGTAGATAGTATACACCTATGATAGATACAGGAGCAGAAGCTAATTTATGTAGATATAATTGTTTACCAGAAAGTAAATGGGATAAATTAAAAACACTAATAATAGTTAAAGGATATAATAACGAAGGAAGCTTAATTACTTATAAAGCTAAGAATGTAAAAACACAAGTATGGATAAAATATTAACAATAGAAGAAATCTATAATTATGAGCTAACATCAAAAGATATACTTTTAGGAATGCCGTTTTTAGATAAATTATACCCACATATAATAACTAGAACAGATTGGTGGTTTACAACACCATGTAAACAGAAAGTAAGAGCAAAAAGAGTTATTAATAAAATAAGAAAGAAAACTGATTGGATAAAAGGAAATGAAAAAATTACACAAAAATTAGAAAATATAAAAAATACCGAAGATACAATAGAACTGGTCGTATTTTCGATAAATAAAAAGGAAATAACTATATTTTCAATAAATAAGATAGGAATAATTAAGAAAAAATTAGAACAACTATATAGTGAAGATCCATTAAAAGGATGGGAAAAAACATAAAACCACTATAAAAATTGAAATAATAGACAAAAATAGCATAATAACCCAGAAACCATTAACATATAATTTTGATGATTTAAAAGAATTTAAAATACATATAGAAGAATTATTAGAAAAATAATATATACAAAAAAGTAATAGTAAACATAATAGCCCAGCATTTATAGTAAATAAACATAGTGAACAAAAAAGAGGAAAAAGTAGAAAGGTTATTGATTATAGAAATTTAAATACAAAAACAATGACTTATAATTACCCAATACCAAATAAGATATTAAAAATAAGACAAATGCAAGGATATAATTATTTTAGTAAATTTGATTGTAAATCAGGATTTTACCATCTAAAGTTAGAAGAAGAATCTAAGGAATTAACCGCATTTACGGTACCACAAGAATTTTATGAACGGAATGTACTACCATTTGGATATAAAAATGCACCAGGTAGATATCAACATTTTATGGATAGTTATTTTAAACAACTACCTAATTGTATAGTATACATAGACGATATACTATTATATACAAAGAGCAAAGAAGAACATTTAAAATTATTGGAACAATTTACGGATATAATAGAAAAATCGGAAATAAGTTTAAGTGAAAAGAAAGCTGAAATTATGAAAAATCAGATAGAATTTTTAGGAATACAAATAGATAAAAGTGGAGTAAAAATGCAACAACATATAGTACAAAAAATAATAAATTCAAAAGAAGAATTAGATACAAAAAAGAAATTACAATCATTTTTAGGATTAGTAAACCAAGTAAGAGAATATTTACCAAAATTAGCAGAGAATCTAAAGCCCTTACAGAAAAAATTAAAAAAGGATGTAGAATATAATTATAACGAAGAAGATAAAAAACAAGTTCAGAAAATAAAAATACTTTGTAAAGAATTACCAAAATTACAATTTCCAGATGAAAATAGAAAATTTATATATATAGTAGAAGCAAATGTTAGTGAATATAGTTATGGAGTACTTAAATATAAATATGAAAATGAAAAAATAGAACATCATTGTAGATATTATTCAGGAACGTTTAATGAAACAGAAATAAAATGGGAAATAAATAGAAAAGAATTATGTTCATTATATACATGTTTATTAGCATTTGAGCCATATATTGTATATAACAAGTTTATTGTACAAACAAATAATACACAGGTACGTTGGTGGCTAACAAAGAAAATACAAAATTCAGTTACAACAAAAGAAATTCGGAGACTAGTATTGAATATATTAAATTTTACATTTACAATTGAAGTAATTAGTACTAACAAAAATGTTATTGCAGATTACATATCAAGACAAAGCTACACAGACTGATATAATAGAAGAGGATACTCTAGAAAAGATATTCAACACCCTAACTACGCTTTCAATGAAAGTGGACAGTATGGGTAATGAAATAGAAAAGCTAAAGACTAATGAAGTTAAACTGAAGTCTGAAGCTACAAATCAGCTAACTCAGCAGTGTGCAGAGCTATGTCGATCGGAAGACATTAAAATTCCAGAGCTAGAAGGAGACGTTGGGATACTCCATAAAACCCATAACGTTTATCAATCTACTTCTGCAGGTACAAGCAAAGGAGTTAGGAAAAATACAAATATGAACCTAAACAAGCTCTTTGATAAACCATTTATTCCAAATACACCAAAAGATCCTATGTTTATACCCCCACAAATTACCACATACCGAGAAAGTCTAAACCAAGACAAAAAGACCTACAACTATACAGCCCGAACATACATAGAAAATATTTACAAAATACAAACCTTCTTAAATACCAACCCCAGAGCTATAAACATCCAAGAACCACATACGAATTACATAACCTAGAAGCTAACCGGATACAATAAGCTAATTGTTTTGCCCAAAACCAAACCAGGTCTAGTTAAAACCTGTTACGAATATGATTACTTAGTACCATATATACCCAAGACGGAAATGAAATATCCAATATACCAGAAATATATGATTCATTTAACATTTTTAAAAGAATAACCAAAGGTAACCTATTTTTTATAAAATTTTATACGGCACCAGCAAAGATATTGTATGATGAAGTTAAATCACCTATACAAGTTGTAAAAATAGGAATGACCCGAGATATGATTATACCAGAAGATATTACTCAACAACCAGAAATACCTAGAATTGAGATACCAAATTTTTATGCAAATAAGAGAATTATTGGACTATCTACGATTCTTCAAGAGTTAGCAAACACTTATCGCAATAGAAATCCTATATGGAGTTATTATTCAAGAGGTAATGTAATAGTATACTCAAATTCAAAGGAACTACGAAAAGCAGATATGGAAGACGTTAGGCAATGGATCTTAACTTTACTCAATCCAGAGAAAAAACCTATCGCCAGAGCCATTTGAGAAAAATTTATTTCAGAAGAATTATTAACCAGATATTGCAAGTTAATTGGACATAAATATCCAGACCATCAATGTTCAAAATGTAATGGAGAAGATAATATTGTCCCAGAAGTTCAACTGGAATAGAAGAAGATAAAGGCGACAGCTGGAAGATGTAAGATATGAAGCAATAATGGAGATACAGAAAAAAAAGATAACTACGGATAAAGAAAGAAAGTAATTCAAGAAAGAGATATGGAAGAATAGCTAGATTTACGTAAAAATCATGTAATTTTTTTTGTTTTTGTTGACTTTTCTTAGTCTTTTTTGGCAAGTAGTGCCATTATTAGATTTTTGGCAAGTAGTGTCATTATTAGATTAGACATTTGCTTTAAAGACTTTTGTAGAAACGTTTTTTTCATTTCTGTAAAATAGTTGACAGATGTAAAGAAAAACAGTGTACATTTTCATATTATAAATAAACGAGCACTTGCTCAGATGAAGGCAAGCCTTCATGTGTTGAAGCAAAAAACTCTCTCCCGCCCACTACAAATATTTTCCTTAGTTATTAAAAAACAGATTTATTTCAATGGAAAAATCTATGGAGGAACAAAGCTCAGAAATATCAAACCTACCCGAACAGGTATATTTATTTATGATTATGAATAGCTAAATTCATAATTCCCAACAATCATGGTATGATAAAATAAATTCATGTTAGTTACTTTATAGTAGAATTATTCGAAGAATAATATGTTAAGAAGTTTATTAGCAAAGTGGAAATGGAGAAAAATCCCTAAGAACTATGCCATCCTAAAGGTGAAACCAATGAGGCAAGAAGCCGTGGTGGGAGTAACCAGAGTAGAGGCGCTGTTTAAGAGAAAATATCCAGATTACCATGCTAATAGTGACCGAAAAACATGTTATTTAAGAATAATCTAGTATATAGTAATCTAAGATGACCATATTTTATTATGTACATGATTGAAGGGAATATTTTGAAAATAGCAATTTTATGAAAATGAATAATTACTTATCTGATATAATGGTAGATAAATTTAAAATACTTATTTTGTATGCACTTAAGGATATAAAAGTAGTAGATATAAGAAAAATCATATTAGAAAAAGCATTTGGTAAATATTATATGACTAGAATAAATTACATACCATACCTACCTAACTACTCTTACAAATACTTACCATGATAAATTACATATATCTAGAATTTTTGGAAAAAGATATGAGAAACATACAGTTAATAGAAAAATAAATTGAAACAAATTTAGACAAATACATGGAAACTAAAGATATAAAATATATAGAATTTCTTAATGAAAATATGCAAGAATTACTTAGACTAAAAAAAAACAACTAAAAAATATTATGAAAAAGCATGATAGATGATATTAAAATACTTGTTTTATATATACTTAAATATAGAAATTATAGACATAAAGAAAATAATATGGAAAAAATTAGAAGATTATGAAGAGGAAGAATTATTAAACAGTATAGAAAACTTACGCATATATTATGAACATCAATATTACTTAGATTCAGATGAATATTATTCAGAATAAATAAATGTTAGAATATATAAAAAAAATAGAGAAAGGCAAAATTGGATATATGAAGAAGTTAATTATAGAAATCAACTTGAAATAGAAAAAAGACAACTAGAAGAAAAATTACTTAAAATAAAATTAACCTTAGGAAAAGAAGATACAAGTAATAATTTATTTAATACATACGAAAAATTATTTAATACAGATGGAAAATTACCTATACATGAACAACAAATACTAGTTAGTCAGATAAAGAACATAAACCTACGAATTGAATATAGCAAAGTTAGAATAAAATACTACACAGAAATTGCTAAAATTTCAATAGGATAAAAATAATAAGCTACACAAATTAATGAATACATCTTACGAAAAGAATAAATCATAAAAAGAAATAGAAACTCAACTATATAGTTTATACCTAGAATACAAAAGGTTACATGATACTAAAGAGGATCCTAAAACACTAGATAATTTAATTACGATAATATCTAATCTAGAATATGAATTAATAAAACATCTTAAGTCAAGAAGATAAAAATAAAAATTATTCCAATCAATAATATTCATAAAATACATTATATAAAAATAAATACTATGTATTTATTATCTACGATAATTATCGCACCTAATCCGCACCACCACCCTACAAATGGTATCAGAGCCCAGTTATTTAAAAAACACACAAGTAGCATACATGTTTGAATTTAGATTGGATTTACTTGAGATTAATTTATATAGATTATATAGATTACGAATTAGAAAGTGAAGACAGTATATATGAAATTTCAGAGAATGAAACAGATAATGAAATAGATAGTGAATTAGACGAATTAAATGACTGAAGAAGATATAAAAATTATTAAACGAGATAAATCAACTTAAAGAAAAATTAGAAATAGATAATAAAGAAATAAAAAACAAGAAATTAGAAATAAATAATATAGATGTTGAAGAGACAGATAATTATGATTAAGAAGATAGTGAAACATATACAGAAATATTAACAAATACAAAAAATTAAGAAATCAATGTAAAACAAGAAGTAATTAATGAAGAAAACTTAGAAAATATCAACACAGAAATAAATACTCTTGATAAAAAAGAAGATCAAAATATAATACCTAATACATCAGAAATAAAGAAACCTACAAATGGTATCAGAACCCAGTTATTTAAAAAATACACAAGTAGCATACATGTTTGAATTTAGATTGGATTTACTTGACATTAATTTATATAGATTAATTATGAGAAGATCATTTAAAAACAGAGAAGTTTTTAGAAAAATTAAAGAATCTTTAATTATTAATTATTCAGAATATATAAGTCTAAATAAAACAAAAGAAAACCCACAAAGACTAGCCTACCTAATTACCTTAATATCTAGTATTGAAGCAAAATTAATAATCTATTTAAAATCTAGAAGAATAAGACACATACTACCTAATTATGATAAAATCAGATTTAGGTATCCACCAAAATACTATAAATACGGTTTAAATGAATAAAATACAAAAATACAAAGAACTGAAATAAATTATTTCTGAAAAACATAAAGAATTAAAAATAAGAATAGAAAGATTAAGTTATAATATATTTGCCGGAGTTAGTAAAAACTCAATAAATGCACAAAAAGATGAAATATCAAATTTAGAATCACAAATAGATAGTTTAGAATATATATATCAACATGAACTATTTACAATAAAATGAACAAAGAAGAATTTATAATAGATGAAAAAATATATGAAAATCACGAAGGATTTAAAATAAGAATAGTATTTTCTAATCTAGGAAGAAGATATAAGAAAATAGGTGAACATTTATATTTAATGTTAGAAAAAAAAAAGAATTAAAATTAGAAGATAAATTGACAGCTATGGTAAGAATAGAAAGGGAAAACGAAGAAATAGATAGAAAAAAGGAAATAGAAAAAATAAAACAACAAACTACAGAAGAAATACGAAAAATAGAAGAAACTAAAAATAGTAGAATTGCTGAATTAGAAAAAGAACTACAAATGTTAAAAGATCTGTATGAAAAAAGACAGAAAGAAAAAGAAGAAATAGATAAAGAACAAAAATGTTATTGCAGATTACATATCAAGACAAAGCTACACAGACTGATATAATAGAAGAGGATACGCTAGAAAAGATATTCATTACCCATACTGTCCATTTTCATTGAAAGCGTAGTTAGGGTGTTGAATATCTTTTCTAGAGTATTATCTTCTATTATATCAATCTGTGTAGCTTTGTCTTGATATGCAATCTGCATATATTCTGTATTTTCTATTTTTATTTCTGATATTTGTTTATTTTTTGGGTTTTTAGGTAATTTACAATCTCTAGCTAAATGTCCTAATTTTCCGCAATTATAACAAGTACATTCCTTTATAGATTTCTTTTTCCTATATAGTCTTTTATGTTTATAATTTTTTACATAATATCTTTTTCTTGGTTTCTTATACTTATATTTTATTTTTTTTGTATTTCTTATATTTCTTATGTCTTTTTCTTTTCTTATAATATCTTTTTCGCATCCAAATTGAGGTGCTATTTTATCTTTGCAACATGCTAAATTTCTTATTAATGTTTTTTCTATTTTTATTTCTTCTCTATATTTTTCACATAGGTTTCTATACCATTGTTGTAGAAATTTTATTCTTGCTCCTAGAGTATCTACTATTTTTGTTTCATCCCAACTTTTTATTATTTTTGAACTAAATGGTTCAGGTAATTTACTAAAATATAATTTTCTTATTTCTTTACTTTCTTCTGTATTATATGTTCCTTTATAACAATATTCTTTAAATGCGCAAGTGTATTCATCTATGTAGCACATATTACATATTGCTAATTTTAACATTAAATTCCTCTTTGTATCTTTCTCTTCATTTTGTTCTTCTTCTGTTGTTGTCATGCTACTAAATTCGTCTTTTATAACATTTTCATATTTTTTTAATAATTCTATAGGTGTTAATTTTGTTGATGATGTTCCTTTTGTGGGTTTGTCAGTTCTTAATATTCTTTTGCTATTTTCAGTTAGATTTAAAAACCATAATTTCACTGTTCCTATTAGTGTTCTTTCTATATATTTTGGTGCATCTATTACACTTATATTATTATCTAATAATTATTTTTTTATATATCCTATCCATAATTGTATTGTTTTTTCTGTATCTATTACACAATCTAAGTCTAAAAAGTTATAATTTTTATTAACTATTTATTTTGGTGTCCATTTGTCATATTCATTCTATAGATTATATCGTTTATCTCTTTATTAATTATTCTTTTTGTTACTAGTGGTATACTAGCTTTACCTTTTGCATATCTACAGTCTATTACATGTTTCTTTTGGCTTACTACATAATATTCAATAATTTCTCTCTGTTATATGTTATGGTTAATTGTGTATGTTCTATATTATATGTTTTTACTTGTTCTAACCATTTTATTCCTAATATTATGTCTGTTTTTTGAATTTCTTCTTTTACTTCAAATTCTATTTTTATTTTTCTTATTCCTATTATTATTTCTTTTTCTGCTATATTTTTAGTATTTATTAAACTTCTTGGTAGATCTGGGCATATATTATTGTCAGTTTTTATTTCCTCATTTTTTACTAGATATTTTGCTATATAATTTTCTTCTTGTCCTGTATTTAAGAGTATTAAATATTCTTTTTCATTTACCTTTCCTGTTATGTAATATTGGTTTGAATTATCCATTGAACTTGTTTCATAACTTGTTCTTTTTGATGAGCTTGATGATTCCGGTTTATCATAAGCTATTCTTTTTGTTGTACTTATTCTATCATTTATTATTTCTAGATCTTCTTCTATGTCTATATTTCTGTAACTATAATCATTATTATCAATTGTTTTTACAAATTGTTCAAAAGGGCTTTCTATTTGTATTTTATTAATTTTATTTTTTCCAGTTATTTTATGTTTTGTTGTTAATACATATAGATTTTTACATCTTGCCGTAAATATTTTACTTCCTGGGGTTAATTCTATTCCTGATATTTTCCAATATAACACTAGTGATTTGTCTATATTTTTATCCGTTACTGATACTGAATAATTCACACTTATTACAAATTTAAATTTTTGGTATATTAAATTTCCTTTTATGGAAGTTATTATACTTTTTTCTATAGGTTTTATAATTCTATCATCTGCTAAATATAATTCTATTGGTGTATCTATTCCTTCTCTAAAACATGCTTTTATTAATATTTCTGTACCTCCAAGGTGTACATATTTTATTGGGTCTCTACTTTTTATATCGTTTATCTCTTTATTAATTATTCTTTTTGTTATTATTTTTATATCTTCTTCAGTCATTTAATTCGTCTAATTCACTATCTATTTCATTATCTCCTATTTCATTATCTGTTTCATTCTCTGAAATTTCATATATACTGTCTTCACTTTCTAATTCGTAATTTATATAATCTATCTGCATATATTTTGTATTTTCTATTTTTATTTTTGATATTTGTTTATTTTTTGGGTTTTTAGGTAATTTACAATCTCTAGCTAAATGTCCTAATTTTCAACAAGTACATTCCTTTATAGATTTCTTTTTCCTATATGGTCTTTTATGTTTATAATTTTTTACATAATATTTTTTTCTTGGTTTCTTATACTTATATTTTGATTTTTTGTATTTCTTATATTTCTTATGTCTTTTTCTTTTCTTATAATATCTTTCTTCGCATCCAAATTGAGGTGCTATTTTATCTTTACAACATGCTAAATTTCTTATTAATGTTTTTTCCATTTTTATTTCTTCTCTATATTTTTCACATAGGTTTCTCTACCACTGTTGTAAAAATTTTATTCTTGCTCCTAGAGTATCTACTATTTTTGTTTCATCCCAACTTTTTATTATTTTTGAACTAAATGGTTCAGGTAATTTACTAAAATATAATTTTCTTATTTCTTTACTTTCTTCTGTATTATATGTTCCTTTATAATAATATTCTTTAAATGCACAAGTGTATTCATCTATGTAGCACATATTACATATTGCTAATTTTAACATTAAATTCCTATTTGAATCTTTCTCTTCATTTTGTTCTTCTTCTGTTGTTGTCATGCTACTAAATTCGTCTTTTATAGCTATTTCATATTTTTTTAATAATTCTATAGGTGTTAATTTTGTTGATGATGTTCCTTTTGTGGTTTTGTCAGTTCTTAATATTCTTTTACTATTTTCAATTAGATTTAAAAACCATAATTTCACTGTTCCTATTAGTGTTCTTTCTATATATTATGGTGCATCTATTACACTTATATTATTATTTAATAATTGTTTTGTCATATATCCTATCCATAATTGTATTATTTTTTCTGTATCTATTACACAATCTAAGTCTAAAAAGTTATAATTTTTATTAACTATTTATTTTGGTGTCCATTTGTCGTATTCATTCTTTAGATTATATATTTTAAACTTATTCTTATAATATGTAGGTTTCCTTATTTCTGGTGTACTAGGTATTATATTTTGATCTTCTTTTTTATCAAGAGTATTTATTTCTGTGTTGATATTTTCTAAGTTTTCTTCATTAATTACTTCTTGTTTTACATTGATTTCTAAAATTTTTGTATTTGTCAATATTTCTGTATATGTTTCACTATCTTCTGAATCATAATTATCTGTCTCTTCAACATCTATATTATTTATTTCTAATTCTTTGTTTTTTATTTCTTTATTATCTATTTCTAATTATTCTTTAAATTGATTTATCTCGTTTAATAATTTTTGTTCTTTATCTTTTTCTTCTTTTTCTTTCTCTTTTTTTTCATACAGATCTTTTAACATTTGTAGTTCTTTTTCTAATTCAGCAATCCTACTATTTTTAGTTTCTTCTATTTTTCGTATTTCTTCTGTAGTTTGTTGTTTTATTTTTTCTATTTCCTTTTTTCTATCTATTTCTTCGTTTTCCCTTTCTATTCTTACCATAGCTGTCAAATTATCTTCTAATTTTAATTCTTCCTTTTCTAACATTAAATATAAATGTTCACCTATTTTCTTATATCTTCTTCCTAGATTAGAAAATACTATTCTTATTTTAAATCCTTCGTGATTTTCATATATTTTTTCATCTATTATAAATTCTTCTTTGTTCATTTTATTGTAAATAGTTCATGTTGATATATATATTCTAAACTATCTATTTGTGATTCTAAATTTGATATTTCATCTTTTTGTGCATTTATTGAGTTTTTACTAACTCCGGCAAATATATTATAACTTAATCTTTCTATTCTTATTTTCAATTCTTTACGTTTTTAAGAAATAATTTGTTTCAGTTCTTTGTATTTTTGTATTTTATTCATTTAAACCATATTTATAGTATTTTGGTGGATACCTAAATCTGATTTTATCATAATTAGGTAGTATGTGTCTCATTCTTCTAGATTTTAAATGGATTATTAGTTTTGCTTCAATACTAGATATTAAGGTAATTAGGTGCGATAATTATCGTCTTCTCATAATTAATCAATATTAATTAATGTCAAGTAAATCCAATCTAAATTCATACATGTATGCTACTTCTGTATTTTTTAAATAACTGGGCTCTGATACCATTTGGAGGGGTGTGGTGCGGATTTGGTGCGATAATTATCGTAGATAATAAATACATAGTATTTATTTTTATATAATGTATTTTATGAATATTATTGATTGGAATAATTTTCATTTTTACCTTCTTGACTTAAGATGTTTTATTAATTCATATTCTAGATTAGATATTATCGTAATTAAATTATCTAGTGTTTTAGGATCCTCGTTAGTATCATGTAACCTTTTGTATTCTAGGTATAAACTATATAGTTGAGTTTCTATTTCTTTTAATGATTTATTCTTTTCGTAAGATGTATTCATTAATTTGTGTAGTTTATTATTTTTATCCTATTGAAATTTTAGCAATTTCTGTGTAGTATTTTATTCTAACTTTGCTATATTCAATTCGTAGGTTTATGTTCTTTATCTGACTAACTAGTATTTGTTGTTCATGTATAGGTAATTTTTCATCTGTATTAAATAATTTTTCGTATGTATTAAATAAATTATTACTTGTATCTTCTTTTCCTAAGGTTAATTTTATTTTAAGTAATTTTTCTTCTAGTTGTCTTTTTTCTATTTCAAGTTGATTTCTGTAATTAACTTCTTCATATATCCAATTTTTCCTTTCTCTAATTTTTTTTTATATATTCTAACATTTATTTATTCTGAATAATATTCATCTGAATCTAAGTAATATTGATGTTCATAATATATGCGTAAGTTTTCTATACTGTTTAATAATTCTTCCTCTTCATAATCTTCTAATTTTTTCCATATTATTTTCTTTATGTCTATAATTTCTATATCTCTAAGTATATATAAAACAAGTATTTTAATATCATCTATCATGCTTTTTCATAATATTTTCTAGTTGTTTGTTTTAGTCTAAGTAATTCTTGCATATTTTCATTAAGAAATTCTATATATTTTATATCTTTAGTTTCCATGTATTTGTCTAAATTTGTTTCAATTTGTTTTTCTATTAACTGTATGTTTCTCATATCTTTTTCCAAAAATTCTAAATATATGTAATTTATCATGGTAAGTATTTGTAAGAGTAGTTAGGTAGGTATGGTATGTAATTTATACTAGTCATATAATATTTACCAAATGCTTTTTCTAATATGATTTTTCTTATATCTACTACTTTTATATCCTTAAGTGCATACAAAATAAGTATTTTAAATTTATCTACCATTTTATCAGATAAGTAATTATTCATTTTCATAAAATTGCTATTTTCAAAATATTCCCTTCAATCATGTACATAACAAAATATGGTCATCTTAGATTACTATATACTAGATTATTCTTAAATAACATGTTCTTCGGTCACTATTAGCATGGTAATCTGGATATTTTCCCTTAAATAGTGCCTCTACTCTGGTTACTCCCCACCACGGCTTCTTGCCTCATTGGTTTCACCTTTAGGATGACATAGTTCTTAGGGATTTTTCTCCGTTTCCACTTTGCTAATAAACTTCTTAACATATTATTCTTCGAATAATTCTACTATAAAGTAACTAACATGAATTTATTTTATCATACCATGATTGTTGGGAATTATGAATTTAGCTATTCATAATCATAAATAAATATACCTGTTCGGGTAGGTTTGATATTTCTGAGATTTGTTCCTCCATAGATTTTTTCATTGAAATAAATCTATTTTTTAATAACTAAGCAAAATATTTGTAGTGGGCGGGAGAGAGTTTTTTGCTTCAACACATGAACATGAAGGCTTGCCTTCATCTGAGCAAGTGCTCGTTTATTTATAATATGAAAATGTACACTGTTTTTCTTTACATCTGTCAACTATTTTACAGAAATGAAAAAAACGTTTCTACAAAAGTCTTTAAAGCAAATGTCTAATCTAATAATGACACTATTTGCCAAAAATCTAATAATGGCACGACTTGCCAAAAATCTAATAATGACACTACTTGCCAAAAATCTAATAATGACACTACTTGCCAAAAAAGACTAAGAAAAGTCAACAAAAACAAAAAAATTACATGATTTTTACGTAAATCTAGCTATTCTTCCATATCTCTTTCTTGAATTATTCTCTTTCTTTATTCGTAGTTATCTTCTTTTTATTGCTCTGTATCTCCATTATTGCTTCATATCTTACATCTTCCAGCTGTCGCCTTTATCTTCTTCTATTCCAGTTAAACTTCTAGGACAATATTATCTTCTCCATTACATTTTGAACATTGATGGTCTGAATATTTATGTCCAATTAACTTGCAATATCTGGTTAATAATTCTTCTGAAATAAATTTTTCTCTAATGGCTCTGGCGATAGGTTTTTTCTCTGGATTGAGTAAAGTTAAGATCCATTGCCTAACGTCTTCCATATCTGCTTCTCGTAGTTCCTTTGAATTTGAGTATACTATTACATTACCTCTTGAATAATAACTCCATATAGGATTTCTATTGCGATAAGTGTTTGCTAACTCTTGAAGAATCGTAGATAGTCCAATAATTCTCTTATTTGCATAAAAATTTGGTATCTCAATTCTAGGTATTTCTGGTTGTTGATTAATATCTTCTGGTATAATCATATCTCGGGTCATTCCTATTTTTACAACTTGTATAGGTGATTTAACTTCATCATACAATATCTCTGCTGGTGTCGTATAAAATTTTATAAAAAATAGGTTACCTTTGGTTATTCTTTTAAAAATGTTAAATGAATCATATATCTCTGGTATATTGGATATTTCATTTCCGTCTTAGGTATATATGGTACTAAGTAATCCATATTCGTAACAGGTTTTAACTAGACCTGGTTTGGTTTTGGGCAAAGCAATTAGCTTATTGTATCCGGTTAACTTCTGGGTTATGTAATTCGTATGTGGTTCTTGGATGTTTATAGCTCTGGGGTTGGTATTTAAGAAGGTTTGTATTTTGTAAATATTTTCTATGTATGTTTGGGCTGTATAGTTGTAGGTCTTTTTGTCTTGGTTTAGACTTTCTCGATATGTGGTAATTTGTGGGGGTATAAACATAGGATCTTTTGGTGTATTTGGAATAAATGGTTTATCAAATAGCTTATTTAGGTTCATATTTGTATTTTTCCCAACTCCTTTGCTTGTACTTGCAGAAGTAGATTGAGAAACGTTATGGGTTTTATGGAGTATCCCAACGTCTCCTTCTAGCTCTGGTATTTTAATGTCTTCCGATCGACATAGCTCTGCACACTGCTGAGTTAGCTGATTTGTAGCTTTAGACTTCAGTTTAACTTCATTAGTCTTTAGCTTTTCTATTTCATTACCCATACTGTCCACTTTCATTGAAAGCGTAGTTAGGGTGTTGAATATCTTTTCTAGAGTATCCTCTTCTATTATATCAGTCTGTGTAGCTTTGTCTTGATATGTAATCTACAATAACATTTTTGTTAGTACTAATTACTTCAATTGTAAATGTAAAATTTAATATATTCAATACTAGTCTCCGAATTTCTTTTGTTGTAACTGAATTTTGTATTTTCTTTGTTAGCCACCACTGTATTTTTAGTTGTAACTGTATTTTTGTATTTTATTCATTTAAATCGTATTTATAGTATTTTGGTGGATACCTAAATCTGATTTTATCATAATTAGGTGGTATGTGTCTCATTCTTCTAGATTTTAAATGGATTATTAATTTTGCTTCAATACTAGATATTAAGGTAATTAGGTAGGCTAATCTTTGTGGGTTTTCTTTTATTTTATTTAGACTTATATATTCTGAATAATTACTAATTAAAGATTCTTTAATTTTTCTAAAAGCTTCTCTGTTTTTAAATGGTCTTCTCATAATTAATCAATATTAATTAATGTCAAGTAAATCCAATCTAAATTCATACATGTATGCTACTTCTGTATTTTTTAAATAACTGGGCTCTGATACCATTTGGAGGGTGGTGGTGCGGATTAGGTGCAATAATTATCGTAGATAATAAATACATAAGAAGTCTGTTTCTAGGGATGTTTTATCAATTTCTTTCCATTTGTATCTGTTGAAAATTTCAATAAATTTCAATTCAATTAAAGTAGAAAATTCTCTTTCTTCCTCCGTTCTTACGTATTTCATACATTTCATATATGAAGTTAGGTAAAATTTTATGTGATTCGATAAACAAAATTGAAATATCAGCATTGCTAGATCATTTATCTAATCTATCTAATTAGATAAAGAATGAGCCAATAGTGGTATTTTTTGATAAATTAAAAATTAAAAATGTTTGGGGAGGGAAATGAGGGAATATCTATAAGACCTGAATTTAATTAAATACAATTTGATAGATTTTGTAGGTTCATTGATCAAGGTTTGATGGAAGAAATTTATAAGTTTCCAAAAATTGAAGATACAGATCAATTTCAATTATTTGTGGACGCATATCTTGAATTACCAGTATGGTGAATTTGGAGCACTTGACCATCACCAATAAGAACTTGATTCGTTTCTCGATAATCGTGGGATAGCAAGATTGGGATTAATGTGATAAGTAGCCTTAGTGTCGGGATACCATTGTGGATTAAAAGATGTTGGATTTTGATGTGACAAATATGTTGTAGGGTTGATGGTATGATTATACCTCTGGAAACACATTTGGGCAAGATGATTAAAACCATTGCGAATCTGACACCTTTGGCGAGAATTATTGGTAGACCATTGCTACCTCATAGTTGAGCCGCCTCGATAGGAATTGGATTTGCCCCACGATTTCCTCATCTGTCGCAACTATTGTTACAGTCTCGACCACGGCTAATATTTGAAGTGCGATCTAGTTGGGAAGATCGTTGACTGAAGTTAGCGATAATGTTGGATATAAGATGTGAAGATGACGCGATAGTGATAGACAAAGATGAGAGGTTCTAGCCTTGAATAAACTCATGGTTTAAAAGTTGGCTATGCAGTTCACTGAATATGATAGGTTTTAGACGAGCAGATAGAGTTGTGATGAAATCTTTAAAATTACTTTGAAATCCTAAATATGTACATATTCTGATTAGAAAGTGTAAGAGGACGAGCAACAACGGCTAGCATATCACATATGAGTTTGGCCTTATAAAGACATTGAGTGATACTTAGATCATCTTGCTTCATGTTTTGAAGTTGCATATGAAGATTCAAAATTTGGGTATTTAAAGTCGAGGAGAGAGCAGCCTTCAACGCTTCCCAAACTTCTTTGGCTGTAGAAAGATCTATAACAATCAAACTTACTTCTTTCGAGAGTGACGAGATAAGGAGACTGAGAATAACTTGGTCCTGCTGAATCCATTGAGAATAGAATGGATTGGGAACAATAATTTCTTTATTTTCCTTGTTCGATATGTGAAATGAAGGGCATGATATTGCCATCAACGTATCTAAAGAGATTTTGGCCACAAAAAATGGTAGAATCTGTGTTTGTCAGAAAAGATAGTTAGAAGAATTTAACTTGATTGAGATAAAGTGATGTGCCTAATTGAGGGGTGAAAAAAAAAGGGGCTACCAGAATTCAGCGCGACAGCTTGAGAACGAGAGGTGGATGACGATTTTGATGGCAATTTTGATACCATGATAGAACACAAAGACAGAACTCAATGCTCTTATATTATTTCATGCTCATTGATGTACATTGAATAAATGAGGGGAATATATACAAGTAGAGACACTTAAGTTTAGGAACCTTACATATAATATAATACTGCAAATAATTAAACGATAACTGTAGAATTAGGTGTAAAATTTGGGCTAAGATTCAGACTACTTAACTTGAACGTTAGGTAGGGGTTTTCGGGAATCCAATAACTTTCAGGTGAATCTTGTATTTATATTGAGAAATCTAGTAAATATATAAAAACTATAAGTTGAGAACCCACAATGAAGTGTATTATTAGTCTAGCTGCAAAGAAGGTGCCTAACGAAGCACCGTTGCCTCTTGGTTGTGGGTTCTAACCCTATCAGTCACTTTTTACAAAACCACAACTTAAGATATTTAAATTACTAAATATTCCTTCATTTAATAAAAAATATAAATATCCTTTATTTACATTCTCTCTTTAAATCTCCAGATACATAACTTCTATCCTCAATATTAGGATATTTCTCCTCCTTCAAAGTATTTTTCAGAAACTTTTGCCTCCTTATTGGAGTGTCCACCGGAGAAACAAAAAATGACGGCGGCATACAGTGTCTCCGATCATTGTCAACCCTTAACCCAACAAACAACGATTCAAAAGACGGTTTAGGATGAAACTCCGTGAACTCCGTTAATCTATTCCGTCGAAGAAAAGAGAATCTGACACTTTTAGATGAAATGTGTTGTTTCAAAAAGAAAAGCTATTGAAGTCACCATGAGAGGCATCTTACCAAATGTTTAGCAATTTTTGTATCTGAGCATTTTAATTTGAGATACATTTTTTATTAGCTAGAGATACATAATTTAGCGTAGTTCTATATGCATGGTCCAGGTGCATCTTCTTGTATCTGTACGCTTGATTTTTTATTTTTATTTTTGAAAAAATACATCAAATCCCCCTTCAACTTGTCGCCAAAATTTACTTTACACTCTAAACTAATCGGACAATTATACACCTCCCTTAATAACTTTCAAGTGAATTAAATACCCCCTAAAGATATATTACCACTCTCACAAAGGGAGGTGCACTACACACACGTCCGCATCACTGCCATGTCACTGCCACGTAAATATTTATTTAAAAGATAATGTCATATATATATATATATATAATAAAAATAATAAAAAGAAAAAAGAAAATCTCTTTCTTCTTCACAGCCCCACACCCAACCCCCCACCCTATTGCCACTTATACCACACCAGTCCACCATTGCAACAACACAAAAAATTTCACTATTAACACAATATTCTCACTCTTCACCCACTCCACAAAAACAACAATCACACCTGCATATTTACAAATTCATTTCGATTTTCTTTCTCTTGAGCGATAATTAATATAGAGAAGAAATAATTAATAGGCCAAACACTGCCAGAGCCTGAAAACTAAAATAAAAGACATTGAAAATTAATTCACTTGAAAGTTATTAAGGGGGTATATAATTGCCCGATTAGTTTAGAGTCTAAAGTAAGTTTTGGCGACAAGTTGAGAGGAGGATTTGATCTATTTTCTCTTCTTCTTTTTTTTGATATGTAGTTATTTCATATACATGTATATAGTTAGAAGGTTTCTGTATGTATCTCTTCTAAAATATGTATATCTGCACCTGATATATTTTTTGTATTGTGTATCTCTTATACCTTTATATTTCAAATCTCATTTTTTATACTAATAAATCATGTCTTACCATGATACGTTGCTTTTAATCAATATTTGTATCTCTTTTTTCTGGGTTCAAAATCCATTGCAAAAAGTTGAAAAAGACAAATAACACCAAGAAAATAAGACAAAAGCTAAAGAAGAATGAATCTGAAAGTTGAATATGTAGAAGAATATTTCAAAAAAATTGCATTATTAACTAAATGCGGGGATATTTAGATGTTAATTAGAAGATCTGCAGAGTATATTACTCCTTAAATGAGTTAATTACCGTTATTTTTTATAATTACAGCGAGCTAGTTGTTTCTTAAGATGTAACAACAATCATGTATTTCTTTTAATATTATGTATCTTTTAATATTATGTATCTGAAAAACTAAAAATCGAGATTTTACAAAATTTTAAAAAAAAATGAAATAGGATATAATTATGGATAAACTAATTAAAATTTATGTAAAACTTCCTTTTTATTTTGCCCAAAAGACCCATAAAATTAAAATCTTAGTTCTGCCTAGACGACCTAGTATCAGCTAGGGGTGGGCATGGTACGGTACGGTATTTTAAACTTCGGTACGGTAACTTCGATTTTCGGTATCTAAAAGAAGAATACCATTATCATATCAAATTAGTTCGGTATTTTTAAATTCGGTTTTGGTATTTTACGGTATGGTAATTCAGTAACCATACTTTATTTGATTTCTAATTACATATATTCATATAAAAAACTATAACTTTAAATTTTAAAAACGTCTCAATCATGTTAGGCTAACAACTATCTTTGTTAATCAATTACACAAAAAAATTTCAATCACGATTGAATAGTCCGAGATGCAAATTCTGAACAACAGTAACTAAACTTAAGCATAGTACTCCTAAATAATAAGTTTCCCAAAAATTTATTTCTGAATAAAAGCTACTTTTGTGTTCAATTGGCTAATGGATGATATATAAATATATTTAATAATCTTAAATATAATATATATATATATATATATATATATATGGGTTTTATATGTTATTAAAAAACTTCGATGTGGTATACGATATTTCGGTATTTATTGCAAAAATACCAAATACCGTATCAAATACCAAAATAATTTAAAATTCCTACCAAATACCATAACATCCATACTGTGATATAAAAATTTTTAATTTCAATCTGATATTCGATATATACCATATCATGTCATCATGGAATGGATAATAAAAAAATAAAAATACAAACTAATGTTATTGTGATTTGACATTTGCTGATTCGCTAAAATACACAACATCACATGCCAACTAAAAGCATATTACTGATGTAACATTTCTCAAATCACAAATACTTTATCCGTTTTAATTTGCTTGGACTTACTTTTTTTTTTTAATCGGCTTTAAAAAAAATTAATTCTTTCTTACAATAAGATTAAAAAATATTTTGACATATACTACATAATTTTAATTTAAAATCACAAAATTTAAAAGTTTTTTTAATTTCTTTTTAAGCTCTATGACAAATAAAAACAAATCAATATTTTGAAGCAGAGGGAGCAGTACTTTAATGGAGACTAGAAATCCATAATAACAGTACTACTATATATAAGCACCCCCCACTAGAGTACAAATCACAAAATTCTCTTTAAAAAAAGACATTACACAACATGTGTTGCATCCATTAATAAATACGACCCATGAAAAAAGGGACAGTAACCCTTCTAGCTAGACTAGAAAGATAAAAGTTATCTTTGTACAATATTGGAGGGTCATGATTCCCATTGAACTCACCAAATAAAGGTTTGCCTTGATGAAAATAATAAGTCCCTTGTTCTAATTACGATTGAGCAATTTCGCCTTCACAATATTATTCCTCCATTAGCTAGGAAAAGGCTCGTGTTCACCCTGTTGTTAAGGTTCAAGTAAAAAACAGAGACTTTTTCCTAACGAACAAAAGTCAGTTACTCATGGAATATGTAGTACATGAACATTTTGAGGTGAAAAATAACAAGTAACTTTGACCCAAAAATACGTCGACATTTCCTAAAATGGAACAGCTTGCTGAGAGAGAGGCGTACGTACGCTATCTACATTTCCAAGACAATAACTGCAAAACAAAAACAAAAAGATTTAGTTAACTTTAATTCAAACTAATAATTTTTTTTTTTTTAATAATCAAAAGATTAATGAATGTTACTTACAATCAGAATCTGTTTTCACCCATTTAGATCCATCATCACAAGTTTTCTCCCTTTTCTTTTCCTCTTTCTCTACTTTTCGTGGATGCTTGTCCTCTAAATATCTCTTTGTTGATGTTTCAGGGGCATTTTGGGGATGTATTTTCTTGGAAAGAATTGTTTTCAAAAGCTGCAATAGTTAAAACATACATAATTGAGTTGATTTTCTCGGAATCAACTAGTGCACTTTGAAAGCATAGATCCATTTTACGATAGCTTCATGAAGGACAACGTAACAGCTTCAGGTGCTAATCACAGTATTTAAGTCTAATTAGAACCAATTAATGCTTCGTTTATGAATGACATATTTGAACTCATACGATAACAACACGAACATAGTTGCTCCCAACTATAAAGAAAATTAAAAATTGGACCGTTCTGAATTTGACACAATACATAGACAGACGCTCAAATTTCATGTATGCATATCTAGATACCTCAACTCGTCTCCATTGTG
Source organism: Capsicum pubescens (assembly GCA_030864215.1). NCBI lineage: Eukaryota > Viridiplantae > Streptophyta > Magnoliopsida > Solanales > Solanaceae > Capsicum > Capsicum pubescens. The sequence continues at coordinate 63,546,688 of CM061549.1, read as the reverse complement.
TTAATTAAACACTATAACTTACAAAATTATCATCTAGATACCTCCAAAATCTATGTGTCACGTCAGCATCATGACAGAGATATAGTAGGGCACGAGTTGGAGTATTTAGTTGTTAGTTGTGACCAAGTTAAGGTGTCTAGATGTGAACTCTCAAAGTTTGAGTATTGAGGTCAAGTTTGACTGTCTGTTTATGTATTACGCTTCTGAATTCATCAAATTTAAATTCTAAATTAGTCGAAAAAAATATTTACCTTCTCCATTCTTGATTCAGGAAATGTGTCTCGTAAACTATGAGCTGGACCAGAACCACCACTTGTACAAACGAACATTTTCTTGACAAGGAAAGATATTGATTTCTTCCCAATTGATTTCTTTTGTTTCTGTTTACTATAGACATCTTTGCATCTACCTATGATCACTCTTATTGTTCTGTCCATTTCTTCCTCGTTGTAATCGAAATTATCTGAGCAATTAACACTGCTAAATCTGTTGGAATTAATCCTGCGATCAACTTCCAAACTAGATGGACAATTAAGAAATCTGTCCAATGGAAGAATTGTATCATCGTCAACATTTTGGATCTCGAGTAATTCAGATTTAACAACAGCTTGCATTTTTCGGGATAGTAATTTTGTTAACTCTTTTTGTAACTTTCCAACTTCTTCAGGTGTGAATTCTGCTAAATCTGGAGATGAAGAACTTTGTTCATCATTGTCTTCGATGTTTTTAAGGTGTGATATGTTGTGCACTGGTTGTGTACTTTCTTTAAGATTACTGCTCCTATTGCCAAAAGTTCCAATTGCCAACAATGAGTCTGGCCAATCTTTGAACTCTTCATTTCTATAATCTGTGATTTGATGAAAAATTAAAGAGTTAGAAAGACGCTACATTTTGAGTTGATTTCTCAGAAGGTCACTCAACTACTCATAGTTATTATCTCGGAAAGTCACTATTAGTCGATTGACCATCCTAGAAATCAAAAACCCATAAATAATTAGGGACCAACGTACATAATGTCGAGACATCCCAGCATTTTCTCAAATTTCAAAAATTTGTTGTCTTTTGATTATAAATCATGTAATGTTTTTGAGGAAAGTATGCTTCCCCAACGTGAACGTGAAAAAAATAACTCTTAAATATATGTTGTTGCCTTATCAAGCTTGTTAAATTCCATGTTAGTGATTGATTAGGACTAACTAGAAATTCTCTAGTTTTCTCTGTTGTACCATTAGTTTGTTGCACATTTGCAGATAATATGATGATCAATCATATGACCGTGGTATGGTGCACTAAGCTCTCATTATGCATAGAGTCACTGAAAAGGGTCCGATCGCATTGGGTCTACTGCATGCAACCAATGAAAAAAAGTTGCTAGCTGGCTGAGTCAAAGTTGAAGTCAATTGGGACGTGCGCTGAAATTAAATGCCTTCAGATAGTTCATGCTAATGGACACTATAACTAACAATCTATGTTGTTCAAGACTCAAAATGCTGCCAGAGGCATGTTGGAGAATCAAAGACAAGTACGGTAATATTTTTGGAGAGTCCAAGCCAAGACAACTAATAATGCATGCATGTTTAGGAGAGAGGAAGAAGAGTTACTTGTGGAAATTGGAACTGCATTAGACTTCTTGGTTCCTTGTCCCCCATTGAACTTGTTATGCATCCAATTAAAGAACTTCAAGGGGAAAACAGAATGTCAATTAAATTATCAACCTAGCTATAATAGCTATATATTAATTAGTAACAAACAAGCCGTATGTACGTCTAACATAGCTCCATATATATGTTCTTTAGAGCTAGAACCAATCAAAAGAATGAAATTTTCAACCATGTATGACTCTAATTTAAACCAACCTTCATATTCAAAAATGAACCTCTGCCGATGATGTCTGAGAAATTGGTGATTTGGTGGTCCACTAGCTAGCTAAGCTAGGCCAACTGAAGAAATTAGATAAGTAAAACAAGTCAAAGTGAAAAGTGGAAATCCTAGAAGCCAATGAGAAAGGAGTTTTGGATTGAGAATAATAAATAAAGATTTGAGTTTCTCACTCTCTTATAGACTATTGATAATGATTCCACTAATTATATAAATGTACCGAAACATACAACCAACTCTCTTTTTATACGTGGACAAATTAGAAGGCGAACATGCAATTTTTCCTATGTAGAATAAAGATAATACACACACATGTGGGAGAGTAATGTGGTGGTGACGTGGCTATGATTCATTCCATTAGATTCAGTTAGATTAATGCTAATCTTGAGGCATTAACTTATAATAACTCTTTATCCTATATATTGAGTATTTTAATGTATGGTCTTCATATTATATATTGTGTATTTAGTGTGCTGTAGCAGGTAATTATTATTACATATATTTTGTTTTTCAGTTCAATATTCTCACTTACATAAGAATATTTACTTATGTTAGTGTTTTGGTGATTGAATTTTGTATAGATCTATGTAAATACATATTTTTTATATTGTTGGTGCATAGAAGTTAAAATATGAATATCGAAAGTTAATCTCAGAGAAAACAATTATTTATTCGACGGTTGTTGTCACGCAACGCTACGACTAATATTACACCTCCTCCCCCCCTAATGACACCATTAGTGACACAAATATTCTAGCTTAATTACCTAGATTATTAGTAGCTAATTTGGTTTAAAACTTCCTTCCTGTATTTAATCTTCTTATTTTGTTGACAATCGAGGGTTCAAACTTAAGGCTAATGGCCAACCAAAAAACAAAAGAAAAGTTAATTCATTTTTTTTTAAATAATAATAATTAGATTTTGTTGGGTTCATAGAAGTGTGAATGAGAAATGGAGAAGAAATGGTGGAAGAAAATGAGACACTCAAATTGAAAAGTGTACTCCTAATTTGGAAAGCTTACTCTTTCTCCCACATTGGTGGAAGAAGAGAACTTTTTAGTGTTTATATTGTGAAACACTAACTCCACATGGTAAGTGAGGCAAAGAAATAGAGATGCCTCACGCCATCTTCGTCGCCCAGTGGACTTCGGAAGCTTCGGCTTCGGTAATCGATCGATGAGATTTTTCTTTTTGGACAAATTTTATTTGACAAAATCTGAACAATGATGAAAAACGCAGGAAATATTTCTAAGTTTTAATCCTCCATTTACATGCAGTAACAGTGACGCGATGCTCAGAACTGGTGCACTGTTTTCTGTTACTTAACTGAACTGATGCACTGGTTGAATAAACAGATGCAACCATTCAGCAAAAGACACACTGATTCATGGAAAGATATGACTGTTCAGGAAAGGATGCAATCTTTAATGAACAGACATGAATTTACAGCAAAGGTGCAACCTTTGGAGTGAACCATTGCCTCCTTTCTAAAGAGGCATCTTGTGGCTATAAATAACCTGGTTTTCATCCACAAGTTAGAGGTAGAAAATACAAAAATTTTCAAATTACAAACTTCTTCTTCTTGTCTTAAAAATACTCTAAGCGTGATCATTCAAACCGTGAGTGTGTTCGAAGAATTCGCCTATTTGAGGTATCGCTATAGTCGGATTGAAAGTCATTTTATCATGGGAGGAAGATTCCATAACCTCGGGTACAGTGAGGGGAATTATTTCTTAAGAAAAGTTCGTGAATTCGGACGACTTGGCCTTAATCATTTCTGCTTCATCTTTGTTTTTTGAAAAATAAATACACCTCTTGAAAAGGTCTTTTTTGATCTTGTGTTGAGGGTATTTAATACTTCATTGTGTTCTTGTTCATACTTGAACTCGAGTTGAAGTTGTTCTGTTATACAGATTCTACGTACCCATATTGTGTAATTTAACAGATTTTACTATAGGGATCAATATTTGTTATCCTTAATCCTTTCTTCCACTTATTAGCAAATGCATTTACACGCTGGTTAATACCCTTCCTTTTAATTATAATTGTCTATTATACTAAAAATATATATTTATTTTATTTATTCAATTTAAAAAATCAAGAGATAATTTACTCTTTTATATTCATTTTAGGAAAAATTTCATAAAAGCACAACTTAAGATTATAAAAATATTAAAAAAAACCTTCAATTTAAAAATATTACAAAAATCTCTATTTTTTCTATTTAAACATAAAGGTAAAGATACATCTTAAGAAAACTCCATTTTTGCTGGATTGAAGTAGCGATTTCCTCCTCCATCAATAACGCTTTTTAAGGTGTGATTTCTTATCATTATTATCTCAACTCTTCAGATATTTAATAATAAATATTTTCTCCATCTTTATTTTAATTTTCATCTTAACAAATTCAATAACTTCTCTCAATTCTCAAAAAATCATCCATATTAAACTTTCAACCTCTTTTTTCTTAATTAGTTTGTATTCACTGTTATTGAAAGTTGAATAAATTGAAGTATTGAGCAAAAATCGATAAAAAAAATAGCAATGATCTTGTTATGATGAAGATTGACTAAAGAATTTGAGTAATTTGAAGTATTGACTAAAATTTTCGTAAAAATCGATCAACAAAACAGAAACAAATCCGCTATGATGGAGAAATTAAAAAAAGCACTTAAAGCACAACTTAAGATACATATTTGATTACGCCGGACACTTTTTTCATATTATATCTCTGGGTATCTAACATTGTGCGGTTATATATCTCTTGTATTATTTTGTTTGTGTGAAAAAGAGAGATACATATTAATAAATCAAAAGATACATATATAATACTTATAGGTATAGTATGTATCTCTCGATATATATTTTTGGAGGTTAATTACATATGTGAGAGATACATGTTATTATAGGAAGAGATACATTTAAGGTTCTTACATATTTAGTATGTATCTCTTACAAGATATGTTAATGTAGATAATTACTGTAGATACATGTATGTTCCAAAATATTATGTATCTCTTATAAGAGATAAGAGTAGTAGTATGTGAATGTTGTGTCATTTTTTTGTGTCAACAACACCATACGCGATCGACTAGGACTGGGCATAAATTATCGAAAATTAAATTACCGAACCGAACTAAAAAATTTGATAATTGGTATTCGATAATTCGGTATTTAGTATGGTATTTGGGAGTAAAATTTTAATATTTCGGTATTTGAAATTGAGTTTGGTATAAGATATTAATACCGTTTGATAATCGGTATTTACTAAATACCGAATTATATGTATGTGTATATGTATGTATATATATATATATATATATATATATATATATATATAATACGATATGCCTAACCAACCCAATAGACAATAGTATTACTTATCCCAAAGAATCTCTTGACTTTGGTAATGTAATGTAAATAGCAACAAAATGAATACTAAATAGAATTTCTATTAAATATACTCTTTGAAGTTTAAATGCACATTTGCACATCACCAACTTTAATATGGTATTACCAAATACCATACCGAATCGAACTTTAATTTACCAATTATCGAATTATCGAACCGATGTTTATAAGTATGGTATGTGGTATCTACGTTCAAATATCAATTATCAAATTATCGAATACGAACTTTAAAAATACCGAACCGAATACCGAACGACCACCCCTACAATCGACAATATGCTTCCTAACGTTGAAAAATAAAAAAATTGTGTCACTGCAACAATTAAATTTAATTGAAAAGAGTATAAAAAAAATTGATAAATATAGTGAAGATCGGATTTGAAAAAATAAAAAAGAGAAGAAGAATGAATTCAAAAAAAAAAAAAGAATGAATGAATCTGCAAATTAATTATGGAGATGAATAAGTAAAAAAAATTGAATTGATAACAATATACTATCTTTTAGGAGATCTTTTCAAGTTATCTAGATGATTGAATGTGTTAATTGATAATTAAATACTACACTAACGGTTACATCTCTTAATTTAAGCTAATCAGTTAAATAGGAGTAATAAGATATATCATTAAACTGTATCTAACTTAACTTTTATGTGTCTGAAAACTAAAAAAAAATGAGATTTTATGAGACTTTTAAAAAATTAAAAATAAATATAAATAAACTTATCGAGATTTACATATAAGTAGGGGTGTACAGATCAAACCGTCAAGTCAAACCGAACCGACTAACCAAATCAAACCGAGAAAAAAAAGCCGACTTATGGTTTGGTTTGATTGGTTTGGCATTAGAAAAAAAAAAACGACCATTCTTGTTTTGGTTTGGTGTTAACCAAAAAAAAGTCAAATTGACCGAACCCGAATCAAACCGACATAATATATATATATATATAATATTCTAACTTTTTTATACATAAAATATTAATTATAATCTACTTTTGAATACTTTTTAACCAATTTTAGTAATTTTCAATAATTTGAAAGTAGATGTAGATATACATTGGAAAAAATACATAAAGTAGCATACTTAAGTATTAAATTACAAAAAATAGCAACACTTTTATCAAATTACATTTTGTAGCATATGTATTTGTATGTATTTGTATTTTTGTAGCAACAGTTTGCAAAAATACAAAATACATATCGATCATATATAAGGGCAGTAAAAATCATATGTATTTGTATTTTTGTAGCAACAGTTTGCAAAAATACAAAATACAACTTTGTTATAGTATTTAATTATGAAATTATTGCTATGAAACTCATAATTAAGGGGATAAGTATGTTATTTTTGAATTTTGCCCTATACATTGGAAAAAATTTAGACCTTTAAGTTGTAATATTTATCCATTAATTGCTAATTAAATGATCGAAAATCCACTATAAACATAAAACCTAAACTTTTCACTCTTCATCTCACTTTTTAGTTTCAAGAGAGTTTTCCGCTCCTCATTTTTTTATAATTATGTTTTTTCATTAGTACATGAGTGAAAATATATTTGATCTAGTCTTCGATCACAATATAATTATAAAAACTAAAGATTATAAAAAAAAAGCCAAAAAAAACCAAAAAAAAATAAAAAACCCGAAGAAACCGACTAAAACCTAAACCGAAAAAATTAATTTTATGTTGGTTTGATTTGATTTATAGTTTTAATAAACCGACATGATTGGTTTGTTTGTTTTTTTAATAAAAAACGAACAAATCCGACCTATGTACACCCCTACGTATAAGTACTATAATTATTTTCTATTCATTTCCCAAATATATGTTAATTAAGGATATGATAGCAAGTCTTCAAGCACGCCACGTATAAAAGAGACTATTCCAGTCAAAGTTTCGTCGCATATACTCTGGTTTCTTGGACATCTCAAAAAATTAAATAAATAAGAAATGATTTCCAAAACCTTCTCATGCATGGAATTGGAAAATAGTTCTTGAAATATGCATTTTGGATAAACATAAAATGAAAAAAAAAAAAAAGAATATATATCAAAAGGCTGCTCAAATTCTACCAAATTTCAAAGAATTATCAGACTATCAACCTCAAGGAAGAACGAACTCTATAGTCATAAAATAAAATAGTATTATAATACTATTACTATTAGAACTTAATGAAAACCTAGAAAAAGCAAAACAACAAACTAGTCAAGAAGACAAAAATATAGAAGAATTAATAGAACAACTAAAGAAAAGTAGAATTAACCCCGCAAAAAGAAAAAGAAAAAGAAAAAACTAAAACGACTAAACCCAAAACATGGACATTTTTTCAACATCCACAGACAAACCAAGATCAAGCTTTACCCAAGACAGATTAAAAATCAACATGTTATCTAAGATCATAAATAGATCAAAAATGACCTCAAGACACCAGCTAGAAGAGATAGTAGATGTAGACAAAGATATACAACTCTTTCAACAAAACAAACTAAAATTATTAAGCGCTAAGACACTATATAATGAAGGAATGTTTTCACTAGAACAATTATATAAACATTATAGGGAAGAACAAATGTGTGTTATTGGTAAAGATAGCGTCAGTATAAATCTAATAAGTTCAGAATCCTTAAAACAAATTACCAAGTCAAACATGAGCCTCATGCATATGGGATTTATAGTAATAGATTTGAAAGGTTTAACTAGAAAGAATTTAGGAACTAAAGTATTAGTTACAATATATGATAATAGATGATCAGACTCGAAAAGATCTATAATAGGAACAATAAAAGTAGACATGTCAACAAATGGAGGACTTTAGGGATTTGAAAGTCCAAAAAAGATTTAAAATGACTGTTGTGTTGTCCCGGAGTGTGATTAAAGAAGATATTGCTAAAATACCTAAAACTGAAGAGAAAGAGATGAACAGGGTATGAAAAAAAAAGTATTTTGAGAGAAAAATATACCTTGATTTTGATAATCTCACTACTATACATGACTAGAAATAACGAAGGAGAAAGTACTGAGTAGAATTTTACACCATATTCTTGAAAAAATTTATCTGCTTCAATCTTGCTGCTTGCTCATATCTCATATCTGGATTCTTATATTTGTTTACATATTATTTGTATATCTATTTTGTTTTTACTTATCATCTTTTTATATCTGTCTATATATCTGTCTATTTATTTATTATCTTTATACCTATATCTGTCTATATATCTATCTATTTATTTATTATCTTTATATTTTTTGTGCTTATATTTATTTGCATATCATCTATATATCTATTTTGTTTTTACTTATCATCTTTCTATATATGTCTGTATATCTATCTATTTATTTATTATTTGCTTCAACCTTGTTGTTTGCTTATATCTCATATTTGCGTGCTTATATTTGTTTACATATCATTTATATATCTATTTTATTTTTACTTATCATTTTTTTATATCTGCCTATATATCTTTTGAATGGCTGGTTATGTCATTCGGACTAAAGACAGCTCCTCTAATCTTCCAAAGAAAAATGAATAGTATTTTTGGAGATTATAAAAAAATTGTATTTGTATATGTAGATATTTTAGTTTTCAGTAATAACATGAGAGAACATCTAGGACATTTACAACAAGTCTTTAAATTATTTGTAGACAATGAAATAATAATAAGTAGAAAGAAAATGAAATTATGTAAAAACTGTATTAATTTTCTAGGAGTAGTCATTGGGGATGGTAGAGCCCTAAGATTCTAGGAGACTTTAATACATATGGTATCAGACAATATTTCTAGAATTCAGAAAAGAAAACCTAGACCCTATGAAAAAGAAATAATATTAGATTCAAAATATTATTGGTATCTTATAAACCTAAAGAAAGAATAAACAAATTTATTTAACGTTTTGATAGAACGGAGACAATTATATATTAGTTCAGTAGAAGTTTCGCCAGAACTAAGCGAAGAAATTAAATTTATCAAGAACTAAGACACATAGATAATAGATAATCAGAAGTACAGGTCAAAATATTTTACTACAAAGACCAAATAAAAATAGAAGATAGTTGGAGACAAAAGAATGCTATTTATCTAGCTTAATGAGAAGACCTCGTAGAAATACTAGGTCCTACAAAGAGATTAAAGATAAATTAAATAGTCTATATTTAGAATATAAGAGACTTAATAATATGAAAGAAGATCCTATAAAACTAGATCAGCTAATCACCATAATATCTCGACTAGAATATCAATTAATAGGACATTTCAAATACAAAAAAAAATGAGAACACACCCGTGGGCTAGAAGTATACAACTAAAATATTGGTATGTAAATCGAGTAATAAGACTAAGAAGAAAGACAATCAAATTAGAAAAAAATTTAGGTAATTATTTAAGAATACTAGACTCATCGAAAACGCTAAAGTCAAGACTATTAGAAGAATATATAAGAGCCTTAAAGTGGAAATTAGAAGGTATTAGAAGTGAAATAGGATGATATAATAAACAAATAAGGGGTCGTTTGGTGTGAGGTACTAAAGCATATAATTCCGAGATAAAATAATAGTCTTGATATAAAAAATTTGATGCGTCGTTTGATTGCTAATACTCAGGATATGATACAAGACTAAAGTGCTTAAGGATTGCAAGGACTTCTCAAAGGACCAAGCTTCGAAATTGGCTAGTGGTTGGAGCATTTTGAAGCCTTATTCAAGAGAAGAAAAGGAGGAGAACTTATGCACTCAAGAGGCGCCTCAATTGAAGGACAAGATGGACTTTGCACACTCCAATTTAACACTCAAGAGGCGCCTCCTTTAAGCTCTCATTAAGGGAATTCTAGTCTTTTATTATGCAATATTATAAATACACAAATTAGCTTCTCTTTTCATTAGCTTTGATGAATATTGAAAGGATATCCTTTAGTTTGTAACTTAGTCTTCTAGTTTTAGCTTGAAATCTGAAAATCGAGTGTTTAATGCATTTGGAAGGTTTTTCACTTGTATTGAACATTTGGCACGAAAGGAGGAGTTGAGGGAGTGTGAATTCCATTGGTTCACCTAAGAGAGTGGTTTGATCTTACATTGGTGAGGTGTGTTTGAAGGATTGATACACCTTCTAGTGCTAATCATTAGAGGAAGTGAGGGTCTCTCTTCTATCTTTACTTTATGCATCTCTTCTTCATCTCTTTTCTTCTAAGTGTGTTGTTTTTTCTTTTGTGTGCTTGCTGATTTTTTGCTATCTAGTGTCCATTTTCGTGTGTTGATAGTCTTTAGGCTATCATTTGGTATCAAATCCTAGGTTAAGGTTGTTCCTACATCCCTAAATCTTGATTTTAGTGTTCTTATTTAGAAAATCTCAACAAAAAAGAGTCAAAAAAATCCAAAAATCTCAAAAAAATGGTGTCTAGTTGTGTTGTGTTATAGATCCGAAATTTAATCCTTAGATCTACACATTTTGCCTTGTTTTGAAAGTTTCTTGTACTAGATCCTTGCTCTGTAGCACCCAGGGAGTCTAGATCTACTCTTGGAACAAGATCTGGTTGAGTTTGAGCTAAGAACCTCCATGGATATGGCATTTTGAAGCTTCTAAGCTCTAGATCCGTGTGGGTTTTGCTTTGAGGACGTTGGTTGTTGCTGATTTTTATATATTTGAGTTCACCTTGGCCTAAGGGACCTAGATCTACAAGAAAATCCAGAATTGAAGTTCATTTGATTAGGGATCAAATTTTGGTCAACCCTTGAATATTCATCTTGTTCTTCTATGTTCATCTAATCTTGTTGAAGAAGAATGTTCAAGGAAGGTGTTTGATCCAAAAAAGGAGAGGAAAGAGAGTGTACTTGGTGTTTGTGAAAGAATATTCCTTGGCATAATTGTCATCCAAAAGAAAGAAGAGACAAAGGAATAAGCAAAGTACAAAATCAAGTACAATCCAAGTACAAAGAAGGGGGGACCATTGTTTTTTAATTTCAATTGGAGGCAAAAAAAAGGCTCCAAACTTGTTGTTTTTCCCTCCCAAAGCATTTTCTCTTCTTCCCTAAAGTGTTAGGCCGAAACTTGTGATATTGGGATTGAAAAAAAAAATTGAAAACTCAACGTCCAATCAAAGAATGCCACATCATTACTAGCTAATCGGCCAAATTGAGTTCTTAGGTAGATTTTTTAATTTCTAATTTTTTATTCTAGTTTCTTATAAGTCAATTCTATCCCTAATTAGTAAGCTAGTAAGTACCTACTAGTTTGGTAATTTGATTAGAGTTCGTTTGTTTCATGTCTTCAATTTTTTATGTGTGCTTTTCTAGTTTTTAATTCGTAGTAGTTTGTTGGTTCAAGTCCATGCATCATTTTATTTGAGTCATATCAAACAAAAATCAATTCCGAACGAAGGCATATTCACCACTCAATTCACTTGCCAAGTATTTCCAAGTTTTCAACACTTATGAGACCAAGTGTGAGGTGAGATTCGAGTGTGAGTGTGGTGAGGCTTTATTGAACTAACTTGTTTGTTTGTTTTGTAGGTATTATTTTCCTTTTCTATTTTTGCTTCTTGTTAGGTACACTTGACCATGGAATTCGAAGGTTCACAAACACAAAACTTGGATAATAACATGCTTGGGACAATTATGGCCGGAATTGAGGCTCTTGGCCGAAAGGTAGACATGGTGTAAACCGAAATGACATCCTTAAATGGTGAAGTGTCCACCATTGGTAGAAGGCTTGATAGTTTTGAAAGTAGGATGAACTCACGACCATCTACTCCTAATCCCTACCATGTGTCTTCAAGTGTTCAAGCCAACAACTCCTCCATGACCATAACCCCCGAAACTCATCACCAAATGCTTTACCCTCCAAGAGTTCCACAAAACCAGCCACTGAACCATGCCCAAACCTCTCCTAACTGAAACCTACAAAAGCCACTACACCCCAAATGAACCAAGTCCAACATGAAAGACTTGGAACTCAAACTCCACCACCAAATCCGAACCTACAAGTATTAAATCCCTTTGACCAAAGACCAACTTCTCCACACAACCAAATACCTCCACAAAATGCTACTTACCAATTACCAAATAATCAAAGACCAAACCCACCTCCCCAGAGACCTCAAATCTGAAACCCACCCATCCAAGTTGAAGATTATGGAAGAGGGGAGCAAGAAGGTTATGATGTTCACCACGATGACTATTGGTTTGAGGATGAAATGAGGGAAAAACATGATCAAAGAGGGAATTATGGTAGATTCCGAGGACAAGAAGCAAGGCATGTCCATGGTAATCTTCATGGAAACCGAGATATTGGTATTAATTCAATCAAGGTTGGTATTCCAATTTTCAAAGGTGAGAGTGATCCGGAGATGTATCTTTCTTGGAAATATTCTTGTGAAAAGCTTCTTTAAGTAAATGACCTTTCCAAAGAGAAGAAAAGTTACTATGCTATTGCTCACTTTGAAGGATATGCCAACACTTGGTGGGATTACACTAAGAGGTTTGGTAATGTGTTGATTGGTGGCCAACCACCTCCTTAGGAGGAGTTGAAGAGACTAATGAGAGAGAGAGATATTTCGAAACACTATAGACATGAGCTTCTTTCCAGACTCTACAATTTGAGTCAAGGAAGCAAGAGTGTCATGGCCTACTATGATGAGTTCCAACAACTTGTTTTGAAGCTTGACCATAGAGGTGGGCAAGTGCAATATGATGTCATACGCTTCAAGGTTGGGTTGAATAGAGACATATCATCCCGTTTGACACTTCACAAGTTTGAAACCGTGGTTGAAATCTCCCAAGTGGCTATGGAAATTGAGAATGAGAACAAGAAAAGATACAAGCCAAAGGCTACCTATACCTCCTCGGATTAGTCCAAAGAAAAGGGCATGGTCTCGGCATCCATGGCTTCTCCTCAAGTCATGACCAAGGCTACCCAACACCATCATCTAAATCTTGAAGGTAAACTAACTTCTACTTCTCATTCTAAGGGTCTACAATATTTCAAGTGTCAAGGTTGGGGTCATAGGTGATACGGGACAAATGGTCATCTTATCTTTTGATGACATCTTTAGAGGCCAACATATAGAGGCTCAAGACTTGGTCACCTCGAGGATACGAGAACATGCATGGAGGACCCATTTTGAACATGCCATTAAACAAACCCGTATGTGAAAGATTGCGTGGGGGCTTACATTTGATGCCAATTCGAGACTACAAGTTTTGAAGCGTGACCACATGGTTTTGGAGCATTGAAAAAGCACCCTTCATTAAGGGTATTTTGGGGATTGCACATGTTAAAGAAACAACCCATGATCTCTCCTTTCATTAAGGGTATTTTGGTCCATTATACTATGTAATAAGCTAGGCTATATATAGTCTCTTATTAGGTCTTTTCTCTTTAGTTCTTGAATGATGAATGTATGAAACACTTGAAAATCCTCTCTCTTGAGAGTAGACCACCTTAGTGTAGTCTTTGTTAGGGCTTGGAAAACCCATCCTTAGTATAGGGCTTGGAAAAGCCACTATTGACCTTTGCTTGGAAACGGTGGATCTTGAGGTGAGTTGATTTCCTTGGAGGTCACCGTAAGAGTGTAGTTTTGATTATTACATTCATTCGGTTTAGTGTTGAAATACACTTGGTTCTTAATCTTGTAATAATATTGGTCTCACTATCTATCCTTTCATTATTTTGCAAATCCGTGTGTTTTTGTGTTTGTCATCTTGTATCTCTTTGTGTTGCTTGTTCTTCTCACGTTTTACAAAGTAGTCCACAAAACGTGAGAAGAACAAGCAACACAAAGGGATACAAGATGACAAATACAAAAACACACGGATTTGCAAAATAATGAAAGGATAGATAGTGAGACCAAGATTATTACAAGATTAAGAACCAAGTGTATTTCAACACTAACCCAAATGAATGTAATAATCAAAACGACACTCTTACGGTGACCGCCAAGGAAATCAACTCACCTCAAGATCTACCGTTTCCAAGCAAAGGTCAATATTGACTTTTCCAAGCCCTATACTAAGGATGGGTTTTTCAAACTCTAACTAAGACTACACTAAGGTGGTCTACTCTCAAGAGAGAGGATTTTCAAGTGTTTCATACATTCATCATTCGAAAACTAAAGAGAAAAGACCTAATAAGAGACTATATATAGCCTAGCTTATTACATAGTATAATGAATCAAAATACCCTTAATGAAAGGGGAGGTCATGGGTTGTTTCTTTAACATGTGCAATCCCCAAAATACCCTTAATGAAGGGTGCTTCTTTAATGCTCCAAAACCATGGGGTCACGCTTCAAAACTTGTAGTCTCGAATTGGCATCAAATGTATGCCCCCACGCAATCTTCCACACACGGGTTTGTTTAATGACATGCTCAAAACGGATCCTCCATGCATGTTCTCGTATCCTCGAGGTGACCAAGTCTTGAGCCTCTATGTGTTGGCCTCTAAAGATGTCATCAAAAGATAAGATGGCCATTAGTCCTGTATCATCCTCCCCTTCTTGAAAAGGATTCGACCTCAAATCCAAACCTTGCAAAACCGAAGAGAGGACAAATAAATACAAACTCCTCATGGCATGAGGGTTAGGGTTAGCACAACAAATCATCTCAACATGCCAAGGTTACACATATTTGCAATATAACCAAGGATCCTTTGAATGAAATATTAAAAACTCAATGAAAGATGTACGAAGGATTTGGTTTTGGGATTCACCAAGAGTGACACTTTGCTTGTCATGTAGACCAAACAACAATTTAGGTGCACCAATATCACCATTTCCATATTTGGCACAGGAGTCAAACGGGAAGAGTGGACATAGACACGGTTCTAGACAACACTCCCCTTTACCGTGGTCTCCACCCAAACTAAATGACATACTCTCTACAGTAACATACATATCATCAAAAGAAAATAGAGAGTAGAGAAAAGTATCACTCAAGTCGACTTCTACTAAGGTGCCCTCATGTGTGTACTCACTACTAGTTTCCCAATCATCACCATGAGTACTCTCAACAATAAAGTCACACAAAGTAGAATAAGGAGTAACTTCCAAGACTACACATTCCTTACCCTTAAGAGTACTCTCATCTTCCAAGAAGAGATTTTCATCTTTAGGAGGAATGTTGTCACACCATAGTGGGTTAACATATAGGCTATAGCCTCCAAGGTAAGCTATACCATTTTTTTCACCACTAGGCTCATTAGGAGTGTTTATATCACTTTCAAACAAGACATTATACCTAAAGAGTGCATGATCCAACCCACAGACAGATTTGGAACAAACAAGTTCCTCACTCTCTAAGAGATCAATATCAAGTTTCAAAGTAGTTTCAAGCACAAGATTGTCCCAAGAATATCACTGGGGTTTACTTCCCTTTTGTTGACCAACTTTTTCAAATACTTCACTCACTTGAGTTTGATTAATCACATCACACACATACTTAAGTGGTGGACAATTTTCACAAATAGGTTGATCAACACCAATTACACAAGACGATGTACTTCCGTTCAACATATAGGCTTCAACACTAGGTGGACATAAATTGATCTTATAGAAAGAGTCAATTTTGTCATCAATAGGATCAATTAGTGTATCCACACTCACAACATGTACATCATCAACAAAAGGCAAAGAATCATTAAACTCACAAGTAAGTAAGCTACTACTCACACTCAATGGGCTATTAGCCACACAATTATCATTCGCATGCACAAAAGTGTAAGAGTTAGCTAATTTACCTTGAAGTTCTTGAGTCGACTCTCCCTTTTCGTGTTGTGAAGGACCTTCACAAGCTTGGGCAAAAACTTCACTTCGGCATTGCTCTCCTTCACTTGTCATGTCGGTACCTACAAAAATGTCCTTAGAAATAGAAGGAGAAATAATGTTAGCTCGATTTGGTGTCAATCCCCTCACTTCGCTCCATACAACCTCTTTTTTTTCCACTCTCGGATTACCACCTTGCACACCCTTACTCCTCTCAATAGTTTGTCTCTCATAAGCATTAGGAGTAGAGTAAGTATTCACTTCTCTTTGCGGCTCAGGCAACATATATGTCACGAGGTGATTTCCCCACCGATCTCTTACAATATTTGGCCAATTTTGCACATTTGGAACTCTATGTTGTGAAAACCAATCGGCACCTAAGCATACATGACCGTATGTCAATGGAAGAATATCACACCATACCTCCTCATGGTATTCAAATTGAGAGAAGACAACCTTGACCGTTTCGGTAACCTTAAACCCGTCCAAGAAGTATGGAACAAGTAAAGGCTCACGAAACAACCCCAAGTAGTCAACCATGGATAGAACGATATAGTTACTATAGTACCTATCATTTAACACAACGAGGCAGCCCGGTATCCCACAAATGGTCACCTTTCCGGAGTGTACACTCCTTCTCGGATCAACATTATAAAGAACATGAGTACCCCTCAATTTTGGAGATGCATACCCTCTTCTTCTCATTGGACAACCTCCACTAGAACTAGTATAACCATTAACACTATATCAACCTTGATAATAAGTACTACAAGGTGGAGAATATGAATCTTCACACTCTTTACGTGTACTCTCATCATAGCTCTTATAAGCTTTGCGAACGAAAAGGGTTATACCTAACACCAAATCTGGGCTCGGAGTGAGAAGTGTAAGACTCCTCACATGCCCCAACGTCATCATAAGATCCATCACGAGGTCCTACATCATCTCTAAATTCACCATAAGCACTAGGCACTTCATTCACCTCATTTTCCACCTCAAAACTGCAACTCTCAAATCTGCCTAAGTTTTGATCATGACTATTTTCATAGCCTCCACAATCTCCCTCAACTTCGTAGCCATAAAACCCCTCACTACAATCATAGTCTCCCATGTTGTAGTCACAATAATCCCCGACTATCGAAGATATGTCCCCCTTATATCAACTTTGTATCTATACAATGAACAAACAAGATTAATAGTAAAAGTTCCTCACCAACACTCATATACACCCACCTTTGTGATTCTCACAATTGGAGCGGTGAATATTGAAAGTTGCTTATACTCCGGTAGTCAATAGGATGTCAATTCTACTTGGCGGCCGGAATGGATTCTTGTTTGATCGACTTAAGATACAAAAACAAAATTTACTTATGAACTTAAAACAAAGAAAATACTACGACTTATAAACGAGAAAAGCACAAAATACAATGCTTAACACAAAAGAAAGCATACTCAAAAACTAATCTACAATCTAGTAGGTATTTACTAGTTTGCTAATTAGTATGAGAACTAACAAAATGGAAACCAATAGAATTAAAAAAGTGAAACTAGGAATTCCAACGTTCTTGAGCTATTGATGATGTGGCACTCGACTATTGGTCGATAGACAAAAAAATATTGTTGAAGTTGAAAATTTTTGTTCCACAATTTTGGTTGTTTAAATTTCACAAAGATGGGGGGAATTTCGATTTTGGTAGGTTAACAAACAAGACTTTAAGTCCTTTTTTTAAAAAATTCAAACCTTGACCAACTTTCACCTTTTTGGCAAGACAACCTTTTAGAGGTCTTGTCCCACTTTCCTCTTTTGGCTTGTCTAGAAAAATAAACTTACTCCATTTTGGTATGAAGACTTTTGGGAGGTCTTTTGTTCTTTTTCCTCTTTGGTATTGTCTTGAAAGTTGTTTAAAGACTAACAAGATCCCACACTCTCTTTACTTTGAATTTGGATCAAACAACAACCTTTTATAAGACTTCTTCAACACAACACAAAAACTTCAACAACAACAACAACAACAAAACCGTTCACTCTTCCCACAACAACTTGTAATTTTGTTTTGCTCAAGGACATGGGTTAGACTCAAGTAGTGTTAGAGAGAAAGAAAACCAACACAATAAACAACAAATACAATCAAAACAACACCTAAATCTAGACACAAATTTGGCCAAACAACAACAACACTTCGGCCAAGACACCAAACCCGTAGAATAACTTCTTTTTGTGAGATTTTCGACCTTGGACACCTCTTCTAATGTTAAAAAATAAATATTTAACACTAGAACACACAAAACACACAAAATCACAAGAAAACTAGGCTTCAAATTTTGGCCTAAACACAAAAACGTGGACAGATTACTATTTTTGAGTTTTTCAGCTTTTCAACATTTTTTTTATTTTTGAGTGAACAAACCCAAGATTGATCTCGTGGGAATGAAATCAATGATGTCTTTAATACCAAATGCTACAAAAACAGCCCACCAAGATGCCAAAACAGTCCACAAAATGTGAGAAGAACAAGCAACATAAAGGGATACAAGATGACAAACACAAAAACACACGGATTTGCAAAATAATGAAAGGATAGATAGTGAGACCAAGATTATTACAAGATTAAGAACCAAGTGTATTTCAACACCAAACCTAATGAATGTAATAATAAAAACCACACTCTTACGGTGACCGCCAAGGAAATCAACTCACCTCAAGATCCACCGTTTCCAAGCAAAGGTCAATATTGGCTTTTTCAAGCCCTATACTAAGGATAGCTTTTCCAAGCCCTAACTAAGACTACACTAAGGTGGTATACTCTCAAGAGAGAGGATTTTCAAGTGTTTCATACATTCATCATTCAAAAACTAAAGAGAAAATACCTAATAAGAGACTATATATAGCCTAGCTTATTATATAGTATAATGGACCAAAATACCCTTAATGAAAGGGGAGGTCATGTGTTGTTTCTTTGACATGTGCAATCCCCAAAATACCCTTAATGAAGGGTGTTTACTCAATGCTCCAAAACCATGTGGTCACGCTTCAAAACTTGTAGTCTCGAATTGGCATCAAATGTAAGCCCCCACGTAATCTTTCACACACTGGTTTGTTTAATTACATGCTCAAAATGGGTCCTCCATGCATGTTCTCGTATCCTCGAGGTGACCAAGTTTTGAGCCTCTATGTGTTGACCTCTAAAGATGTCATCAAAAGATAAGATGGCCATTTGTTCCGTATCAATAGGGCAAGTGAGTGTACTAATCGGTGTAATGTGATCCTAAAAGAGGGGAAGTTGTACTATCTTGGTGAAGAAGTTGAGTTGGAAACCGAGGGGAATGATGACAACTCTCAAGATGGAGAGTGTATAGAACCTAAAAGTCAAGAAAAGGGAAGTGAGAAAGATGTGTTGCCTTGTGAAGGAGAATGAGATGTGCCTAGTTATATGGTTAGGAGAACTTTGTTTAGTAAGGCCTTGGATGATCAAAGAGAGAACCTCTTTCATACTAAGTTCCTTATTAAAGAAAGTGTGAGCTCAATGTCATAGATAGTAGAAGTGGTGTGAATATTGCTAGTGTCACTTTGGTTGACCACTTGAAACTATCCACTATCCCTCACCCGAATCCATGTAAGCTTCAATGGTTAAACAAGTGTGGTGAATTGAAGGTCAAAAGATAATGTGTGATTAGGTTCAAGGTAGGGAATTATAATGATGAAGTATTGTGTGATGTGATCCCCATGTAAGCATGTCACATATTGTTGGAAAAGCCTTGGCAATTTGATAGAAACACTATACATGATGGAAGGTCTAATAGGTATAACTTTGTGCATAATGACCGAAAGTTGACTCTTATACCTCTTCCACCATCTAGTGTGAATGAAATCTAAGAGAAACCCAAGAAGTTGGATAAGAAAAGAAATAAGAAAAAGGGAGAGAAGGCCTCGGATTATGAACTTGGAAAGGGAAAAACAAATTTGATTGTGGGACTTGCCCACAAATGTGCCTTGTTACTCCCTAACACAAAAGCTAGCATTTTGCCTAGCTTTGATTCTTCTTATGTTAAGGTACAAGATGAAATGATAACCAAGAATGATCTAAAAGAAGTTCCACATGAAAGCATAAGGAATGAACTTTAGACTTCCTTGATCGAGAGCTCAAAAAAAGTGGACTTTCCAAGCCTTACCCGAGGTGACTTTGCTACTCTCAACACTTTTTGGAACTCAAAATATTGTGATTTAGTATCTAGTGAAGTGGTTTTAGGTTTGCAAGTGTATACCTCTTTCCTTAGTAACTCTTTTATTGTGAATAATGATCCACTTGCTCTTAAAACTAGCTCACTACTTAAACATGAAAATGGTATGTTTGAGAAATTCCAAGTTAGTGATGATGCTTCTAATGATGATCTTGATATTAAACATGGTCAATTGAACTTATGTGATGAATTCCATGATATTAGTCTTGTTCATAGTGTCCTTGTGTATGCCAAAGCTGGGTGTAATACCTTGAATGATTATGAGCAAATTAGTCTAATGAAAGGAGTGGATCATCTCGACTTAGATCTTTGTCTTCTACTTTCATTTGATTCCGGAGTTCCTTTGGGATGTGGATGGAGTAATTTATGGTCATGTACATTTCCTTTTGATGTTGATGACATTCACTTCTTTTATATCGTTTGTTCTAAGTTTTTCATGACAAATACCACAGATGTATGGATGTATGTCAAAAGTGAACAACCTTGGCTTGTCTATATAACTTGTGGTACTAATGCTAACCCTCCTCCCTTGAGGAATGTGTGCTTGTTTTCCCTCTCTTTGATTTTTCAAGGTGTCAATTTGAGGACAAATTCCTTTCAAGATGGAGAGGATGATACAAGCCTAAAGTGCTTAAGGATTGCAAGGACTTCTCAAAGGACCAAGCTTCGGAATTGGCTTGTGGTTGGAGCATTTTGAAGTTTTGTTCAAGAGAAAAAAAGGAGGAGAACCTATGCACTCAAAAGGCGCCTCAATTGAAGGGCAAGATGGACTTTTCACACACCAATTTAATACTCAAGAGGTGCCTCCTTTAAGCTCTCATTAAGGGCATTCTAGTCTTTTGTTATGTAATTGTATAAATAGACAAATTAGCTTTGATGAATATTGAAAGGATATCCTTTAATTTGTAACTTAGTCTTCTAGTTTTAGCTTGAAATCTGAAAATTGAGTGTTTAATGCATTTGGAAGGTTTTGCACTTGTATTGAACATTTGGCAAGAAAGGAGGAGTTGAGGGAGTGTGAATTCCCTTGGTTTACCTAAGAGAGTGGTTTGATCTTACATTAGTGAGGTATGTTTGAAGGTTTGATGCATTTTCTAGTGCTAATTATTAGTGGAAGTGAGGGTCTCTCTACTATTTTTACTTTATGCATCTCTTCTTCATCTCTTTTCTTCTAAGTGTGTTGTTTTTCCTTTTGTGTGCTTGCTGATTTTTGCTATCTAGTGTCCACTTTCGTGTGTTGATAGTCTTTAGGCTATCAGGATAACTTATCTTGGGACTAATAAATAGTACCGAAATAAGTTATCCCATACATATGGTGGTATAACAATTCCAACACAATTTATTCTTGTGATAAACTATAAAATGACAACTACCTCCAAATTCTTTGATTATCACTTTTCATTTTATATATATATATACACACACACACACTACTATATATAAGAGAGAATGTGAGATTTTAGTAGTGCTCGCATCAAATTTTTTTATCATTTTATCTTCAATTTAAATTTTAATTACTCTACAAATTTTTATTCATTTTGATAAATTTGAACAATTATATGAGCTTATTAAATGCTACAAAAGTGATGAGTCATGGAAAAATGATAGTGACACCATAAAAACTATTTATACAATCAAATTCAAAATTGGTGCAAGGGTTTATTGTCTTTCTATTTTGTAGAAATATTTATTAATCTTACTTTAGATTTTCATTTTCCCTAACAAATTTATCATGGACAAGTAATTAATGTCTTGATATTCCCTAAAAATATTTAAAAATTTAATTTTTTAAAAGAGTACAATTTAACTCTCAAATACGATACTAAATAATGAAAAATGAGAGTAATTATTTTTCACATTTTTAATGATAAAAATTTTTTAACAAAAAATGAAATTATCAACATTTTATAGAATTTAGGACAAAATAAGTAATTTAATATGAAATATTAAAGCTTCATACACTTTTAAGAAATATTTAACATAAATTTTTTAACATGTATTTTTAGAAAAAAGAAGCTACTAAAGTTAAGAAAAAATTAGTAACTTTTCAATTGTTTTTGTATGGTTTAATATGAAGGAAAACAATGTAAATAAGGTGAAGGGTATTTTTGTAAACAAACTATCAATTCTTAAAAAGAATGCAATGCATATTAGTTTTAGTACCACAAACCAAACAACCACTAAAAAATAATACCAGAATAACTAATTTCGAAATAACTAATTTCGGTATAACTAATCCCATCATAACTAATCCCGGCATAACTTGTATCCCAACCAAACAACCGCTAAGTTTTCATAGAGAACAGTGTAGAGAAATTATTTCTTTAGGATAAAGTAGGCCACAGTAAATAAGAAAGATATATGAAAACACATCCTATTGCTAGACTAGTACAAAGGCCATATAATCAATTATATAAAGAATTGAAAAAAAGAAACGAAATTTTGAAAGTAAAACAAAACTTAATAAATCAAATAGAAATATTAGAAACTATAGAATTATTTGAAGCAATTATAATCTCATACCCTATAAATCTGATAAACTGCGTAGATCATATAAACTTGTTAAAATGTAGATTAGAAAGTATTAGATATTGTATAGAGTATAGAAATATTAGAATACAAGCCATTAGAAAACAGTGTATTAACAATACGTTTCCGTTGGGGTAAGAATAGTACTAAAATAGATAACTTAAAGAAACTAGAGTATTTAGATCTAACAATTCAAACTGAGAAGAAATACAGACGTTTTAAAGACAATTCTCTTATAAGGTGTAATTTTAACAACGAAGAATATATATTACATGGAGAAAATCCACAACTAAATACTACTACAGACCTTATAATAAACCTAAGAGAAACAGTTCAAAAAGAAAATATTAAAGACTCTAGAGATATTAGAAGACCTGCAAAACAAACAAAAGAAACTATTAGATAAAATAAAATAAAATTTTGATTTTCTAAAGAATCAACAAGCGGAATTAGAAAAGAAAATTAAAGATTTTATTAATAAGGATAGAGAGGGTAGCTTAAGAAATCCGGAAATAAAATTAGTGCTACAAGAAATAAGAAAAGAAATTAGTCAAATAAAAAAAATAACACTCTCATGAATAATATTCCTATAAATGATCAACTTTACTTAGCAATATTACAAAAGGCTTCTCAAATTCAATCAAATCCCGAAGGATTATCAGACTACCAACCTCAAGGAAGAACGGACTCTATAGTCATAAAATAAAATAATATTATAATACTATTGCTATTATAGAACTTAATAAAAACCTAGAAAAAGCAAAACAACAAACTAGTCAAGAAGACAAAAATATAGAAGAATTAATAGAACAACTAAAGAAAGTAGAATTAACCTCGCAAAAAGAAAAAGAAAAAGCTAAAACGACTAAACCCAAAACATGGACCTTTTTTCAACATCCACCGATAAACCAAGATCAAGCTTTACCCAAGACAGATTGAAAACCAACATGTTATCTAAGATCATAAATAGACCAAAAATGACCTCAAGACACCAGCTAGAAGAGATAGTAGATGTAAACAAAGATATACAACTCTTTCAACAAAACAAACTAAAATTATTAAGCGCTAAGACACTATATAATGAAGGAATATTTTCACTAGAACAATTATATAAATATTATAGGGAAGAATAAATGTGTGTTATTGGTAAAGATAGCCCCAGTATAAATCTAATAAGTTCAGAATCCTTAAAACAAATTACCAAATCAAACATGAGCCTCATACATATGGGACTTATAGTAATAGGTTTGAAAGGTCTAACTAGAAAAAACTTAGAAACTAAAGTATTAGTTACAATATATGATAATAGATGGTCAGACTCAAAAAGATCTATAATAGGAATAACAAAAGTAGACATGTCAACAAATGGAGGACTTTTTAACTGTAGTCCAGACTATATGATAAATTTCTTAGAATTTGAAAAATATATAAAGATAAGTATTAAGATTGAAATATATGAAGAGATGAATAATGGAAATAATTTACTAATATGTGTAGGATTTATAGAAAAACTTGCCACTAATAGTAGTGCAAAATTTAGATTAAAAATAGATGATGTAGTAAGTTTAATGAAAAATAAAGGTATTGGATTAATGAAACCCCTGAAGATAGATTCAAAAGAATATGCAGGATTAGAATGAAACTTGAAAAAATTTACTAAAAAAGAAATACTAAAGCCAACTAATCATTTAATGTATATAAAAAATAAAGGAGAAACTTCGGTAAGATTCACAGACTACCAAGTACACGAACGAAAAAGAAATTGATGAAGAAGGTGAAGAAAGTGAGAGTACTAATTATATGAATATAGAAATACTTGAAGAAAGTTTTGAAGTAAATAAGGCTATAATGAAAGCAGAAGCCCTATACGAAATAAATAACAATAGAACGTTTAAATGTATAGGCTGTAAAATGAGGAGCCTCAATCTCACCGAAACTAAAGAACATTTTGTCAAATGTGAATTAAGAACCTGTAATTATGGTTACACACTTAAAAAAGAAAGAAAAAAAGAAAACCTAGAAACGAGTTACAGTATAGATGAGATCGAAAGTATAAAAGAATTTATGAAAAGTGCAGCAAGTACTTCAAGCCCTTTTCAAAAGACGACTGGTATGCAAAGGGTAAATATAACAACAGGTCATTTACCAAGATATAGAGTATTTAGAATAAACCATGAAGAATAGATAGAACATGACATAAAACCTAGAGAAAGAAGAATGTCAATAGAAGAACTCATTAGGTTACAAGAAGGTGGTAATAAAGGAAAGATTTTAAATCTAGCGGCTCATGACCCCCAGACATGGAATGATGTAATAGACATATGGAAGAATATAATTGTAGCAGATTACATACAACACATACAAGATAATAAAGAGCCAGATATAGAAAATATATATAGATATCTAAAAACGCTCCTAGGAGAGATTACTAAAGCAGTATGGGAAGCATATAAGACAATATTCCTCGAAGATTTTCAGGAATTGATAGAAATGGATGCTAACCCATATAATTTTGTAAATATAGTACATACTTTACTAACATGGAAAGATCCCAATAGTGGATTAATAGTATTACAGAAAAGAGCTTCAATAAATCTAGAACAATTAAGTATAAATAATTGGTTAAAAATTAAAAAACTTTTAAATAAATATTTCTATTATTGTACAATTAGTGGAAACTCATTTGACCAAACTTTAGAAAAAAGATTATTCAATAAATTATCCGGAGTATTAGAAAGAGAAATAGAAGAAAAATGATCTAAAAGAGATGGAGTAGTATAAAATTCAGACACAAAATTGTCAATAGGACAAAGAATACAACATATAATGAAAATATTACAAGAAAAGTATATGAATATCCAAATACAAAAATAATTAAAAAGAAGTGACACAGATTTCTGTAAAAATATATATACTACACAACATTATGATCAAGACTATAAGAAAAAAAGACCTAAAAAATCATGATCTTTTATTATTCCTATCTGTTGTATTCCACTCTTAAAATTGTATAATTCTGTATTCATTTCTATTAGAGTGTAATCTTTTTATAATTCTCTACTGTTAATAGATCTTGTAATTCTTCATACATTGTTATCTTTTTATTGTCACTACATGTGCAATCTTCTCCCTTATCACATTTTAGTAATTTTTTGAGTTTTATCTGATTATTTGAGCTTTCTTCATCTGATATATCCTTAAGCAAAATGATATTTATTTAGTATAGGTTGTGTCTGTACTGGTGAGTGAGTAATATTGCTTGCGAAAATTATCCAATCTCTAGTAACAAAACATCCTCCATTATTTTGTACCATAAAATCTAATCCTAACACAAAGTCTGCCTTTATGTTTAAGTCTCTAACTAGTATTTCAGTGAGTTTGTAAGATGGTTGATAGAATTTTTCTCAAGTTTTAATAAAGCTTACTTTTGCCTTTGGTATAGATTTTGTATAAGTGTTATGAGTTCCATCCATTTGCATGAAATTTTTGGGGTTTTGGTAATTTTTTAATTAGTCTTGGTGGCAAAATTCCATTGTCTAATATACTTCTCGTGTATCCTAATCGACTATAGCTAAGACTTCAAACTCATAATCTTGAATTCTTATTCTTGTTAACTTTGACTGTACTAATGTTCTTTTCTTCATTACATATCATTTCTTCAAATGATATATTCATTGATTTTTTCTATTAGACTTTATTATTTTCGACAAATGTATTTAGTAATTCTACTTCTAATAAGTCTTCTTCTTTAATTACCTTTTTATGTTTTTCGAGGTTATTTATTCTTATCTCCAGCCTTTTCAATTTTTCTTCTAGTTTCAATATTCTATCGTCTGTTGTTCTATTTATTGGTTCTTGTCTGTAAAAAAATTTAAATTATTTTCTATTTTTTGGACTCCTAAGGCTTTTTCTGTACAAGTTATGCACCCTTCTATATAGCATTTACTGCATTTTGCCCTTTTATTTTTACTTGGAAATCATCTGCAGTACGAACACTGGTTACTGTCTAGTCCTTTACATTTTTCAAATTTATGTTCACATTCTTCTATAAGATTGAATAAATCATGATAATATGAATTTATTTTTTCTAATCCTATTTCATTTATGATTTTTTTTTCTTCAGAATCCGAGGAATTCAATGTGTCCTTTTCTTCTTCGAATACTTCCATACTCCTGATAGAGTATATGCTTTCGTTGTCTGACATATATTCGTCTACATGCATTAGATTTTCAATTACTTTGTCTATTAACTGTGCATTTCTAGATCTACTATTATTTCTTTTTGGACAAGTATTTGCTAAATGTTCTATACTTCCACAAGTAAAATATTCTAATTTATTTTTGTAAGTTCTATTGGCGTTATATTTTCTTACATGTCTCAGTTTATTTAGATATGGGTTTTTTGATTCTGATTTTCTTAAAAAATATGTTTTCTTACAATGATAATTCCTTTTAGACGCCACTTCAATTTATAACATTGTGCTAGAACATATTAAAGGAAAAGATAATAACCTAGCAGATCAACTTAGTTGACTAATAAAAGAAGAAAATTAACGAGTTTTGTTTCAGTATGTATACAGGCAAGGGAAAAGGTATGTGAAGCTTTTAGAAGACTAAATCACATAAATGAGACTCTAAGACAAGACGATGAAAACCTTATAAATGAAAAAGGACAAATGATAGAACATATAGCCATTTTACAAGATCGTATCAAAGTTCTTCATTATGAATTATTCCAACAGACTCAGCAAACCTATGAAACTCAAATGGTTCAGAAGAGTTCTCTACCTCCTTTAAAAATGAATAAGAAGGGTGTGCATTCCCCAATGAATGGAAAAATACCTACTATATCGGGTAATGATACAGTTAGTCCAGTTCAAACAATAACTGGTAAAGACTCGTCAAATCCGTTAATGGCTGACACTTTACCAAAAAGTGTAGGGAGAATTCTCCCAGCCAGTTTCAAAACAACAGGTACTTAGACATTAAATGAAGGAACATCGGCAACTACCCAAGACAAAAATAAAAAAGATTTCTACATGCGAAGACGGAAAAATAGTAAAAAAAAATATAGAACAAATAGTAGCAGACTCTATCAAAAAACTGTTAGCGGAACAGACTAAAAAAATAGCAATGGAAAATTCAAAGCCTGAGTCAAGATTCAGGATTTTCTCAGGAGAAGAGACAAGACCTAGAATTGGAATAAGACTAGGCCTATCAAGTGGAGACAGTGAAGAATATGGTCCAACAATGAAAGATGACTAGAACTCAGCTATCGATCAATTCGCTCAAGACTCAAATGTAGACGATGACTCTGGAATGAGTTTTGATCCAGAAGCATTACACAGTTTGAAAACGTAAGCAGTGATGATACTCATAGAAAGACAAAAATTCAAGACGTAAGCAATGATGTAAAGGATAAAAGGCTGATGCTAAGTGAAAAAAAAATGGACAGATATGAATTAAAGAGAAAACATGATCATGTGACAATGGGGCCCACAAAGTGTACCCAACATGTAAAGTTTCTTAACTATATTTGAAGTCTGAATTTGAAGTCCGCTAGACGTCTATAAATACCAACTTCGCCAGACTTAAGAAGGCAGAGTGAAAGAAAAATTGGAGCACAAGAACTCAAAGTAGAGAGAATACAAGAGTGAGAATTTCTTAAGTTTCTAAGTTTGTTCTAAAAAAAAAAAGAGTAAGTAAGTTTGTGTATAGTATCTAAGTTCTTTTCTCCGTAGTTGTGAAGTTTTTTAGGGCTCCCGAAAGGAAAACCACTCTTAACCTTAAGACATGTAGGTAGTTGTTATTTGAAATCATTGTATCTTTTTCTCCCTACTATGTAAATTATGTTTGTTATATGAAATTTTTATGAATTCCTGTAAATTACTTGTTAAATATACCCCCAGTATATAGTTAATCTCTCAGTATTTTAGCAGTAACGATGGATTAATCTGTAAATTTTTAGGGATTTAAAAAGTCCAAAAAAAAAAATTAAAAGGACTGTTGTGTTGTCCCGAGGTGTGATTAAAGAAGATATTGCTAAAATACCTAAACCTGAAGAGAAAAAGATGAACAAGATATAAAAAAAGAGTATTTTGGGAGAAAAACATACCTTCATTTTGATAATCTCACTACTACACATGACTAGGGATAACGAAGGAGGGAGTACTGAGTAGAATTTTACACCATATTCTTGAAAAAATATATCTGCTTCAACCTTGCTGCTTGCTCCTATCTCATATCGGCATAACCAGCCATTCAAAATGCCCTTCTGGACATGTGAAAGTTGTCCATTCTATACTATCCTCGTGCATCTGTTTCTGCGTCTATACTATTTAGATTGCCTTTTTCTTTATATTTTTCACTTAAATAAGCACAAATTTTCTCATCTTTTTTCTCACTGTATTTATTAGGTTTTGCTTTTAATATTACTCCCCATCCTCGGAGACTTTCATCTGTCTCGACTATTAAATAATTTGTTTCTAATGGCAGTGTCAAGTCCGAGATGTCTTGGACCATGCGTTTAAGTTGTTGGACTAATTTTATGTCTTCAGCATTAAAAGTCTTCTGGCCTGTTGATCCGGTTTTAGAATATAACGGCCCTGCTACTTTTCCTAAATCTTTAATAAAAGCTCTATCATAATTTAGTAGTCCTAAATTTTTTTGTAAATCCTCGATTTTATCTAATCTATCTGGCATTTCTAAGATCTTCTTAGCTATGTGTGGTTGTAGTTTTATTCTACTATCCCCAATGACTACTTCTAGGAAATTAATACTGTTTTTACATAGTTTCATTTTCTTTCTACTTATTATTATTTCATTATCTACAAATAATTTAAAGACTTGTTGTAAATGTCCAAGATGTTCTCTCATGTTATTACTGAAAACTAAAATATCATCAACATATACTAATACAAATTTTTATAATCTCCAAAAATACTATTCATTTTTCTTTGGAAGATTGGAGGAGCTGTCTTTAGTCCGAACGGCATAACCAATCATTCAAAATGTCTTTCTGGACATGTGAAAGCTTTCCATTCTATACTATTCCCGTGCATCTTAATTTGCCAATATCCGAATTTACAGTCGAACTTACTAAATATTTTTCTTCCTTGTATTCTATTTATTAATTCTGTTTTGTGTGGTAACTTAAACTCATCCATCGTAGTATTATCATTGAGTCTTTTATAATTTATTACCATTTTAGCTTTCCGTCGTACTATTTTACTATGGTTTCTTACTATGAAAGCTACTGATCTATGTCTTGACTTGGATCTTCTAATTATCCCTAATTCTAATAGTTTTTTTATTTGTACTTCAAAATCTTTAAGATCTTCATTTGTAGCTTTTATAGATGTTATTTTTATAGTATATTCTGGATTGATTATTTCTAATTTGCAGGTAATTTGATTGGAGTTCCAGTGCTGCAAGAGTTTTCTCCAATTATCTCTGACACCACTTCATTTTTAGCGCGAACCCCCCACCCCCCAAAAAAATGTCTATGTTTGAACTTTAAAAAAAGAAGAAGATTATTTTATCATGTTACTTTTATAACAATATGAATATCACATCATATTTAAGATATAATTTCAAATGATATATGGAGTATATTTTTTCTTTTAAAAAAATGGAATGGGCAGGAGAAGGAAAAATAGAAAAAAAATTAAAATACGGAAAATCGAACTCTCATCAATAGAGTGACAAACAACCAACTAAGCTATTGATATGATTCTCAAATGATACTTTGAATGTGTGCTAGAAGTCTTTTTTTTTTCTCAAATAATTATGTTCCCCTTTTAAATATTGTTATATAAAATGAAACAGTTAGGTAGGTAGTAACCATGGACCAGGGCCACAAAATATATAGGGCCAGTCTTTAAGATAAACAGTAAGTGAGGGATCATGTTTGTCTAAGAGCAGTTGGTACAAGTATTTTTTGTGGATATGTGATAATCTTTTGAAGCTCAATTAACACTTGTTGAGAAATGAGATGCCCAACATTATTTTTCAAGGAATTTTAGCCATCTCTCTTTGGGAGTTAGCTAAACAAACAGGGAAAAAATATTCTCCCGTCCTAATTTATCTGATGATATTTGAACTGATATAAACAACTTGCAATTCTTTTATATGTCTTTTAAATATTTTAAATTACTAATTATTGTAACTTACAATATAGTTTTTAAAAATGTAAATTTTATTTCAAAACACTAAAAAATTCTATGTTTAAACGTACAAAATTCTATGTTTAAATGTATGGTCAAATTCAAGAAACTTGAATCTCAAAAAAAATGAAAAATGTCACATAAAATGAAATAATCGGACAGAAGAAGTAGGTCTTTCTACGTGACCCATAAAATAAAAGTAGAATGTATATGATTATATTAGAGTTGAATAATTTAGAGGCGGATTCAAAATTTAAAGTTTGTGGGGTTCCTACACACACACACATATATATATAATTAAGGGGATTTGAACCCACAACCAGGAGGTTGATAAAATTTGTACAAGTCCCTCTATTCCACTACATCAATAACACACTTCATCTATGGGTTTTCAACTTATAATTCTTATATATTTACTAGATTTCTCTATATAAATACTAGATCAGTACGAAAGTTACTAGATTCTTGGAAACCTCTACCCAGCCCCCTGGGTTCGTCCCTGAAGTTGATTTCTTAGGTGGTCACTAGCTCAACTAATAGTTACTATCTCTTAAAAAGTTACTTTATTTGTTAGAAGAAAAATAAAACGGAGAATATATTGGGTAAAATAGACTTAGAGAATATGTGCCATCTCGAATCGGATAAAATTGAAAACTACATGATTGGGTTGCCTTGGAATCGATACCGAGAAGGGAAAACACCCTCTCGTACTATAGGAAAAGATAAGAGGAAGGCACCAACGGTAGCGACTGTGCACTAAAGGACAACATGGAACCATGTGTCAGGGCTCTCATGTATGCCGATGATCCTCAAGAGATTTGTGCCAGATGCAGAATATTTGGATGGCATCTTCCAACGGTTCTTCAGCAAATGATTTTTTATCATTGGCCACAGTACTATAGGGTTCAGGTGACACGCTCTTATTGGTCATAGACCAACCTTGTAAATTGTAAATGGATGCGCTTCCCAATTGTAAAGGATCATCTAGTTTTCTCCTCTATAGATACCTTCCCCATTGTAAAGGATCATCTGTTTTTCTCCTCTCTGCCCTAAGCAATAAAATTCTTTAGCTTTGTTTTCTAGTTTTCCCAGTTTTAGCTTTCCTGTTCCATTTACTACAATCTTATTTCTGATCGAGTAGCTTTGTTTCCAAGTTTTCCCTGTTTTAGCTTTTCAGTTCCGTTTATTATAATCTTATTTCTGATCGAGGCCAGCTCATGGCTGGTTAATCTCGACTATACGTCTTATGTCGTGCTTCAGATTTATTCTCTAACTTTAGCTCGTCTGTTACGTTGCTTACGTTATTTAAAGTATTTACTTGTTATTTTGCATTCTTTCATTACCAACTCGAAGTCGTAACGCATATTTTTAACTTATTTGTAAATTTAATTGTACCAAATCAACGGTAAACAAAAAATATTAAAAGTATGACACTCTTTATACTCCACTTCATAAGCAATAGAATATGCCCCTAGTTTCATCTACTCAACTTTATTACCATCAAATGCTCCTCTTCGAAGTACCTACAGAAGTGATATGCATCCATTCATTATATTGAAAGGCTATATTCTCGAATGGAGCAAACTTTGTAGATACTCGATAGTAGTACTACGTACTATAAATACGATGTGTATTTGTACTTCACCATTAGAAAAAGGAGTATAGAGAGAACGTGGAGCCACATATCCCAACAAAATAAGGTCACTGATTATGTCAGACCAACACGTGTATCAAAGAGGTCTTTTTCCTCACTCAGTGTCTGGCATTTATTTGATTATCGATTAATTCGAATCGCTCATTGCAGTGTCTATTCTGAGTGGTACTCCCAACGACATTTTTTCCATACTCAAAGTTGAAATTCAAAATCTCTAAA
This sequence comes from Capsicum pubescens, assembly GCA_030864215.1. NCBI lineage: Eukaryota > Viridiplantae > Streptophyta > Magnoliopsida > Solanales > Solanaceae > Capsicum > Capsicum pubescens. Next base: position 63,513,851 of record CM061549.1, on the reverse strand, counting down.
TAAAGATGAAGCAATCACACCAATGCACCACAATTCATATTGATGTATCAAACAGATTCGGCTGACTTATGTATTCCAACCATTGATAATTAGAACAACATCTCTCTGGCCCTCCCTAACATTCTCCTTTGATATGTTGTCATAACATAATATAATTTTGTCTAATGTATGATTATAATTTGAAGAGTGGAAGGTGAAAAATACATCTAAAGTATTTTAGTTTTTTGAGTTTCATATCTGAATTATTATTTGTGTGAGTTTTTTATCTGAACTATCACTAATTAGTTAGCAAAATAGACTTATACTATTAATTGTTTGAGTTTCATACCTGAACTTTCGGACAGAAAAAGTGAGCCATCAATAGTTTAGATGTGTTCTGCTAACTAGTTGGTGATGGTTCAGGTAGGAAACTCACACACTTAATAATTTAGATATGAAACTCAAAAAATCTAAATACTTTAATTAGATGTGTTTTGAACAGTTACCTCTAATTTGAATTATGTATAACCTGATATACTAATTGATGTATTAATTCATATCATCAAGGATAACTAATATGTATATGAATTGCACTCTACTAGTAAGAATGATAATGGTTTTTCAGCTGAGTTTGGTGCATTGAACTTGTCTAGTACAATTTTTTTTTTTTTTTTTTTGTATAATTTGCAAGCTATTACACATGAGCAGATTTATTTAGTACATACCCAAAGAATAGTGACCATAGATTTTCCGAGGGGTTCCAAAAGAAAAAAACAACTTATATATGAATATTTTGAGCGAAAATATAAAACTACCTTTATTTTTTTCTGAAAATAAATGAAGATTAAGCGTCCAAAGGTATAATTGTAAGCTAATAGCACTTTAGTTTAAAAATAAATAAATATTTTTAATAATATCATATCTATTCAATTTCAGTGAAATGAATCAAACACCCAATAAAAAATAATCTCTACATGATTAATATTTATTTAAGTAATTCCTACCTGACTAATCTACCTTATATAGTTTAGGTATAACTTTGGTCAAACATATATTGAATAAAAAGCGGGATTAATCTTAGTTTCATCACATGGAATTAACCTGACACTATTTTAAACTTCGTTTAGAAGAACAGAGATTTTAAACATTTTCTTTTTAAAAACCACCATTTGAATGTTATCCTATAGTCTTTAAAAAGTTATCCTTTTGAATAATATCAGATACGAGTCTATTATTTATTTATATATTGCTCAATTTTACATCCAAATAAAATATCAGACTATCATCTAATATTTTGTCATGTTTTAATATTTTCTCATAAGTTTTTAGTTTACTTAAAATAAATCTTCAGATAGTAATTTAAAATTACATAAATTACAAATAAATAAAATTATTTACTAAATAATTATTTCATAAAAGAGACCAATAACGACATTCTTTAACGAGTGTCAGATTTTTAAGCAATTTAATTTTTATAATTAATGATAAAATACTCCCTCCCTTTGGGAACGAAGAGAGTATTATTTAAGGCCAAAAAGAAAATTTTATGAGGTAGGGAGCATTTTTTATTTCTTTTCCCTTGAGAGTTGAGAGTGTGGGTCTATAGCTTTTTGAAGTGATTGGATTTCACTATTTATGCACAGAAGTATGCTTTAAAGAATTGGCGAGGATGATTAAGCCTTTATCTGCACTGGCAGACATAGAAGTTGGTTATGGATTCAATAGAATTCGATAACTTTTGTTTTGATAGTATTAAATTTTATTTTAAAAATTATTAATTTCTTTTTTTTGGTAAATTAAATTTAGGATTTAATTATTAACATTTAAAAATATTATTTTAAAATTTTAGTTATAATAAAATTAAAATCTTGAATTCGCTAGGATAATGTGAGGAGACAATTAACATGTGGTGATCATATGCCATTTCCCCACAGTAAGTTTGGTGAATATGGTGAGAGCCAGATTTTCTTATACCCTAGTGAAGAACACCATATGCTTTTGCTTTGTACTCAGTTTTATTCTTATTTTTTGAAAACAAATAAATCGTTTTCAATAGAAATTAGGTTTAAGCATATTAAAACAGGTAATAGTAGTATATATAGAAGGAGTCATTTAGAAAACAATAAAGAAAGAGAAAAGTAGTATAAAAGAAGTCATGTCGAAAATGGTGAAGAAAGTTAAAGAGTAGTATAGTCATATCAAAATAATAGAGAAAAAGACAACAACAGTGACAGATAATACAATAACTAATAAAACAAATGAAACAATAGGCGACCATAAAATTAAAGAATACGAAAGTAAGAGGAAAAAATGATAGTAACGTTAAGCTAAACTAGACGACGCACAACTACTATTACTAACTTTAGCACTACTAAAAAAATGCCAATTACATGATTTTTTTTTTTTTGTAAATTATATATGAAAATTCGCAAATAACCTAGTTTCCTGTGGATTTTCCTACTAAAAAAAATTCGACTTAAAAACTTTCATGAGTAATTATTCCTGTAGATTTTAAAATCCTCAAATAAGCTACATGGGATTTTGAGATCGCATAAAAATTACCTATGAATTTTCTTGTCAAAAATGTCCAAAATTCGCAAAATAAATTAATAAAGTTCATAAAATGTATATTTCTTGCATATTTCAGAGGGAAATTTTCGTAAGTGAATTCTTAAGAAAAGGGGCTGTATTAGTGTTTTTTTTTAATTTAGTTTTTTCATCAACTCTAATCCCTAACCTTCATATCAATGTTTTTGATATAATTTCTTTTTTTATAATTAAAAATTACTCTAATTATTTGCATCTATAGTTTTCGATTCGATTTGACTTTTAAAGATTAATTAATCATTTACATCCCTGATACAACATACACACATGTACTGACAATTAAGTTAGGAATGCGTACCCGTAATGATTAATCAATGGCAAAGTATACAAATAATACAGAAAATTAAATTAAATTAAATTAAATGAGAACTCTTTGACATCACCAAGTTCGTCATTCATGCACTGAAGATTTTTAGACCACAAATCGCTTAAAAGAAATGTAATTAATTATGAGACAGAGAAGGGGGGGACATACAAGTCGTGATGGCATGGGATGGATTTCTTCGTACTTAATTAAAGGTCTCTGGTTCAAGTTTGAAATGTGAAAAAAAATATTGTTGGAAGTGATGTGTTTTAAATAGACTCTCTAATGTGTAAAGAGTAAATTCAAATTAATCAGACCCTCAGATGAAAACAAAAACGTAGAAGCTTTTTTTAAACTCGAGATAGAGCGAGAAAAGGAGATTAGTGAGAAAATCACAATGATCAAGAAAGGTTAACTAAAAAGGTAAAGCCGTAGTTAATTAAGGGCATGTGAGTGGACAATTCTAGTGAGTTGCAAAATCATATTCTTCTTATATCAAGAGAGTTGTCAGATGTGGAATGTTGCTAATTAATTAAACTAATTCTCTACATGATGTGGACTTGTCTCCTTCAATAGAGTTGTGTGCCCCTTTAATTATTCTCACTTTGACTAATCACCTCGTTTTTCGATTAATCTCCTAATTATCATGCAATTTTGAGCTGTTGACTTTGCATGATAGTCACAACCCCCCTCCCCCTTCCTCACCCCCACCCCCACCCCCTCTGCAAAATATGCAACAAGTTTTCACTTGGATGACTTCTCTTTGCCCCTTTCTTGGCCAAGGGATCAGCAACTTGATTTTGCTCCCAGTACACATGTTAATTTCTAGTGGATTTCCAACCTTATTTTCAAGGATTTGTACTTAACAATCATACCCATTTTGCAAATAGTGTATTACCTAACAATTATCAATGAATTTATACAATCGAAACATTTGTCTGAGATTAATTCATATCCTTATGAATTTCCACATTTTATCTAATTATACACTGTACCCACAGGCTAAACCATGAATTCTTCTGTCAATCTATATCATGATTATGTTTTCTTAGCGTAGTCTGTTACTTAATTAAACGTAGTCTACCTAGGTTCTAAGTCTCAACTGAATCACGTTCAATCTCTAACAATCTTTTGTAGGGGCGGATCCAGCATCCGGTAAGTTCGGAAAAAATTGTGTATACGTACATGTATATACCTTAAGAAACTGTTATATAAATTATGTGCGCTCTAAAGAACACAATAGCATTTTGGGCGCGTTGGTTCCCAATCCTGTTTTCCACAGATGTGACTCGGGATCAAATCCCAGGGTTGGGTTCCCTTTTTCTATTTTTTGTGTTATTAATTTTTAACAACAAAAGTAGCTGTGAGGAATTGAATCTTTGACCTCTTTACTTATACGATCCACCCTTAATCACTGGGCTACTGAACTATTCTATTTATAAGGATTTAAGGTTTATATATTACCCTAAAATTCATATTTGACCTATATATTTGTATTTTCGTCATTTCTTAAGCCTTTAGTAATCAGTCAATCAGACACGACACTATCTGTCGGTCGTCATTGAAAGATTCTAGAGCGCTTATGTTATGATAAAGATGCACCCGTACTCTTCAAATCTTGGATTCGCCTCTGATCTTTTTGTAGGGAGTATTAGTCTATTAGATAAGATGTATAAAAATAGTAGTGATTATAATTGAAGTATGGTATAACTACATAATAGGGAAAGGACACTCACTAGTCATTTTGAAAATAAATGGTCAGCATTTGATCAATTAGTCAAATTATGATCGGTCAGATCAATTTATTATCATTTAATGGACATTGAATTACTTTAACTCTCTTCTTCCTCCTTGGGCCATTTCAGCCCATCATTTAGTTTTCAATTCGTAGCCATTAATACATGGGTAAATAACATAAATATCAAACTTTAGGTAGTTAATTACATTCTCTTTCGAATTTGTTATTTATTTTTTCTCTCTTCCGAATTTTTAATGTTCTTATATATTGTTGATCGTTGTTATACATTACAACCTATGTATATGAAATAACTGTTTTAACGTTATTTATGAAAAATAAATCAACCGCCTTTAATTTGTTGCACAATTAACGCCACTTATTATAATTATGATTAATGGATCCTTATCAATAACAACAAATCAAATTCAAAAAACTTCAAACAACACAAAAATTTCATTGATCAACATTTCTCTATTTTTTCAAGCAATTAATTTTTGTGTTCTTGAAACTCTGTTTTCCGTCAAAATTTATCAACAATATGAACATCGCAATTCTCTGAACTTTAGAGAAATTAAACACCAAAACTTCACCTTATATTGACAAGTGAAAAGACGTACATATTTATAAATTTGACTTTATTATAATAACCTCAAATGTATAATTTAAAACAGAACAACAGTTAACCATAATCTTATACGTAACATGCTTATATATAAGATAAACATAACTGCAGAAGAAACATAACCTATACATAAAAAGACAACATGAAATGTGTAAGGTAAAAAATAGCAGTAGTAAACAATAGTTTTATACATAAAACATATAACATTGGGTCAAACCATATAAATTGCATAACACAGACAATCCCTTATACATAAGTCTTACATGTATAAGATCAGAATACTTCAAGCTATATAAATTACATGTCACTGACAACCCTTATACATAATTCTTGCATGTATAAATAACAGAATGAGTCAATCATATACATTGTGTATTAATGTATGTGGAGTAGAAATAAAAGCAGTTCTCATAAAAAATGCCACTTACTCCTAAACATACATAGCTATGTATAACAATGTATAAGAAAGCAATAAAATTGAAAAAAAATACAAATTCAAAAGCAAATCACAAAACCTTTAAAAGTCGAGGTCGTTATCCTTTAATTTTTTTTCTTACTTGAAGATTTCGCAACTTTACCCATATACATACCATAGCTACGATAACAATGTTCTTACTTTAAGAACATCGAAGAACCTCCACCACCACCAACGTAATTCGTCGAGGTTGTGTCGATCCTTCAAAAATAGATAACATCAAAGAATCTCCATCACCACCAGCATGGTTCATAGGCAAAAATGGATTAGAGGGGGGCACTGGCGACGTGGTTCGCCGGCAAAGAGATTGAAAAACTATGTTATATTTGACTTGTTGCGGTATAAAAAAAGAAGATTATAAATTCAAACCTTTTGAACAGTGAAAATATAGTTACTTTATTTTAGGCATAAATTATGAAGCATTAGGAGTAATAAAAGGAAAATTGTGATATGCATATGGAGTTTGGAGAGAGAAAATATAAAAAAATGGGATATTTGTAATTAGTTTTGAAAAATAAAACTTTACGTAATAATAGAAAGTTAGGATGTATATTTATGTAAATTTTTCTTAATACATATGGTCCAAATACCATAAAGTTAGCTTAATTAAGTTTGTCTTCTTCATTATTTTATTATATCTTCCTTTTTTTCAATTCATAACCATTTCTCTTTCTCATCTTTCTCAAATCCTTGGTAAAAAGAAACCATATAAGCCCTTTGATCAACAGAAAAGATAAGATTTGAATAAATGTTCATGTGTTGATTGATGTAACAATTGTACAAGACCTATATGCAAGTATGAAAAAACAAGGTAAACTGAGGCTAAACAAACATGTAATAGAAATCGTTGTCGTCTAACTGTGAGCTGCTAGATTTGACCATTCGATGCAATCACCTGTTTCTTTCCTTTCATCATTTTCGAACTGAAGATTATAAGGAGGACGTGTATATAAATTAATTTACTAAGATTTTTATTTACTAAAATGTGTATAGAAATTGTATAATTACTATACATATTTGCATAAGATTTAAATAGACACTGGGAAGAATGTACATAGAACCTGTATATTTGTTGTATAGAATATTTATCTAAGTAATTATTTTAAATAAAGATTGTGTAGGCTATGTATAGAAACTATATAATTGTTGTATAGAATGTATAAATTGTATAATTATTGTATAGAATATGTATCTGTATATTATATGTATATAAATTGTATCATTATCATATAGAATATGTATCTGTGCAGGATTTGTATAGAAATTATATCGTTATTGTATATATGTATTGTATCCAGTATCAAAATATTTATGTTTGCTATTAAATATGCAGTTATACATTCTTTTTTTATTGTATTTAAAAAAAAAAAAAATCATATTTGATTGTTAAAAAGGAAAAGAGAAAAAGTTTTTTTTTTCCTTTTTAAAAAAATTGTGGAAAAGAAAAAAAAAGACGAAAAGAAACAATGATTTTTCTTTTAAAAGACAATTGCAACAAAAAAAAGTTTTTTAAAACATAGAAAAGCAAAGAAACAAAAGCAGCAGCATAAAGGTAAAAAATTATTGTACTTTGGTCAGCCAAAAAATGTTTAAATAGCTAAAAAGAGGAACATCAAATTCACTGACTAATTTGGTAGCATTATTTTACACTGAAGTGTTATTCTTGTCCTTCTCTCTAACTAATATAGTTATTACTTGTACATTTTATTTGGTGCTATTTATATATATAGAAAACTATACTATTAACAATACAAGGTATCTATATATTCCTATTCTAATACACCCAGTACTATTCTTATTCTAATACAACAAATCAATCCGTCGATAAAAATTAATGTCGACATAACTAGTTCCCATTCAACATGAGTCGGATAAAGAATCTAGGATTTCGATCATATTTGACTTGGTTCTTTCATGAGTTTAGGCGCTAGGTTTCTCCTATTTTCTGAAGCTTTTTCGTCGTTGGTAAATATGATAATGTTTCATAATTTTCTTTGGAAAAAATCCTCTTTGAAAAAATCACATAAATATACATATTTAGAGCCTAAATTACAAAATATATCAGTAGTTTTTTTTATTTACAAAATGAGGTTTTTATTTACAAAATCTATCATCCACTAAAAATTATTTTTTTAAATGCATATCCGAAATTTAAGGGAAAAAATATTTTTGAAATTAATTTAGGTAAATTGGCTGAGTTTATGGGATACGTATTTATTCTTTATGTTATTTTATATATTTTACCGTATATATATTTACTTCTACAGTCTTCTTCTTTAATTTTCTCATACTTACACTTCAGTAGTGAATCTTCACCATTCTTAACCAAAAAATAAAAAAAATTCTCACCATTCTTAACAAAAAAAAAAAAGAATCCTCACCAATTTCTCCACCTAAATTAAGACAAAATTATCATCATTATTTTCTTCACTCATATTTTGCAGAGCTTAGATAGAATGCAAAAATGGTGAATTCAAAATCTTCTACGGAATGTACTCTAAGAAAGAACGCTAGAATTGAGGCAAATCGTACTCCTAGTCCCATAAACTTTTCACCATCGAATTTTAGTTTGGGATCGTTCAATCCAACTTAGCTCTCAAAAGTTTTGAGTCCTATTTTAATTGATAGTAATAGCCCTAAACATGGTGATAAAAGAAAGGTTAAAGATGTACCAACATTGGTACCATCAGATTCGAATTTTGAGGATGATTTTTGTAGAGATAAGTTACCAAAAACGACTGAGGTACTCTTTTTTTTTGAATGATTTTTGTTTTTATTTTTTGATTTTCATTCTTATAGTAGATCTATAATTTTTTTCCTGATTATGAATAGAAATTCGACGTTGGTAAGGAAAGGATGGTCTCTAAATTGAAATGCGTTAGATCTGAGAAAGCAAGAGTTAAAAAATCAAAAGCAAAAGGAGATAAAGTGAAAGGACAATCTTCAAAGGGTAAAACAGCAAAAAGGGTATGCTCAAGAGGTTTTACTGTGTTAATCATAATTTGTATAGTTTAAGTTTAGATTTTGATTTCTTTCAATATTTTGATTAGATTTAATGTAAATGCTTCATGTTTTTCAACTGTTTACAAGTATTGTTCAGATAAAGAAGCAAAAGAAAAAGCAGACACATTGGTGCTCGAACGCCAACGTTGATGTATTTAACGATATCAGGGAGCATTTAACACTAACCAATCAGCTACAATTGTTTAGGTAATCACCTTTTGGGTATTTCCTCGACTTGCCTCCAATTAAAGTCCAGCCACAACTTATTCACAGTCTAATGTATGCAGAAACAGATAATGATCGTGATGATATTTTTATTGTTAACATTAATGGTAGTGAGCTGCATTTGCTACAATCACTGATCTAAAATGTGGTGATGAAAGTGATTTCGTAGAGGATTCCAATACTCGCAGCAAGTTGATTGATGTGTACTTCAATATGATAAACCCAGTAAATAAGGCAGAATTTATAAGGGTCTTTAAAGAGAAAGATTTGGAGACAGAAAAATACTTGGTGAATGATGATGATGTTTTCAACATGACTATGTTGTATTTCATCAATATTTTTTTGCTCTCATCACCATCCAATAGATCGGTCATACCCAAATTACACTTTGAACTGGTAGAGAGTGGTGAATATGTGAAGTATTCATAGGGTAGCCTATGTTTCAACAAGTTGAGAAAATCAATTTCTCACCAATTAAAGGATGATCCAAGCTATGTTAAATTTGAGGGTTTTCCTTCAGCTCTGCAAATATGGTTCTATGAGTGTTTATCGAAGGTTCCTCCTTCGATTGTTGTCCGTATAGACAATCCACTTCATAGACCATGCATATTCAATTGACGAGTATCCACGCAAATAATTTACTTTGATTTTCTCAAGAATGATATGTTCAAAAAGAATGGTAATCAGGTAATTATAATTTCAATATTGTTAATTGTTCTCATTATTCTTAAACTTTTTCATACATTTTTGTTTTATACATATTTTGAATTGTTTTTTTATATTTCTCATTTTTGATATGCTAGTTCAAATATACCAATATGCTTCTGAAGGATGACGAGTTGAGAATCGTCGGAATACCAGATGGAACCAAGGTTAAATTATCGCAACCCAATCGAGATGATAACACTTCAAAAACGATAAATGATTTTGATAAGCTATGTGAAGAAGTTGTTCAAGTGAGTATTACGATAGTTCGTTTTATGTTTATTTAAATATATTATCATCTTTGGTTAATGTATATATTTTTATATTATATTTTGCATTTAAAGGTTCGTGAAGATCTGAAGAATCTTCAGAATAAAGTTGATGTACAATTTAGTGAAATGAAGACTTATATGGATGATTCAGTTAAAAAGATACTCGTTGAGATAAGTTTATTAATGAAAAAGTCAATTCAAAATTTAGAGAATGAAGATCCAGTGGTAAGTTTTTTTATTTTCTTTATTAGTTGTATAGAATGTAGAAAAAAATTCACTATGCATTATATCTAGTTTTTAGTAATTGACATCTGCATATGAATTGAATTTGATATTTGTCGAAACATATGAATTTAGAAACCACAAAGAAGGGAGAACAATGATGTTCAATGTGATGTTGTTGGTCACATATTTGTTCATCCATCAGATAGTCTTGAAAATCACGTGAAAGAGAAAAATGTTTCAACATTTACTCTAGACGTATCTGAACATGTTGATCCACAAAATGCCTCTAATTTGAAAACGACAAGTTAGATTCAAGATTTTGCTAGCATTAATTACACGTCTATAAAATTTTCAGTATATAGTATGATATTATTCTGATATTTATGTAAATACTATAAAGGTGTTGCACATATATTATTATTCATCTATATAATAGATTGTAAGATATATTATTATTCGCAGTATAATAAAGAGGTTGATGTATTACAAGTGAAGTAATTGTTGAATTGAAAGTTTCTTCTGATAAGTCTCTTGCAATGGTTGAACGTGAGTTGCCTCCTTCTATAAAAGATGAATTAGTTCCTACTGAAGCAGGAGTGACAGATACGTTGACATCAATTTTAGAAGTGCGAAAAAGAATTCCCGAAAAATATGTCCAATCATCATACACGAATTTAAGTGAATCTGAAAGTATCTCTGAAAAGACACTTGTTTACTTTTTGACAAAGCACCCATTTGTCAATCACATTGGGGTTGATATTGACGATCAACTGATCGAAGTGTTTAAGAAATGGGTTTATGATAAAGTGTCTCACAGGAAAAATAGGTCAATGTAGTAAAATTTATTTATAGTATAAACTAATTTGTAAGGATGGTTATTTCGATCACTTATATTTATTTTTGCAGGGCATCAATTTTTTCAGTAGCTAAGAATAAGATAGATCCTCCTATGAATTTTGGGGTTGTTAAAGTGGATCAAATGAATTGGTTCTACCTTATGATTCAGATTAGACAACCTTGGGAGACTCGATACTTTTGTTTATGTTTAATGTAAGTAATTTAAGCGTAATTGTGTATAATGTGGTATGTAATTTAAATTTTATGAACTGATGTGAAATATTTATGGTAGGGTCATGTTTCATTTGTTGTTGTTTCTTATATTTTTTATTCTGATTCTCTTAAAAGTGGCCTGATAATTTTGATATAATATAACAATTACTGTGATTTTTCCTACATTCTAATAGCATGTAGATGTGTTGATGTATTACTTGCACAAAAAATCTAAGTACAGATCAGACAATCAAACAAGGATTACTACTACTGACTGTTTTTTCATCAAATGGATTGAACAAATTCATGATAAGTGGCAGAACAACCAAAGAGACAACAGTTTAATAACTTCAGATCATCAAGTGGCACAATACATTAAAAGCTTAAAACTTCTTGCGGATATTTCTTGGGAGTTTGTGGATTATGTGTGCATTCCTGTAAATTTTTGTAATGCATTTCACTGGGTGCTTGTTCTTTTTTTTCATTAAAAGTTGGTGTCTATATGTCTTCGATTCTCTTGGTGGAGGGCGTATTCACTTAGCCAGGCTTACAGCCTCGGTTGAAAAGGTGGTTGGCAAACTTTCAAAAATGATTCCTCTTTTCTTCATTAGTACTGGATACTATGATAAAAGGAATGACATTGACTGAAATAATGTTGAAGATTATGTTGATGTTGCACCAGAAGAACATTGGCATATGTGCTGCAAAATTCAATACCATAATAATCTGAAAGCTCAAAGTATGTTGATTTAATTGTTAGTTATATGAAGTATTTATCATTATTCTTAAAATTACTATATAAATATTTTTTTTCAGTGATTGTGAACTATATACCTGCGCATTTGCAGAGTATATAAGCAGAGATTTTTTGGACATTACAAAGGTCAAGTTTGACCCGTTATCTTTTCGGATGTGATATGACACATTGCTTTGGGATTACGGCAGGAGAAAACAAGATGATAATGCTATCAGCGAACGTAAAGTTACTGGCAACTTTATTAAAAAGCATGGTGGACTAACACTTTCAAAAGAATCTGCAACTGTTATCAAAATGGAGGATTAGAGATTATTAAGTTTATTCTCCATGATCTTTGTAAATACTTTAGTTTATATTTTGAAACATTTTGTTTATGAAAACATCTTGATTTTTTGGTGATCCAGGAATTTGTTGCACAAAATATTGACAATGAAATTTGTTCTAGTAACGTTATTTTTTTAGATTTAAAAATGTGAAATCATTATCATACCGTAGGTTTATGAGGTTATTTAGCATATAAGTTACCGCATACCAGGCACTATATCGTTATCGTACCGTATTTTCATGAGGTGACTACACATCGAAGTAATGTCTTACCGTTTTATATACCCTTGTCATACCTATGGTTCATGAAATTATTATGAGTTATTTTACCACACACCAGGCACTATATCATTAATGTACCATGTTGTTATGAGATGACTGTGCATTAAGTTAATGCAAATCAGTTTCTTTACACTTAACACACCATAGGATCATGAGGTTATTATATATTTAAGTTACTACAAACCACAAACTATACCTTATCATATCATATTTTGATGACGTTACTATGTTAGTAAGTTACTGCATACCAGGCACTATATCTTTAATGTCCCATGTTTTCATGAAGTGACTACACATTAACTTTCTGCAAACCAGTTTCTTTACACTTAACATACTATATGATCATGAGGTACGCATTTAAGTTACCGCACATCAAAAAATATACTTTATCATACCATATTTCATGACGCTACTACGTAATTAAGTTACTGTACACCAGGCAATATATCATTAATGTACTATGTTGTCATGAGGTAGCCATACATTTAAATTACCACACACCAGTTTATATACCCTTATCATATCATATTTTCATGAGGTTATTACGTATTTAAGTTACTGCCCAACAGGTATTATACCGCTACTGTACAATCTCTTTTAACATTCAATATGTAAGTGAACAAAAAATGGTTAACATATATAAGAATACTAAAATTTTACAGAATGTTTTTGAAAACTACAAAAAACATATGCGTTATATGAAGGATTTATCAATGCTCTTACTTAACATAATCAAAAGGGTTCTAGTTTTTTCTAGTCTTCCCTACATAAAAAACACAATTACAATAACAACAAATGAGGCATATTGAGATAATTAAAGAAGGTCGAGAAGTTAAATTTATTTTTTCGATCATAAATTGAGGCGAAATCAAAGCTCGATAAGTTCTATTGTTCATCCAATCAAATAAGATTAATTTCTCAATTTAGATAAACCATGGGTACTAATCTATATTGCTCGTACTCTGCAAATATGTCTACAAGTGATTTTCATATTCTCCAGAATTTTTATTCTTGTGGAGAATTCATTATTGTGTGGCCTCGAAAATGAAGAGTTCACGCAACTTTGACGTTAATAACATTTCACCAATCCTTTGTTTCCTTTAACTAAAACAATTAAACAAAAAGAACCCTGATGATAGGCGAATTTACGCGCCTATATCAATATATTTTACCCATATTTTAGCCTAGTTTTGAGAACAAATTATATATTTCATGCACTTTTAGTCCTTTTTTCTGTAAATGAGCTAACGAACATGATTAGTAAAGTTTCAGGTATAAATGATGCATAATTCAGCATTTTATGGCTTACTTGACGCTAAAGAAAGCTCACGAAGGAAGGAAAGGGAGTTTGGACGCCTAAAGGACCAAAAGTGATGCATGGAGAATCTGTCCCGGGCTAAAACAACATTTCTGAAGACTTTGGGGACTTGCAGTAACTTAGTTGGATTTGGACAATGATACATTAACCTAGTACAATTGGGTTATGTATTTCATTAGTTTATTTGGATTATGATAATGTTACATTAACCTAGTACAATTGGGTTAAGTATTTCATTAGCTTAGTAGGATTTGGTTAAGCATTTCATTAGCTTAGTAGGAATAGGATATGGGTATTATAAATACCCTATCTTGCTAGAGATTTTAATGAATTCCGAATTCTTCCATTACTCTACAACTCTTCTTCTAATTCTCCCATTAATTCTATTTTTCTTCTTCTACTCATCTATTCAACAAGAGAAACGTTACCTTGCTAAAGAATTCACGCCTAAACGGCTACCACACCATTATAAACGTGAAATCTTAATTGTGGTATAACAACAATGTCAATTGTGATTTCCTTCGCACTCATGGGTAACTAAACTTCTCTGTTGGGGTTATGGAAACCGTATGAGATACTATCTATTGCTGTGAGGTTGTGAGTTCGCGACACGTATACTGCTTATATCATTATTCTCTTCATCTTAGTCTACATTCTTTGTGGTTGCAAATGCAAGAATACGCCAGTATAACATTTAACTTGTTCGAAAGAAAGGTTATTTGTCTGGAAAAGAGATAATGTCAAGGTAGTAGGGTCACCCCCTAAAATTCCCTACTAAAAAGCTAGTGTCGTAACTGGACTAACCTCTTGGAGAATTCGTACCGTTAGACACGCTTTAAGCTCGAAAGAGTTAAAGTGAAATAATTCTCGAATAGGTCGAAAGACGCCTGGATTTACCATCGAATACAATTCTCTATAAGCAGTTGCATGTCAGAATTCTACACACTCATAGCCAATAGAGACCTATACCTCAGAAGGTGGACATAACCCCAACGCCTCAATTCTCATTGTTTACAACTTACGTAACAATATTTCTCTTTTACTTTGCTATTTTCAGCTTTTATTTAATTGTTTTGGTGACACATTACAATCCCCCCTTTTTACGAGACTTGCACCAAAAGTTTAGTAATTTTGCTTACTTGTTGGCCAAGCTATTCCCTGTGGGATCGACACCCAACCCTGTTGGGTTCTATATTTGCTAACGACCGCTTTACACTCCTACGAGAGCTGTAGATTGAGCGTTATCAAACCCATCTCCTTTATTTTCTTATGTCCCTTCTTTCAATTGAAATAAACCCAACAAAGTAGTCAACATATTTAATTCATAATTTACACCAACTTTGGAGTAATATGTCAACAGTGAAAACAAATAAAATAAAATAAAATATTAGAATAGCTTTCTGGCATTCGTATATCATCAACCATTGAAAATAAACTAAACCAAAAGACATTAAAAATGAATAATATCAACAAGTGAACATCATTTTCTTGGCGAAAAGTTCCTGCATGTTGTCTTATTATGACCTTCTGTACCACATTTGCTACAAGTCACTTTAGACCTCTTGAACTTGAACTCAGTAAATGTTTTTTTCCTGTTATAACTTGGTGGCCTGCCTGGTTGTCTCTTTGCATCTGGTGGTAATATTCTATCTTCCAACACATGTGTTGGTATTTCCCATTTACTTTTGCAACAAAGTGGTTCAACAGGAATTGCATACGTATCCTGAAAATTCCTTTTGTTGTAGTAGGCTGAAGAGTAGTCCTCTGAAAGTTGGTTTCTGTACTGAATAGACGCTATAACATGTCCACAAGGTAATTCATCAAGTTAAAATCTTTCACAACTACACTTTCGATTTCGAAGACACACTGTGAATCACTTCGATCCATCAGTAATAGTATGTAGGTATTCTGTGGATGCTCTTACCTGCATTAATAAAGACGTTATAAGAAATAAATTTTCTACACCTGTTAATTCTTAAAATTAACATTTTTACATTTAAATTGTATCCATACTTACAGTCATGCAATTTAATAAAAGTTGAATTTTCACCAACATATCATTGTATTTTTTGGTAAGAACTGTGAAAGTATTTCTTTCTTCTTCACTATGTTTCTCGTTTTGTGTTTCAATAGTTTTCCTAACAAACTCCAGCAATGAAACCACCGGTATTTTTCTTGCTTGCTTTAATGTATTGTTAAAAGATTCTGCAATGTTAGAAGTCAAAGTCCATGTCCTTCTAACGGTTGCATGTGCTCGAGATCATTTATGATACCTAACATTAAATAAATATTTTCGCGCATTTTTGCTTATTTGGTCCATCCTGCTCATTAATTCTTCAAACTCTTGAATTGTGTATGCCTTAGCCATACTGAAGAATAATTTACTCACCTCTTCTGAAGTTGTGGTATTAGTTTGTAAATTATTTAATAAATGCCAAATACAAGCATAGTGAGTAACCCCAGGATACATCGCGGCAGTAGCATTCCATATACTCTGATTTCGATCTGAAACAAAGCATATATTCTCTCTTTCTCTATAAGCAATTCTGAAATACTCAAAGAACCAACTCCACAAGGCATCATTCTCTGAATCAACTATAGCATATGCTAGCGGCAATATGTGACCTATAAACATACAAAATTTTTATATAATTCATAAAACAAAATAATTAATTAATTCATGATATATACTATGAATTTTTAATAACATTTTGGTACATCAGTTTCTATATCATACTCACAGAATTTACAATGAGATCACCTTTACAAATTTTTTCATACAACAATGTTTAACTCTTGTCACAACAGATTTATAGGATGTCAAATAAGCAATTTACACTTCATATTTGTCAATTTTGTTAATAAAAAAATATTAAGAAGAAGTGATAATACCTCCTGCATCCAATGTAGTTGCTGTTAGCAATTTACACTTCATAAATTGATCTCAGATGTGTGCCGTCAATCACCACTATAGATCTATAATACTCCCATCCTCTTATACAAGCATCTAGTGCAACAAACGCGTACACAAAAAGATCTTCGCATGTTTTTTTAATCTAACAGTCGTACCTGAATACGTCGTTTCTAAAATATATAAATATGGTGGTATTTCACCATATGATTTTGTAGGGTCACCTCGCAATATAGTGGTTGCCTTTTTCTTGCCCCTCCAAGCTTGCATGTATGTCAAGAAAATACCATGTGATAATTTCATTTCAACTATTATATCCCTTGGTGTGTACATGATTTTTGAATCAGCAAACCTTTCTATCAACATACTGTCAATCACGTCGGTAGTTGCTTGACGTTCTGAATAGATACTGTCCTTCAACATACAGGAATGTTTACCGCAAAATTCTCGAATCTTGAAAAGCCCATTTTCATTCATACTTGAAGCTTTTAAATACCACGAACATTCATCGGATGTGCAATTAAGATAATACCTATTAATTTACAATTCAACATGTAAGTCATTAATATAATTAGTAAAACTAACAACACACCATATTAACCTCATACAAATATTTCAAAAGCTTTCTAACCTCTTATGACAGGATCTAGTGGCAATGAATCGAAATTGCCTAAAAAATGAGTAGTGCTTCATAACTTCTGAAAGTGTGTGCTTATCAATGTAGACTTGACTTTCTTCGACTACCTCACTTTGAGGATTGCTGATTATTTCAACTCCATTGAATTTCAAAATATTATCTTCTATACTAGGACTAATGCCACTCAAACGAATTGCACCGGATGTGCAAAACGGGTAGATTTTCATGTTATTAATATTTGATTGATAACTACATTGAGCATCTGTACGAAAGTCAAAAGCATCCATAGCCCTATCTATACAAGTGATACATAAAGGAAACTTTGAAAAGAAATTCATGTTATATATTTTTTTATCTAGATAAACTTGGATACCTGTATCATTATATATACTTATCGGTGGGCATCTATCACTAACTAAATACTTAATCTTCAACTCCTTTATTGTTGTATCTATACCCAGTTGTTTAGCAATTGCCTTCACCAATCCATTATATTTTATTGTCGAATCGTACATTATTCCTTTCGATTGACGATTTTTGTACTTTCCTGCAATATACAACATTGAAGCTCAGAACATTAAAATATTTAGCATTTTTGCTCAACATACTCGCATACAAAATTTAAAATTCATAGTATGATTCAAATAGTCAATACGAACTTTTAAATTCTTTTTAGAGTAACGCATCTATATATATACAATAATATATATAAAAAGGTACGAAACATCACAAATGCAATAGTGAATGTTATGATATAGTTGAAAAACTTTTTTTCCTGATTACAAAATAAATTCAATGGCATAAGCAATAAGATGCTATAAATCAATTTTTATACACAATAAAGCACTTCGTTAGTACTTTCTTTTTTCAACTTGTAGGAACTGAATTTCATCTTTAGAGAATAATTTAAGATTTATTTTTAAATTACTAACCTGATACGTCTCATCTTTCGTCGTAGAGAATCAGTATTGCAGTGTTGCTACCATCTTCCATATCTGTAAATTGTTCCTTGAGAAATCAATTTTTGATCAGTTTATTTCAATTAGTGAATGGTATAGGTGAGGGAAACACAATTATATATAAAAAAGGGTAGAAATCATGGAGATGATTTGCAGTGCATGAATCGTGGAATTGTAAAATCAAGTGAAAAAAATTAAGGATGAAATATTAACCGATTAATTTTCTCACGTTATTCATGAATTTTTTTATTTTACCTAATTTAATAGGTTTTGTAATTTTTGTAGTGGCATATTTTGTAAAATAGTATCTACTGGTAGATTTAGTAATTTAGGCTCTAAATATGTATATTCCTGTTAGATTGAATTTATTACAATCCTAATTTTTCAATGAATCCTTCTACATACTTGCAATCTACCTTGGCTTGATCGATATTATTATCCAACTAATTGTGAAGGACTTGTTTCCTCGACATTTTCTTCACCATTGTAATGCGCTCTTGATAACAATTCTTTGTTGGAGACATGAAAAAAGAAGTTCCCTTGTAGTATTTTATTATGAACACTATCAGTTCTTTGTTGAGATCTATGAAAGGCTCGATTCTTGCATATGTTTGTTATATTTTGTCATTTATTGGTTAATCATCAATACTTCGTATTGTTAGTCATACCATACAACTCTCTAGCTCACATCGCTCTCTAACTCAGGCTCTTAGCTCAATATTTAATCCTACATACTTTGGATGCTTCCTAGCTAATGGTAGTCTCACGAGTTTCAAACAACTTAAGGAATGCAAGTCTACAAGACACCATATACGTCATTATACGACTAATAATTCGAAACAATTGAAGGGTTTTTGTGTCAGTTCATTATCACACACGTATTATACATACTATTCGATACTATTCGTCCTCATAGTTAATCATAATGCTAACAATATTGGATGTTATTATTGACGTTTAATTTTAATGTCTGACAACTTTGCAGAATCTAACTACATTGAGTAGAAAATGCGAAAAGAAAAAGTATCGCTGCCCCAATGGAAAGGAACAAATAATAGATGTGAAGATACCAATTTAGAGTTCCTCAAATCAACATCTTGCAACAAAGGAAAGGATCGGGAATCGTTATTTACGGAGAAAGGATCGAGATCAAAAGGAATGACGGGTGCATATTTATGGTCCAATCTTATTCTTGAAAAAAAAAATATCTTACATCCCATTTTTAAAGATCAAATCTCTTAGGTTGCCCTTTACTTTTAAATTTTTCCAACAACTACTTACCTAAAATCTGCTATTTAAAGGCATGAAAGATTGAGAAAGAGATATACATCTTGTCTCAATCTTTTTTAGCTTTTTGCTCTACTCTATTAAACATTGTAATATCTATAGCTTGTTGTGTATCAAAAAAAGAGGAGAGAAAATAATATAATTGGTGAGACATTGTATCAAATCAAGAAGAGAAAGGAAAAGATAGTGTGACTATAAGTCAAAAAGATATACTCCCAAATCTTTTTTTGCTCTTATTCATAAAAAAGCTAGTAGAATACCTTGCAATCATGAGGACTGAAGTAAGACCTATTATGGGTCCAAAGCAGTATAAAATATCTGATGTCAAGTTTATATACTTCAGCATTTCCAATTATGCATTTACGTTGTTTCTTCAATATTGTTCATAAAGTTGACATAGTTGACTGACTGTTATGATTAGTCGTCTGAGAAAATTGAAAAATAGCAATTACTTCCCTTATTACACTTTCAATTATTGTTATTTTAATACACTATTCAGTACTATTCTTATTCTTATTCTAATTAATATACCCCATTGATTAATATAGAGAAAATACATCAAATCCCCCCTTAACTTGTCAGCAAAGCTTACTTTAGATCCTAAACTAATCGGACAGTTTTATACCCCCCTTAACAACTTTCAAGTGAATTAAATACAACCCTAAACACATAATATCACTCTCACTACGGAGAGTGCAATACACACGCTCACACACCAGCGCCACGTAAGAAAAGTATTTTTAAAAAATAATTATTTCATATATAATTTAAAACAAATATACATATATAAAAAAAATTTTAAAAAAAATGTTTTATTCTTTACCCCCCACCCCACCCCCACCCCCGCCTTTTATCTGCAATCCACTTCAACCCCCCTCCCCCTCATCTGCAACCGCCCCACCCACCCCCCAAATGTTTTCTTCTTCAACCTCCCCACTCCCTTCCCCTCATCATCAACCGCACCCCCATCCTCAATTTAAAAAAAAATCTCCGATCCCACAATCGCACACTCACCCCCAATTAAAAAAAAATCCTCTGATTTTACTCCATTTTCTTTCTTCTACATCAATTTCATTTTTGTCAAACACACACCATTTTTTTTTAATCACCATTTTCATCAAAGAGATGAAGGATAGATAAGGCACCGATTCAATTGACGTTTTGATACTCAAAATCAAAGGGCAATTCGAAATTAATAGTAAAACTTGATCTTTTTCATTTTCATATTTTTCTCCTTTTTGCTTATTTTTCTTGGGTTTCTGGATTTTTAAGGTATTGGAAGTGGGGAAAAATGGAGGGTCGAAGATATCATCTTCTTGATTTGACTGAGAATGGAATAGAAAATGGGACATGTTTGTTAAGAATAAGGATGGTGGAATATTGGGAATTTTGGAGAAGAGAGTATCATGTTCTTCACTGGTTGTACCTCGTCATGGGAGGAGCTTCATCATTCTTCCACTGGATAAAGTGGACCCTTTTAAAAAAAAAAATCACGATTTTTTTTTCCATGTCAACCGTAAGGGTTGAAATTAATTCAAAATAAAGTTATTAAGGAGGTATATAATTGTCTGATTAATTTAGGGTCTAAAATAAGTTTTGTTGATAAATTGAGGAGGGATTTGATGTATTTTCTCATTAATATAACAAACCAAACAATCTTATCACAACCTTGTTAGTTAATTGATCACAACATTACTAATATACCCTATTTAGTACTATCCTCATGCACCCTGAAAATTATCAGGATTAACCCTTGTTGTACAATAATTTTTATAAGTTCAATAAAGCTGAGAGTGAAATCCCCCTTGGTAAAAAGCTAATTACCTGAACGTCATTGCTATTTCTGATATTCCTTCAGATCAGGGTTGCTCAAGCAAAGAGCTATCTGTGTTAAGCTTGAACGCTCTTTTGTTAGAAGGTTTCCAAATTAATGTGAATCAATTTGATATAGTATTACGGTTGAATGAAATATTTTTACTCTTAAAATAATTATTGTTTCTAGTAAGCTAAACGATACGTCACAATGTTATTTCACTATTTAAAAATTATTACTTTTCCATTGAAATTTCCAATCGGAAAATGTTCAATAACTATTTTCACATATATTTTAATTGAATCAATGGGAAAGAAAAACTAGTAATATTTTCACAAGAAAAAAGATTAGGAAGCTTCCCATTGCTTCGATGGGGATATGTTTTCCACCATGCGTTTTCCCGCAGGCTCCACTCCTGACGGTGCCCTTCCGTCAATTCCTTTAAGTTTCAGCGTGAACTGATTTAGTGAGAAATAGATAGCAAAATCATGTTTACAAACACAAATTTTCCGGGTGCTTTGTCAATTTTGGTGTTGGAACTGGAACCCCCACCCCCACCCCTCACCCCAACACCCACACCCACTTACCAGGGGAGTCGGGAGAACTCATGTTGCAAGCATTTGTCCAAAGTTGGTTCCATTTGGACTATCAAGGAAAATGTGCTTGATGTTTTCATTAGCTTAGCCACACTATAAGTGATTGATTGGGGACGCTGAGTCCCATGCGAGAGAGGAAGTTATTGGTGAGGAGTCTTTCATGATTTTCTTATCAAATTTAAGTTTTATTTTTTCTTATAAGGAAAATAAAAATAATCATAAATACTTTTACTTTTCCTTAGGAAAATATAAAACTTTTTTATATTTGGCTAACCTCTTTCTTGGAGGAAAGGTTTTGGACATCTATAAATAAAAAAAGACCCTTTCTCATACCACAACACATCAGCATTCACAATGTAGTCATCAAAGAGTCTGGTTTAGGGGGATTTCTCCCAATAGGTTTAATATTTTTTTAATATTAGGTTTTATATGTAGGCCAATTGGTCAAATCATATAATAATATTATATTTTTAGTATTGTTTTCTTTGTCGTCTGAATTATCACTACGATAGTTTGCAGCTAATAGCTTCCGCATGACGCCCCTCTCGATTTCGAACCCAACATCATGGTGGAGAAAGTCCACATGAAGAACTTGATCTTGTTGGGGGCCTAAAGTCTCCGAATCCAGTTAAATTCCTTATCCGAGTAATTTGTGTTGTTTCTTCTGATATTCTTACCATAGCTAGGTTGATACCTTTAACGAGTCGTAAATACTAGTATCAATATTTCGCTAACCATTGGTGATAGTTAAGGTAGGAAATTCATGCTTTCAATAGTTTATGTATGAAACTCAGAAAAACTGAGATAGTTTAGGCATGTTATCAAACTCTTTTAACTCAAAAAATTTTAGGGAGCATACTTTATATAGACCATAATTAAGGGAAGAAAATGACCCATCTGCAGACCGCAAAACCAGACTGCAAATACAAAATTGGTCTTGTTAGTTGCAAAAAGAGACAGAAGTAGGAGACCAAAATGCTACGACCTTCTGCGATCGCATTGTGATATACGATCAAGAATCACTCCTAGTCAAGTTCAGATTTGTGGAACACTCAAGCCCATTTGCGGATCTGTGTAACATATGATTTGAAATATGTAATTTGACAAACATATATCCGGCTTAAAGAAAAAGTTTGAGTTAATATATAAGCAAAGTCATCAAAATCATCCTAAATTATATCCGAAAAGTCACTTACACACTTAAATTAACTTAACAGGGTGACCTAGTACACACATATTCTTATTAAGGGGTCATTTGGTAGTGTACAAAACTAATGCAAAATAGGATGTATTAATAATGCTTGTATTAGTAATGTTGGTATTAATTATGTTGCTATTAATTTCATACATTGTTTGATTTGATATATTAGAAATAACATCTCTTACATAATTTTTATAAAAAAAAAAAATTATTTACAAAAATATCCTTCTTTATCAATCAAGGTATTAAGCAATAAAACCTAGCCATCACATAGCCACATGAGAAATATGAACAACAGTCCAACTACAACAATATTAGAAAGTGAAAACAACGAAACGAAGCAAGAACAAGGTGTGGAGATACCTTCCGACGAGCAGTGAACAAAGCGTTCAACTAGCAGTTTTGAATTGTCATAAATCGCTGATTATGACATAGAAAAAACTATATCAAATTGTAAAATATTGGGTAAAAAAAAAGACAAAAGAGATAGAGTTAATGGAAGTACTAACCAAGTTGAGAAAAGCAAATAATGCTTGATCAAGTGAAAGGCAAAAGATGTGGAGAAAATATCTCTTGTTTTTCCATGGCAAAGGATACAGAAGAGAGGTTCATATAGAGAAACAGCGAGGCGTACAATGAAAGGAGGAATTTGAGGGGTAATTTTGTCATTAACTAAATTAATGTATGTGTAGAAATTCTTTATATTAGTAATACATAGGAAAATGGTGGTATAACTAATGCATAGCTTAATACACGGTAGAGTGTATGACTAGTGCAAGTATTAGTTATATCTAGACTGAAAAATGATACCAAATAAGGTATTAATAATACACTAAATTAATACATGCATTATTTTTTTTAATATACTCTATCAAACGATCCCTAAAAGTGAATTTAACTTCACTCTAAATCTGACATGAAAATAACGCTAAATTAAAAAAGAAGAAGGCGCGTCTGAAAAAAAAAGCCAAAAACTTTTTAAAACTCCACCCCAGCCCTGCGCATACTCTCTCTTCTTCACCAGAGCTTTAATTTTTTTTTTTCTCATGTTCCTTTCTTCAACATTTTTCTAACTAAAATTTACACAAATACACAACTTATGTTTTCAATATTATAAAAAATTCCAACTCCCTAAATATATTACAAAAATCCCAACATATACACAGAATGTTATGTATATGTCAGCTATGTTATGTATATTAATAGGGAGAGAGAGTAAAGTAATTAAAAAAGTAGGAAAGAGTGTAATTACTTTCAAAAGAGCTGGTATTTATGTTATTTATACTTTTTTAAAATCGCAATCACTCTTCTCTTGCTATGGTTGATGGAGAAAAAAATTTCATGATAGTTTATGGAGAGAAAAGCAAAAAAGATTGAGGGTGGAATCCTCTCCGGTCGAAAGTTTTTCCGATGAGATATTTGAAATTGATTAAATCTTATTGCCCCCATCATCAAGTTAAGAATCAATTTTTCAATTTACTTTTATATTTTTATTCTTTCTCCATCAAAGTTTATGGATTTTGCTAATAATTCAATCTTTTAACACTTTTTTAAATTTATCTTCTCTCTATAAAATTCTCTTTCAATTTTGTTCAAAGTCAATAATAGTATATTAAAATTGCTCAAACTTTGTTTCGGTGTCCGTGGTGAAATTAGTGGTTGGTGAGGCATATTGATTTTGGTGACAATGAGGGTGTGATATTTGATGCTGAGTGACACAATTATTAGGTGGTGATGGTGTTGTATAACAAAATCAATTGAATTGGATGAAGTTATTGCTTGATTGTATTGATTTTATATAGTTATTGCTTGATTGTATTGATTTTATATAGATAAGGGAAGAAGAAGATGGCATTATGAGAACGACCATAGAAGCTTGGTTTAGGTAGAAAAAAAAAGGGGAAGAAGATAAAGTAAAAAATGAATGAAAAAAAAAAGTGAAATAAATATAAAAATTATACGTTTGACTTGAATTTAATAGGCCGGCGCGTGTAAATCACGCAGGAGTATGCGAGTGGCTTTGAACATTTGAGGGGCTATTAGTGTAAAAAGTCGTCACATCAGTTTAGGTGTGTAAGTAATTTTTTGAGTATAATTTAGGGTGGTTTTGGTGACTTTTCCCGATAAGCAAATAAGAAAGGTAAAACTCCTGCCTAAAAATATTCTTTCATATGATACTGATACCGATCCACTAAGTCGCTCTGCCATGGTTCATAAAATGTTGCATGTCCATGGTACAATATTGGTTGCTATTTTAGTGTTTTTCACACGTATATCTATGTTAGATGTCGAAAATACTGAGCACTAAGCTCCTATAACATAGGCTCCATGTGGCTTTGATAGCTGCCAAGAAGGAAATCTACTGTATCGCCCCAATAAATCAGTCTACTAAGCTTGGTCTTGCAGGATATACCATCTCAGAGGACAACTCTAAGTTAGGTGAGCTGCAACAAACTGTTCATAGAGCAAACTGAGTGGAAGACAATCCTTCTTCAAGAACTTATAATTCGTCATGCTTATATACATGTCCTGCAGTAGGAACGAATTTTGTGAATGTAAATCAGTCATAGAATCTTGATTGCAACAAGTATGCAAATTAACTACAAGTGTTCCCCGCCCTCCTCTACAACGACAACAAAAGCATTGCCCATGTAATCTCACAAGTGGAACTGGGGAGGTTAGAGCGCACACAGACCTTACCCCTACCTTGCCCTCGGCTCAAGAAGAAGCATATCAAAGCAGATACTACAGAAAGAATGACAAATAGGGCGATCTGATGTACAAGAGATAGTAGAAAGTAACAGAAACTGAAGGACGAAAAACTCATACATCATACTCATGATAAAAACTCGCCATTTGTTTACAATAAGCGGCAGAGATACAGTGGTGGATCAGTTTTGATTCTGTTAAGATATTTGTTCGATTGATTTTAAGTGGGAGATACACAGCACAAAATTCTGACACTGGATCGACTATATTTTAGCCTCTGATTCTTGATAACATTTTAATTCTGGATAGTGGCATTTCTTTCAACACTGTTCGGAAAAACGATTTTCTTGAACTGAGGGTCTATCAGAAACAACCTCTCTACCCCACACAGGTAGACCGGCAGAGATAAAGTCTGTGTATACCCACCCTCCCAGACCCCACTTGTGGGATTATACTGGGTATGTTATTGTTGTTTTTAATTTCAAGTTAGTAGGTTCTGCAGATAGGGGCGGAGACACCTTGTACCAAGGGTGGTCTTCGCCGGAAAATTGTATCGTGTATATAGATAAAATGCTATTCTATATGGTTAAATATAAAGGTTTGAACAACCTTAACACATCTAAGGGATGTAGCTTAGTGGTGCTAAGTGTTCAGTAAAAGCCAAAGGTGGGGGTCTGCACACAGGATCAATCCCCACCGGCTGCAACCATTTATATATTTTTAAAGGAACTTCTATTTTATTGAACACCCATCCTAAAATTTCTAGCTCCGCCACTATCTGCAGAGAATTTGCTTGGTACACCAACCAAGCAAAGACAGGTACTATTTTTTAAAATATTTTTTTGTCTTTTCTTTTGTTTAGGTCGGAAATTAGGGGAGGAGGGCATTTGCACCGGAGAGGAATGACATTTTCCTAGTTAAGTGAACAACTTTTGAGGAAGCAGGAAAAATAAAATGTCAAAATCATGAAATTGGTTTCAGGATACTTCCATCGCAATTAAGGGCTTTTTGCGCATACAGTTACAGAACAAATTTAAATTTAGTCCCTTCTTATCGTGCTCAACTCATTTCATCTTATAATTTAAAGATGAGCTAATCTAGTTCCTAGAAGAAAAAGTAAAAACAAGTGCCAGACATGTCCTATAGTCTCATCTCCAACCCTGGGAGGTTTCGAGGAAGCATTTCAAGAAGTTCAGAAGCAAAAGAGAAGAGGCAGTGAGTGGCAAAAGCCACTGAAACTGTTAGGACCTAATTTCTGTTAATCCCAGCGGCAGAAGAATTCATTTGTCTCAATCAAGAAAAGCTTAAACATGGTATGCACGATGGCACCTGGATGCTATTTGGGTAACTGATAACCAACACATGCAATTTACCCAGAGTTATTCAAGCATTTCATGTAGGATCTAAAGAATACTGATAACTAACCAACATATCACAGCCAGAAAACCGAAATCATCACACAAGTCATAGCCAACAAAAGCCAAATATCATCACTCCTTTTCTTTTGCATGTACATAATTAGAAACATAACCGGGGTTTAGTAATTTGACCTGATGAAGTCCTTTTAAAGAAGAAAGAGATTTCCCGTGCAGCAGACTGAGGTGAGTCAGAACCATGAACACAATTCTCCTGTAAATTCAGCCCACATATGGCTCTGATACTGAATGTATAAAGACACGGGTTAAAGAAACATGTCTTATTCAGAATTAACAAAAGCCTAATAATATTGGTAAATGTAAAAGGTATTGCCTTTATTTTTTGTTTGGATAAGTGTAGGTATTATATTAATGAAAACAACACCAAGTT
Source organism: Capsicum pubescens (assembly GCA_030864215.1). NCBI lineage: Eukaryota > Viridiplantae > Streptophyta > Magnoliopsida > Solanales > Solanaceae > Capsicum > Capsicum pubescens. The sequence goes on along the minus strand of CM061549.1, from coordinate 63,486,046 downwards.
GGTTACAAGCAACTTAGACTGAAACTTCTTTAACTATGTACTATGTATGCAGTCAATGAAGTCAAAGGCACCATCAACAACTTTAACATCTTCAATCACAATTCATGGGGGCAGCCTGGTGCACAAAGCATCCTGCATTAGCAATGGGGAAAGGGCGGGCCATTCTCCAAGGGATGTGACGTAGACAACCTACCTAATACAAGCATTAGTGACTCCTTCCATGGCTCGAATCCTGACCTATAGATCACATAGAGACGATTTACGAAAGCACGTGACAAGAAAGGGAGAAGAAGCTAGTTGATTTAGGTATTAAGTTAATCATATGTGGTAGGAGAGACAGAATTTGGAAAAATATCAGTGAAGGCAATAATGTAATGCCATGAAGGAGAAAGCTTTTTGGGGGAAATCAAGAATTACACGTATTTTACAATGTTTCAATTTTCAAAAGCAAATCTTTGATAAAAGCATTTTCTAACGAGTTAAAATGAGGTAGTACCTCTTTTCTACAAGGAAGGCAAACTCCTGCTATGGCTATCTATTTACTTTCTAATCTTCTAACTATATGGTCCATGTAATAGTACAACAACAACAACATACACAGTGTAATCCCACAAGTGGGGGTCTGGGGAGGGTGGAGTGTATGCTGCACCTTACCCCTATCTCGTAGAGATAGAGAGGCCGTTTCTGAAAGATCCTCGACTCGAGCACCATTTGAAGAAAAAAAACGGAACACGAAAATGCAAGCAGTAATAACTAACAACATATGAATGCAAAATGGAAAGCAGAACACAGCATCCAGAAAAGGGAACAGTAGCAACAACAAAATAATGCAATAAACGAAGTACAACTATACAAGAAACACGTGGTAATAGAAAACAAAGAACATGAGCCCATGTAATAGTACCAGACATTAAAAATAGGGAAAAAAGAAGAAGAGAGGAGGTCTAAACCTGTGAGGATGAGTAACCTTTGCCTTGAGTGGGTCTGTTGGGCCAATTAATGTACGCCAGTCAGCTATGGCATTCCCTTTCTCCAGAACCATTATCAACACTGGACCACTGATCATAAATGGTCAATGAAGGAAAAAAACGGATGAGAAGGGAGGAGGAGGAGCAGTCAGCAAAAATTCTCATGAGAATCCGTCCATGAAAGTATTTCAATTCAACGAAATAGCAAACATCCGATAGACAGATTGTTCACTAATTTTTCAACTTCTGTTACTGCAATGAAATTACTAACAAGTGGATATATGGACAAAAGACCTTTTTTCTCAATAAAAAAGGTACTTTATTTGAAATGGATAAGAAGGCACCAAGCCGGTGCAGTAACAAAGTTTCAGTCATACAACAACAACAACAACAACAAGATACCCAGTATAAACAACAATATACCCAGTATAATCCCACAAAGTGGCGTCTGGGGAGCTTAGCGCATACACAGACCTTAACTCCACCTCAGAGATTGATAGGCTGTTTCCAAATGATGTATCAGTTATATAAAACTAATCTTCGAACCACCCAAAAGATTCGTACATCTTTCTACAGTATTTACTTCTTTGATAAACAGTTCTTGTAGATGTTTACAGAGGAAAAACATAAAACAAATGAAGAGGAAAAGAGAGATGTTTTTATTATGCTGCAAAGAAGCTGTTTAAATACAGCAAAATCCTAACAAACTGCAGTAACTAATGCAGTAACTTAAAAAAACTGAACTACCTAATTAATAGGAACTAAGTCCACCAACAGCCATATGCCTAAAGACTAGGAAAATCATAACTGAAAAACTACTAAAGAAAATTCTATCTTCTGGAAACAGAAAAAACACATCAGCAGCCATGTAATCATTCCAACCCAGCATTAGTTAATAGCTCATGAGGCAGACTTCAACACTCCTCCTTGCATCAAGAGCTGCAAATTCCAAGTTTGCTTCTCAAGAATTCAAATTTGCTTGCTGGAAGAGCTTTCGTAAAAATATCAGCCAGCTGCTCTTCCGTTCTGCAATATACCAGATTCACTAGACCATCCTTTTGCACTTCTCTCAGAAAATATAGCTTCACATTAAAGTGCTTGGTCTTATTGTGAGAAATAGCAATGGCAGCCTGGTTGTCCACAAATATCTCAGTGCTTTACTTCATCTCCAAACCAAGATCACAAAAGATTTTTCTTATCCATAAAGCTTGATTGACCGCAGCTATCGTAGCAATGAATTCTGCCTCTGCAGTTGATTGAGCAACAATCTCTTATTTTTTCGAACACAAAGAAAAACATCCAGCGCCAAAAATAAAACAGTACCCTGAAGTACTTTTCATATCATCAGCAGAACCACCCCAATCACTGTCAGAAAATCCCTGAAGTTTGAAATTCTGACACTTGCTAAATTTGACTCCCTAATCTATGGTGCCTTTGACATATCTGAGCACTCTTTTTGCAGCTTTCATATGCAATTCACTTGGAGAATTCAAAAAACAGGACAGTACACTTACAACATACAATATATCTGGTCTTGTTGTTGTAAGATACATCAAACATCCTATCAAGCTCCTGTAGCTTCTTTCTTGTACTCGTTCAGCACCATCATCCTTCTTTAGCTTCTCTCTTTGATTCATAGACATGTTCATACTTTTGCATTCTTCCATTCTAAATCTTTTTAGAATTTCCTTCATGTATTTCTTTTGACAAACAGACACTTCATTCTGAGTTTGCTTAATCTCCATTCCCAGAAAATAGGTCATCTCTCCAAGATCGGTCATCTCAAAAACTTTCATCATCTCCTCCTTGAATTCTTCAATCAACGCTATATTATTTCCTGTCACAAGTAAATCATCAACATACAGAGAAATAATAATAATGTTAGAGCCAACTTTCTTGACATAAAGAGTCGATTCACTTAAGCTTCTTTCGAAGCCTAAGTCTAGAAAATGGTTATCCATACGGCTATACCAAGCTCTAGGAGCTTGCTTTAACCCGTATAAAGTTTTCTTTAACAGATAAACCATATTTTCACTTCCTGGTACACTGAACCCTTCTTGTAGTAGACCATTCAAGAAAGCAGACTTCACGTCCATTTGAAAAATCTTCCAACTTTTCTGTGCCGCTATTGCCAAAAGCATTCGAATTGTATCCAATCTAGCTACCGGGGCAAAAGTATCAGAAAAATCTACTCCCCAAACTTGTGCGTAGCCCTTCACCACCAATTTAGCTTTGTGCTTGTTTACCGAGCCGTCTGGATTCAGCTTTGTTCGAAAAATCCATTTAACTCCAATCACTTTTTTGTCTTGCGGTCTTTCTACTAGCTTCCAAGTTTGATTCTTTTCTATCATGGACGGCTCCTCCTTCATTGCATCTATCCATTTTTTATCAATTTTTGCTTCCTCGTATCCTGCAGGTTCAAAAATAGCAACATTGCACCTCTGATAAATATCAGAGAGTGACCTCGTTCCCCTAATAGGTTGATCATCCACCAATTCATCAAACTTTGAATTGTCGTTCGGAACTCGAGAATCCTCAAAATTCCAGTCCCATTGCTCATCTTCAAGGAATTGAACATCTCTACTTACCATAATCTTGCCCGATTGAGGTTGAAAGATCCTGTAAGCTTTAGACAATAAGCTATAGCCAATGAAGATTCCCAAATCTGCCTTCTTATCTGACTTGTCTCTCTTAACCTGTGGAACATAAGAGAAGCATAGACATCCAAATATCTTGAGGTTTTTAAAATCAGGTTTGAAACCATACCATGCCTCGAATGGAGTCTTACCTTCCACTACTCGCGTAGGCAGTCTATTCAGCAAGAAAACAGCTGTGTTTGTTGCTTCTGCCCAAAACTTTTTCGACAGATTTTTCTCCTGCAACAAGCATCTTGACATCTCCATGATTGTTCTATTCTTTCTCTCACTAACTCTATTTTTCTGTGGAGAGTAAGGGACAGTTAACTGGTGCTCTATTCCAGCTTCTTCGCAAAAAGAATTGAACCTATCGGATGTATATTCAGTTCCATTATCTGATCTAATGACCTGAATCTTGCAGCCACTCTGATTCTCTATCCAAGCTTTGAACTTCATGAAAATTCCAGCAACTTCGTACTTAAACTTCATAAAATAAATCCAACACATTCTTGTTAGATCATCAATGAAGATAATATAATACCTGCTGCCATTAAGCGACGGAGTTCTTTGCAGACCACAGAGATCGGTATGAATGAGCTGCAACTTCTCTGTAGCTCTCCATGTGGAACTTTTAAATGGAAGTCTAGTTTGCTTGCCAAGCAAACAAGCCTTACATCTTGAGATATGCTCCTCCAAGTTTGGTAAACCATTTACCATTTTGCTCTTTTGCATAAACAACAGAGCTTTGTGATGGAAATGCCCCAACCTTTTGTGCCACGTTTCTGCAACTATGGACTGACTTGGAAAAGTTATGTGTTCCTCATCTAATGGATTTAAGGAAAAACTTTTCCCCTGCATTTTAATTCTGAACATTTCCTGACCACTAGGATCACTGATTAGACACACCTTGTCTTCAAATAATAATTTGAATCCATTTTCCAGTAGTTGTCCAACACTTAATAAATTTTGATCAAGTTCATGAACAAATAAAACTTCATAAATAAGTTTTGTACCTTTATAACTCTCAATTGCTACGGTCCCCTTTCCTGTCGCTGGGAGGTATCCTCCATTTCCGGTCCTGACTCTTGATTTAATTGATCTGTCGAGCTCTCTAAAAAGCTTTTCATCACTGGTCATGTGGTTCGTACAACCACTATCAATAAGCCAGCTTTCACTTGAACTTTTGCTTGCGTAACAGGTAGCCACAAACAATTGCTTTTCTCGTTCTTAATCTGCAATTTGTGCTTCATTTTGTTGTTGTAAACCCTTCTCTTTGCAAATAATCTCGGCATGACCAAGCTTTTGACACTTTCGGCACTTCATACCAGGCTTTCTCCAACACTTGAAGTGTGGATGATTTCTCCTCCCACAATGTTGACAAGGAGGATATTTGCCTTCTTTGTTGTTACCAGTGGTGGTAGCATTTTTTGCAGATGTACCTTCGTAGTTTCCATAACTTCCTTTCTTTTCTTTTCCTTTATTACCCTTAGCAGTACCTGAACCAAGCTGCAACTTTGCTTGCAGGGCTCCCTCGATGGATCCCTCTTGCCTCATTATCCTTCGGTGTTCTTGTGCCTACAGAGCACTCAATAACTCTGTCAAGCTAAGCTTTGACAGATCTTTAGTATTTTCCAATGAAGTAATAGTTGCCTCATATCTTTCAGGTAAGGTTACAAGAATCTTTTGAACTATTCTATTGTCATTAAGTTCAGTTCCAAGTATCCTTACCTTATTTGCAATCAGAAGCAACCTGTCAGAATAGTCCTTAATGGTTTCGGATTCCTTCATTCTCTGCATCTCGAATTCTCTGACCAAGTTCAGTACTTTCATTCCTCTGGTTCTTTCATCTCCCTCGTACTCTTTTTTGAGGAAATCCCAAATTTCTTTGGCTGAATTACATGTCATTACTCTACTGAAAATGGTGGTAGAAACTGCAGCAAAGAGACATGATTTAGCTTTGGACTTCGTTGTTCTCCTCTCCTTGTGAGCTTTAATCTGAGCCATGGTTGGATTTTCTGGCAAAGGAAGCACTTCATTGTCTTCCTCGACAGCCTGCCACAAATCGCAAGCCTCCAAATAAGCCTGCATTTTCACTGCCTAGGCTTGATAATTTTCTCCATTGAAAACTGGCGGAGCCATCGCAAAAAAAGAACCTGTATTCTCCATTGTTTGAATGGTGTTTTGCAGCCACAAATTTGGATAAATACTCAGAAAAAAAAACACTCACAAATCTCTCACAAGTCCCTTAAGAAGTAAGGCTCTTGATACCAATTTGTAGATGTTTACAGAGGAAAAACATAAAACAAATGAAGAGGAAAAGAGAGATGTTTTTATTATGCTGCAAAGAAGTTGTTTAAATACAGCAAAATCCTAACAAACTGCAGTAACTAATGCAGTAACTCAAAAAAACTGAACTACCTAATTAATAGGAACTAAGTCACCAACAGCCATATGCCTAAAGACTAGGAAAATCATAACTGAAAAACTACTACAGAAAATTCTATCTTCTGGAAACAGAAAAAACACATCGGCAGCCATGTAATCATTCCAACCCAGCATTAGTTAACAGCTCATGAGGCAGACTTCAACAGTTCTCTATATCATTTCACATAAAAGTATATGTCTAAAGCACTCAAAAGATTACAAAGCTTTCTATATCATTAGAAAACTTTCTTTTCTTTCGCTTGATGAGATTATATCTTTTACAAACCTTTATTCCATTCAATTGTGTCTTTTTCTATGATTACATCATCAAAATACTTGGACTTCCATGCAGACTTGAAACACTTTCAACGATGATAGGCATTCCAAATTGATTCTTTGAAAAACCATCATGCTCCAAACGGCACATAAAACATGCTCCACCGTATGAATAAGGAAGTGATTCATGTATTTCTTCATCCTTCCCTAACAGAGTTTTCCCCATCTTCGAAAATTATCCAGGTTGCGTGTTGCATTATTTATCATTCTCCAACCAAATTAGCTTGCTTTTTAGGTGCTTCTGTCTTGCAAATGCCTACCATGGAAACCATCCGGCATCACCACTAGGCACTAGCTAAACAAGGAGGAATAGAAAACACTAAAGCTCTCATTTTACGGTCACACTCAAACAAGGGTTTCTTCTTCCTGTCCGGCCGCCCCAAATTTTCATAACCATGAAACATAGAGAACAGATGGTTTACCTATGCTACCTTCCATTCGTTCTGAGTGCTGAAGAACCTGAAGTCTCACGTGTATCTGTGGTCCTATGTTGCTCGGACTATCCAAAACTGATGCCGCAGCCGTGTTGGATTCTTCAAAATGCACTATCTTAAGAGAATGCAACACGCACCCAAATAAAGTGTCCGAGCAACATAGCTGAAGTCTGAGTAATGATGTACAAGGGACCCAAGAAGCAGCTAAAAGTCAAGTTTTGGGCTAGAAGTACTCCAGATAAATAATCTGGTTCCAATTAAGTCCTTGACCTTAGAGCGGCAGAGCAAAGACTTTTTTCAAGATAATCGACCTGGATCCAAATCATCAACTTGGACTCTGCTGAGTTCTAAAAGATTTTAAGGACTGTTGTGGTCCGGCCCCTTCCCCGAACCCTGAGCATAGCCGGAGCTGTAGTGCACCGCGCTACCCTTTTTCCCCTCATACCTATAAATACCTATAGCAATCACATTAGTTTAGGGAGTTCCTCGTTTTTCTTCTTTTTTTTTTTTGGAGAAGTGTAGTTTTAAGAGGCCAGAGATTGATCCCATGTTCTTCTTCTTGAACTTCAACTTGCATCTTTAGGGTAAGATTTCTTTTACTCCGTCCTGTTTCTTTTTTTTTTCTTCTGCAAATTCTTAGCGTAACAATATAGAAGGGGAGCTTTGGAGTAACTGGTCGAGCCAAGGAAACAACCTCTTGCAGAAATGCAAGGTAAAGCTGCACACAATATACCTTTGTGGTCTGGCCCTTCCCCGGAACCTGCTCAAAGCGTGAGCTTAGTGCACAGGTTGCCCTCTTAGAGCAACAGTATAGATGTACTCAACAACCACTTGATACCAAATTAAACCAGCCTACAACCTATACTATAAACACGCAGTTTATAGTTCCTCAAAGAACCAGTAGTTGCTTGAAGCAAGACATGAAAAAAGAAAAAATAACACAACAGAGGTACGAATTTAGCAGGTGCTAAGACACAGAATGAGGCTTACAGGCCAATTCAGAATCAAATACCATCTCCAGATGGGGAAAGCTTACCTGGTCATGTATTCAACAAGGCTTGGAAAGAAGCTCCTCGAAGAATGCTCAGCATAAAAGCTTTTCACACGATCCTCATCAAGCTGAATGAACGATTCCTCTGTGATTTTGAATCCATGATTGAGAATTGTTTCCTTTACGGAATCCGTATGGTTTCCAGAAACACCATCTGGCTTTATTATAGCCAATGTCCTTTCTGTTTCTGTAGAAGAGTCTGTTGAACATCTGCAGCATTAGAGCATTGACAAAAGAGAAGCGCATAATGTGAGTACTATAGGAACAAAGGAGAACAACAAATCCAAAACTTAAGAAGGGCCTTTATTCTCCCTATTATTTTTCTGTTTAGTCATTTTAAGATTCATATAGCAGACTCCAAGAGTAAAGTGGAACAGATTTGACAATTAATATGCAGACCCCAACAAGTTATGAATTTTAGAGTTGATTCCTCATACGCCACTCAATTCATAATTGCAATCTCAGAAAGTCACTTTCTTTGCGAAGAAAATCTAATTGAAAAACGTGACGTTCTACATAATAACTATAAGTTGAGTGACCATTTGTGAAACGAACCCCTGATTTTTATGTCATGACAAATCTAAGTCCAGAGAGAGGGGCTTAATGCTATTTTCATAGCATTGATCCCAAAGAAGAAAGGGGCTAAAGAACTGAAAAATTTCAGACCAATAAGCCTTGTAGGGAGTTTCTACAAACTAATTTCGAAGGTGCTAACAGAAAGGTTGAAAAAAAGTGGTGGACTCCTAAGTTGACTCTCAACAGATGACCTCCATTAGAGGAAGACAAACAATGGATACAGTTCTGACTGCTAATCAGACAGTAGATTCCAGAATGTCACAAGGGAAGCCAAGGATACTATGCAAACTTGATATCGAAAAAGCTTATGATCATGTCGACTGGGGATACATCCTAGCAGTTCTAGGGCAAATGGGCTTTGGTGTTAAGTTGATCAACTGGGTGAAATACTGTATATCTAATGTGAATTCCCAATATTTCTCATTAATGGAGGGCCTGAAGAATTTTTTATGCTCAAAGGGGGATCAGGCAAGGTGACCCCGTCCGCTTTTCTCTTTATCTTGGCAATGGAAGGGCTCAATAGAATGATAAAGGTGGCCAACACTAATGGGAGGATTAAAGGCTTTGAAGTGGCTAGAAACAACAATCAAAGTATGGAGATGAACCTGCCTTCAGTATGCTGATGACATCTTAATCTTTTGTGATGCAGAAGAAGCAAAACTGAAGTTTTTGAGGGTGATTTTTTTATCTTGTTTGAAGTTTTATCGGGTTTCCTCCACATTAACCGGAGAAAGGGTCACATTTACCCATGAATCATGAGCCAAACATAGAACAACTAGCCATTATAATAGAAGGAGAAGTGGGTTGTCTTCCCACCATCTACTTGGGTATGCCTCGGGGAGCAAAGTCAAAATCCAAAGGGATCTGGGATTCAATTACGGAGAAATGTGAGAAAAAACTCTCAAGGTGGAAGTTTCAGTGTCTGTCTATCCATAGGGGGAGATTATCTTTGATTAATGCAGTCTTAAGATGCATTACCTACCTATATGCTATCACTCTTTCCTATTCCATCAAGTGTTATTCGGAGACTAGATAAGATCAGGAGGTCCTTCCTATGGCAAGGGAAAAAGGAGAAAAGAGCTTTTTCATCTAGTTGAATGGAAGGACATCATAAGAAGCAAAACACAAGGTGACCTTGGCATTAGGAATCTGAAACATCAGTGCAAAGCTTTGAAGACCAAAAGGATATGGAGATCTGCACAAGAACCCCAAACTTTATAGGGCAGTGTCATTAACAAATAAATATGGGGAAGAAAACTGTTGGGTATCAAAGGAGGTTACAACACCTTATGGTTTCAGTTTGTGGAGATCAATCAGGACCTTCTGGCCATTCATTAAAAATCATTCAAAGGCAAGTTTGCAAAATGGAGCCAAGACTTGTTTCTGGAAAGACAAATGGATAGGGACAAGGTCTTTACAAGAGCTGTTCCCTGATTTATTTAACCTGACCCTATTTCAGCACATAACAGTTGCTCAAGTGTGGACACTACAGGGATGGGACTTGAGATTCAGAAGAGGATGAATGACTGGGAGATCCCAAGAATAGTTGAACTATTCAAGCATCTAGAAAGCTTCCAAGGGATGTAAAAAGGTGTAGACTGCTTATGGTGGAATAGAAACACCCAAAGTATTGTATAAAGTCAGTTCATGGTCCAGACTATTGAATCACATCGACACAGATTACCATGTGGCCATGGGAACACATCTGGAAGATTAAGATTCCTTACAAAGTTGTACGCTTTACTTGGCTTCTTGCAAAAGAAGTTGTCCTGACTCATGAGAATTTGATTAAGAGGAAGATATCACTTTGCTCCAGGTGCTTCTTATGTGAAAAAGAAGCCAAGACAGTGAATCACCTATTCCTGCACATCAACATCGCAGATCAACTATGGACAATTTTCATCAATCTCCGGGGCATTAATTGGGTAATGCCAAGAAAGATTGCTGACACTCTTTTCAGTTGGGAGGAAGTTGGAGTTGGAGCCAAGAACAGAGAGATGGAGGATCATTCTTCGCGTATATGGTGGACAATTTGGAAAGAAAGGAAACGGTAGATGTTTTGAAGATAGAAGCAATTCAGTACAACAGATTAAGCTAAATTGTATTTTGTTATTTTGCTTTTGGTGTACTAAGTTGTACTCAGGTGATCCAAAATCAATCCTAGATGTCCTAAATACCATTCAGATTTGATTTGATTTTAGTGTATTATGTAACTAACCTTACTATTGTAAATATGGTTTTCAAGTACTACCTAAGTACTGGCATGAATACAAAATGTTACCTGTTTCAAAAAAAAAAAAAAGTCTACGTCCAGAGAGAGAGCGGCAAAAAACAGTTACAGAATAAACAATGATGGGGGAGAAAGAACAATAAGCAAGAAACAAACCATGGAAAAATTACCACAATAATCGGATTGATAATTATCTCTAAGCCAGGAACAAGGCTTGTTGATGCCCAAAAAATGGGACCAGAACTAATGTTAGAGACTTACAGCTTGTTTGAATGGTTGTTACCTATGTGTTATATTGTGTTAATAGTTTAAATACAAAGTCTATTTTGATTGTTACTTAAATTTGTCCAATTTTATGTAACGAAATTTGGTGTGATCGCATCATTATCATTCTTTTTTTCTCATTTTATCTTTACTAATTAGGAGTATTTAATAATCCTATTTGATACTTTACCTTACCTCTTTACAGTAGTTCTACTCTGCACACTAGTTCTTTTATAGGTTTATCCTCCATACTATTGATGTATGATATTATACAAGAAAGAATGGCAATACAATCAATCCAAATATTGTATTCATTAAAACAATACAATACAAACACAATAAAATATCAAACAATGTTACATCTCAATCCAAAACTTGTTGGGATTGATTGATTATATGAATCCTCTAATGTCTATTCTACTCTATTCAAGCCAAAAAAAAAAAAAAAAAAAAAGGAAGAATCAAGCAAAAGGCGGTAAGAGTGTGCTGACCTGTTAGGAAGAGAGAGAGCGTGAACAAGAGGAAGAAGGGAAACAACATTATTATTGTCGATAAAGGAATGAATTGAGGAGTCGTCATCTCAAGTACCAAACTGGAAAAAAAAAAAAAAAAAAGGTTAGAAACTGGGTCAGCCGTTACAATATGTTGTGTTGGACTCCTTGACTAGCCTTGTCAATGTTTGTGTTTCTCGGGTTCATTAAAAATGATATTGGATATGTGTTTGAATTTTTAAAAGTAATGTATTTTTTAAAAAGGGAAAATTAACTAAATAAATTTATTAGATTGTTTATTATAAGTTATAGTAAAAAAATTTAGTTTTCAAATATAACAATTTTTATTTAAAAAAATAGTTTAAAATGAATTTTTTATTTTTTAATAAATACAAAAAAGTAATTACTAAAAAAAATAAAGATTTAATACAACTAATATACAATATTCCTTCCTTAAATGTAGTTAACCTTAATTATTGATATCAGCCCCCTCCCCCCAAATCTCTCTAACCATTTTTCTTTTCTATGATTTTATCTTCATACACTATCTTCTTTTTCTACACGATTTACTTTTTTCAGTAAACCAAATTAGTAATTTTTGTTTCTTTTATGCAACTACTGAGAATTATTTTGTGAAAGAAAAGCAAACATAAGTAACTCTTGTGTTATAAAAATATAAATTTTATACCAAAGTGAGTCTTTACAAATCAAGCTTGAGCTGACCTCTTGCCTCACAGAATTACAAAAACAAAAACAGTTTTGCTACTGCTTCCTATCCATTACATCATTCAGTCATTCAATACAAGCTACTATGGGACGTTGTTCAACTGCAATAATAGAGCTTGCCATTTCGGTTGTCGTCTGCCAGTGATGTGTACGTGCACTGCAATCTCCTTGAATAGCTTTTCAGCATTGAATATGCCTGTTTGAAATCTGAGATGGTTTCTTTCCCTCCAAATTATTACAACCAGCATCCCAAATTCAATCATAATACGTCATGGAGGGAGATCTGATTCGTCATGTATGTTACATTAGTTAGCAAAATTATATTTTGTTAAATAATCTTTTTATGTGTTTCTTAAATTATTTATTGTTAAAATGTTGAATTAAAGTATTGTTCCAACTTTATTAACATATAAACGGTTTCTTCTTTCAAAAATAATATTCAATCTGTGATTTCATAATTCGATCATATTTCATACATTAATCGTTTCTCATAATGCTATTCTGATTGCTTTGAGTGGAACAATTTCAATATAATATTTATTTTATTGTATTATTTTATGTATGTGTTTTTGTATGTTGAAATTATGAAATATAGTGTGTTGAAATTGTGAATTTTCATATTTTCAAATTATGAAATTTCACATAATTCCTACTAATGAATATGTAATATGTTAGGGAGACCTAAAGATTTTGTTGTAGATGGGATTATATAAGATGCAAATTCAAAGTATATAGGATTGGTTAATGCAATATCAAAACAGTTGAAGATTGACATTACCTCAATCCAAATTGAGATTAAGTTTTTGATAAGTGATATGTCCACCAATGCCCATACACAATAACACAGGAGTAAAATTTGCAGTATCACAACTACTTTAGGATAAAATGATAGACTATGAGTATTTAAAATATTGGAGACAAGATATGGAAGAAATAAGATTAACAGAAATACTTATGAAAGAAAATTTAATTGAATATTTTAGAACAAAAGATATAGAATATTTAGAATACCTCCAAAATAATATACAAGAATTACATAGACTAAGAGAAAAAACTAAAGAATATTACAGTAAAACATTTAATCAAATATTATCCAATCACCCCCCAAGATATGAACATTAATAAAATTAAAATAAATAAACTAAAAATAAAAATGATTAGAGAAGTTAAGAAATATCCACGCACAAATAAAAATAGATCCATTAGAGCTATAATAGATCTATTTAAGTTACCCAAGTTATCCGCACCCCCTACATCTTGGTATCAGAGCCTATGTTGTTTAAAGTTACCGGAAGTAGTATATATTTGGATTTATTTGATTAATTTATTAATTATGATAAAATTAGATTTAGATATCCACCAAAATATTATAAATATTATTTAGATGAATAACGTACAGAAATTATAAAAATATAAAGAATTAAAATAAATAATATCTGAAAAATGTAAAGAATTAAAAATAAGGATAGAAAGACTACAATATAACATAATTGTCGGAGTTAGTAAAAATTCAATAAATGCACAAAAATAAGAAATATCAAATTTAGAATCAACAATAGATAGTCTAGAATATATATATATATCAACATAACCTATATACATTTAAATAAAATGAACAAAGAAGAATTTATAATAGACGAAAAAACATATGAAAATCACGAAGGATCAAAAATAAAAATAGTATTCTCTAATTTAGGAAGAAGATATAAGAAACAGGTGAACATTTATATTTAATGTTAGAAAAAGAAGAATTAAAATTAGACGATAAGTTGGCAGCCATGGTAAGAATAGAAAGAGAAAACGAAGAAATAGATAGAAAAAAGGAAATAGATAAAATAAAACAACAAACCACAGAAGAAATATGAAAAATAGAAGAAACTAAAAACAGTAGGATTGCTGAATTAGAAAAAGAACTACAAATGCTAAAAGATTTGTATGAAAAAAGACAGAAAGAAAAAAAAGAAAAGATAAAGAACAAAAATTATTAAACGAGATAAATTAATTTAAAACAAAATTAGAAATAAAAAGTAAAGAACCAGAAACTAGTGAATTAGAAATAATACAATAGATGCTGAAGAAACAGATAATTATGATTCGGAAGATAGTGAAACATATACAGAAATTCTAGAAAACATAGGAAAACTAGAAATTAATGAAAAACAAGAAGTAACTAATAAAGAAAATCTAGAACTAATAAATACAGAAGTAAATACTCTAGATAAAAATATAATACCTAGTGCATCAGAAATAAGAAAACCAACATATAATTACAAAAATAAGTTTAAAAGATATAATTCAAAGGATGGATATAATAAATGGACACCAAAACAAATAATTAATTACAACTTTTTGGATTTAGACTGTGTAATAGACACAGATAAAATAATACAACTATGGGTAGGATATATGTCAAAATAATTATTGGATAATAAAATAGATACAACAAACACACTAGAATATATAGAAAAGACATTAATAGGAACAGTAAAATTATGATTTTTAAACCTAGCCGAAGCAAGTAAAAAAGTATTAAGATCTGATAACAAAACAGAAGAAACATCAACAACTACTAAAATACTACCAACAGAAATATTGAAAAAATATGAAATAGCTATAAGAGATGAATTTAGCAGTATGACAACAGAAGAAGAAGAGCAAAATAAAGAAAAAAACTATAAATACAAATTTAATGTTAAAACTAGCAATATGTAATATGTGTTATATAGATGAGTATACGTGCGCATTTAAAGAATATTATTATAAAGGAACATATAATATAGAAGAAAGTAAAGAAATAAGAAGATTATATTTTAGTAAATTACTCGAACCATTTAGTTCAAAAATAATAAAGAGTTGGGATGAAGCAAAAATAGTAGATACCCTAAGAGCAAGAATAAAATTTTTACAACAATGGTATAGAAATCTACGTGAAAATATAGAGAAGAAATAAAAATGGAAAAAACATTAATAAGAAATTTAACATGTTGCAAAGAGAAAATAACACCTCAATTTGGATGTGAAGAAAGATATTATAAGAAAATACAAAGACATAAGAAATATAAGAAATACAAGAAATCAAAATATAAGTATAAGAAACCAGGAAAAAGATATTATGTAAAAAATTATAAACATAAAAGACCATATAGGAAAAAGAAATTTATAAAAGAATGTACTTGTTATAATTGTGGAAAACTAGGACATTTAGCTAGAGATTGTAAATTACCAAAAAATCCAAAAAAGAAACAAATATCAGAAATAAAAATAGAAAATACAGAATATATGCAGATAGATTATAAATTAGAAAGTGAAGATAGTATATATGAAATTTCGGAGAATGAAACTGATAATGAAATAGATACTGAATTAGATGAATCAAATGACTGAAGAAGATATAAAAATGAACCAAATAATTGAAGAAGATATAAAAATAATAACAAAGGAAGAATATTTAAATGAAGAAGGAACAGATCAAAAAATAATATTTGATAGTTATATTTGATGAAATAAAAGGAAAAGATTTAGACTTAAGTGTAGAAAAAATATTTAACATACCAACAATAAAAAATATATTTAGTAGAAAAAATGAAGAATACTACGTAGTAAGACAAAAAGAACATGTAATAGACTGTAGATATGCAAAAGGTAGAGCTAGTATACCACTAGTAACAAAAAGAATAATTAATAAAGAAATAAACGATATAAAAAGTAAAGACCCAATAAAATATGTACACCTTGGAGGAACAGAGATATTAATAAAAGCATGTTTTAGAGAAGGAATAGATACACCAATAGAATTATATTTAGCAGATGATAAAATTATAAAACTTATAGAAAAAAGTATAATAACTACCATAAAAGGAAATTTAATATACCAAAAATTTAAATTTATAATAAGTGTGAATTATTCAGTAGCAATAACAAATAAAAATATAGATAAATCATTAGTATTATATTGGAAAATATCAGGAATAGAACTGATCCCAGAAAGTAAGATATTTACAACAAGATGTAAAAATCTATATGTATTAACAACAAAACATAAACTAACAGGAAAAAATAAAATTAATAAAATACAAATAGAAAGTCCTTTTGAACAATTCGTAAAAACAATTGATAATAATGATTATAGTTACAAAAATATTGACATAGAAGAAGATTTAAAAATAATAAATGATAGAATAAGTACATAAAAAAGAATAGCTCATGAAAAACCAGAATCACCAAGCTCATAAAAAAAAACAAGTTATGAAACAACTTCAACAGTTAATTCAAACCAATATTACATAACAGGAACAATAAATGAAAAAGAATATTTAATACTCTTAAACACAGGACAAGAAGAAAATTATATAGCAAAATATCTAGTAAAAAGTGAAGAAATAAAATCTAACAGTAATATATGCCCAGATCTACCAAGGAGTCTAATAAACATTAAGGATACGACTGAAAAAGAAATAATAATAGAAGTTAGGAAAATAAAAATAGAATTTGAAATAAAGGAAGAAATGCAAAAAGCAGATATAATATTAGGAATAAAATGGTTAGAACAAGTAAAACCATACAATATAGAACATACACAATTATCTATAACATATAATAAAGAGAAATTATTCATAAAAAGAACTTTAACAGAATATGAAAATATATGTACTTGTAAAAATAATAGTAGAAAGATATTATAATAGGTATTATACACCTATGATAGCTACAGGAGCAGAAGCAAACTTATGTAGATACAACTGTTTACCAGAAAGTAAATGGAATAAATTAAAAACACCAATAGTAGTCAAAGAATTTAATAATGAAGGAAGTTTAATTACATAGAAAGCTAAAAATATAAAAATATAAAAATACAGATATGAGATAAAATAATAACAATAGAAGAAATCTATAATTATGAACTAACATCAAAAGATATGCTTTTAGGAATGCCATTTTTAGATAAATTATACCCACATATAATAACTAAAACAGATTGGTAGTTTACAACGCCATGTAAACAAAAAGTAAGAGCAAAAAGAGTTATTAATAAAATAAGAAAGAAAACTGATTGGATAAAAGGAAGTGAAAAAATTACACAAAAGTTAGAAAATATAAAAAATACAGAAGACACAGTAGACCTAGTTGTATTTTCGATAAATAAAAAAGAAATAACTATATTTTTAATAGATAAGGTAGAAATAATAAAGAAAAAATTAAGACAATCATATAGTGAAGATCCATTAAAATGATGGAAAAAACATAAACTACTATAAAAATTGAATTAATAGATAAAAATAGCATAATAACTCAAAAACCATTAACATATAATTTTGATGATTTAAAAGAATTTAAAATGCATATAGATGAATTATTAGAAAAATAGTATATACAAAAAAACAATAGTAAACATAATAGTCCAGCATTTATAGTAAATAAACATAGTGAACAAAAAAGAGGAAAAAGTAGAATGGTTATTGACTATAGAAATTTAAATGCAAAAACTATGACATACAATTATCCAATACCAAATAAGATATTAAAAATAAGACAAATACAAGGATATAACTACTTTAGTAAATTTGACTGTAAATCAGGATTTTACCACTTAAAGTTAGATGAAGATTCTAAGGAATTAACCGCATTTACGGTACCACAAGGATTTTATGAATGGAACATATTACCATTTGGATATAAAAATGCACCATGTAGATACCAACACTTTATAGATAGTTACTTTAAACAATTACCTAATTGTATAGTATACATAGATGATATACTACTATACACAAAAACTAAAGAGGAACATTTAAAATTATTAGACCAATTTACAGATATAATAGAAAAATCGGGAATACGTTTAAGTGAAAAGAAAGCTGAAATTATGAAAAAACAGATAGAATTTTTAGGGATACAAATAGATAAAAGTGGAGTAAAAATGCAACAACATATAGTACAAAAAATAATAAACTCAAAAGAAGAATTAGATACAAAAAAGAAATTACAATCATTTTTAGGATTAGTAAACCAAGTAAGAGAATATATACCAAAATTAGCAGAAAACCTAAAGCCTTTACAAAAAAAATTTAAAAAGAATGTAGAATATAATTACAACGAGGAAGATAAAAAACAAGTTTAGAAAATAAAAATACTTTGTAAAGAATTACCAAAATTACAATTCCCAGACGAAAATAAAAAATTTACATATATAGTAGAAGCAGATGCAAGTGAATATAGTTATGGATGAATACTTAAATATAGGTACGAAAATGAAAAAATAAACATCATTGTAGATATTATTCAGGAACATTTAGTGAAACAAAAATAAAATGGAAAATAAATAGAAAAGAATTATGTTCATTATATAAATGTTTATTGATCTTTGAACCATATATTGTATATAACAAATTTATTATAAAAACAGATAATACCCAGGTTCGATGGTGGTTAACAAGAAAAATACAAAACTTAGTTACGACGAAGGAAATTCGGAGATTAGTATTGAATATATTAAATTTTACATTTACGATTGAAGTAATCAAGACTGACAAAAATGTTATTACAGATTACATATCAAGACAAAGCTACTCAAACTGATTTACCGAAGAAGCTGATGTCAAAGATACCCAAACAAACTTAATATTACAAGTGTTTGAACAAATGAAGTTATTACAAGAACGAGTTATCACATTAACTACTGAAGTTACAAATGTAAAAGTGCAGGTTGAGCACTATAAAAAACAAGAAGCTATTAGCAAAGATACTGTGCAGGAAGAGGATATTAAAAAACTAGACCTATAGGGTGATGATGAGAAACACCTAAAAACTCAAATTACTAACTAAATTACAGTTACAGCTGCAGGCGCAAGTGATGTATCCAAGGGAAAGAATATAGTCACTCAAAATAAACCTGAACCACCAAAGAAAAAAAACTATAACCTCAACCAGATATTCTCAAAATCATATACACCAAATATACAAAAATCAGAGTCATCTATACCTCCCCAGATACACACATATTCCGAATCACTCAATCAACAAGAGCAGACTTATAACCATATCACTGGTACATATATTGATAATATTTATACCTTACAAAAATTGTTAAATACAAAACCTATCCAGAGTAAAGATTTAGCAAAACAAAACCAAGGATATATTACACAAAAATGTCAGAACTATAACAAACTTATTGCTTTGCCTGGCACTAGTGCAAACTTAATTTCTTCATGTTACTATTATGGACTATTATCAACAGTTTACATAATTACTGGAGAAGAGTTAGCAAGAATTCCAGATATTCACAAAAAATTTATGGATTATAAAAGGATTACGAAGGGACAGTTATTCTATGTCCGTTTCTACTCAGCACCAACAAAAAAATTGTTTGATGAAATAAAACAGACAATTAATGTTGTCAAGATAGGAATGACACGAGACTATATTATCCCTAAAGAAATATGCGAACAAGAAGAGATAACTAAAAATCAGATACCGAACTTCTACCAAAACAAGAGAGTTATTGGACTTAGCAGTATATTGACTGAGTTAGCAAATAATTATATAAATCAAAACCCAGTTTGGATTTACTATAACAGAAATCAATTATTGGTTTACTCTACTTGTAAAAATATTAGAGAAAATGACAGAGAAGAGATAAGAAAATGGATCATAACGATCCTAAAACCAGAAGAGTTACCAGTCACAAGATCTATTACGAAAAGAGTTATTTCAGAAGAAGCTACGAATCAATTCCGTAAACAAGTTGGCCAAAGATACGATGACCACATATGCAACAGATGTAGTGGAAGACACAACTTTATTCCAGATGTGATGCTACAATAGCAAGAAGATAAAAAAGCAGCAGATACGACAAGAAGAAAATAACAACGGATCAATAATAGAGAAATAAAAGACAAAGGAGACAAGTTAATAAAAGTTAGAAAGCGACATATTTATGTTTTATTTTACATAACCCTTTTAGTGTATGTAATGGATATTACATGAAAAACTATCACCGTAAATATTAAAAATAAATTTATTGATAATTGTTTGATGTCAAATAATTTTTCATTGCAATAAAAAATTAATCAGTATTAACCATGATTGATATTGGTGTTTGTTTTCTGGTAGGAGAAGATGAAGAACATTATATAAATACTATATTAAATACCAAAATTAAACTTTATTCATACCAACAATCTTATAAAGACAAAGAGTAATGGGCAACAATAAACATCAAAATACAATATCCATGTTAAATGTTACTAATTGTAGAATCGAAAAATGTATAATTTGATGTAGTTGATATCAAATTTAATACTATCTGATGCGACTTAGTTCATATCAATTTCATTCAATGATGCAAAGTACGAAACAAATGATAAAGTAGTATAGCATTATATAAATAGTACTTAAATACAAAAAATAAACTTTGTTCATACCAACAATCTTAGAAAAACAAACAATAATGAGAACCAAATAATTAAATCAAATTACTAACTATCTTAGAAAAACAAACAGTAAATAAAAAAAATGATTCAATATCAATTTTATACCAATTTAATACAGAAAAAAATCAAAATCAAATTATATTAACTTTACAATTTTTTCTTGATTTCTTCGTTTTATGAGCTGGAATTTCACCTTCAAAATTAGAATCTGAAGCTTGTTCAACAACCTTTTTTCTCTTGTCAACCATCTTATATTTTGGAACAACAACCTTTTTTTACGCTAAATAACTTTGCATGTTGAGTTGCGGCGGATTCAAGGATGGTGAATTTTATGAAAAATCGATTTTGAATTAAAATCAATTTTCTAAGTCGCACTTATATAATACGTACGTACAAGAAAAACGTGAAAATTGTAGAAGAAAGTTAAGAGTAAAGGCCTTTTGCGTATGAATATTGGTAATGATATACCAAATTAAAAAACGTGAAAAATTGTAGAAGAAAGTTAAAGAGTAAAGATCTTTTGCGTATGAATATTGGTAATGATATACTGAAAAACGTGAAAAATTATAGAAGAAAGTTAAAAGAAGGGAAAAAGAAGTTGAAAAGGGTAAAGAGTTAAGGTTTCTATTGGTAATGAAAGACCGTAAAAGGTAAAAAAAATGTAGAAGTAAGTTAATTATTAAAGTTAATAAGAAGTAAAAAATTAATTCTTAACTTTAAATTGTGAACAGACTTTAATACTTAATTATTAAAAAAATTATTGATACCAATAATATAACTTGCCATAATTATCCAAAGTTTTAATTAAGAGTGATAAATGTTAAATGCTAAAAATAAGAAAATAATATAAATAATAAATATTAGAAAATTGATTTTTGGATATTTAATTAAAATCGATTTTTCTAAAAAGTTGTTATAGCTTGTAATTATTTCTTTAGTCTAGTAATTATTGAAAAACTTTGCTATAAGTTGTAATTAACAATCTAAAAGACTATTTAGGATAATTTTTACTAGGCCTAATAGATAGGTGGAAAAGACATTTTAGGCCTTATAGGTAGTCGAGAAGAGCATTTTAGGCCCAATAGGTAGATGGAGGGTGCTTTTGCACCATTTTACATAGTTAAAGGATATTTTAGGCCCTTTTTTCGTAATAACAATAATAATAATGAGTAGTATACTTAATTACATACAAGACGGTTTCTTTTGGATATAAAGAAACAATGGATTAATACACGTTATTTAATAATAAATTATGTTTACTATTCACGGAGATAAAATCTTATTAGATGTTTATATCGACTCAATAAATATTTTTTTAATCTTTTACTTGGTTCATATTGACTTGACATAGGTCCCATAAAAATATTTATTAAGAATTTATTTTATTAAATTAAAATTTTTAATATGCTTTGAAAATCTAAATTTAATTATTAGTATTTTATGAAGTTACTTAATCATAAAAATAGTTTTAAAAGAAAATAATAAATCTTTCTTTGCTAAAATAAATATGTAAAAAGAGCTAAACAAAAAAATCTCTTACAATTATTAATTTTATTATTCTATTATAATTAATTAGTATGAATTATCATTTTTAAAGTACTTAATTATATAAAATTAAAATAATGAGCACAAATTTTTTGCCATGCTTTTCAAAATTGGAAAAGTTTAATGGCCCCACCACAATCGACTTTTCAATATAGGGTATGATTTGTAATTTAGTGGGAAAGAATGAACATTTGTTGAACTTGTTGCCGAAGTCCAAATAGGAAAGAAACAAGTACGATCTTTATCAACAAGTTTATCTTGCAAAATGTTTTTTAAAAAGGAAAATTTATAGAAAATAACATACTTAAGATTATAATTACAATAAATAGCAACATTTTTGTAAAATTACAGTTTATAGCAAGAGTAACATTATTTTACTCATTAACTAGACAAGTGCATATTTTAATCTCACTACTTTACATTTTTCTATTTTCACTCCACTATTTCACCTCCCCAAATATAGTCATATCTTTTACCTTTTTTTTTCATCTTATTTTTTTATCATTTTATTTTTTTATTTTTTTATTTTCACTTTATTTTCTCTCTTCTATTTCTCTTCTTTTTTTTCTTTTTTCTTTTTTTATTTTTTGTTTTCTTTTTTTCTCCCTTTTCATATTTGAAGATAATTATTTCCATGATCTTCAAGATTTCAATATAAAACATCATTACTGTCTTTCACTCTCTTATATCTCTACCTTTTTTTTCTTATTAGTTTTTTTTCATCTTATTTTTTTATCATTTTATTTTTTTATGTTGATTTATTATTCTTTTTCATTTTTTTCTTTCCACTTTATTTTCTCTCTTCTATTTCTCTTTTTTTTTTCTCCTTTTCCGTTTTCTTTTTTTTCCTTTCTCATGCCTTTTTTTTCTTTTTCTATTTTCTTTTTGTTCTTCTTTTTTCTATTTTATTTTGTTTCTTTTTTTCTTTTATTTCTATACTTCTATTTCTCTTTTTTTTTTTCTTTTTCACTTCTTTTTTTTATTTTTATATTTTTTTTTATTTTTTATTTTTTTACTCTTCTATCTCTAACTTTTATTTTGAAAAGACAAATATGTATATTACATACACATATTCAAAAAATATACATAATACATAGCCATACAGATCTGGATATGTATTTCAGTACAAAACATACATATGTATTTATGAAATACATATCATATTCATATTAAACAGTAACAAACATAACTATTGTAACGTCCCGAAATCTCATCCCAGAACGTCACACGGTGCTTAAGGCTACAAGTAGCCCAAGCTAACCCTTTTGAACCTGCTACTACATATAAAACTTACTTTGAGATGAATAAAGCAAAACGATGGTACTGTCATATCAAAATCATAATGAAATACGAAGAAATACTTATTTGAATAGTCAAAATGCTGAAAGTCTAAACGTACGAATAATCTAGTCTGACAAAGCCTTTACTAATCAAGAACTAGAGAGTCATTGGGACAGATCCCCAACTGACTCGACTAAGCTGAAAGCAATAACAACTGAAAATCTGAGCAATACGTCCTCGAACCATGAGGACTCACCAACTGCGGAGTGTAGACAAAGGTACTCGAGAATCACTGTCACTGCTAGTACTGAGCACCTGAACCTACATTATGAGACAATGTAGCACACATACATATATATGGATCAGTACTTTGAGGATGTACTGAGTATATGGGGGTGTATGCATTTAAGTAAACAATGTTATCATTCTTTATAAAACATGCATGCTGATATGAATGACTCACATAGCTTGAGTAAAACTGAAATCTGAATCTCATAAATCATGTATATTGAAGCATATAGTACAAATCTAGTGAGTCATTACACTTAGTTCTAAAATCTGTGTTCTCCATCTTATTCTCAAAACTTATAAGCAAGAGAAATCTTAAAACAATAGCTTTCAAAACTTGTTATCTTATGGAGAATAAGGGTTTTCTTTAATATTTAGAGATTATAGGACTTTGGGACTTGGGAGACTTAGGAGTTTCTTCTAACCGACATAAACCATGTGAGCCACATGGAGTCCAACTTCTTGCCCACGTTGGGAAGAGCTGCTCTACCCTTGCCATCAGAATAAAACCTTAACTTTAGTGAGCACTATCTTAACCCACTTGGGGTAAATAAAAAACCTACGGGGCACGTAGTTCTGGGGCATGAGACCTTGGAATCATACCCAACTCGGTGCTAAATACTACTCCCATACTTAAGCTCAGAACTTTTAGGAAATCCACCTTAAAATAATTCAAGGGTCTATAATAAAGACCAAATATACTTCTCTAGACTTTAAGTCATAAGTAATGTGGATTTCTATCTTAGTTTAGACCCAAAAGGGGTCAAATCTTTATTTGAAATCTGAAAATAACCTAACCAAGGGGTGCTTATAACACAAACAATCTTGAACAACAATCTTTAAATGGGTTCTATTGACCCAATCATCAGTCTCATATCAAAACATCTTAAAATTCATACTTGGTAATGCAATTACTCATAAATCATCTTAAAATCTGTAAATTTCATCAATAGACATAGAAATATAAACAAAACCATGAAATTCAACTCTTAATCCATGGGAACTCTCAAAATCTTGCAAACAATAGTAAAGGGGTATAAACCCTAACTTCAATTTCATGGACAATCTCATAAATTGTAGAAATTTTGTATTTAAAATAAGCCTTTGGGCACAAAGGTGAAAGAGTTACCCTTGTTCAAACCCCACATACCTTAGATTATGACATGTAGATGAACAAGCTTGCTTGAGACTCTTTTTCGTACTCTTGAGTGAGGGTTCTTGAAGCTTTTGACTTGGGGAACTTGATTCTTAAATCAATTTGCAAGAACTATGGTAAAATCTTGGACAAGGAATTTGGTCTTGCTCTTGAGGGAGAAACCCTAGTTTTTAATGCTATGAAAGAATCTGAAGTTCTACGCTTCTTTTTGATATATCTAGGTGTTAAAAAGGGTGAAAAAAAGGATAAAAAACTCTTTTAAAAATGGCTTTTAAAAGGATGAACGGGATCATTGATGGCTCGTGCGACGGTCGGTCGCTGGCTCGACGGTCTGTCGGTCTGACCGTCGCACTTAGACCAGAATAGGGGCTCACTGCCTTAGTAGCGACGGCTTGGGCGATGGTCCGTCGCAAGCTCGACGGTCCGTCAACCTGCCCGTCGCACTTGTCCAGTGAATGGGTTTACTACTTTAGTTGCGACGGTCCTTCAACCTACCCGTCGCACCTGGGCGGTTCTGACAACTCTCAGTAAAACGACCATAACTTCTCACCCCGTTACTGGATTTGGACGAAAATGGTATCGTTGGAAAGATAATTCAATTTCCCACATGATAAAAAGTCAAAATTAGGAAAAATCTATATGATTTAAACACTACTCACTTTGAAAGTCATTTCTTAATCTTATCGAGATACAATTTAGGCTTAAGGAAAGTTTGGGGTACTACAACTATACTATATATCTTCATATGTATTTGCGAAATACAAAGGTGACTCATATAAAATAAGAATATACATATGGATCAGGTATGTATTCTGTAAATACATATGCAGAGCTATATGTATTTTATATGGTGTTGGATTTGTCTTTGAACTGTACATACTATGTCATTTTAGAGGATAACATATGTACTTATTTGTTTTCTTTTACTGTTTAATATATGTATCATGTACTTTTTTACTATCTATATGTATATGTATATAATTATCATTTTTATTATAGAGATTTTGTGTCCTATATGTTTATATATACATACATGTGAGTCAGATATGTATTTTTGTAAATACATATGTAGATATATATGTATGTTTTTTATCGTAAATACATTTACAGATTTGTATGTCTATTTATTTTGCATATTTTTTGAATCTGTATATATGATATAGATATTTGTCTTTTAAAAATAAAATATAGAGCTAGAAGAGTGAAAACAAAAACAAAAAACAAAAAAATAGAAATAAAAACAAAAATGAAAAATAAAAATTCAAAAAAAATGTGAAAAAGGAAAAAAAAGAAGAAAGAGAAATAGAAACTAGAAATAGAAGTGTAAAAACAAAAGCGAATTTTTTTTTTTTTAAAAGAAGAAGAAGAAAACGAAAAAAAATATGAGAAAAGGAAAAAAAAAGAAAATGAAAAAATAAAAAAATAATGAAAAGGAAAAAAAAAAGAGAAGTAGAAGAAAGAAAATAAAGTGGAAAGAAAAAAATTGAAAAGAAAAAGAAATTAAAATTAAAAAAATAAAAAAAATAAAAAAATAAAAAAATAAAAAAACTAACAAGAAAAAGTAGTTAGAGATATACGAAAATGATATTTTGAAATTTTGAAGGTCAAAGAAATAGTAATCTTCATATTTGAGTTTGATTTGGTAAAAGGAATCTACGAATTTAAATAAGAGTAATTTATGAGAATTTAATTAGATGAGATAATTATTCCTTATTTAACTCAATTAATTTGAGTAAAACAAGGGCAACAAATCTTATCGTATATGTATTTGTATAGCAACAGTTTACTTAAATACGAAAAATAATTTGCTATTTTTTGTAATTATGAAACTGTTGCTATAAAAGTTACAATTAAGGCTCCATAGTTGTTATTTATGAAATTTTCCCTTTTAAAAACTATATTATTCTCAATTTTTTTTATTTTATATCCAATAACTAACATTTCAAAATCACTTCTTTTAAGCCATATCTATCTATATCTATAATCTATATCTATTCTATATCTATAATCTATAATATATTAAAAGTGTGAAGGCCCTTAGAAAAGTGATTTGAACTTTTAGCCCTTAATTAAAACACTTTACAATAGACAAGATCGTCTTTTTATTTTTTTCTCCAATTATTATTTAATTATATATATAATTTTAAATCCTAAAATATATGGGTTAGGATTTTAAAATATGGTAAAGGATTAGGATTTTAAAATATGGTAAGTTTTTTTTTTTCTTAAATTAGGACTAGGTTTAATTTTCAACTTATATTCTTAATTAGGGATTTGAAATCCACTAAATTTTGAATAAAGTGAAAGTTGACTATACTTTAATAGTAGGGAAAAAGACACCGCGTAGCTTTTTTAAAAAAGTAATGGACAATAATGACCCACGTTTCCCATTTTGGACAAAAGTAACACTTTGGCTATTTTTAATACCATTTAGTAGCCCTTTGTTTTAAGAAGCCACACGCGCCCTCTATTTAAATAAACTACACGCTAAAGAATAAAAAAAATCACACGCGCCCTTTGCAGTTGCTCTTTTCCCGAAAAAAAAGAAAAAACTTGTATCTACAGTTCACGCTAGCAGTTGTCTTTTTTCTCGAAAAAGGGTAATAACTGGTACCTACAGTCCCCTTACCTTTTTCGATTGTTCTTTGCGATTAGGTTTTCTGAAGTTTGTTGTGCTGAAAATGAAGAAAAAAGTTAATACTGATACGAAATTAATTGGCAAATGTATAAGATATGATCCTAATTTCGTTGCTCTAGATGATGATTTTGAAGATTTAACAAATCCTGAAGTTCGATTGAAGGATTTGAAGAATGTTCATGCTAGTCCTAGTCGAATTACTAGGTCTCGAGGTAAAGTAGTAGTTGATTCATCAATGGCAAAACAAAAAAAACAACTAAAAAAAGCACATACAGATTGAGTGATGATTCAGATCTTGTTGTCATTCGAAAAAAACCCAAAAAAAACAGTGATTCAAAAAATGATGAAGATAATGGTAAGTCATCTAAAGGAAAGGAGAAGATAATTGTGACTGATGAAGGAGATGCTCTTGTTCCTCCGAAAAAAAAAGAATCGATCAAATGACGGAGAAGATGATGCTCAATCATCCAAAAAGAAAAGTAAAAAATCTCCTTGAAAGAGAAAAATACCCAAATTAACTGATTTTGAGGTACATTGTTTGTTCTTTTGTATGTATTAATTATGTCTGATAGTTGTTCACTTGTTGTGTAGAATTTGTGCATGTTTGAAATATGTGTGTTATTGATGTATATAATATGTGTCAATGTTGTATATGAAATATATTGGGTAGTGATTTTTGTGAAATTTAGTGTACATTGACTGTATAACTATTTGTGTATCGGAATTGTATAAGAATTGTGTATTGTTTGAATATTTATACTGTGACTGTGTAAAATTAACAAGACTGTTGTAATATGAGTAAAATTAGTGTACATTGAATGCATAACTATTTGAGAATCAAGATTGTATAAGAACTGTGTATAGTTTGAATATTTATACTGTATGTATGACTAAAATTAGTGTGCATTGATTGTATAGCTATTTGTGCATCAGGATTGTATAAGAACTGTGTATAGTTTCAATATTTATACTATATGCGTACAATTAATGTACATTGACAGTACAACTATTTGTGTATCATGATTGTATAAGAACTGTGTATAGTTTTAATATTTATATTGTAACTGTTTAAAATTTGTAACACAGTTGTAATGATTACTGTGTTAGTAAAATTAGTATACATTTACTGTATAACTATGTGTGTATCAGGATTGTATAAGAACTGTGTATAGTTTGAATATTTATATTGTGACTGTGTAAAATTAACAAGACTGTTGTAATATGAGTAAAATTAGTGTACATTGAATGCATAACTATTTGAGAATCATGATTGTATAGGAACTGTGTATAGTTTGAATATTTATACTGTATGTATGACTAAAATTAGTGTGCATTGACTGTATAGCTATTTGTGCATCAGGATTGTATAAGAACTGTGTATAGTTTGAATATTTATACTATATGCGTACAATTAGTGTACATTGACAGTATAACTATTTGTGTATCATGATTGTATAAGAACTGTGTATAGTTTTAATATTTATATTGTAACTGTGTAAAATTAGCAACACGGTTGTAATGATTACTGTATTAGTAAAATTAGTGTACATTTACTGTATAACTATATGTGTATCAGGATTGTATAAGAACTGTTTATAGTTTGAATATTTATACTGTATGCGTATACTTAGAGTATATTGACTGTACAACTATTTGTGTATCTTTTTGAAATATTTATGTAGCTTTTTGAAATATTTATATCTAAAAGCACACTTATGTATTGTAGGTTTGGGATTTGTTTCTTGGTCCATCTGATTATTACAAGTGTCAGCTCAGTGTGCACACAAACTGTGCTATTGTGACTGTGTTGAAATCTAAGTTGGACAAGAAGCAACTTGATTTGTTTAAGAATAGTTACTTTGGGTTTTTCTTATCTTTACCAAATGTTTTTCCTCAAAATTAACTTATCTATGGAATGTTGCTTAGAGAACTTGTTAGTGAGAGAGATGATGAAATATGGATTAAAGTGAATAACACTAGGTTATGTTTCGGCTTACAAGAGTTTGCTATAATTAACGGCTTAAAATGTACCAAAAATTACAATAATGAGTTTGCTGTTAGTGAAGAAAGTAAGCTGATGGAGTTGTATTTTTCAAGAAAGTCCAAGGTCACAAAGCTTGATTTAGAAGAGTGTTTTATGGAAAAAAAAGTGGCGATGTGATGAAGATGCTTTACAAATTTCTGTTTTGTTCTTCATTTATTCCTTTATTTTTCCTGTCACGTATAGTTTAGTTATAACTACGAATGATTTCTTATTGGTTGAATCTGGGAACTATGAAACATTTTCTTGGGGAAAATTGTGTTTTCATCTGATGTTGGAGTCAATGAAGTCTAAGGTTTATCAGCGAAAAACTATGTATCGTTGTGCTGGTTTTCCTCTTGCATTTTAGTGTTAGTTTTATGAGTGTTGTCCTTATGCCGATGGCCATCTTGCTGACCGAGTGGGCGATGGTGTGTCACATATACTGAATTGGTTTGTAAAGTATAGACCAACGTACAAGGAGGTCAAGTCTGCCATTTTTTATATTTGGCAAGAACAAGTATATCGTTGTTTTAAATTGTAATTTATATATGCTTTGTTAAATTATAATGTGCTTCTTAAATGTCGAGTGCTATTTTTTTGTGCAAGTTGTGTTACGTAACATTACACCGATAGTTCTTGAAAAAACAATCCTTCAATTACCTGATTTCAAACCTGTGGATGCGGTTGTGCATTCTGTTGATTTGCCTAGCACCAGTAAACAAGAATGTAGTCAGTCGAGCTCAGATAATGAATTGGCACTTTTGCGAAGTGATGTTAAAATGGTATGTCGAAGGTTTTTATTAATATTTGTATGTTTTTGTTAATTGATGTGTTGACTTTTTCCCTTTATGTTTAGTTAACGAAAAAGGTTTCATCGATGGAGAAGTTTATGAAATCCTCATTTGAATTGATTTTTCGAGCTCTAGATATAAAGAATGAGACTAAGGTATTCTTTTCCTGAATTTCTCCTATTTTTTTAACAAATCTTATATACACTATTGTACTTATTTTATAAAGTTTTTTTAAAGGTTGGTACATCAATTGGTGATAACGATGGTGACAACTCAAATGAAAAAGACGATGAGACACCTAATGTTGGTGGTACAGGTGATGATCAAGTTAATGATTGTAACGCCCCAATTTGCTGAACCGGAATGCTACACGGTGCTTATGACCCTGAGGGACCACAAGTTAATCCATGACTGATATCTATACCTATACACTGCGTAATATACTTGTAGAATGCGGAAAACATGAACAATAGGCCATAAGGTTCAGCTGAATAGAATATCTGATAAATAATAACATCCATATAGGGTAAAAAATACCCAAAACAACTGAAAACTGAATCTAAAATCTGAACTAAATCTGAAATCCTCTAAATACTGTCTGAAATAAGGAGTTGAAGGAACATGTCTCTAACTAACTCCGTCTAGAAAAACTGAACTGAAATAATGAATGAAATAAAATAATATCGTCCTCGAATGGATGAGGACTCACTGCAACTCTGTGACTGAAATGCTACTGCTGATCTGGATCTCGTGTCTCTGAACCTATGGTGTAACATGAAAGAAAGCACCATAGTGAAAATGCGTCAGTACGACTGGGAGTACTGAGTATACGAGTGAGGTAGGCTAAATGCAAAAGGGTTTACATGCATGAGCAATGCTAATTAACTGACTGATATGAACGTAAGAGTACAAACATGCATACATAGTAACTAAAATCGTGAATACATGATATCAGGATCTGTATGCTAAAACATGGTTTACTGTTATCTAACATGACTGATACTAAAATTTTGATAACATGGATGACTGTGTCTGACAGTCCTGAATCTGATGGAACTACCTGAGTTCCGTACTGTAACTGAATTGACTGTAACTGACACTCCTGGTATACTGAAATATGAAGAACTATTTGAGTTCTTTTACTGAGACTGGGACTGAAACTGTGGGAGGTAGTTGCTTAACCGACATGCCCTAATAACGCATATAGCTAGGTTGAGGTCCAATCTTTGCCCCGACTGGAAGGGTGTCAATACCGCACCACTAGTAAGGACAGCTGCGAGTGACCCTTAGCTGGCAGGTACTCGAATGAGAACGGTGGAAACCCTAAACTGACAGGTTAAGCTACCTCATCAACCCTAATCTAGCAGGTTAAGATATCTCAACCTATGCTGGCTACGTAGTTCTAGAACACAAGGATGACTACTAAGAATCACACCCTAAAATGGCAGGTGAGTTCCTATCCTTGGGTTCACTCTGTGCTAACTTCTACTCCCATCTGAAGAGACTGAACATGATTTAACTGGCTGTACATGGACTGAGTAACTGACTTCCGGACTGACAAAATAGTACTACTATCTGAGAATTTATTGAGATCATGAGATTTCTGAGATTTCCTGAGTCACATGACTGACTGAGTTTTATAGATCACGGCTTGACTGAGATTATCGTGATAACGTGACATGGCTATAGGCACACAACTATATTTTTCGGGTACTAGTACCCCCAAGACTCGATAGAAGGAAACTGACACACATAACTGACTTGATCATAAAATGGAGTCCACAATTCACCATATCATAAGTAGGGGATTTCACACTAAGCATAGTTCTCAACATCTTACGTATGGAAGGGAAATTCATACAACATGTGTATACTTGCATAGCTTCAATATCATGCTCAATCCATATCACAACAACGACGCATATCAGTCACGTGGAATTCATGTGAAATCATAAAGCATAGAGCATGGACTTGTCATTTAAGCACTATTAAATCATGGGACATGAATTCTATCATCCTAGGCCTTTTATCAAACACTTTGCATGCATTCTTTTAGCTTAGGTGTGTTTTCATGAATTTTCCCATTTTAAACCACATAAAGTTCATGGATTTCAACTAACGAACACATATACTTCATGAAAACTCCTTTAGATATCATCTTGAAACTTAAACAACAATCATCAACATTACATGGTGATATCATAATAATAAAATCACAATATAATATTTAAAACATGGTTCTTGAGCTCTATGAACGAAATGGATCCATAGATGAACACTACGCATACCTTAGATGGAAGATACTTGATGATTGATGGAGAAATTTGCTTGAACTTGAATCCCCAATTGAAAACCCTAATGTGTTCTTGAGAGGATTTTGAGTGAAAGAGTATGTTTTGGTGAAATAAGGGCTTAATTCCATGTTTATGGAATATATATAGGGGTGGAAAGATGACCCAAATATCCCTCTAGATGCGTCATTTAATTTCTGTGAAAATTACCCGATTTGTGCCCCCGATGCGATGCGAAGATATCGTGTTGCCCCCCATTTGTGACCTGGAAACTCACCGCGATGCGGTGGAATCGCGGAGAGACATTGGAAATTGACAAACGCCATTTTGGCTTACAGTGCGACGCTCCACGAACTGAAATGACGCTGCTGAAACTTTAAATAGCCATAACTTCTTCACCAGGTGTCTGTTTTAGGTGAATTTGGTATCGACAGAAAACTTATTAAATTCTATACAATTTGGAGGGTATAAATCTTCCAAAATACCACCTATAAATCAAGTTATGCTCATTCAAAGATGACCTATGTGAAATCATACATTAAAACTTGGTGGATTCAAAAGTTCTTAGCTTGACTTACTCTAAGTGACTCTCATGAACATACTTAACACGTCATAAGCTCTATTATCACTAGTATAATCATCCTAATTCATGTACTCCAATATGAATCATAGGATAGGAGGTTTCATGTGTAGGAACAACTGTTCATTTTCTAGCTTAAAAATATACGGGGTATTACAATATCTCCACCTTGAAAACATTTATCCTCGAATGAGACTGACTGAAATATGGATAGATGATAAATTGGAGTACGTGCAAGACATACACTAGTGGAACATGATCTCATGATGGACATGACTTATAAGCTAAACATATCATGCTGGACATGCATATTTGATGTTTGAGTAACTGATTCATGAATGCATAACTGAGATTTCTGATAACTGAGTTCTCTCACTGAGAATGCATATTTGATGCATGATTATACATTAGACTGATACATGAATACATTACTAAATATGTAATGGCACTTGATACCAGATTTGTGATGAAACGTAAGCATGAACTGAATACCAAGTTGTATAGAATACTGAACGGGAAACTAAATAAACTTAAGAAGAACTATTACCTTGAGCTTGATCTGGATTGGCGGAGAAGAGATGAGGATACTTAGTACGCATGTCTGCTTTTGCTTCCCAAGTAGCTCCCTCAACGGACTGATTTCGCCAAAGAACTTTGACTAGAGGGACTTCTTTGTTCCTCAGTCTACGAGTCTGATAGTCTAGAATTTCGACCGAAATTTCCTCATAGAAGAGACTATTCTGACTATCAATGCTCTGAATAAGGACTACGGCTGATGGATCACCTATACACTTCTTGAGAAAAGAGTCATGAAAGACTGGATGAACTGAGGCTAGATCTGAAGGCAATTCTAGCTTATAAGCTACCTTGCCTAAGCGACTGAGAATCTTGAAGGGACCGACATATCGGGGACTGAGCTTTGCCTTCTTGCCAAACCTCTTCACTCACTTTATGAGAGATATCTTTAGATAGACATAGTCATCGACCCCGAACTCGAGATCCTTTTTACAAACGTCAGCATATGACTTCTCCGACTCTGAGCATCCCAGAGTCTTTCTCTGATTAACTGGACTTTCTCTAAGGCTTCGAATCCTAAGTCAGGCCCTATGACTGAGGCCTCACTAATTTCAAACTACCCGATTAGAGATCTGCACCTCCTACCATAGAGAGCTTCGAACGAAGCTATTTTAATACTGAAGTGATAGCTATTATTGTATGCAAACTCAATCAAAGGCAAGTGGTCATCCCAACTTCCCTTGAAATCAATTGCACACGCCCTTAGCATATCTTCAAGAGTCTGAATGGTCCTTTCTGCTTGACCATCTGTCTGAGGATGAAAAGCTATATTGAGATGAACTTAGGTACCAAGACCCTTTTGGAATGCTTTCCAAAAGTGAGAGGTGAACTGGGTACCTCTGTCTGAGATGATATATAATGGAACAACGTGTAATCTGACCAACTTCTTGATATAGAGTTTGGCATAATCCTCGGCTGAATAAGAGGTATGTACTGGAAGAAAATAGGCTGACTTGGTTATTCTATCTGCAATGACCCAAACTAAATTATGCTAATGACGAGTTTGAGAAAAACCCATCACGAAGTCCATGTTCACTTCTTCCCACTTCCAAGTAGGAATGGTGAACTCCTGCATGGAACCACTAGGTTTCTGATGCTCTATCTTAACCTGCTAACATGTAGGGCACTTAGCCATAAATTTTGCAACATCTCTCTTCATCCCACTCCACCAATAGATCTCCCGTAGGTTGCGGTATATCTTAATGGACCCTGGATGAATAGAGTATCGTGCACCATGCGATTCTACAAGAATTCACTGCTTTAAATCATCTACACCTGGAACACAAAGACGACCCTGACAACGAATGACACCATCTCCCCCTTGGGAGAAGACCTCTACTTTCTGATTCTGAACTGACTCTTTTAGATTGGCAAGGCTAGGATCCCTGTCTTGCTTTTCTTTCACCTCAGAAACTAGAGATGACTCTGAACTATCCTGAACACATACACTACCCTCTGAAGAATTGACTAAGCGAATACCTAGTCTGGCAAGCTGATGGATTTCCTAAGCTATTTTCTTCTTGCTATCCTCAACGTAAGAAACACTACCTATTGAGAGTCTACTGAGAGCGTCAGACACAATGTTGGCCTTGCCCATATGATAAAGGACACTCATGTCATAATCTTTCAAGAGCTCTAACCACCTTCTCTGACGAAGATTGAGATCTTTCTGAGAAAAGACATATTGGAGAATTTTATGATCTGTGAAGACATCTACATGAACTCTGTATAGATAATGCCTCCAAATATTCATGGCAAATACTACGGCTGCTAACTCAAGATTATGAGTAGGATAATTGTTCTCATGGGGCTTTAACTGCCTGGAGACGTAGGCTATAACCTTACCATGCTACATAAGGACACAACCGAAACCTACTCTGGATGTATCACAGTATACTACGAACCCATCTGAACCCTCTGGAAGAGCTAAGACTGGAGCTGAGGTGAGTCGGGTCTTCAATTCCTGAATACTCTTCTCGCAAGGATCTGACCACTGAAACTTGACCTTCTTCTGAGTCAATCTGGACATGGGGGATGTAATAGAAGAAAATCCCTCAACAAATCGCCTGTAATAGCCAGCCAAACCCAAGAAACTCCTGATATCTGATGGAGAGACAGGGCGAGGCTAATTTTTTACCATTTTGGTCTTCTGAGGATCTACTCTAATGCCATCACCGGAAATAATATGGCCAAGGAATGCTACTGGCCTTAGCCAAAACTTGCACTTACTGAATTTGGCGAATAACTGGTGATCTTTGAGAGTCTGAAGAACAATTTTGAGATGGTCTGAATGATCACGCTCTGTACGGGAATAGACCAGGATATCATCTATGAAGACTATGACGAACATGTCTAAGTACTGCTTAAACACACGGTTCATCAAGTCCATGAAAGCGACTGGGGAATTGGTAAGACCAAAGGACATAACTAGAAATTCGAAGTGACCATACCGAGTACGAAAAGCTGTCTTCGGGATGTCACATTCTCTAACTCTGAGCTGATAATAGCCTGATCTGAGGTCTATCTTGGAGAAATAACTGGCACCCTAAAGTTGGTCAAACAAGTCATCTATTCCAGGAAGAGGATACTTGTTCTTGACCGTAACTTTGTTGAGCTGGCGGTAATCAATACACATCTTGAGAGAACTGTCTTTCTTGATCACGAATAAGACTGGTGCGCCCTATGAGGAAACATTGGGTCTAATTAATCCCTTATCTAAGAGATCCTTTAAATAATCCTCCAGTTCTTTGAGTTCTACTAGTGCCATTCTGTATGACAGAATAGAACTAGGTTGAGTATCTGGAATAAGGTCAATGCCGAAGTCTATTTCCCTTTCGAGAGGAATGCCTGGAAGATCTTCGGGAAAGACATCTGAATATTCGTTAACCACTGGGATTGATTCAAATTAGGAGATTTGGAACCAGAGTCTTTAACATAAACGAGATGATAAACACATCCCTTAGAAATTATTTTCCTTGCTCGAAGGTAGGAAATAAGCTGACCCCTAAAAGATGAAGTACTACCCTTCCACTCTAGGATGGGCTCATTCGAGAACTGAAATTGAACTATCCTATTTCTGCAGTCGACTGTGGCATAGAAGGAATGAAGCCAATCTATGCCGAGAATGATATCAAAATCCGTCATCTCTAACTCGACTAAATCGGCTGATGTGGATTTCTAAAATATCATAATTGGGCAGTTCCTATATACCCACCGAGCTATGATGGTTTTACCCACTGGGGTAGAGACTGAAAAGGGCTCTGCTAAAATTTCAGAACTGATTCCGAAATCGCCTGCCATATAAGGAGTAATAAAAGACAAGGATGCACCTGGATCTAGCAAAGAGTAAACATGAACATGGAAAATCAGTAATGTACCAGTAATGACATCAGGAGAATTTTCCTGATCCTGTTGGGTTTGAAGAGCATAGAGTCTGTTTGGGCGTTGCCCACTAGCAGCACTGGAAGTGACACCCTACTGATTTGGGCGATTGGACTGGGCTGCGAAATGATTCTGCTAACCCTATAGACCTGACTGCAGACACTCTCTAATCCTGTGGCCTGGCTTGCCATAACCGAAACAAACATCGCTACCAGCTCTACAGGTACCCTTGTGGTTCTTACCATAAGTCTGACATAGGGGATTAGTTCGGGCACTGCTAACACTGCCCTGAGACTTAGAATATGGTGCTCGATCTCTGTTGCCATCTCTGAATTTTGGAACTGGGGCACTGGCGGAGGAAGGAGCTGGAACTGCTGGCTTAGGACGGAACTGCAAATGATTTTCTTCTTCTGATTTGGGTTGAGAAAAACTGAAACTGCCTGATCTTGTTCTCTTGTTCTACCTCTCCCTAGTCCTAATCTTCTTCTTCTCTATTTGCTGAGCATGGGTCATGATCCTAGCTAAATTCATATCACTGTTCAGTATCGCAGACCTACACTTATTTACCACGCTATCATTCACTCCTGACACGAACTTGCTCATCTTAGCCCTGTTGTCTGCAACCACATGAGGGGCATATCTAGCTAGCTGAGTAAATCTGAGAGAATACTCTTTAACCGTCATATTTCTCTGCCTGAGGTTGATGAACTCCAGAACTTTTGCCTCCCTCAGCTCTTGGGGAAAGAATCTATCTAAGAAAGCTGTGA
Organism: Capsicum pubescens; assembly: GCA_030864215.1. NCBI lineage: Eukaryota > Viridiplantae > Streptophyta > Magnoliopsida > Solanales > Solanaceae > Capsicum > Capsicum pubescens. Next base: position 63,448,161 of record CM061549.1, on the reverse strand, counting down.
CAAATTCCTCCCACTCTATAGGACCTACACCATCTACCCTCTTGGACTTCCACTATTTGTACCAAGTGTGAGCAACATCCTGTAACTGGTATGCGGCTAACTTGGCACTCTGACAAGAAGCAACTCCCATGATGTCTATGACCTTCTAGACTTAGTCAATGAATTATTGAGGGTCTTCATTAGACTTAGACCCGAAGAAAGATGGAGGGTTCATTCGGGTAAAGTCCCGAATCCTAGTTACGGCTGAGTTGTCCACTGGATTGGCTGGAATAACTGGTGGCCGTTCATTTTGGGTAGCCACAGACTGAGCAAGTGTGGTGAATGTGGCCCTAAACTCCGCATGAGAAACATGTTCGCCCAAAGGATCTTCGGGCTGAGCAGCGGGCTGGTTTCTTCTCTTTAGAGGCATATTCTAAAATAAGAGAAGAACGGATTAGGCTGAGAGTTTAACTTGAGATTATGCTCACTAGCACAATATGAATACTGAAAGAGAGGAAACTGTTCGTAAAACATCTCATAGCCTCTTGCACATAAATGTGGCGCGCAACACACCCATGCATAAGACTCTACTAGATGCGTCTTTCAGACTTCCTAGGACTCTATTGAATTTTAGGCTCTGATACCAAGTTTGTAATGCCCCAATTTGCTGAACCGGAATGTTACACGGTGCTTATGACCCCGAGGGACCACAAGCTAATCCATGACTGATATCTATACCTGTACACTACATAATATACTTGTAGAATGCGGAAAACATGAACAATAGGCCATAAGGTTTAACTGAATAGAATATCTGATAAATAATAACATTCATATGGGGTAACAAATACCCAAAACAACTGAAAGATGAATCTAAAATCTGAACTAAATCTGAAAGCCTCTAAATACTGTCTGAAATAAGGAGTTGGAGGGACATATCTCCAACTAACTCCATCTAGCAAAATTGAACTGAAATAATAAATGAAATAAAATAATATCATCCTCGAATGGATGAGGACTCATTGTAACTTTGCGACTGAAATGCTACTGCTGATCTGGAACTCGTGTCTCTGAACCTATGGTGTAACATGAAAGAAAACACCATAGCACAAATGCATCAGTACGACTGGGAGTACTGAGTATACGAGTGAGGTATGATAAATACAAAAGGATTTACATGCATGAACAATGCTAACTGACTGACTGATATGAATGTAAGAGTACAAACATGCATACATAGTAACTAAAATCGTGAATACATAATATCTGGATCTGTAGGATAATACATGGTTTACTGTTATCTAACATGACTGATACTGAAATTTTGATAACATGGATGACTGTGTCTGATAGTCCTGAATCTGATGGAACTACCTGAGTTTCGTACTGTAACTGACAGTCCTGGTATACTGAAATCTAAAAAACTATCTGAGTTCTTTTACTGAGATTGGGATTGAAACTATGGGAGGTAGTTGCTTAACCGACATGCCCCAATAACGTATATAGCTAGGTTGGGGTCCAATCTCTGCCCCGACTAGAAAGGTGTCAATACCGCGCCACTGGTAAGGACAGCTGTGAGTGACCCTTAGCTTGTAGGTACTTGAATAAGAACGGTGGGAACCCTAAACTAACAGGTTAAGCCACCTCATCAACCCTAATCTGGCAGGTTAAGATGTCTCAACCTACGCTGGCTACGTAGTTCTAGAACACAAGGATGACTACTAAGAATCACACCCTAAACTGGCAGGTGAGTTTCTATCCTTGGGTTCACTCGATGCTTACTTCTACTCCCATCTGAAGAGACTGAACATGATTTAATTGGATGTACATGGACTGAGTAACTGACTTTCGTTGACTGACGGAATAGTACTACTATCTGAGAATTTATTGAGATCATGAGATTTCTGAGATTTCCTGAGTCACATGACTGACTGAGTTCTATAGATCATGGATTGACTGAGATTATTGTGATAACGTGACATGGCTCTAGGTATACAACTATATTTTTTGGGTACTAGTACCCCCAGGACTCGATGGAAGGAAACTGACACACATAACTGACTTGATCATAAAATGGAGTCCACAATTCACCATATCATAAGTAGGGGATTTCACACTAAGCATAGTTCTCAACATCTTACGTATGGAAGGGAAATTCATACAACATGTGTATACTTGCATAGCTTCAATATCATGCTCAATCCATATCACAACAACGACGCATATCAATCATGTAGAATTCATGTGAAATCATAAAGCATAGAGCATGGACTTGTCATTTAAGCACTATTAAATCATGGGACATGAATTCTATTATCCTAGGTCTTTTATCAAACACTTTTCATGCATTCTTTTAGCTTAGGTGTTTTTTTATTAATTTCCCCATTTTAAACCACATAAAGTTCATGGATTTCAACTAATAAACACATATACTTCATGAAAATACCTTTAGATATCATCTTGAAACTTAAACAACAATCATCAACATTACATGGTGATATCATAATAATAAAATCACAATATAATATTTAAAATATGGTTCTTGAGCTCTATGAATGAAATGGAGCCATAGATTAACACTACGCATACCTTAGATGGAAGATTCTTGATGATTGATGGAGAAATTTGCTTGAACTTGAATCCCCAATTGAAAATCCTAATGTGTTCTTGAGAGAATTTTGAGAGAAAAAGTATGTTTTGGTGAAATAAGGGCTTAATTCCATGTTTATGGAATATATATAGGGGTGAAAAGATGACCCAAATACCCCTCTAGATGCGTCATTTAATGTATGTGAAAATTACCCGATTTGGGCCCCCGGAGCGATGCGAAGATATCGTATTGCCCCTTATTTGTGATCTGGAAACTCATTGCGATGCGGTGGAATCACAGAGAGACACTGTAAATTGACAAACGTCATTTTGGCTTACGACGCGACGCGCCACTAACTGAAATGACGCTGCTGAAACTTTAAATCGCCATAACTTCTTCACCGGGTGTCTTTTTTAGGAGAATTTGGTATCGATAGAAATATTATTCAATTCTCTACAATTTGGAAGGTATAAATCTTCCAAAATACCACTTATAGACCAAGTTATACTCATTCAAAGATGACCTATGTGAAATTACACACGAAAACTTGGTGGATTCAAAAGTTCTTAGCTTGGCTTACTCTAAGTGACTCTCATGAACATGCTTAATACATAATCTCTATTATCACTAGAATACTCATCCTAATTCATGTACTCCAATATAAATCACAGGCTATGAGGTTTCATGTGTAGGAACAACAGTTCATTTTCTAGCTTAGAAATATATGGGGTATTACAATGATCCACCTAATATACCGAAAGTGGATCATATAAGTGATAATTTGATTGATGATGTAAGGAAAACAACTGATTGTGTAGGTGGTGACGTAATTGAGCATTTGGTGAATGCCGTTGGAGAGAAAGTTAATTTTGTAGGTGATTGTGTAGGTGGTCATGTCGATGTTGATTCTGCGGCTAAAACTTTAAAGGAGGGTTCTTGGATGAATTTTCCAGATTTTGATTTTTGGAAGTTCACACAAAGCTCAGGTGAAAATAAGGATATAGGGGAGGGTAGAAATAGTCAGGCTGATAGTGATTGGTCTAATTTTATTGATTCTGAAGTGTCTAAATTTACTCAACCTTTTCGTGATGAAAGACACAAAAAGAAGGTGATGTGGTAGTGGTTATCCAGAATGAGCTTGACTGGTCAGAAATTCTAGATGCTAAAATTTCTAAGTTCACTCAACCCGATAAGAGTGTTGCAACAACTGATGTGATTGATTTAGTATGTGATAATGTTAGAAAATTTGATTTAGCTACAAGTGATAATGTTAAAGGGATTGAGGAAAACATGGTGTCTGCCCCTATTATGTTGGATGAAACACTTGCTATTCCTCACCGATTACGTAAGCCAGCGGCAGTATGTGAATCTCTATTTTTGTCAAAATTTGATTTTGGTTGTGGAAAAGTTGAAGGCCAACCATCTAAGTGTGTAGAGAATGCTCAGTCAAGAAAACATGTCTTGTCTATAAAGCATCCTTTTGTGAAGAGTATTACGGAGTGAATTGATGATATGAAAGTGACGTTAAAGTTTAACAGGTTAGTTGCGAGATCATTGCGCATTAAACAAATGTAAGTTTTTGTTTGTAATTTATTTTTGTTTAACTTTATTTTATCATATATTACAATTTTTGTAACATTTTTTTCTAGGCCTGTTTATTTCGATTCTGTCAATGCTCTCCGAAAACATTTTGACTATGGAGTGGATATTGTTAAAATGAAAGAGTAGTTCTTCACATTGGCATATCCAAGAGTATCGTTAACCGATTCAGTAAGTAATGAATTTGTTAGTTAATTAGGTTATATATCTTTTATTTCTGTACTTGATAGTGATAATCTAATTGGAATACTGAAATTTTGTATATGATGAATGTTATATAAGTTCTATGCTTTATTTATGCAGTACTTTATGTGCATTTTATATGCAGCACTTAATATGCAATGTATATACAGGTCCTATGCAGTGTTTATATAGCATGTACACAATTTAAATGCAGTAGTTTCTATTCAGTATATATATACAGGTCCTACACAATAGATATACAGTTTGTATGCAGTAGTTGATATGATACATGCTATATAAGTAGCTTGTATTTATATGATTTAAATTAGTGTTCTGTATTCATTTTAAGCATTTTAACGTGGTTTTGTTATTCGTATTTTCGTCATATTGATGTTATCTTTTACTATTTGCGAAAGAAGTCAAAATACGGTCCTGTTTGTGATTCAGTTAAATTTACAACCACTGATTGTTGGTTTAACTTTTTGATTCAGACTTTGTATAAGCGTTTTGTGGAGAACAATAGAGATGTAACACTTATCATTCAAGAACATCAAATCGTTGAGTACATGCTTGGATTTTAATGAGATGCAACTTCTCGTGGAATAGCGTTGACAATGTTCTTTTCCCAATTAATCTTGCTAAGGAGTTTCATTGGATTTTGGCGAGGTTGTCTTTTAAAGATCAATGCATATATGTTTATGATTCAATGCATGGTGCAAGCATGCTGTTCGTGTTCAGAAATCAGTTGTAGCATATTCAGAATTAATTCCACACTTTCTTTCTTGTATTAGATTTTGGGAAAGTAGGAGCGATGGACTTCCAATGGATAATTCTTTTGATCTTCGTATTGTTGATGGACTGCCAACGCAAGCTAACACGTAATATATTGAATGCACATTCAATTGCTCATTTTTACATACTTTTTTTGTCAATTGTACTGATGATGTATTATGTTTATAGGGACTATGGTGTATTTGTTGCTGCCTTTGCTGAGTATTTTCTTGATGGTCTTGAAATTTCTAATCGTCTAGATGATATTGATGTTATTCGTACTCGGTATGGTCTGTTGCTGTGGGATTATGGAAAGAAAAAGCAAAGCCAATGTGCAGTTAGTGAAGATAAATCTACTGGTCAATTGTTGAAGAAAAAGGATGGTGTGCAGCAAATTTAGTTAGAAATGTCTTTGAAGCATTGATGTTAGATATGTTTTAGTGTTGGAATACTTAGGGTTGTTTTTGTTTTGTGTTGATACACTCAGAGATTCTTATTATGAAATGTTATGCCGAATACTATATGTTTTGGTAGTTGATACAATTCTGCACAATTGATGCTGAAATGTTAGTTTATGTTGATCAAAGTTGATATTCAGTATATATGCAACATTTATTCAGTTCCTACATAGTTTAATATCCAATATATATGCAGGTGCTATACAGAAATTATACAGTTCATATGCAGTATATATACAGGTCCTATATAGTTGTTACACAGTATGTACACAGGTTATATGTAGTTTATATGCAATATTTATGCAAACTTATACCAACAAAATATAAAAGTTACACATTGTTGACACAGGTCATATAAAGTAGTTATATAGTTTAATATATAATATATATGCAGGTGCTATACAGAAATTACACAATTCATATGCAGTACTTTATATGCAGTATATATACAGGTCCTATATAGTAGTTACACAGTCTGTACACAGGTCATATGCAGTTTATATGTAGTATTTATGCAAATTTAAAATCAATATTCCAATAAAATATAAAACTTACACATTGTTGACACAGGTCATATAAAGTAGTTATATAGTCTAATATATAATATATATGCAGGTGCTATACAGAAATTTCACAGTTCATATGCAGTACTTTATATGCAGTATATATATAGGTCTTATATAGTAGTTACACAGTCTGTACACAGGTCATATGCAGTTCATATACAGGTCCTATACAATAGTTATAATATTATATGAAGTATTTATGCAAATTTATACCAATATTCAGTATATATGCAACATTTATTCAGTCGCTATACAGTTGTTACACAGTTTAAACACACTATTTCTACAATTTTATACATTTATCCCAACCAGATATAGAACTTATATATTGTTGTAATAAAGTATTTATATAGTTTATAAAAGTAGTTATATTCAAAATATAGAGGTGCTATGTATTTGCTAATTAATTCAAAAGAAAAATACTAGTACTTATATATATTCAAACTGTATATAGGTATTATACATGATTGACACAGATGATAAGTAGTTTTATTAAGCATTGTAGTAGAAAAATTACACCCCCCAGCTCAGATGCGTTGATTAGTGCACCTCACCAGAATGTGGCTAAATGAAACGCCATCATAATGCATAGATTTCTATAAGAGTAGAATGCATTTGAAGTAAAATAATATTGTTGCTGTTACATTGCTATGAAAAGAATAGTCTTTTTTCAAGAAAAGAATGGTAAAGATAAAAGTGTTCTTGCAGCATCCTATTAGATTCTTGTTGGAGCATTTTCACATGTTCTTCGATTGTGTCCTATTTTTCCACAGCGCCCACATGAAATTTGTTACTTAAAGTAGTCCATAATGCCCTTTCCTCGATTGTTCTTTTTTGGTCTTCCTGATTTTGGTTTCCAGATTGGTGGCAATACTATATTAGTTGATATCTCTGTTGGGATATGCCAAGCTGTTTCATCAGGAAGTGGTATAACTGGAAGTTCATATGCTTTCAAGAAGTTTTCTTTTGTGTAATATGGAGCACAATAGCTTTGTAAGTCCATATGCGTATAAGTTAGGACCACCATAGCATGTGGACAAGGTATGCCATCTACTTGAAATTGTAGGCAGGAACATTTTTTTCATGCATGCAAACAATGTTTCATTTTCCAGTTTCATCAATGACTACATAAGAATAGTGAGTAGAACCCATCACCTACAATGTACAAATATATTAGTATATAGTGTACACATTACACTATGTAAGTGTCTGTGAAGTAGAAATAAGAAGTAATACCTTCATTTTATTTGATAGAATGAGATTTTCCCTCATTATTATATTGTATTTGTTTCCCAGTTTTATAAATGTTGCTTCTGAATGCTGTCTATGCTCATTATTCAATCTCATGACCAGATCCATTATAAATTGTAGGAATTTTTTAATTGGCAGGTCTCTTGCATCTCTATTTGCTGAATTTAGGGATTCCGCTATGTTTGAAGTCATGAACATCGAACTGTTGACATGGGCATGAGCTATAGACCATTTTTCATAGACTATATCAAACAGATACTCCTTCACCCTATTATCAATTTTATTTATGTAACGCCCCAAGATCCCATCCCAAGATGTCACACGGTGCTTAAGGCCACACGCGACCTCAAGCTAACCCTCTGAGCCTTTTATCACCTCTATAACTCACTATGACTATAATCAAGCTGTAATAAAGAAGAATAATCATGTCATGAACATACAGGAATACAAAGAAATACTATCCTATACAATTAAAATACTGAAGTTCTGTATATACTGGTACTCTAGTCTGACAAAGCCTCTACTACATAAGACTGAGGAGCCATTGGGACAGATCCCCAACTGACCCGTACTGAACTGGAAATAAACAACCATCTACTATCAAGACAAAAATCGGGGATATAGGTCCTCGAACCATGAGGACTCACCAACTGTACGAATGTAGATGGAGGTACTCGAAGATCACTATCGTTGCTGAGACTGAGCAACTGAACCTACATCACGAGAAAATATAGAACACAGAAGAGTATGGGAATCAGTACTTGGGAATGTACTGAGTATGTGAGGGTGCAGGCAACATTTAAATAATATCATAAATTTTTAAGAAAATCATGCATGCTGATAATAATGACTCTCTTCTCTTGAGTTGCCTGAAACATATTTTCCATAAATCATCAATAATAACACATGCTTCATAAATCTCACAAACTGTTGGACTCAACTCAAACTCTTTGACTTATGACTTAGAGTGACTCGGTAACTCATGAAACTTGGACTATTATGGACTTGGGAGTTTCTTATAACCGACATAAACCATGTGAGCTTACATGAAGTCCACGTCTTTCCCACATTGGGGAAAGCTGTTCTATCCTTGCCATCAGAGTAGAACCTTAATTTTAGTGATAACTGTCTTGGCCTTTGGCCCTTAATATTAATCTTACGGTAGCACGTAGTTCTGGGGAAGTAGGATGCGCTGAACCCATACTTTCCGCTCGGTGCTAATTACTACTCCCAGACTTAAGCTCAGAACGCATTAGAAAATCCACCTTAATCAACTCAAGGGTCTATCATGAAGAGCAAAATATAAATATATATCTCACTTGTAAATCATAATCAACTTGTGGATTCCTAACTCGACTAAATCTCAAAATAATCTTTCTCATCATCAAGTACACTTGCTTATCAAATCATATCAAGTATCAAATCTTCCAGAAAATATCATAGAACTCGTTCTTGACTCTCAAGCTCAATATCAATATATATTCAATAGACAAACTTCTCATGGAAAAACATAAATCATGGCACTTATCATAAATCACTTAGAAATTATCATTTAATGATAACAATATACAACTCTCGGCATAAATTCTTAATTTAAGAAATAAGACAATGAAGTAGTCATATGTGTCAATCTTGTATAGCTCAAATCTCATAAATCCTTGATAAAGTAATTTGGGTGTAAACCCACTTTGCAAAATTCATGAAATTCAATAGAAATTAAATCTTTGGGCACAAGAACGAAAGAAGTGTTCTTGTTCAAAACCCCACATACCTTAATCTTTGAAATTGGATGAACTTTAGTGCTTGAGAATTTATCCACACTTGAAATAAATAATTCTTGAAGCCCACACTATGAGGAACTTGGTTCTTGAAGAAATTTTGAAGATTTATGGATGATTCTTGGAAGATTTATGTTCTTGATATAACCCTAGATATGTTATCTCAAGAGAATTGGAAGAGAAAATAATGGAATTAGGCTTTGGATGGAATTATCATATTTATAGAGGCCTCCAAAAGATGGGAAAAGACTAAAATACCCTTGCAAAAACATCTCTAAATTACTGGAAAAAAATAGCTGATGACATCCGTGACAGGCCGTCAGACCCGTGATAGACCGTCATGAAATATCTTCACAAAAGGGTCGAATTTTATGATTTTCTGCCTAAGGCTGACGACGTCGTTAGAAATGTCGTCAGAAACGTGACAGGCCGTCAGAAACGTCGTCACCCTTTTCCAGATTGACATGCTGGAGTAAAATGGGTATACCTCTTTGCTCCGGTATCGGATTTTGCCGAAATTGATATCGTTGGAAAGATAATTCAATTATATATTTGTTGATAGGTCATTAGCTCAAAAATTACAAGTATAATGAGAGATATGCTCGTTTGAAGTTGACTATACCAATATCCTTCCCAAGAATTCAATCGGTAAGGAATGTTTTGATTCACCCAATCGTTAGGACATCTTTAAGGCCTTAATAAACACCATCCTTGATAAAAAAATAACTCAAAACATTATAATTTATTTCTTATAAGCTTGATTCATGGTTGCACTATTGGTTAGAGTCTCGGGGTATTACAGTTTATGTCTTCCATAAGTCGATCAAAGTCTGCCTTTATGTATGTTCTGGCCATTGTAAAGAAGATCCCTTTTAATTGATTTTGATTCTTCTTAAATCTACCCTTGATGTTGTTCCATAGATGGTAGATGAATATACAGTGAGCCACATTTGGATATACAAGTGCAACAACTTTTAATATGCTGTCATGCCTATCAGATACTATGCACATGCCTTCTCTTTCACCAAAAATAGTGTTAAACATGCGAAAAAACCATTCCCATGAAACATCATTTTTAGAATCAACAACAGCATATGCTAGTGGAAAAATATGTCCTGATTAAACAAGTGGAAAAGTGTCTATTAGTGCATGCCAACATATACATAATTTTGTCTAAAAAAATTTCATAAAACTCACCTGCTGCATCCAGCACACTAGCAGACAACATTGTTCCCTTGTATGCAGATTTCAGAAAAGTTCCATCAAAAACAATGGTAGGCATACAATATCTCTAGCCCCTAATTGATGTGCTCAACGCGACAAAAGCATATAAAAAGTGATTGTCCTCCGTTTTGTGTAGTCTTATGAATGATCCAGGATTTATTGTGTTTACCATGTATAGGTAAGCTGGCAATTTAGCATAAGATTTACGCAAGGAACCTCTGACCAGTTCAAGTGCTTTTTCTTTGGCTCTATATGCTTTTTTGTAGTTTATCCTAATTCCATACAAGTTTCCCATTTCTTCCGTGATCTCTGCTGGAGTGTATGTTAACTTTAGATTTAGAAAGTTGTACTTCATTTTAGCAATGGTTAAAGAAGTAGTATGCCGTTGTGAAAACATTCTGTCCGCAATTGGACAAGTGTGATCATAAAAAAATTTGGTCACCATGAAAACTTCTGAATTTTGTTGACTTGAAGATCTAAAAGTCCAATTGCATCTCTGATTGATACACTTAAGATAATACCTAGATACATTTATATACAATAAATGTATATGCAGTACACTGTTCATATCCAATATATATGCAGGTGTTATATAGAAATTACACACTTTATATGCAGTATATATACAAGTCCTATATAGTAGTTCACAGTTTCTACACAGGTCATATGCAGTTTATATACAGGTCCTATACAGTAGTTACAATATTATGTGCAGTATTTATGTAAATTTATACCAACATTCCAATAAAATATAAAACTTACACATTGTTGACACAGGTCATATAAAGTAGTTATATAGTCTAATATCCAATATATATGCAGGTGCTATGCAGAAATTACACAGTTCATATGCAGTACTTTATATGCAGTATATATACAGGTCATATATAGTAGTTACACAGTATGTACACAGGTTATATGCAGTTTATATGCAGTATTTATGAAAATTTAAAACCAATATTCCAATAAAATATAAAACTTACACATTGTTGACACATGTCATATAAAGTAGTTATATAGTCTAATATCCAATATATATGCAGGTGCTATACAGAAATTACACAGTTCATATGCAGTAATTTATATGCAGTATATATACAGGTCATATATAGTAGTTACACAGTCTGTACACAAGTCATATGCAATTTATATGCAGTCTTTATGCAAATTTAAAATCAATATTCCAATAAAATATAAAACTTACACATTGTTGACACAGGTCATATAAAGTAGTTATATAGTTTATACCTTGATGATGATGATCTTTTCACCTTAAATTGGAATCTCTCACGGATTGCATAATGTTTCATCACACTTGATATTGTATTTTTATCCCAGTACAGCTGCCCTTCTTCAACATCTCTATGAAGTGGATCCTTAATTATCGATTTGGTCTGTTCTTCCATTTCTTCATCTTCAATTGTATAATTAGAAATAGGTATCGGATGAACTTGAATAGCAATCGGAGATGTTTCGATCAAATTTCCAATTGAGGATTCTCCATTTTCAAATGTGTTTTGTAGTGTTATACACAATGGAAATTTATTTATATCCAATTTTTTTTCTTCATCTCCATATAAAGTCTAACACTCATATCATTGTAAATAGTCATAGATCCACTCTTTATAATATATTTTACTGTCATTAAACCATAATTTTGCTCTAGATTCAACTGCTTATACAGTTCATCAACAAAATATTCGTACCTGTAATTTGAATTCAAAAACACTCAATTGATTGTAAACTTTTTAAACTGTACATCACTTAACCACTCTCCTCCGTATTGTAGCATAATTGGAACTAAAATCGAACTTGAAGCCATAATTTCGTATCAACTGAAGCTAATTGTGAATGAAAAAACTTTTTGAAGCTAATTGACGGAGGATATTGTATGTTTATATACAATTTATGAAGGTATTTTAAGGTAATATGGTGTATTTGAAAGAGGATTTGTGAGATTTTAATGGAAAGGAATCCTGAGGTAAAATTGGGGAAGGAAAGTGTGAGTTTCAATTGAAAAGAAAAGAAATATATTATGTTATTTTTGCGGCTTCTTAGCGGTGATTAGAAGATGGCTAAACTATGGTATTATTTTAATGGCTATTAAGTGGGAATTAAAAACAGGGGCTATTTTTGTCCTTCTCCCTTATTAGTAACGGTACTTTAACAATATTATTTTAAATTTAGAGCAATGCACGTAGGCTTAATTTAATTATTTTTATATTATTTAAGTATTCAAGATATAAAGAAATACTATACCTATTTTAACTCAACAAGAACTCCTAATATTTTATAATTCTAAATTAATTTAAATATTACCTAATATAACTACTTATTAATGTGTAGTAAATATAAGTCTCCAATAATTCTATTTAACTAATATTTTGCAAATAATTTTTAAGTCCGTTTATTTTTACTTCCTCCTTTCTCTTCTTATTACGTCTCTTTTCTTCTTCTTGTTTGTCTTTTTGTTTAGGTTATGTGCAGAAAAATCAAATGTGATATATCTTTATCTCTTTTCTTCAAAGTATTAAACTTCGCTTCAACAAGAATGGTTGTGATTTTATTCGTTATGTTTTCTTCAACCATTATAATTGTCATCCGCTAGGTTAGTATGTTATTCTCTCTCTCTTTTTTTGAGTTATTTTTCCTTTTCTATTGGTTGTCGTGACTTATTATTTTTTCTTTAGCTTGGGAGTGATTTTAAGTTTAACATGTCATGCATTATTATATCTGTTTTGTTTGTGAATTTTGATTTCTAGGTTTGATATTCTCTATGTTCGAATCTAACAATGTAATTATTTTTCTCATATATATATGTGCTTACGATAAAATATCTATTTTGAACTTTTTGTACTTCATTAAAAACCTTCGTAATAGATAAAATCGTTTAATTTTAAATAATCAAAAGTTATACGTGCAAGGCACGTGCAACTAAACTAGATATATATATATATATAAATATATTTCTATAATCTATAATCTATAATCTAATCTATATCTATAATATATTAAAAGTGTGAAGACCTTTAGAAAAGTGATTTGAACTTTTTACCCTTCATTAAAAGACTCTTTTTTTTTTAGACAAAATTGTCTTTTCACTATTTTTTAAATTTATTATTTAATTATTTTTTATTATATTAACTAGACTTCCTAAAATATGTGGGACTCCAAAAATATATATGGTAGGAGAATTAATTAATATTTTACTTTCAATTAGACTTCCTAAAATATATGAGATTCCTAAAATATATGGTAGGAAAATTAATTAATATTTTTCATCCTCATTGATTGTGATTTTAATTTGTGTTTTGCGCAGAAATACTAGCAATCTACATGATACTTGTGTTTTGTTTTGTATAGAGATAATAGCAATCTACGTGATATTTGTGTTCTATTTTGTGCAGAAATACGAGTAATCTACGTGGTATTTGTGTTAGCTTTGGTTCTCTTTTGGGGTGCGAGAAAAAGATTGATGCTCATCTAACTTGATTCGATTGCATCGATGCTTGATTTTCTAATCCTCAACTTCTTCACTGTTTTTGTCATCATAATAGAATTCACAATGTGTGTATGTATATATTTCTTTGTTTTCATTCAAATCATTCTTTGGGGTTAAAATTTTTGCTCAGGCAAGAATTAGTTGGATCAAAATCAAAACTTTGTGATCACTATTATATTTATTTTTTATAGTTTACAGGTCGTAGATGAATGTCGGTTGATTTTGAAGAATTTCTTGTGTAAAGGTTAGGTTTAATTGTATTGTTTTGATCTTTATTACCTTATTGTTTTATTTTAATTTATAGATGCTAGATGAATGTTGGTCGGCTTTGAATTTTATTTTTAGGTAAAAGTTAGGTTTGATTGTATTATCGTAATATCTCTATTAGTTTATTATTTTGTGGTAGTTTACAGTTCGTAGATGAATCTCGATTGGGTTTAAGAAATTTTTGTGTGTAAAATCTAAGTTTAATTGTATTGTTTTGATATTACTTTTATCGTATTATTTTGTTGCAGTTTACAGGCGATAGATAAATGTTAAATGTTAGTCGGCTTTGAGGAATTTTTTTATGTAAAGGTTAGATTTAGTTGTATTATTTTGATATCTCTATTATCGTATTATTTTGTTATTGTTTACAAGTGGTAGATGAGTGTCAGACGACTTTGAGAATTTTTTTGTGTATAAAGATTAGATTTAATTGTATTATTTTAATGTCTCTATTATTGTATTGTTTTGTTACAATTTACAGATGGTAGATAATTATCGATCGACTTTTAAAAATATTTTTGGTAAAAATTAGGTTTAATAAATAAATTCTCCATCTTTACATACTCAAAAAATATTAAATTTAATTATTATATTCATCTTTATTATTTAAACAAATATCCTATTTAATGGAATGTTTGAACTTATTAAAGTGAGGTACATGCGCAAGACACGTACACCTAAACTAGTATTTATATATAGAAGAAAGTCTTATTTAGATTATTGCCAATTGGCAACATGCTATTAGGCCAAGTATTAGTTATTTAGGACAATTGAGTTAAAGTTAGGTTCTAGTTAGTTAGTAGTTACTATTATTTTTACATTTAAAATTTTAATATTTATTTATCTTTTACCATTTTTTCTTTTTAAAAAGATTCGACAGTGTTTTTTCATCATTATGTTGATCATTATCTATCTACTCCTTTTTTATATATGCAAAAAAAGTGTATATTACTTACATTCATTTTTCAGATAATTAGCACATTTAGAATTCTTCATTTGAGGAAATTATCATATTTTTATATTAAATATTTATATTTATACTTACTATTGTTATTTAATTCAAAATCTTAATAAACTTTGATAGTTATTATCCATATTAAATACTCTTCCTAAAAAATTGGTGCTCAATTATAGATACATCACTAACCCATTTTTCTCCATTGATAATTACAAACACAGAAAATTAACTCTTCCGTAAAATCATAAATAATTTAAAAAATAATAATAGGTGTTTTATTTTAAAACGTAAAACATAGAACTTGAGCTATTTAATTACTAATATGAATCTAATTACTAATATGAATACTATATTATTATACGACATATATTAATTATGAAAATGATTAATTTCAAATACAAAATTAATTTTCTTTTTTAAAATCGATATATTATTGAAAAAATTAAGAAGGCAGTATTATACAAAAATATACAAGAGGACTTCAGAAACCACCGCCATTAATCCCACTTCCCCATTGCCTCTTCTCACGGACAATTTTTTTATCTGGTGATTTTCGGATAATTTTTTTTATTATTTACATTTTTTTCTTGATTATCAATTAGTTTTACATAGGTGATAGCTTTAATTTTGCGAGAAATTCTCAAAATCATGTGCTCTATCGATATTTGTTGACAATAATAGAATAGATTATTGTTTTTCTCTATCTCTGACTTGATTAGGGCTTCTCAAGTTTCAAAGTACAATGATAGGTATATTGCACTATACTTTGTTGTTTCATGGTTTAGTTTGTTATATTATACTAGTTGGTACTTTGTAACATTATAAATACTTTTTGTTGTATATCTCAGAGTGGCGAAATCTCAAGCCTCAATATTTGAAATTCCTCTCAAATTTACTTCAAACTTAAGCACTTGAAGACAAAAATCACAATGAAATACATAAAATTCTGTTTTTTTTTTATGGTTAGTGTCGTTGATAACTCTCTAATTCCTATTCTTTTCTGAATTTAAATAAAGCGTAACATACATTGCACTCAAACATAATAAATCTTATAATGGTATGTGATTGCGTTTAGGTATTCAAGTATATTAATGTTGTTGGTACAATGTTGAAAGTCTACTCTAACCATGAATGCCCCTTACAATCATTTAAAAATTATGAAATTCACTAAGAATCTGAAGTCTTAAATATAATCAAATAATAATATCAAGAACTAACACATACTATTCTCTCATTACATTTCGCTCAACTTCAGTCAAACTTTACCAGAAAATCGAGCTTTAAACAAATTACTTAACATATTTTGTGCAGTTATAGATTCACCTTCAAACGTCTTAATGCATCCAGTGGAGGAATTCATATGGCTTCCAACAACGATGGTACGTTCATCTACTCTTGATACTTTTGTACATTTGATTGGTACTTTTATACATTTGATAGTATAATTGAAATACCTCTGGTATAATGGTGTCAAATAAGGATAAATCTACATCCTCTAATTCTGATGACTTATTTTTGTTATGATTTTCTTCTTAATCGAAACCACAATTCATTCTTGGCTTACATGTTTCAATCTAATGAACTATCAACGACTTATCCTCTCTTCAAATTGACATTTTTTTTTTTTTTTTTTTTTTTTTTAAAGATTGTTGTAGATATGGGAGCAGAAGTTAGTGCAAATGTTTATTCATTCTTGCTATGGAAATAAATTCGCATCTTCAGCAAATTGATGAACAATTTCTGATTCGCTTTAAACCTGTGAACTGCAGCCGTGGACATAAAAGCTACATATTAGCTCACCAATCAATTTAAATGACGTTTACCTGAAAAATACAAAGAAATAATTATATCTTGTTCAATTAGTATTTTCATCATAAAAGATAGCAGAAAATAAATATTTTATATTCAATCATAAAATATTTAATATTATGTAAATTTAAGATTGTGTATATAATATAATTTTATCATTTAATTATCATGTCAAACTGTTATCAAAATTTGATTGTACGTATACATTATTTTTGTTTAAATTTTTGTTTAAATTTTTGTTTGTGCTTATGCCTTTTAATACTCTCCCATTTGATGTATTTGTTCAATTGTGTTTATGATGTTGTAGCTATTAATCAGGTTTCGTTCTTTTCCGTCAATACCATTCCACCTACTACTTATCTCTGTACTCTCATTATTTTAATTTTTTTCTTTGATTGATTTCCTTAGTTGTTTGCTTATCTATATAATATACATTGTTTAACTTTCGATATAAAATTATTACTATACTTTATTTATATTTTTTATAAATTTAGTATTATTAAACTTGGCTATTTTTGATAGTTTTCCGTATTTGGATTCAAAGTTTTCTAAAGTATAATTTTAGTATTTTGGTTAGCTCCTTACCTATACTTTACTGATACATTTACATCCTTAATGAATATTTTAATTTTTTATTTTTAAGACTAAAATTATTAATAATTAAAAATAGATGAAATATGCACAAATTATACTTGCTTTAACACACAAAGTTACGTATGAGAAGGAAAAGTTTACCGGTCTATTTTAATAATTAAAGTAAATTTACTGCAATTACTTATATCATACATAATTATAAATTTACTGCAATTACTTATATCACACATAATTATAACTACAAAAGGATATCAAATACATACACCAATACAAAGCAGCATAAAATATTTAGGAACATTAAATTGAAATAATAAGTTAGTATTTTTAAATACTTTTTCATCCCCTTTTATAATTTTACGCCAACATTCTTCATTAATCTCCCACGCAACCATGAAAAACAACACATTTACTTTACAGTTTATAATTTTCAGATACAATTTCTATTTTAAAGCAGAATCACTTTCTTTTAATCAAATTTTTGTTGGTCTCTTAATCAAATAGTCCAAAGCTCAGAAAAATCGAATCCAATAAAACACCCGGCCCAAAAAATTGGAAGCTGAAAAGTTTCCAAAATTTACTACTCCCTCCATCTCAAATTATGTGTCGCTATTTTTTTTTGGTTCGTCTCAAAAAAGAATGTTATCTTTTTTTATTTGATAAATTTTTAAAGACGCAATTACAATTTTACCCTTAGTGATTCTACTTAATTTTAAATACTATTATTCTTTTTTTTATTTGTCTTTTCAATTAAAAGTGGTTCCACTTGTTTTTAAATATTATTACTCCTTTTTTGTAAGAAAGATAATTTTGTAACTTTAACAAAGTCAATACTTATTTCTTAAATATCGTGTCCGATTAAATAGCGACACATAATTTGAGACGGAGGGAGTATTAATTAAAAAGGCTAACACAAGAGTACCAACTGTACCAAGTACTCTTCTTCGAAGCTGTTACCGGAGTGCTGCTGTTGGAACTCTAAGTTCCGTTTCTTCCATCCTGTGGGTGTTGTTTCAATTGATTCCATGGTTGCTCTTGGTGTTGCTCTGCCTATCTGCTTCACTCATATCAGGTACTCACATATCTCTTTGCCTTCTCTTTGTCTGTAGCTCATGCCGTAACCTTTGTTTCCCTTGTTTAGGTGGTCATGGACTTATTGCATGATCAGATTCTCTCCAGTTCACCAAGATGTGAAGATCTGAATCCTCTTCATCTGGTAGTTGAAGATGCTGGATCTCTGTCCCACTTTTTGGGTGAAGAATTTTGATAGCTAGGGTAGTACTTCTAGCTTTGCTTAGAACAGATGTAATATCTTCTTCCGGGCATACTTTAAAACTTATTTTTCTGTGTTGTTTATTCACCATACCTCTTGCATGTTGACTTGTGACTGATGCTGATGTTGTATTATGTATATATCTGTTGTTTCCTTTCCTCATTGTTGAACTATCCTGCGTTTCTTGATTCAAAGTTGTGGAACTTGATCTATATTCATGTTTTATCAATTTCCTTGTTTGCAGAATCACATTTTTTTCAAGCAAATTCCACGAAAATCTGTAGGGAGTTTAACTTTTTATTTCTTAATATTTACATCCCTATTTTTTTTTTTTCTATATTTAAAACAAACATAACTTTTTGCTATTTGCAAAATCTTATTACTAAATTACATGTTTCAATTATTTTTCAACTTTTTATTAAGTAATTAATAATTTCCTTATATATAAAAAATTAATAAGAACATAACTGGAGTAAATTCCTTAGATGGATGTTTGAAAAATTGTCTATAAATGTCACTTTTGTTTCATTTAAGATAAGAATATTATGGAACTCTTTCTATTTTTCTTAAAATATACTTCACACTTCAAAAACTTTCTCTCTCTTACTTGAAATTTTATGTCATTAATTTTTTTTTTTATAAATAGATCTATTTAACTTATCAAACTTCTTTAACTAAAGTTTTATCCTAATTTTTTTTTTTAAAAAAATTTACACATAATATATTAATCATTGAAGATTAATTTAATTAAGCAAAAGCTTGAATTATTTTATTTGAGATGTACTTCTCAAAATTTCTTTTATTTGCTTATTTATTTCACCATTTAATAATATTTAAAACTCAAGTACTTATAAAACTTGATACTCATTTAATTTTTTTTGTTATTTATTTTATATATTAAGTATTTTTAAAATTTAAAAGAAATAAAAGCAACGGATTTCATATTTTAGACATTAAATTTGTTATTTATATGAGAATAAAAAATAAAATCCACTTTTTTAATTATACAAAAGAATTTTTGGATTAATATAATCCAAAGATATTATATTACCTTCAAATATAGCGTAATAGAGAATAAAAGAATATAATTTGTTATTTAAAAACATTGATGAAAAACCTATGGTATTTTTTGTTGTCAAATAAAATTAAATATTTTTTTTTTAATATGTATTATTACCTGAAAAATTTAATTTGGATATAGATTACTTGCAAATTTCTATGTTAGATAATTTTTGATAAATATATAGTGAAAAAATAATTTTTTTTCTTGTAAATTTTTTACAAGTAATTGCCCATAAATAAATCAAGTAAATCCGAAAGATAAAGACATACAAATTTAGATTATTTTTTTTAATTTTTAATTTAGTTTCTTTAATTTTTTTTGTGATGATGATATTCATATTTTATTATTTTATACAATTAAACACTAATTTATACCGTACTTCATTCTAAATCCATCAAAAGCAAAGAATAATTGATTGAGTAATATTTTAAAAATTCATTTGTAATAGTACTGAAGAAGGTATCATTTTGTTAATATTTCTTAAAATTTTTTATTTGTTTCAAGACTACATAATTTTTTCTTTCCTTCAAAAAAGCGGATATTATTCTTTTATTCTCATATAAATAACAAACTTAATGTCTAAAATATGAAATCCATCATTTTATTTCTTTTACGTTTTAAGAATTTTTAGTATATAAAATAAACGACAAAAAAAATTATTGTACTAATTCGTATAAGTACTTGTATTTTAAAACTATTATTACATGGTGAAATAAATAAGTAAATAATTTTTTTTTTGGAAGAGTACATATCAAACAAAATAATCCAAGCTTTTGGTGTAATTAAATTAATCTTCAATGATTAATATATCATGTGTCATTTTTTCTTTTTAAAAAAGAATTAGGATAAATCTTTAGTTAAATAAATTTGATAAGTTATAGATTTGTCAAAAAAAAAAATATTTTTTAATGACATGACATTTCAAGTAGGATAGAGAATTTTTTTGAGGTGTTAAGTATATTTTAAGGAAAATAAGGAAAGTTGGAAGATATTCTTGTGCTAAATAAAACAAAAGTGATATTTGTAGGCAATTTTTCAAACATGGGTGACCATTCAGGAAATTTACTCACATAACTGTGATTGAAAAGTCACATTTATATTCACGTAAGATACCCACATTTTCAACAATCATCTCACAAATATTACGTTTTTTAAAATAAAATTCACATAAATACATATATCAATACAAAGCATCGGGAGTTGGTCGTAGAAATAAAAACACCTATTTAACATATATGATTATTTATTTTTAAAAAATTACATTAAGAAATTTAAAACACATGATGTATAGCACACTCATACACACGTTTCCACTAACCTTCCACACAATCACTATCACAGTAAATATACTTGACATTTTATAATTTTTAATATAATTTTAATTTCACAAATAAATCACATTCCCTATTCTCAAGCAAATTCTCAGATAAGTTTCTACACACTTTTTCAGATATAAGTTTTACATTTTATAAATTTATTTTTGAAATATTAGATTAAAAATATAACTATATTTTGAAAATTAAAGTATTTTCTTAAAAATGTTAAAAATGGATAGCGGTTGAAACATGTATTTTGATTTTTGAAAGGAGACAAAGTGGAGTAAATATTAAGAACCATTAATTATTGTATAAATAACATAAATACCAACCTTTTAAAAGTAATTACACTCTCTCCCACTTTTTTAATTACTTTACTCTCTCTTCCTATTAATATACATAACATAACCGACATATACATAGCATTCTGTATATATGTGGGATTTTTGTAATATGTTTAGAGAGATGGATTTTTTCTAATATTGAAAACATAAGTTGTGTATTTGTGTAATTTTTAGTTAATTTAAAAAAGTAAATATTTTTAAATATTTTTTCGTCTCTTATATAATTTTCTACCCACATTTTTCACTAATCTCCCACACAACCACAAAAAGCAACACATTTTCTTTACAATTTATAATTTTTAGATACAATTTTTTTTTTAAAGCAAAATTACATTTCTATTTTCAAGAAAATTTAACGAATATCTCTGTTAGGAAGTTTAAATTTTTATTTTTTAATATTTACATTCCTATTTCTGACTTTTATATTTAAAACAACAAAGTCTTTGTTATCTGCAAAATGTTAATAGTAAATTACATGCTTCAATTATCGTTTAATTCTTTATTAAGTAATTAATAATCTTATAATATAAATAAAAAATTTATAAGAACCCAACTATGACTGAAAAGTCATATTATATTCAATTTAGATATCCAAATTTTCAGCAGTCATCTCACAAAATTTAGCTTTTGTTTAAAAAAAGATTCACATAAATACATAAAGTAATACAAAGCACCAAGAGTTAATTGTGGAAATAAAAACACCTATTTAAAATATTACATTAAAAAATTAAAAAGATAACTATGTGATATTCATACCCACGTTTTCCACTAACCTACCATACAATCATTTTCACAACAAATATACTTAGCAATTTATAATTTTTTAATACAATTTTAATTTTACAAATAAATGACATTTTCTATTTTTAAGAAAATTGCAAGACAATTTTTTACACAGTTTTTCATATAGATAGATTTAAAATACCTATATTCTTATTTTTCTATATTTAAAGCAAACAAAGTCTTTGTTATCTATCAAATATTAATACTAAATTACATCTTTCAATTATTGTTTTATTCTTTATTAAGTAATTAATAATCTTCTAATAGTAGTAAAAAATTTATAAGAACATAACTGTGACTGAAAAGTCATATTATATTCACTTTACATATCCAAATTCTCAACAATCATCTCACAAAATTTACCTTCTGTTTCAAAAAAGATCTACATAAATTAATACAAAGTACCAATAGTTGTGAAAATAAAAATACCCATTTAACATTTATAATAATTTACTTTAACAAAATTACATTAAGAAATTTAAAAGATACTTTGAATTTTACACATAAGTATGTGATATTCATACCCATGTTGTTCACTAACCTACCACACATTCACTTCCACAATAAATATACTGTTCGTAGCTTTTTTTTAATATAATTTTAATTTTATAAATAAATCACATTTTCTATTTTCAAGCAGATGGCAAGATAATTTTCTACACAATTTTTCATATAGATAGATTTTAAAATATCTAAATTCTATTTTTCTATATTTAAAGCAAACAAAGTCTTTGTTATCTACAAAATTTAATACTAAATTACATCTTTCAAATACCGTTCCTTTATTAAGTAATTAATAATTTTTTAACATTACCTCAACCAACCCCATTGTGCCATGTGTCCCCTTTGCCTTCACTCACATTTTTTATACTCACACACTAACAGAAACAAACAAAATGCTCACAAGCACAACACCCACACTAACAAAAAAGAGAGAGAAAGGGGACTCACATTTTTTATAAGCACACTATTATTTTGACGACTCCATTTTTTCCACAATGAACAATACAACATACAAATACACAATAGAGAGATGGATACAGATATATGGGTAGGAGGAAAATAGTGAAAAGAGAAACATATGCATGGCAACACATAAAAGAGAGGACGTAGATACACAGGAAAAATAGTAGAAAGAGAGGAAAGGAAGAGTGAGAAAAGAGAGAGAGAGAGAGTGACCGAAAAAGGGGGAGAAATCAGAATAGAGAGCTGAACGGAGAAGAGGCGTAGATTTTCGCCGAAAATGCTAGCCCGACCTTAAAACAACCCCAAAAACTAGTTTCCACCACCTACTCCAAAAAGCCAAAATCAGCTACCAAAGCTCCACAAAAACCTACCTGTTTCATGTCAATTCCGGTGAGGTTTCACCGAAAATACGACGCGTTACCAACAACGAAGTAGCCCCCATCAAAACCCCCAAAAAACCCAACCAAACACCACCGCCCTTCCAAATCTCATTGAAAAGCGATCCAAACAGACCTAATACGTCTAAATCAGACGTAAGTTTTTCTCTATTTCGCAATTTTAGGTTTGGATTAGTGAAACTAGAAATGGGTAGAAAATAAGTTTTTGTTCAATATCAGATTATGAGTTGAGGTTTTGATATCCGAGGTCTTGTTCGCGGCTCCATGTAGTCCAATCGCATAACGCTCGTAGATTTATCATTAGAAGTTAAAATTTGACGTATCGAAATAAAATTGAGGTTCAATTTTTTTGACTCTATCTCTTTCTATTTTACCTTAATGTGGCATGTTGATGTTATGATTACGTGATTCGTATGTGGTTTAGGATATGTTTTGATAGTGCGTTTGAACAATTCTAATTGTCCTGGATTTGATCGTTTTATTTCATCTTAATATTGATTATCATGTGATGGGAAATGAAATAGGAGCTGGAAATTTTTAATTGATAAAATTGGATATAAATGGATTGTTTTGATTCACCGTTATGTTTAGTTTGTGTATAATCATCAATTTTCTTCAATCGATAGTATCATGATTAGGTCATCAAATAGGGTAAGCAAATTTTAGGATTCAACATTTATCGAATGTTTGTTTGAATGATTTTTCTATTTTTATTACACTTAATACAAATGTATTCAATTGTGCCAGGAAATGCCCCGAGGCCTTATGTATTCATTTACCGGGGAATACCTCGAGGTATTATATATTAATTTACTGAGAAATGCCCCGTGAGACTCTGTACTTTGCGGTGTTCATGGACCAAACTTGGTATATTGGGTGGAGCGTAGTTTAAAGTTAGTTTAGGATAGAATATGTTTACATATCTGTATTTTTTCATTTTTGAGACTGTATAATCGGATTACACATTGTTTTATTTTGAATTCTTATTTTGATTGTTTGTTTTGATTGTTTTATGTGCTTTTGTTGGTTTATTCACTTTATAGCATCAAATTAGCCGATACAATTCAAAGAAGTGATTGTGTTCAAACCATGAGATCGAGGGGTGCCTAACACCTTCCCCTCGGTCAACAAAAATTTCTTAATCGGAATCTCTGGTAGCATATAGGTATTAAGAGTCAAAATCTTTTTTGAAAACAGAATTCCAAAGGTGACTTGGCAAACCAGATTTATGCGAAGTGGTAGATTTGAGTTAAATTATAAAATCCTTTTTCAAAATATTTTTCCCATTTTGTCACTTTAATAAATAAGAATTCCTTTGGTTAAAAAGGGGTGTGACAGCTGTGCAACTCTATTAGAGACTTTTAAAATTCAAACTTTATTGTTGAGTTGTATTGGCCTAGTTTGATACTTTAGGTGTATAGACGCCTTGTGTGTGTTGTTGTTTTATAATTATCGAATGTCTACGTGCTATTTGTTTATAATTTTTCTTCTATGTGTTACTACTTTTATATCTGGCATCATATGCATTACGTCGAGTCATTTCTTTCGAAACAAGTCTCGTAGTGCACGTCATGTACACGAACCTTCGTTGAGTCACTTTTATTTTTTGGTGGGCGAGCCGTAGTATGTATGAAGTGGGTGGAAAGCAATCGTAGTCACCATCGATCATACGCTCCCCGAACAACCTTGTTAGTTAAACCACAACTTAGGTTGTCCTTTAGGTCATTCTTATTTGCATTATGCTGAGACCTAGCGGGACCTGTTTGGTCCGTTGTATGAGATTTATCTCTAAGCATCCCTATATGCTACTTTTTACATCTTTGAGGGTAAACAGATAATTTGACAGACTGATTTAGGGAGTTATATGTTAAAGATTAAGGAAAAGAGTGTATTTAGGCTATAGCAATTAAGAAAAATGAGGTTTGAAGAATCAAAAAAGAAAAAAACAGAAAAATATCTCAAAATTTGTAGTATTTCTCCATTGTTTTTGTTTTCACAATAAAAAAATTATTTTTTTTAACCTTTTGCATGTTTTTTTTTAAAACTAAAAAGAGTTTTCCTTTATTTTCTTTAGCATGCATTTATAGCTTATTTTTTTTTTTAAAAAGATCTTTTTTGATAGAAGCTTTATACATTTTTATAGAGGAAAATTCAAAAGATTTAGAAGTTTTTTACATTTTAAATAATGAAAATATAAAAAAATTTATCTATTTTAGTGTCTTTGTGTTTCTTTAAGTTGAAAACTTTAAAAATATTTTATTTTTGATAGGACTCTATTTTAAAACAATTTCATATGAAAATATAAAAAGATTTTTCTTTCGTTGTTTTGCTTTCATTTTTATATGAAATTCTAAATTGAAAATTCATAAAAAACTAATTATTGGGGTGCTTCATCATTTGTTTTGGTCATGCCTCAAGTCGGAGTCCGATCTGTTAGTTAATGTTTAATTGTCCAATCTGGACGAACTATACACACCTGATTCTTCTCTCTCTCTGTCTCTCTCTCTCTCCCGGGAGTGAGATACGTAGGCAACCCTTCTTAGGTTCGATCTTATTTAAAAAACTTTAAAAAAATTCTTTTCATGCTTAATTTAGAGTTGGTGTCCAATATATACTTCTTTAAAAGAAAAATACAAAAAGATTTTTTTTTAATAGTTTTAGATTTCATTTATTTATGGAATCCAAATCAAAAACCCAAAAGATTTTTGTTAATATCTTTCGAAGAAAAAAAGAGAAAGAAAAGATTTTCCTTTACTCTTTATTTTAGATTAGTTGTTTCACGTGTTGCTCCATATAAAAAATACAAAAAGATGTTTCTTTGATGATTTTAGGTTTCATTTGTGTATGAAATTTAAAATTGAAAATTTAAAAAGATTTTGTCAACGCCTTTTGAAAAAGAAGTAAAATTTTACTCTTTTTTTTAGATTAGTTGTTTCACACATTTCCTCATAGGAAAAATACAAAAGATTTTCATGTGGTAATAGATTAGTTGAGCCATGCATTTCTTTATATAAAAATACAAAAAGATTTTTCTTTGATAATCATTGGCTCCATTTGCATAGGGGATTAAAAACTGAAAAATTCAAAAAGATTTTCGTCCACTTTTTAAAATATATTTTTTCTTTTCCTCTAAAATTTCATGAAAAAAAAAGAGAGTTTGATTGGCCATTTTGTGCCAAAACTTTACGAACTACGCACACCTGATTCTCCTCTCTCGGAGTGAGATACGTATGCACTCTTCTAGGGTTCGGTGATCTTTTCAACAAAAAAAGAGAAAAGAGATTTTGAGAAAGTATTGAACTCTAATGCATTTGTTATCTCTACTGGTCAATTAGTTTAAGGTGGTTGGTTTGTGGCATTCTTGCTGGTTCTCCATATTACACCAAGTTCATGGAAGGGTTAATTATGTCCAACAAGCATATCGAGAGCGACATTATGAATTAAGCAAAGAGTCGAGAGAATGAGCATTTAAAGCAAGAGATTTTGAGACTAAGACAACAAATGATAGAAATGTTTTGAGTTTGGGTCAGTGGGTTGCCTCCTCCTCCATTCCTCATTATTGACCCTACAAATTTCTTTAGTTTTCCACCAATGTCGCAAATTCAGTTTCCTTTTGTTGTTTATGCACCACGACATACATCAGAATTTACTCCACACTAACAATATCCCAACGATTCCACTACTCATTCTCTATGTAAGACCCTGTAAAACTTTAATCAGTTTATTTTTTGGACCTCCCGTTTCGTAACGTTAATTTTTGACTTAAATTATGATAAAGGATGTTAAAGGGGTATTTTGAAAAAGTTTTGAAATTTTCGATAGGGGTTCAGGTTATTTCGAAACTCCGAGACAGTGAGGGACTATGATTGTGGCGTGCCAGGACACTTAGCCTCTACGATAGGAGCATGGCATGCTGGCTACACTCCACGATAGTAGCGTGCCATGCTGCTATGTAAATTTTATCAGGTTTTGTTTTTTACTTGGGGTGAGGGGATTTTTGATCCTTTACCCCTTAAACGACTTATAAACACCCAATTGACCCCATTACCTTCAGTTATTAAGATCAAGCACTACACTTCTCCTCTTTAACTTTCAAACCAATAAAATTCAAGGGATTTATAAGGATTTCATTATTCGGGCTTCAAACATCAATTTTTCTTCTAATTGTTCTATATTTCAGGCATGTTTCTCATTCCTTAACTTACATTTTACATTTTGGCATAAATTTATTCAATATCCATATGTTTTGGAATGGTGGGTTTGAAATTGAATTGGGGGTTTTTGGTTGTTAGTGCTTGAATTACTTTTCTCATTGTGTTAATGTGTTATTCATGCTTTAAATTATGGCTTTTGGAACTGAATAAGTGCATTATTATAATGGTTGGAATGGGAGACATGGTTTTTCCTAAATTGATGAAACTTTGATATGGTAATTGCATTAACCTCAGCTTGCTTTATTAATTTGGGTTTTGAACAGGAAATTACACACTTTAACTTACCTTTGAGAACATTGCATTGCATTAAAAGATGAATGGATAAATAAATAAATATGATTTTGAAATGTCCTTGGTGGCCATGGTTTCAAATTTCAAATGGAATTTAGGAGTCTAATGGTTATATATATATTGTTTTGGCACGAATGGAATAGCTTGAAAGAATATTGGTATGACAATAACAAGTTGGTAAATGCCTTAATAAATGACTCCCTGATTAATGATTGGTTTATGTGCAGATTATTTTAATTTGGGCTTAAAGAAAATTGTGTAGCTCACCGAGAAGGTGTAGTTACATTTGCCAACGTTGGGGGTCTATATAACTATGTGTCTGATGCATACATTATATTTAGATGGCTATCGCCTTGGTGTCTTTAGTAATTCCTCGGTACATGTGGCTAACATGGACTGGGGCTCTTCCTATAGGGGGAGCCGGACCCATATAGTCCGTGGGGGACTGGAATATCGGTTCGAGCTTCATAGTTCAGGACTAATATTTTAAACGATCATATTTATATTCCTTGTCCCTATCCCGACATTCTATATATAAGTATAACTTGTTATACATGTGGTTTATGACTGGATTTTTGGTAAATGCATTTATTTTATCCCTTCCCTTGAGTTACATGTCAGTGCTCGTCCCATTGACCATCCCCAAATGCTACATTTTTTTATGATGTAGGTTCCAAGGACTTTTTTGTTGCTCTTGTGCAACGGTAGGCAATTTGGTACTCTTGTTGATCAGCTGTGAAGTGGTGAGCCTCCATTTTTCGGAAGGCCCTGTCACTTCATTAGATTTTTTTATCATTCTAGTATTTATGGATTTATTTATCATAGTCGAGGGCATGTTTCGACTTAGTGTGTATTCTCAAATTAGAGGCTTTTGTGGACAATATTGGGATGTTATGATTGTTATGTTTTGACTCTCATATTTTCATTTAACTTATCTATCTTTCTTATTGCTCTGGATAGCTTCCACTATTTACTTTTACTGCACTCTTGAGGTAAGGCTAAGGGGATTGTCTCTGATCTATGGTGGGCTTGAGATGCCCGTCATGGCAAGGCTTGGGTTCAGGTCATGACAAGCTTGCTATCAGAGTATGGTTCAGGGTCGTTGGGTTTCCACAAAGTCGTGTCGAGTAGAGTCCCTTTTATGGGCGTATAATGTTCCACACTTATAAGGAGAAGGCTAAGAGATATTTAGGAATATTTTCACTTTCTTGTGTTCTGTTTTGTGCTAGAGAGTCTAGTTATCCTGAAAATTCTCTAACTCCTGGAATACTCACATTTAAGATTATGCCTCCCAAAAGATCTGACGATCGTAGGAACTCAGCTGGAACCTCTGTCCCACCTGGGAAAAATATGGAGGGAATTCACCCTACTTCTGGAGTGCAGACCTGATCTAGGGGGTTCCACCGATCCTTACTAGTCCTCCTTGGGCTTCTCGGGTTAGTGATATATATGCTCAGTACCTATAGGGAGATTTCTTAAATGCAAACTTCCGTTAGTCCATCCATATGCTTGCTTATCTTATGGCATTGTAGTCCTTTCGGTCTGATTATGTTGGTCCTATTGCTAATTAATCTGAGGTCGGGTTGGCTAATTTATGTGGTTGAATCCCCCAACCTTTACAGGCTTTAAGGTTGAGGAGGATCCTCAGGGGTTTATTGATGAGATAGAGAAGATCTTTAGGGTGATGTATAGTACTTATCCAGAAAGTGTGGAGTTTGCTGCTTATTAATTAAAGGATGCGGCTTACTAATGGTATGAGAAGTGGGAAGTGATGAGGGGTGATGATGCTGAGCCAGTGGTGTGGGATGACTTTTTAGGTACTTTTCTTGATCATTTTTTTCCTCAAGAGTTGAGGGTAGATAAAGTCGAAGAGTTTGTGAACTTGAATCAAGGTAGGATAAGTGTCAAGGAGTACACACCAAAATTCCAGCAGCTGTCCCATAATGCTCCGGAGTTGATGTCTAATATGAGGTTCAAAATGAGAATGTTTGCTTCTGGTTTGTCCCATGATTTGGTGTAAGAGTGTAAGGCTTAGATCCCCAATAATGTTATGGACATATCCAGGCTGGTGATTTATATACAATAGGTAGAGGAGGAGAAAAGAAAGAAGGTAGAGATGAGAGAAAGGAAGAATAAGAATTTTAGATATCTAGAGATCAGGGTGCAAATCAACAAAACAATGATAGGGAGGGTAGGCAATGGTCTAAGAAGAAAAGTTGGGGAAATTCTTATTCGACAGCTAGTGCTCCTTATCCTAAGCCTTTAGGTGATCGTCATTTTTAGGATAGCAGTGGTACTAAGGCATAGGGTGCCAATCTCAGGTCAGTGGATCTTAATCAGCCCTACCCTATTCTCCATGCCAATTTTGTGGACAACTTCACCTTGGGAATTAGGAAGGAGAAGAGGAGCTTGTGTTTTAATTGTGGTCATCCTAGTCATCCATGGTAGAATTATCCTAGAGCTAGAGTTTTCACTAGAGCTAATAAGGTTTCGGTCGCCACTTTCTTGGCTCCTGCACTTAAGGGTGCCACATCAGGTATCGGTAATAGCCAAAATCACCTTTATGCACTTGCTACTTGTCAGGAATCTGAGGCATCCACAGATGTTGTCACTAGTATGTTACAACTCTTCTTACGTGATGTTTATTATTTGCTTGATCCGGGTTTTACCCTATCTTATGTGACCCCTTATGTGGCTGTACACTTTGATTTTGGTCCTGAAAATATTTCCAACCCCATCTCTATTTCTACTCCCGTGGGTGAGTCTATTGTTTCTAGAAAAATCTATAGGGATTGTGTGGTATCCATTCATCATGGGGAGACATCGGTGGATTTTATGGAACTTGATATGGTAGATTTTGATGTGATCTTAGGGACATATTAAATCCATCCATGTTATACTTCCCTGAATTATAGGACCCAAAAGGTCAATTTTCATTTTCCTAATGAACCGATAATTGAATGGGAGGGGAGTTTCTTATTACCCAAAGGGAAATTTATTTCTTATCTTAGAGCACAGAGGTTGATTTCCAAGGGGTGTCTATATTATCTAGTTTGGGTCAAGGATTCTAACTCTAAGAGTCCCTCTTTGCAATCTATCCCCGTGTTTAATGAATTTCCTGAAGTTTTTCTGATGATGTTCCTAAGATTCCCCCAAAAAGGGAAATAGATTTTGAGATTGACCTTCTATCGAATACCCTTTCCATATTCATTCCTCCTTATAGGATGACTCTGACTGAATTAAAGGAACTAAAGGAGCAATTGATGGATTTTCTTGATAAGGGTTTCATCCATCCTAGTTTTTCTCTATGGGGTCCTCCTATACTTTTCATGTAAAAAAATGGGGCTCTTTAGATATGTATAGACTATCGTTAGTTGAATAAGGTTAGAGTAAAAAAATAAGTATCCCCTTCCAGGATTGGTGACCTTTTCAACCAGCTTTAGGGTGCTAGGTGTTTCTCAAAAATTAATTTCCATTTGGACTATCACCAGTTGAAAATTAGGGAGGTTAATATTCCCAAGATTGCTTTCTAGACTCGATATAACCATTATGAGTTTTTGGTTATGTCATTTGGGTTGACTAATGCTCTGGCTTCATTCATAGATCTTATGAATCGGGTGTTTAGGCAGTTTCTAGATTTATTTGTTATAGTCTTCATTAATGACATCCTAGTGTAATCTAAAAGTGAGAAAAGTCATGCCAATCACCTTCGAATTGAGTTGTAAACTCTTAAGGACCAAAAATTTTATGTAAAATTTATTAGGTGTGAATTTTTGCTAAGTGCTGTGATTTTTCTCGAACATATTGTTTCTAATGAGGGGATCAACAAAAAGTTGAGGTAGTAAAGAAGTGGCCTAAACCCACCACTCCAACCAACATTAGGAACTTCTTAGGCTTGACTGGATATTATAAGAGATTTGTGGAGAGCTTCTCATCTATTGCTGCTCTGCTAATGAAGCTAACCCAGAACAGGTTAATTTTTATGGTTCGATGCTTGTGAGGATAGTTTTGAGAAAATAAAAGATAAGTTGACTTCTGTGCCTATTTTGACCCTACCCGAGGGTACTAAGGGGTTTGTTGTGTATTGTGATGCATCTCGTATGGGACTGAGTTTTGTTTTTATGCAACGTCGTAAGGTTGTAGCCTAGTCTTCCAAGTAGCTAAAGTTTCCTGAGAGGAATTACCCGACTAACGATCTAGAGTTGGCAGCCGTGGTATGTGATTTGATGATTTGGCATCATTATTTGTATGGGGTACATGTGGATATTTATCCAGGACATAAGATCTTGCAGTATGTATATACCCAGAAGGAATTGAATCTCAGGCTAAGGTGGTGGCTCGAGTTTATTATGGATTACGAAATGAGTTTGCACTACCATCCAGGTAAAGTTAATATTGTTGTTGATGCTCTTAGCAGGTTGTCCATGGGAAGTCTATCCCATATTGAAAAAGAGAAAGAGAATTTGTGAAGGATATTCACAGGTTGGCTAATTTAGGAGTTTGCCTCTTGGACACCGAGGATAGAGCGGTGATCATTCAAGAAGTAGTTAAATCATCTCTTGGTGCTGAGGTCAAGGAGACACAAGTTTTGGATCCCCTACTCATGCAAATCAAGGATCGTATGGGTCAACAAAGAGGTTTTGGATCCCATACTCATGCAAATCAAGAATGATATGGGTCAACAAAAGGTTATGGCTTTTGAAATTAGGAGAGATGGCATCTTGAGATATCAAGGAAGATTATGTGTTGCTGATGTAGATGGGTTGGGGAAAAGGATTTTGATCAAAGATCATGAGTCTATAAATATACATTTTACCCAGATTTGACCAAAATGTATCATGACTTGAAAGAAATCTACTGGTGGAATAATTTGAAGAGGGATGTGGCAAATTTTGTGGCTAGGTATATGGCGTGTCAGCAAGTCAAGATAGAAGATTTGAGGTCCGATGGTATGTCCCAAGAGATATAATTTCCCATGTGGAAGTGGGAGATGATTAATATGTTTTTTATTACTAGTCTTTCACAGTCTCAGAATCAGTATGATTCTATTTTGGTCATTGTAGATAGAACGACCAAGTTTGCTTACTTTTTACCTGTGAAAACTAACTACTCAGGAGAATATTATGCTAAGTTGTTCATTCAGGAGATAGTTAAGTTGCATGAAACACCGGTGTCCATCATTTCAGACTGAGGTATGAAGTTCTCTTCTTATTTTTGCTGTTTATTTCAGAAAGGTTTTGGTACTCCGATGAACCTTAGCACTGTCTTCCCCCTCTAACGGATGGACAGATGGAATATAATATTCATATCCTTAGAAGATATGCTAAGGGCCTATGTAATTAATTTCAAAGGTAGTTGGGCTGACCATTTTCCTCTTATTGAGTTTGCTTATAACAACAACTATCATTCCAGCTTCCAAATGACCCATTTTGAGGCCCTTTATGGTAGAAGGTGCAATTCTCCTATTGGATGTTTTGAGGTGGGGGAGACTAGGTTGTTTCGCCCTGACTTGGTTCACAAAGCCATGGATAAGGTGAAGGTGATTAGAGAAAGACTTAAGACTACCCAGAGTCGCCAAATATCTTGTGCAAATGTAAGGTGAAGGGAGTTGGAATTTGAGGTTGGTGATTGGGTGTTTCTGAAGGTTTCTCCTATGAAAGGAGTAATGAGATTTTGGAATAATGGGAAGTTCAGTCCCCGTTACAGTGGCCCGTATCATATTGTGAGGAGAATTAGGAATGTTACTTATGAATTAGATTTACAAGTGAGTTGGGCCTCAATTCATCCCATTATCCTTGTGTTCATGGTTAAGAAGTATGTGGGTGACCCTTCCTTGATAGTTCCATTGAGGATGTTGGCATGAAGGGTTTGTTGTCTTATGAGGAATTCCCAGTTGAAATATTGGATAAGCAAGTTTGTAGGTTGAGAACTATGGATATAACTTTGGTAAATGTGCTTTGGAGAAATCAAAAGTTAGAAGAAGCTACACTGGAGTCTGACGAAGATATGAAAGCCAAATACCTATTCTTATTTCAAACATTGAATGAAAGTGCTTACGTATGGGCTTTTTTCCCCTCTTATTGCATTTTGAATTTGTCCTTGGATTCTACTGTATTCTTTCTATTGTCGTGCTAAAAATGTCCTAACTTCTTATTCAGGGATGAATGATCCAAACGGAGGGATAATATAAGACCCCATAAAACTTCAATCAATTTATTTTTTGATCCTACCATATGCGTAACACTATTTTGACTTAAATTATGATAAGGGATGTTAAAGGGGTGTTTTGGAAAAGTTTCAGAATTTTTGGAAGGGGTTCGGGGTCATTTTGGGACCCCGAGGTAGTGAGGGTCCGCGATTGTGGCATGCAATGCCACTTAGCCCCGCGATAGGGGGTGGCACGCTGGCTACGCTCCGCGATAGCAGCATGCCACATGGCTATGTTAATTTCATCCATTTTTTTCTCTTGGGGTGAGAGGCTTTTTGGTCCCTTACCCCTTAAACGACTTAAAAACACCCAATTGACCCAATTGACCCAATTGCCTTCAATTATAAAGATCAAACAATACATTTCTCCTCTTTAACTCCCAAACCAAGAAAATTCAATGGTTTTACAAGGATTTCATCATTCGGTCTCCAAACATTGATTTCTCTTCAATTTTTTTCTATATTTCAGGCATGTTTCTCATTTTTTAACTTATATTTTACATTATGGCATAAATTTATTGAATATCCATATGTTTTAGAATGATGGGTTTGAAATTGTTTCAGGATATTTGGTTGTTAGTGCTTGAATTACTTTTTTTATTGTGTTAATGTGTTATTCATGCTTTAAATTGTTGCTTTTGGAAATGAATGGGTGCATTATTATAATGGTTAGAATGGGGGACATGGAATTTTTGATAAAACTTTTATATGGTAATGACATTAACCTCAACCCGCTGTATTAATCTTGATTTTGAACATGGAATTTTACACACTTTAACTTACCTTTGATAACATTGCATTGCATTAAAGGATGAATGGATAAATATATTTTTGGAATGCCATTGGTGGCCATGATTTCTGATTTTTAGTGAAACTTGGGAGTCTAATGGTTATATGGATTGATTTGGCATGAACGGAATAGCTTGGAAACATATTTCTATGATGATACCAAGTTGGTAAATGCCTTAATAAATGACTCCCTGATTAATAGTTAGTTTATGTTCAAATTATTTTAATTTGGGCTTAAAGTGAATTGTGTAGCTCACAGAGAAGGTGTAGTCCCAGATAGACCAACATCGGAAACCATGTTTGCCGATATTCGGGGGTCTATATGACCATGTTTGATTCACACATTATATTTTTGATGGCTATCACCTTTGTGTCCTTTGTCATTCCTCGATACCTACATCTAACAATGGACTGGGGCCCTCCTGGTAGGGGGAGCCAGATCCATATAGTCAGTGGGTGCCTGAAATATTGGTATGATCTACATAGTTCAGGACTAATATTTTAAATAATCATAATTTATGTCCCTTATCCCTATCCCGACATCCTATATATATGTATAAATTGTTGTGCATGTGGTTTATGACTGGCTTTTTAGTAAATTATGTTATCCCTTTCCTTGAGTTACATGCCGGTGTTTTCCCCATTGATAGTCCCTGGACACTACATTATTTCATGATGTAGGTTTCAAGGACTTTTTTGTTGCTCCTGTGCAGTGTTAGGCAGTTTGGTGCTCCTGTTGATCTGCTATGAAGTGGTTAGCCTCCATCTTTTGAAAGGCCCTATCTTTTATTAGGTTTTCTTTATTATTCTAGTATTTATGGATTTCTCTGTCTTAGTCGGGGGCATGTTTCAACTTAGTTGGTATTCTTAGATTAGAGGCTTTTGTGGATAATATTGGGATACAGTTGTTATGTTTTGACTCTCAGATTTTTTTTTGACTTATCTATCTTTCTTATTACTCTGGTTGGCTTTCGTTGTTTACAACTGTGCTCTTAAAGTAACGCTAAGGGGGTTGTCTCCGTCCCATGGTGTGCTTCATATGTCCATCATCACCAGGCCTGGGTTTGGATTGTGACACTCTACCTCCTCAGTATAAGCCTACTATATTTACAGTACCACCTGTCATTTATACTTTTATTGCTCCATCCACTACTGAGGCCCCACCTTGGCTATCCGCCAAATGATTGTATTTCACCAATTTGCTAGTGAGTCTATGTTCAATCTTCTTGATGATCACTATTATACTCCTGAGCCTACATCTAAGTTAACTGGACCACCAAAATTTCTTACCAAGAAGCTTGGCATGGTAGAAGAGCGAAAGAAAATGGCTAAAAAAATGAAGAATTTAGAAAAGACTATGAAAAATTCTTTAGGACTTGCGGGCTATGGAAATATTTCATATAAGGACTAGGGCATATCTTTAAGTATTAACCTCCTTCCCGGCTTTGAGATATTTGAATTTGATGAGCATGATGAGCATGAGGATTCTATAAGACACTTGGGATAATATTGCAATACATTGAGGGGAACCAAAGGTAAGAAGAAGAAAGAAGATGTAGCTATCATTATGCCAAGGAAACAACGGAGCTCAAGAAGTCCAACTCATGAATACTGTCAGCCTCAATCCTGAGCCTATGCACAAGATTCACCTACTCACCTGCAACAAGGTTTCTCTTTCCTAAATTCAAAATGTTCCATTTTTCTTCCTCAGTATCCTTTAAACAATGCACAACTATACACTCATCCGTCTTTATATCCATAATGCCATACACCGATCTCTCAAAATCGTCGTCCACACTCACATATTCGTCAAGGTACCCCTAAGTCCAGTATTCAACCCAGGCCAGAATTTGTAAAAGGAGGAAGCCAAGGAATAATATCACACTAGTTGGGGAATCATATACCAGTTTGTTTCAGAAATTGAGATAATGGGGCATGATTAGTCCTATCCCCGGGTATACTCCTGACCCACATACAAGAAATTTTGATCCTAATGTATGATGTGCATATCATTCTAATGTTCAGGATCACAATAATGAAAATTGTTGTACTTTAAAAAGAGAAATATAAAGGATGATTTAACAAAAATAGAGAGTTGTACAAGACATTGACACTGCGAACGTCACACAAAATCCTTCATCAACACAAGACATTGCACAATATGTGGAAAGCAATGAGGTAAACATGAGGACCCAAAACTTATTTCTCGAATAGAATATATTTGATGGCGGTGAAGGATCTAGTAATGCTGATGTGAAAACCAATGTCTAAGACGTCAAGCTCAACAATACTATGAAGGATTTTAGGTAGTTTATTTTGCTACTTTTCTGTTACCCAAATAATTTCAGGATTGTAGTTTTGGATCTACTTATTTTGTTTCTTTGTCATTTATGTTCAAACCCTTCTATCTTTCCTTTCAATTAAATGTAGTGTCCTTTTGTTCTTTTGATTTTTAATATGTATTGTTTGTTTATTTTCTTTACACAATACATTATGTGTTGGTTCTAGTGAAATAACATGCTTGCAGAATTTTCAGCCAGATCTTATTATCCAGTTTAATCATGAAACTTTGAATCAGAATGTTAAAGTTAGAAAAAGAGCATCTGAGGAAATAGGTAGAGTGTTGAGACATTTGGTGATCAAGTTGAAGCCTTATTTGAATAAAATAAGGCAACTTCTTTAAGAATCACAAGAATATCTTGGTCGTCAATTGAAAGATATATCTCAAATATTTTAAATTGAATCAAGAAGTGGACGGACGATCTTCTCGATTTAGAGAAATAAAAAATTAGCTCCACGAAAGCATGAGTCATCCCATGTGAGGGATGTACAACAATGGAGGAGTTGTATGTTTGACAAGTACAGAAGAAGAAGTGATACACATGCTCAGTTCAAGTTAATATTGTGAAAAAATATGATAAATGATTTTTATATTTCAATTTCATATTGCATATTGTGTACTTGCATTTTTAAGAATCAATATGATGAAGGCATTTCATTTTATTTTTCAAATATTGTGGCATCCTTTGTTTATCCCATTCAAGCTTTAGTTCTAATTTTTCTTTCGCACTCCTCTTTTGAAATAAAGATAAAGTCAGTAAAAGTTCAAAAAGAGAAAAAGTGTCGAAAAATAGAGTCAGAAAAAGTGGAAAAAAATATAAGAGTGTCAAGAAAAATAGAGTTAGAAAAAGTCTCAAAAGAGAAAGAAAGTCAAATAAAAGAGAATAAAAGAAGAAAATAAACCAAAATCAAGTTGTCTAAACTATTTAACCTGGTTCTTACATTAAAAAAATATACAGGCAACCCTACTATGGAGTTCGGTCCGTCCAAGTAAAAGTTAAAAACTGCCCCATCTAAAAGAAATTGGGGCAAGGGTTAATTTCCATTATTTGAGTCGATTTCAAAAATTGTAAATCTCACCCATCTCAAGTGTCGTTGAGGCTCATGCCATCCTTTCGTTCTCAGCATATCCAAAAGACATGTTACAACTAAAGAAAGACCTTCAGATCAATCTTTGAGAATATTTAGGATAAGCATGTGATGGATATATGAAATTACCTTTTGGCTACTAGTCTTCATTAACATAAGAAATCAGGAGATAAATGAAAAAGAGAGAGTCTTATTGGTGAAAATTCTCATAGGGTGCGTAAATAAATTGTGAGTGGAGAGAAATGAAAATGAGAGAGTCTTACTGGTGAAAACCATCATGGGCACCGTAAGACAATTATGAGTCGGTAGAAATAAAAATGAGAGAGTAATATTGGTGAAAATCCTCACGGGCACCACAAGGTGATTGTGAGATGAGAAAAATAAAAATGAGAGATGCTAATTGGTGAAAACCCTTCAAGATGGAACTAGCCGGATGAGGTCTATGAGTGTAATAGGTTTAAGGAAGCAACTCAGTTTCAAGGTCATTAACTCAACGACAAGTGGTGAAAAGTTTGGATGGAAATATCAGGCTGCTTAATCCAAAATGCATAAAATAATTCTTACAGCTGGATTTCATATTCAGATAAAATTTTCTTTTCTCCATTTTTAAAATGGGGACATTCATTGTCTTTTTTTTGTTCTTTATATTTTATTTGTTGTTCTTTTGAGTCTGTTATCCAAATAAAAAATTATTATCATTTTTCTCATATCTTTGAGTCAAGCCATGTCAAAACAAGTGAGAAAGATTTTAAAACTTGCTACCATCTTTTGCAATTTCAAAATCAAGACAAAAGGCCAGGACATAAAAAAACATGATTGTAAGTCAAAACAAGGCACTCAAAAAGTCTTGTCAACAGACAAGTTTCAGCATTCGTGAAAATACCAATATTTAAAGGGTTTATTTGAGAGACATAGTAAAATAGAGATACTGTGTTTGTTTTAGAGTCACCCCTAACAATATGATTTTGGATCAATTGTACAACAAGTCAATGACCTATGCCAATAGTTAGAAGCAAGATTAAATGTGATAAATGCAAGAGCGATTGCCTCGAAAGCTAAATCCACGAACCAACCACCAGTTTTTTATACTCACAAGTTTTGTTTGATGAAACAGGAACACATATTACCTTCAATCAATGACTTCAAAGCCTAAATATCAAAATTTGCAATTTCTCACTTCTGAAAATGCAAGAGGAAATATTGCTACATAGGTTTGATAGTCACAATTAGGGTAAAACTCATCATCCTGTACACCTAAGAGACACTTTATAATTAGGGTTTTCATGTGTTATGGGTAGGAGGTGCACTTCTTAATTTGAACCTTTAATCCTAAAAGATGTAATTTTAGTTAGAATCTGTTACTTTTACTCTTAAGAGACACACTTTCTAACCTTGGTCATTCAATTTTATCTTCAAAAGATGCATTTATTGATCAGAGTTTTCATTCACCATTGTGTTATGCAATTTTTCAAGTAGTTATGATTTGGTTTGACACTCTTAAAATTTTTCTAATAATAAAGTGGGGCAATAATTTTG
The DNA here is from genome assembly GCA_030864215.1 of Capsicum pubescens. Classification (NCBI taxonomy): domain Eukaryota; kingdom Viridiplantae; phylum Streptophyta; class Magnoliopsida; order Solanales; family Solanaceae; genus Capsicum; species Capsicum pubescens. The sequence goes on along the minus strand of CM061549.1, from coordinate 63,408,026 downwards.
TTCACGTTACTTGAAACTTTACTTTCAGTTCAGGACCCTCCTGAAAAATGAGACTTTATTTTTAAAAAAATGGGATCTTTCTTTATCATTATTTTTGTTTGAGATAACTTTTGTTCTAGTTTTGAATTTGATTTTAAGAGCCCACCTACAGAGCAGGGCGAAGATTAGAAATTACAATTCAGGAGATAGGAGAAGAAGTTATAAGTCAGAAGCCTGCCTGAAGAATAGAGTGAAGAAATTGCTAGTCAGGATACCACCTGGAGAATAGGGTGAAGAAATATTAAGTCAGGAGCCCACCAAGAGAATAAGATGAAGAAATTTTGAGTTAGAAGCCCGCCTGAATAATAGGGTAAAGAAATTATAAGTTAGGAGACCGTCTGGAGAATAGGGTGAAGAAATTGCAAGTGAGGAACTTGCTTGGAGAATAAGGTGAAGAAATAGAAAGTGAAGAGCCTGCCTGAAGAATAGAGTAAAAAATAAAAAGTTAGGAGCTCGCCTGGAGAATAGGGTAAACAAATTGCAAGTCAGGAGCCTACCTGTACTATAGGGTAAAGAAACTACAAGTCAGGAAATTGCCTGGAGAATATGGTAAGGAAATTATAAGTCAGAAGCTCGTCTGGAGAAAAGGGTGAAGAAATTTAAAGCCAGAAGCCCACTGGAGAATAGGGTGAAAAAATAAAAAGTTAGAACCTTGCCTAGAGGATAGGGTGAAGAATTTAAAATGGCAAGTCCGGAGCCTTTCTGAAGAATAGGGTGAAAAATTTAAAATGGCAAGTTAGGAGCTTTCCTCGAGAACAGAGTGAAGTTTTTCAAGTTCATGTTCAAGTTAAGAAGTCCCACCTTAAGAACATGGTTAATTTTCAAATTCATCTCTAATACCAAATTTTGCTTGGAGAAAGAATATATTTTCATGTTCAACCCAAAGAAAAACAAATATTATATCACTTGAGAAAGCATTGCTGATTCAAGTTAAGAATCAAGAGAAGCTGTATAGATACGATTCTTGTAATTTATTTATCTTTTTAACTTGTAATTTTTATTTTTTATGTAATGACAGAATCGGAGATCGGAACCTCGATAGGATTTCATTTGCCTCTCCAAGTCAGTATAGTCCTTATCCTTTTCTACCCTTTGAACTATATGAGACCTGATTTCCTCATAACTCATGATAGGTAAGATGGCTAAAATGAAGAATCAATCGCACTCTATCTTAATTTTTTTCCTTCTAAATAATGAGTGGGTCAACTTTGTCTCGTTGTCTACTTCTTTGTCATCAAACACTTTATGTTTACAGTCATAGAGGGGCATGATGTAGACACATAATTTTGACCTTCGCAAATCCCATTTATCAAATGTTTTCCCAGTTACCGCATTCTCACAACGTGCCCTTACCCTACCCAATAATCCTTCCATAAAAGACAAAATTCATAAGAAAAATACCAATATTCTTTACTACCCCACCCTACCCCATTGTGCCATGTGTCCCTCCTTTACCTTCACTAACATTTTTTATACTCACACACTAACAAAAGCAAAAAACATATATATATGCTCTTATGTATAAAACCCACACTAACAGAAAGGACAAAGAAAGAGGAATTCATATTTTTTATACCCACACTACGCTACAGCATATGCAAAACCATATAAACACATGCAAATACACAGAGTAGGGCTCACCTTGAATCCTTCATTTTCCCCACCATGAACAATACAACACACAGATACACAATGGAGATATATATACAAATATAGGCGTATGAGGAAAACAATGAAGAAATAAGAAGAAATGATGAAAGAGAGAAATATATACACGGTAACACAAAAAATAGAGAATTTAGATACGAAAGAAAAATAGTTAAAAGAGAGGAGAAAAAAGAGTGAGAGAGTGATAGAAAAAAGGGGAGGGGGGAGAAATTAGAATAGAGAGATGAATAGAGAAGATGCTCAGATTTTCCAGTAAAACTCACCAAAAAATGCTAGCCCCATCCCTAAAAAACCCTAAAAACCAGTTTCCACTGCCCACCCTGAAAATCCAAAACCAACGACCAAAGCTCTAACAGAAATAACCCGTTTTGTGTCAATTCTGGCGTGTTTTTGCCAGAACTACCACCATCAAACAACGACAAAGCAATCCCCACCATAAAACCCCAAATAACCCTATAAAACCCCACCACCCTCCTAAAACCCATTAAAAACCGATCCAAATAGACCCAATACATCTAAATCAGGCACGATTTGTTTTTCTATTTTGCAATTTTGGGTTTAGATTAGTGAAAATAGAGATGAGTAAAAAATAAGTTTGTTCGATATCGGGTTTGGAGTTGAGGTTTTGATATCTGAGGTCCTGTTCGAGGCTCTGTGTAGTCCAATTTCGTAAGGCTCATGGATTTATCCTTCAAATTTGAAATTTGACGTGTCAAAATAAAATTAAGGTTCAATTCTTCAACTTTATCTCTTTCTATTTTATCTTAATGTGGCGTGTTGATGTTATGATTACATAATTCGTATGTGGTTGGTGATATGTTTTGGTAGTGTGATTGAGAAATTCTAATTGTCGTGGCTTTGGTTGTTTGATTTCATCTTAATATTGATTAATCTTCTGATTGGAAATGAAATCGGGGTTGAAAATTCTTAATTGATAAAATTGAATATAAATTGATTGTTTTGATTCAACATTATGTTTAGTTAGTGTATAATCATCAATTTCCTTCATTCAGTAGTATCATGATTAGGCCTCAAATGGGGTAGGCAAATTTTAGGATTCCATATTTATCGAATGTTTGAATGTTTGTTTGAATGATTTTTCTATTTTTATTGCACTTAATCCAAATGTATTGAGTTTTGTCAGAAAATGCCTCAAGGTACTGTGTATTTATTTGCCGAGGAATACTCCATGAGATTTTGTACTTGGTGGTGTTCGTGGACATGATCCAAAATATCGGGTGGAGCGTAGTTTAGTATAGAATAGGTTTGCATTTCTGTATTTTTTTTATTTTTGGAACTGTATAATCGGACTGACCATTTTTTATTTTGAATTCTTGTTTTGTTTGTTTGTTTTTATTATATTATGTTCTTTTGTTGGCTTATTCACTTCATAACATGAACTTAGCTGATAAAATTCAAAAAAACGTCCGTTTTGAACCAGGAAATGGAGGGGTGCCAAACACCTTCTCCTCGGTCAGAAAAATTCCTTAACCGAAATCTCTATTCGCAGATCAATATTAAGAGTCAAAATTATTTTTGAAAAAAAAATTCCAAAGTTGACTTGGCACAACAGATTTATGCCAACTGGTGACTCTTAGTTTAATTATAAAATCCTTTTTCAAAACATTTTTCCATTTTGTCACTTTATTAAATAAAAACCTCTTTCAAACTTATAAAATCAATCTTTCGATTGAAAAGGGGTGTGACATTTATCATTAACATCAACTTTAGACAATAAATATTAACTCAATCTAATTACTTAACAACACTTCCCAAATTGAACTTTCGAGTACATATGTAGTTTCAAAATGTATTGTAGTTCACTTACTTTGGTAGATGCAACATATACTTGTACAAATCCAACAAAAAAACATAAAAAATTAGATATAATACATATTACATAAATAACACAATAGTTAACTTATTTGTGAAAATTATTTTTGCATATCACATTTATAGGAATGTCAAGTGCAAGTGAGGGGTATATTACACCAATGCATATTTCAATGCAATAACCCAAAGTGGTGAAAAGAGGTGAACCACTATATCTTGGGTTTGACCCAATTGTTGTTTATAAAATACTAGATGATCCATGTCCGTGCATTGTACGGACATTTCCATCATCATATGAGTAACCAAATAATGAAAACATGATTGACTTAATATTCACATAATTTGAGATTTTTAGAAAGGCATAAACTGCAAACTTATAGGTGGTTTCAGTAGGGTTTTCATTGAAACGAAAAAGTCAAGTTTGAGTCCAATTAGCTTCTACCAAATCCTGGACACATGCCTTTCTCCGAAAAGCCATTGTATGTCACTAAAGTAATTTGTTCATGTTCTTTGATTTGTTTTAGAGAATGAAACTCTTTCATGAATTGAAAACAATAGTTGAGAAGAGGTTCAACCTCAAAAATAAAAGTTTCAAAAAATCCCACATTGTTTAAAGACCCTTAAATTCAACTCACATCATTAGAAAGATGTGTCTGTTGCCTCTTAGTTTTGTTGTTTCTTCTAATTTTGCTACTGGTACTCACAAGAAGGGAAAACTTTCAAAAGTGTATAAATATAGACTTATTTTTGCACATATTTGTTTCTGTCATTCCACAAACTGATGCAATGCGGTTGTGTTGGGTTTGAAATTTAGAGGGCATCATGTGAAAGCTTAAAGTTACAAATCATGTAGACGATAAATCAGATGACAAAGAAAACTATTAAAAAATACATATTATTTGATATGATTGACCAAGAAGCCTATATATTAAAAATTAAATAAAAAATCTTAAAATCTATAGGGAGAAATCTCCCCATATACAAAAATTTTTGATGACTACATTATCGATATATTTATGTTGTGGTTTACAAAGAGAGATCTTCTATTTATAGAGGCACAAAACCCTTCCTCTAAGAAAGAATAAAACTAATAGAAAAGAGAACTTTTCCAACAAGAAAACCTTTTTCTATCAAGAAAAGTAATTCAAATTATGGTAAAAAATAGGGTAAAGTAGGAAAGTCAAGGCAAATCCTAACAAATCTCCTCTTGGCCTGAATTTTCTGGCAAATCAATCTTAATCTTCTTCTTCACATAATCTTCATCACTATTGCTTGTCATGATTAAATATAAGATTTAAAATATTATGGTGAAAAATGAGTTATAAATTAATATATTGTTCTTACTTTTAAGGATGCAGCAACAGGAATATTGATAATATTGTTGAATCTTGTTTTCAACATGTAGTTCGACAAAAATCCTCATTATAATAAAATTAATTGTAAATTAATTTGAACCACCTTGAACTTGTCTTCAAACTCGTTAAATCACCCCCTATATAAGAATTTTTTACTACTACATTGTGAATATAGTTGTGTCGTGGCTTGAGAAGAGAGATCTTCTATATATAGAGGCACAAAACCCTTCCTCTAAGAAAGAAAAAACCTAATAGGAAAAAGATCTTTTACAACAAGAAAATATTTTTCCATCAAGAAAAGTAATTCTAATTATGGTAGAAAATCAGGTAACGTAGGAAATTCAGGACAAATCCTAAAAAATCCTCCCTTGGCCTGAATTTTCTGGCAAATCAATCTTGATCTACTTCTTCACATAATCTTCATCGCTGTTGCTTGATATGATTAAAAATAAGGTTTAAATATTATGGTTAAAAATTAATATTTGGTTTTTATTTTTAAGGATGCAGTAACAAGAATGTTGAAAATATGGTTGAATCTTGTTCTCCATATGTAATTCGACTAAAATCCTCATTATCATCAAATTAGTTGCAAATTAATTTGAACCATCTTTAATTAATTTTCAACCTCGTTTCATCAAACTGCTGGACCTTTGAATCATAGGCTCTGATACCACTTGTTGGGTTCAAAATCGAGAGGGCATCATGCGAAACTAATATTTTGCAAACTATAAAGTTGATAATTCAAATGAAACATAACTATACTAAAAAAAATATAATTTTTATTTATGATTTGGCCAATTGGAGTACATATAAAATCCAATATTAAAAAGCATAAAAACTAATGAGACAGAAAATCTCTCCCTAAACAAAACTCTTAAACCACTACATTGTGGATGCTATTGTGTTTTTGACTTGAGAAGAGAGATCTTCTATTTATAGTGACACAAAAACCCTTTCTCTAAGAAACAAGAAACCTAAAAGGAAAGAGATATTTTTCAAAAAGGAAACCTTTTTCCATCAATAAAAGTAATTCTAATTATGGTAGAAAATCAGGTAAAGTAGAAAATTCAGGACTAATCCTAACAAGCTGGCAGCCTTCCAAATCTCTAGTTCCTTGTGGACATGGATCCTTCTTACAAACAAAACTCATCTTATATACCCCTAGGCATTACCCAATTCAACCCTAAAATATGTCAAAGCAGTTCTCAAAACTACGAACAATGAAAATAATCGTTGATTCATTGTTAAGCGTCATTCGCTACAAAAATGTACAACCCTTTTATGAAGATTCTTTTGAGGTAAATAAGCATTATGAGACATATTGAAGAATACTTTAATGAGATGAAAGTGTTTCCAAAATCGAATACCTATTTCTTTGTTGTCGTGTAAATATCCATTGAAAAGCTTAGCAAACTGCCAATTGTTGAAGAAAAAGTAAATAAGAAGGATTAAAATACTATTCTGAGATGAGAGCTTGAAAATCATAGGTTTATAAGTTCTACTAAGAATAACGAGCTAAAAAATCTTACATTAAGGGTGATCAACTTATGACTTTTGACTGATATCAACTTATAAGCACTTGATTTATAAGCACCTCAAATATTCATCAAACACATTAAGAAATGTTAATAAGCCAGTTTGACCATCCAATAAACTTAGACAAACACCCTTCTAATCTAATCATTATTGACTAATAAAAATGTAAGCCCTGGAATTATAGAATACCTCATGAACATCATGGTGAGATAGGCTACAATTCGACAGAAACCCCAACATTGGTGCATCCCTTGTTTTTCTGTCAATATAATTTATGCAAAGACATCATCAATTATATACCTAAAAGTAAAATAGAAATCTAAATTAAATACAACAAACTTCATGAACTCATGGGTACACATATAGTATTTCAAGAAAGTATTGAAATTCACTTACCCTCCACATTTATATATTGAATTCAGATGTGATACTTTATTGGTAAATCTTTATAGAGAATGTTCTTTTTCTCAATGGCCTCTAAGTGTATCAATAAAGAGTAGCATACACCGAAAAGAAGAGATGATGATCCATTGATCTGCATACGTAATAGATAGAGAAATTTCTCTATTCCAGCAGTGAAATAGTCAGTCAAAATAACTTTTTGATCATGCCGCCATCTTACTGAACATGATAAATTATTACCAGAAGTTTTTTTTGAGAATGAAATTAGAACCAAAAGTTTAACAACAGAAGATTATATTATAATCATGATAAAATAAAGATTGTAGTTCTTGAATAATCAATCAAAAAATTATGAAACATCTTCGAAAATAGGTATTATTCCTCCAATGATCGTAATACCAAGTACTTCATTGGGAATTTCTATATGATACTTCTTATCAGGAAAATATAATTTGAGAATAAATAAAGTACTAGAAATTCACCCTTAGTTCTATACATATTTCTCAGTTTGGTAGCCATGTTGAATTTTCTAATGCAGTCACCTCACCGATTCATCATCAGACTTGAAAAGATAAATGTATCAGAATTCAGCAAGATCTTAACTCGATCTTAATTCAGTTTCCTTCTTATCATTAATTTAATACAAGACTCATTTCAAAGAAACATCTCTTTTGACTGTATAGATCCCAAGATATCTGTCCATATTTAACTATCAGGCTCAACCTCATCATCTATATTAGTGAAGTGAATAACGAAATAGTGATAGAAAAGGATTAGCTTGAGTTGTTTAATTACATTATCTCCATCTTTTCATTTAGTATGTATCAAATGAATGGTCAGTGATCATGTATCCAAGTTTCAGCCGATGTATGAAATGTTGTCTATTACTTAGCTAGTTCATGTAGTTAATTTTTTGAAATGTGAAAATATTGCTAGGTTTTTCATCATACTGTCTTCATGTAGTGGTCTATGATTTTAAAACCACAACAGTAACAAAACACATAACCATCTAAAATAATGAATATGACCTTCAGATTGTTCATAAGAGTCAATTCTTATCCATTCCCTTTGCAATAAGTAAAATAAACTTTGAAAGCTTTAGAAAAGCAGGTCTTGATAGAAACTTAGAGGGATATAAATCCAATAATGTTAAGTATATAGTAATGGTTAAATAGATTTTATCATCTCATTACAAGATTTAAGGAACAAAAATTAGACCTTCATTAACGGTGGTTATATTCATAGCAGATTGAAGGACTTCTCATACATAAAAATGATTATCAAAAAGTAATTATTTTTAAAAAGTTTGAGCAACTTAGCATCAAATTATATCTACATAAGTTAGCTACTTGGAAGCTCTCTGCGTGAATTTTAGTGTCTATAGTTTAGAAACTTTAATAAGCAAGAAACACAAAATATTCTATGATTTGTTGCTACTTTCTTGCATCTACCACATGTATCTTAACTTCAACAATTGATAACCTATTTCAAAAATAAGGGAAGAAAAGAATAATTCATATATTAAAAGACAATATGCATTAGAAAAAGAATATTAAAGAAAAGCACAAGAGAAATAAGAAGATAAACTATTTCAATTTTCTTTTTCGACATTGTTTCACAGTTCACAATGGCCAAGGCTTAATAATGTGTTTATACATTTCAAACTTGAACTTACTAAACTATTAAAAATAGATTCAATGTTTCTCCAACACAAATAACTTAACTGACAGATGCCAAATGAATTATTAAGCATGAAATTCATAAGATTAACTTCATCAGAGTGATAGTCAAGAAAAAAAGTAGTCAAAATACTACTTAGCTTCTGTGTAGAAAATACCTAATTAATCAAAAGAGGGCTACTTATGTCTTTCCAGAAGTTAAAGAATCACCCCAAACACTTCTATGAAATTATCCAAACATCTTTTCAAAGGAAGCAACCATGTACATGACAATTTTTTCTTTCCCACTAACCAAGTTGTAGGCAGTAAAACCTAATGTAAACCATTGAAGAGAAGAACACGTGTCAGAAGATGTTATCTTTAAAAGCAAAACGCTAAATAGAAAATCATTTGAAGAAAGTGTTTTCATCCACTGAATTCATGAATATAATTTTGTATTTAGAAAGTAGTAGATTATAAATTATTTATGAGTCAACTACAAGCAAAATATGTTGAGCTAGCAGGTTTATGTCAAAAATCTACTTAAATTTTTTACTATATTTTCTTTTCTTCAATATATATAACATTTCAATAAGTTATTCAATCTGTTACATTTTGTTCACTCCTCATTTTCTGCTGCTACTTCCATGTGAAAGCTAGTCAGGTGGTTAATTTGAGTCTTTCAATTTCTTTGTTTTATTTTTTCATACAAAAGAAGCTATAGTCACAAAAAAATCAGTCTAACATACCACAACACCATTATGTGTAGGGCACTTATTGCCATACGCATTCAACCCCTTGATCTACCAAAATCTACTTGCTGATGCAAGCCATAAGATTGTTGGGAATTTTCGTTGGATCTTTCCCAAGTTTGTTGTGAAAGATATAAGTCTTGGTATTTTTTTTTTTTCCGGCATATATTAAAAAAATCATGAAAATACCACCATCTAAATGCATTTAAAGAAAATCATAGTTGTTGGAGATAATCTAAAGAACGAAATTTGCATACTTTTTTTTAGAATATAACTTCTCCAAGTAATATTTTGATTCTCATATACCCTGCCACCAGAAGCAAAATAAGATGAAAACACGAAGCAAGTGAAAACTCAATCTAGTATTGCATATTTAAGGTATGTAAGATCATTGTTCAGGACCCAATCAAATTGCTCTTCTCCTACGGGCTAGGATTTACGATTAAATAGACCTAGTTGTAAAATCAAAGAGCAAATTATAAAAAAGAGGGAATAAAGGAAATTAACATACATGTAAAATATATCTCGCAAGAGATTAACCGAAAGAGTAAAAAAACTAAAACTAAAGCAAAAAAACACAAACATTTAAAGGAATCTAGAAGTGATGGGCATAAATCTGTGGAAGAAACAAAAAAATAGGAAAACATACCAGTAATAACAATACTGATACTGAATCTGCTAATTTTTCTAGTGTGTTGACCTCTGCAAACTAAATCACAATATTTAACAAAACTTCATCCATAACTAACAAAAATAGTGCAGAAAATGGCATGATGAAAATATTTTTTTTTTAAAAAGAGAATTAGTAGATTAATAGGAAATGAAGAGGAAGAGAAGAACCTACCAGAGTGTGTAGAATAAGCTAGTAGAGAAAATGGAAGAAGAAGCACCGAGGGAGAGATAGTACAAAAATTTGATTACAAAAGTAAAATGAAGTCACCTGGATATGTTGTACAAATTACACTTGAAAAGTTAAAATAACCCATTTTAAGCATAAAGCTCAAATGTAAATGAAAGAGTTATCCTTCGTCGTCCAAAAAAATCTCACTTATATATAGTTTATTTATATTTAAACTATGAATCATTAAATTCGTTGTTTGATAAAAGTTCTCCAATAACTAAATCATCCTCTGCAAATATTATTGTAGCCCAATAACTACCAAAATAAATCATTTAGTTTGAAAGAAATTTGGCACTGTTTAACAAATAAGTCTTTTGTGATTGACATTCGATAACGAAAGAAATTGAAAAATAGTGTCACGATCCAAAAATTAAGGGTCATGATGGCTCTTGTTGCGGCGTACCTTGACAAGTAAGCCTATCACCCAATTGATACACAAAGAGGAAAAGATAGAAATACCCCCATGAAAAGGCTTATAGAACGAAGTCGAGCCATACTAGTATGATAAATACAGAAGGAATATAATCAATGCAACCATAACTCTCAAAACCTGGTGTCAACAATATAAGAACTGCTAGGACAATCATGATTCAAATATATCAGAAATATTCATGCAGGGTCAACATCTGTCTTTGAATACAAATAAAGATATAACTATTATAGAAAGATAGAGGTGAACTCCGGATGCATGAATGTCCAACCGCTGCCTTTAGTAAATCTGAAGGCGCTCGAAATCAATCAATCTAAGACGCACTCGAGCTAGAACCTACACCGAAAGAGTGTTGTAAGCATGAGTACAGTCCACATGTACTCAGTAGGTACCATAGGTGAACCAAGCAAAGTAGTAAATAAAACATACAAAATATACACTAAGGGCACATCACCTGTAATTAGAAAATGTCCCACAATGGAAACCCACTCCGCTTGCACTAATGATTCTATAATATCCACACATAATAATACAACAACACACCAGATAGGGATACAAATACACACAATATCACATACAAGTAGAACGAAATAGGAGCATGTATAATCAAGATCATCGAGTACAAATAAAGAAAGATAGATCAATTAGACATTAATAAGACAAGATATAGAACAAATAGATAGATGACGAGTCAATATGGCAATACAAACAGAACATAAATACAATAAAGCAAGTGCAATATATACGACAATGATGATGATGATGATAAGGATACATGAGGTTGACACACAGCCTTGAGTGTAGCACACAGACTTGGGGTTGGCACACAACCTCCGTATTTCCAGTATTTCCAGTGTTTTCAGTATTTCAATATTTCTAGTATTTCCAAAGCACATACATAACATAAGAACAAATCAAGTACACATACATGACTACAAGTAAATATAAAATAATAAAACAAATAAGTGAATTGATACATATGATGACATGAGAATGATGATGCAATATTCACAATATTCTAGGCTATCAATATCATATAATACTCCGTACGGTCACACATATCACAAGATATCTCAGCTTCAGCAATTACATCACATTCAGCCCCCCACATGGGCACAACATATAGATAGCCATATTTCATGGATAGTTTTCACCCTTAACATGCATTTTGTACCAACATCTACTACCCAATGCAGTCTAAAAAAGATAAGCCATAACCTACCTCAAATATCAGAACCGATCTGCTACACTTTGAACCCACGATCTTACTTTCCAAGAACGATTTCAAAATTAATTAAAATCAAGAAATATAGAATCTATATGTCAAAACAAAGACAACGATACCCATATTGACTACTATTGATTCGGAGTCAAATGGACCCCCAAAATAGGTTTTCAAAAAAGAAGAGCAAAATCTTAACTTTACTTTAAAAATGTGTTTTCCATATTTTTAGGAATCTACAGCTGAAAATCCAAGACAAATCGAGTAAAATAAGAGGTTCAAATCAAAGAAACAGTACTTTTTAGTTTTACCTGGTAAAATCTTTGAAATGCATGTTAAAATCAAGAATTGAAGTTATTTTGAAGGTTAAATTGATGAAAAGCTAGTAATTATAAGATTAAAACATTATTCAAGTGAAAAGGAGTGAAATTGGGGTATAAAATCAAGCCTAAGATTTTTGGGGTTTTGAAAAATTAATCAAAAAATTAGAGTAAGAAGGGATGAAATCTCATCTAAAATTCGTAATAGAATCAAGGAATAGATGTTAATCTTGCTTCCGAAGCTCCTACAAGCTTCACTTTTAAGCTCTCACATTATTTTAAGGTTTAACTCTCAAGAGGAAAGGTGAGGAATGGGTAAAATGTGCTATAAAAGGGCTATTTTTATACACTGCATCAGCTGCACCGTTTTTTTCTTTTACAAAAATCCAATTTTTCTTTTTAAGTCCAACCCAGACTTTGATGGGGTGCCCAAAATTTATTCGGAGTTCGATATTCGCAAATAAACTATGTAACCACACTAAATTCGATGCTCCGGACTCAATGACGATATCAAATTTTTTTAAGAACGTCATTTTTATAGAGTTGACCCTTGAAATCTAAAATTATAATTTTCTAAACCGAGGGTCAAAATGAGATTAAAACCATAAAACCCAACCAACCATGTTGCCACTTTAAAATCAATGTTTCAAAAGTGTTGGAGAAGTCGAATTTTCCATGCAAGGTCATTTCCATTAAATGTGTGTCCCACACTCATATTTCTAATTTTTTAACTTTCCGAACAACATGTCAAAATGAGCTCAGGTGCATCGAGACCCAAACCAAAGCTCTACCTACCCTAAAATTAATATTCAGGAGCTGCTGGCATAGTCCATTCAGCCATCCATCGTATAGATTAAAAGATATCCACATAAATTTAAAATAAGTCTCTCGAAGCCACCAAAAATCACAATATCGCACCAAAGTCACTAAAATGCATCAAAAATCATGTCAACCACCCCTACACTCCCAAAATATCACAATGCAACTACATAGAGAGGTAAAACAGCCAAATCACATAAAATTATAAATTTTATCAAATTTTTAGGTCGTTACATACTCCACCACTAAAAATTTTACTTGTCCTAGAACTAAGGAAAAGAAATACCTAAATGAACGAAGAGCTGGAGCTAGGAACTACGCATATCAGACTTGACCTCCCAAGTAGCTTCATCGATATGTTGATGTCACCATTGAATCTTAACCATAGGAATAACTCTAGAGCGCAACTGCCTAACATCCCTAACCAAAATGGAGATCGGCTCCTCAACAAAGGACATGAGATTCATTAGGAATATAGCGGCGAAGCATAGAAACATGAAAATTTGGATAAACAAATGACACAGCTATGGCAAGGCAAACTCATAGGCCACATCACCAACAGTTCGGAGAATATCAAATGGACCAATATACTTAGGGCTAAGCTTGCCCCTCTTCCCAAACCTCATCATACTCTTCATGGGTAAAACTCAAAGGAAAACACTATCACCAAAACAAAATCTCAAGGAATGAAGCCTACGATATTCATAGCACTACCGTCTACTTTGAGCCACTCGAAGTCTATCCTAAATGATCCAAACTCTGTCCGAAGACTCGAAAAGTAAGTCCGTACCTTGAGGCCTCACCTGTGAAAACTCAAACTAACCTAATGGCGAGTGACAATGCTTACCATACAATGCTTCAAAAGGAGCCATATCCATAATGGAATGGTAGCTATTATTATAAGCAAACTCTGCTAAAGCCAAGTGCTACTCCCACTAGCCACCAAAATCCATCACACAAGTGCAGAGCATATCCTCCAAAACCTGAATAGTTCTCCCTGACTGACCGTCAGTCTGGGGGCGAAATGTCAAGCTAAGATCAAACGGAGTGCCCAACTCATTCTGAAAAGTCTTCCAAAAGTGAGATGTGAATAACGACCCACGATCTGAAATTATAGACCCTTAGATACCATGAAGATACACAATCTCATGAATGTATATACGAGCCAACCTCTCAACACTGAAGAAAACCTAGATCGGAAGGAAATATGTCGACATGGTAAATCGATCCATGATTATCCAAACGTTATTAAAACCATGTGAAGAGTGAGGCAAACTAGTCACGAAGTCCATAATGATCTGTTCCTATTTCCGCTCAGGAATGGATAACCTCTGAAGCTATCAACCTAGTCTTATATGCTCGTCCTTCACCTGCTGATAACATAGGCAACGAGCCATAAAATCCACTATATCTCACCTCACCCCACCCCACCAGTAGTGCTATCTCAAATTACGGTACATCTTAGTCACACCTGGATGGATGGAATACCTAGAACAATGGGCCTCCTCCAAGTTCAACCTAATCCAATCACCCACTCCCGACACACAAAATCGACCCTATATCCTCAAAACTCCATCTGAATCAAGTAAGGTTTCCTTAACCTCGTCATTTAACACCTTATCTCGAATCAACCTCAATCCAACATCATCAAACTGATGAGCTCGAATTTACTCCATCAAAAAGGATCTATCATCCATAAATGACAAAATATGCCCAGGTGTTGAAATATTAAGCTTAACCATCTGGGTAGCTAAAGCCTGAACCTCTAAGGCTATAGGCCTCTACTGGGTCAAAAGATAAGCCAAGTTACCTATGCTAGTCGACTTCTAACTTATGGTATCCGCAACAATATTAGCCTTGATCGAATGATAGAGAATAGTAAAGTCATAATCCTTAAGAAACTTAAGCCAACAACGATGCCTCTATTAAAATCTCACTGGGTGAAGAAGTACTAAAGGCTACGATGATCTGAGAAGATCTCACATTGAACTTCATACAAGTAGTGCCTCCACAACTTCAAAGCAAACACAATCGTGCATAACTCCAAATCATGGGTAGGATAATTCCTCTCATGAGGCTTCAAATATCGAGACACATAAGCAATCACCTAACCCTCCTGCATTAACACAACACCCAATCCAGCACCTGAAGCATCACAAAACACTGCAAAAACCCATGCCCTCCTTGGGCAAAGCCAAAATAAGAGATGAAGTCAACAAACCCTTGATCTTTTGAAATCTCACCTCACAAGCATCGGATCACTGAATGGAAATCTTCTTCTTAGTCAACTTAGTCAAAGGAGCTGTAATAGAAGAGAAACCCTCAACAAAACATCGATAATAACCTGACAAGCCAACAAAACTTTGAATTTCGCTGGGCAAAGTAGGTCTATCCTAATCACGAACTGCTGCAACCTTGGTTGGATCAACCATGATACCTTTCTTAGTCGCCACATGACCCAAAAAATAAACAAACTACAACCAAAATTCACACTTGGAGAACTTGGCATACAACTTCTCAGCCCTCAATATCTGAAACATAATCCGCAAATGCTCCTTATGCTCAGGCTCACTATTGGAATAAATAAAGACATCATCTATAAATACAATAACAAAAGAGTGGAGATATGATCGAAACACCTGATTCTTTAACTCCATAAATGCGGCAGGGGCATTGGTCAACCTAAAAGAATGACCAAGAACTCATAATAACTATCGAGTCCAAAAAGTTGTCTTCAAAATATCCGAAGCTTTAATCTTCGATTGGTAATAACCAGACCTCAAATCAATCTTCAAAAACACCACAACACCCTGAAGCTGATCAAATAATCATCGATTCTAGGAAAAGGATACTTATTCTTAATTTTCGCCTTATTCAATTATCGATAATCAATACACATTCGCATAGACCCATCCTTCTTCTTCACAAACAATACAGGCGCATCCTAGGGCGATACACTAGGTCGGATAAATCTCTTATCCAACAAATCCTGCAACTGATTCTTCAGTTTCTTCAACTCGAATGGGGCTATCCTATATGGAGGAATAGAAATAGGCTTAGTGTCCAACTCAACATCAATAGAAAAATCAATATCACAATTCAGAGACATACTAGGCAAATTCGTAGGGAACATATTCACAGACTTACAGACAACACAAACAAAATCCAAAGAAGAAGGTGAAACAACACTAGTATCACAAATATGAGCCAAATAAGATAAACATCCCCCCTTAACCAACTACGAGTTTGAACATAAGATATGATCTTTTTAAGACCCGAATTAAGCGCATCTTTCCAACCTATCCTTGGTACACCCGATTGAGCTAAAGTCACGGTCTTAGCAAAACAATCTAAGACAACATGATAAGGAGCCAACCAATCCATACCCAAAATAACATCAAAATCAATCATATCTTACAAAATTAAATCTACCCAAGTCTCATGCCTAGCAAAAGTCACAATAAGATTTGTACACCCAATCCGCCACAATGAATCACCTACAGGGGTATATACTCAAATAGGCATGGAAGAGGCTCACTAACAGAATCAAAACCCGAAGCAAAATATGAAATCACATAGGAGAAGGTCAATACGGGGTTAAATAACACAGATGAAGAACTGTTATAAATAGGGATGATACTATGATTACAACATCAGACGCCCCTGCCTCAGTCCTGGCGAGTATAACATAACACTGACCACAACCACCAACTGGTTGAGTAGTCCTACAACTATCACCGCAGGCTCCGTCACCTCTACCTCTCATTTCTCTGGTAGTACTCGTACCTCTCACTGCTGAAATAGGAGTAGTCCTAATCACAGTCTCATAACACACATAATAATTCCTATGGCCCACCTCAAAAAGAGAAGGTACCATTGGGCTCGAATAGCCACCCTGCACTGCTGAACTCAAAGATCCATCACCTAAACTCTATAAGGCCGCCTACACCGTCCTACCCTGAAAACCACGAGAACCTCTAAAATCTCTACCACAAAAAGCCTGACCTCTAAACTTACCAAAATGGTGCACCTTCTTGTCGCCTCCCTGAGATGCTCTAATAATACCCTCTGTCATCTTCGCATGATCCACAATGCTCTAAAAATTTGCTCCAAATATAACCATCTGAGAAGTAGCCAACACGAGGCTCATGGGAGAGTCCCCTAGCACTCCTTCTAGATGGGGTTGATCAACAGGCTTGTCCATTCCCTCAAGTACATCCATGACTTGAGGCTCATCCTCTGGGAGAAGGCTCCGCACCCCTAATCTTGCGGGACCTAGTCAACACCATCTTCGCAGAAAGAGTAAAACAGAACTCAGAACTCAAGGTCTACAAGAAATTTACATGATAAGGAATTAAATGAGGAAGATTTTTCTAAAGACATCCTATAGCCTCTCAAAGATAGATACGAACATCTACGTACCAATTTTCAAGACTATATTAGACATCATGTTCATACACTATTGAGACCAATAAAACCTAGCTGCTCTGATACTAATTTGTCACGATAAAAAATCAAGGATCATGATGACACTTATTGTGGCGTACCTTGACAAGTAAGCCTATTACCCAACTGATACACATAGAGGAAAAGACAGCAATACCCCTAAGGTAAGGCTTCTAGAATGAAGTTGAGCCTCACAAGTATTATAAATGTTGAAGAAATACAATCAACATTGCAACCATAACTCCCAAAATCTAGTGTTAACAGTATAAGAACAACTAAGATAACCATGAGCAAAATACATTCGAAATACCCATACAGGGTCAACATCTGTCTCCGAATACAAATAAATACACAACTACTATAAAAAGATAAAGATGATCTCTGGATGGATAAATGTCCAACTGCTACCATGAGTAAATCTAAAGGCGATCGAAATCAATCAATCTAAGGCGCACTCAAGCTAGGACCAACACCGAAAGGATGTACTAGGCGTGCGTATGGTCTACTTATACGTAGTAGGTATCATAGGACGACCAAGGAAACTAGTAAATAAAGCATACAAAATATACACTAAGGGCACGCCACTTGTAATCAAAAAATGTCTCACAACTGTAGCCCATACCACTTGCACTAATAGTTCCACAATATCCACACATAATAATACAACAACACACTAGATAGGGATATAAATACATATAATAGCACATACAAGTAGAATGAAAGAGAAGAATGTGTAATCAATATCATCAATTACCAATAAAGGAAGATAGAACAATTAGAAATTAATAAGTCAAGATATAGAACAAATAGATAGATAACGAGTCAATATGGCAATACAAGCATAACATAAACACAATAAAGCAAGTGCAATGTATATGATGATAATAATGATGATAAGGATGCATGAGGTTGACACACATCCTTAGGGTTGCCACACAACCTTGGGTTTGGCACACAACCTTCGCATTTCCAGTATTTTCAGTGTTTCCCATAATTTTAGTGTTTCCCATAGTTTTAGTGTTTCCAGTATTTTCAAAGAACATACACAACATAAGAAAAAATCAAGTACACTTACATGGCAACAAGTAAATATAAAACAAGAAAACAAACAAGTGAAATGATGCGTATGATGACATGAGAACGATTATACAACATTCACAACCATACAAAAAGAATATTTCCACAACCAATCTACATGGTGTATTTTTCACAACCAATTCTTATGATGTATTTCCACCACCAACCACAATGTTACTATTTTACAACCACGTGAGCCAACATCCACTCACTATTTTCACTATCCATAAATTTTTCACATAATTCATATGCCCACAAAATATGAATATATGTGTGTGCGTATATATATATATCACAATACATTAAAGGCACTAATATAAGTATTTTTAACAAAACAATAAAATTATTCACATGTATTTCAGGCTATCAACATCACATAAGAACCCACACGATCACACATATCACAGGATATCTCATATTCACCAATTACATCACATTCAGGCCCTCACATAGGCACGATATATATATATATATATATATATATATATATATATACCACAATACGCCAAAGGCACCAATATAGGCATTTTTAACAACACAATACAATTATTCACATGTATTTCAGGCTATCAACATCACATAAGACCCCACATGGTCACACATATCACATGATATCTCAGATTCACCAATTACATCACATTCACCCCCCCATATGGACACAATATATAGATAGCTATATTTCATGATTAGTTTCCACCTTTAACATGCATTTTATACCAAAATTTTCTACTCAAACTAGTCTATAAGAGTTAAGACATAACCTAACTCGAATGTCGAAATCAGTCTGTTGCACTTAGAACCCACGACCTTATTTCTACGAACGATCTCGAAATCCACTAAAACCAAGAAATATAGAATCTACGCATCAAAATAAAGTCAACGATGTCCAAATTGACTACTTTTAGTTTGGAGTCAAAATGAACCCCAAAATGGGGTTTGGAAAAAGAAGAATATCATAACTTTACTTCAAAAATGTGTTCACCATATTTTTAGGAACCTACAGCTGAAACCCAAGTCAAATCGAGTAAAAAATGAGGTTCAAATTAGAGAAAAATTATTTTTGAGCTTTACCGTGTAAAATCTTTGTAATTCGTGTTAAAATCAAGAATTGAAGTTGTTTTGAAGGTTAAATTGATGAAAAACTAGTAATTGTAAGATTAAAATATTATTCAATTGAAAAGGAGTGAAATTGGAGTTTAAAATCAAACCCTAAGATTTTGGGGATTTTGAGAAATTAATGAAGGAATTAAAGTAAGAAAGGATAAAATCTCATCTTAAATTTGTAATAGAATCAAGAAATAGATGTTAATCTAGCTTTCGAAGCTCCCACAAGCTTCACTTTTAAGCTCTCACACTATTTTGGGGTTTAACTCTCAAGAGGAAAGGTGAAAGAATGGGCAAAATGTGACAAAAAGAGCTATTTTTATACGCTTGTCCCAGCTTATCAACTTTTTCTTTAAAAAAACAGATTTTTTTCTTTTCAAGTCCAACCCGGACTTCGACGGAGTGTCCGAGATTCGTTTGGAGTCCGATATATGCAAACAAACTATGTAACCACACTAAATTTGATGCTCCAGACTCAATGGTGATATCAAATTTTTGGAAAAACGTCTTTTCTACAAAGTTGACCCCTCAAATTCGAAATTATAATTTTTCAAATCGAGGATCAAAATGAGATTTAAAAGTCATAAAACCCAACCAAACCTGACACCACCATAAAATCGACGTTCCGGACGCGTTGGTAAAGTTCGATGCTCCATCCGAGGTCATTTTGATCAAATGTGGGTCCTAAACCTATATTTCTAATTTTTCAACTTTCCGACCAACCGGTTGAAATGAACTCGGGTGCATCGGGATCGAATCAAAAGGTCTACCCAGCCTAAAATTGATATTTTAGATCTGCTAGTGCAGTTCGTTCATCCATCCATCTGTCATACGGATCAAAACATATTCACATAAGTCCAAAATAAGGCTCTCGAAGCCATCAAAAATCACAATATCGCACAAAAGACACCAAAATGCATCTGAAACTGTGCCAAGCACCCCCCCACACCCCAGAAATACCACAATGCAACTATGGAAAGGGGTAAAACAGTCAAATCACATAAAATCATAAATTTCACATATTTCATCAAATATTCAGATCGTTATAAATATTTCTTATCTCTTATTTCATATGACGCTTATTTATCTTATTTCGTATTACTCTGGTTTCTATTTTATTTTAGTATGTCTTATTCTCTTTTATGTTATGCCATCCATCATGCTGTTTACTATTCTCTATCTTGAGCCGGGGGTCTATCGAAAATAACCTCTCTACTTCTTTGGAGGTAGCGGTATGAACTGCGTATATTTTATCCTCCTCAGACCCCACTTTATGTGAATACACTGATTTGTTGTTGTTGTATTCAGATTGTTACAAATAGCCCCTTTTTGAATCATGTTAGTTACGCTCTCAAAATTATTCAATATTTAACATCCTTTAATGCGTAAAGAAATGTTTGGCAAAAAATATTCTTATCTAAAAAACAAAAAAAAAACACTTCGATATAATGCATTGGAGTTCGAAGCTAAAGGACAAATCACATGAAACGTTATGCAAAATTAAATTCAGCTCAAAATGCCTATTTTTGGGGTGACCTCAACACTCCCTTTTATATTAATGTATGTGACTTAAAACCCCCACTTTATTAAGAGGAGTATAGGTCTTACACGAGGTCATGATAATATTTATTGCGATCTAGTCTTAATAAGTAAGTCAATTACTCATAGATAAAGTTAATGTCGGAAACAATAATAAAATAAGATAAAGTGAGACTTCTAGAACGAATTCAGGCCATAATCTATAATCTATATCTATAATCTATAATCTATTTATAATATATTAAAAGTGTGAAGATCCTTAGAAAAGTGAATTGAACTTTTTGCCCATTATCAAAAGTCTCTTTAATATACAATATGGTCTTTTCCTATGTTCCTCAAATAAAATTCTAATTACATATTTATACTAATATATTATAACACTAATAATATTATCTATAATCTATAATCTATATCTATAATATATATATATATATATGTATAATCTATAATCTATAATCTATATCTATAATCTATCTATATCTATATCTATAATATATTAAAAGTGTGAAGACCCTTAGAAAAGTGATTCGAACTTTTTGCCCTTCATTAAAAACTCTGCAATAGACAAAATCGTCTTTTCACCTATTTTCTTCAATTATTATATTATTAAATCAAGCACTCCTAAAATATATGGAAAAATCCTGATAAATTAAATATATGAAAAGATTAAGAATCCTAAACTACATAAAATATATGAATCCTAAAATATTTATGAATCCTAAAATATATGAATATAAATTAACATTCCTAAAATAATATACGTAAGGAATCACATTAAATTCTTTTTTACCTTTTTCAACATTTTTTTATCGTAAATAAGTTCGTCTGGGGTTTTAAGCTTCTATATTTGATGTCTGTTTTTGTTTGTTTGTTTAAATTTACCTTCAAAATAAGTTCTTCTTTTTTTATTGTTACTTTAAATTATGCTTAACAAAATTGAAGATCCTTTAACTTCTATGATGATTTTTCATAATCTTTTATTCTTTGTATTTGCCTTTGTAAATAAATCATTATTGATTGATTTTTTAATATGTTTGTGCAGAGGAAGAAAGATTTATGTGAAACATGCAGACAAAACTTCGTATTGATTACAAGTGAATTTAAGGTATGTTTTTTCTATTCTAAATTTTATTTTTTATTCATATTAGTTCTGCTTCTTATTAAGGTGTAATTTAGGTTAATACTCTTTTGTTAAAATCATACTTACATTGAAAAAAAACTACTGAGATAAAAATAAAGTGAATAGTCTTTTCTATATTAAAAGTGTGAAGACTCAAAAAGTAATCTGAACTTTTTGCCCTTCATTAAAAATCTCCGTAATAGACAAAATAATGTTTTCACCTTTTTATTTGTATTTACAATAGCAATTTCGTTATGTATACTCAAGTTGTGAAAGATATATCTTATCTATTTTCTATAAAGAAAAGTGAAGAAAAAAGAAAGACTTATCAAGGTATTGAGGAGAAAAAAAAATACAACTTGCTGTTGTCTTTAGCTTATACGTATCATCATGGTTATCACTAATATTGACTGTTCTTCCTTTAAAAAATTCTCCTTTTTATATTTGGCTTTGGTTCTCCTATGTTCTTTGTGTTCCAATTGGTTAATATTTTGGGAGACTTAAAGAGGACCCAAGTTTACTATTTCTTTAAATAGAAACATACAATGATACTATTTTGCTAAATCTTGGAACATAGGAGGTCAGGAGAGTAAAAGATGAAGAGATTGTAATTAAATTGTTGTGTTGGTGGCTGAGGAAAATTGGAGGGAAGAAGGACGAACGAAATTAATTTTCTTTTATAATAACTTATATTTGTTTGTGACCAACAACAATAAATAAATGTATTTATGTTATATGTATCATAATTCATATTGTTACTGCTACATATTTTTAGTGCTATTTTTTTAATAATTTTTAGAGACCATTTTTATTGGTTTATGAGGTGAGATGTTCCTAGCTAAATAATCTTGCATGTTAATTGCTTTACAAAAGTCGTTTCTTCTCATTCACAATCTTTATAAGTTTATTTTTCATATTTCTCTCTCTCTATACATATAAATCCGATTATTTTACCATGTAGTATATGGAATATTATTGCTATTATATTTCTAACTAAGTGAATCACCCACAAAGAAAGTTGAAATTTTTAAATACATGAAAGTAACAATTTATCAAAATTACATTTGTAGTGAATTCTTTTGTCAGTCCTAGGATTATCATATATTAGCTCATTAAGAATTTGTATAGCATTAATCTTAGTTCACATACACGATACATGCTCTATGGGCACCAAAGTTAATACCAACGATTTTAATTTTATGATTAGAACAATATTAAGTCGTTTCTGATAATAATATTGATGAGATAGACTAAAAATTAATTTCTTAATATATCTATATTTATAATCTATAATCTATAATCTATAATCTATAATCTATAATCTATCTATAGTCTATAATCTATCTATCTATAATATATATCTATAATCTATAATCTATATCTATCTATAATATATTAAAAGTATGAAGGGACTTAGAAATATCGTTTGAACTTTTTTCCCTCTGTTAAAAGTCTTTTCTTTAGATACAATCGTCTTTTTACTATTTTTTTTAATGTTTAATAGTTGAAAATTAATTAAATATATTTATGCTAAACCTTTCCTTATTAGAAGTCGTCAGAATTAATGACAACTAATATTTTTTTCTTTAGTTTAAAATTTTTAAATCAACTAAATTTGATTTTAAGAAGATTTAAAAAATCTATAAATCTACATCTATAATATATTAAATCCATTAACCACTTGAAACTTCTGATGATAAAATATATATGTGCTTACAATAAAATATATGTTTTGTACTTTTTTCACTTCATTAAAAACCTTCGTAATAGATTAAAATCGTCTTATTATAAATAATCCAAAGTTACACGTGCGAGGCACATGCAGCTAAATTAGTATATTAAAAGTGTGAAGACCCTTAGAAAAGTGATTTGAACTTTTTACCCTTCATTAAAACACTCTCCTTTATAAGCACAGATCCATTTCCTGGGGTGAATGTGATAATATTTAGTGAAGCTTATTAATATAAACGTGTACTTGATTGTGATGGTATGACAACTCACCTCCAAAAGAGGCAGAATAGCTGAGATTTTTGAAATCTACTCCTAAAGTAGTAAATCTGAAATTTATTCATATAATAGTAAATCTGAAATTTACTAAAGCAAAAACACATATCATGGTAAACTTGGAGTTTACTAGATTAAAAGTTCATAAGTTGACATGAACGATTGTGATATCATGAAGATGTGCATACTGAGTATTGAACATATATTGAAGAATTAGAAAAATCTTCATGAACTTTAATGTTGCTTGTTCTCATGATAAGTTGGTTGGACCAACTAATTTTGGGATTGAATCTCTCAAAATCTGAAAAAAATAAAAGGTGAATAAGGGCTCGTTCACCTATCATGTGATATGTTGAAAAGATGCATCAATAAGATGATCACATGTACATTCATGGTCAACCTACGTTTGACATTCATAAAGTTATTTGTTCAATATAAATTGAGCATAATTTTCAGATTGTGTAATCAAGATAGTTCATCTTGATGATGATGGTTTAGCATTGAATGACTTCCATAAATAGCTGAACCATTACTAATGAGAACAAAGTTTCATGTATCAGTATGAAATATGATATATTGAATACAATAACACTTGTATGCATTAGACCAATATATTATGATTATTTCTTCCCTCTCAATTGGTTCAAGGTTAGGAACCAACTATTCCATCTAATACTTTTGATGTGCGGTATACGATTAATAAATATACCATGATGCACAAAGATGGATTCCTCAAAGAAGATGAAGGATGCATGTTAGTTTTTCTAACATAAGGGAGAGATTATAAGCAGCTATGAAATATGAGAAATTATTATCAGATCCTCATTCAAAAGATAATTCAAGTCAAATGCCGAAAACATCTCATATTTAGCTGCAAGTGCTCCTATTTTATGTCCTTAAAGGATAAAGTCTATGCATGCGTGAAGCATGATAGACCAATCATTTCCAAATGAAATAATCCTTGAAAAGGATAAGGAGCAAATAATTATGATAAGAAGGTAACGTGCTCTTGAAGAGCCTACGATATAACACTTCATGAAACCTTATGAGAGACACTTCATGAAACCTTATGAGAGGTTTAGGTACCTAAAAATAATGAAGTGATGAGATCTCAAAATGTTATGTTGCATTGTGATCCTATACAAAATAAGAAATCGTCGATGATATCTTTGATCCAATATTGACACAATATTGTAAAAGATTATGAAGATCTGAATTCTACGTTAATTTAAGCATGCTGAGGTATAAACATTTATCAAGTGACCTGAAAGGATGCATTTTGGTAAGTGTTAAACTTATTTGATTTGCAGTCCATACACTTGAAGATGTCACACTTGACATGTTGGATATTGTTATTTGACAAACATCCATATGAAAATCCCTAAATAATTTAAAATGCCTGAAGCATTTAAAGTTTATGGAAATTTTTTTATTATCCTCATAAGATATAATTTGATGATTTGAGTATCATTTAAACCTCTTGGAGAGTTTGCAAATGCAATAGAGTATTTGCTTAAATGAGAAACATTCAAAAATTGAATAAGGACCCATTCCGACCTCAAGAAAAGAATGAGGAGCTCCTTGGTTATGAAGTACCATATCTTAGTGCAATTGATGCACTAATGTATCTTGCAAATACTACAAAGCCTGATATAGCCTTTTTTTAGTTAATTTGTTAGAAAGTTTGTAGTCTCGATCTTATTGATCATGCTGATTTTGGGTACTTATCTGACCTACATAAATCTCGGTCTCAAATAAACTATGTGTTCATATGCGGTGGTACTGCAATATCTTGGAGATATACAAAACAGTCTATCATAGCCACTTCATTGAATCATGCTAAGATAATAACTATTCATAAAGCAAGCCAAGAATGTGTATGGTTGAGGTCCATGATGTTGACACCTAATTTTTGCCCTCCACGACTAAGTTTATTTTCAAGTTTCTTTAATTTTTGAATAAAATTACAACATTTACTTTATGTGCCAGCCTTTCTTTGATTGAGTGCTGCTGAAAGTTGGCTCAATTTCTGCTCTATTTGATTGATTGAAGTGGAATGAGAATCAACTAGTTGTTTCATGGAGGACAAATCATTAATTACCTCAGTAACTCCCGCGCTCGTTGCTTCCACTCCTTTCAATAATTTAGCCATCATGTCTTCCATACTTCCAGAATTAGATGTGGTGGTATCACGTCTACCAGGGGGAACGTACAAACCACTCTTTTCATTCTTGTTCTTCCAACTACCTTGGTCCATGTTTCCAGATTTACCATAATAGTTCCGACCTTGGTTTCCTTAGGTATTCCCTCGGAAACCCCCCTGATTGTTCAAGTAGTTGGCCTCTTCTTCCGAATCAGATTCGTCTCTTCCTTTTAGCGCCACAACTTTCACTTTTTCAGTCTTCCCTGACAATAAATGCTTTGTCAGAAGATCCACTTGCGTTTTCATGTGCGCTAAATCTTGATCACGTTCTTCTTGTCTTCTTCTTTGGTCTGCAGTCATGCCTATAGATAAAGTGGGGCTTGCTACCTCAGAATCCCTGGTATGCCAAGCTCTACTTTGTTTCGACATGCGATCTAGCATATTGCTTGCTTGACCAAAGGTGAGGTCCATAAAAGATCCTCCAGCTGCGTTATCCACCACTGGCTTAGTTATTGAATTCAAGGCTCTATACAATATCTCCATGAGGTGAACATTAGTCATGTGATGGTTTGGGCATCTCGCTAGCTTTGTCTTGAACCTCTCCCATGTTTCATGAAGAGATTCAGTGGGAAGCTGACGAAAGTTGCTGATTTCATCTCTCAATTGTACTCTTTTGGATGTCGGAAAGAATCTTTCGAGGAAAGCGTCTCTCAATTGCCTCCAATTTGTAATAGAATCAGGAGTCAGTCCATTCAACCATAGAGTTGCCTCCCCAGATAGAGACAATGGAAATAAGCGTAACCGAATTGCATTCTGACCAACGCCAGGATTTTCAAACGACTTGGCCAACAAGTAAGTAAAATTACTAAACTTTTGGTGCAAGTCTCTTAAGAAGGGGGGATTCTTGTTTTGCAAGTAATGTAAACAAAAACTGAAAATAATAAAGTAAAAAGAGAGAGATTGTTACGTTGGTTGTAAACAATGAGAATTGAAGTGTTGGGGTTATGTCCACCTTCTGAGGTATACGTCTCTATTGGCTATGAGTGTGTAGAATTCTGACATGCAATTGCTTATAGAGGATTGTAGTCGATGGTAAATCCAAGCGTCTCTCGACCTAAACAAGGACTATTTCACTTTAACTCTCTCGAGCTTAAAGCGTATCTAACGGTACGAATTCTCCAAGAGGTTAGTCCAGTTACGGCACCAGCTTTTTAATAGGAAAGGGTGTCCTACTACCTTGACATTATCTCTTTTCCAGACAAATAACTTTTCTCTCGAACAAGTTAAATGTTAGACTGGCGTATTCTTGCGTTTGCAACCGCAAAGAATGTAGATTAAGATGAAGAGAATAATGATATAAGCAATATACGTGCCTCGAACTCACAAACTCACAGCAATAGATAGTATCTCATACGGCTTCCATAACCCCAACAGAGAAGTTTAGTTACCCATGAATGCGAAGGAGATCACGATTGACATTGTTGTTATACCACAAGATTGAGTAATTTCGTGTAGCTTAGGTGGTAGGCGTGAGGCGTGAATTCCTAGGTAAAGTAACGATTCTCTTGTTGTGGAATTTAAGAATGGAAGAGTAGAAGAAGAAAAATAGAATTAATGGAAAGATTAGAAGAGTTGTAGAGTAATAGAATTGAATTGTAAGATGAGAAGTTAAGAAGATGTTCTAAAATCTCTAGCATGATAGGGTATTTATAATACCCATATCCTAATCCTACTAAGCTAATGAAATAAATAACCAAATCCTACTAGCTAATGAAATCCTTAACCCAAATGTACTAGGTTAAGGTAACATTATCATAATCCATATAAAATAATGAAATACATAACCTAATTGTACTAGGTTAATGTATCATTGTCAAAATCCAGCTTTGTGTCTGTAAGTCCCCAAAGTCTTCAGAATTGCTGTTTTAGCCCGGGACAAATTTTCCATGCAGCAGTTTTGGTCCTTAGGCGTGTAAACTCCCTTCCCTTCCTTTGTGATCTTTCTTTTGCGTCAAGTAAGCCATAAAATGCTGAATTCTGCATCATTTATACCTGAAACTTTACTAATCATGTTCGTTAGCTCATTTACAGGAAAAAGGACTAAAAGTGCATGAAATATATAATTTGTTCTCAAAACTAGGCTAAAATATGGGCAAAATATATTGATATAGGCGTGTAAATCCGCCTATCATCAGGAACATAGGCACCCTGCAGGGTAAGTCCATAGAACTGGTTAAGATTCTTAGGAAGAGAAGGATTAATATTGCGTGTGTCTAGGAGACCAAGTGGGTAGGTTCCAAGGCTAGGGATGTAGACAGATACATGTTGTGGTATTCAGATAGTGATAGGCATAGGAACGGTGTAGGTATCTTAGTGGAAGAAGAGCTTCGGAAGCAGGTAGTAGAGGTTAAAAGGGTTAGTGATAGGGTTATGACTATCAAGTTGATCCTTGGGCGGGTCACTTGGAACTTATGTAGTGCATATGCGCCACAGGTGGGCTTGGACGAGAAAGAGAAATAGAGTTTTTGGGAGGTTTTGGATGAGGTGGTTAGAGACGTGCCTAGTTCAGAGAAGCTTTTCATAGGTGGTGATTTCAATAGGCACATCGGGTCTTTGCCGTTAGGGTATGATGATGTGCATGGAGGCTTTGGGTTCGGGGTTAGAAATGCTGATGGAGCTATTTTTTTGGATTTTGCGAGGGCTTTTGGGTTGGTGGTAGTGAATTCTAGCTTTCCAAAGAAGGAAGAGCATTTGGTCACTTTCCGCAGTAGGTTAGCCAAGACTCAGATCGACTTTTTGCTGCTTAGGAAGGGGGATAGAGCTTTGAGTAAGGATTGTAAGGTAATCCCGAGTGATAACCTTGCAACCCTGCATAGACCACTAGTGATGGACTTGGTTATCCAGAAGGGCAAGATGAGGCGGGGTGGGAAGTGTCGGCCTACTGTTAGGTGGGGCAACCTGACTCCGATTAATGCTTTGGATATTAGGGCAAAGTTGGAGAGGATGGGAGTGTGGGAGGGCAGATGGGACGTGGATAGTATGTAGGATAGGGCTGCTGGTTGCATCAGGGCGTCTGCTAGAGAGGTGTTGGGTATTTCGAGGGGAGTTTCTGGTCGATATCGGGGGGATTGGTGCTAGAATGAGGAGGTTAAGAAGAAGGTCGAGACGAAAAAGGCGGCTTACGTTAAGTTTGTTGAGAGTAAGGATGAAGAAGAGAAGCGGGTGAGTAGGGAGAAGTACAAGTTAGCAAAAAAGGAGGCTAAGTTAGCAGTCACGGCTGCTAAGACAATAACTTTTGAAAGTTTGTATAAGGGGTTAGAGGAGAAAGACGGGGAGAAGAGGATGTTTAGACTTGCCAAGGTTAGGGAGCGAAAGGGTCGTGATCTTGACCAGGTGAAATGCATTAAGGGGGAGGATGGCAGAGTTTTGGTGGAGGACGACCTCATTAAGAAAAGATGGCATTCCTATTTTCATAGGCTCTTGAATGATGAAGGGGATAAAGGTGTTGTGTTAGGGGAGTTGGAGCATTCCGGGGAGGGTCGCGACTTTGATTTTGTCGGCGTTTTAAGGTAGATGAGGTCAGTGAGGCCATTCGCAAGATGCAGAGGGGCAGGGTGATGGGGACCAACAAGATACCGGTAGATTTTCGGAAGTTCTCTGGTGGGTCAGGGTTGAAGTGGCTGACCAACTTATTTAACAATATTTTCAAGTCAGCAAAGATGCCTGAGGCATGGAGATGGAGCACGATGATCCCTGTTTATAAGAACAAGGGTGACATTCAGAGTTGCAATAACTGTTGGGGTATTAAGTTGTTAAGTCAGACGATGAAGATTTGGGAGAGGGTGGTGGAGTGGAGGTTGAGGAAGATTGTGTCTATCTCAGAGAATCAGTTTGGTTTTATGCCTGGTTACTCCACGACTGAGGCAATTCACCCTGTGCGGAGACTGATAGAGCAGTATAGATAGAGGAAGAATGATCTTCACTTGGTGTTTATTGACTTGGAAAAGGCGTATGACAAGGTCCCTAGGGAGGTTCTTTGGAGATGCATGGAGGCGAGAGGGGTCCCGGTGGCGTATATCAGAGCGATTAAGGACATGTATGAGGGGGTGAAGACTCGGATAAGGACAGTGAGAGGAGATTCTGAGCATTTCCCGATCTTGACAGGGTTGCACCAGGGATCAACACTTAGTCTATTTTTATTTTCTTTGGTGATGGATGTTTTGACGCGAAAAATACAATGTGAGGTGCCTTGGTGTATGCTTTTCGCAGATGATATAGTGTTGATTGATGAGTCGCGACAACGGGTTAATGATAAACTGGAGGTTTGGAGGCAAGCCCTAGAGTCTAAAGGTTTCAGATTGTGTAGGATCAAGACGGAGTACTTGGAGTGCAAGTTTAGTGACTCGAGGCAAGAACTGGAGGTGTTAGTGAAGTTGGATTGCCAAACGGTTTGTAAGAGAGAGAGTTTTAAGTATCTTGGTCTATGATTTAGGGAAATGGAGAGATAGATGAGGATGTCTCACACTGTATTGGGGCTGGTTGGTTGAAATGGAGGCTCGCTTCAGGAATTCTATGCGATAAGAAGGTGCCCCTCAAGCTGAAAAGAAAATTCTTTAGAGTTGCAGTCCGGTCTGCTATGTTGTATGGAGCGGAGTGTTGGCCGGTTAAGAATTCTCATATCCAAAAGCTGAAGGTGGCGGAAATGAGAATGTTGCGATGGATGTGTGGATTCACTAGGGTTGATAAAGTTAGGAATGATATTAGTCGGGAGAAGGTGAGAGTGGTGTCAGTGGAGAAAAAGATGCGGGAAGTGAGGTTGAGATGGTATGGTCATGTGATGAGGAGGGGCACGAATGCCCCAGTTCGTAGGTGTAAGCGGTTGGCCTTGGATGGCTTCAAGTGGGGTAGGAGTAGGTCGAAGAAATACTGGAGAGAAGTGATTAAATATGATATGGAGTTGTTATAGTTGACTGAGGACATGACCCTGGATAGAAAGATATGGAGGAATAGCATTAGGATAAAAGGTTAAGGGTGTGGTTGAGGCGTTGTGAGTATTTAGGTGGACTTTGGGGTCTTGTGTTTGGCAACGTATAATTTTCTGTGGATGTCGTACCGTTGTTATTTTATTGTGTTCTAGGATTTTCATTCTTTTGTATGCTGTCTTCTAACTTGAGCTGGGGGTCTATCAGAAACAACCTCTCTACCTCTTTAGAGGTAGTGGTATGGACTGGGTACACTCTACCCTCCTTAGACCCCACTATGTGGGAATATACTGGGTATGTTGTTGTTGTTGTTACTTTATCTGAATAAAAAGCTTTTCAAAGTATTTATTTAGGTAAATTTGTCATTTTAAGTAGCAATTATATATTATCGTATTCAATTATATGAAATTTTATAATTTTATTACTTAAACAATTATTTTATAAAATATCACATTTTAATTAAAGATTATCTTAAAAATAACTATAAGGATGAAAATCTTGATTTAAATATAATTTAATCTCAAAATAATTTATTTGGATAAATACGTGTTTGATTTTATCAAATTAAGAAGCTCGGGATTGAACGAGGTATTGATTCGTATCAAATTTCAATTGAATTTAGTCAATTTATTTAATTCGGTCATAATTGAAATTAGATTGGTCACAATTGCAATGCAATTGATCAGTTGATTTTTAATTTGATCGAAAATTAAATAAAATTGATCAACCCTTAAACAAAGTGAGGTTATATTTTAAAAAACCCCAAAATTGGAAAAATCTACCCATTCTCCTTAATTTTCAGCCAACCCATTCTAATTTAAAGAAGCCCATTTTTCATTCACCACACAACCCATTCCACAATAACAACAAACAATCTCAACCGCCCCAACAATAACCCGACCCGGCCCACTCTTTCTTTCTCCCTCAAGACCACAAGGCATCATCATCATCGACAAACAATAACATATACACGACAACTCCATGACTCCATCAACTTCGCGACCCGAATCCCTCAATCTAGTGAAACCAATCCATCCTCAACCTGATATTTGGCGAAAACCAGCTTACCAACGTCGACCCGACTTCGACCCGCCTAGAGGGTGTGTGTTTGTTACGAAAATCCAAGAAAGCTTCTAGAAATAGGTGAGTTGGCCCACCCCAACATTCAAATCCCACGAATCTCGGGTACCATGGTACGAATTCGTACATTGGTGGAGATTTCTCATTGGTTCTGGGGGAGAATTATTTCCTATTGTCTAATCCATTTTTGGATTTCATGAGAAACAACAAAATTGGTACAAATTTGGGGATAAAAACCGAAGAGGGGGGAATTCGAATTTTGAATTTCAAATTTCCTTTTTTTAGAAATCCCTAATTTAACCCCTATACACCTTTCTATAAATAGCCCAGTGGGGAGCAACTTTCGGGGGGGGGGGGGTCAATTTTGGTTCAAATATTTCTAAGAAAATTTTGGGGGTCAAAATTTTTGGGTTCGAAAAGAGGGGGAAGAAAATTTTGAGATCAAAACAGTTCCCTTAGTGAAAACTTTCTTTTTCTTTCTTCTTTCTGAAATTCGGTCGGTCAATCGGAGGTTCCTGAGTTGGTAATGCTAAATTTTGGTGGAGGTACATCTCGACGTTAGCTCTTTATCCCGTTTTGCTGCCCAAAAACCGATCAGTACTCGATTCTTCCCTTTACTGTTGTGTCGTAACGATTGTAGCAGTAGTAGCTTTGATTAATGTCTTGTGTGCTGGGAACTTCCTGCTGTAGAAGGCCTCAAGGACCGTAGGATTTACGTGTGTAAAAGAAGTGTAATAGTTAGTCATAGCTGTTCGTTGGTCTGCCTTTCCTTTCTGGTCAATTCACGTTTAAATATGTAGAAAAACATGAAATCCATTTTTTATCCTGATGTTCAATTGTAAAACAGGTTCCTTTTAGGATGTTTGCTTGGTTTATTGAAAAGCATCTTGTTTTGAAATATTGTGATTTCTTTTATATTATCATAGCAAGTTTGTTTTTCTTTTTCTCTTTTGCTTGTTTGTTCTGATGTTCGACTCCGATGTTGATTCAATCAAGCTCATTTCAAAATACATACCCTTTTTTTTCTTTTTCTTTCTTTCTCGTTTATCAAAATAAAGTCAGCCTTAGTTTGGCAGAGTCTGATTCGAGCATAAAGAATTATTTTTTAGGTTGCTATTTGATAAAGTAGTGAAATGTTCTAGCGAAAAGAGGTGTTTCGTCCATGAAACTTGTGCTCGGGATTGTCGAATGTTTACTTGTCTGATTGGATTTCGTTGATCTTTCCCCAATTTCGGATCTTGACAATAATATATTCCCATAATTTGTATGTAAAAGTAGTTCGGATATGTTGATTTTGTAGGTGCCTAACACCTTCCTAAAACTTCAATAGGAACCGCTTACTCAGAATCTTCAAACTTAAACAATTTTCCTATTTTAGATAGTTTAAAGTATCTTATAAAGGTTTTTTCATTCCCTTTAAAAATTAAGTGGCGACTCTTTAAAAGTCAAAATTTCTCCGCAAAACAGAAATGGTGACTCTGCTGGGGATATTTAGCTAGGTTCTAACCAAATATTTGATTTTGTCTTTTGATTAACTGTTTATGTGTTTATATGTTTCAATTTTTTGGTATTTAATTATTGTATCTCATAACATATTCCTACATTATTCTATAAATTGTTTTGGGGTTTCGTGGATGTCTCGGCCCCTGTTGTTCAATTCCAAATAATGTGTTGAAAATACGACGGTTTATTAGCATGTGAGTCGTCTGATGGCTGTTCGTATTTCCAAACTCAAGTTGTTCGCTTGGGAATCTGGTTCAAACCCACTCTAGACACCTAGGATAGAGCAAAATCAAAACCCTATTTTAGGCATGAGCCTAGGACGACCCAATACCCGATGGGGGTTTTGGGCCCATTAGAAAACTTGCCCTGCGTCTATTGACCATGAGTCAATTATAGATGAATCATATTTATGTGTTGAAGAAATATATGTTTGTTTAATCAGATTCATTATCCTTTGGGGGGTTGAGAGAAGACTTGTTTTACTTACTTTCGTATAAGGATGCCTCAATCGTACATCGATTGACGAAGGAATTAAAACAAGACAAGAAAGAAATTGATCAATTTGGATAGTCGCATGACATCTATGGCATAGTTATACGATAATTGCTTGATCATTAACAGATGTCGCCAATAACGAGGAATAGACAAAGCTAAGAGGGAGAAGGCCGATAAAGGAAACATTCAAGAATTAGTATTTTCTATCCCCTGCGTGGGACATCATTCTTTTTTCATGATACTTCCCTTTCCCTAAAGGTTGTATCCTTTTTGTGCGACTTTTTTAGGCATTTATGTCGTTGATGTATATCTATGGAATCGGGGGATAATGGATTGGCTTTAAAAAAGGTATATATTTTCTTCAAAGATCGTTAGGCCTAAGCCCTTGGCTCAAAAGGGCCACCCCAGTTAGGACACACGTTATTATAATGTTTAGGTGATATAACAACCTTATGTGTTATGTATATGTGTTTGAATCAAAGACAAGTTTATCCACTATGCTCATGTGGATCAATTTGGCTATGACACAAACAACTCTAAGTGGTTATTTCTTGTCAAATATCTTGCATTACTTAACACATATGGAAACTAACATATCTGCCTTTGAGTTATTTTTCTTTACAGATAATAGAAAACTACTCCATGTTGAAATAAGCTGGCAGAACATCCTTACTTCACCTAGCCAAAAATGCATAAAATCCTATCCTCTGACCATCATTCAAAAATGACTAGAAGCGACGAAGAAATGGCATTGACCTTCAGGGACAATGTAATAGCGGAACAAAGCGAGATGATTGCTGAACTCATGAGAAAATTGGAAATGCTTCAAGAAGAGATGAATCTTACTCGAGACTTAGCTAACCTGGCTATCACTGTCAATGCTCCCGCTCCAGTAGGGCACGGGACTCCATTCCAGATCCCTCCTCTCAGCGTGCCTATTCTCGGGGACCATCCAAGTAACATATCGTCCGTCTCCGCTCCTCCACTTGTCCTAAACACCAATCGCGAAAATAACCCATATGCTTACCATCCACAAAATCCATCCCTAACTCTATAAAACCCATCTCCGAATCCATAAAATTCTCTCCCAAATCCACAGAATCCACCCCCAAATCTACCAAATCCACCAAATCTATCTCCGAACCCACAAAATTCATTTCCGAATCTGCGAAATCCTTCTCAGATACCACCAAACTACTCCCAAATTCCACAAAACTTTCCTAATTTCCAAAATGTCCTCCCCACCTACCAACCAACCTCCTCTCATCCTCAAAATCAAGCTACCCTTCTAAATCCTCCTTATGTCATCGTATCCCCTGACATCTACAATTCATTTCCTAATCCCAAGATACACCATTATGAGGAGAAGGAAAAAGAGTGGAGGACCGAGCTTGAAATGAAGTTGTTGGCTATGAATGAAGAGATTATGAGGATCAAAGAATCTCATGGGTCAGGGGACAATGATGGCCTAGGTTACAATGATCTATGTGTTCACCTTAGAGTAAATCTACCAGAAGGATACAAGGTCTCTAAATTTAAAGTGTTCGACGGTACTGGAAATCCAATGGCCCATCTGAGAAGGTATTTTGATCAAATGATAGGGATAGGAAAAAATGAGGCATTATTGATGCGCCTGTTTAGCCGGAGCTTAAGCGGTGAATCCTTATATTGGTTCACGTCTCAAGAACTGAAAAGATGGACTAGTTGGAGGGCATTGACTAAAGGTCTCCTTGATAGGTTTGCGTTTAACATTGAATTAGTCCCTGACCGGTACTCACTAGATCGGATCAAACAGAAGAATGATGAGTGTTTCCGAGACTATGCCTTTCATTGGAGAAAAGAAGCTGCCAAAGTACAACCTCCCATGTCTGAGAAAGAAATGGTATCAGTTTTCTCTCACGCACAGAAGGGGGAATATTATACTAGGATTGTATCTGCGGTCAGGGAAACTTTCACAGATTTGGTGAAAATTAGGGAATCGCTAGAAGAAGGCATTCGAACAGGAAAGATTGTCAAAACCCCAACATTATTTGAATCTTTTGCATTCTCAAAGAAGAAAAGAGAGGATGTGCATGCGGTCTCTACTAATTCTGTGGACAAATTGAAGAAGAAATTCAAGCCAAGGAATATTCTTTCCTCACCTCCATCATCAAGTTTTCAGCCTGTATTCTATGCCCAATCCCAGTACCAAGCTCCACTTCCAAATATTCATCCCCAATATCAAGCTCCATTTCCAAATATTTTACCCAGTGTCAAATTCTTCAGCCAAATTATCAGTCTCATGTTCAAGCTACTCTTCCAAACAATCAAATAAATGTCCAAGTGCCTCCAAATTATCATCAAGTACATCCTCCTACTAATCAAAATCAGTATAACCCCTCACATCCAAACCTCAAGAAAAGGCCTCCCCGAAACTTCACGCCATTGGCTGAAAGTCGTACCCAACTCTTCGGGAGATTAAAGGACGCCAGTCATTTACAACCTATTTCACCAAAGCCTGCCAATCTCAATTCCTGATTCTTTCAGGCGGATCAATTCTGTGCTTATCATTCAGGAGCGCCCGGGCATAATACTGAAGATTGCATCAATCTGAAACACAAGATCCAGGACTTGATTGACCAGAAGATTATCACTCTTCAGGCACTGACATCAAATGTCACCAGTAATCTATTGCCTAATCACGAGGAAGCTATGGTTAGCATGACCAAAATAGCAGGCAAATGGGTATTTGGCAAGACTATTACTAAGGTGGATCCGCAAAATTCCAAAAAGATAAAAGGAGTGGAAAAGAATTTGGAAGGAATTATTGAGCCCATTATGGTCCCGGAAAAAAAATTTAAGCATGGAATAGGGTACCAACCAAAAAAGGAAGATGATATTGAAGATAATTCAAAGATGAGTCCGTCCAAACCGTCGCCACTCCTGCACCAATCATTTCCCGTGCGTGAGATATCAAATGATGATGGTATTGGGGATGGGATAGAAAATCTGTTTGAGGAATGCAATGCTGTACCAAAAGATTTCCCGAAGTCCAGTGGGGTGAAGAAGGTTACACCAGGAGAGGCTTTGCAAAATTGGACTTTCACTCCGCTCCCAATTTTTCGCCCATCGCAGTAGATGAAATGGAAATTACTAATGGTTTTTGAGGAGGCCTCGTGATCCACCCTTTTATGTCTCAAATTTTGTTTCATGTTTTACCGCTTTAAAAAAGGCATGGGCTCGCATTTGAGCGGGTCATGATCCATAGTTTTTATTTATTTTCCAAAAGATCTCCCTTTATTTAAGAAGTTACTTTTAAATATGATTATATCATCTTTTATTATCTCGTTATAATCTAACATATTTTGTTTTGGTAGGAATAATTTAAAAACTTGCCAATATCATGTCATGAAAATGGTTAGACGAATGAAGCAAAGAGAATGATGATGAATGGAAAGGATGTGATGAGGAGCAGTTAATGAAAGATATAGAGGAATTTGAAAATCGAAAGAAGCCCAACATGGAGGAGCCCTAATCCTACCTGAGATGGATGGTCAAGAGTGGACCAAGCCAATCAATTTCGATGCGGTAAAGCGATACTATGTTTGGAAGATGTTTCAACTTTTGTTTCTTTTGTTTGTAATCGCCTTTATAATAGCATTTGTTTTATGATGTGTAATTTCCTAGAATCCTTTCTTTTTATGTACGAACTATGGGATACGTAGGCGGCCTATGTCGGCGTTGGTCAAACCCCTTAGGATAATTTATCCTTTTCTTTCATGTATGAACTACGTGATGACCTGAATTCTCAAGAATGAGATATGTAGGCGGCCTATGTCGGCTTCGTTCAACCCATTAAATTTTATATATATCCTTAGCGTAGTCCTGAACTATGTTTGACCTAATTCCTACTTCAACAGGATACATAGTCACCCCAACAACTCAGTCATATAGCCCCAGAAATAGAAACTGGGGCAGAATTTTCGAGAAGGAATCTCGAAAATTCACAAGAGGAAGATCATCATCTAACAAAGAGAACGAAGATCAACAAAGACTTCAGATCCTCTCGAGTTGATATCATCTCAAACAACTTTAAACCGGGGCAGAAATTTTGAGGAAGGCCTCAAAATCTCCACCAAACACCGGAATATATTTCAAATTATCCAGCATCAGAGGTCAAATTCAAACTTTAGAAGTCACTAACTGCGACAAAGTCTAGATAGACTCAATCTCAGGCTATGACAGAACAGTTTGAATTTTGGAAATCCTCCATCGGATATAGTCAAAACCAAGAGGAAGTCGTTCGTTGAGCTAGTACACGACATGACTGGCAGAGATTTTCTAAAGCTTTTTAGAAACTTTTGAAACTATTTTCTAAAATTAAAACTACTCTAAAAAAATCTATACGAATCTTTTACTTAGTGTTTTCCTAGACATCTATTAGAGCAAGGAGCCGGAGTAGAGGTCCCAACATGACAGAGCACCTAGAAGATGGCGAGGAGCAAACCAAGGATCGAAGAAGGTCAACACGGTGTAATTTCACTCAAACTAATCATTTTTCTGTGGATGCAGGGTTCAATACACAAAAATGAGAGTCTCTTTCAAAAAATTCCCAAGCAAGTTGGGAGCCACATCTGAGCGTTAATACTTTAGAACGGTATTTTTGAGTAGCCCCAAAAATGGGTCTAATACCCATTTATCGAGGACCTTTTAAATTGTCTATCTCATTTCTTGAGATCATGAAGGACAAACAAAGGCGTCTTATCTTCTTTATGAATATTGGATTTAGAATTTTTCTAAAAAAAATAGTCGCTAGCAAAAGCGACTTTGTGTCTACTAAATATTTACCTTGAGCGCAGGTACATTCAAGGGAGTTGGCACAACAAATATAATAATCAAAGGATCACTCAATAGGAGGAAGACAGAGAGTCACCCTCAAAATTCGCCTTGAAGCAAAGCAACAGTATTTGAGTAATCCCCAAACAAGGGTTTTTCCCCATTTACTTGCATCCGGTGGATTTGCTATTTCTTCAAAAGGAGAAGATTGATGGCAGAATAAGTCATCCAAATTATAATGCTCAGTATTTGTCATTAAACTATCATAAAGCTTGACTTTGGTCGCCAGTGAGAGTGACGTTGTGTCTACTAATTGTCTACCTTGAGTACAGGTACATGTAGAAAGCAAGACACAGACAAACAAACTCAGGTGAAACTATTTTCAAATCTCTGAAAAAATCATTGCATATCACTGCCATGAGGGCCATTTCATATCATTGCCAAGAGGGCCATTTCATATCATTAGCGAAAGGGTCATTTCATGCCATTGCCAAGAGGGCCATTTCATGCCATTGCCGAGAGGGCCATTTCATGCCATTGCCGAGAGGGCCATTTCATATCATTGCCAAGAGGGTCATTTCATATCATTGCCAAGAGGGCCATTTCATGCCATTGCCGAGAGGGATATTTCATATCTTTGCGAAGAGGGACATTTCATGTCATTACCAAGAGGGCCATTTCATACCATTACCGAGAGAGACATTTTATATCATTGCCAAGAGGGCCATTTCATGCCATTGCCGAGAGAGCCATTGTATTTAATATCTATTAACACGCGGGATAGCATACGCTGGCATCGAAGATATCATCAACATTCAATATCTGTTGACACGCGAGATAGCGTACTCTAGCATCGAGTATATCATCAACATCTAATATCTGTTGACATGCGAGATAGCATAAGCTGGTGTCGAGGATATCATCGGCATCTAATATCCGTTGACACGCGAGATAGCATACACTGGCATCGAGGATATCATCAACATTTAATATCCATTGACACGTGAGACACAAATGCTGGCGTCGAGGATATCTCATCATTTTATGAATCATCATCTGAATGCATCAAAAACACGTGATTCAAAGGGACATCTTTAAGTAGCTATCTAAAAGTGAACGACATATGAGACATCATAGAAATTGACAATCTAAGGGTCATCTATAAGTCATATTATTTGAAATAGGATAGTGTGCAAGGTTACCTATGAGTTGATAGACCATAGGTCATCTGTAAGTCGCAACAATATCCTAACGGGATAGTGTGCAAGGTTATCGAAAAATTGAAGGTCCGAAGGTTATTCGTAAGTCACAACCAAATCCTTACCGGAGAATATGCAAGATTATCAAATTGATTATGTCCAAGGGTTCTCTATAAGCCGCGTAATATCCAAGACCGATTATGTGCAGGATTACCCAAAGAATAGAAATTTGAGACATATCTGTAAGTCATATTATATCCAAGGTCGGATGATGTGCAGGAATACCGGAGAACTAACGATTGGAAGGATATCTGTAAGTCATCTCTTATCCAAGGTCGGATAATGTGCAGGATCACCTAAAAGCTAGCAATTCAAAGGATATCTGTAAGTCGCCTCATATCCAACATCAAATAATGTGCAAGATTATCCAAAGATTGACAACTCAAGAAAATCAATAAGTCGTATTGGTACAAAAGATGTGCAAGACATACCTGAGATCATATGCAAAGAATTATCATACCACATACAACTAGCATTATATGTAACCAAAAAGGTTACCACATCAGCACAAGGTTACACGGCTGCAGGGACCGTTCTGCATAAAGTATGGTTGGTATCCAAGAGGGCCAACCCACTTTGAAGATATATTCAACCGACAAATGAGATAATTATGTAACAACCAAGAAGGTTGTTGTGGCTGTTGTTGCAAGTTTCTTTCCTTCCAAATAGGTCTATGAAAGGAATGACTTCTCTTTTCAAGCGACAACTCACGCGGAGATATGGTAAAGACTGTATACCTCTTTCGTGAATTATGTTTAGAACTAAAACTTTTTGTTTGAAGTATTGTCGAGAGCATCCGAGAGGATGAAAATCTCAAATCAAAACCACAGGTGTGGACAACTTCAAATGGGACGCAGCACAACGTGGAACTCTTTCTTAGCAACAAAATGGGACATAGTCTAGAGAGGGACGTCAAACTCTTTGGATGCGAGCTAAAGGATGATCACCACCACCATCTAACCATACCCCTATTACAAGTCATGTTGGCATTTTGGGATATTCCGATTTCAGATTCACCTTCGGGATATTTCTAAACTCATACCGATGGTAACCTTCTCTTTCTTTCAAATTCGGGTGACAACACACCTAGAGTTTTGGAAATTATGTCCAGGTAATTTATTACCTATGGATGTAAAGAGATCCACATTCATGGTTAAGAGGTTGCAAGCCTCTTTTTCGCAACTCGATCAACCTGTCACTCATCCTGAGCCAAAGATCATCTGAAATAAAAGACCATCTTTTCTATCGATTGAGTCGAACTACAAGCTGTTTGATTCCCTAAGTCTCGGGGATATGTAGGCTGGGATCTATGTATAAAACTCGAATGCATTCCAACCTCTCCCCTCCAAATCCCTTTATTCCCCAGCTTTTTGGTTTTATCAATACTTTAAAACCGAGATAGCTTGTAAATTTTCTTAAAAATCGTGCTTACAATCAAGATTTATGAACTACAAGTGTCCTGAATTCTCATATAACCTGAGATATGTAGGAAACCTGATACCGAGGTTCGGCCATAACTCTATGAAAACTCGTGCGAAAACTAACCCCTTTCGGATTCGAATATGTGGTCGGACAAAAATTAGGAATGTCAACCTCCCTTTGCCTAGGGTTACTTGCATCCACCCTACACAAAGGAAGGGGTAGTTGTTGACACCTAATTTTTGCCCTCCACGACTAAGTTTATTTTCAAGTTTCTTTAATTTTTGAATAAAATTACAACATTTACTTTATCTGAATAAAATCTTTTCAAAGTATTTATTTAGGTAAATTTGTCATTTTAAGTAACAATTATATATTATCGTATTCAATTATACAAAATTTTATACTTTTATTACTTAAATAATTATTTTATAAAATATCAAATTTTAATTAAGGATTATCTTAAAAATAAATATAAGGATGAAAATCTTGATTTAAGTATAATTTAATTTCAAAAATAATTTATTTGGATAAATACGTGTTTGATTTTATTAAATTAAGAAGCTCGGGATTGAACGAGGTATTGATTCGTATCAAATTTCAATTGAATTTAGTCAATTTATTTAATTTGTTCATAATTGAAATTAAATTGGCCACAATTGCAATGCAATTGATCATTTGATTTTTAATTTGATCGAAAATTAAATAAAATTGATCCACCCTTAAACTAAGTGGGGTTATATTTTAAATAACCCCAAAATTGGCAAAATCTACCCATTCTCTTTAATTTTTGGCCTACCCATTCCAATTTAAAGTAGCCTATTTTTCATTCACCACACAGCCCATTCCACAATAACAATAGACAGCCTCAACCGCCCCAACAATAACCCGACCCGGCCCACTCTTCTTTTCTCCCTCAAGACCACAAGGCATCATCATCATCGACAAACAATAACATATACACGACAACTCCATGACTCCATTAACTTCGCGACCCAAATCCCTCAATCTAGCGAAACCAACCCATCCTTAACCCGAAATTTGGCAAAAACCAGCTTGCCAACGTCGACCCGACTTCGACCCGCCTAGAGGGCGTGTGTTTGTTATGGAAATCCAAGAAAGCTTCTAGAAATGGGTGAGTTGGCTCACCCCAACGTTCAAATTCCGCGAATCTCAGGTACCATGGTACACATTCGTACATTGGTGAAGATTTCTCATTGGTTCTTGGGGAGAATTGCTTTCTATTGGCTAATCCATTTTTGGATTTCATGAGAAATAATGAAATTGGTACAAATTTGGGGATAAAAACCGAAGAGGGGGAGATTCGAATTTCGAATTTCAAATTTCCTTTTTCAAAAGTCCCTAATTTACCCCCTAGACGCCTTTCTATAAATAGCCCAGTGGGGAGCAACTTTCGGGGGAGGGGGGGTCGATTTTGGTTCGAATATTTCTAAGAAAATTTTGGGGTTCGAAATTTTTGGGTTTGAAAAGAGGGGGAAGAAAATTTTGAGATCAAAACAGTTCCCTTAGTGAAAACTTTCTTTTTCTTTCTTCTTTCTCAAAGTTGGTCGGTCAATCGGAGGTTCCTGAGTTGGTAATGCTAATTTTTGATGGAGGTGCACCTCGACATTAGCTCGTTATCCCATTTTGCTGCGCAAAGACCGATCAGTACTCGATTCTTCCCTTTACGGTTGTGTCGTAACGATTGTAGCAGTAGTAGCTTTGATTAATGTCTTGTGTGCTGGGAACTTCTTGATATAGAAGGCCTCAAGAGCCGTAGGATTTACGTGCGTAGAATATGTGTAATAGTTAGTCATAGCTAATCATTGGTCTGCCTTTCCTTTGTGGTCAATT
Source organism: Capsicum pubescens (assembly GCA_030864215.1). Lineage (NCBI taxonomy): Eukaryota > Viridiplantae > Streptophyta > Magnoliopsida > Solanales > Solanaceae > Capsicum > Capsicum pubescens. Next base: position 63,364,251 of record CM061549.1, on the reverse strand, counting down.
CACGTTTAAATATGTAGAACAACATGAAATCCATGTTTTATCCTGATGTTCAATTGTAAAACAGGTTCCTTTTGGGATGTTTGCTTGGTTTATTGAAAAGCATCTTGTTTTAAAATATTGTGATTTATTTTATATTATCATAGCAAGTTCATTTTTTTCTCTTTTGCTTGTTTGTTCTTATGTTCGACTCCGATGTTGATTCAATCAAGCTCATTTCAAAATACATACCTTTTTTTTTGTTTCTTTCTCGTTTATCACAATGAAGTCAGCCTTAGTTAGTCAGAGTCTGATTCGGGCATAAAGAATTTTTCTTTTAGGTTGTTATTTGATAACGTAGTGAAATGTTCTAGCAAAAAAAGGTGTTTTGTCCATGAAACTTGTGCACGGGATTGTCGAATGTTTACTTGTCTGATTGGATTTCGTTGATCTTTCCCCAATTCTGGATCTTGACAATAATATATTCCCATAATTTGGTTGTAAAAGCAGTTCAGATATGTTGATTTTGTTACCGTAGCTAAAGTGTTTGCTTTTGAGAATTCGATTGCTTAAGTTCGTATTGGTCCTTTTCTTCTCTCTATGTGATGATCTGAATAGAAAAAATAAATTCTTGGAGTTAATTGTCTTCCTTTCTTGAGGTTTACTGTAATTTGTTGTAATTTGTTTGAGTTAGATGTGAATGGTAAATCCTATAATGTAAGATTTTATTAACTCACAAACATACTTGCTCTTTAATTTGCTCGAGTTCTTATCTGTTAACCTTATATCTCCCTCGCTAAACCTCTAGGGTGTGCCATCAAAGCCCTTGTTTAGCTAAAAATAAATTTCAATAACCTTAAATGTAATAAGTTAATTCCTTTTACTGAAAATCTTTTTTTTACAATGTGTAGTTTATCATTACGTAAATGACGCCATTTAAATATTATTTTTTTTGGCATGCAGGTCGTAACATATCTTTGCAAATAAGTTTTCCCTTAATGTTCCTGTAAGAAAAATTGCCTTGACAAGTTGGTTTTCACAACTTTATTTAAATCCATATTCTGTGGGTGTAGTTTCTAGAGGATTATGTTACAGTTATTCATTAGCTAATGTTGAAGTCCTTTCCTTGTTTATCTTTGCTACGTTCCTGCAATACTTGAGACATGCACATTTGAGGTTTTAATCACTGCCATAATTCATAATGAAAGACAACTCTTTGGTATTTAAGTGGTATTTAAGAAGCAGATTGAGTAAGATGGTTAATCCGAGCCTAGGAGGTTATATCCTTAGTGTGTTAATTGAAGTATTTTGTTTATGGCATTATTGGATATGTTACTTGTTGCTGTATCTCTCTCCGTATTTATGATCGAGTCTTTCACCGCATCATGAATTTCTGTAGCATGTTAATCTCCCACTTGAAATACATATTAATTCCTTCATTTATGTATGTTTTTCCTTTCTTTCTTTGCATGAACCCGCTTGGGAGTCCAATTGGGCTCTTTTCTGTTGCATTACACAATGGTCCATTGAGGCCCTTCCTTTAGAAGACTTTGAAAATGGATCAAAAACCCAACTAGATTAGTACAGGGTCGACGGTTTGGGCTTAAAATCCTAAATCACTACTTCTCCCCTTTTCCCTTTCCCCTTTCCCTTTTGCTTACTTGTTTTACGTGTTTCTTGCGAACCTAGTTGAATCCCTAACTAAGTCGCTAAAAAATTGATTTTGCAAAAACTTTTTCCTAATCAACTACTTTTCAACAAATTAATCTTTTTGAAGTTAGTCAAAAGACGTTTTCAAACAGTCCGGATAACCGCAAGTTAGTGGACGTTTTAGGTGCCTAACACCTTCCTAAAACTTCAATAGGAACCGCTTACTCAGAATCTTCAAACTTAAACGATTTTCCTATTTTTGATCGTTTAAAGTATCTTATAAAGGTTTCTTAATTCCTTTTCAAAATTAAGTGGCGACTCTTTAAAAGTCAAAATTTCTCCGCAAAACACATGATACATCTCATTCGAGAAAAATGTGGTGTGAAATATGACAATCTACCCACAATTTTATTCGGAGATAATGCATCATGCATAGCATATCTTAATGGAGGATTAATAAAAGAAGATAGAACGAAGTACACTTCATCAAAGTTTTTCTACATATATGAGCTACAAAAGAATGGTGATATCAACGTGCAACAAATTCGTTCAAGCGAAAATGTGGTTGATTTATTCACCAAGTCTTCTCCAATTACAACTTTTAAGAAGATGGTGCACAAGATCGAGATGCAAAGGTTCAAGGATGTTCTCATTAGGGGGAGTTAATATGTGTTGTACTCTTTTTTCCTTACGAGGTTTTTTCCCACTGGGTTTTCCTTGTATGGTTTTTAATGAGGCAACCGAAATGCGTATTGTTAGAGATGTGTACTCTTTTTCCTTCACTAGATTTTTTTCCCATTGGATTTTTTCTAGTAAGGTTTTAATGAGGCATATTATATATCTAGACATTCAAGGGGGAGTGTTATAAATGTATTTACATTATAGTGAATGTCTATCAAGATCTATCAAGATCTATTTGATGTATTTGTCTTTTAGTGTGAAACTAGGGGCAAATTCACCCTATAAATAGAAGGGCTTCCTTCATTGTAAATCATCCCTCAAGAGAAGAAATAAGATCACTCTCTCTATTCTCTCTGCTCTTCTTCTTGTTTTTTATTGTTTTATAACACTTTAGTATTTTTAGTAAAGATAAATCATTTTTTCTTCCTTATCTCTAATATACCATAATTAGAATTCTAAAATAAATATATTACTCTACCTTATTTTTATACGGTGAGATGTTTATGAAGATTTTTACTATTGTAAATTGTGTTTTGATTAAAATACTATTTCGGGTTATGTAAATATATTTTTTTTTTCTACTTTTACTATATTTTCTTATTTTGTTTTCATTCAAGTCGTCCCTTTTGATTAGGTTTAACTGTATTATTTTAATATCTCTATTAGTGTATTGTTTTGTGGTAGTTTACAGGTCTTAACTGGTAGTTTACATGTCATAGATGAATGTTGATCAGCTTTGAATAATTTTTTTGTGTAAAGGTTAGGTTTAATTGTATTGTTTTAATATCTCTTTTATCGTCTTGTGTTGTTATAATTTACAGGTGATAGATAAATATCGACTGACTTTGAAAATATTTTTTAGGTAAAGATTAAGTTTAATTGTATTATTTTGATATCACTGATTTGAGAATTTTTTTTGTGTAAAAGTTAGGTTTAGATGTATTGTTTTGATAGATGAATGTCCGTCGGCTTTGAGGAAATTTGTGTAAAGGTTAGATTTAATTGTATTGATTTTATATCTCTATTATTATATTATTTTGTTATAGTTTATAGTTGGTAAATGAATGCCAATCGGCTTTGAGAATTAAAACTGGGAATTAACTGAAAAATCCCGATGTGGGCCCTTAGCGTGACGTGGCACTATCGCTCCGTGTCATTGGAAATTGACAATTGCGAAATGGACCATCAATGCGACATAATGGAATCACATTACCCCTTTGTATGCGAATTTCACCCTTGGTGAGACGCGTCATGATCGCGATAGAATACTAGAAAATGACAATTAGGAACTTGGCTGGTAGTACGACGTGGTTGTATCGCGGAGCTCCACTAGAAATTTCCAAATGCCATTTGGCTTGGCTCCGCGATGCGCTGGAGTGCCAGTTGGCACACTATTTTATGAAAATGGCTTGAACTCTTCGCCCGGGTATTGAATTTGGGCGAATTTTTTATTGTTGGAAAGTTGACTGAATTTTCTACGTATTGGTGAGCTTTAAACAGAAAAATACTGAGTATTTAAAATATTTTACATAGGAATACTCATGTACTGAGAGTTAATTTAAGCTAGAAAAAGACGGGGTATTATAATATCTCCCCCTTGGGAACATTCGTCCTCGAATGAGACTGATTAAGCTGAGGAACATTAATAGAATGAGTTCACAAACTGAATATGTACACTAAAATATGACTACATGAATTAACTATTGAAAAACTGAGATCTCCTACTAAACATGTATATTTGATACAGGGAATACATGACTGAAGCTACTGATAAGCTGAATTTTCATACTGAACATGCATATCCGATGCATGAGTACATGACTAAACTGATTCTTGAATACATGCCATGCCATGGGAATGGTCATATGACTAAGATTTTGAATGAGAGAGTCAACTTATGAGTACTCGATACTTCTGATTGGATCCTTTTACGTGAAGAGACACTGAAAGGTTTAGGACATCAAAGCTCGGGGGGTTATAGTGCATCTCCCCCCTAGGACATTATGTCCCCCAAATAATGCAGACTTGGCTGGGATTCTGAGGAAAACTGAGACGATGCACGGGGCACCTATGAACTAAATCGTGACTGAATATCTGAGATCTGGAACTGAGGCATGATACATGAACTGGGATGAACTCGTAACTACTAGGATTCTCTTTCTTGGAACAACCATATTCACGAAACTTTGGATAGTACGAATGTAATACCCCACATTTCGAGACAGTCTTTGAACTATTGTTCCTACGTGTATAAGCTATGATCTAAATGATTTCTATTAAAATCTGAGTTTCATGATCTTTATCCTCATGTTTTATTTGCTTTTTAGGTGAAAAATATTCAAAAGAATCACTTAGAACAAAGTTAAGCTTAAAGCCTTTATTCGTCCAAGGTTTGGCATCGAATTCTACAAGGGTCTACTTTAAACGTGTTTAATATTTTACATGACACGAAAAACTGATGCGGATCGAAAGCTATTTTACATGCTAATTCAGTTCCTAAAAGGTCTAAGGACACTTTGATCAATTCCCCTTACCCAAATAAGACCCTAACACTTAATTTCATCCCCAAAAAATATTAGATACATTATTAATCATCTTTTTCTCTCCAACAAAATCCTAGCCTCCTCAAGAACACCAAGAACTCCATGAATTTTTCTTCAAGAAAAGAATCAAGAATCAAGTTTCCTAATTCAAAAATGCTTTAAAAATCGTGTTTCTCCTCCAAGATTAAAGTTTTAAGGTATGTGGGAGTTCATCCATGGGTCCTCTTTCACCCATGGAGCCCCAAACCCAAATTTCAAGTTTAAAGTCATAATCTTTACACGTTCCCATGACTTTTGCTTATAAATTTTCATGAATCTCAAGCTTATATCATGTTTCCATGAAATTGTTGGTGATGTTGAACCTTACATGTTTGAATGGTATTGTTTACCAAATTTAAAATCTAATTGATGATTTTAGAGGTGAAATCATGCTATTACTACTATTTTTAACTATTTCCATGCCTAGCCTAAACCATGAATTACAAGTGTTTGATGAAATGCCTACAAGAATAATTTTGAGCAAAGGCTCTCATATCATGTCCTTAGAGTTTTAGTTTGATTCCATGGTGGATTTTTTATTCAAGATAATTTGAAATAAATTCATGTTTTAAATTCATGCTTTCCATATGTTGGTCCTTATATGTTGTGTTGAAATGCCCATGTCCTATTTCAAGTGAATTTAAGGTATTTTTTCCCAATTCACGATTTTGGTTATGAAACCATGCTATGATCCCATGTTTAAGATATTTCTATGTCCAAGTATTAATCTCCATGTGCTTGATAGAACGCTCATGTGAATTGAATAGGGTAATCATGACATGTTACCATGTGTTCTCATCAATGTACAAGTCCATAACCTCCAAGTGTTTGACAAATTGTATAAATCAAAGAATTGTTAACAATTGACTATTGCTATGCTATTATGATCATGCCATGCTTTACTTTCATGCTATCTAGTCCTGGGGGTATTTAATACCTGATAATTTAGATGTTTACCTAGAGTCAATGTCAGTTACAGAACAATATTAGTCACCTCATGATCAGTAGTACTCTCAGTTAGTTATAGAACTCAGTGAATTACAGACCTATGGAAAACTCAGTAAACTCAGTATCAGTCTAGTCCAGTTTGGTATTCAGTTCAGACCTCAATAGTATTCAGTAACCAGTTCAGACCTCAGTAGTATTCAGTAAGCAGTTTAGACCTTAGTAGTATTCTGTATTCAGTTCATACCTCAATAGGATTCAGTATTCAGTTTTGACCTCAGTAGTATTTAGTATTTAGTTCAGACCTCAGTAGTATTTAGTAACAAGTTCAGACCTTAATAGTATTCAGTATTTAGTTCAGACCTTAGTAGTATTCAGTATTCAGTTCAGACCTTAGTAGTAGTCAGTATTCATTTCAGACCTTAGTAGTATTCAATATTCAATTTAGACCTATGTAGTATTCAATCAGTTAACAGAATTCAGTAGTATTTTTGTCAGTCAATGGAACTTAGTAAACACAGTTCAATTCAGTTAAACAGTACAAATAGTAACAGCTTAGTCAAGCCTAGTACAGTCTAGGAATCAGTTAAGTGTCTATTCAGTTGGGAGTAGGATTCAGCACCGAGCGAACACAGGAACAAGGGCATTCCTGCCAGTAGAGTGTTTGACCCTTAGTAGCAATCCCTGTGTTATAAAACTACGTAGACAGCATAGGTTGAGATATCTTTCTGCCAGACTAGAGGGTTGATATATCTCTTACGAGTTTTCCTGCCAGCGAGGGTTGATAAAAGAGCTTCCTGTTAGAGAGGGTTAACTCACAACTTATCTTTACCCGTGGCACGGTACTGACACCCTTCCAACTGGGGTTAGAGGTTGAACCTAATCATTTTAGAGAGGGGCATGCCAGTTAGATGATTACCTCCCACAGTCTCAGTTATAGATTCAGTCTCAGAATAAAACTCAGTTAGTTCTACAGATTTAGGACTGTCAGATATAGTCACTCAGCTCATTATGGAACTCTGCTAGTTCCATAAGATCAGGACTATAAAAAATAGTCACTTAGTTAACAGTATATCAGTCATCAGTAACCCAGTTATTAGTAATACAATTATCAGTAATCCTAGATATCAGTTACTCAGTTATCTGAACTCAGTATTCTATTCCAGTATGAGTCTTAATTATAGTCCTAGTTACAGTCTTAGTTACAATCTTACTTATGGTATTAGTTACAGTCTCAATCACAGTCTCAGTCCAGTAATCAAATCAGTAACTCAGTTCAGTTTCAGGTTTGCTTGACCATCGCGTATAGTTATCAGTTGTTCAACTGTCAGTATTTCAGTACCTCAGTTTACAGACTATTGTAGAATCATGTTATGCACTTGTTCTTGCATTCTCAGAAAATACAGTCTTTACGAATTAATGCTCAGTTACCTCATATTACTCAGTCAGTCCCTTTCTTATATGTAAAATACTCTACAGTTTCAGTCCAGTTATTTAGACTAAGTACAGTTCAGTCTTATATGCCTAGTATTCATCTATCATACATTAAGTTAATTAGAAAATTTAGTATTTTTATACATTCGTGCTCAGTGTGATTGTATATTTAGATCCTCAATTTATGTCAGTCTCCTTTATATGGTTTCAGACCTTGTATTTTTACAGTATCCATGTTTTATCATATTCCAGCTTCAGTTGTACTTATATCATTAAAGTAAGTTTATAGAACCTAAGTGTAGAGATTTACCATCTTATCAAAGAATTTCTGTCACTCATGCTTTAAGATATTTTAGTTTTTAGTTTATTCCTGCCTATTGGTGAGTTTATTTACACTTAGCATGCATGTTTTATGATTATGTATGAAATCAGTTTTACTTATTGCATTTACCCCTGCATACTCAGTACATTCTAGAAGTACTGATCCACATATACATCTGTGTGGATATATTTTCTCATAATGTAGGTACCAATTATAGCCTGTGCATCATGAATAGACAATTGCAGATTCCAGCCAGTAGAAGACGAGTTCTCCTACTTCGGGAACTCCAGACAGTTTTAGTTTATGTACAGTTCATTTACTTTCATATGTATTGATTATTGGTAGTTGAAGTCATGTCCTAGCTATCTATAGTCAGTATAGTGAAGGCTTCATAGATGTAAGTCAGAGTCAGTCATGTAATTTCAGTTTAATCCTTCAAATTTATCAGATTGTAAAGCTTTATCAGTATTGTATCTATTTTAGATTTTTAGTATGATTATATTTTCGTATAGAAGAACAACTATTGATTATGTTATAATTAGTTGCTTAACAGTATGCCAGTTCATGGGATAGCTTGGGATCACTTGTGGTTCCAAGCACCGTGTGACACTAGGGGTAGTCTCGGGTCGTTATAAACTTGGTATCAGAGCATAGAGTTCAATGTCCTAGGGTGTTTATGAAGCCGTGTTTAGTAGAGTCTTGCAAAATGGTATAGAGACGTCTGTACTTTTCTTCGGGAGGCTATAAGGCATTTAGGTAATATTTTCCTTCTTTTAAGTCTCAGATCGTGCAGTAGAAGTATTATCTAAGAAATTTATGCAAATCCTCATCTTTCTCTATTCACGCTAACTCTGCCTTAGTTTTGAGGCGACAGAAATAGTGAAGCTTAAGTCCTTACAGATAGTGTTTCCTCAGCCAATACCCACAGACAATTATGGTATTGCATGTTGTCTTAAAAAGTATCCCATCAGTGCTCTTATGTCCTAAGGTTAGATATATTTCATTCATGTTCATAATAATCATGCATTAAGCCAAAGTCAGATGTGCTTTTAGATTTCTTCTCAGAATTCCTTTTACAGTATGTGATCTAGAGTCAGAATTATGAACCAAGAAGTTTAGCAGTAGTAGAGTTGGGATAGTGTTATTCAGATTGAGCAGATTATTTATTCAAGGGGCTAGTAGTACGATAGGTGAATTAGTAGGCTTGAATAATGTAGGCAAGAATTTAAGTTTGTTGTTTTGAGATTTTTTATGATGATGATTGTAGAATCTAAAGAAAGTTAAGTGTAGTATATTCTATAGGAGTTAAGTATTCATGTGTATTATTATACCCCTGGCATTAGAGTAAAGTGATTGTAGTTCAGTTTATAGTTTAGTAAAGTGGTCACATACTTAAGATGATGGCTTAAAGCTAAGGGGGAGATGATAGAACAAGTGACCAGGTCAGGACCTCAGACCCTAGTAGTAGTGCCAATATGTGTAGAAAAGCAGTAAGGGAGGGCGATTCCCGACCCATTCTTATCCAGTGCACAATTTTGTACTTCAGTCATTATGATACGTACATATGCTTTACATGTCAGTTCCATGAACACAACTTATATTCACGCACTTTCTATAGAATCATGTACGTTTCCAATTCCTAGTATGAGGATTTCCAGTTCACACAGCAGTACGAATTATATTTTATGAAATCATGAACTCCAAACTCAGGTCATGCAGCTCATGAATCATGTACTCATGCTTTATAGTAAATTCAGTACTAGCACCCATGCCATACTTTCAATGATTAGTGAAATTTAGTTTATTTCATGTATGTCCTTAGTTCATACCTCTCTGACGAATTCATGTCGTTGCATGTATTCAAGAAATTAGTTCAGTTCATAATATTCGGTTCATGTATCATGTTTCAAAATCAGTTATGTAATCATGTTCCAAGTCATGCATGTTAAGAATATGATCTCAGTTACCTTCGTACAGTACTCACAGTCTAACCAGTCTTATTTGAGGATGAATGTTCTCAAGGAGGAGATAATGTAATACCCCGCATTTCGGGCTAGTCTTTGAACTATCGTTCCTACGTGTATAAGCTATGATCTAAATGATTTCCATTAAAATCTGAGTTTCATGATCTTTATCATCATGTTTTATTTGCTTTTTAGGTGAAAAATATTCATAAAAATCACTTAGAACAAAGTTAAGCTTAAAGCCTTTATTCGTCCAAAGTTTGGCATCGAATTCTGCAAGGGTCTAGTTTAAATGTGTATAACATTTTATATATGTAGAATTTTGAATCTCAAGACCCACCAAATATTATATAATTGAATTATCTTTCCAACAATACCAATTTTGCCAAAATCCAATAACCGAGTAATAAGTTATTGCATTTTTCGTACGAGGCAGTAAGCCGACGCGATCTCGACGCGTCGTGTCGACTGCGCCCTGACATAAAAAACTGAAGTGGATCCAAAGATATTTTACATGCTAATTCAGTTCCTAAAAGGTCTAGGGACACTTTGGTCAATTCCCCTCACCCAAATACGCCCCTGACACTTAATTTCAGCCCCAAAAAATATTAGATACATTATTAATCATCTTTTTCTCTCAAACAAAACCCTAGCCTCCTCAAGAACACCAAGAACTCCATGAAATTTTCTTCAAGAAAAGAATCAAGAATCAAGTTTCCTAAATTAAAAATGCTTTAAAAATTGTGTTTCTCCTTCAAAATTAAAGTTTTAAGGTATGTGGGAGTTCATCCATGGGTCCTCTTTCACCCATGGAGCCCAAAACTCAAATTTCAAGTTTAAAGTCATAATCTTTACATGTTCCCATGAATTTTGCTTATAAATTTTCATGAATCTCAAGCTTATATCATGTTTCCATGAAATTGTTGGTGATGTTTAACCTTACTTGTTTGAATGGTATTGTATGCAAAATCTAAACTCTAATTGATGATTTTAGAGGTGAAATCATGCTATTACTACTATTTTTAACTATTTCCATGCCTAGCCTAAACTATGAATTACAAGTGTTTGATGAAATGACTACAAGAATAATTTTGAGCAAAGGCTTACATATCATGTCCTTAGAGTTTTAGTTTGATTCCATGGTGGATTCTATATTCAAGATAATTTGAAATAAATCTATGTTTTAAATTCATGCTTTCCATATGTTGATCCTTATATGTTGTGATGAAATTCCCATGTCCTATTTCAAGTGAATTTCATGTATTTTTTCTTAATTCACGATTTTGGTTATGAAACCATGCTATGCTCCCATGTTTAAGATATTCTCATGTCCAAGTATTAATCTCCATGTGCCTGATAGAATGCTCATGTGAATTGAATAGGGTAATCATGACATGTTACCATGTGTTCTCATCCATGTACAAGTCCATAACCTCCAAGTGTTTGACAAAATATCTAAATGAAGGCATTGTTAATAATTGACTATTGTTATGCTATTATGATCATGTAATGCTTTACTTTCATGCTATCGAGTTCTGGGGGTATTTAATACCCAACCATTTAGCTTTTTACCTAGATCCAGTGTCAGTTATAGAAAAATATCAGTCACGTCATGATCAGTAGTACTCTCAATCAGTTACAGAACTCAGTAGAACTCAGTTAGTTACAGACCTTAGGAAAACTTAGTAAACTCAGTATCAGTCTAGCCAGTTCGGTATTCTGTTCAGACCTCAGTAGTATTCAGTAACCAGTTCAGACCTCAGTAGCATTCAGTAACCAGTTCAAACCTTAGTAGTATTCAGTATTTAGTTTAGACCTCAGTAGTATTCAGTATTCAGTTCAGACCTCAGTAGTATTCAGTATTCAGTTCAGACCTCAGTAGTATTCAGTATTCAGTTCAGACCTCAGTAGTATTCAGTAACCAGTTCATATCTCAGTAGTATTCAGTATTCAGTTCAGACCTCAGTAGTATTCAGCATTCAGTTCAGACCTCAGTAGTATTCAATATCTAGTTCAAACCTCAGTAGTATTCAGTATTCAGTTCAGACCTCTGTAGTATTCAGTCAGTTAACAAAATTCAATAGTATTTCTGTCAGTCAATGAAACTTAGTAAACACAGTTCAGTTCAGTTAAATAGTACAAACAGTAACAACTCAGTAAACCTAGTATAGTCTAGGAATCAGTTTAGTGTCCATTTAGTTGGGAGTAGTCAGTATAGTAGAGGCTTCATAGATGTCAGTTAGAGTCAGTCATGTAATTTCAGTTTAATCCTTTGGATTTATCAGATTGTAAAGCATTACTGTTTGTATCTATTTAAGATTTTCAGTATGATTATGTTTCCGCATAGCCGAACAACTATTTATTATGTTATAATCCAGTTGCTTAATAGTATGTTAGTTCATGGATTAGCTTGGGATCACTTGTGGTTCCAAGCACCGTATGATAACTAGGGGGTAGTCTCGAGTCATTACAATGACTAGGTGGAAAGATGGGGAAACCGTATAAACTTGTCTGCCTAACTGCTTAACTGAATTCCTGGCTATACGGACTAAAACATACTAAAACTTATACTCAACTGAAGCATTTCGTGACACTCTTTCTATAATGTTATACTGACTTTAGGGAGCCAGGAAATCTTGGTGTGGTCTGAATAAGACATCTGAATAAGAAATCACAACATGGCTAAAATTCTGTAATATGGGCACTAATAGCTCTACTTTCTGAGGTCTGAGCTGGACTGAAATCTCCCACTATGTTCATACCTACTCAAACCCCCGGAATGAATTTAGCCACTTACATATAAACATGACATTCAAGCCTATCCTCATAACTACAACCCCATATAAAACAAACATACCATAATTTTTTTCTAACATGAAACATTTACTCTCTCCCTTCTAAGCAACTGCTCATCACTATATTATTTCATAAGGAGAGTCTACTGAAGGTTAAAATATAAGGACCTGAAGCATTAATGACACTATACCGAACTTGACACGTAACTGAGGCCCGAGGAATAGAACATCAACATTCTGAATTTTATCAAGATATCTAGACTAAGGATATATATTACATAAATCTAAATTTAGCTGATCATTAGGAGTGTATCAGGAGTCATAGAAACTAAGCATACTATTAAGCATGAGTATATGAGTCATGAGCTGCATGACCTGAGTTTGGAGTTTCTGTATTCATGGAACATGATTCATAACACTGAGTGAACTGGAACTCCTTATACTAGGAACTATAAGCGTTCATGATTTTTAATAATGTCCATGAATAGGATGTATGATCATAGAGCTGACATGTAAGGCATGAGTAGATATTGTGATAGCTGAAGTCCAAAACTTTGTACTGAGGTAAGGATAGGTTGGGCATCAACCTTCCCCACTACTTCTCTACACATACTGACATTACTACTAAAATCTGAAAGTCTGACTTGGTTACTTGTGCTACCATCTCCCCCTTAGATTAAAGCCGTTATTCTAAGTCTGTGAACCTCTTAATAAATTCTAAATCGAACTGAATCCAATTTACTCTAGTGCCCGAGATATAACAATACTCATAAAAACTAAACTCATTTTGAAGGTCTACTCCTGATAATGTAAGGTCCACTTTTAGTACTTCCTTCTGATACATGATTCTTAGCTTTCTATTCCCCAACAGTCATCATATAGCATCCTCAACACTAACTATCTTAGAATTCTCAACTTTTTTTTCTACTAGTTCAACCTAGAGATTTAAACTTAAATCAACTTAAACTAAGGTACTACCCCTTCATTCAATGATTGGTCCATCAGGAAACTAAAATGTAACAACTTCATTACTGAAATTAACTAAATGGACTTTCTGAAATGCTGTAACCGAGAAATTTCTGTATACTCTTCTGGCTGGAATAGATTTACCTACTGAGGTAAGCACTAAGAAAGGTTCTGTTAAGATTTATAGTCTGACTTAAATTTGACTGCTATAAAAGGAGTTACAAAAGACAGAGAAACTCCTGGATCTAATAAGGCCTGAATATATAATGGAAGATTTGTAATGTACCAGTGACTACGTCATGAGAACTTTCCTAATATTTTCAGGACTAAAGTGCATAAAGCCTACTTGGGGGTTGCCCACTGGTGGCATTAAAGGTGGCACCTTGCTGATTCGGGCGATCAAACTGAGCTAAAAGATGGCTGTGCTGACTTCGTGGACCAACCTTAGGACATTATCAGACTCTGTGTCCTCACTCGCCATATTAAAAACACATATCATTGCCGTCTCTACACACACCTAGGTGATTTTTACCACAGTCTTTGCAAAATAGATGGGTACGACCACCACTCGCACTACCCTGGGTTTTGGAGCCTGGCGCCCCATCCCGATAGTCATTCTTGAACTTTGGTACTGGTGTACTAGCTGAAGATAGAGATGGGGATGAAAAATTCTAACTATACTAAGAATGGTTACCACCCTCTAACCTAGGCTGAACAAAACTAAAGCTACCTATTCTAGCTCTCTTATTTTCTCTCTTCTTCTTCTTAAGCTTCTGCTCCTCAATCTGTTGAGCAAGGACCATAAGTATGGATATATGCATCTTCTTAATTATCATCGCTATTCTGCAGTCCTTAACCACACTATTTGATACCCAGACATGAACTTTCTCATTCTGAACCTACTGTCTGCTACTATATGGGGAGCATACCTGGCCAACTAAGTAAACTTAAGCGAATACTCTTTCACGCTCGTACTGCCTTGCCTGAGATTGATGAACTGTAATACCTTGGATTTTTTCATCTCTAAGAGAAAGAATCTATCTAGAAAAGTAGTAGCAAACTCTTCCCATTCTATGGGCTCTGCATATGTGTCCCTGTCTACCTTCCACTGCTTAAAACACATATGAGCAATATCTTGTAGCTGATAGGCATCTAACTCATCACTCTCACTAGAAGTCACTCCCATAATATATGTGACTTTCTTAACTTGATCGAGGAACTCCAGCAGATCCTCTTCTGACTTAGTCCTGAGAATAGGGGAGGATTCATTCGGGTGAAGTCTCTAATCCTGGCTGCAGTAGTATTGGCCACTAGGTTGGCCTAAACAGCAGTTGGCTGTTCATTTTGTGATGCGATGGAATTGTCTAGAGTAGTGAATGCAACTCTAAATTCTACATGAGAGATGTGTTCGTCTAGGGGATCTACCTAAACGGGCTAAGGTGCTGACTGATTTCCAGTTCTTCTTCTGTTAGTCTTTTTGGGAGGCATGTTCTATAACCGGTAGGAAGAAAAGTATTAGACTGAGAGTTTAACTTGATCTTATGCTCACTCGCACGACATGAATACTGAAAGAAGGGAAATTTTTCCTAAAACACCTCATAGCCTCTTGTTCATAAGTGTGGTGCTCTACACACCCATGCACAAGACTCTACTAGATACAACTTTTAGACTCCCTAAGACTCTATTGAACCTTAGGCTTTGATACTAAGTTTTTAATTCCTCGAGTATGTACCCCGGATGCTACACGATGCTTACGACCTCGAAGGACCACAAGCTTACACACCCATGACTAATATCTATTGTGCGCACTGAATAATAATACTAAAATAAATGTGGAATTAGGCTGAATTGTCATAAGGTTCAAAATCAAAATACTGATATATAATAACATCTGGTAAAAACATCTGAAAATTAAACACTATCTGAACTGGTCTAGTCTGAAAGCCTCTAACTGAACTATTTGAATAGTGGAGTTGATGGGACAATCCCCCAACTAACTCCATCTACTAAAATACTGCATCTACTGAAAAACTAAAATAATAGAATATCCTCGATAGATAAGGACTCACTACTAACTCTGACATTGCTGGCTGAATCTGAATCTGTCTATGCACAGTCGGGAACCTGAGCATCTGAACCTATGATATGAGGCATAATATCACAAAGAAAGAGTATGCGTCAGTACGTGGAATGTACTTGTATGCTAGATGAGGTAAGGCTGAATGAAAGGGTTCATATGCATGAACAATAACTGACTGAATGATATAGAGTAACTGAACATGAAAGCACATGGATAACTGGTACTGCTATAAATATTGAGTATACACTACTGTGCATATAAATAAATACTGTGACTGAGCTTGTTTAAAGCTAAGTCTTGAGTTTTGATACTGAGTAACTGATAGCTAAAGTTACTGATACTGAATTACTGATACTGAGTGACTGTGTCTGACAGTCCTGATTCTGTAAAACTGAACTGAGTTCTAAACTGAGACTAAAAGTGAGATTATAGAAGGTAATCATCTAACCAACATGCCCCTATTTGAGATGGTTGGGGTCCAATCTGTAACCCTAGTTGGAAGGGTGTCAGTACCATGCCGCGGGTAAAGACAAGCTGTGAGTTAAACCTTTCTGATAGAAAGTACTTCCGTCAACCTTCGCTGGCAAAAAAACTCATGTGAGATGTATCAACTCTTATTTGGCAGGAAGTTATCCCAACCTACACTGGCTACGTAGTTCTGTAACTCAGGAATTCCTACTAAGGGTCAAACCCTATACTAACTGGAATGCCCCCATCCTTGGATTCGCTCGGTGCTGAATCATACTCCCAACTGAAGATACTGAACTGATCACTAGATAGTACTAGGCTTGAAAAGACTGTTATTGAGAATGTTAACTGATTGGATTGGACTAATACTAATTTTTACTGAGTTCTGTAACTGACTGAGTACTACTGATCGTGACATGACTAATACTATTCTATAACTGATATTGGCTCTAGGTAAACAGCTAGATTGTCGGGTATTAAATACCCCTAGGACTCGATAGCATAAAAAGAAAGGCATAGCATAATCTTGAATAACATAACAATGTTCACTTGGTCATAATTCATTCATAGAGACATTTCATCAAACACTTGTAATGCATTAATTTGTAAATGAATGGGGAAGACATGTTAGCATGTTGTAATAACATTATTTCATTCTCATGGACAATTTATCAAACACATGGGAGGCATCACTGAATCATTAAATCATAAACACTTAGGGTTGACATGGTTTCAATAATCAACTTACAAATTGAAGGGTTTATCAAGAATATCATGTAAATCAACACATACTAGGATCAATTCTTGGAACTTGTAATTTAAAACATGGATTAAAACCTAACAATAACATGAACATGAATTCAATTCAACTCAATAATGAAAATTTATAAATACACAATCTTTGTATTTTGAAAAGGGTTCTTTGACTTCATGGGTGAAAGGAGCCCATGAATGATGTAATACCCCGTTCTTTTTCCTAGCTTGAAATTGTCCCAAGAATGTTAGAAGATTTCTTTGATAGACTAATCCAATTTTATACATATGGAATTTTTAAGATTTTCACTTTTTATCATATGGGAAATTGAATTAGCTTTCCAACGATACCAATTTCATCTAAATATGGTATCAGAATAAAATATTATGAACGTTTTATCGAGAACTATCAAAATCGCCCAGGTGCGATGGCTAGGTTGACGGACCATCGACCTAGTGACAGACCATCGCAGCCAAGGCAGTGAGGCAACCTTCTGGATAAGGTGTGATAGACAGGTTGACAGACCATCGAAGTTGCGACGGACCGTCGCCCAAGCCGGCGCTACTTAGGCAGTGAGTCCTTTTCCTAGTCCACGTGCGACGGTCGAAATGACTGACCGTTGAGCCAGCGATGTACCATCGCACCCACCATCGCACATCCCATTCATTTATTTTTAAGTTATTTTTAAAGGGGATTTTTGGTCTTTTACCACCCATTTATATATGTAGTAATATCCTACCAAGGCTCCAAAAATTCATTATTCTTCAACAACATCAAAAATTAGGGTTTTCTCCCTAAGAGCAATCCCTAAGCAACAAAATACAAATCTTTTTCAAGAACTAAGAGATTCAAATTCTTCAAGTTCAAGAACTTCAAGAAACTCACTATCGCGTATGCATAGTGTTCATTCATGGACTCCTTTCATCCTTGAAGCCCAAGAATCTCTTTTCAAAGTTCAAGTGTATGGATTTCTTTATGAATTTCATGTCAGGTTTGCTTTTGTTCATGTTGATAATGACCAATTGAATTTTAATCCATGTTGGGTGATCAATTTTATGTGGAATTGATTTGTATAGGTATAGATTCATGTGAACCTATGATTAAACTTTAATCATGATGTTTATTTGTTGTATAAAGTTGTCTACATATACTATGCTTACCATGTGTTTGATTAAATGCCTATGTGAAGGAAAAGTTCCCAACTAGTATGATATTATGCAATCCTCATGTACGTACAAGTTTATGCATATCACATGTTTGATGAAATGCCTCAATAAATGAATTATGGATTGTGATGTTGGTCATGTATTCAAGAAAGTCATGCTTTGTCAGTTTCTTTACATTGAGTCTTGGGCGTACTTGTACCCGACAATTAGTTGTGTGACTAGAGCCCATGTCATGTCCTCAAGATACTCTTAGTCAAGCCATGTTCAGTAGAACTCAGTCAGTCTCATGACTTAGAAAAACTCAGTTACTTTAGTAAATCTTAGTCAGTTATCAGACCTCAGTAATATTTCATCAGTCAACAGAACTCAGTTAACACTGTCAAGTTAGTTCAGTTAATCATGTTCAGTGTCTATCCAGATGGGACTTTAAATTAGCACCGAGCGAACCTAATGATGGGAACCTACCTGTTATATGAGGGTGTGATTCCTAGAAGCAATCCTCGTGTTTCAGAACTACGTAGCCAACGTAGGTTGAGACATCATAACCTATTATATGAGGGAAGATGAGGTTGCTTAACCTGTTATATGAGGGTTTCCACCGTTCACACTAGCGTTACCTGTTATATGTGGGTTACTCATAGATTGTCCTTACCATTGGCACGGTATTAAGTCCCTTCCAATTGGGGTTACAGATTGGACCCCAACTGTGCCATAATGGCGTATTAGGGGGCATATCGATTAGATAACTACTTCCCACAATTTAAGCTATAGAAATCAGGACTGTCAGATACAGTCATTCAGTCTCAGTAATAGAACTTAGATAGTTCTACATAATTCAGGACTATCAGATACAGTCAACTCAGATTAGTATGAAAACCAGCTAGTTCCATCAGATTCAAGACTATCAGATATAGTCACTCATGTTACCAGTCATATCGGTCATCAGAACTCAGTTACCAGTCATGTTAGTTATCAGTAAATTCATGTTATCACGATCTCAGTTATAATTACTATGTATTCATGCATGCATTCTCACGTTTATATTAGTTAGTTAGTCAGTATTGTTTAAGCATAAGAACCCCATGCATTCATCCTAGCTCACATGCATACCAATATATTCAAAGTACTAACATATTTACTCTATGGTATCTTATACCATAGGTTCAGAGACATGAGCTCCAGAGCATCAGTAGATTCTAGTCTCAACACTCAGAGTTAGCAGTGAGTCCTCATCTTTCGAGGACATGATCATTACTTTATTACCTCATTAATTTATTTATTAGTTGAAGTTAGTTGGGGACTTGTCCAATTAACTCCTTATTCAGATAGTTATATCATGATTTAGAGGCTTTTCAGACTACAGTATATTTCAGAGAGTTTATTTCAGTTGTTTTAGGTATGTCATACCCCACCCAGATGTTATATTTTTATCAGATATTATATCTCAGTGTTGAACGTTATGGCTTTTCAGTTCATGTTTCCATATTATACAGTATATTATGTAGTATATAGGTATAGATATCAGTCATCGGTTAGCTTGGGGTCCTTCGGGGTCATGAGCACCGTGTAGCATTTCGGGTACCAGATTTGGGGCGTTAAAAACTTGGTATCAGAGCCAGGTTCAATAGTGTCCTAGGAAGTCTGAAAGCCACATTTAGTAGTGTCTTGTACATGGGTATGTTGCGCACCACATTTATGTGCAGGAGGCTATAAGATGTTTTAGGAACAGTTTCCCTTCTTTCAGTATTCATGTCGTGCCAGTGAGCATAATCTCAAGTTAATCTCTTAGTCTAATCCATTTCTCCCTTTCTTCTATAGTACATGCCTCCAAAAAGAAAAAATAGTAATCAACCAGCCCCTCACCCCGAAGATCTTTTAGGCGAACATATTTCTTATGTAGAGTTTAGAGTTGTATTCACTACTCTTGCTCAGTCAGTCGCTGCTCAGAATAAATGACCAACTATTATTCCATCCAACCCAATTTCTAATTCAGCTTCAGCCAGGATTTGGGACTTCACCCAAATGAATCCTTCATCCTTTCTCGGGTCTAAGTCAGATGAGGACCCTCAGGAATTCATCGATCAGGTTTAAAAGGTTACTGACATTATGGGGGTGTCAACTATTGAGAGTGATAATCTAGATGCATATCAGTTGCAGGATGTTGCTTACACATGGTACAAGCAGCAGAAGTAAAAAAGGCCAGATGATACAAGGCCTATTGAGTGGGAGGACTTTGTCACCACATTCTTAGAGATGTTCTTTCCCCTAGAGCTGAGAGAAGCTAAAGTGTTAGAATTTATCAACCTCAGGCAAGGAAACATGATGGTGAAAGAGTATTCTTTTAAGTTTACTCAATTGGCCAGATATGCTCCTCATGTGGTTGCAGATAGCAGGACTAAGATGAGTAAGTTTGTGTTTGGGTTGAATAATAGTATGGTCAATGAGAGAAGGTCCACGATGTTGAATAGTGACATAAACATAGCCACGCTTATGACCCATGCTCAGTAGATAGACGATAAAAAGATTAAGATAAGGGATAGGCAAAATAAGAGATTAACAATAGGTACATTCAACTTTGCTCAACCTAAATCAGAAGGAGGAAACTATTCTCAATTTCATCCTAAGTCAGCAGTTCCAGCTCCTTCTTCAGCTAGTGCTCCAGCTCCTAAGTTCAGGGATGGTAATGGAGATAGAGTGCCAGGCTCTAAGTCTTAGGGCAGTATTAGAAGCGCCCGCACCTATCCTCTTTGCCAAACTTATGGTAAGCACCATCAGGGTATTTGCAGAGTTGGCAGTGGTATTTGTTTCAGATGTGGCAAGCCAGGCCACAGAGTCAGAGGCTGTCCTCAGCCAGGTCCTCAGAGTCAGCAAAACCGTTCCTCAGCTCAGTTCGGTCACCCAAACCAGCAGGGTGCCACCTCCAGCGCTACTAGTGGGGAACTCCTAAATTGACTTTATGCTCTCCAGTCCCAGCAAGATCAGGAAAATTCTTCTGATGTGGTTACTGATACGTTACAGATCTTTCATGTTCATGTTTACACTTTGCTAGATCCCGGAGCTTCTTTGTCTTTTGTTACTCCCTATATAGCAGTTGATTTCAGAGTTAGTCCTGAAATTTTAGTAGAGCCTTTTTCAGTCTCTACCCAGTGGGTAAAACCATCATAGCCCGATGGGTATATAGGAACTGTCCGGTTATGATATTTAAGAAAGTCACTTCAGCAGACTTAGTTAAATTAGAGATGACTGATTTTGATATCATTCTTGGCATGGATTGGCTTCATTCCTGCTATTCCACAGCTGACTGTAGAAATAGAATAGTTCAGTTTTAGTTTTCGAATGAAACCATCCTAGAGTGGAAGGGCAGTGTATCCGCTTTCAGAGGTCAACTTATTTCCTACCTTTGGGCACAAAAAATGGTATCTAAAGGATGTGTCTATCATCTTATTCGAGTTAAGGACACTAGTTTCAAAACTCCCAGTCTTGAATCAGTCCCAGTAGTGAATGAATATTCAGATGTTTTTCCTGAAGATCTTCCAGGAATTCCTCCCGAAAGGGAAAAAAATTCGACATTATCTTCTTCCAGATACTCAGCCTATATCTATTTTTTCCATACCGAATGGCACCAGCAGAACTCAGAGAATTGAAAGAGCAGTTGAAGGATCTCTTAGATAAGGGATTCATCAGGCCCAACGTGTCCCTATGGGGTGCCCGGATTTATTCGTGCACAATAAAGACGGTTCTCTTAGAATGTGTATTGATTACCGTCAGCTCAATAAATTCAAGGTCAAGAACAAGTATCCTCTTCCCAGAATTGATGACTTGTTTGACTAACTTCAGGGTGCCATTTATTTCTCTAAGATAGACCTCATATCTGACTATCATCATCTCAGAGTCAGAGAATGTGACATTCTAAAAATAGCTTTTTGTACTCTGTATGGTCACTTCGAGTTTCTGGTTATGTCCTTTGGTCTTACTAATGCCCCAATAGCTTTCACGGACTTGATGAACCGTGTGTTCAGACAGTACTTGGAAATATTTGTCATAGTCTTCATAGATGATATTATGGTCTATTCCCGTAATGAGCGTGATCATGTAGACCATATCAGAATCATACTTCAGACTCTCAGAGATCATCAAATGTTCGCCAATGTAATACCCCAAAAAATCCAAACCAGTATTAGAGACATGTTTTAAGATCATGCATAGTACATCATATTTTTTTATAGTTTTATGATCAAGTTAGATGTATATTAAGTCTTCAAATAACTCCCAGCTATCAGACAAATCAAAACATTCCTTACCGATTGAATTCTTAGGAAAGATATTTCTATAGTCAACTTCAAATGAGCATGTATATCATTATACAATGATTTATTGATATCATCTCCTACCAATAGATAGATAATTGAATTATCTTTCCAACTATACCAATTTCACCAAAATCCGATGTCGGAGAAAAAAGTTATACCCATTTTACTCCGGCATGTCCGCCTGGCAAATGAGTGACGACATGAGCTAACGACTTATCAAAAGTATGACGGCTTATCAGATGATGTCGTCAGGCTTAGATAGAAACCCAAAAATTTCAGCTCCCAGGTGATGACCTGGGCTGACTATCTATCATAGATCTGACGGTTTATCAGCCTTGGTCGTCAGCTGATAATTTCAGCAACTGGGAGGTGATTTTGTGGGGGTATTTTGGTCTTTTTCCCTCACTCTAAACACGGTATTAAAGCCATTAGAAGGATATTATCCCATTATTTTCTCATTCTCCTCAAGAACAAGAACATTCTCTCCCAAAGGGGTTAAACCCTAGACAAGAAAAATCAAGAAAAAGACTAAGGATTTCTTCAAGAACCTTCAAGAAACATTAGATCTCTTTCTAGATTAAGCTTCAAGGTATGCGTAGTGTTCATCCATGGATCCTTTTCATCCATGGAGCTCAAGAATCAAGTTTTAAATAATAAATTATTATTATCTTGTTGTGGTATGATTATGTCCATATTGATGGTTGTTAATTGGGTTTCAAGGTAGTATCTTAATGTATTTTCATGAAGTATGTGAGCATGTTAGATGAAATACATAACTTTGGATGACTTAGATTGTTAAATTAATAAGTATACCTATGCCCAAAGTCGTGCATGTAAGGTGTTCGATAAAATGTCTAGAATGATAAAAACCAAGTTTTCATCACTCAATAGTACTTACATGACAAATCCATGCTATATCCCTTATGATTCAACATGAATTCCATGCTATTATTTTGTATTGATTGTTGTGATATGGAATGCCCATGACCTTGAAGTTATGCAAGTATTTACATGTTATATGCATTCCCTTCCATGTATAAGATGTTGAGGACCATGTGTAGTATGAAATCCCCTATTTATGGTTTTATGAATTGTGAATTTTATTCCAATGATCAAGAAGTATCATGTGTGTCAGTTTCCTTCTATCGAGTCCTGGGGTAATTGTACCCGACAATTTAGCTGTGTACCTAGAGCCATGTCATGTTTTCATGATACTCTCAATCAAGACATGATCCATAGAACTCAGTTAGTCATGTGACTTAGGATATCTTAGAAATCTCAGTAATCTCAGTGATTTCAGTATTCCCAGTAAATCTCAGTAACTGCAGTACTCTGAGTCAGTCCTCAGAACTCAGTATATTTCGTCAGTCAACGGATCTCAGTAAATTCAGTTTAGCTCCGCTAGACAATACCACTAGTATCATTTCTGTTTTGTTAATTAGTTCATCTCAGTTAATCAGTTCAGAGTCTTTCATATGGGAGTAGGATTCAGCACCGAGCGAGCCTAGGGACAGGGACTCACCCGCTAGATAGGACTGAGATTGCTAGACGCAATCCCTAAGTTCCGAAACTATGTAGCCAATGTAGGTACGAGATGTCACCCGTTAGATAAGACTAACATACTCAGGGATCACCCGTTAGCATACTTAAATGTATAGGACTGATCCCAGAGGTCACCCACTAAATTAGGACTGACTCCATAGCAGTTGTCTTTACTAGTGGCTTGATACTAACACCCTTACAACTGGGATTATAAGTTAGACCCCAGTTAGCATATTATGGGGCATGTCTCTTAGATGAATACATCCCAGTCTCAGTTACAGAATCAGGACTGTCAGATGTAGTCAATTTAGCTCAGTAGTACAGATTCAGGACTGTCAGATACAGTCAATCCTTATCATTATAAATAGACTTTGGGATCACCCATTAGATAGGACTGATCTCAACTATGGTCAATCAGTATCAGTATAATCAGATTCAGAGATCACCCTCTAGGTAGTACTGATCTCAGACTAAGTCAAATCATTTTTATTATCAGTATCATCAGATTCAGAGATCACCCGCTAGATAGGACTGATCTCAGATTTAGTTACTCAGATATAGTACGGAACTTAGCTTGTTCCATCAGATTTAGGACTTTTAGATACAGCCACTTATTTTATCAGTTATATCAGTTATCAGAACTCATGTTATCAGTATTCAGCTTCAGGATTGTCTGATATAGTCAACCAGACCATTTCTTCATAATCAGAACTGTTAGACACAGTTATTTGTGTATCGGTAGCATAGTATCAGTCCCTCAGTATACAGTAATATATTATCAATATTTATCACTCATCAGTGACTCAGATGTTAATATCAGTAAACTTAGTAGTCAGAACTCGGTATTCAGTCCTATCAAGATGTCAGTTATAGTTACATATGTATGCATGCATTCTCATGTTCATGTTAGTCAGTTAATTAGTATTGTTCATGCATATGAACCCTATTGCATTCAGTCTACCTCACTTGCATACCAGTACATTCAAAGTACTAACGTATTTCGCTAAGTGTGGTGCACAACACACCCAAGTACAAGACTCTAATAGATGCAGCTTTTAGACTTCCTAGGACACTGTTGAACCATAGGCTCTGATACCAAGTTTTTAATACCGCGAATCTGGTACCCAGAACACTACACGGTGCCCATGACCCCGAAGGACGACAAGCTAACCCATGACTGATATCTATAAACTGAGCACTAAATAATAGTAATAATATAGTAAATGCGGAAACATGAACTAAAATTCCATAAGGATCAATACTAGTACATAACTAAAAAATATTTTATAACAATACCAAAACAACTGAGATAATTGTCTGAACATACTAAAGTTTGGAAGCCTCTAAACTATCAGAATAAAGAGTTGATGGGACATGTCCCTAACTAACTCCAACTACTGAAATAAACTGAAAACTGAAATAGTAATGTGATCATCATGTCCTCGAAGGATGAGGACTCACTACAAACTTTGATCGCTGAGCTGGGATGCTACTGGTTCTCTGAAGCTCGTGCTTCTAAACCTATGGTATAAGACACCATAGCTCAAATGCATCAGTACTTTGAATGTACTGGTATGCAAGTGAGGTAGGATGAATGCAATAGTTTTATATGCATAAACAATACTAACCGACTGACTAACATGAACGTGAGAATACATGCATTCATATGTAACTGTAACTGAGATCATGCTAGGACTAAATACTGAGTTCTAACTACTGAGTCTACTGATTTTGACATCTAAGTCACTAATGAGTGAGAAAGACTGATACTATATTACTAAATACTGAGGGGATGATACTATGTTACTGATACATGAATAACTATTTCTGATAGTTCTAATTTTGAAGGACTGGTCTGGTTGACAGTATCTGATAGTCCTGAAGCTGAATACTAATAACATGAGTTTGGATAACTGATATAACAGATAAGATGAGTTTTGAGATGTAATATAACTTATAACATGAGTGACTGTATCTGACAGTCCTGAATCTAATAGAACTAGCTGAGTTCCGTACTGTATCTGAATTGACTATATCTGACAGTCCTAAAATCTGAAGAACTATCTGAGTTCTTTTACCGAGACTGAGACTGAGACTAAAACTAAGACTGTGGTAGGTAATTATCTAACCGACATACCCTAGAACTGAAGTGGTGGGGTCCAACCCATTACCCCGGCTGGAAGGGTGTCAGTAGTGCGCCACTAGTAAAGACCTGTTGTGAGTATACCCTCTCTGACAAGGAGCTCTTCCATTAACCCCTCCAGGTAGGTAACTCAAATGAGATGTATATATGTCCCTAAATGGGTAGGGTGCATATCATCCTACACTGGACACGTAGTTCTAGAAGTTAGGAATTGCTTCTAGGGATCTCAGTCCTATCTAGCGGGTAAGTCCCCATACCTAGGCTCGCTCGATGCTAAATTCTACTCCCATCTGAAACACACTAAACTGATTAACTGAGCTGAACTGATACTAGTGGTATTATTTAGTGGAGCTAAACTAAACTGAATTTACTAAGTTCCGTTGACTAACGGAATGTACCGAGTTCTAAAAACTGACTAATAATACTGAAGTTACTGAGATTGACTGGGAATACTGAGGTTATTGAGATTATGAGTACTGAGATCACTGAGATTACTGAACTACTGAGATTACTGAGATTTGTGAGATTTTCCTGAGTCACATGACTGATTGAGTTCTATGGATTATAGCTTAACTGAGAGTATTGTGAAAACATGACATGGTTTTACACATACAGCTAAATTGTCGGGTACAAGTACCCCCAAGACTCGATGGAATGAAATTGACATAGCATGAGTTACGTGAACATATGACCAACAACACAATCCATAATTCATATATTGAAGCACTTCATCAAACATAAGATATACATAAACTTGTACAGACATGGGGATTTCATAATATCATGCTAGTTGGGCACTTTTCCTTCATATCGACATTTACTCAAACATATGATAGGAATAATATATGTAGACACCATTATACAACAATTAAACATCATGATTAAACATCTAATTTCATCATCCTAGGGTTTAATCATTGTTTCACATGAATATACATCTATACAAATCAATTCCACATAACATTAATCACCCAACATGGATTTGAATTCAATTGATCATTCTCAACATAAACAAAATAAACGCAATATGATGTTCGTAAAGAAAATCTAAAATCTTGACTTTAGAAAATAGATTATTGGGCTTTATGGATAAAAGGAGTCCATGAATGAACACTATGCATACCTAGGATGTGATTTCTTGAGGGTTGATGGTGAAACCTTCTTGAATTTGAATCCCCAATAGAAACCCTAGCTTGTTCTTGAGAGAAACTAGTATATTTTGGGTGAATAATGACTAAATCACATGTTATTTGGTATATATAGGTGTGGGAACTTGAACCTTTTAACCCTGGATACATCTTTAATTTCTGAGAAAATTTCTCGATTTTCATACTTGGCGCGACGCGCCACTATCGAGCCAAGTCACTGGAAATTGACAAATGGGAAATTGTACGGTGGCTGACGTGGAGCTATCTCATTTCTAACTTATCTGGGACCTAGAATTTTGGCACGACATGCCACTATCATGGAGAAACACTGGAAATTGACAATTGCCATTTGAGCTATCTCCGCGATGCGCTGAAGGCTCAAGTGATACACTGTGGCAAATTTGGTATCGATGGAAAGCTTATTTGATTCCCCACACGATAAAAAGTGAAAATATTGAAAATACCACGTGTACAAAAGTGGATTCATCTTTCAAAGAAAGCTTCTAACATTCTTGGGAAACTTTTCAAGCTAAGAAAAGTACGGGGTATTACATAAAGCAGGATATCCTGGAAAAACTGGCTATTGTACTGGATCCTTCCCCTTCAAATACTCTGAAGTTCCTATAGATGCTAGAAAACTCTCTATTGCATTATGTTGGCCTTTTGTGGAGAAGATCACTGCTAGGATAGCCTGTTGGTTTGCAAGACTACTGACATATGTAGGAAGACTCCAACTTATAAAGATTGTGGTCTTTGGAATTTAATCCTTTTGGGCTCAGGTGTTATTGATTCCCAAAAAGGTGATAAAATGTATAGAGGCTATATGAAGGTTATTCATATAGACTGGACATGCTGAAATCTCTAATAAGGACCTTAATTATTAGGAGAAGGTGTTTTACCCAAGCTGCAGGTGGACTAAATGTTAAAAACATGATCCTATGGAATAATGCTGCTATCACAAAACACCTATGGGAAATTGCACAAAAAAAAGACTATCTATGGATAAAATTGATTCATTGTTTCTATATAAAACATCAAAATATAGAACACATTCCTACACCTAAGAATGTATCTAGGGTGATTAGGAAGATATTGAACACTATGAAGTTAATTATGGAGATGCAACAACTACAGGGAGATTTAAATAGCAGGTTATAATAGATTCAATAGGGAGAAAAATTCAATATCAAGAGATTATATGTATTACAGATACCTCAACATCCTAAAATAGCATGGAAGAAATTGATATTGCAACCTTACCTCCAACCAAGTCATATGTTTAATTTTATGGTTGCTATGTAGAGAAGGTTAGCAATAGTAGATAGACTACTCAAGATAGGTATACAAGTTCCCAAAATTTGTTTATTCTGTGGAGCAGCTGATGAACTATTTAACCACTTATTATTTGAATGCAACTTTACAAAGAACATGTGGGGTAGATTGCTCTATTGGATGGGGTTTAGAAAAAGTATAGAAAGTTGAAATGTGGATATTGATTGGTTGATAACAAGTGTGAAGCTGAAATCTGGCCTTTGGGAAATTTTTATAGCTACTTTTGTTATGATGATATATGTCATTTGGAGAGCAAGAAATACCCTTAGATTTTAGAAAGGGACCTGTTCGAGGGACAAGATATGCAGAGATATTGCAATTCACATACATAAAAAGGGAGCAGATGTGACCAGATAGAAGAAGAAATTACCAAAGCTATATTTTTATCCTTAAATATATAGACATAGGTGTAACTGAGTAATTTGTTTTAAAATGTATGTATTTGAGTAGTTCATAGGAGGAGAGAGTGATTGTTCAGTAATACACTAGTTTTGTAAGGATAATTTGTTTTGGTGAAATGAAAATCATGGTTACCGAAAAAAATAATAAATGAAGGGAAACTTTCCTAAAATGTCTCATAACCACTTGCCCATAAGTGTGGCACGCTTCACGCCCATGCACAAGACTCTACTCAATACTACTTTCAGAAACCCTAGGACACTTTAAAACCTTAGGCCCTGATACCAAGTTTTTTCACGACCCGATACTACCCCCTAGTCGTAACACAATGCTTAAGGCCATAAGTGACCCCAAGCTAAACCACGATCTAATATCTGCTATGAGCACTAAATAAAAGAATCATAAAACATCATATTATGAAGCTAAACTAATAAACTCTGATAAAAATATAGTACTAAAACAATACCCAATATTTCTGATTTTTGATATAAACTTAAAACAAATCTGACTATCTAAATATTTGATAGCCTCAAAGAAATGAGAAGTTGATGGATCATTCCCCCAACTAACTCCGACCAGCTAAAATAAAGGGAATGCTGAAAATAACTATAAATACTTGTCCTAGATGGATGGGGACTCACCATAACTTTTGTTGAGTGATACTGAACTGTTTAAGGGTGATCGAGGAATGGAGCGTCTGAACCTATGATATAAGACAACATAGCGCAAAAGAGAGTATGTGGTTAGTACTTTGAATATACTTGTACGTGAGATAAATACTAACTGAAGGGCATACTGATACTGATCATAACTACATAAACATATAAAATGAATGTAAGACCAGTGAAATATAAACTGAAATAATTTGTATGACTGCTCAACTAAATAACTGATAAACTCTGCACTTGGTCATGCAAATTTGATCTGATATAATCTGAATACTAAACTAAAATTGAAACTATGGGCGTTATCATGTAACCGACATGCCCCAATCTGAGCCAATTGGGGTCCAACCTATAACCCTATTTTGAAGGGTGTCAGTACCTTTCCATGGTTACTAGCACTAGATATCGATGTGAATTCACAAGGATGATTTCTCAAAGCACTAGGGTTTCACCCTCGATTGGCAGGTGCCCCTAAAAGAGTGAAAACCATCTACAGGCAGGAAGACCTTTCAAACCTACACTGGGAAACACAATGTCATGGTTTTTATTTAAAACTATTAAGAGTAATTTGAGTAAATTCATACTTAACATAGAAATTTCATGAAAAGAGGGAAAATGGTTTTATACTTGAAAACAAGGGATTTATTGGGACTTAATGGGTGGAAGGAACCCATTGATGAATATCCCACATAATTTAGTTACTTGAATCCTTAAAGAAAACTTGGAATTGAGACCTTGAATGGTTGAATTCTTGGAAGAAATTTGTAATTTTTGGTTCTTGAGAATAAGGAGGGTTTCACATTTTTAACTGATGAAGAATGGGGAAAATAATACCCCATTTTGGTTTTTAATTCATCATTTGGGTGTTTAGGGAGAGAGGAAAGGACCAAAATTCCCCATTGAACATTTAATAAAAACTGTTAAAAACACAACCTCCGTGGCACGAAGGCTATCACGGAGTCTAGTCTCACGTGTATCATGGAGATTAATCTCCATGAAAAGTTGTGTACCTAGGATAGCCAGCTCTGTGTCACATCAAAATTGCGGAGGATTACTGTCTATATGGTCCAAAAATACCCCAAACCTATTTTGAATATTCCAAAACTCTCCCGGATGACCCTTTTAACATACCTAAACACACTTCAACCGAAAAATCAACATTTCAAACTCATAAAGGCCAACAATAAAATATTCAAAATCTTTGGGTCTTAAAATGGCAGTCTATTGTACTTAGTGTGAAATAATTACTTAGACCCCTTTAAACATGTGTCTAATAGCTGGAACTTATCTAGGATCTTGCTGGGTATTATAAGATCAGAATCTGTCGAAGTACTTCCCATGTCATACCTAGGAAGTAATTCCCTTATCACAAGCTCAAGCAACAATTAAAGTTTACCCTTAAGAACCCTTTTCTTGAAATGCCCTTATACACTTGGCAATGAAGTTTTCCACATCCCTTTTCATATTATTCCACCAATAGATTTTTTTCATGTCATGATACATCTTTGTCAAACCCTGATGAACTGAATATCTAGACACATGGTCTTTGATCAAAATCCTCTTCCACATCCCATCTACATCAAGAACATAGATCCTCTCTTGGTAGCTTAGAATGACATCTCCCCCAATTTTGAAAGCCATAACATTTTGTTGACCCACATACTTATTGATTTGCATTAGTATGGGACCCAAAACCTATTTCTCCTTAACTTTGGCCCCAAGGGAGACTTAGCTACTTCCTGGACGATCCCTCCTCCATTTTTAGATTCTAAAAGGAAGACTCCCAAGTTTTTTGATCAGTGAATTTTATTCACCAATCTTCTCTTCTCCTCATCAACGTGAGACAAACTCCCCATGGACAACTACTAAGAGCATCAACAATGGTATTTTCTTTACCATGGTGTTAGTACAGGCTCATGTCGTAATCTTTAAGAAATTTGAGCTACCGCCTTTACATGAATCTTAATAACTTTTTTATGATATCATATTGTAGGATCTTATAGTGTGAGTAAATATCCACATGCACCCCATATAAATAGTAATACCAAATTTTAAATTTAAAAACCCTAACCGCCAACTAAAGATTATGAGTCAGATAATTTCTCTCTTTAATGTTAAGTTGCCTGGAAGCATGAGATACTACCTTATTATGATGCATCAGTACACAACCTATCCTACAACTTTGTATAAGTTCCCTCACAAGTATCGGACCATAAAAACTTGACCTTTTTCCGAGTCAACCTTATATGCAGAACATCCATAGATGAGAAACTTTCTGCAAGTCTCTGATAATAACTTGTTGTAATACCTCGTATTATCCTTAGTTCAGTTCATCTAGTTCATACATAATAAGCTTAGAACCTAAAAATTTCACTAAGTGATGGAGACTTAGTCATATATTTGACTCCTTAGTTCATGAATTTTTAAGTTGACCTTACGGGCTTTGAGATGATGGTTTTTGAGTTGATTCATGTTCAGGGGTGTGTAATACCCCAAATATTTATATCTCAGTCCAGCCCTTAGTACGTACTTGTAACACTTAGAATCTGAAAAATAAAGTTAAGAGTAGAGGTTGTTAGTCATTTTTTCTCCCTTTAAACTTCAAATATTTTTTAAAGTTGACCCTCTGGGCTCTGAAACAATGATTTGTAAGTTAAATTATATTCAGGGGTAAAAATAATATCTCGATTAAGTTTCAAAATTTTTGGATGAGGATTGAATCGCATTCGAGTTGGAAAAATAGTAGCTCACCACAATTAGGCCGCGTCGCGGTGAGTATCGTGATGAGGTGCCCACCGCATCGTGGTGGAGGCCAAATCAGTATTTGTCAATTTCCAAAGGGTCACCGCGATTGTACCGTGTCGCGGTGAATCCTAAAACAGTAATTGTCACAATTTCGTGAGTCACCGCAATTCCACCATGTCACGGTGTGTATCGCGATGACCCACTCACGCGTCATGGTGAGGCCTTAATCGACATTCCTGTTGCAGGATTTTAAATCCCAAAAGTAATATTGTCTTTCATCATGCCCCGAAATCATGTAAATAGTAGATTAATCATAATGTTGAGCAAAATATGCTCATTGTTCATCAAATCCCTCTCAATTAAAGTCCTAGGCTTCAACATTCAACTTCAAGAATCCCAAAAATTCCACCATTCTTTTCCCAAAATAGTTCAAAATTCAAGGTTTCTAATTCAAGAATTCTAAGAATCAACTTTCAAGAGCACAAATAGGATCTCAAAACCAAGCTTCTTCATCTAGTTCATCAATTATGGTATGTGGGGTTTTGAACAAGGATAAATCTTCCATCCCTGTGCCCAAAACTAGTTTTAAATTGCAAATTTACATGATTTTACATGAATTACAATTTAGGGTTCACACCCATTTACTGTATTTGAAGATTATGATGATTTAAGTGTTTTTGATGTTGAATTACATGTCTACTTTCATAAATTGATGTGTATGATTATGTTTTCCACGTTTTGAGTGGACTTATGAGTATTTACATTATCAAGCATGAACATTATGATGTTTTGACCTGAATTTAAAGCATGGTTTATCAAGCCCTATTTGAATATTGCTATTTCAAGAATGATTATGCTTTTAAGCATCCCATGATATGTTTATAGAAAACTTTGAATAAAGATTTGATCTTTTGATCTTTAGCTAAGATATGGAATCCACTTTACAGCTTAAATTCAACTTTGAATGAACAGATGCACAATTAGCTTTCAGTATGAAACTTTATGACCTTTTAAAGTGGATTTTCCTACTGAATGAGCACATAATTAAGGGAGTAGTATTTAGCACCAGTGGAAAGTATGGGTTTAGCGCATCCTACTTTCCTTGAACTATGAGCCAACGTAGTTACAGATTTAATATTTCTATTTCTATATGGATGAAAGTTAAAGATGTGATCACTTAGCTCAGGTTATACTCCCTGACAAGAGTATGACACCTCTCCCAACGTGAGCTTTTTCCCTTAGGGGAACAAGACATTGGACTTTATCATAGCTCACATGGTTTATGTCGGGTAGAAGAACCTCATTAACAGAAAATAATAATAGAAAAGCTATTATAAACTATGTGTAAAGGCTCACAATTTTAATCAGCTATTATCTTACATAGCACATCCGTTATTCGATTTTAGCTTATAATTTTTAGATGATAAAAGTGAGTCCTTTCTACACTTAGCTTGCATGATTTAAAAACAGTATACAAGTGCAGTTTTTAGACTTTAAAGGTGATGGCTCACCAGTTTCATATAGTATGTTTAATTGTTCATGATCTATGACATTTAGCTTTCAATTATTCTAGCTACGTGAGTCATTATATATAGCATACATATTTTATGAATTTTATAATGTTATGATATTGATTTATTGTGAATTCACCCCCATATACTTAGTACATCCTCAATGTACCGATTCACATATATGTCTATGTGCTACATTATCTCATAATGTAGGTTCATGAGCTCATTTTCAACAGCGTGAGTGATTTCGGGAATCTCTATCTACACCCCTACAATTGGTGAGACCTCATGGTTCAAGGTCCTATTTATCCAGATTTCCAGCTATCATAGTATTTGATTTATTATTTTCAGTTTAGTCTGAGTCAGTTGGGGGTTTGTCCCAATAGCTATCTAGTTCCTTAGTAGTAGAGGCTTGTCAAACTATTAGCTAGTATTTTTAGACTTTTCGCATTTGTTATCCAGGCAATGTATTCAGTTGATATCAGATAGTTATGATATAATTCAGTATTGATGCTTGACCAGTTTACCTTAATGGTAGCTATAGACTTAGTAGCAGGCTTATAGGGTTAGCTTGAGGCTACTCATAGTCTTGAGAACCATGTGGCATCTCAAGACCAGTTTTTGGGGCATTAAAAACTTGGTATCATAGCCTAAGGTTTAGAGAGTCATAGGGAATCTGACAAGCCACGTTAGTAAAGTCTTGATCATGGGTGTGAAGCGTGCCATATCTATGATAAAGAGGCTATATGACGTTATAGGAAAATCATCTCTTTCTTTCTTAACCTATATTGCTTATAGCTATCTCTATCTGCTATTAACTCATGATCTTTCATGATAGAATATGCCTCCTCGCAGAGCTAATGCCCATAGGAAAGCTAACCAGCCACCCTAGCTTGTTGATCCCCTGAATAAGAATGTGTCTCATGTTGAATTTTGGGTTGTCTTTCAAGTGTTAGCCCATGCTGTGACTGCTAATGTTCAGACCAATAACCTGGTTGCAGTTCCATATTAGCAATAAAGTGATTTAGCTGTAGCCAGACATCATGACTTTATGAGGATGAATTCTCCCGAATTCTTTAGGTCAAAGGTAGACGAGGACCTATAGTTGTATCTTTATGAGGTAAAAAAGATCACCCAAGTTATGCAGGTTAATGGAGGGAAAAGTTTAGAATTGGATTCTTATAGGTTGAAGGTTATTACTTATGATTGGGTTGTTGTGTGGAAGAAAGGTAGGGGTGAGTATACAGCTCTCATGAGTTTGTAGGTATTTCAGGATGCTTTCTTTGATAGGTTATTTCTGCGTGAGTTGTGGAAACCAAGATTAAGGATTTCATGAACCTGAGGCAGGGCTTAATGACAGTGGAAGAACATTTCCTTAAGTTCAACCAGTTGTCCAAGTATGCTTCTGATTTGATGGCTGACACTAGATCTAGTATGAGTAAGTTTGTTATCAGAGTATCTGGATTGGTAGTCAAGGAGTGTAGGACTGCCATGCTTATTAGATATATGTACCTTTCTAGATTGATGACTCATGCCTAGCAGATTGAGGTAGAAAAGTTGAAAGAAAAGGAGAGAATAAATAAGAAAGCTAGAACTGGGCAGTTTGAGTATGATCAGTTAAGGTCTGCAGGGGGAAATCATTCATAGTTTCAGAGTCGTCCACCTTTTCTAGAGCCATCTTAACAAATTTCCCGTACACCCAAAACAAAGCAGGAATAGTAGAGTAGGACTTTGATGTCCAGATCTCAGAATAATGTGGGTGGAAGTCCTAGTTATCCTTCATGTGCTAGATGTAGTGAGAATTATCTTGGTGAGTGTTTGTTAGGTCAGAAGGGTTGCTTTGGATGTGGCCAGTTGGTCCATGGTATCAAGGATTACCCGTATGCTAAGCAAGGAAGCTGGGATATTCGTCCCCACACTCAAGCTACTAGTGCACCAGCTTCTATAGCTCGCCAAGCCCCTCATCAGGGCGCATCATCTAATACCGGTGGCTGTCAGCACCAAAATCAGTTTTATGATTTACTATCCTGCCAGGAACAGGAAATCTACCCAGATATTGTTACTAGTAAGATTTGTGTCTTTCATCTTGACGTTTATGTGTTGTTGGACCCTAGGTCAAGTTTCTCTTATGTGACCTATAATGCCCCAAGTTTGTACCCCGGACGCTACACGACGCTAATAATCCTGAAGGACCACTAGCTAACCCATGACTGGTACCTACTGTGAGAACTGAATAATAATGATACTATAATAACAATATAAAGGAATAAATGTAGAAAACTTCCATAAGGTTCCAAATATAGAAAACTTACTACATACTGTAATCTTAATACTGATAACAACTGTTTGAGAATACTCTAGTCAGATAAGCCTTTAAACTGTCTGGAATATGGAGCTGATGGGACAAGCCCCCAATTAACTCTGACTGACTATTAAAATAACTGAAATGCTAAAGTTAATCATGTCCTCAAAATATAAGGACTCACCACTACTCTGTCTACTGAAAGTTTGTACTACTGAGGATGTTCTAGAGCCCGTGCGTCTGAACCTATGATATAAGACATCATAGTGCAAACAAAAAGCATGCGTCAGTACTTTGAATGCACTAAGGTAGGCTGAAATGCATGGTTTCATGATGCATGAACAATACTAACTGAATAACATGAATAGGACTGAATGAGAGTACACGCATGAATGCATAGACTGTAACTAAAATCGTGATAGCACTGAATACCGAGTCTGAATATTGATTATCTAATATCTAAGTATACTGATATTGTATTACTGATTATCAGAATAACTGTATTTGATAGTCCTGAAGTTTTTGGAACTAAACTGAGTTTCATACTAAGCTGAGTGACTATATCTGATAGTCCTTATTCTATAGAACTGAACTGGGTTCTAATCTGAGAATGAATCTGAAACTGAGATTGTGGGAGGTAATTATCTAAATGACATGCCCCTTGTTTAATTAGATCTGGGGTCCAACCTGTAACCCCAGTTTAAAGGGTGTTATTACCGTGCCATAGGTAAAGACAACTGAAGAGAGACCCTCATCTGGCAGGTACTCTAATGAGAATGGTGGAACCCTCAACTGACAGGTTAAAACACTTCATCAACCCTCAACTGGCAGGTTTGATGTCTCAACCTACACTGGCTACGTAGTTTTGGAATGCAAGGATTGATTCTAAGAATCACACCCTATACTAGCTGGTAAGTCCCCATCCTTGGATTCACCAGGTGTTGAATCCTACTCCCAACTGAATAGACACTGAACTGGTTTCCTAGTTCATACTAGGCTTGACTGAACTATTATTGATTATACTATTTGGTTGAACTGTATTGAGTTTCATTGACTGATGGGATACTACTGAATCTTTCTAACTGACTGAGACTATTTTATAACTAACACTGGCTCTAGGTATACAACTAAATTGTCGAGTATTAAATTTTCCCAGGACTCAATAGCGTAAAGAGTAAAGCATAACATAAATCTTGAAGGCACAACAATGGCCACATGTTCATAATTCACTTGCTAAGGCATTTCATCAAATACTTGTAAATCTTATACTTGTACATGTATAGGGATGCATACTATCATGTCATAAGTTCACAAAACAATTCACTTAGGCATTAAGGTAAACACATGGGAAGCATCACATTACACTTGGGCATGAATAATAATTCAATACATCATGGCTACATTAATCAATTCAATTTCAAGGATTTTAACCCACAGGCTAACATATATTCGTGAAATTCATTAAAGATATCATCATGGAAATCATACAACAATATTAACACGAATACGAACAGCCCACAACATGGAAATCATGATTTATAATTTAAAAAGGGTTTCTTGAACTCCAAGGGTGAAAAGGGGCCCTTGGATGAACACTTCACATACCTGGATTTATAAATTTGTGAAGATTGGAGGGAGTTCTTGAGATTAAATTCTTGAACTTATTGAAGCTAGGGCTTATTCTTGAGGGAGTTTATGAATAAAGAATGAAATTTCACCCTATAGGATGATTAATATCGTGTTATAGCTGACTTGGGTGAGGGAGAAAGGACAAAACTGCCCTCTTAGCCTTTCTTCCCATAAAATAAATGGACCTGACGATGTGACTACTAGAAAAGGGAAATGAATCATGCGATGCGACACCTTGAAACGAGAAATGAATCTCGTGACGTAACTCTCAGAAATGAGAAATGAATCTCGTGACACGAGCTTATCGCAAGACCTCATTGTTTTGGGCAACCAAACTCGCCCTTAAGCTGGTCGGAAAGATGCGAAACTTACCCGAGATGACCTACAAGTGACCCTTATCATGAATCAATTAAAAAATTGACAACCTACGATCGGGAAGGTCGTGAACTAAGATTGCCAAACTACAAAGGCTAAAATGACTCTAAGTATGAATACTTAGCTAAATTATTTTAAGTTTGGGACCCCTTATCAAGCTCTAAGGGACTGAGTAAAGCTTAAGACTTTGTGGGGTTTTATAATATCTCCCCCTTGGGAACATTCATCCTCGAATGAGACTGGCTAAGCTAGGAATACTGATAGACTGAACTTACTTACTAGACATGAACACTGAAAAATGATTGAAACTACTGATATACTGAGTTTTTATACTAAACATGCATATCTGGATGCAATGAATGCATTACTGGATCTACTGACAAACTGGGTTTATATTACTGAACATGCATATATGATGCATATGTGTATGACTGAAAACAATTCAGGAATGCATGACTGGATATGCAACGGTAATTGATACCAAGTTTTACAAGGCAATTCTTAGTAAGTTTTAAGGAAAACTATTTCCTTGAGCTAAGTCTGAGTTAGCGGAGAAGAAGTGAGGATACTTGGTTCGCATATCTAATTCTGCTTCCCAAGTAGCTCTCTCAACAAACTAATTTTTCCAAAGAACTTTGACTAGAGAGACTTCTTTATGCCTCAGTCTGCGAATATGATGTCAAGGATTTGAACTGGAACCTCTTCGTAAGAGAGACTATTCTAAATGTCAATGCCCTATATTTAGACTACAACTGCTGGGTCACCTACGGATTTATTTAGAAAGGAGACATGAAACATTGGATGGACTAAAGCTAGATCAGAAGACAACTCAAGCTCGTAAACGACCTTTCTAAAATGGCTGAGAATTTGGTAAGGACCGACATACCGAGGACTGAGTTTCCCCTTATTGCCAAACCTCTTCACTCTTTTCATAGGAGAGATTTTCAAATACACATAGTCACCAATCTCAAAATCAAGATCGTTTCTGCGCACATCTGCATATGATTTCTGTCTGCTTTGATCTATCTTAAGACATTGTCTAATCGACTACACCTTTTATAAGGCATCATATACCAGGTCAGGACCTACCACTACGGCCTCACCCACTTCAAACCAACCAATGGGATATCTACATCTCCTACTATAAAGTATCTCAAACGGAGCCATCTGAATATTGGAATGATAGTTGTTGTTGTATACAAACTCAATCAAAGGAAAGTAGTCATCCTAACAACCTTTAAAATTAATTGCACCTGCTCGTAGCATAACTTCTAAGGTCTAGATGGTCCTTTCTTCTTGACCATCTGTCTGAGGATGAAAGACGGTGCTAAGGTGAATTCGAGTACCAAGACCCTTTTGAAATGCTTTCCAGAAGTGAGAGGTGAACTGGGTACCTCTATCTAAGACAATGGAAAATGAAACACCATGCAATCTGACCAACTCCCTGATATAGAGTTTAGTATAATCGTCAATTGAATAAGAGGTATAGATTAGTAGAAAATGAGCTGATTTGGTCATCCTGTCTACAATAACCCAAACTGAATCATGTTGATGATGAGTAGGAGGGAAAACCATCACAAAATCCACATTCACCTCTTCCCACTTCTAAGTAGGAATACAGAACTCCTGCATGGACCCACTAGGTTTATGATGCTCAATCTTAACCTACTGACATATAGAGCACCTAGCTACAAACTCTGTATTATATCTCTTTATCCCACTCCACCAATAGATTTCCCACAAACCACGATACATCTTCGTGGCCCCTAGATGAATAGAGTAACGTGCACCATGCGCTTCTACAAGAATTCACTGCCTCAAGTCATCTACATTTGGCACACACAGGCGACCCTTACACTGCAATACACCATATCCCACTAGGAATAAAACCTCTACCTTATGATCGCTGACTGACTCTTTCAGCTTAAATAAACTGGGATCTCTATCCTAGTTTTCCTTTACTTCAGAAACTAGAGATGATTCTGAACCCACACATTACCTTTCGTTAAGTTGAGTAAGCGGACACATAATCGGGCAAGTTGATGTACTTCTTGAGCTAACTTCTTCTTACTATCCTCAACATGAGTAGTGCTATCCACAGACAGTCTACTAAGAGCATCAGCCACTATATTGGCCTTGCCCAGATGATACAAGACACTTTTGTCATAATCTTTCAACAACTATAACCACCTTCTCTGATGGAGGTTGATATCTTTCTAAGAGAACACATACTGCAGGTTTTTATGGTTTGTGAACACATCAACGTACACCCTATACAAGTAATGCCTCCAAATCTTTAAGGCAAATTCTACTATTGCTAACTCAAGATCATGAGTAGGATAGTTCCTCTGGTGGGGTTTAAGTTGTCTAGAGGAATAGGTTATGACCTTACCCCTCTACATGAGGACACAACCCAAACCTACTCTGGATACATCACAGTATTCAACAAAGACATCAGAACCATTTAGTAGGGTTAAAACTGAAGCAATAGTAAGTCGAGTTTTCAACTCGTGAAATCATTTCTCACAAGAATATGACCACTGGAATTTGACATTTTTCTGAGTTAATTTGGACACAGGGGATACAATAGATGAAAATCCCTTAACAAACCATCGATAATCACTGGCCAACCCCATAAAACTCCTAATATTTGATAGAGAGATGGGTATGGGATAGTTTTTCACTGCTTTGTTCTTTTAAAGATCAACTTTAATACCATCACCAAAGACTATATGGCTGAGGAAAGCAACTGACCTAAGCCAAAATTTGCACTTACTGACTTTGGCAAAGACTTGATGGTTTCTGAGAGTTTGTAGTACTATTCTAAGATAGTTTTCATGATCATGCTCGCTGCCAGAGTAGAAAAGAATGTCATCTATGAAATCTATGACGAATATGTCCAAGTATTGCTTGAATACACAGTTCATCAGGTCCAGGAAGGCTGCTGGGGCATTGGTAAGACCAAAGGACATGACTCAGAATTCAAAGTGACCATACCGAGTTTTGAAGGCTATTTTTGGGATGTCACATTCCCTGACTCTGAGCTGATGATAGCTCGATCTGAGGTCTATCTTAGAGAAATAGCTGGCTCCCTGAAGTTCGTCAAACAAGTCATCGATTCTGGGAAGTGGATACTTGTTCTTGACCATGATTTTATTTAACTGACGGTAGTCAATACATATTCTGAGAGAACCATCTTTCTTTTGCATGAATAGAACTGGTGCACCCTACGGGGACAAAGTGGGTTTGATGAATCCCTTATCTAAGAGATCCTTTAACCGTTTCTTTAATTTTCTGAGTTCTTCTGAGCCATTCTGTATGGCAGAATAGAGATAGGCTGAGTATCTGGAAGGAGATTAATTCCGAAATTAACTTCCCTTTTGGGAGGGACTCCGGGAAGATCTTCGGGGAACACATTTGGGAATTTGAAAGCTACTGACACTAATTCAAGAGTAGCAGTTTTTGATCTATAGTCCTGTGCTCGGACAAGATGGTAGACATATCCCTTAGATATCATTTTTCTGGCCAGAAGGTAATAGACAAACTGACCCCTAAGTGCTGAAGTACTACCCCTCCACTCTAGGATGGTTTTATTCGTAAACTAAAATTGGACAATTCTATTTCTACAGTCGACTGAGGTATAGCAGGAATAAAACCAATCTATGCCGAGAATGACATCAAAATCGGTTATCTAAAGTTTGACTAAGTCTGCTGAAGTGACTTTCTGAGATACCATAACCGGGCAGTTCCTATATACTCGCTGGGCTATGATGGATTTACCCACTAGGGTAGAGACTGATAAAGGCTCTACTAGGATTTCGGGACTGACTCTGAAATCAACTGCTATATATGGAGTAATAAAAGACAAAGACGGTCTTGGATCTAGCAAAGCATAAATGTACAAATGATAAACTTGTAACGTACTAGTGACCACATCATGAGAACTTTCTTGATCCTTTCGGTACTGAAGAGCATATATTTTGTTTGGGCGCTGCCCATTGGTGGCACTGGATGAGGCACCCTGCTGATTCAGAAGACCGAACTAAACTGGAGAATAGTTACGCTGACCCTGGAAACCTTACTAGTGATAATCTCTGGGTATGTTTTCTGGATTTCCACATACAAAACATACATCACTTCTTGCTCTGCAAACACCCTGATGGTTTCTACCACACTGTTGGCAGAGAGGATTTATTTGGGTACTGCTAACACTACCCTGAGTTTTAGGGCCTAATGGCCTATCTATGTTGTCATCTTTGAACTTTGACACTAGATCACTAGCTGATAACGGGGATGGAACTGAAGATTTCAGAAGGAACTGAGAACGATTTCCACCCTCTGACTTAGGCTGAGCATAGTTGAAACAACCTATTCTAGCTCTCTTATTCTACTTCTCTCTCTCCTTATTCTTCTGCTATTCAATCTATTGAGCATAGACCCTGATCCTAGACAAGTCCATTTCACTAATCAATATCGCAGTTCTATATTCCTTGACCACAATATCATTTACCCCTGACACAAACTTTCTTATTTTATACCTGCTATCTGCTACCACATGAGGAGCATATCTGGCTAATTGAGTAAACTTTAGAGAATACTCTTTCACCATTATGTTTCCCTATTTCAGATTAATAAATTCCAAAACCTTTGATTTCCTCAACTCCTGTAGGAAGAACCTATCCAGACAAGTAATGGCAAACTGCTCCCATTCTATGGGCCCTGCATTTGTGGCCCTCTCTGCTTTCCAATGTTTGAACCATGAGTTAGCCACATCCTGCAGCTGATTGTAGCTATCTCAGCTCTCTCACTAGCTATCACCCCCATAATATCAGTAAATTTTTGCACCTGATCAAGAAATTCTTGAGGGTCCTCATTTGACTTAGACCCAATAAAATATGGAGGGTTCATTCGGGTAAAGTCATGAATTTTTGCAGCTGCTGTATTAGCCACTGGACTTGCTGGAACAACCGCTGGGCACTCATTCTGGGTTGCTACAACATGAACTAGGGTGGTAAAAGTTGTTCTGAACTCAGCATGAGAGACCTGTTCATCCAGAGGATCTGGCTGGACGGGCTGAGGTTCTGGCTGGTCTCCCATTCCTATTCCCTTAGTTATTTTTAAGGAACATTCTGTAAATAGAAGAGAAACATGGATTAGAAAGAGAGTGTAACTGGAGCTCATGGTCAATCATACGATATGAATACTGGAAGAAGGGAAACTATTCCTAAAATATCTCGCAGCCTCCTGTCCATAAGTGTAGCGCGCTACACACACATGCAAAAGACTCTACTAGATGTGGCTTTCAGACTTTCTAGGACTCTATTGAACCTTAGGCTAAGATACAAAGTTTGTAATGCCCCGAGTCTATACTCTAGATGCTACACGGTTCTAACAATCCTGAAGGACCACTAGTTAATCCATTACTGGAACTTATTGTGAGCACTGAATAATAATGACACTATAATAATAATATAAAGGCATAAATGTGGAAAACTGCCATAAGGTTCCAAATTTGGAAACAATACTGCATATTGAAATCTGAATACAAACAACAACTGTTTCAGAATACTTTAGTCTAATAAGCCTCTAAACTGATTGGAATATGGAGTTGATGGGACAAGCCCCCAACTAACTCCGATTAACTGCTGAAATAACTAGAATGGTAAAGATAATCATATCCTCAAAATATGAGTACTCACTACTACTCTGTCTATTGAAAGTCTGTACTACTAAGGATGCTCTGGAGCCCATGCGTCTGAACCTATGATGTAAGACATCATAACACAAAAAAAAGCATACGTCAGTACTTTGAATATACTAATATACTCAGTCAGATAGGCTGAAATGCATGGGTTCATGATGTATGAATAGTACTAACTGAATAACATGAATAAGACTGAATGAGAGTACATGCATGAATGCGTAGACTATAACTGAAATCGTGATAGCACTAAATACCAAGTATAAATACTAATTATCTGATATCTCAGCATACTGATACTATATTACTGATTATCTGAATGACTATATCTGATAGTTCTAAAGTTTGTGGAACTATACTGAGTTCCGTACTAAGATGAGTGACTATATCTGATAGTCCTAATTCTGTAGAACTAAACTAGGTTCTAATCTGAGAATGAATTTGAAACTAAGACTGTGGGAGGTAATCATCTA
Source organism: Capsicum pubescens (assembly GCA_030864215.1). Classification (NCBI taxonomy): domain Eukaryota; kingdom Viridiplantae; phylum Streptophyta; class Magnoliopsida; order Solanales; family Solanaceae; genus Capsicum; species Capsicum pubescens. Next base: position 63,320,193 of record CM061549.1, on the reverse strand, counting down.
ACTGACATGCCCCTTGTCTAATTAGATTTGGGGTCCATCCTATAACCTCAGTTGGAAGGGTGTCAGTATCATGCCACTGGTAAAGACAACTGAAGAGATTCCCACTTCTGGAAGGTACTCTACTGAGAACGGTGGAACTCTCAACTGATAGGTTAAAACGCCACATCATCCCTCAACTGGTAGGTTTGATGTCTCAACCTACACTAGCTACATAGTTTTGGAATGAAAGAATTGCTTCTAAGAATCGCACCCTTTACTCGAAGGAGAGTCCCCATCCTTGGGTTCACTCGGTGCTGAATCCTACTCCCAACTAAATAGACACTCAACTGGTTTTCTATTTCATACTAGGCTTGAATGAACTATTACTTATTATACTGTTTGGCTGAACTGGACTGAGTTTCACTGAGTTTTGTTGACTGATGGGATACTACTAAATCTTTTTAACTGATTGAGACTATTTTGTAACTGACATTGGCTCTAGGTATACAACTAAATTGTCGGGTATTAAATACCCATAGGACTCGATAGCGTAAAGTGTAAAGCATAACATAAATCTTGAAGGTAGAACAATGGCCACATGTTCATAGTTCACTTGCTAAGGCATTTCATCAAACACTTGTAAATCTTGAACTTCTACTTGTATAGGGATGCATACTATCATGTTATAAGTACACAAAAAAATTCACTTAGGCATTTTGACAAACACATGGGAGGCATGACATTATACTTGAGCATTAATAATAATTCAATACATCATGGCTACATTAATGAATTCAATTTCAAGAATTTCAACCCACATGCTAACATAAATTCATGAAATTAATTAAAGATTTCATCTTGGACATCATACAACAAGATTAGCATGAATACGAACAACCCACAACATGAAAATCATGATTTAAGATTTTAAAAAGGGTTTCTTGAACTCCAAGGGTGAAAAGAGGCCCTTGGATGGACACTTCATATACCCGGATTTATAAATGCGTGAAGATTGGAGGGAGTTCTTGAGATTAAATTCTTGAACTTGTTGAAGCAAGGGCTTATTCTTGAGGGAGTTTATGAATAATGAATGAAATTTTTCCCATAGCTGACTTGGGTATGGGAGAAAGGAAAAAACTGCCCTCTTAGCCTTTCTTGCCGTATAATAAATAGACCTCACGACACGACTACCGGAAATGAGAAATGAATCTTGTGATGCAACACCCAAAAATAAGAAATGAATCTCGCGATGTGACTTCCAGAAATGAGAAATAAATCTTGTAACGCGAGCTTATCACAAGATCTCACTGTTTTAGGCATCCAAACTTGCCCTTACGCTGGTTGGAAAGACCTGAAACTCACCCCAGATGACCTACAAGTGACCTTGATCATGAATCAATCTAAAAATTGACAATCTATGGTCGGTAAGGTCGTGAACTAATATTTCCAAACTACGAAGGCTAAAATGACTCTAAATATGAATACTTGGTTGAATTTTTTGCTGTCTCAGACCCCTTATCAAGCTCTAAGGGACTGAGTAAAGCTTAGGACTTTGCGGGGTCTTACATGACCCCACTATTTGTAGTTAATTTTGAAATATTCCCTAAAAAGATCCCTGAGCCCTTCTTGGTTTCTACCTCAGTGGGGGAGTTAGTTGTTGCCCAAAAGATATATAGAAAGTGTTCCATTACTGTCCTTTAAAAGATCACGTAAGCAGATTTGATAGAATTAGACATGGTTGACTTTGACCTTATTCTTGGTATGGATTGGATCCATTCTTATTATGCATCCATAGATTATCACACTCGAGTGGTGAAATTTTAGTTTTCTGAAGAGCCAGTCTTTGAGTAGGAAGACAATTCAGTGTCTCCCAAAAGTCATTTCATATCCTATCTTAAGGCTAGGAGGTTGATATCTAAAGGGTGTATCTATTATCTAGTTTGAGTAAAATACACTAAGTCTGAGACTCCAATAGTTCAGTCAGTTTACGTAGTCAATGAATTTCCTGATGTGTTTCCCAAATATTTCCTAAGGGTACCTCCTGATAGGGAAATAGAATTCAGAATTGATCTTCTTCCTGATATTCTGTCCATCTCCATTCCTCCATATTGTATGGCTCCTGCGAAGCTTAAAGATTTGAAAAGAAAACTCAAAGACATCTTAGATAAGGGTTTCATAAGGCCCAATATTTCTCTATGGGGCACTCCCGTACTATTTGTGCATAAGAAAGATGGTTCTTTATGAATGTGCGTCAACTATCATCAGCTCAATAAAGTCACAGTTTAAAACAAATATCCTCTTCTTAGAATTAATGACTTGTTTGATCAACTCCAAGGTGCAAGTTATTTCTCCAAGATAGACCTTAGATCCGGCTATCATCAGGTTTGAGTAAGGGAATGTGATATCCTGAAAATAGCTTTTAGAACCCGTTATGGTCATTTGGAATTCTTAGTCATGTTTTTTGGGCTAACAAATGCCCCAATAGCCTTCATAGTCTTGATGAACCATGTGTTCAAATAGTACCTAGACATGTTTGTCATATTCTTTATCGATGATATCCTTGTCTATTCCCATAGTGAGAAAGATCATGTAGACCATTTTAGAATCGTATTGAAAACTCTTAGAGATCACCAGTTGTTAGCCAAATTCAGTAAGTGCGAATTTTGTCTAAGGTCAGTAGCTTTCCTTGGTTATGTTGTTTCTAGTGATGGCATTAGAGTTGATCCCCAAAGGACCGATGCCATGAGAAACTTGCCTAGACTCATTTCTCCATCAGACATCAGAAGTTTCTTGGGTTTAGCTGACTATTACAGATGGTTTGTTAAGGAGTTTTTGGTTATTGCGTCTCCTATGACCTGATTAACTCAGAAGAAAGTTAAGTTTTAGTGGTGAGATTCTTGTGAGAAGAGTTTTCAGGAGTTGAAGGCTCGACTCACTTCATCCCCAGTATTAGCATTACCTGATGGTACAGATGGATTTATTATTTATTATGATGCCTCAGAGTTGGTTTGGGTTGTGTTTTGATACAGAGAGGTAAGCTCATAGACTATGCCTCTAGACAACTTAAGCCTTACAAAAAGAACTATCCTACTCATGATCATAAGTTAGCTGTTGTTGTGTTTTCTTTGAAACTATGGAGGCACTATCTTTATGGGGTGCATGTTGATGTGTTTACAGACTACAAATGTGTGCAGTATGTGTTTATATAGAGAGAGTTAAATCTCCATCAGAAAATTTTATCAAAAGTATGTTTTTATAAATGCACCCATGTGATTTAATTAGGGTTTATGAATATGGGTTTGAGGGTTTTTGAATGAATGAATGAATGTTTCTTGAATTGATTTCCATGGATTAAATACAATTGTTCATGTTTTAATTACATGTTTTGAGCCCGTGGGGGTGCATGGGTATGGGAATTAGAATGGGGGTCGAGGCATTCCCCCAAATTGGTGTTTCGTTATTAGAATTTGGTTTGGAAATTATGTTCGCTCAACCTACTTGTATCTTTGGTTTTGAAATATGGTTTGGCATATGATTTGACTCACTTAATCACATTATTGTATTGCATAAATGGTTAAATTCACAATCTGAATTTTAAGGCCTTGTTGTCCATATTTTGCTTCATGAACTAAATGGGTCGAGGTATTCCCCAATTTGATTTAATGAACAAAGGGGGTCGAGGCATTCCACCGGGTTAATGAAATTCTAATGGAATCATGATAAGGTTGAAAGTGTAGGGTATGACGATACCCACAATGTGCCTTAATGTATGATTCCTTGGTAATTGAATGGGTTTATGACACTTGTTTTAAATTGGTCTTAAAGGGGGTTATGTAGATAAACCATGAAAGTATGGGTCTTAAATGGCATGTACTGGAAACTCACGTTTGTTGGCATGAGGGTTGGTGTTAATGACCGTGTGCATGGTTCACACTATGGATATATTTATCTTGGATTGATGTGGGGTTGGGGAATTCCCTGGTCTTCCTTGATATATCCGGTTCATACGGCTAACACATACTGGAGCACTTTTAGCAGAGAGAGCTGGACCCCTATAGCCCATGGGTGTCTTTTATGACGATTAAGCTATATAGTCCAGGTGAATATTTTAAAGTACATGCTAAACCTTGTTCCCTATCCCAACATGTGATATATATATATATATATGTATGCATTTGATTATATGCATTGGTTTGAATGATTTTTAACTATGGATCATGACATTATTTTATCCTCTATTCTCGAGTTATATGCTAGCGCTCAACTCGCTAGTCGTCTTGGAATATTGTATCCCCACACAATGCAGTACACGAAGACACATCTAGTTTTCTTATACAGTGATTAGGCTACTTTTGGATTGATCAAGAGTTGACTCTAACTGGTGAGCTTCCATACTTCTGAAGATGCACATTTCATGTTTTGGTTTCATGTTGTCATAGACTATTTCTTTGGACTTGTTTTGGCTATAGTCGGGGGCATGTACTGACAGAGGATATCTTTAGTTTTGGTAGAGGGTTTGTAGATATTGCTGTGGACTTGGGTATTGTTCATTAGATTAGTTGTTGAATTCTTAGACTTACTTTGAGTCATGCTTATTTATCTTGTGATATCCTTGAAATTCCACTGCTATACTTATATTATGTTCCGTTTGACAAGGCAAAGGGGGTGATATCCAATCCTCATTGGACTTGAGATATCCGTCACGGCCAGGCCCTAGTTTGGGTTATGATAAAGTTGGTATTAGAGACTAGGTTTATGGTCAATTAGGTGTCCACAAATCTATGTCAAGTAGAGTTTCTTTTATGAGTGTGTAGCGTGCCACATTTTTAAGGAAGAGGCTACAAGGCATTTAGGAATGTTTCCCTTTCTTGTTGTTCTATTTCGAGCTATAGAGTCTAAGGTATTGAATCTCTTCTAATTATCATTTGTTTGCATTTTAGATCATGCCTCCTTGAAGATTTAATGTTCATGGAACCTCCTCTGTCCCCCTTGAGGATAACATTGATGGAACCCGTCCTACTTATAAAGTATAGACCCAATCTAGGGGTCCAGTTCCTGATTGCCCTCATAGAGTTCCACCGATCCCCTCTAGTTCTCCTCGGACACCTTAGGTTGATGTGTCTAATATTGGGTTTAGTCAGTCGATTCATATGCTTTCTCAATTGGTGGCTTCTCATTCTGAGCGTGTTGCTTCTGTTACTCCTTTTTCTAAGGCCATAAGGGTTGGCCAGTTTATGAGAATGAGTCTTCCAATCTTTACTAGTTATAAGGTTGAGGAGGATCCTTAAGGGTTCAAAGATGTGATAGAGAAAATATTTAGAGTGATGCATGCTTCTTACTTTGAAGGTGTTGAGTTTGTCGCATACCAACTGAATGATGTGGCGTATCAGTGGTATGAAGAATGGGAGCAGTCGAGGGGAGATAATGTTGAACCAACTCTATGGGATGATTTCTCTAGTGTTTTTCATGATTGCTTGTTATCAGTAGTTATGAGAGGCGAAAGTTGAGGAATTCATGAACTTGAAACAAGGCAGAATGACTGTGAAGGAGTATGCCTTGAAATTTCATCAGTTGTCTCGCTATGCTCTAGAATTGGTGTCTTCTATGCAGGCAAGGATGAAGAAGTTTGCTTCTGGTTTGTCTCGGGAGTTGGTGTTGGATTGAAAGATTGCCTTGTTGAATAAGGACATGTATATTTCTACACTTGTGGTATAAATGCAGCAAGATGAGGATGAAAAGAAGAAGCAATGTGAAATAGGGGAGAGACAAAGTAAGAAATTCAGGTATTTTAAGCAAGGAAGAGTCCATTAGAATAGTGGTAGAGATGGAGGGAAGTGGTCTAAGAAGAAGAATTGAGGGAATTCATACTCTATGGCTAGTTCTCCCTATACTAAGCCATTAGGTGATTGCCGTTTTCAGAGCAACAGTGGGTTTAAGAAATAAGGTGACCAGTCTCAGACCCATGAGGCTCAGTTAGTGCCATCATACCCCCCGTGTCATTTGTGGATAGTTGCACCATGGTTTCTGTGATAAGTGGAGAAATAATTATTTCAGATGTGACCAGCCTTATCATATCTAGAGGAACTATCATTCAGGTGATGTTGCTACGGGGGCTAATAAGGTTGCTGTTGCTACTTCTTCAGCTCCTATACGAAAAGATGCTACTTCTAGCACCGACACAGGCCAGAACCATCTGTATACCCTTACTACTCGTCAGAACTATTAGGTATCTTCTGGTATGTTACAACTCTTTTCTCATGATGTGTATTAGCTGCTAGACCCTAGATCTACCCTTTTCTATGTGACCCCTTATTCGACTCTTTATTTTAGTTTTGATCCTGAGTGTATTCTCGATCCTCTTTTTTATATCTACCCCGGTGGGTGACTCTGTTATGTCTAGAAGGGTTTATATGGGATGTGTGGTATCTATCTATTGTAGGGAGACTTAAGTAGATCTGATAGAGTTGGACATGCTAGATTTTGATGTTATCTTGCGGATGGATTGGCTACACTCTTGCTATGAGTCTCTTGATTGTAGGACCCGAACGGTCAGGTTCTAATTCCAAAATAAACCTGTGAGTGTGTGGGAAGGTAGTTTCCTAGTGCCTAAGGGAAGGTTTATTTCGTATCTTAGAGCTCGAAATTGATTTCCAAAGGGTGTTTGTATCATCTAGTTTGGGTTAAGGATTCTAACTCTGAAAGTCCTTCTTTATAGTCTGTTCTTGTATAAATGAGTTTCCCAAAGTGTTCCCTAATGACCTTCCTCGTATTCCTCCTATTGGGGAAATAAACTTTAGGAATAATTTTGTTTCGGACACTCATCCTATATCCATCCCTCCTTAAAAGATGGCTCCAGCTGAGTTGAATGAACTTAAGAAGCAGTTGAAAGATCTTCTTGATAAGGGTTTTATCTACCCTAGTGTGTCTCCGTGGAGTGCTCCTGTTCTTTTCATGCGAAAGAAGAATGGTTTCCTTCTAATCTGTATAGATTACCATCAGTTGAATTAGGTGACTGTGAAGCATAAGTATCATTTTCCTAGGATTGTTGACCAATTTGACAAGCTTCAGGGTGCTAGATGTTTTTTTAAGATTGATCTTCGATCGAGTTATCATCAGTTGAAGATTAGGGAGGTGGATATCCCTAAGACTACTTTTCGTACCCGACATAGTAATTATGAGTTCATAGTCATGTTTTTTGGGATGACTAATGCCCCGACGCCATTTATGGATCTTATGAATTGAGTATTCCCTCAATTCCTGGATCTGTTCGTCATTGTGTTTATTGATGATATTCTAGTGTATTCCAAGAGTGAAGAGGATCATGTCAATCACCTCCGTATAGTGTTATAGACCCTTAAGGGACAATGTTTGTATGCTAAGTTTTCTAAGTATGAGTTCCTATTTAAGGTTGTGACCTTTTTAGGCCATGTCATTTCTAGTGAAGAGATCATGATGGATCCATAAAAAGTTGCGATAGTTAAGAAGAGGTCTAGAACCACAACTCCAACTGATATTCAGAGCTTCTTGGGTTTAGCCAGGTATTCTAGGAGGTTTTTGGAGAGTTTCTCTTTGATTGCTGCTTCGTTGACTAAGCTGACCTAGAAGAAGGTGAATTTTTGAGGTCTGAGGCTTATAAGGGTAGTTTTGAGTAGTTAAAGAATAAGTTGACCTTTTTTCCGGTCTTTACCCTGCCCGAGGGTACTTATGGGTTTGTGGTTTACTGTGATGCATCCCATGTGGGACTGGGCTATGTGTTGATGTAACATGGCAAGGGTGTGGCCTATGCTTCTAGGCAGTTGAAAGTTCATAAGAAGAATTATCCAACTCATGATTTGGAGTTGTTGGTTATAGTGTTTTCTTTGAAGATCTGGCATCACTATTTGTATGGGGTTCATGTTGACATTTTCTCAGATCATAAGAGTATGCAATATGTGTTCACCTAGAAGGAGTTGAATATCAGACAAAGGATATGGTTTGAATTGCTCAAGGATTTCTACATGAGTCTTCACTATCATCTATCTAAAGCTAATATGGTTGATGATGCTCTTAGTAGGTGGATAAAGAGAATCAATATTTGGTGAAGGATATTCACTAGTTAGCTAATCTAGGTATTTATTTTTTTGGACTATGAGGATGGAGGTATGATTGTGCAAGAGGTGGTGAAGTCATCTCTTGGTGCTGAGGTGAAGGAGAAGAAAGTTTTGGACCCTATCTTGATGCAGATTAAGGATTATATGGGTCAGCTAAAACTAATGGCTTTTGGGATTTGTGGTGATAGTATCTTGAGGTACCAAGGTAGACTGTGTGTTCCTGATATTGATGGATTACGAGAAAGGATCTTGGCTGAGGCTCTAAGTCGAGTTATACAGTTTATCTTGGTTCAACAATGATGTATAATGACTTGAAGGGGATTTTCTAGTGGAGCAACATGAAGAGAGATGTGGCTAATTTTGTGGCTAAGTGCATGGTTTGTCAACAAGTTAAGGTTGAGCATTTGAGGCCTGACGATATGTCTCAAGAGATTAAGTTTCCCATTTAGAAGTGGGAAATAATTAGTATGGATTTCATTACCGATCTTCCATGGTCTCGTAGTCAGTTTGATTTGATTTGGGTCATCGTGGATAGGATGACTAAGTCTTCTCACTTTTTGCCATTAAGGACGAATTATTCTACTGAGGATTATGTAAAGTTGTTCATTTAGGAAATCATCAAATTGCATGTTGCTCCTGTTTGTATCATTTCAGGAAGAGGTACACAGTTCTCATCTCATGTCTGACATTCTTTTTAGAGAGGTTTGGGGACTAAGGTGAACCTTAGCACCTCTTTCCACCCTCAGACGGATGGACAAGCAGAGAGAACTATTCAAACTTTGGAGGATATGCTAAGGTCTTGTGTGATTGCCTTTGTTGGGTTGATCATTTTTCTCTTATAAAGTTTGCATATAATAAAACCTATCATTCTGCTGTAATGCCCCGCAATTGGTACCCAGAACGCTACACGGTGCTCATGACACCGAAGGACCACAAGCTAACCCATGACGGATATCTGTACCTGAACACTGCATAATATACTGTATAAATGTGGAAATAGTAGGCTGAAACATGCTATAAGGTTTCAAACTGATAAACATCAGATAAAACCATATCTGAATAATGTGATACGATAATACCAAAACTGAAACAATGTCTGAAAATATCTAGTCTGAAAACACTATAGTCAGAAATCCTCTAAACTGTCTGAATAAGGAGTTGATGGGACATGTCCCCAACTAACTCCAACTACTAAAATAAACTAAGTAATGAAGAAATAAAGTAATGATCATGTCCTTGAAGGATGGGGACTCACTGCTAACTCTGACTTTTGAAACTGGAATGCTACTGATGCTCTGGAGCTCATGCTTCTGAACCTATGGTATAAAACACCACAGCTCAAATGCATCAGTACTTTTGAACGTACTGGTATGCAAGTAAGGTAGGCTGAATGCAAAGGGTTCAAATTCATGAACAATGCTAACTGACTGAATAACATGAATGTGAGAATACATGCATGAATAAGTAACTGTGACTGAATTCGTGATTGTACTAACTATTGAGTCTGATTACTGATAGCATGAGTCACTGATAACTGATATAACTAATGCTTAGTGACTGTATCTAACAGTCTAGGTTCTGATAGAACTAACTGAGTTTTGTATTATTCTGAGTTGACTGTATCTGACAGTCCTGAAATTCTGAAGACCTATCTGAGTTCTATTACTGCGACTGAGTTTGAAACTGTAACTGTGGGAAGTATTCATCTAACGATATGCCTCTAATAAAGCAATATAGCTAGGTTAGGGTCCAATCTGTAACCCCAATTGGAAGGGTGTCAATATCGTGCCACTGGTAAAGACAAGCTGCGGGTGACCCTCATTTGACAGTGTCCCTAAAAGAGAACGGTGGGACCCTTATCTGACAGTGTTTATCCATCTCATCAAACCTCATCTGTCAGGGTTGATATCTCAACCTATACTGGAAACATAGTTCTGGAATGCAAGGATTACTTCTAAGGATCACACCCTCAACTGTCAGTATGTGTCCTCATCCTTGGGTTCACTCGGTGCTAAATCCTACTCCCATCTGAATAGATGCTGAACATAATTAACTAAACTAAACTGGACTGAGTTCACTGAGTTTCTTTGAATGACGGAATACTACTGAGATTACTGAATCACTGAGCTTTCTGAGATTACTGGGATTACTGAGTTTTCCTGAGTCGCATCACTGACTCAATTCTACTGAACATGGCTTGACTAAGGATATCGGGAAAACATGACACTGGCTCTAGGCATACAACTAAATTTTCAGGTATTAGATACCCCCAGGACTCGATAGCATAATATGTAAATCATGACATAAACCTAAAAGCCCAACAATGGCTATATACTCACTATTCATACATTAAGACATTTCAACGAACACTTGGGGTGTATCACTTGTACATGAATGGGGAATACATAATTGCATACTATATCATGACTTTAATTCATTCTCATGGACAATTTATCAAAAACTTGCACATAAACTAATCATGGAATGACTTCTTCTCTTATTAGTTCACATAAAAAATTCATCAAGCACATAATGAACATAGTGTATGTAGACAACATTGCACTACAAGTAAACATCATGATTCAATTCTAATTTCACAATTCAAGGGTTTAATCATGGGTTCACATGAATCTACTCATATAATAACTAATTACACATAAAATTTATCACCAAACATGGATTAGAATTCAATTGGTCATTATCAACATTAACATAAGCAAACCCAACATGGGATTCATAAAAATCCATATACTTGAACTTTGAAAAAGAGATTGTTGAGCTTCATGGGTGAAAAAGACCCATGAATCAACACTTGACATACCTTGATTGTAAGTTTCTTAAAGTTCTTGGAGAGATTCTCGGAATTGGCTTTGATTTCTTGAAAGCTAGGGTTTTCTTTCTCGGGAGAGAATGTTCTTGATTTGGGGAAACAAAGTGAGTAAATAATGATTTGAAATGTTTTAGAGATTAAATCCCACACCTGGACGTATTAAAACCTTGGGAAAAGACCAATTTATCCCTGGATGAAATATTTATTTTTCATCAAATTTTCTCGATTTGAAAGGTTGGCGCGACATGGCGCTATCGCTTCGTGTCTCTGGAATTTGACAACTAAGAAATTGGGATATGGTGCGACGTGGAGCTATCACGTTGCCACTTTGTTTGCGACCTGAAAGTTTGGCACGACGCGGAGCCATCGTTGTGGTTCACTGGAAAAAGGGCAATTGGGATTTAGGAGCCCTCTACAATGCGGTGTAATCGCGGAGTCTTACTGGAAATTGACAAACGTCATTTTGTCTTATGGAACGATGTACCACTGGCTGAAATGATGGTGTTTTATGACTGAAACTTTAAATTGCCATAACTTCTTACCCAATTATCGAATTTAGGCAAATTTGGTATCGATGAAAAGCTTATTCAATTTCCCACACAACAAAAAGTGAAAATCTTGAAAATTCCACATATATAAAAGTGTATTCATCTTTAAAGTATGTCTTTGATATCTTCAAGATGAATTTAAGCTAGGTAGAAGTACAAGGTATTACACTAGCTTTCAGATGGATCCATTCGAGGCTTTGTATTGTATGATATATTGTTCTCCTATTATGTTGTTTGAATTTTGTGAGGCTATGTTGTTTGGCCTCGACCTGGTTCACCAAGATATGGAGAAGGTGAAGGTAATTACGGATAAGCTTAAGAGATCCCAAAGTTGCCAAAAATCCTAGATTGATGTGAGGCAAAGGGTGGAGTTTGATGTTGGTTATTAGGTATTCTTGAACGTGTATCCCATGAAAATAGTAATGTGATTTATGAAGAAGGGAAAGATCTGCCCCCATTGTTGGGCATTATTTGATTTAGAAGAGAGTGGGGAATGTTGCCTACCTATAAGTTTGGGTTCTATTCACCTGTGTTTCATGTGTTTATGTTAAAGAAATATGTGGGTGATCTTTCCTTGGTCATGCCTATTAAGAGTGTTGCCACATTTGATTCCTTGTCATATGAGGAGGTCCTGGTGGAGATTTGGATAGAAAAGTTTGTAGATTAATGACTAAAGATGTAGCTTAAGTAAAAGTCCTCAAGAGATACCAAAAGTGAAAGAAACTACTTGGGAAGCAAAAGAGGATATAAAGGTTAAGTACCCATTCTTGTTCCATGTGTCAGATAAAGGTGCTTAAGGTATGAGTTTCATTTCCCTCTTGTTACGTTTTGAGTTACCATTTTATTTTAGGGTATTCTTTCTATTTTTGTGCTAAAAATATCATAACTCATCATTTGGGGATGAATGATCTTAAGGGGGGGGGGGGGCATAATTTAACACCCTCAAAATTTTGAGCATTTTATTTTTGGCCTTCCCGTGTTTGAAACATTAATTTTCAACTTAAATTGTGTTTAGGTAAGTTAACGGGGTGCCTTGGTAGAGTTTTGGAATTTTTGAAAAAGATTCAGGGTCATTTTAAAATTTTGAGGCAACAAGCCTCCATATTTTTTCCATGTCACAGAGGGTGCCCTCTACGATAGGTAGCATGGCACGGAGGTAGGGTGATTCATGATAATTAGCATGTCACGAAGGCTACTCTTTGTGATAGGTAGTATGGCATAGAGGTAAGCCTTAACAATAGGCAAAATGTCACACTACTGTGTAAAAGTCGTGCAGTTCTTATTTTACTTCACTTGGGGTGAGGCACTTTTGGGTATTTGCACCTATGGATGACCCTTAAACATAATGTAGACTATTCTTTTCAGTTTTAAGAGATCATATTCCCCAATTTACCTCTCAAACTCAAAACCTCAAGAAAGCATACAAAATTCATTGTGCACTCATCTTCTAGGTCCCAAGTTTCAAATTACTTCCAAGTTCTTGTGGATCTAAGGCATGTTACTCTTCCCAAACTATTATTTTATCAACAGTATGTGTTTATAAAAGCACCCATGTGATTTAATTGTGGTTTATGAATATGGGTTTGAGGGTTTTTGAATGAATGTTTCTTGAATTAGTTCCCTATGGCTTTAATAAAATTGTTCATGTTTTAATTACATGTTTTAAACCCATTGGGGTGCATGATTATGGGAATTAGAATGGGGGTCGAGGCATTCTCCCAAATTGGTGTTTTGTTATTAAAATTTATTATGGAAATTATGTTCCCTCAACCCACTTGTGTCTTTAGTTTTGAAATAGGGTTTGGCATATGATTTGACTCACTTAATCACATTATTATATTGCATAAATGGTTAAATTGGTAATCTGAATTTGAAGGCCGGCCATATTTTGCTTTAATGAACAAAAGGGGCAGATGCATTCCATAACTTATTTTGATAAACTGAAAAAAGGGGTTGAGGTATTCCCCAATTTGATTTAATGAACAAAGGGGATTGAGACATTCCCCCAGGTTAATAGAATTATAATGGAATCATGATAAGCTTGCAAGTGTAAGGTATGCCGATACCTATGATGTGGCTTAATGTATGATTCCTTGGTAAATGAATGAGTTATGTGAAACTTGTTTTAAATTGGTCTTAAAGGGGGTTATATAGCTAAGCCGTGAAGGCGTGGGTCTTGAATGACTTGTACTAGAAACTCACATTTACCGGTATGAGGGTTGGTCTTAATAACCGTGTGCATGGTTCACACTATGGATATATTTGTATCCTAGATTGATGTGGGGTTAGGGCATTTCTTGGTCTCTCTTGATACCTCTGATTAATGTATCTAACACGCTGTGGTGCCCTTTCAGCAGGGAAGATGGACCCATATAGACCGTGGGTGTCTTTTATGACGATTAAGCTAAATAGTCCAGGTTAATATTTCAAAGTGCATGCTAAACCTTATTCCCTATCTCAAAATATGATACATATATACATATATATAGGTATGTATGTATATGCATTTCGTTATGTGCATTAGATTTGAATGATTTTGAACTATGGATCATGGCATTATGTTATCCTCTATTCCCGAGTTATATGCTAGAGCTCAACCTGCTAACTATCCCCGAATACTATATCCCTACGTGATGTAGGACACGAAGACATAATTAGTTTTCCTGTGCAGTGATTAGGTGACTTTTGGATTGATCGAGAGTTGACTTGAAGTGGTAAGCTTCCATACTTTTGAAGACCCTTATTTTATGTTTTGGTTTCATATTGTAATAGACTATTTCTTTGGACTTATTTTGGCTATAGTTGGGGGCATGTCCTAATTGAGGATATCTTTGGTTTTGGTAGAGGCTTTATGGATATTACTGTGGACTTGGATATTGGTTGTTGGATTAGTTGTTGAATTCTTAGACTTCTTTTGAGTCATACTTATTCATCTTGTGATATCTTTAAAATTTTGTTGCTTACTTATGTTGTGTTCTATTTGACTAGGAAAAGGGGGTGGTCTTTCGTTCTTGTTGGACTTGAGATACCCATCACGGCCAGGCCCTAGTTTAGGTCATGATAGTAGCTTAGCACATCCTTTGACCCAGGAGAGGCCTTTGGCCTTAGAGGTTTACTCTTTTGCTAACTAGATGGTTAGGGTTGATATTTCAACACCTGGTTGGGTTTTGGTATTTGTAGAGGCTAGGTCTTTTTTGATGGAGTAGATTCAACCTTATCAATTTGATGATATAGAATTGAGATTAATTCGAGATAAGGTGTCGAGTGGGGAGGCTAAGAAAGACTCACTTGATTTGGATGGTGTTTTGAGGATTGGGGCCTAAGTTTTTATGTCGAGAGTGGGTGATTGGATTATATTGATTTAGGAGGAGGACCATTCTTCTAGATATTTCATCCATCTGAGAGTGACTAAGATGTTTCCTGACTCGAAGCAACACTACTGGTGAGGTGGTATGAGGAAGAATGTAGCAGACTTTGTAACTTTTTGCCTTTGTTGTCAATAGGTAAAGGCCGAGCATATGAGACCAGGTGGATTGCTTTAGAGGTTACCCATTCCTGAGTGGAAGTGGGAACAAATCACTATGGATTTTATGACTAGCTTGCCTTATTCTTCTCATAGTTTTGATAGCATTTGGGTCATCGTGGATCGATTAACCAAGTCTGCTTATTTCCTTCTAGTTTAGGTTTTCTTTTATGCTAAGAGGTTGGCCCGTATCTACATTCATGAGATTGTGCGTCTTCATGATGTTCCCGTGTATATCATCTTGAATCGTGGTTTAGTGTTCATATCTCACTTTTGGAAGAATTTTCAGGATGAGTTGGGCACTGGAGTTGGTCTTAGCACAATGTATCACCCAAGACTGATGGTCAGTCAGAATGGACTATCCAAGTTTTGGAGTATGTGCTTCATGCTTGTGTGATGGATTTTGGTGGTTAGTGGAAGCAACATTTGGCTTTAGCAGAGTTTTCTTATAATAATAGCTACCATTCCAATATCGACATGGATCCTTTTTAGGCATTGTATGGTAAGAATTGTCGCTCTCTAGTTAGTTGTTTTGATGTTTCTGAGGTTAGACCTCGAGGTACGTACTTGCTTCGTGAGTGCTTGGATGGAGTCTGGGTCATCTAGGATAGACTTCGAGTGGCTAGAGTAGGAAAAATGCTATGCGGATCATAAATTTCGTGCCTTGAGATTTTGTTTTGGTAAATGTATTTTCCTTTGAGTTTCACCCATGAAGAGTGTAATGAGGTTTGGGAAGAGGAGAAAGCTTAGACCCACGTATATTGGTCCATTTGAGATGATTCATACAGTTGGTGATGTAGCCTATGAGTTGGATTTTCTCCCATATTTGTCGGCTTCTCACCCAGTTTTCTATTTTCTTGTGCTTCATCATTACATTCCTGATGAGTCTCATGTCCTCCGTTGGGAGTCGATTTAGTTAGATGAGTGGTTGTGTTCCATTGAGGAGCGAATCTCTATTTTTGCTAGGGATGTTATATGGTTGCGCTCTAGAGTTATCCTTGTGGTTAGGTTCAATAGTGACATCTACCTGTAGATGAGGCTACACAGGAGGTCGAGTATGATATGGGTATTTGTTATCCCCAACACTTTGTTGATTCAGGTATTTCTTTGCCTTAGTTCAAGGATGAACTAGATTTTTAGTGGTGGATGATGAAACGACCTAAAAATATGATTAAATATGTGAAATATGCGTGTTTATGGATTTGACTATTTTATCTCTCCCCATAGTTATATTGGGTATTTCTAAAGTATGGGGGTGAATGACATGGTTCCGTTGCATTTTGTGCCTTTTATACGATATTGTGGTTTTTGGAGGCTTTGATAGACTTCTTATAGACTTATGTGGTTATCGTTTGATCCATGTATTTGATGACTAATCGGACTGCGCAAACAAATTTGGAAGGTTGATTTTTAGGGTGGTAACATGTTTGGTCTGGTGTTATCATTTTAAATCGTATTTCTACCCTCGATTTAGAAAATTGTGATTTCAGGTTTCAAGTGTCAGCTTTGTGAAAACAATATCTTTTCAAAAATCTGATATCACCATTGATTTCGGAGCATCGAATTTAGTGTGGTTATATAGTCCGTTTGCGTATATCGAATTCCAAACGAATCCCAGGTATACCATCGAAGTCCATTTTGGACTTAAAAATCTGGTGCACCAGGTTGCTGGCGCAACCTGGACCACAAAGGGTTAATAGTATATGAGGCATGCGATTTATGCCCTATACACCAGGTAACCTGATATGAGTATAAATAGCCCCTTTCGCCGGATTTTTTCTCATTTTTCACCTTGCCTCTTGAGAGATAAACCCTAAAATAGTGTGAGAGCTTAAAAGTGAAGCTTGTGGGTATTTGGAAATCAAGATTAACATCTTTTCTCGATTCTTTTATGAATTTAGATTTCATCCTTTTCTTACTTTAATTCTTGATTCATTATTCAAAACCCACCAAAACCTTATTACTTGATTTATCCCAAATTTCACTCCTTTTTACTTGAATAATATTCCTAATCCTATAATTATGTTTTTCCTCGATTTCATCTTCAAACCATCGTTGATTCTTGAATTTTAAACGGATTTCAAAGGTTTTACAAGGTAAAGGTTAAAAAATAGGTTTTCTTCAATTTGAACATCATTTTTAACTCGATTTAACTTGGGTTTTCATCTATTGATTCCTAAAGGCATGAAAATCAAATTTTTGAAATAAAGTTATGATTTTTCCCTTCTTTCCCGAAACCCATTTCTGGGGTCCATTTTGATCCAAACCTAAAATAGGCAATTTGGGTATCATTGGCTTTATTTTTATAAGTGGATTCTATGTTTCTTGTGTTTAGTTGGTTTTGAGATCATTCGTGAGAAGTAAGGCTTTGGGTTCAAAGTGTACGTGACTGATTTTGGCATTCGAGGTAGGTTATGGCTTAACTCTTCAGACTAGACTGGGTAGTTAGTTTGCATACCAAAATGCATGTTAAGGGTGGGAAATAATCTTGAAAAATAGATATCTATATGTTGTGCTCGTGAGGGGGTCTAAATGTGATGTAATTGTTGAATTTGTGATACTATGTGATATATGCAATCGCGTGGGGTCTCATGTGATATTTATAGCCTTGAATACATGTGAGTAATTGTATTGTGTTGTTAGAAATGCCTATTGTGGTACCTTTAGAGGATTGTGATATATTCATACTTTATTGGTAATATGGATCATGTGGAAATTCTTGGATGGTGAAAATAATGAGTGGTTATTGGTTCACATAGTTGTGAAAATGTAACATTGTGGTTGGTTGTGGAAATACATCATGAAAATTGGTTGTGGAAATACTCATTGTGATTGGTTGTAAGCATTGCATCATCATCCCCATGTCATCAAACCCATCATTTCACTTGTTTGTTGTATTGATTTATATATACTTGTTGTCATGAATGTTTACTTGATTTGTGTATAATTTTATATACGTGCTCTGGAAATACTAGAAATACTGTAAACTTTGGAAATACTAGAAATACTAAAAATACTATAATACTGGAAACACTGAAAATATTGGAAATGCTGGATATTAGTATCGGATATTGGATCTTATAGACCTTCTCTGAAGGATTATAATAGAGAAGAGTCATGGATATTGGTGGTATATGGGTTGACTAACCCCCCATGGGTCCTGCGATAGGAAGGCTTGCCTTCGTAGGTGTATACAGGGTGGTATATGGGTTGATGAACCCTCCATGGGTCCCACATTTAGAAGTATTGCCTCTGTGGGTGTATACGGAGGTCGTACGACAACCTCGTGCATCATCTTCATCATCATCATCTTTTACATTGCACTTGCTTTATCTTGTTAATGTTGTGATTGAATTTCCATATTGACTTATTATATTTCTACTTTCTCTATATCGTGTTATTTATACTTGACCATCTTGTATATACATGTTATTCTCTATTTCAACTTGAATGTGATATAATGTATACTTGTGTCCTACTTTCTGTGTTGTTGTTGTATTTGTAATATATTAGAACTATTAGTGCAAGCGGCGAGGGCTACTATTGTGGGACATTTTCTAATTAAATGTGACGTGCCCTTAGTGTGTATTTTTTATGTTTTATTTTCTACTTTACTTAATCGTCCTATGATACCTACTGAGTACAAGTGGACCATACTCTCTTATACTGTACCCTTTTGGTTCAGATTCAAGTTCGGGTGCGCCCCTCATTGCTTGACTCGATCAATTGTTGGAGCTTTCAAGCTAGTTGATGATTTTCAGGTGTTCGGATGTCTTCTACTACCTTTCTTTATAGACTATGGCTTTATTTTTATTTAGAGAAGTTTATCTTGTATTTGGTTATCTTATGTTTCTTTGGATTCGAGTTGCACTAGATACGTTTTTATACTGTTGACACCTGGTTTTGGGAGTTATGGCTGCATTATTATGTTTCTTTCCGCATTTATTATACTTGTATTGTTTGGATTCGTTCTAAAAGCCTAACCTTGGGGTTGTTTTTGTCTTTCCCCCCTTTGTGTATTGGTATATTTGATAGGCTTATTTGTCAAGGTTTGCCGCGACAAGTTCCATCATGACCTATAGATTTTGGGTCATGCCACCAGACTAGAGGGTGAGATAGGGGTCGTGGATGGCCCAGAGTTAGAATTGGGAATGGGAGTTGTCCCTATCAGTGATAGTTCTAGGGGAACCTCCCTTGAATTTGAGGTTGGGCATATAGGAGATGCGGGGCCAACTCAGGATCAACAAGGTTTAGTTGCTATTCCAGTTCTGAAAGGTCTGTTGATTAAATTATTGAATCATTTAGACGGTGTTCCTCTAAGTGCAACTGGTGAACCTTTGGTTCTTAGTGTGGTGCTGTCATTAGTGTTGACGCCTGTGTATGGTATTCCTTCAACCCCGAGTTTATTTCACCATTTGTACCGACATCTGCTTACGATATTCCTCAGACTTCAACCGGTGTTCCACCTTCTGTGTCAGTACCTGGTCATGATATTCCATGTTCAGGGGTATAATATTTATCAATGGTACCAACATGTGTGGATTCTTATCTTTCTAAACTTACTATTCTACTAGTTAAATCGAGTAAAGTTATGTTTTTTGATGATCATAAGAGAATTGAAAGGTTTATTTGCTTGGGTTTGCCAAACTTTAGTAGTTCTATTGGCGAGGACACCTATAATTTTTTGACTGATTTCCAAGAAAAGTTACATTATCTTTGATCTCTTGAGTCTTATGGAGTTGCTTATACTACCTATCACTTGACAGGTATTGTTAAGGATTGGTGGAGGTCGTTTTCTACTTGTCGACCTTTGGGTTAGCCTGCTATGACTTGAACTTAGTTTTCTTTCTTAGAGGTTTTATTCCATATAGTTTGAGATACCAGATGTGTGATGAGTATGACCCTTTGGAGCAGGGTTTCATGACTTTTGTTGAGTATGAGTCTTGCTTTAACACTTTATCTAGGTAATCAACTGCTAGCATCTCGATTGAGTTTGAATAGATTCAGAAGTTTCCAAAGGAATGTGATGGTACTTATTAGTTGGATAAAACTTAGATGGTAGCCTTAGGGGATTCTTTTTAGAATATTAGTGAGCATTGATACACCCAAATTACAACTCTCGTTAGAAAGTGCAAGCAGTCGCTGTCAAATATAGAACCCAACTGGGTTGGGTGTCAAATCCCACAGGGAATACTATGATCACTAAGTATTGCAATTATTATTAGACTGTTGATTGAAGGTTCCAAAGTAAAGGGGGGTTTCAGTTTAAGTGCACAATAATATTATCAGTGTAACAATGAGATGATATGTGTAATAGTATTTTATTGCAGATAAAGACAAGTTAGGGTTATGTCCACCTTGTAGCTTCTACTTCTCTATTAACTATCAGTATTAAGGATTTATACATGCATGCAGTTATAGAGAGATGTATTCGAATTCTAAATCCAAGTGTTTCTCAACCATCAAGGATTAATTCACTTTAGTTCTCTTGAATCCAAAGTGTACAACCAATCATATGAACTCTCCAAGTCATCAATCCTATTAAGGCATTAACGTGTAAAATAGAGGTTGAAAACCCTATTTTCTTGTCACTACTCTCTTTTCCAAACATTAACTTTTCTATCGAACAAGTTATTGCTATAATGGCACATTCCCTATGTTTGCAACCACGAGAATTCAATCACAACGAAGAGAGCAATGATATACGTGGATCAACACATCATAAATTCAAAAACCCATAGCAATAGAGAGTATACTACAAGATTTCCATAACTCTAACAAATAAGCTTAGCTACTCATGAACCAAAAGGAAATAACCATAGGAATGTTCATCATACCCAAATCTAGAGGATGATCTTCGTGTCCACACAATAGAGAAATCAAGAGGAGAAAATGTTTTTTCTCTTCTCTCACCCTCAGCTAAGCCGCTTCTCTTCCTTTTCCGAAAATAATACAAAATAATGAATAATGCCTAAAAATTCAGCCATAAGGCTTTTAATAACATCCTTCTCTAATAAATTGCTATTGCATCCTTAACTATTTAAAAATATTGAGTTTTCTCGGGAAAAAGTTCTCATATATCACATTCAGTCCAAAAGATGCTTTCCTTTTATGTGAAGTTTCCTTTGCTATCCACAGGTCCCCAAAGTGCCGTACTCTTCCTCATTAGTACCTGAAAAGCATGCTAATCACATAGGCCATCTCACTTAACTAAAAATAGACAAAGTGCAAGAATTATGTATTTTATCCTCAAAACTTTGCTAAAAGATGGGTAGGTTATGGTGCTTAGACGTATAAATACACCCAACATCAAGCATTCCAATAAAATTGAGTCGATTATCTTGGCTACTCAGGAAGGCACCAAGAAGCTGCATTGTCATGGTGAGTTTAGTAGAAGCGTCTATTGGGGAAGAGATTTCACTAGCAGAGGTTCCTGTTGTTATCATGGTAGGCCAATTCAGGCTGTTTTTCATGGATCAGGTGGTAGGATTTCATATATAGTGACTTAAGATAGTTAGTCATCGAGGCAGGGTGGTCGTTCTACTTCTTTCGGGCCGTCTCAGCGTGATACTAGTAATAGAGAGTGTTTTGTTATTATGACATTGGTCATTATGTGAGAGATTACCCTCAATGTGTATTGGGTCCTACCGAACATATTTCGTCTTTAGCTTTCCCCTACTCCTAGATTTACAGTCAGATGGGGTTCACAAAAGTATTCAAGAGCCGCTAGAGGTGCTCAAGGTAGAGTGGAGGCGCTTGTAGAGGTATTCATGGGGTTGCTTAGTCTGGGAGCCGATGTGGTTAATGTAATTCTATACCTGCTAGACCCGAGGCAAGTATATACATGTTGGATGGATTCGATATCATAATATTGTGTTGATTGCGAGCATTACTTCCTCATTCCATACATATATATATTCATTTGATGTTGGTACCATTGAGAAATATTGTTTTGTAGTAAAATGACTTACTTTCAAAAATCTATTACCGAGGTCATCAGTCAGCAAGGTTGGTTATGATGTTTTGGAAATTCCTTGGCCAAGGTCATTTGTCAACAAGGTTGGCTTGTGATTATGATATAGTATATGGGTTGGGAACCCCCCATGGGACCTATCTAGTAGCTATGCTACCTAGTGATTACAAGGGGACCATACTCACTTCTACTGTACCCTTTCTGTGCAGATCCTAGTACGATCATTCCCCATGATAACTATTCGTGCTTTTCAGAGATTGTGATCTAGGTACCATCTTTATCTAGTGATTAGATTCAACTCTCAGACCTCCTCATACCTTATTATGTCTTTACTTATTTTTAGAGATAGACTTTGTGTCTTACGTATATTCAGATGATTTATTAGATGCTCTACACTTTGATACCACTTGTTAGGATTATTATGTTATGTTATTCATTTTTTCTTTGATAATTTGTGTTGGTTTGACTTAGTTTTAGAAGTCTTTCCTTACTAATTTTCATGTACCCTTTATCAGTTTGAGTGATCGACTTACTTATATAGGTTAAACGATAAGTGCCATCATGACATGTTTTTGGATCCTGACATACACGATGGATTTTTTACCATTAAAAGGATAAAATCACCACCTCAACTACTACTGCAATTAAATTAAACTATAAATTAAATTAACACACCCATAAGTTAAGTTACAAAGACTAGTTATGTAGTAGTTATTGACACAGTTAGAATGAATAGCCCAAATAAGTGGAGAAGTTTCATAATTTTAGTGACTAAGAGCAGTTTTCTTACATTAATAGTTATATCACAAACTTTTACAGACATAATGTAGAAGGCAAAAAGTTCTAAATTTAATGCAACATCCACGCATAACGGCCCAAAAACTAGGTCATAATGACACTTACCGCGACCTGGCCTTGACAAGTAAGAAGATTATCCAAATAGTTAAAAGAAAAAGACGATAATAGCATAAACCTTCGAAAGACTTGTAAAATGAAGTCAGTACAATAAAAAATATACACATAATACAAGGAAGTCTGAAAAAATAACATAAGCCACCCAAAACCTGTTGTCATAATGTAAGAGAAATCTACGTAAAAACCAAAATTGAAAGCACAAAATCACTCTTTGATCCAAATAAAGACATAAGTAAGATAAAGTGAGATCCAAAAATCCGCTTTGAACACTAGAACAGTTTAGCACCTCAAATATCAGCAAAATATAGCACGATCTAAACCTCCAAGTGTTATATTCATGCTAGGATCTGCACCGAAAGAGCACAATAAGAGTGAGTACATTCAAACTGTAGGTGCAAATAGAAAAGTCCCAAATGGTAGCTCACACTATCTCCACTTACAGTTTTAACATTTATAAGTATACAAAAGCATAATAACACAAATATATAAATAAAAAATACACGGAATCTACACAAAAATAAGGAATCTAAGGAAAACAAGCAAGATATGCATGCAATACAATACAATGTAATATGGATGGAATGAAAGGTGAATTCCAATGCATGACTTTCCATATACACTTACCCAACTCGCAGATAGTAAGAAGGAGCTATAGGGCAGGGGGGGTCATAATCCATATGTTATATCTTATATCTTAATCCAATGTCAACTCTTTTCTCCAACTCATATTCATGTAGAGGGTTTTCAAAAAATGTCCTTTTCTTTCAAAAATAGTTTTTTGAAATTGTACCAATGTCTCATGAATGTATATGTATTGAATGAGAATGTAATGCTCATAGTTAACTCAAATGATGACATCCAATCCACCCAACATAGAATATATAGAAGTGATCCAAGATCAACTTTGTATCTCTCTAATTCATGATTATCAAGTCCATGGCATGACCCAAACCAGGGCCTGGCCATGCCGGGTATCTTAAGTCCAACCAGGACCGGAGACCACCCCTAATACCCAAATTATTAACCACCTTACACCCCCTGTTGAATGAATTCCAAACATATAACAATATAAGATACTATCAATTTAAAGACATTATGATAATTCTACAACCAAAGACAACCACCAACAGCCAAACAACCAACCAATACCACCCACACTCACAGTAGTCCAACAAAGCCTCCAATCAAAACTAAGGAATATCTAATCGGGACGTGCCACCGACCATATCCAAAACCAAGACCATAAGGAATAGTAAAGAAACGAAGAAATCCATAGCATGAAATAGGGACTTCTAAAGTATAGAAGCTCACCACTTTAGTCTGACTAAAAAACTGTCCCCGAATCACCTAGTCGCTGAGCAAAGGAGTAGAAGTATGTCCGGTTCCTACATCACGTGGGGATACAACATCTAAAGATGGTTAGTGGGGTGAACACTATCATGTAACTCAGGGATAAAGATAAATTAATGCCATCAATCAATAACCAAGTTAAACCAATGAACATAACCGTATGCAGATAGGGAAAAAGATTTAACATGCACTTTAAATCCTTAACCTGGGTTGTAAAGCGTTATCGTCATAATCTACCCACAGGGTATATGGGTCTTGTGTTACCCTTGGACGGGCCCCAATGCGTGTTAGCCGCATGAACTGAAGATACCATAGGTGGTCGGGGATTCCCTTGTACCCTTCACCCTCTATGATACATATGTACATATATATACTTTGGGAATTCCCTTGTACCCCACAAGAACATAGTCATCAAGACCAATCCTCATGTCGGCAAACATGATTTTCCAGTGTCGACCTTTCGAACTCACCCCTTCACGGCTAGCTATCAAAACCCTATTATTGTCCAATTAAAACATTTAACACAACCAAACCACCAAATAAAGGATTCAATTATTAAGGCATTATTAAGTGGTATTGTCATACCGACTATAGCTTGTAAGCAATGTCATTATCCAATACTTAAAGGATTCCCAAGTACCCCGCAGACTCAATTATTAAAATTGCTTGGGGGATTCTCGTGTACCCCACAAGATTTTCATAAACCAACACTTAGGGGATTCCAATATACCCCACAAGTTTTTTTAAAACCATCCTTAACCATTTATATCATGCATTAGTTTCAAGAAACAAGCCAAGAAAAGTGATAATGCACAAACCAAAATCAATTACGCAAATGGGTTGAGGTTATTGCCAATTTCCATACCATACCAATCAGTTTGGGGATTCATTTTTACACCTATTTCCAACCACCATCTCATGCACCCCAATGCATTTACAAACAATTAATTTAAGCACAATAGTTTCATAAATAACTTGGAAGAAAAACTTAAACAATTCATATTAAAAACCCTCAACCCATAGTTCAAAAACTAGTATCAATATCTCATGAACAATAATTTAAATCACATGCTTTTAGAAAATTGACAATGAGAGAAGAGTAACATGCCTTAAATACTAAGAAATTTGGAGAGAAATTACCCTCTAAAGCTCTAATTGATCAGCCTCTTGGAAACCCTAGCTTGACTTGCTTAAGGAAATAGAGAGAATTTTTAGAGTGTTTGAGAAGTTACTCTGATGTGTTTTTGAGTGCTAATTAAACCCTAAAGGGCTTATAAGACATGGGTTTTTAATTTGGGTAAGAGGAACTTAAAAGCTGGAAAGGGTCACCTTTGATTATGAGTCAACCATTAACTCATAACCACTCCTTATGACTCGTCACCTCGATTAGTAACCAAGATAGTTATTAGGACCTCCATAGACTATTGACCTTAGGACTCGACAAACACACTGATAATGAGACCCTATGACCCGTAGGGTCAGTCGTAATCAACACAGAACTTAAATGGGTTAAACACTGGACATCTTACGATTTCATCCCACAACTTGTAACAAGTCCTTAAGATTTATTTGAGCCACTCGTAATCAGAGCAGAATCATGCAACCAACTTACATTATTTGGTTACGACTCGTCCTAATGACTCGTCATGAGTCCTTACGACTCGTACCCCCAAGTCATACCCAAGATAGTAACTCCGACACCATTCTCTGGATACCTTATGACTAGGGTCACCTGACCTATCAAGACACCCTACGACTTGTAGGGTGAGTCATAATCAAGGAAGTAAGCTCAAAGCTCAAGAAATTTTTAAGGGCCAAAATCCAAGGTGTTTCAATTCTTCCCCACTTGGATCATTCATTCTCGAATGATGTGTCCAGGCACTCATTAGCAGGATTTAACACAAATACACAACCACACTTCCCTTTAACAAAGATAGGAAACAAGAATGGTAAGAATAATACATACTTTAATCACGACTTTTCTAGAATGAGGAGCAAGAACAAATATTTCTGTCCTCTCTAGCTTCCCATATAGCTCCTACCTCTAAACTATACATCTAGTAACCCAAAATTATGAACATGCTCTCCACTCAGATTTCAACTAGGAATATAACACTCATCCATTTCAACCTCCTAACTCCCCCTCAAAATAATAACTATGAGAACTGAGCATTTTCCGCATCTCCCTCCCAGGTTAAGGCCTGACTCAAAGTTAAAAATGTTAGTGTAATCCATGGGACCCTATACTTTACACTACTCCAATAGTACTACTCGATATTATCATAATAATCAAGTAACCTCAGGTCTTAGCCAAGGAGTACTAACCACATAACACAATTGTTTGAGTTTTATCAACCCCAACATTCAAGTCTGCCTTTCTAGCCCCGCTTTATGGATCTTCCACCTAAAAGCTAGAAACTTCAATCACTATCACAAAAGTTTTCACCTCCCCTCCCCTCCTTAACTATTTTATAGGGCAAAATTCATCTCATTCTTCCATATACTCTTATAACCTTAGCTCTAATAGTCACCCCAAAATTTCACAACCAAGGATATTTTTTCCATTGTGCAAAGCATTACTATGCTTCTAAAGACACTACCACCCTTACATAAGAAGGGTCACAAAGGAACTAAAGTGCGAGCATTAAAAATTGTGGTAGGGGGTTACTTTTCAACTACTCGTGCTACTCAAGGTGAGACCCACAAAATGAGACATGGTACAATAGGCACAAGTTACTTCATAGCAACCACCTTGGTTATAAATGGAGGATCGTTCCAACATAAACACACCATAGCATGAGTCCTTCAAACTAGGCATCAGGAGAAGCACGACTGCGTATATCATAGGTAATATAATGTAGAGCCGAGATTCATATTCAGGGAACAAGGCAAGGATTTCCACTTGAAACTACTATTTCTTGGAACTAGGCATAATGTGAGACATGAATGTATGGATCTTCAACACTTGGAAGCTCGGATATTTGAGAACCATTCAAAAGGATCTTGAAAAAGGTTACCTTAAACTCCTTGTCCCACTGCCAATAGTCTATACCACTATGAAGAAACCCATCTTTCTTATGCATAAAAAATGCAAGAGCACTCCTCAGAGAAATAATAGAGTGGAGAAAACCTTATAAAAAGATCCTTCAATATTCCTTAAGATCCTTCAACTCAACTGAAGTCATTTTATAAAGAGGGATAATTAGGGATAGGACGAGTGTTCGAAAGAAGATCAATCCCAAAATTAATTTCCCTACTGAGAGGGTTACCAGGAAGGTCACCAGAGAAGACCACAGGAAATTCATTAACCACAGGAATGGACGATAATGAAGGACCTTCCAAGTTAGAATCTTTAACTCGGATCAAATGGTAAGACACCCCTTGGAAATCAATTTCCAGGATCTAAGATACGATATGGACCTCCATTAGTCACTAGGGAACTTCCTTCTCACTTTTAAAATTGGTTCCTTAAGGAGTTTAAAATAGGACTTATGGGTTCAGCAATCTAAAAAGGCATAGCACGAATGCAACCAATCCATCCCCAAGATGACATCAAGATCAACCATATCCAATTTAATTAAATCCACTAAAGTTTCACTACCACCAACAAATACCACACAAGCCCTATATACTCTTTTAGCAATCATATAGTCATCCATCAGGGTAGAAATAGAAAAGGGATATAAAACACACTCGGGATCAAAACTAAAATGCACAACCATAAATGGGGTCACATAAGAAAGAGTGGAGCCCAGATCAAGTAAATAGTATATATCATTGGAAAAGAGTTTCAATATACTAGTAACGACATAAAGTGATACCTCAGACTCTTAAAGTATGGTGAGGGCATAGAGATGATCCCAATAAGTGCCTAAGCTAGAAGAAACACCCCTCGGTGTAGCAGCTAGAGAAGTGGCAACTATAATCCTATTTGCCCCAATGGAAATCCACGTGGGACATTTCTGCTGCATATGACCCAACTGACCATAACTAAAATACTAATTCCTTCCTTTATAACAATAATCGCAGTGCAACCAACCATAAAATTGATAGGGAGGATAGGGTGGGTCTGACCGAGCTCCACCAGCCCAAAAATGATATTCACCAAAAGATTTAGGATAAGGGACACTAACAACCACATGGGAACTCCTTGGATTCCCTTGCTAAGACCATTGTCCACTATCTTTACCACTATCTCTTTGAGCTTTTCATCGATCTGAGTATTGGGACTTTTTATTTTACTTATTTCTCTCACTTGCCTTATTCTTTCTCATACTAATAGGACTAGACTGGCATAACAGTGAGGTCATTATCTGGGTCAACATATGAATAGAACATCAAAACATGGTATTGGTAACATCTTCTTAAGGTGATTAAGCATAAGTATCACCTTTCAGAGTAGGGTTAGTGGAGCCCAGTGAAACTCCATGGGGAAAATTAGAAGCATTGACCATTGACTGGGTTTGTGCCCCATAAGTTAGATGAGAGATGTCCATGTCATCCTTGAGTGGGAAAAATAAGTTTCCATGAGCTTTAGATCGTCGAGAGGGAATGATCTGAAAGGAGAACAAAAGAAGATTTATGGGAGAGTTCAAACCTTAGACTCTATGGCCCAAGAATAGAACAACAAGAAAGGAAAACATTCCTAAATGCCTTGTAGCCTCTCCCTTATAAGTGTGGTGTTCTACACACCCATAAAAGAGATTCTACTTAACACGACTTTGTGGACACCCAATTGACCATGAACCAACCTGGCTCTGATACCATCTTGACATGACCCAGAACAGGGCCTGTCCGTGTTGAGTATCTCAAGTCCAACCAGGACCAGAGACTACCTCAAATACCCAAACCATTAACCACCTTACACCCCGTGTCAAATGAGTTTCGAACACATAACAAGATTAGAGAATATCAATTTAAAGACATTATGATAAGTCGACAACCAAAACCAACTACCAATATCCAACCAACTTACCAATACCACCCATATTAATAGTAGTCCAACAAAGCCTCTAATTAAAACCAAGGAATATCCAATCGAGATATGCCCTCGACCATAGCCAAAACCAAGACCAAAAAAAATAGTAAAGACATAATGAAGTCCATAACATAAAATGGGGTCTTCTAAAGTATGAAAGTTCACCACTTTATTCTGACTCAAAAGTTATCCCTAAATCACCTAGTCACTGTGCAGAAGGAGTAGAAGTATGGCTGATTCCTGTATCGCGTAGGGATACAACGTTTGAAGATGGCTAGCTAGGTGAATGCTAGCATGTAACTCAGGGATAGAGATAAAGTAATGGCATCAATCCAAAACTAAGTTAAACCAATGCATATAACCATATGCATATATATATATATACACACACTATTTTAGGATAGGGAACAAGGCTTAGCATGCACTTTAAATCCATAACCTGGGTTGTGAAGTGTTGCTGTCATAATCCACCCACAGGCTATCTCTGTCCAGTGTTACCCCTTGGACGGGCCTCAGGGCGTATTAGCTGCACAAACTGGAGATACCATAGGTGGTCAGGGATTCCTTTTTACCCTTCGCCCTCTATGACACATATGTACGTGTATATACTTAGGGAATTTCCTTGTACCCCATGAGCACATGGTCATCAAGACCAATCCTCATGTCGGCAAATATGAGTTTCTAGTGTCAACTTTTTAGACTCACACCTTCACAGATAGCTATTACAACCCCATTATCATCCAATTAAAATATTTAACACAGAACAAAACCACCAAATACAAGAGTCAATTATTAAGGAATTATTAAATGGTATCATCATACCAATAATAGATTGCAAGCAATGTCATTAGCCAACACTTAGGTGATTCCCAAGTACTCCGCATACTCTATTATTAAAATTACTTGGGGGATTCCGTGCACCCTACTAGGTTTTCATAAATCAACACTTTGGGGATTTCGTTGTACCCTACAAGTTTTTTTTAAAATCATCCTTAACCATTTAACCATTTATACCACACATTAGTTTCAAGAAACAAGCCAAGCCAAGTGATAATTCACAAGCAAAAATCTATTACGCAAGTGGGTTGAGGTTATTACCAATTTTCATACCATACCAATCAATTTGGAGATTCCTTTGTACCCCTATTTTAATCCACCATCCCTATGCACCCCAATGCATTTACCAATCATTAATTTAAGCACAATAGTTTCATAAATAACATGGAAAAAACACTTAAGCAATTTATATTAAAAACCCTCAACCCATAGTTCAAAACCCAACATCAATATCTCAAGAACAATACTTTAAGTCACATGCTTTTAAAAAATTAACAATGGGAAAAGAGTAACATGCATTAAACACCAAGAAATTTGGTGAGAAATAAATCTTAAAAGCCCTAATTGATCAACCTCTTGGAAACCCTAGCTTGACTTTCTAGAGGGAATAAAGAGAACCTTTTAGAGTGTGTGAGAAGTTACTCTAATTTTTCTTTGAGTGCTAATGAAACCCTAAAGAGTTTATAAGACGTGTGCTTTCAATTTGGGAAAGAGGGGAAATGTTCAAAATTCTATTAACTTAAAAGATGGAAAAAGGTCGCCTTTGATTATGAGTCAACTATTGACTCATAACCACTCCTTACAACTCGTCACCTTGAGTTATCACCAATACAGTGACAAGGAACCCTACACACTGTCGACCTTATGACTCGACCAACACACTTGTAAAGAGATCCTACGATTCATAGGGTCCAGTCGTAATCAACATAGAAACCAAATGGGCTAAACACTGGATATTTTATGATTTAATCCCACGATTCGTAACAAGTTCTTACGACTCATTATGACTGATAAGTTCTTAGATAAGAATCATGCTACCATATTACATAA
The DNA here is from genome assembly GCA_030864215.1 of Capsicum pubescens. Classification (NCBI taxonomy): domain Eukaryota; kingdom Viridiplantae; phylum Streptophyta; class Magnoliopsida; order Solanales; family Solanaceae; genus Capsicum; species Capsicum pubescens. The sequence continues at coordinate 63,289,120 of CM061549.1, read as the reverse complement.
TTTGGTTACGACTCGTCATGAGTCCTTATGACTCCTACCCCCAAGTCATACCCAACATAGTAACTCTAACACCAATCTCTCAACACCTTATGACTAGGGTCACCTGACCTGTCAAGACACCCTACAGCTCATAGGGTGAGTCGTAATCAAGGCAGTGAGTAGAAAGCTCAAGAAATTTTCAAGGGCCAAAATTTGGGGTGTTTCAGTCCAATTATGTACCATCAAAACAAATATGCCAACAAGACATCATTAAAATTGTATAAACACCTAACTTTATTATTTTATCATGATCAAAGAATCCAAAACTCAAATAAGGCCTATATTTGCAAAATAAGCCCCCACATGGGCATCATATCTAGAATTAAAGGCATTTCAAAGCACAAATATGGTCAATGATGTAAAATAATACCCCACATAGGAAACACATAATTCTAGATATCACAAGTCAACAACAACAAAAATAATCCCCAACATGGGCATATAACAAAATAAATAATCTTGAAAAAAATACCCCACAGTTATTTTGAAACACCCTGTGTTTCTGAACCATAGAAAATTTGTTAGATTTCTGGTCTTTGTATAACATAAGATTAAGGGTTACCAGTCGTATGTTGGAATACGATTCATATGGGGAAGTCGTATGCTGACCAGTGTTAGTTAGTGGGATAGAGTTGGTAACTATAATAGATATGACTTGGGATGGTATGAGTCATATGGATGGATACAGGTCGTTTGGCTTAGGTTTTTTAATGACCCGCAATATAGGCTAGAACGTAAACCGTCTTTCCTACGTGTAGATGCTCCAAAAGACATAAACCTAATGTAAATTTAGTTGTTACTCATTTATGTAGTATGTGAATCTATTTGGGAATGAGTCGAGATCATAGAGTTTCCTTAACTCAAGGACTAGTTGAAAGCTTTCCTACCATTCAAGTTTTAGTGAGCGTCAAAACTTGGATCAACTTCAATCGACCATAAATCCTTGTATATGGAGAAATGTCCTACTATATATCAAATGAATGGTATTTGAGTCCTCTTTCCACACTACCAATTTGATCAAAATCCGATATCGGAGTAAAAAGTTATGCCCATTTTACTCCAACATATCAGCCTGGAAACTGAGTGACGACAATTCTGATGGCTTATCACAAATCTGACGCCTTATCAGAAAATGTCATCAACCTTAGGTAGAAAGTCATAAATTCCAACATTTTATGACGACAAGAGCTGACGGCTTATCACATATGTGACGACATCAACCCAATGTCGTCAGTTGTTCAATTTAGCATTTTTCAAAAGGTTTTGGAGGGGTATTTTGGTATTTTCCCTTCACCCCATAACTCCATAAATACTGAATTCAACCTCCATTTCACCAAAAATACACTCCTTTCTCTTAAATCCTCTCAAGAACCAAACCCTAGGGCCTCAACCTAAGATTCAAGATCCCTCAAAATTTCACCATTAAATTCTGAAATTGATTCAAGAATTAGAATCCTCAAACTAAGATCTTCTAGAATCATCCATCAAAAGTACAAATAGAGTCCCAAAATCAAGTGTTCATACAAGGTTCATAATCTAAGGTACGCGGGGTTTTCCATAATCGCATGGGCATCAAAATCAAGTTTTTAGGAAAAGAGTTTCAGATTTATGAACATATTCATGTTTTAGAAGCATTGATGATATTGGTTTGGCCTTTAGGCCTTCCCCTAAATTGATTTAAAGTGATATATGTATATATGTATGTGTTTTAAGGTTGATGATTGAATTGAGAGAATGATTCATGTAAAATCCCTCTGTAGTTAAGATTTTTCGTTTACTTATGACATGCTATAGATTGTTCTGAATGTGTTTCGAAAGTCTTGATATGAAAGGTCTTGAATAACATTATGTTTGGATTATGATTTTGATTTTAAAAGAGAGAGTGTAGTTTATGTTGGTAAATGTTAAAATATTCATATAATGAAAGAGTGCATGATTTTGCCAAAAGCACATGGCCACCATATGTTTGAGGAATTCTTGCATAGTTTTGACTTATGTTTCGGAACATGAAATATCTTAAACTATTTGCACGCTGGGTGGTCTGAATTGAGTTTTCATGAAATAATCATGTATGATACATTGTGGCTCAGAAAATAGGACTTTCAAGTCTTGGTGTGACAACACCAACTTAGTTAAAGCCATAGTAATTCAGAATAGAATAGAACACATGTTTGAAATTAGATTTTCATATGTTGAAACTAGAAAAATGCATGATTCAGAACAGGATAAAATTGGGCATAAAGAGATCTTAGGTGGTTCCCCAAAGAAGGCATGAGTTCAGATAACTCATTGCCCAAAAATCGTGATTTGCCAATCTGGGTATATTATTATACGCTGTCCTAGTGACTTGTGGCATATCAGACTCAGACACTCCAACCTTTACAGCATACATGGGTTGGGGGCTTCCCCGCTGAGTAAATGGCGGATTCCATATAGCCCATGGAATATCAGAATTGTATGGGAGTGCCACCTAACTCAGAAGTAATACAAAGATCGGAAACTGCATTGGCAAAAATGTTTTATGTTTTCAAGAATGCCCCTTGTATTTTGAAATCTTATCTTTCATGATGTTTATGACTAGCTCTCAATTATTTTATTTATATACAAGCTTTATTTTGGATTTCTTTGCGTACCAGTACATCTGTATTGACCCCCCCTTCCCCTACCTCTTAGGTTCTGAGGCTCAGTCTAGGGGTTCAGATAAGCAGTAGATTTCATCAGACAGAGTTGCAGTATCCAGTTGGTGAGCCTTCTATATTTCCAAAGTCTTTTTTATTTTAAGACAATTATTATTAGTTATGATTTTGGTCTACTAGGGGCCTTGTCCTAGTTTTTTTCAGATTGTGTTAGTAATCATGTCGTTGAGGTTTCACAGATGGTTTGCCGATATTGTTAGTTAGTTTTTGATTTTATTTTCAGTTGCTAAATTTATATCAGATTTATGACCTTAAATCCGTTCCGCTATATTTTCCGTATTTCCTTATTTATGTATGAATGGTGTATATGATTACAAGTTAGAAGGGTGTCCGGGCCTTCATGGTTCGGTATGTTCGTCACAGCCAGGGCCTCAATTCGAGTCATGACAAACTTGGTATCAGAGGATGGTTCATGGTCCCAAGTTGTCTATATAATTACATCGGATAGAGTCTTATTTATGGGTGTGTAGCACACCATACCTATAAGTGGGAGGCTACTAGGCATTTAGGAATGATTCCCCTCTTTGTGATTTAGTTCTTTCTTTAGAGTCTTAAATGTTACCTAATCAGTGATCTATTGTATTTAAGTAAAAACAGTCATGCCTCCTCGCCGCTCCAATAATCAGGATACTCAGGATGATGAAGTCCGCCCCACCCATGGGATGCAGGCCCATAATAGAGCGCACACCCCAGAACCTGTTCCTACTCTGGGAGTACCTCCAGTCCCTACTAGTCCTCCTCAATCTGCAAGAACAAATGTTAATCATCCCTAGTCTTCTCAGAGGGACATATCAAATGCAGAATTCAGACAATCTATCCATATGCTTGCACAACTGGTAGCCGTACAGACTCAGAGGTCAGAGGATACTGGGTCTGTATATGTTACTTCTGAGGCTACTAGGGTGGGCCAGTTCATGAGAATGAACCCGCCCAAATTTTCTGGCACTAAGGTAGAAGAGGACCAATAGGAGTTCATAGACTAAATAGAGAAAATATTCAGAGTAATGCATGTGGATCAGATGGAAGGGGTTGAGTTAGAAGTATACCAGCTTAAGGATGTAGTAAACCAATGGTATAATGAGTGGGAGGATGCAAAGGGTGAGAGTGCTGAGCCTACAGTTTGGACTGATTTTGTGGAAGCTTTTCTTTACCGGTTCTTCCCTTTAGAATTGAGGAAATCCAAAGAAGGGGAGTTCATGAATCTCAAATAGGGAAAAATTAGTGTTCAGGAGTACACTCTGAAGTTTAACCAACTGGCCCGTTATGCACCAGAGATGACAGGTAATATGAGAGCTCGGATGAGGAAATTTGCATCTGGCTTTTCGGATGATCTAGCGCTTGAATGTCAGGGAGCAATATTGAACAAGGATATGGACTTTTCTAGGCTATCCATCTACATTCATAAAGTTAAGTAAAAGAAGAATAAAATTGTTGATTCCATGGAGAAGGACAGGCAGGCAAAGAGAGCCAAGACAGCAGACTAGATTCACAGTTAGCAACAGGGCGGTAACTGGGGTAACAAATGGCAAAAAAAGAAGTTTTGGGGAAAGGCACAGTCTGTAGCTAGAGCCATCACACCTAGACCCCAAGTTGATAGACGATACTAGAGTTTTCAGAAAAATCATGGATCCAGGGCACAAGACACCTAGTCACAGGGCAGTGTAGCGCAGCAACATCATACTTTTCCACAGTGTGAGACTTGTGATAAGCATCATCCGGGAAGGTGTCAGCTAGGTGCATTTGTGTGTTATTCTTGTGGTTAGATGGGTTATTTTCAGAGGGATTGCCCTTAGGCTAGAAGGAGTGTTGGGGGTTCCAAGTCTTAGGAAAACTCTTCTGCACCACCACCGCCTCAAAAGGGCTCTATTTTAGCTACCGAGAGCGGTCGCAACCGGTTGTATACCTTAACCAACCGCCAGGAGGCAGAGGCCTCACCAGATGTTGTGACTGGTACATTGCAAATCTTTTATCGTGATGTATATGTATTTCTTGATCCCAGGTCTACCTTATCCTATGTGACCTCGTATGTGGCTGTTGGTTTTGGGTTTGAGCCCGATGTGATTGCTGAGCTTTTTCTATTTCTACCCTAGTGGGGGATTTTGTTGTGGCTAGGAGGGTGTACATGAATTGTGTTGTATCTATTTGTAGTCAGAATAGCGTAGCTAACCTCATAGAGCTTGATATGGTTGACTTTGATGCTATCTTAGGGATGGACTAGCTCCATTCATGTTATTCCACACTAAATTGTAGGACCCGTAGAGTTACTTTCTCTTTACTAAATGAACCAGTTATAGAGTGGGAGGGTCATTCTTTAGCACCTAGAGAGAACTTTATATTTTACCTCAGAGCCCGTAAACTTATCTCTAAAGGTTGTCTTTATCATCTTATTCGGATTAATGATTCAAACACCAAAAACCTTCCTCTTGAGTCTGTCCCTGTGGTAAATGAATTTCTAGAAGTTTTTCCAGATGATCTCCCAGGAATACCACCTGATAGGGAGATAGATTTTGGTATTGATTTGTTGCCAGACACCCATCCTATTTCTATTTCGCCATATAGAATGGCTCCTACAGAGCTAAAAAGGTTGAAAGAATAGATAGCAGATCTGCTGGATAAAGGTTTTATCAATTCTAGTGTTTCTCCATGGGGTGCACCTGTGCTTTTCGTGCGAAATAAAGACGGTTCCCTTCATATGTGCATATATTACCGCCAGCTAAATAAGGCCACTGTTAAAAATAAATATCCTCTTCCTAGAATCGATGACCTTTTTGACCAGCTTTAGGGCGCTAAATGTTTTCCAAAGATAGACCTTCGTTTGGGATACCATTAGTTGAAAGTTACAGAGTCATTCATTCCCAAAATAGCTTTCCAAACCAGATACGGTGATTACGAATTCTTAGTCATGTCCTACGGACTGACTAGCGCCCCTGCAACTTTTATGGACCTAATGAATAGGGTATTCCAGCAGTTTCTAGACCTATTTTTCATAGTTTTTATTGATGACATCTTGGTCTATTCTAAAAGTGAGGAGGATCATGCCAATTACCTCCGAATCATCCTTTAAACTCTCAAAGATCATAAGTTGTATGCAAAGTTTTCCAAGTGTGAATTCTGGCTGAATTCTATTGCTTTCTTGGGTCATATTGTGTGTAGTGAGGGAATTAAGGTGAATCCCCAAAAGATTAAGGCAGTGAGAAAATGGCCCAGACCCATGACTCTAACCGATATTTAGAGCTTCTTGGGTTTGACAAGGTATTACAGAAGATTCGTAGAAAGTTTTTCTTCCATAGCTACTCCATTTACTAAGTTGACTCAGAAAAAGGTGAAATTTGTGTGGTCTGACTCATGTGAGAATAGTTTTGAGAAGTTAAAAGAAAAATTGACTACTGCACCTGTGCTGACTCTTCCGAAAGGTAAAAAAGGTTTTGTTGTATACTATGATGCATCCCGAGTGGGACTTGGGTATGTCCTTATGCAGCATGGTAAGGTGGTGGCTTATGCATCTAGGCAGTTGAAAGTGCATGAGTGCAATTACCCTACCCATGATTTGGAGTTAGAGGCTGTGGTGTTTGCACTTAGAATCTGGCGGTATTATCTTTATGGGGTGCATGTTGATATTTTCACTGACCACAAAAGTTTGCAGTATGTTTTCTCGCAGAAAGAATTAAACCTCAGGTAGAGGCGCTGGATGAAGCTTTTGAAGGATTATGACATGAGCCTTCACTTTCATCTGGGTAAGGCAAATGTTGTAGCCGACGCCCTCAACAAGTTGTCTATGGGCAGCCTTTCTCATGTTGAGAAAGGGAAGAGAGAAATGGTGAGGGACATTCACAGACTTATAAATCTTGGGGTGCGACTCTTGGATTCCGAAGATGGGGGATTGGTTGTTCATGAGGAATCTAAATCACTCATTTGTACTGAAGTTAAAGAGAAGTAGGTTGAAGATCCCATCTTGATGCAAATCAAGAAAGATATGGGTCAACAAAACGTGATGTCCTTTGAAATTAGTTGTGATGGTATTTTGAGATATCAGGGTAGATTGTGTGTGCCAGATGTAGATGGTCTGTGGAAGAGAATCCTTGATGAAGCTCACACCTCGAGGTACGTGGTTCACCCAGGCTCTATAAAAATGTATCATGATATGAAAACCATTTATTGGTGGAATAATATGAAGCGTGATGTGGCTAACTTTGCTGCCAAGTGTTTGAACTGTCAGCAAGTTAAGGTAGATCATATGAGGCCCGACGGCACTTCCCAAGAGATAGCTTTACCCCTGTGGAAGTGGGACATGATTAATATAGATTTCATTACGGGACTTCTGAGGTCCCGAAATAGTATGATTCTATTTGGGTGATTTTGGACCGGTTGACTAAGTTTGCTGATTTTCTGCCTGATGGGATTTCACCCTCAGATGGATGGGCAAGTGGAGCGCACCATTCAGACCCTTGAAGATATATTGAGAGCCTATGTAATTGATTTCAAGGGTAGTTGGGTGTATCACTTACCACTAATAGAGTTTGCGTATAATAATAGCTATCACGCTAGTATTAAAATGACTACTTTTGAAACACTGTATGGAAGAAAATGTAGGTCGCCTATATGATGGTATGAAGTAGGCGAGACTCGGTTGTTTGGGCCTGATCCTGTTCACCAGTCAATGGAAGACGTTAAACTTATTAGAGAATGACTTAAGACAACTCAGAGTAGATAGAAATCCTACGCCGATATTAGAAGAAGAGAGTTGGTATTCGAGGTTGGTGATTGGGTATTTCTAAAAGTTTCTCCTATGAAGGGAGTCATGCGATTCGAGAAGAAAGGTAAGTTGAGTCCTTGCTATAGTGGACCATATCAGATCTTGAGAATGATATGAGCTGTTGCGTATGGGTTAGAATTGCCTGCAAGTTAGGGTTCTGTTCATCCAGTATTTCATGTATCCATGTTGAAGAAGTATATAGGAGATCATTCCTTAGTGTTGCCTGGAGAGAAAATCAAAGTGACAGACTCCTTAGTATATGGAGAGGAACCTATTGCAATCATAGATCGTCAAGTGAGGAAGTTGAGGAGTAAGGAGATAGCTTCGATTAAGGTGATGTGGAGGAATCAAAAAGCAGAGAAGGCTACTTGGGAAATAGAAGATGATATGCGTGTGAGGTATCCAACTATTTTTTAGGATATAGAAGATGATTTAGAAGGTACAAACCCTATGCTACTCCTTTTTCTTTCATTTAGATCTTGAAATCGTGCTTGATATGTCCCTAGTATTCATTTGGGATGAATGATCCCAAGGGGGGGGGGGATAATGTAATAACCCTCAATATAGGCTCGAACGTAAACCATCTTTCCTATGCGTAGATGTTCCAAAAGCCATAAACCTAATGTAAACTTAGTGTGTTACTCATTTATGTAGTTTGTGAATCTAGTTGGGCATGAGTCGAGATCAAAGAGGTCCCTTAAATCAAGGACTAGTTGAAAGGTTTCCTATCGTTCAAGTTTTAGTGAGCATCAAAACTTGGATCAACTTCAATATACCATAACTCCTTGTATATAGAGAACAGGGTGTCCTACTATATATCAAATGATAGGTCTTTGAGTACTCTTTCGAACGCCACCAATTTTACCAATATCCAATATCGGAGCAAAAAGTTATACCTATTTTACTCCAATATATCAGCCTGGAAACTGAGTGATGACAATTCTGACGGCTTATCACAAATCTAATGCATTATCAAAAAATGTCGTCATCCTTAGGCAGAAAATCATAAATTCCCATATTTAGTGACGACAAAAGATGACGGCTTATCACATATGTGATGACATCAACCCAATGTCGTCAGCTATTCAATTCAGCATTTTTCAAAAGGTTGTGGAGGGGTATTTTGGTATTTTCCCTTCACCCCATAACTCCATAAACACTGAATACAACCTGCATTTTACAAAAAATACACTCTTTTATCTTAAATCTTCTCAAGAACCAAACCCTAGGGCCTCAACCTAAGATTCAAGATCCCTCAAAATTTCACCATTAAATTTCAAAATTGATTCAAGAATTAGCATCCCCAAACTAAGATCTTCAAGAATCATCCATCAAAAGCACAAATAGAGTCCCAAAATAAAGTGTTCATCCAAGGTTCATAATCTAAGGTACGCAAGATTTTCCTAAAATCTCATGGGCATAAAAATCATGTTTTTAGGAAAAGGGTTTCAGATTTATGAACATATTCATGTTTTAGAAGCATTGATGATATTGTTTTGTCCTTTAGGCCTTCCCCCAAATTGATTTAAAGTGATATATGTATATATGTATGTGTTTTAAGATTAATGATTGAATTGAGAGCATGATTCATGTAAAATCCCTCTCTGGTTATGATTTTTCCTTTACTTATGACATGCTATGGATTGTTCTGAATGTGTTTCAAAAGGCTTGATATGAAAGGTCGTGAATAACGTTATGTTTGAATTATGATTTTGATTTCAAAAGAGAGAGGATACTTTATGTTGGTAAATGTGAAAATATTCATATAATGAAAGAGTGCATGATTTTGCCAAAAGCACATGACACCTATATGTTTGAGGAATTCTTGCATAGTTTTGACTTATGTTTCTGAACATGAAATCTCTTAAACTATTTGCACGTTGGGTGGTCTGAATTGAGTTTTCATACAAGAATTATGCATGATACATTATGGCTCAGAAAATAGAACTTGCAAGTCTTGGTGTGATGACACCAACTTAGTTAAAACCATAGTAATTCAGAATAGAATAGAACACGTGTTTGAAATTAGATTTTCATATGTTGAAACTAGAAAAATGCATGATTCAGAATAGGATAAATTTGGGCATAAAGAGAGCTTAGATGGTTCCTAGAAGAAGTCATGAGTTCAGATAACTCATTTTTCAAAAACAGTGATTTGTCGATCCGGGTATATTATTATACGCTGGCCTAGTGCCTTGTGTCATATCAGACTCAGACACTCCAATCCTTGCAACACACTTGGGTTGGGGCCTTCCCTGCCGAGTTAATGGCGGATTCCATATTGTCTGTGGAATATCAAAATTGTAGGGGAGTGCCGCCTAACTCAGAAGTAATACAAACATGGAAAACTACATTGTCAAAAATGTTTTATGTTTTCAAGAATACTCGTGTATTTTTAAATCTTATCTTTCATGATGTTTATGACTAGCTCTCAATTATTTTATTTATATACAAGCTTTATTTTATATTTCTTCGCGTACCAGTACATCTGTATTGACCCCTACTTCCCCCTACCTCTCAGGTTCTGAGGCTCAGTCTAGGCGTCCAGATAAGTAGTAGATTTCATTAGACAGAGTTGCAGTGTCTAGTTGGTGAGCCTTCTATTTTTGGAAGGCTTGTTTATTTTCAGAAAATTATTATTAGTTATGGTTTTAGTCTACTGGGGGCCTTGTCCCAGTTTTTTTTCAAATTGTGTTAGTAATCATGTAGTAAAGGTTTCGCAGATGGTTTGCAGATTTTGTTAGTTAGTTTTGGATTTTATTTTTTGTTGCCAAATTTATATCAGATTTACGACCATGATTCCGTTCCGCTATTTTTTTTGCATTCCCTTATTTGTGTATGAATGGTGTATATGATTACAAGTTAGAAGGGTGTCCGGGCCTTCATGGTTCGGGATGCTCGTCACGGCCAAGGCCTCGATTTGGATCGTGATAGTTTTTCCTTCACTTAACTTTAGAATAGGTACCTTAACTTGGATCTGAGTATGAGTGGCTCACTGTGAGTTATAATCTAGGGTACGAGTCATACCCTGGACTCGTATGGTGGACACTGTTCAATACCCTTATGATTCTATTCTGCTAGGGGTACGAATCAAGGGTACTAGTCGTATACTTGGGTACGACTTAGTTTTGGGGAATTCATATGTTGAACAGTGTTGGGTCCAAGTAGGAGGCCTAGAGTACGAGTGGTTGGCACCACTCATATCATAGGGTACGACCAGTATGGGTCAGTTATACCCTATGACGGGACTTTTATAAAGTTTAAGTGATGGTAATTTGGATATTTCCCCACTTAACCTATTAAGGCCCCACAACTTATAAACTATGTGGGAGGCTATTTAACCTATTATTCTTTCATTTATCACTTAGAAACTTCTCTTAAACATTCATATAATTCTCTCTAAGACTTTTGGGTAAAGGAAGGCTAGGGTTTGATCTAGAGGATTAATTTGGGGTTTATGTTAGTGATTTATCTTTATAATTTTCCTCATATAAGGCATGTTCTCTTTCCACACTATTAGTTCTAACTAAAGGCATAGTTCTATACAATTTTTTCATGGTATGATTATTGTATGGTTTTGGATTTCAAATATCTAATGGAGGTTTTGGTTATAAATGCTTGGTTATGGCTTTCCCAGGTTTAAATAATATATGTATAATCTTTTAATGGTGTTTTGGTTATTTGGTTGCATAGGAAGGGTTAATTGGTAATTGGAAAATACTATGCCCCTAATATGTTTGATAAAATGCCTATGAGAATGTTTTTACAATATTGTTGGACTTTTAATTAAAACTATTGCATGGTATAGTTTTGTAATGGAACCTTAAATGGTTTAAGTGGTCTGGAATAGTTAAATGGAATGGTTTGGTTAAATAAACACACTTATGGGGTGCAATGGAATCCCCCAAGTAATCATATTAATAGAATACTTGTGGGGTACATGGGAATACCCTAAGTTAACATAGTAATATGATCTATGGGTACATGGGACTCCCTTGATCTCTTAAGGTTTGGATAAGGACAATACTTGCAAGTTATAGTCGATATGACGATATCACTAACCATTGCCTTGGTTAATAATTAATTGGTTTGATGGAAAATAGTTTTAAATGGGCAAGAATGGCGGGGTGTGATAGCTAACCGTGAAGGTGTTAGTCCAATAGAAGAACACTGGAAACTCATGTTTGCCGGCATGAGGGGTTGGTCATGGTGACCATATATGATTCTCATGAGGTACACGGGAATCCCTTAAGTACACTGTACATATGTATCATGGAGAGTGAAGGGTACTTGGGAATCCCCTACTCTTATGGTATCTTCGGTTCGTGCGGCTACACGTATCGGGTCCTGTTCAGGGGATTGCACTGGACCCATATATCCCTTAGGTGGTTAAGGATAGTTAAGCTTCACATACCCAGGTTAATTGTTTTAATGCAAACTAAACCTTATTTCCTTTTCCATCATGGTTATATATATGCGTATGGTTTGTATGCATATGGTTGGTTTACTTTCTTTTACTGGATGAAATTATTTATCCTTATCCTGAATTCATCCAAGAGTTTACCCGCTAACCCATTATTGAGTGGTTGTATCCCCATGAGATGTATGAAGCAATCGTTCTACTCCTTATGCTTAGTTATTAGATATTCTGGATCAGTTATTGGATTGATGTAGTGAGATCCCATTTTTTGGAAGGCTCTATTTTATATATATTTTCATATACTTTGGTTTATTTATGGATATTGGTTTTGGCTATGGTTAGGGGTATGTCCCAACCAAATATTGGTTAGATGCTTTTTTGGAACTACTATGGGTTGGTATTGGCGGGATCGGTATTAGTGTCATCATTAGCATCGGCATTGGTTTTGGGGATGATACCATTAGACTAAATTTCTCACTATTCCATCCTTTTATGTTATGTTATGGAACTTGGATCAGATGTTATTTGGTTATTAGCTTATGGTTTAGTTTGGTCATTGGATGGGTTCGGATGGTTGGACTCAATTGGGTCGATCTCAATTATAGATTTATCCGAGAGTCTGGAATTGATAGTTACTCTATCTTGTTAAGTATTTAGAGTTCAGCCAATTCAGGGCAGGAGGCTAAGAGGTTGGGTTGGGTAACGGGGGTGGTCTTCGATCCTGGTCGGACATAGGACACCCATTATGACAAGGTCATGGGTCAGGTCGTGTCAAGTTGGTATCAGATATTTAGGTTCATGGTCAATTGAGGAGTCCACAAAGTCGTGTCTAGTAGAGTATCTCTTAGGGTGTATAGTGTGCCACACTTATAAGAGAGAGACTACAAGGCATTTAGTAATGTTTCACTTTCTTGGTATTCTACTTTCAAGCTTAGAGTCTAAGTCCTGGAATTCTGTCTAATCCTTATTTGTTCATTTTTTAGATCATGCCTCATTGATCTGGAACGCAAGAAAATTCTTTTGTCCTATCAAGGGATGATGTTGATATTTTACACCCTACATCTGGAGTTCATACTCGGTCCAGGGATCCTATCCCCGATTGTTTTAGAGTTTCACCGATTGCTACTAGTCCACCTCAAGGTGAGGTGACAAATGCAGAAATTTGTCAATTGATTCATACTATTTCTCAGTTAGTTGTTGCTCAGGCTGAGCAGGATGCATTTGGTGTTCTATCTATGGAGGCCACAAGGTTTGACAAGTTCATGAAGATTAATCCTTCTACTTTTACTGGTGTGAAGGTAGAGAAAGATCCTCAAGGCTTCTTGGATAAGATAGAGAAAATATTTAGAGTGATGCAAACCATAAATAAGGAAGGGGTGAATTTTGCAGCTTATTAGCTCAAAAATATTATGTACAAGTGACACAAGGTGTGGGACAGGGATATGGGTGATGAGTAGGAGTTGTCTTTGTGAGAGGTCTTTTCTAATACCTTCTTGGATCGCTTCATTCCTCAGTAGCTGAGAGAAGAGAAGATGGAGGAGTTTGTGGATCTTAAGCAAGGGAAAATGTCTTTCAAGGAATAGGCCTTGAAATTTCATTAGCTGTCCAGGTATGCTCCGAAGTTAGTGCCAGACATGAGGGCTAGGATGAGAAACTTAACTTCTGAAATGTCTTGGGATTTGTTCCTTGAAAGAAAGACTGCTTTGCTGATTAAGGATATGGATATTTTGAGGTTAGATGTTCATATGCAGTAGGTATATGAGGAAAAGAGAAAACAGGCAGAGTTTAGGGAAAGGTAGGGTAAGAGGAGCTAGTTTTCTTAGAAGGGTGATGCTCAACAGCAGGATGTTCGGGATGTCAATAAATGGCAAAAGAAGAAGTAGGGGAGTTTTGGTTCATTGTCCACAATTAGTACTCCCTACCTGAACCAGTTTGGTGTCAGACGTCAGTAGAGTGGCAATAATTTCTGGGATCAGAGTACCCAATCTCAGTTGATGGGGCTCAATTGGCTTCTTTATTCCCTTATTTCTGGTTCTATTATCGTCTTTATCGGGTTTTTGTAATAAAAGGAGGGATAGGTGTTTTAAATATGGCCAGCCAAGACATATGCTCAGAAATTATCCAATTGGTAAGGGTGCTTCGGGAGAGGTTAAGGCTCCAGTTGCTTTATCTTCTGCTCTTGCACCTAGTGGTGCTACTTCTGTGTCTGCTCCTGCTTTTAGTACCGACACAGGCCAGCATAGATTATATGCTCTTGCATCCTGATAAAAGTTTGAGGCATCACCTGATACCGTGATGGGTATGTTACAACTCTTTTCTCGTGATGTGTATTATTTTCTTAATTTGGGGTCCACTCTTTCTTATGTGACCCCATTTGTGGCTATGGGTATTAATTTTGATCCTGAGATTATTTCATATTCTTTTTTTTTACCCCAGTAGGTGACTCAGTTATTGCTAAAAAAGTTTATAGGGGGTGTGTGGTATCTATTGGTGGAAACCAGACCTTGGTAGATCTGTTGGAACTGGATATAATGGATTTTAATGTAATTTTGAGGATGTATTAGTTTCACTTTTGTTAAACGTCCTTGGATTATCAGACTCATAAGGTTGTCTTTAGGTTCCCTGGTGAACCGGTTATAGAGTGGAAGGGTGGTTCCCTAGCTCCTGGGGGAGGTTTATTTTTTATCTTAGAGTTCGAAGATTGATATCTAAGGGCTGTCTTTATTACTTGGTCTGGGTTAAAGATTCTAATTTGGAAGGTCCCTCTTGGCTTTTGATTCTGGTGGTAAATGAGTTTCCTGAGGACTTTTCGAATGATCTTTCTGTTGTTCCTCTAGATTGGGAAATTGAGTTGGGTATTGATTTAATTCCAGACACTTATCCAATATTTATTTCTCTTTATAGAATGGCTCTGACTAAGTTGAGGAAACTCAAAGAGCAACTTAAGGATTTTTGGATAAGGGTTTTATTCATTCTAGTGTATCCCCATGGGGTGCACTAGTGTTGTTCATGGGCAAGAAGGATAGTTCCGTTCGGATGTGCATTGACTATTGGTAGTTGAATAAGGTAACTATTAAGAACAAGTATCCTATTCCAAGGATAAATGGCTTGTTTGATCAGTTCTAAGGTGACAAATTCTTTTCTAAAATAGATCTCTAGGTATCATCATCTTAAGATTAGGGAAGTGAATATCCCTAAGACAACTTTTCATACTCGGTATGGGAACTTTTAATTCTTGGTTGTGTCATTCAGTTTGACCAATGCCCCCACGATATTTATGAATTTGATGAACATGGTATTTAGGTAGTTTCTTGATATTTTTGTCATTGCGTTTATTGATGACATCTTGGTTTATTCTATGAGTGAGGTGGATTATGCTAATCACCTCCAGGTTTTCTTACAGAACTTGAATGAGCAACAGTTGTATGCCAAATTCTCCAAGTGTAAGTTTTGGTTGAACACTATGATTTTTTTGGGTCATATTATTTCTAGTAAGGAGATTATGGTGGATCCACAAAAGGTTGTTGTGGTGAAGAGGTGCCCTATACCCATGACTCCAATCGACATTTAGAGCTTCTTAGGTTCAGCTGGGTATTATAGACGGTTTGTGGAAGGTTTCTCGACAATAGCTGCCCCATTGACTAAGTAAACTCAGAAGAATGTAAAGTTTTCTTGGTCGGATGCGAGTAAGGGGAGTATTGAGAAGCTGAAGGATAAGATAACTTTGACTTTGGTTTTGACATTGCCTGAAGGCAATGAGGGATTTATGGTTTATTGTGATACATCTAGGGTAGGACTTGGTTGTGTTTGATGCAACAGAGAAGATGATTGCCTATGCTTCTAGGCAGTTGAAGGTGCATAAGAAGAATTATCTTACTCATGATTTGGAGCTTTTAGTGGTGGTCTTTGATTTAAAAATATGGTAGCACTATTTGTATGGTGTGCACATGGACATCTTTTCTAATCATAAGAGTCTACAGTATGTGTTCACTCAGAAGAAGCTAAATCTCAGGCAGAGGAGATAGTTGAAGCTTCTTAAGGATTATGATATGAGTCTTCACTACCATTATGGTAAGGCTAATGTTGTTGTTGATGCTCTTAGCAGGTTATCTATAGTGAGTTTGGCTCATGTAGAAAAAGAAAAGTAGAATTGGTGAAGGATATTCACCACTTGGCTAATCTTGGAGTTCGCCTCTTAGACCCAAGGATGGTGGAGTGATGGTACCATAAGTAGTTCGGGCATTTTTTGGTGCAGAGATTAAGGAAAAGTAAGTTTTAGATCCTGTCTTGATGAAAATTAAGAGTGAGGTAGGTGGGCAAAAGGTAATGGTATTAGAGATTAGTGATGATGGTACTTTGATGTACCAAGAGAGATTATGTGTTCTTGACGTCGATGGATTGCGACAAAAGATTTTGGCTGAGGTGCATGGATCGCACTATATTGTTCATCCCGACTTGACAAAAATGTATCATGATCTTAAGGAGATATATTGGTGGAATGGTATAAAAAGGGATGCGGCTGATTTTGTAGCCAATTGCATGGTGTGTTAACAAGTTAAAGTTGAGCACATGAGGCCTGGAGGTTTGTATTAAGAAATTGATTTGTACAAATAAAAATGGGAGGTCATAATTATAGATTTCATTACCAGTCTTCCTTGGTCTCGCAACTAATTTGATTCACTTTGGGTGATCATGGATAGGATGGCAATGTCTGCTCACTTCTTGCCAGTGAGGATTACATTTTCGGCAGAGGATTATGCGAAGTTGTACCTTTGATAAATTGTCAAGCTGCATGGTGTACATGTTTCAATTATTTTTGATCATGGTACGCAGTTTTTATCTCATTTTTTGGTGGACTTTCCAAAGATAGTTTGGTACTGAGGTTAGTCTGAGTAGTGCTTTCCACTCGCAGTTGGATGGGCAGGCAAAGAGGACTATTCAGATGTTGAAGAATATGCTTTGGGCATGTGTGATTGATTGTTGTGGCAATTGGTTTGAGTATCTACCTTTGGTAGAGTTTTATTACAACAATAACTATCATTTTAGTATTGGTATGGTCCTTTTTGAGGCATTGTATGGTAGGAGGTATAGATCTATTATTGTTTAGTTTGATCTTGGTGAGGCAGATATGTTTGGTTCAGATTTGGTTCATCAGGCTAAGGAAAAGGTAAAGGTGATTTGGGATAGGCTTAAGGCTTCCCAAAGTTGGCAAAAGTCCTATGCGGATTTGAGGCATAGAGACTTTGAGTTTGAGGTTGGGGATAGGGTGTTACTCAAGGTATCTCCCATGAAGGGAGTAATGTTATTTGGCAATAAGGGGAAGCTTAGTTCCCGGTATATTGGTGCTTGTGTGGTTTTGCAGAGGGTTGGTCACGTTGCTTATGAATTGGAGTTTCATTGTGCCTTGAGCTCCGTTCATCCGATATTTCATGTCTCTATGTTGAGAAAGTGCATTGGTGATCCTTCATTGGTTGTTCCTTTGGAAGGGTTGGGTATCTCGGATTCTCTGTCTTATGAAAAAGTCCCGATAGAGATATTGGATCGGTGGGTTTGTAGGTTGTGGATCAAGGATCTGGCCTCAGTTAAGGTTCAATGGAGGAACCACAAGGTGGAAAAGGCTACATGGGAAACAGAAGCTGACATGAAGTCCAAGTATCCACATTTGTTTTCTGCTTTGGCTATTCGTGCGGAAGGTATGTGTTCTCAAACACATCTTTATTTTTTGAGCTTGTTACAGGAAAGGTTGATTTTCTCGCATCTTTGTTTTCTGTCTTAAAGGTAAGAGTATAGGCATCTAAGAGGTGTAAGTCATGCATGAACTACCTTTTTTGTCATTGGGGGATAAATGTTCCTAGTGGGGGAGACTGAAACACCCTGGGTTCCTAAACTTTATAAACTTTCTTGGATTTCTGGTCTCTAGATAGGATACAACTAAGGGGTACCAATCATATGTTGGAACATGATTCGTACAGGGTAGTCATATCCTGACCAGCGTTGGTTGGTGGTATAGATTCGGTTACTGGAATATATAAGACTTAGGATGATTCGAGTCGTATGGATGGATACGGGCCAATTGGCTTGAGTTTTTCCTTCAGTTAACCTTAGACTTGGTAACTTAACCTGGATTTGAGTACGAGTGGCTCACCGTGAGCCGTAATCCAGGGTACGAGTCATACCATGGACTCATATGGTGGACAGTGTTCAATCCCCTAGTGATTCTATTCTGCTAGGGGTACGGGTCAGGGGTACTAGTTGTATACTTGGGTACGACTTGGTTTTGGGTAGGTCATATGTTGGACAGTGTTGGGTCCAAGGAGGAGGCCTAGGGTACGAGTCGTAGGTACCACTTGTATCGGAGGATTCAACCAGTATGGGTCAGTCGTACCCTATGACAGGACTTTTATGAAGTTTAAGTGAGGTCAATTTGGATATTTCTCCACTTAACCTATTAAGGCCCCACGACTTCTAAACCACTTGGGATGCTATTTACCCTATTATTCTATCATTTGACACTTAGAAACTTCTCTTAAATACTTTATAATTCTCTCTAAGGATTTTAGGTAAAGGAATGCTAGGGTTTTATCTAGTGGATCAATTTGGGGCTTGTGTTGGTGATTTCACTTCATCATCTTCCTTGTATAAGGAATGTTCTCTTCCCTCATTGTTAGTTGCAACTAAAGTCATAGTTTTATACAATGTTTTCATGGCATGATTATTGTATGTTTTTTTTTTCAAATATCTATTGGGGGTTTTGGTTATAAATGCTTGGTTATGGTTTTCCCATGTTTTAATTATATATGTACAATGTTTTAATGGCGGTTTGGTTACCTGGTTGCATAAAAAGGGTTAATTGGTAATTGGAATTGGTTTGGAAAACACTATGACCCTAATATGTTTGATAAAATGCCTATGAAAATGCATTTACTATATTGTTGGACTTTTAATGATAACTATTGCATGGTATGGTTTGGTAATGGAACCCTAAATGGTTTAAATAGTTTGGAATGGTTAAATTGAATGGTTTGGTTAAATAAACACACTTTTGGGGTACAATGAAATCCCCTAAGTAATCATAATAATGGAATACTTGTGGGGTACATAGGACTTCCCCAAGTTAACTTGGTGATGTGATCTATGGGTACATGGGACTCCCTTGATCTCTTAAGTTTTTGCTAAGGACAATAATTGTAAGTTATAGTCGGTATGATGGTATCATTAATCATAGCCTTGGTTAATAATGAATTGGTTAAATGGAAAATGGCTTTAATTGGGAATGGATAGCGGGGTGTGATAGCTAACCGTGAAGGTGGGAGTCCAATGGACGAACACTGGTAATTTATTTTTGCTGACATAAGGGGGTTGGTTATGGAGACCATATATGATACTCATGAGGTACATGGAAATCCTCTAAGTACACTATACATATGTATCATGGAAAGCAAAGGGTACATGGGAATCCCCTACTCTTATGGTATCACCGGTTCATGTGGCTACACGTATCGGGACCCGTTCATGGGGTTACACTGGACCCATATAGACCATGGGTGGTTAAGGACAATTAAGTTTCACATATCCAGGTTAATGGTTTTAATGCATGCTAAACTTGGTTCCCTTTCTCGGCATAGTTATATATATATGTATGGTTTGTATGCATATGGTTGGTTTGCTTGGTTTTACTGGATGATATTATTTTATCCTTATCCTGAGTTCATATTTGAGTTCACCCTCTAACCCATCTTCGGGTGTCTATATCCCCTTACGATCCAGGAACCAACCGTTATACTCCTCCTTCTTAGCAATCAGACATTCTTGATCAACTATTGGATTGAAGTGGTGAGCTTCCATATTTCGGAAGGCTCCATTTCGTGGATATTTTCAAATACTTTAGTTATTTATGGATATTGGTTAGGATATGGTTGGGGGCATGTCCCAACTGTATATTGGTTATCTTTTTGTTAGAGTCTTTTATGGAAAAACTATGGGCTAGTATGGGCGGGATCAGTATTAGTGTCAGCCTTAGTATTGGCATTGGTATTGGGGATGATACTGTTGGACTAAATTTCTCACTGTTCCATCCTTTTATGTCATGTTATGGAACTTGGTTTGGTTATTATTTGGTTGTTAGTTTTTGGTTTGGTTTGGTCATCGAATGGGTTTAGACGGTTGGACTCGGTTGGGTCGGTCTCGGTTATAGACCTATCGCAGAGTCTGGAATTGGATAGTTATGCTATCTTGTTAAATGTTCGGAATTCAGCCAACTCAGTGCAGATGGCTGGAGGTTGGGTTGCGTAACAGGGATGGTCTCCGGTCCTGGTCGAACCTAGGACGCCCATTACGACAAGGCCCCAGGTCGGGTTGGGTCATATTTCCCCCAACACGTAGCATGATTTACTTATTAATCAACCACCCAGCTCAATCTTAAAGAAGTTAAGCCATAACCTACCTCAAAACGATGAAATCCCAGTCTAAAGTTCTTCAACATGGAATACTCCAACATAATAAGACTCAACACCAACCATAACATTCAAATATAACATCTCCCCGTTAAAAGAATCCTAATGCTACCCATATTGACCATATCTGGGTCGAGGTCAAAATGAGTTTGAAATCGAAAGGGGTAAAACTAAAATTTGTTTCAAAATCACATTCCCCAAAGTTATAGGGGTCTATCGGAGAAAAACCAAGCCAAAACTTGTTAAAATCAAGGTCCAAATCAAAGAGAAACATTATTCTAAACTTTACGAAGAAAAGCCCAATTTTTCCTTTTAAAATCATGATTTAAAGGTATTTTTGAAGATTAAAATCAATGGAAAATAGTGGGATTATGAGTTTAGAAGTTATCTACATGAAAATCAACATTGAAACCCTAAAAAATTTACTTTTCCAATGCTTGGAGGTCCAAAAATTGAGAAGGAATACAAAAAAAGATGGGGTTATATACAACGGTTATCGCTTAAGCGACTAACGGTAAAGTTGTGCCGCTAAAGAAGCTGCCGCTTAAGTGATGCCTGACCGCTGAAGTGTCTACAACATAAGAGCTCTTGGGGAGATAAAGGGCTGTTACTTAAGCAACTATTCATATATCTATTAATGTTGATTTTAGTGCAAGCCTACCAAGCTTTGATCTGACCCTCAAGATTTGATTAGGATCCCACTAAGACAACCATTTATGTTACTAGGCTAAGTTTGATGTTTCAGACTCAATAGAGAGATCAAATTTTTGAAAAAAAGGTCATTTTTACAAAATTAACACCCTGGACCCTATTTTACTAACTTTCAAATAAAGGATCAAAAGGAGATTTAAAGGTCCCAAAACAAAACCAATAAATGTTGACCAAAGTCAACTATATGGCTTCTCAAACCTCTAAAAAAATATAAACTCGCACAACTCTTTCCCAATCACCTCGAGAATCGTGCCAACCATCCCCAAACCCCAATATTAACATGTAAAAACTATATGGATGGGAAAACTTGACAAAACACATAGAATTTAGAAAGTTCTCAAACCAAGGTCCTTACATCATCACCTACTAAATATCTAGTTCGTCCTCGAACTAAAGGCTAAAAAATACCTGAATCGGTAAAGAGAGGGTAACTACAACGCATGTTGGACTCGACCTACAAAGTAGCCTCCTCAACAGGACGATGTCTCCACTGAACCTTGACTACAGTAATTACTCTAGAATGCAATCGTCTCACATCCTATACCAAAATAGACCGTTGCTCTTCAACAAAAGCCAACCTCTTACCCAACTGAACTGAGTCCCAATGAAGCATATGAGACTTATTTGAAACATAACGTCGAAACATAACTATATGAAAAATTAGATGAACGGCTTAAAATATGGAGTTAAGACCCACTCATGAGCAACCTCCCCAACTATATGAAGAATCTAGAAGGGTCTAATATACCTGGATTTATGTTTTCCCTCTTACCAAACCTCATCGTGACCTTCATGGGAAGACTCTATTACCAATACTAAACTTTAATATGGGAAACCTACTATTTTCATGACTTTGTTGCCTATTTAAGATGCTCTGAGCCTTATCTTGAATCACCCAAACCATCAAAAGACTCCTGGAGCAAGTTAGTAGCACAGGGTCTAACCTTTGAAGTCTCAAACCAACCAATAGGGGATCGAAAATGCCTACCATAAAACACCTAAAATGGGGTCATATCGATAATCGAATGATAGCTATTATTATAAGCAAACTCTGCCAAGGCTAAATATCCCTCCCACTGACCCCTAAATATCATAACACATGCACGAAGCATATTCTCCAAAACCTGAATTGTCTTCTCGTACTTACCATTATTCTGGGGGTGGAACAAAGTGCTAAGGTCAACCCAAGTACCTAACTCCTTCTGAAAAGTACACCAAAATCTAGAAGTGAACACTGAGCCTTTGTCTTAAATAATAGACACGGGTACCCCATGAAGATGAACTATCATACGAACATTGATAAGGGCCAACCTTTCGGCACTGAAGGGAATCCAAATAGGGATAAATGCACTAACTTGGTCAACCTATCCATGATTATGCAAATACCATCAAAACCACAGTACGTATGAGGCAACCAGCCATAAAGTTCATTATGATCTACTCCCACTTCCATTCAAGAATGAGTAATCTCTTAAGAAAACCACCATGTTTATGATGCTCCTCCTTAAATTGTTGATAACACAAACAACAAGCTAAAAAATATGCCACATACTTCTTCATACCACCCAACCATTAAAGCTTCTTCAAATCACGATACATTTTAGTTACACCTAGATGGATAGAATAACTAGAGCCACAAGACTTCTCTAAAATCAATCTCATCCAATCTCTGACTCTCATCATACAAACTTGACTATCAATCATTAATATATCATCAGAATCAAGAGAAACTTCTTATCTTAGCCACTCAACATATTATCTTGAATCACCTTCAAACTATCATTAGTAAACTGGCATGCTTAAATCTACTCCATCAAGAAAGTTCTACCATCAACAAAGTCTAAAACACACCCAGGTGTTAAATGTTCAAGCCTAACCATTTAGTTAGCTAAAGAATAATCCTCTAAGGCTAAAGGACACTCCACTGTCATTACATGAGCTAAATTCCCATACTAGTCAAGTTTCATCTCAAGGCATATGCACCCATATTAGCCTAACTCAAATGTTACAAAAGAGTGATGTCATAATCCTTAAGCAACTCAAGACAACACTGCTGTCTCATATTAAGATCTCACTGTTTGAAGTACTGAGGTCTGTGAAAATATCACAAGGCACCCCATGCATTTTGTGTCGCCACAACTTTACCACAGACACTACTACTGCTAACTCCAAATCATGGGTAGGGTAATTCCTCTCATGAGGTTTCAACTAATGAGAGGCATAAGTAATCTCCTTGCCCTCTTGTATTAACACTGCACCCAAATCAATACCTAAGGTATCACAAAACATGTAAATTATACCCTTCTTAGGCAAAGTCAAAATAGGAGTTGAATTCAACAACTCTTTGAACTTTTGAAAGCTCTTCTCATATGCATGCGATCACAGAAATACCATTTTTTTCTGAGTCAACTTGGTCAAAAAATCCGCAATAGATGAGAAACCCTTTAGAAAATGCCCAAAATAACCCGCCAAACCAATGAAACTTTGAATCTCAGTATGAGAAGTAGGTCTAACCCAATCATAAATTGTTGCTATCTTGGCAAGATACATCATAATTCCATCCTTAGTCACTACATGACACAAGAAAGAGATAGAATCCAACCAAAACTCACACTTAGATAACTTAGCATAAAAATTCTTATCATGTAACCTCTGAATCATAATCCTAAATACTTCACATGGTTAATTGCACTCTTGGAGTAAACCAAGATGTCATATAGAATTATTATCACAAAAGAGTCAAGATATAGTTAAAATACCCGATACATAAACTCCATGAATGCTGATGGAGCATTGGTTAACCCAATTGGCATGACCAGAAACTTATATTGACTGTATCGAGTTAGAAATGCTGTCTTTAGAAAATTTAAAGATCTAATTTTCAACCGATGATACCTGAATCTCAATTCTATCTTGGTAAACAATAAAGAACCTCGTAGTTGGTTAAACAAATTATCAAAGTGAGAAAGATGATACTTTTTCTTAGCTTAAACTTGGATCACTTTCTATAATAAATACACAAACACGTGGAACCATCCTTTTTCTTCACCAATAGGACAAGTGCACCCAAAGAAGATATATTGGGTCTTATAAACCCCTTACCCAATAAATCCCATAACTACTCCTTTAACACTGTAAGGTCTATCCTATAGGGAAGAACAAAAATGGGCTTGATGTTCGGCTCCACATCAATAGAAAAATCAATATCATAGTATGGAAGCATACAAGGAAAATTCATTAGAAACACATCTATGAGCTCATGAATAACTCAAATGGAATCCATAGAAAGTAGTGAGGCAATATTAGTATCATAGATATAAGATAATTAAGACATACACTCTCTCTCATATTATGATGAGTACACAAAAAGATGTAACATCTTTCAGACCTAAATTAAGTTTACCCATCCATGATAACCTCGACACGTCTAATATAGCTAAGGTCATGGTCTTAGCATAATAGTCCAAAATAGCATGATAAGGTGCTAACCAATCCATACCCAAGATAACATCCAAATCAACCAGAGGAAAAATATGTAGACATATAAAAGAAAATCAAACAAGGGTCAAATAATATGGAAGCATATCTATAGCATACTAAGATGACACTTGTTATAATAACATCATAGGCCTCTGCCTCAAGCCTAGTAAGTTTAGAATAAAAATGGCCATATTTGATCCTAGACTGGGAAACTCTATGACCACCATCGTGAGCACCTTTATCTCTCCCTCGAGCACCTCTATCTATACCCTATAACTTTATGAATTACCCCTTACTTATGATACATGAGGAGGTCTAAAAACCAATCGAGAATAATCTTTATCCATATGGCTGAACTCATCGCATAATAAATACCCTCTATAACCCGACTCAAATCTTAAGAGCTATGACTAAACTAGGATGACCAACCTAACTGGATGTGTGAATACTGAAAGTCACTGAACCTAAAGATTTACAACCTGATCCCTGCAAAGCTGCCTAAAATAACCTACCATGATAATAATGAGAATCTCTATCCAGAAATTATCTACTTCTAGAAGCATGTTCACTAGGATCACCATGAAAACGTACCTTTTTAGTGCCTTCTTAAGTGGCTTGGATAATCATATTGGTTATTTTGGCATTCTCAATAACATTCTAAAAGGAAGCCTTTAGACTACCATCTGAGATGTCACTAAATAATGAGTATATTGAATCCCTTCTCAAATTTTTGAATCCTCTCAAAATCGATGGGGATACTAGTAGTTGAATACCTTAGTAAGGTGTAAAAATGAGTCTCATACTCAATAATAGTCATAGATACCTGCTCCAAATAATCAAACTCATTATGCATATGGTCCCTCAAACTATGTGGCACAAACTTTTTCAAGAAAGTCTTAAAAAAGTCCTCTCCAAGAAAACCTCAGAAAATGAGTCCAAGTCATAGCTGACAAACAAAAAGGTCTACAAATTGCATATAACCTCCACTAATCCCAAGCCACATGCATCAACTAGTAGGTATTATAAGAAACTCCATAGGACTCAAGAGATCTAAGATTATGCAACTTCTCCTAGAAATCAATCTACAACTCATAGGTATCCTCGCCAAAAGCACCACTGAACTTGGGTGGACCTAAACAAATAAACCTCTCAAAACTTTTCTAATCATCAGAGGACATAATTGCACCTAAAGCAACCTGACGAGTTGTAAGTCTAGCAGACTAGGAATCCATGCATGGGTATAATAAATGAAGGATGTACCCCTAAACTAAGAATACTATAATTAGATACTGGCACAGAAGGTGGAACACCACTCAAAGTCTAAGCTATATTATTAGTAAATATCACTAAGATGGCATAACTATACTTGAGGTAGAAAGAATACCATAAGAAGATGTCGACGCTGATTGCGGTATAATACTCTAAACTTGAGAAACTCCAGGGGAACTCAAGGGAACACAATCCAATGAGTCAATAACTAAATCAACATACCTCCAGAATTGGGGTAGAAACTAAACTATGTAGGACCTGAGTTGACCCCGTATCTTCTGCATGCTCAACCTCAGATTCAAAAGGATCCCCTAACACTACCTCTAACTGAGGTAGAACTTGATTCCTATCCTCTCCTTGGTCCACCCATGACTACTACCTCATTCTCTAGTATGGGCTCCATCCTCGAGTGTTGGCTCAATATCCCTAACCTCTTGAGATCTAGTCCTCGCTCTCTATTTAGAAAAGAATGGAACACAACTTAGAAGGTAGGGTATGAATAACCCTCATGATAAGGAAACAAAATATAGATGTTTTTCCTAAAGACAACTTATAGACTCTCAATAATGGATACAAATG
This sequence comes from Capsicum pubescens, assembly GCA_030864215.1. Classification (NCBI taxonomy): domain Eukaryota; kingdom Viridiplantae; phylum Streptophyta; class Magnoliopsida; order Solanales; family Solanaceae; genus Capsicum; species Capsicum pubescens. The sequence continues at coordinate 63,262,720 of CM061549.1, read as the reverse complement.
TCCTCGTACGGATCTGCAAGACTCTACTGCACATCTCACTTTTACATTTATGATATCGGTGAACCTGGCCGCTCTGATACCAATTTGCCATGACCCAAAAACTTGGTCATGATTGCACTTATTGCAGCCTATCCTTGACAAGTAATTCAATCACCCAAATAAATAAAAAATAAAAATAATAATAACATAACCCAAGCGAAATTCTAGAATGAAGTTTGGCCAATCATAGAATACACATTTAATACATGAAATCTAAGGAAATAAAATAATCCCACCAAATCTTGGTTTCATAATGTAAGAGTAATTTAAGTACAAATCCTTAAATAACTATAAAAAATCTATCTCTGATCCAAATAAATACATAAGTAAGATTGAGTGAGATAAAAAAATGTACGTTGAATACTAGAACAGTCCAACACCTAAATATCTCCAAGAATAAATCGATATCAATCTTCATCCGTTGTAGTCGTGCTATGATTTGCATCGAAAGGGCACAATAGGAGTGAGTATGATCCATTTTTACTCAGCATAAATCATAGTCCGATTAAGTAAAATAGGAAATAAAATATGTAAAATACACTATGAGCTCAGCATATGCAACTAGAAAAGTCCCAAATGGCATCTTAAAACATTTCTACTAATAGTTCTAACATATATAATTATATAAAAGCAGTAACAACATATATATAAAGGAGAAAATACCTAAAAACCACATGAAAATCATGGAAACTAAGGAAAGCAAGCAAGATATGTATTAAATGCAAAGCAATATGGATAAAATTATTTTTGAAAGCCATTGCATGACTTTTCTATACACCCATCAAGCTTTCATTGACCAGGAAGGACCCATGGGTGGGGGTGGGTTAAAAACCCATATACTGTATATCATATGTTGATGTCAATAGCGATATCAACTCTATTCTCTAGCTCGTGTTCACAGGTCTTTATAAAGGTTCTTATTTTTCTTAAAAAATAGTGTTCCAATGGTATCAGTATCTCATGAATGTATATGTATGGAATGAGAATTTAAAGCTCACAATCAACTAAAATGATGATATCCAATCCATCCAACACGAAATATATAAATGTGAACCCAGAGATTAACTTATTATATCCATAATTCATGATTATTAACTTGAATTAGGTACCATCAGAATAAATACACATGCAAGACATCATTAATATCATATCAACCCCTAACTTGGGTATTTTATACTGATAAAAATAACCAATGCTCAAATATGACCTATATTAGCAAAATAATCCCCCGAACCGGCATAATATCTAAAATTAAAGGCATGTAGATGCACATCTAAGGTCAATAATGTCAAATAAAGCCTCCATATGAGCAACACATAATATCAGATATTGCAAGTCAACACCAACAGCAAATAATCCCTACACAGGCACATAATGGTATAAATAATCTCAAAATATAAAGCCCATAGTTATTTTCCCAAACTGATAGCATGTTTTATTTATTCATTAAATACCTAATTTAATCCAAAAGAAGTTAAGCCATAACCTACCTTGAAACTACAAAGTCCCAATCTAAAGTGGTTCAACACAAAGCCTTTCCCTCAAAAAACAACTACAACATTCAAATATAACATCTACACATTAAAGGAGGCTAACGAAACCTATGTTACCTATAATCGGTCGAGATAAAAATTGTTTGAAAAATAAGTTCCAAAATGAAAGGGGTAAAATTGAAATTTTGTTTCAAAAACATATTCCCAAAGGTTATAGGGGTCTATAAGAGAAAACACATCTAAAATGGGTAAACAATGAGTTCCAAAATAAAGTAAAGTGCTTTTTAAACTTTATTGATAAAAACCTCAATTTTTTATTTTTGAAATCATGATTTAAAGGTGTTTTTAAAGATAAAACAATGGAAAAGAGTGAGATTATTCATTTAGAAGTTATCCATATGAAAATCAATTCTAAAATCCTATAAAATTGCCTTTCTTAAATCTTGGAGGTTCAAAAATAGAGGAAAGATTGAGAAAAAGAAAAGTTACATACAATGGTTGTCGCTTAGGTGGATACATGGCCGCTCAAGTGACTACCTCTAATGTGGTACTAGGCCACTAAAGTGGCTACCTCTTTAGTGATGCCTGGCTACTAAAGAGGCTATTACTTAAGCATTCTTAGGCTACTATAGCAGTTGCTGCTTAATTGACTACACCAGATATCGATTGACGTTAATTTTGATGCAAACTTACCAAGCTTCGGTTGAACCCTCAGGATTTGATCAGGATCCTACTGAGACAACCATATATGCAACTAGCATAATTTTGATGTTACAGAATTAATGACAATGTCGAATTTGCAAGAAAAGGTTGTTTTCATGAAATTAATCTGTAACACCCCATTTTTTTGAACCAGAATGCTACACGGTGCTCATGACCTCGAAGGACCATAATCCAACCCATGACTGATATCTGTACCTGTATACTGCATAATATATCATAAAATATAGAAACATGAACATGAAAGGCCATAAGGTTTGAACTGAATAAACGTCTGATAACAAAATGTCTAAAAAAGGTATAATAATACCAAAACAAGTCATAAATACTGAAAATAATGAGATCTGAATATATAATCTGACATCTAGTCTGAAAGCCTCTAACTGAACTGAATAAGGAATTGAAGGAATATGTCTCCAACTTACTTCATCTAGCAACTGAATAATAAATATAGCAATAATCATATCATCCTCGAATGAGAAGGACTCACTGCAAACTCTGAACACTAGAATGCTACTACTGATCTGGAGCTCGTGCCTATGAACCTATGGTGTAACATAAGAAAAAGCACCATAGCTCAAATGTGTCAGTACGTCTGAATGTACTGAGTATATTAGTAGGGTAGGCTAAATGCAAAGAGTTATATGCATGAACAATGCTGACTAATATGAACGTGAGAATACATACATGCATACATAACTGTAACTGAACTCGTGGAGATACTGACTACTGAGTCTGAATACTCATAACATGAGTATACTGATACTGAGATACTGAATAGATGAACGACTTTTTCTAACAGTTCAAATTATGAAGAACTGGTCTGGTTGACTGTGTCTGACAGTCCTAAAGATGAATACTAATATCATGAATTCTGATAACTGATATGACTGATACATGAGTTCAGAAAACTGATATAACTGATATAATTGTGATGATCGGCCTAATCGATGTAACTGATACAGAGAGACTGTATCTGACAGTTTAAGTTCTGATGGAACTATCTGAGTTCTGTTCTACTTGGAGTAACTAAATCTTAGATCTGTCCTATCTAGTGGGTGATCATGAGTATACTGATAATAAGGATGATTTGACTTAGTCTGAGATCAGTCCTATCTAGTGGGTGATCTTTAAATCTAATGATTCTGAAAATGATTAATCATAGTTGAGATCAGTCCTAGATAATGGGTGATCTTGAAGTCTATTTACAATCATAAGCATTAACAGTATCTAACAGTACTGAATCTATACTACTAAGCTGAGTTGACTGTGTATGACAGTCCTGAATCTGTAACTGAAACTGTGGGATGTGTTCATCTAACCGATATGCCCCAAGCTAAGCTGACTGGGGTCTAATCTCTTCCCTGACTGGAAGGGTGTCAGTACCGTGCCACCAGTAAAGACATCTACTATGGAGTCTGTCCTAATCTAGCGGGTGACTCTTGGGATCAGTATTATACATATAAATATGCTAACGGGTAACCCTTGAGTATTTCAGTCCTATCTAACGGGTGACATCTCATTCCTATGCTAGCAACATAGTTTTGGAACTTAGGGATTGCTTCTAGGGATCTCAGTCCTATTATAGCGGGTGAGCCCCTGTCCCTAGGTTTGCTCGGTGCTGAATCCTACTCCTATCTGAAAGACACTAAACTGAATAACTGGGCTGAACTAAATAACTTAACTAAACTGATTTGCTGAACTGATACTGATTAACTAAACTAAAAATAGTGGTATTATTTAGAAGAGCTAAAACTGAGTTTACTTGATTCTAATGACAGATGGAATATAATGAGTTCTGAGGACTGATTAAGAGTACTGAAGTTACAAAGATTTATTATGATTAATGAGTTTACTGAGCACTGAGATTACTGAGAATACTGAACTACTGATATTACTGAGTTTTTCTGAGTTACATGACTGACTGATTTCTATAGATCATGGCTTTACTAAGAGTATCGTGAAAACATGACATGACTCTAGGCACACAACTATATTTTTCAGGTACAAGTACCCCTAGGACTCGATGGAAGGAAACTGACACACTTGACTGACTTGATCATAAGAGTAGAGTTCATAATCCACAATATCATAAATAAGGGATTTCATACTAAGCATGGTTCTCAACAATCTATTTCATGGAAGGAAATTTCATACAACATGTATATGCTTGCATAGCTTTCAATATCATGCTCATTACATATTACAACCACAATCCATAATATCATAACTTGGGGAATTTTATGAAGTACATGGGTATTCTACATCTTGTACATGAGTGGGTTTTGCAAGTAAGCATAGCATAATTCCATAAGACTAGTTTATGAGTAATCCAACAGTGTTCACAAGGCACATTGTCAACATGGATGACATTGAATCATAGAGGCCTATCATGAATCCTTCCCTTAGTCACAATTTAGCTATAATGCATGATTTCTAGTCTCTTAGGTATTTTATCAAACACCTTACATACACAACTTAGGCATAGGTGCAAATTATACAATTACTCATCATAAATAATCAAACTTACATGTTTTCAACTCATATGATGTCATAGATTCATAATAACACATTAAGATTTTATCTTGGAATCATTCAACACATAAACATGATCAACAATCCATTCATTACATGAAAACCATAATATATAGTTTTAGAAAAGGGTTCTTGAACTTCATGGATGAAATAAGTCCATGAATGAACACACAAATACCTTAAAGCTTGATCTTGAAAGATATCTAATGTTTCTGAAGGTTCCTGAAGAAATCCTTAGGCTTGCCCTTGATTTTTCTTGACTAGGGTTTAACCCCTTTGGGAAAGAATATTCTTGTTCCTGAGGAGATGATCTTGAGATAAAACCCTAATCTTATGGTTAAAAGTGTATGAGAGAGCTTACTGAGATGTTTTAACTAAACATAAGGGAAGATAATACATTCCTTGAGGGTTATTCGTTGTGGGAAGTAAAGGAAAAAGACCAAAATACCCTTATGAAATAAATTCCCAGTTGCTGAAAATAATAGCTGACGACATTTGTGACAAGGCATCAAAAATATGACAAGCCATCAAAAATTTCTTCACACAGGAGCTGGAATTGATGGTTTCTGCCTAAGTCTGACGACGTTTATGACAAGGTGTCAAAAATATGACAGACCATAAAAAATATCGTCACACAGAAAATGGATTCTTCCTAGGGCTGACGACATTTTTCACAAGGCATCACAAATCTGGTTATCTACCACGAATGTCATCACTTAGGAGATGGTTTCTTCCTAAGGATGTTGACCTTCGTGATAGGGTGTCACAAATGTGGTAAGCTACCACGAATGTCGTCACTTAGGAGCTGGTTTCTGCCTAAGGCTGACGATCTTCATGACAGGGCATCACAAATGTGGTAAGCTACCATGAATGTCGTTACTTAGGATATGTTTTCTGCCTAAGTCTGATGACCTTCGTGATAGGGCATCACAAATGTCGTAAGCTACCACGAATGTCGTCACACTGTTTCCAGCCTGACATGCTGGAGTAAAATAGGAATCACTCTTTGCTCCGATATTGTATTTAGGCAAAACTGGTATCGTTGGAAAGATAATTCAATTATCTATCTGTTTATAGGTCATGATATAAAAAATTCCAAGTATAATAGTAGATATTCTTGTTTGGAGTTGAATATACCAATATCCTTCTCAAGAATTCAATCGGTAAGGAATGTTTTGATTCGTCTGATATCTGGGAGTTATTTGAAGCCTTAATATACATCTGACTTACTCATAAAACTATAAAATAAACATGATGTACTATCCATGAGCTTGGTACATGGCTCTAATATTGGTTTGGATTTTTTGGGGTATTATAATATCTCCTCCTTGGAAACATTCGTCCTCGAATAATGACTGCTTGAGAGGGGAGAAAAGATAAAATGACGCATATGTAGCATGAATGACTGATCATGATTTCATGGATGACATGACTAAAAACTGAGAATATCATACTGTACATGCATATCTGATGCATGGGTAGCTAATTTATGAATGTAGGACTGAGTGTTCCGATAAACTGAGTTTCTCAAACTGAGAATCCATATCTGATGCTTAACTGATCAGTTGAATCCATGAATATTTGATGCATGATTATATGACTGACATGATACGTGAATGCATGACTGAAAGTACTGATAAGCTGACCACGCATATCTGATATGTGAATACATGACTGAACTGACACACGAACATGCGACTGAACATGCAATGATAAAGGCACTAAGATTAAACTGAAACATGAGAACATGACTGAGTCTGCTACGTGACATATGGACTGAACATCATGAACTGAACTGAACCTCTGAATACTTGACTTACAGTTGAGTTCTAACTTGAGGGTCAACTTATAAGTACCCCCTATTCCAGACTGAATTTGTTATGCAAGGAGAAAATAAAAGATCTAAGACATGAGAGCGTTAAGAGAAGGTGGGGTATCTCTCCCTTGGGATGATACATCCCTCTAAGAAGATACTGGGTGATGCATAGGGCATTTACAAACTAGATTATAACTAAACTTCGGGAGTCTGAAACTAATGCATGATGCATGAGATGAACTAAGGATATACATAACATAGTCTTGATTTATCTAATCAGTGGAGGCATAGAATGAGTCAGGGAAACTGAGTACACTGGGGAGCATGATATATGTACATGAGTCATGAGCTGCATGACCTGATTCTGGAATGTCTGAGTTCGTGGAATATGATTTGTAACACTGAGTGATCTAGGACTAAATTCCCTATACTGGGAACTGAAAGTGCACACGATTCTATGGAATGCGTGTGAATGTAAGCAATATTTATGGAATCTGAGACATAAAGCATGCATAGGCATTATGCTAACTAAAGTACAAAGCTTTACGCTGAGATAAGGATGGGTCGAGAATCATCTTCCCTAACTACTTTTCTGTACATACTAGCACTACTACTGGAATCTGAGAACCTGACTTGGGTACTTGATCTACCATCCCCACTTGGATTTAAGCCATTATCATAATTCCGTGAGCACTAAATTAAACTCTGAACTGAACTGCAATCATCATCACATACTTACACTCTGATTAACACATGCCTTCCTTACTAAACACATCATCTACCCCTGTTTCCCTCACGTACTACTAGTATCACATTTACACATTCATGCTTAATTTTGAGTCAATAAACTTAAATTTCTAACTCATACTATTCAAGCCTACTGATTCATTCTGGCACAACTATCCCCATGAATACATAGTATGTTCAATCTGGATATCATTATCCCAAATCTACTACTCCTAAACTCCTGGGTTCATGCCTCTAACTTTAGTCAAATGCTATCATAGGATTTTGAGAAGTGATCAGCTAGCTTATCTAAATTTGGGTTCGAGAATGAGTTCTCATGATCATGAATGAGATCTGTACAACTTTGGGACATAACTAAACTGATGGGATACTATTGAGCATGAGGGAAATCCCATAGCTACTTGTAGGGACTATTTGAGAAAGCCCTATCTGTAGGACTTGAGCTTCACTACTTCTGTAACCTTGAAAGTAAGGTAAAGTTGACATGACTAAAGCATGATGAAAATCTACATGAGTTTTCTTAGAGAACCTTTCTATAGCACGATTTGAAACATGAAAGAAGGGAAACTATTCCGAAAACAACTCATAGCCTCCTGCACATAAGTGTGGTGCATAATACACGTAAGTACAAGACTCTACTAGATGCGGCTTTCAAACTTCCTAGGACTCTATTGAACCTTAGGCTCTGATACCAAGCTTGTAACACCCCGATTTTCTGAACCGGAATTCTACACGATGCTCAAGACCCCGAAGGACCACAAGCTAACCCATGACTGATATCTGTACCTGTATACTTCATAATATATCATAAAATGCAGAAACATGGACATGAAAGCCCATAAGGTACAAACTGAATAAACGTCTAATAACAAAATGTCTGAAAAAGGTATAACAATACCAAAACAAGTCATAAATACTGAAAAAAATGAGATCTGAATATCTAATCTGACATCTAGTCAGAAAGCCTCTAACTGAACTGAATAAGGAGTTAAAGGAACATGTCTCCAACTAACTCCATCTAGAAACTTAATAGTAAATGTATCAATAATCATATCATCCTAGAATAAGAAGGAATCACTGCAAACTCTGAACACTGAAATGCTGCTGCTGATCTGGAGCTCATTCCTCTGAACCTATGGTGTAACATAAGAGAAAGAACCATAGCTCAAATGCGTCAGTACGTCTGAATGTACTGAGTATACGAGTGAGGTAGGCTAAATGCAAAGGGTTATATGTATGAACAATACTGACTAATATGAATATGAGAATACATACATGCATACATAACAGTAACTGAACTCGTGGAGATACTGACTACTGAGTCTGAATACTGACAACATGAGTGTACTGATATTGAGATACTGAATAGATGAACGACTATTTCTGATAGTTCAAATTATAAAGAACTGGTCTGGTCAACTTTATTTGACAGTCCTGAAGCTGAATACTGACATCATGAATTCTAATAACTGATATAACTGATACATGAGTTCAGAAAACTGATATAACTGATATAACTATAATGATCAGCCTAATCGATGTAACTCATACTGAGAGACTATATCTGACAGTCTAAGTTTTGATGGAGCTATCTGAGTTCTGTTCTACTTGGAGTAACTAAATCTGAGATCATTTCTATCTAGCGGGTGATCATGAGTATACTGATAATAAGGATGATTTGACTTAGTCTGAGATCAGTACTATCTAGTGGGTGATCTTTAAATCTAATGATTCTGATATTAATTAATCATAGTAGAGATCAGTCCTAGCTAATGGGTGATCTTGAAGTCTATTTACAATGATAAACATTGACTATATCTAACAGTACTGAATATGTACTACTAAGCTGAATTGACTGTGTCTGATAGTCCAGAATCTATAACTGAAACTCTGGGATGTGTTAATCTAATCGACATACCCTAAGATAAGATGACTGAGTCCCAATCTCTTCCCTGACTGGAAGGGTGTTAGTACCACGCCACTAGTAAAGACATCTACTGTGGAGTCAATCCTAATCTAGCGGGTGACTCCTGGGATCAGTCCAATACACATAAAGCTAACGGGTGACCCCTGAGTATGTCAGTCCTATATAAAGGGTGACATCTCGTACCTACGCTGGCAACGTAGTTCTTGAACTTAGGGATTGCTTCTAGGGATCTCATTCCTATTCTAGCAGGTGAGCCCCCATCCCTAGGTTCGCTCGGTACCGAATCCTACTCCCATCTGAAAGACACTGAACTGAATAACTGGGCTGAACTAAATAACTTAACTGAACTGATTTGCAGAACTGATACTGATTAACTGAACTAAAAATAGTGGTATTGTTTAGCGGAGCTAAAACTGAGTTTACTGGATTCTGAAGACGGATGGAATATAATGAGTTTTGAGGACTGATTAAGAGTACTGAAGTTACTGAGATTTACTGTGATTACTGAGGTTACTGAGCACTGAGATTACTGAGAATACTGAACTACTGAGATTACTGAGTTTTCCTGAGTTACATGACTGACTGATTTCTATAGATAATGGCTTGACTGAGAGTATCGTGAAAACATGACATGGCTCTAAGCATACAACTATATTTTTTGGGTACAAGTACCCCCTGGACTCGATGGAAGGAAAATGACACACATAACTGACTTGATCATAAGAGTAGAGTCCATAATCCATAATATCATAAATAAGGGATTTCATACTAAGCATGGTTCTGAACAATCTATTTCATGGAAGGGAATTTCATACAACATATATATACTTGCATAGCTTTCAATATCATGCTCATTACATATTATAACCACAATCCATAATATCATAACTTGGGGAATTTCATGAAGTACATGGGTATTCTACATCTTGTACATGAGTGGGTTTTGCAAGTAAGCATAGCATAATTCCGTAAGACTAGTTCATGAGTAATCCAACAGTGTTCACAAGACACATTATCAACATGGATGATATTGAATTATCGAGGTGTATCATGAATCCTTCCCTTAGTCACAATTTAGCTATAATGCATGATTTCTAGTCTCTTAGGTATTTTATCAAACACCTTATATGCACAACTTAGGCATAGGTGTAAATCATACAATTACTCATCATAGTAATCAAACTTACATGTTTTCAACTCATATGATGTCATAGATTCATAATAACACATAAAGATTCTATCTTGGCATCATTCAACACATAAACATGATCAACAATCCATTCATAACATGAAAACCATAATATATAGTTTTAGAAAAGGGTTCTTGAACTTCATGGACGAAACGAGTCCATGAATGAACACAAACATACCTTAAAGCTTGATCTTGAAAGAGATCTAATGTTTCTGAAGGTTCCTGAAGAAATCCTTAGGCTTGCCCTTGATTTTTCTTGACTAGGGTTTAACCCCTTTGGGAAAGAATGTTCTTGTTCCTGAGGAGATGATCTTGAGAGAAAACCCTAATCTTGTTGTTAAAAATGTATAAGAGAGCTTCTTGAGATGTTTTAACTAAAGAGAATGGAAGATAATACGTTCCTTGATGGTTATAAGTCATGGGAAGTGAAGGAAAAAGACCAAAATACCCTTATGAAATAAATTCCCGGTTGCTGAAAATAATAGCTGACGACATTTGTGACAAGGCGTCAAAAATGTGACAAGCCATCGAAAATTTCATCACACAGGAGCTGGAATTGATGGTTTCTGCCTAAGTCTAATGACATTTATGACAAGGCATCAAGAATGTGACAGGCCGTCAAAAATGTCGTTACACAGAAGTTGGATTCTGCCTAAGTCTTACGATATTTTTGACAAGGCATCACAAATGTGGTAAGCTACCATAAATGTCGTCACTTAAGAGCTGGTTTCTGCCTAAGGCTGACGACCTTTGTGATAGGGTGTCACAAATGTGGTAAGCTACCACGAATGTCATCACTTAGGAGCTGGTTTCTGCCTAACGTCGACGACCTTCGTGATAGGGCATCACAAATTTGGTAAGTTACCACGAATGTCATCACTTAGGATCTGGTTTCTTCCTAAGGCTGATGACCTTCGTAATAGGGCGTCACAAATGTGGTAAGCTACCACACATGTTGTCACACTGTTTCCAGCCTAACATGCTGGAGTAAAATAGGAATAACTCTTTGCTTCGATATTGGATTTACGAGAAATTAGCATCGTTGGAAAGATAATTCAATTATGTATCTGTTGATAGGTCATGAGATCAAAAATTTCAAGTATAATGAGAGATATTCTAATTTGAAGTTGACTATACCACTATAATTCTCAAGAATTCAATCGGTAAGGAATGTTTTGATTCGTCTGATAGCTGGGAGTTATTTTAAGCCTTAATATACATACAAATTACTCATAAAACTATAAAAGAACCATGATGTACTATGCATGGTCTTGGTACATGGCTCTAATATTGGTTTGGATTTTTCGGGCTATTACATAACCCTTGGTACCTTATTCTATTATTTTTTAAAAAAAGGGTTGAAATGGACCCTCAAGATTTGATTGGGATCCTACTAAGACAACCGTATATGCAACTAGCACAATTCTGACATTCTGACTCAATGGCAATATCAGATTTCAAAAGAAGGTTGTTTTCATGAAATTAACCCGTGGTACCCTATTTCACTATTGTCAAATAAAGGGTTGAAATTAAATATAAAGGTCACGTAACTAAACCAACCATGATAATAGCCTAAATTTGTCATTCTACATTTTTTAGAGTAGTTTGTTTTGTCATCTGACACTCAAAACAACAAATGTTCACCAAAGTCATGTATATGGCTTCTTAAGTATCTAAAAAAAGATAAACTCACACAACTCATTTTCAATCGGCTTGAAAATCATGCCAACCGTACCCGAATATCAATATTAATATGTAGAAAATATGGGGTAGGTAAAAATGTTCAAATCACATCAAATGAAAAATTCACAAACCAAGGTCATTATAGTAACTTGACTCCCATTACTTGCCCACTTCCACGTTTATGGAATATAGTCAATTTTGAAATATTAAGTCCTTGTCCTTTAGATTTTTTTTAACAAAACAAAGGGTAGAATAAATTCTATCCTCGAGAATAATTACACAATAAGTACCAATGCTATGATTTACATCAACTTGTATATAGATTATTTAAGGATTTCTAGACTACAAGAGGTTAGTTGTATGATACTTTACTAATAAGCAAGATTTAATCTGGTTCAGATTTGAATGATCCTTGGTAAACTAGAGAGCAACCACCTTTATATTATTAATAAGGAAGGGGAGAGATCCCAAATACATATTAGAGAATTTCTCTCGACTCACTATTCTTGTAATGTATTTTACTATGAAATTTTAGGATGGTTTTAATAATGAAGAATGACCATACTTTTACTGATGGCCAAACTTGGGCTCTAAGCACAAAATAAGAAAAGAAAAATTAAAAGCACAATTTGTCCTTAACAAATTTTTGCTTGGTCTCCATGTTCATTTCTTAGACAAGTAAATTTTCACATGGAGATTTCTTCTACGTGCATTAGATTCCACAAAAAACCAAATAAACTCTATCAATCTCTACCTCAATTTGCATTCCATGCCCGCATATGAACAAGTCTAGTCAAAACCTCTAAACATGTCGGGCAACCCATTGTAAAAAAACAAAAAGAATCAAACATTTGTTGAACATACTATCTCTACCTAGAAGTTGTTCTCTCAGGCTTACGTCAGTTGATGCATATCGCCCCCAAGTCCTTGCAGTGTGCAAACTTGGAAAGCAAGACTATCTTTGTCAATATGTCACCTGATAGTTCCCTCTTTAGTGTCATCTTAAAAGAAATATAATCTGGCATTAATGTGTTTGGCGCGGTCATGAAATCTTTGATTTTTAATCAAATGAATAGTACTTTGACTCACATACTAAAGTTGATTCCAGATAAACCAAACTAAATTCTACCACCAAACCTTTCAATTGAATTTTTTTCCACAACCTTCATTACTGCCATATCTTCTACCTCTATAATAGATAAGGTGACAATAGATTGTATAATCAATTCCAACCAACGATAATGCCGGCGAGAGTAAAGATTTAACCAGTTGTGGACCTTCTTTTATCAAGATCCCCTATATAGTCATAATCCACATAACTAAGAACTGAAATTTCTTCACTTTTTTTAAAAAGTTAGGTCAATAACATAAGCTTATTTGAGATATCTTGATATCCACATGATATTTTCCTTATGCCTCTTTCCTAGGTTGGCCATGTACCAGCTTAGTACACTTATAGATTGTGCAATATCTAGATGTATACATAACATAACATACATAATGCTACCAAATTCTCTAGTGTAAGGAACATTTGACATATGCTCCACCTCATCCTCAGACTGAGGCACTGGTAACTGTAAAAGTTTAAAATTAGGTGCTTATGGTGTACTTAAATGCTTGCTCATATGCATATTAAATCTCTCAAGAACCTTTTTGATGTACCTCTTCTGAGAAATATGTACAATACCGTCCTCTTGAAATCTCCATACCAATGATTTTCATTGAAACTCCCATATTCTTTATATCAAATTCCTTGTTCAATATTTTCTTCAAAGTATTTATCTCTGTGATGTTGTTTACAATAATAAACATATCATTAACATACAATAGTAAGTAATTCATAGAGTTAACAGGCATATTTTTGTGATATATACAACTATTAAACACTCATTCAGAATCCATGTGTAGTCATGAATGCATTAAATCTCTGGTACCACCGTCTAGGGTTGCTTCAAACCATACAAATACTTCTTTAGTTGGCATACATGAACATATATTCTCCCAACTGGGAAATATTTAGGCTGATTTATTTAGATTGTCTCTTCTAGGTCACATGCAAGAAAGAAATTTTGACATCAAGGTGTTTAATCTCTAAGTCAAATTGCACAACCAATATTAGTAGCATATGAATTGAGCTATGCTTTATGACCTGAGAGAAAATCCCAGCGTAGTAAATTCCTTCTTTCTAACTGAAACCTTTTGAAACCAATCTCTCCTTGAACCTAGAAACATTTACATCTAGAATTCCCTGTTTCTTTCTGTAGACCCATTTGTATCCAACTATCCTCCCTCCCTTTAGCTTTTCAACTAAGATCCAGGTCTAGTTCTTGTAAAGAGACTCTATCTCTTTTTTCATGGATAAACGCCATTATGTATGATCCTTGAAAAAAGTTTCTTCAACATACGAGAAGGGCTCAAAAACCTGAAACTCTACTTCTGCAGCTACAAACATATATGTAATCAGATTAGCTTGCTCTATAAGGTGTTTTAGTTTCTGTATCTGTCTTTTGTCCCTTTCCTTTGTAATTTTGTATGGTTCATTGACCGAAGGTTCTTTAAAATCTATATTTTTTAACTCATAAACTTGAGTTTATTTATCCTTTTTCTTAGTAAGCTCTACTGGTAGCTCTGCCTCCTATTTTCTTCATTTACTAATAATTCTACAGAAACATTACATAGATCAAGTAAAGAGGATTCATCGAAGGTAACATTTCTACTAACTTAAAATTTGAGTAAAGACAAACACCACGGTTTGTACCCTTTTACTCCATCCACACACCCTATGAATATGGACTTTCTAGCCCTTAGTTTAAGCTTTTCTTCATTAACATAAAAATAAGTTGCACACGCAAATATTTACAAGTACGAATAGTAAGAGGGTTCACCTGACCGTACCACATTCAAAGTATTAAAGTCAATCAATGATGCTTGAGATCGATTGAAAATATGAGTGAATTACTTTATCACAAAAAACTCAAGACATTTTGGCTTGTAAGAGAATATAACGAGCCTTATCAATAAAAGTTCTATTTATTCTCTTGGTAACTCTATTTATCCATGGGGTATGGCTAACCGTCTTATGTCTTGGGATATCATGAACCTTGAAAAAATTATTGAATTTTCAATGAAAAACTCCAAGCTATTATTAGTATGAAGATACTTGATTGTTTGCTCTATTTGATCTCAACTTATATCTTTTACTTCTTAAATGCTTCAAAAGAATCATTTTTTTTCTTCAAGAAATGCACCCAAACCTTTCATGAAAAATCATAAATGAATGTGCAATGGTATGCCTTTCACCCTTTGATAAAACTTTAGAGGTATCCCATAAATCTGAATGAATATAGTCTAGCACCCCTCTCATCTTGTGTTTGTATGTGCTGAAGGTGACCTTTTTCTACTTTCTTAGAATGCAGTGCTTGGAAAATTAAAGTATGTTGATCTTCTCACCATTTAAAAGATTTTAGTTTCTCAGCATCTCCAAGCCTTGTGCATTCATATAGCCCCGTATCATGTGACATAATCTTGCCTTGTCATCATTAGATGACTGCACCATGGATGCATTAACAGAACCAACTATGTTACTTCTTTCCAGTTCCTAGAGGAGATTATCCATTTTGTCTTCCAACATGACTAAAGAACCTTTAGTAACCTTCATAGTTCCTCCTTTACTCATGTACTCATAGCCTCTTTTATCTAAAGTATCTAAGGAGAAAAAATTTCATCTTCAGATAAGGAACATGGCGGATTTCTGTAATAGTCCTCACAATACTATCATGACAACAAACCCGAATAAAGCTAATGTCAACTATTTTACAAGTTGCATTATTGTCCATTACTATGGTTCCTCCACTTTCCTCATAGATATTGAACCAATCTCTTTGAAATATCATATAAAGAGTGCAACAAAAATCTAGCACCCACTTATTTTTATAGACTCCACTATTGCATGAGTTGTAAGTACATATTTATTATTATAATCATGCACTTGTTCAATAATGGATGCACTCATTTTTTTGGACTCTGATGTTGGGCAATATCTTTCAAAATTCCACTTATTGTGAAAGCCTCAACACTTCACACTATTCGTACACATGAGACTTTGATCTGTGTTTTGATTTTCTTCTTCCTTATTAGCTAGTATGACCTCTCATAAAGAGCCTACTAGTTTCATCATCTTTATATTCTTCAAAATTCCTCCACAAATCATAAGAGTTTGCGACATGTGCTCAAGAGTGATAGGATCCTTGCTATACATCATTGAATTCTCAATATCATAATATTTTAAAGTCAATAAAAATAACAAATAACATTAAACCATCTCCTCATCCTTTTAATTTCAGTAGTATGAGGTCCATGATAAGTTAATTGAACGCCTTTAGATGGTCTTCAAATAAAGTACCTGACTCTATCTTAAATGTGTGAAGATATTTTTGTAACAACATCTTTGTTATCACCGATAGGTTCGGGTAAACTCCTTGCAACTTGACCCATAAATATTTGGTTATCTTGTCAATACCTGTACTCATTTCACAAAGCATGTTAGGTGCAAGGGATAGTTGGATGACACTTAATTTATCACCTTCAATCTTCTCCTTGTAAGAATTCTATGTACTATCGGGATACTTTTTGTTAATTTCATAGATTGAACCTTCACTCTATAGTAACACTTTTATCTAGATCTTTTAAGAATTAAAGTTATTGCGCCCACTAAATATATCAATTTCAAACTTCTTGGAACTCATTGCTACTTGTTCTTTCTCTTTTACTATTAATAGTAATTGGAAAGATAAAAACCAAATAATTCTTTTTAGATGTGGAAGTTGAAATTATTCTACAACCACAGAGTATACTTAGATAGAACCTAGCTCTAATACCAGTTGTTAGTGTAAATGTTAAAAAGAAAAGCACAAGACAAAGAACACAAGATTAAACATGGTTTGTACTCAAATTATCCTACATTGACATGAGAACAACCGCTTTTATTTCATTAAAAAATAGGAGAGAGATCCCAAATACACCTAGGAGAGTTTCTCCCAACTCTCTACCCTTATAATGTATCTTACTATGAATTTTTAGGATAGTTTTAACAATGAAGAATGGCGATCCTTCTATCAATGGTCAAACTTTGTCTCCAAGTAGAAAATAAGAAAATGAAAACATAATACAAAATTCGTCCTCCAAAAATTATTAATTTCTTTCCAAGTTCATTTCCTAGCCATGTAAATTGGCAAATGAAGTTTTCTTCAACATGGATTAGACTCCACAAAAATCAGGCCAACTCTTTCACTTTTTCTTTTGAAGTTATTTTGATGGGTGAAAATGTTAGGACTTTTGTTTTACCTTTCTTGGTAATAAAAATTAAATTACCAAGTATTGGCATTTATAGTTCAAAGTAATGAGACAAAACATGCACTACCTTACTGGACAAACATAGTTGGGCATGCAACATCTGCATCTTCTGGTTATCTAAACAAATTGTTTGTCGTTCTTTATGGATACTATGGATAAAATTTTAGTAATTTCACATAGTTTGGAAGTTTAGGAACTAGACTAAGTCAAAATAGAAATCCTGTATATTCAGCATGATGATGGTTTGTGGAGAACTTCTCTTATTTTGAAAGATAGCATTGTTCCTCTCTATCCACACTTAGTAGACTGCAACAGCTAAGACGATCCTGTATACACCACCCCATCTATTATGTCCACTACAAAATTTCACAGCCTATTCTATTTCATATTGCTAGGGTAAGCCATTTTTTTTGATATCTTACCAGATGAGTAATTTCTTCCATCTTTAAGAAGAGATACTACACTAAAAGATTAGATATCTTAAATATTCATCGACCTATTTACATAAGAACATAATGGATCCACTTCAAGTTACTACTTTGTTAATCTCTTCATAGAAGCTAACCTGTCTAGTATAGCCAATCATAAGGATAAAAATCTATTTTTGATAGCCATGGTTATTGCAGATGAGTTTCCTCCAATGTACTTTTGGATAAGTCCCCTATAATTTCTTATACACATCCTTTAAAGAGAATTTCTCCATCTACATCAGTTTGTTCTCATCAAAACCCACTCCTTCAAGGTAGATTTTAGTGTTAATAATCTTTAATATAACCCATTATGCATTGTTTTTATATGTTAGCCAAATGTTTTGACATTTTATATAATAATCATGGACTCATTATACCCGTAATTTCTCCTTACTCCCGCATAACTTCCAAACTAGTTCACAAATTACTACTTTATTCTGTAAAGGTACATCAATTAGAATAAGTCCACCAGCCACCAAGTGGCAATATATTTTTTCCCAAGCAACTAAAGCTTTCATTGAGAATTCAGCATTGCCAGTCGACAAATATATCCTACTTAAGTTTACAATAAGCTGAGTAATCTTCAAAAGTTTGAATAACAAACATTACACACTTCAAAAGTTCTGTTCCTCCAGCATAAGTCAAGAATCTAGAAGCCCATGAAGTAACCTTACCTAACATTCACTCTATGAGGGGATCACATTGTAAAACAGTAAGTACACCAATGTATCTAAATGGAATTTCACCAATAGAATAGCAAAGAAAGTCCATGATCCTTTGTTTCTCACTTAATAATACCCCTCCGAAGTACACAGAACTCTTAAGTGAGTTAGTGATGTGCCATGGTTTCATGACACTTTTGATGCTTAAAAATAGAAAATATGCAAGTATTTACGCCTATTTTGGGAGATATAATGTGTTTTTGTGTCTATTTTGTAAGAAACTAGGTACTTGGAGCTAAACAAAAGAAAAGATATTGAAAGCTAAATCTTGGATCACCTACTTTGGAACCTACTAGGCATAGGTGTCAGAAGGCTGAAGTCCAATGAATTTGAAGTTACAAAATTTTTCTGTTACCTATGGCCAACAATCTACTGGTTGTAGGTGCCACCTATGACTCATAACTGGTACCATAGGTGGACACTAACTCAAATTTCCTGAATGGTTTTGGTTTGAATTTTAGGATTTCTATATAGTCTATAAGTACCCTTTTGACGCTTTTTAGTTAGTTTATGAAAGTTAAACCACTTGTAACAACTTTATACTCTTACAAACATATATTGATTTCAAGATTGAATTTTGATCTAGGAATCCTCTTATTCTTGGTTTTGGTTGAGTAATCGATTTGAGACTTTGGGTTTTCTTCGTAAATTATTGTAAGATTGATTCTATGCTTTATTTATTGAATTCCATGGATTGTCTTGCAACTATGAGTGGCTAATTCCCTTAGTTAGGGTTATGGGAACCCTGGTGGGATAACAAAGTAAAGGAAGTGCAAAGTTGTTCTTGATCAATATTCTTGCATGTATTGTGATTTTGTTTAGTATAGTTATTTTCTTAGCGGTGTCCAATGTTAAGAACCTACCTGTATTCACTACTAACTCGAGAGAGAGGTAGAAATTGGGAAAAAAGGATCACAATATTAATTCGAGGCTACCGACCCTCATCTAATTAACTTGAGACCAAAAGGAGATAGTTTATCCGGGATCCACGAGAAGGGTCAGTAATGCGACACTCTGAGATCGAGAAGAGATGAGTGAAATTCACCAAAGGGTGTCAAGAGATGGTTGGTGATACATAACTTATTGGATTCTGCACGCAAGGTATTGGGATAGTTCGATAGAGGACGATAAATCTACGAAGTTAGAAGCTAGAGGGAATACAGTTCTAGTGTTTATCTCAGACTGTTTGCAACCAAAAGCATCCATAGCTTGTCCTTTTTACTGATTACTGTGAATCCCCCTATTTACTTTTCTGCACTACCTGGCTGTTTCAACAAGTTTGAGAAAGATTTCTGGCCTATTCTCTTTGGGGACGACCTCAACCTAGTTGGGTTACTATATTTTTACATCGACCACTTTATACTTCTTGGAGGTGTAATTTGAGAGACATCAAATTTTGGTGCTGTTGTCGGGAAATATAGTTGTAGATTGATTGATTGGAGTTGTTGAGGTTGTTAGATTTTATTTTTCTATATTTCTTGGGGATTAGATCAGTGTATTCCTAGAACTAGGAGTCAAGGCAATCCTTTTATCCCACTTGATCCCAAGCCAGTGAGAATCCTATAACTTAATTGTAGGATGACAAAAATGGAACATGGATCTCATCTTGAATGGCTTTGGGATGATCCAACTATATTGCCTCCCCCCGTCCCAGTATAGTTTAAGAGATAATTAATCAATTATTAGCAGAAGTAACTGCCAATGTGAGGAGGGATGTAGATACAAGTCATAAAGATCAGGAGGTAGAGCTAGCGAGGTAGAGATAAGAAACAGATCATCACGCAGAACTTGGTAGAAACTAAGATAGTGGTATAAAGGGTAGAGATCAAGTACTCCCAGCCTATCAGTACTTGGCAAAATATAATAATCTAGAGGAGGGCATAGGATACGTTGAGACTATTAAGACAAGAACTATCATTTCTTCTACAGTTCCATAGGGTGTGAAGTTTGAGATTACTAGTGCTATGATTCTACTCTTAAATCTAAAGGGGGTGTTTGCGGTCTTGCTAACTAATGATGCAAACATGCACCTCATAAATTTTATTAGAATTTGCACTTCATACACTATACCTAGGGAAGATCAGGAAGCTTTGAGACTCAGGTTGTTCCCATTCTCTCTAACTAGTGAAGCGATATTATGGTTAGGGGAATTACCTTATGGTCCATTACTACTTGGAATGAATTGCACAGGAAATTTTTATACAGTTTCTTCTCTCCATCCAGGATGCTACAATTGAAGGAATAGATTTATAATTTTAGAAAATTTGATTATTAATTAATATGTGAGGCATGGTTTCAATTTAAGACGAAGTTAATAATGATGCCCAATCATATAATTATGGGGAGTAATTTACTTGAGATATTCTATTGAGACCTGAATAATAGTTCTAAAGATATGGAAGACACTATTACGTATGGAGAAATCATACGAATACATTAGGAGGTAGCATTAGAGATATTAGATCAAATCTCTCTTACAAACTACAGATGACATAATCGAGATATGGAGATAGGTGCAAGTACTTATGTTGTTGGGGATTCCAGCGAGTATAGAGAGTTGTGGATGAAATAGTGGTGCAAGTGGTTGCGAATCTAAGGACTGAGATTGGGTTACTAAAGAAGCAGTTTGCAACAATGAATTCTAAGATGGTGAATGTTGAGGGCACATAGGGTAAGGCTTCTGATCATATAATTTTTATTTAGATGTAGAAGAAAAGTATCTAGACAGAGAGTTGTTGGCTTTTTGAGCCAAGGGCCAATTATTTAATCAAGATAATTAAAACTCTTGGCAAGGGAACCAAGATCGAAACTACTAATAGGTATAGTAAAAGGGCCAGAGATAGATGGTAATTGGAGATGTAATGATGATTATAAAGAGAAGAGTGGAGTATATGTTCTACCAAGAAGCCATGACACTGAGTTAAGGATGGAGGAAATGTTGTAAAAACTGGCAAAGGGTTAGAAAAATCAAGACCTTAAGGAGATTAGAGAAGATACTTCAGGTTTGACCCAGAAGGTAGAATCACATACTAATGAAATAAAACAATTAAATCAACAATTTGGACAAATTTCAGTCACCTTAAATCAATGTCAGTCGGGAACCCTTTCGAGCAACATTGTGCAAAATCTTAAGAATGACTGTTACTGTCTAACAATCACCACTCAGAGTGGTAAGGATACTATTGATCCCCTTATCACTATGGTTGATAAGTTAAGGAATGACAGTGATGATGTTGATGAGGCACCTGAAGCAGAGTCAGAAAAGTTGGTCACTAGTCTTGAATCACCATTAAAATAATAGATATTCACAATAGAGCTGCAAGGAATAAAGAAAAGGGAAAGGTAGATGAGCCAATAGTAAAAAACATTCTACAGCCTCCCCCACCTTTTCCTGAAAGTTTAAAGTAGAAGAATGAAGAAGGGAAATTTAAAATGTTTATTGCTATTTTGAAAGAGTTGAGGTTGAATACCCTTCTTTTTGAAGCTCTAGAGTAGATTCTTGGGTATGCAAAGTTTATGAAGGATTTGGTGACAAAGAAGAGTTCTGTTAATTATGAGGATATTGGTGGGTTGCATCATTGTAGTGTATCACATAACTATCACTAGGACAAAAGAAAAGTGATCCCGATGCTTTCACAATTCCTTGCACCATTAGGACATGTCGGTTTAATAGAGCTCTATGTAACTTGGGTGCTAACATTAACTTTATGCCACTAGAAGTGTTCAAATAGTTGGGCTTTAGACCTCTCGAGCAAAAAATGATACAGTTATTGATGGTAAATCACATGGTGAAGAAGCCAATGGGCATATCATTTGATGTTATGGTAAAAGTTGACAACTTTATTTTTCTGATAAACTTTGTTATCTTGGATTATGATGTTGATTTTCAAATTCCCATAAACTTAGGGTGACCATTTTTGGCCACGGGTCGAGTATTGATGGATATGGAGAAAGGAGAACTTAAGTTCAGGTTGAATAACGAGAAGGTCACATTCAATGTTCATAGAACCATGAAGCAATTGACTAAAATAAGAGTGGTCTTGGTAATAAACTATGTGAATGACCCTGGAGGCCAATTCTTTGGCTACCTTGGTGAAACCTAAATAATCAAGGTAGGTATGTCTTGCCGCAATGTTAAATTAGGCACTGATTGGGAGGCAACCCAAGGTATCTTGTTGTTTTTGAATTCATTTATATTAGTGTGATTGACGTTAGATATGCAAACCTAAGGTATCACAGGTATGTTCCTGACTCTCTTGCTTTGTAGTGGCCTTATGTATTGGGGACAATGCATTCTATTTGATAAAAGTGGGGTTGCTTGTGGTTCTAGATTGCCTCTTGTTTTTTTATTTCTATGTCTCTTTTCCCTGGAGTTTGTTCTTAGTAGATCCGGCACATTTTGGACGTATTATATTTTTTTGTGATGTTTTGTATGGTTTTACTAGGAGGAAAAATGAGTACCTAAGACAGTTGATGTATTTATTTGATCGTTCTTAAAGTGTTTTTGAGAAAAATAATATCCCTCTGAAAAATATGTTTTAAAACTGTATGATGTGTGTATATATATAGGTATGTGAATCTTGTTATGGAATTAGGATTAGGGACATAATAATCATAGCTAACATTTGCATGAACTAAATAGGTAGTAACTTGTGATGCAACCATGTGACATGTGTGTATGAGATGCTTACTTAGTTCTCTTTTTGAATTGACTCCAAAATTTCCCTAGTTAATCTTTCCTAGGCTATAGTGTATTTGATTAGGAAAGGATCACAGGTCGTTCTTGAAGTCAGTCCACTTTTATCCTAAATGACCTTCCAAATGTGAATAAGTATCCGTTGATCCTTGCTTTGAGTTTAAATAAACCTATGTTTTTTACACCTTTCACCTTCCCATTTTAGTTACAATGAACCTATTTTGGCCCTCTTCCTTCTTGGATATTATGTACCTCAACTCAGGAAAATCGCCTAAGTTGAGGGTGGCTATATTAAGGGTGCATGATTAGAAATGGGTATGAAGAAGGGCATAAATTTTAAAAAAGGAAAGTAGGGTTTGGTGCGGTAAAAATATAAAAAATTGAAAAAAGAAAAGAAAAAAGAAAGAGAAAAAGAGAAAGAATAAAATAAACAGCACCTAGTTTTAATGAGCAACAATAAAATAAAAAAAAGGAGAAATAAAGGTGGAATAAATGAAAAGTTGGTTGACAAATGGACCCCTAAAGTAATTGTAGCGCCAAGGAGGCTTAGTCACTAAATTTCCATATGTAACATACCAACCCCCAAGCCTTCGTTACAAGTTGAGTAAAGTCCTATAGTAATCTTAACCTGATTGCTTGAAAGCTAAGGTAAAGAAAATAAGGGCAAGCCTATGGTATTCGATGCACATTATTGGAACTTCTTTGTGAAAGTGAGTGTCTCATGATCGTCCCTGCATTTCCACACATTATCCTATAGAGTGAGTGGGACTTCTTTGTTCTGAGGGCGCATGGGTTATGTTGCTAGCTGCTTATTTGTTTGGGTAGTGTGACTTGTATATATGCATGATTTTTTGTTGTTAATGTAATTTCATAGCTTGATTAATCTTTGTTACATTATTTTTCCTCATTGATCCACATAGACTATTTTGAAAAGGTAAAAGAAGGAAGAGTGATGTTCTTGCTCTTAAATTTGAAATTGACGATCATAGTTATCTAAGGTTTCTCATGGTAAAGAATCTTTATATTATTTTATTTTATTTTGTTGTCTAAGGACATGCTAATGTTCTAAGTTGAGGGTGATGATGTTCCATGGTTTTATGGCACTTTCGATGGTTAAAACTAGAAAATATGCAAATTCTTAGGCCTATTTTGGTAGATATGATGTGTTTTTATGTCTATTTTTCAGGAAACTAGGTTCTCAGAGCTAAATAGAATAAAAGAAGTTGAAAGATAAATTTTGGGTCACTGTAGTGCCCCGGGAGCACCCCCTGAATGTCACACGGTGCTTAGGACTACGAATAGCCCCAAGCTAACTCATGATATCTATTAAACTTAGAACTCACATGTATAGAAACTGAATTTAAGAAATTCCATATCTTAATGTAAATCTTTAACGTTGTAAACCTTGAACAAACTCTTTGAACTTAGAATATACACAGTCTGACAAGCCTCTATTCCTAACTAGAGAGACACTGGGGCAGACCCCAGCTGACTCAAACATAAACGAAAATCAAAGATATATAATAACTTTCAACAATAAATGGTCTGATAAATTGGGTCCTCGAACTATGAGGACTCACCAAAAGTTGAGATGCAGGAGATGATGCTCGTGATCAATTGAACTGCTTGAAATGAGCACTAGAACCTACATTATAAGATAATGTAGCATATAGACATATATGCAGATCAGTACTTCTGGAATGTACTGAGTATGTGGGGGTGAATGCATAAGTAAAACAAAAACTGAATATTTATGTATACTTTCAAATAATGAATGGTAAGCGTATATGACTTACCTTGAACTTGAGTAAAACTAAAGACTTCAAGATCATAAAGCATGGATAATAAAGCATATGAATAAATTTAGTGAGCCATAACACTTAATTTCTAAAGTCTTTACTTTTATTCTTTCGTGTGTGAGATTCTCCTAACTAAAATAAGCCATGTGAGCTACCATGGAGTCCAATGTCTTACCCATGTTGGGGAGAGTTGTTCTACCCTTTCCATTGGAATAGAACCTTAACTTAAGTGATCACTATACTTCATCCATATAGGCAAAAGTCTTAACCTATGATGGCTTGTAGTTTCCAGGAATTTAGGATACGGTCATACGCATTCCCTTATTAGCGCTAAATACTACTCTCAGAATATATATATGCTCATACTTAAGAAATCAACCTTGAAATAGCATAAGGGTTTATAGACTGAAAAGTTTTTGCTTCTCCTTACTTTAAATCATAATCAAGATGAACACTTGTGGATTACATGTCTTATCTTTAGATCAAAGGATAAATCCTTGTTGAATCATGCTATATTGCATATGAATGGAGTTTAAAAGCTTAGAATTTCTTGTATATTTAATGCTTCTTCTTAAATCTTGAAACTCTTACTTCCTTTAATAGAACTTATAATAAAATATCAGGATCAATACCCATATAGAAATCTTTCATCAGAATCCAAATCAAGGTAATGGAATTCAAATCACAATATCAATCCTAAAGTTCAAAACATGGAGAAATATAACCTTTTTGCGTTTTTATCCTTTAAATCACAAATATAAGGGTATACTTCAATAAATGAGAATTTGAGGGATGAAACCTAAAGTGAAACATGTAAATTCAATCTTAAAAATCATGATTTTTAGGCACAAGGTTGGAATATTAACCTTGGTCAAAACCTCTCATACCTGGAATTGCTTGACTTGTGAAGAGGACTTATACTTTGAGACTTGAGAGATGACTTGGTAAGAGAAACCCTAATCTTGTTGTTCTTGAAGATGTGAGGATAAAAGATGTTGTCAAATGACTAAATCATAGAGGAAAATAACTCCTCTCTTTAATTATAAGTTGTGGGTTGGGAGTTATAAGAGGGGAAAAGACCAAAAGGTCCCTTAACTGAACTTACAGAAATTTGATCGCCAGTCAGCACGAGTCAATTTATGACTTGTAAGATAAGGTTACGACTTGGCCTAATAAATCATAAGCTTGGTAGTGGAAAGGATTGCTCACATATTGGTCAACATATGAGTCAAATCTTATGAATCATCACATGTCCATACGCCTTGTATCATCCTCTCGTAGGTTGGACAAAGACTTGGGGGTCCTATACTGTTACCCTCATGACTTTACTTTATATGACTCATAACATGCTATGGTGATTCCTAGGGTCAAATCATAACTACAACATACTCCAACTACTCTACACTGTTGTAGCTACGACTTATAACTTATGACTCGTAAGGTGTATACACAACTTAAGAGGATGAGTTGTAAGTTGCAGACTGGCTTTCAGACACAGGGTATTACAATATCTCTCCCTTGAAAACATTCATCCTCGAATGAGATCCATTTAGGATTTGGATTTGGAAAAGAATCATCACCTTTATACCAAACTTACTACCAAGATTGTATCTATCATATGGATTTAATTACTTACAACATAAGATAAGACTTAAGATTATTTAAACTAATGTAAAAAGAAAGTGTTTTAGCTAAAAATAACTATTTACATTTGGTAGGAACTGAGTTGGAAGAAAATAGATGAAGATACTTGGTCTTCGTTTCAAAGGATGAAAAATGGTACTAAGCTTAACCTTTGTACCAAGTCCTTTCTGAAACGACTGCCAAAACTGTGATATGAATTGCGTGCCTCTGTCTAAAATAATAGACAAAGGTATCCCATAAAGCCTTACTAACTCACGAATTTACATCTTGGCATAATCTTTCACTGTATATGAAGTCTTAATAGGTAGGAAATGAGATGATTTAGTCATTCAATTTACTATGACCCAAATTGAATCTTCCTGGAGTCTTGTACAAGGCAACCCTATAATGAAATCCATATTCACTACTTCCCACTTGCAGGTAGGGATGCTGATCCCCTATAGCATACCACGTGGTCTCTGGTGTTCAACTTTAACTTGCTGAAAGTTGGGACACTTGGCCACAAACTCTACTATGTCCCTCTTAATACCATTCCACCAATAAATTTCCTGCAAATCACGGTACATCTTGGTAACACCAAGATGAATATAATAATTCAAACCATGAACCTCGACTAGTATCCTTTTCCTCAATCCTCCTACGTTGGGATCACAAAGCCTAACTTGATAGTGAAGTACACTATCTCCCCCTTGGGAGAAAACCTCAACTTTTTGTTGCTTAACTGCTTTTAATATTTTGTTAAGTATGGGATCGCCACGCTGCTTCTCCTTAACTTCTACTACCAAAGATGATTCTGAACTATTCTGAACTACTACTCTACCATCATTATTTTCGAGAAAACATACTTCCAAATGGGCTAATCTATGCACTTCTTTGGCCAATTCCCGTTCTTTCTCTTTGACATGTGACACACTACCCATAAACAACCTTCTCAGTGCATCTACCACCACATTGGCCTTACCCGAATGATAAAGTACATTCATGTCATAATCTTTCAATAACTCTAACCATCTTCTTTGACAAAGATTCATCTCTCGATAAGAAAATGCATACTGAAGACTCTTATGGTTAGTGAAAACATCAACATGCACACCATAGAGGTAGTGCCTCTAATTTTTCAAGGCAAATACCACGAAAACTAACTCCAATTCATGAGTTGGGTAATTCGTTTTGTGATCCTTAAGTTGCCAGGATGCATAGGATATCTCTCTCCTATTTTGCATCAATACACAACCTAGCCCAACTTTTGAAGCATCACAATACACTATGAATCTATCTAACCCCTCTGGTAGAGCTAATGTTGGTGCTGAAGTCAATCTATCCTTCAACTCTGGGCAACTCTTCTCACACTTATCCGACCATATAAAATTCACTTTCTTTTGGGCCAACTTAGTCAATGGTGCATCTATAGAGGAGAACCTTTAAACAAATCTTCTAAAATACCCAGCCAAACCCAAAAAGCTTTGGATATCGGATGGAGTGATGGGTCTAGTCCAGTGCTTTACTGCATCAGTCTTTTGAGGATCTATATGAATACTAGACTTTGAAATGACATGCCCTAAATAGGCAAGATATTCCAACCAAAATTTAAATTTACCAACCTTCGCATATAATTGACGGTCCTTGAGGGTCTGTAACACTATTCTCAAATGGTCTGCATGTTCCTCCTCACTCCTGGAATACACCAGTATGTCATCTATAAAGAAAATGAAAAACATGTCCAAGTACTGCTTGTAGACCCTTTTCATCAAATCAATAAAGGCTGCAGGAGCATTTATCAGTCCAAACGACATAACCACAAACTCAAAATGGCCATACATTGTTTGGAAAGCTGTTTTTAGAATGTCCTGCTCCCTAACCTTTAACTGATGGTATCTTGATCTAAGGTCAATTTTGGAAAACCACCAGGAAACTTAAAACTGATCGAACAAATTGTCAATTCTAGGAATGGGATACTTATTCTTGATTGTAATCTTGTTTAGTTATCTATAATCTATACACATTCTTAGAGAGTCATCTTTATTTTGCATGAAAAAGACTAGAGCAACCCACGAAGAAATATTGGGTCTGATGAAACCCTTATCTAATAAATCCTTAAGCTTCTCCTTTACCTCATTGAGTTCAGCTGGATCCATGCAACATGGAGGGATAGATATGGGTTGAGTATTAGGAAGAAGATCAATACCAAACTCTATTTATCTATATGGAGGTACTCTTGGCAGATCTTTGGGGAAAACCTTATTAAACTCACTATCTACACAGACTGATTAAACTGTTGGGGCTTCAGACTTAGTATCTTTGACTCCAACTAAATAGTAGATACACTCTTTTGATATTAAATTCCTGGCCTAAAGATAAGAGATGAAGTGATCTTTGGGAGACACCAAACTACCCTCTCATTCAAAAAACTACCTCATCAGGAAACTGAAACTTCACCACATAGGTGCGATAATCTATTGATGCATAGCATGAATGGAGACAATCCATGCCTAGAATAACATTGAAATCTATCATCTTTAACTTTATTAAGTTCGCTAGTATGATCTTATGGAGGACGGTAATAGGTTTCTTCCTATAGACCCGTCTAGCAATAACCAACTCATACACTGGGGTAGAAACTGAGAATGGCTTGGGGAAATTTTCAGGTCCTACCCCAAAATTTACAGCGACCAATGGAGTTACATAAGAGAGATTTGATCCTTGGTCTAATAGCATATATACATCAAGGTGAAAGGAACAAAGTATATCGGTGACAACATCTGTAGAAATCTTCTTCTCCTGATGGGATGGTAAAGCATAAAATTGATTTTGGCACTGACCTCCACCTGTTTTGGATGATTCACCCTATAGAGGAACTGGGCGGCCTGGCTGAGCTACTGGATTAACAGCCTGAGTCTGAGGATGAGCATGTCTACCTTCCTGCTTAGCATATGTAAACTCCTTGATCCTGTGTCTAGTCTTACCACAACCATAGCAAGCACTTTTTCCCATTATGAATTCACTTGGATGGGTCTTGCCACACTTTGCACATGTCGAGTAACTGGGCCTCCCGACCATATTATTTTGAGACCTGAAATTTGAAGTCCTGCCCCACTGATCTTGCCTGGTCTTGGGTATAGAGGCACTGGATGAAGATGGCATAGGTACTAATGAATGACCCTGAAACTACAGACGACTTCCCCCTCCAGACCTTAGCTGACTATGCTCAAACTTTCTAGTCCTAGCTCTCCTGTTTCTCTTCTCTATTTTCTTTAACTTTTCTTTCTTAATATATTGAGAATTAATCATCAACCGAGCAATATCTAAGTCTCCAATTAGCATGGAAGTCCTAAAATCCTTGACCACCAAATCAGACATCCAGTAATAAACTTACTCATACGAGCTCTAGAGTCAGATAATAATTCTGGGGCATACTTAGCTAACTGAGTGAACTTAAGATAGTACTCTTTCACTATAATAGAGCTCTGCCTTAGGTTCATGAACTTCTCTAGTTTTTCCTCCCTTATCTCACGAGAAAAGAACCTATCCAAAAAGTACTCTAAAATACCTTCCAGCCCATAGGAGCTACATTCTCACCCATACCATCCTTCCACACAGTGGCCCAATCATAAGCAACATTCTTAAGCCTATAGGATGATAGAGCTACACTCTTCTCTTTAGTAATATGTATGATATAAGTAATCTTTCTCACCTCATCAATAAAGAGTTGAGGATCCTTATCCACCTTTGACCCATGAAACTTAGGTAGATTTTTCCACATAAAGTCCCAAATTCTGGCTGCGGCTAATTTACCATTTTACTGAAGTGGGAATGCATCCTGTTGGTTTCCGTAAACATTAGCATTCAATCTTGGGAAAACTCTTGAAAAGCAACTAAAAATTCAGCCTGAGAAACATTCTTATTCAGAGGGTCAGCGTGCAGCGGTGGTTGATCACCATTTTTGCATGCATCAATTCAACGAAGTGCCATATTTTTTTATGTAAAAGAAAGAATTAGGATAGATAAATATAATTTCAAAAATGATAAATCATAAAGGAAAGGGTGATTCCTAGCTCTTTCTGTATCTTCTTGCTCATAAATGTTGCACAATTTACATTCATGATTAAAACTTTATGTAATGTAGATTGTCTAACTCCCTAGGACTTTTTAAAACCTTAGGCTCTGATACCAAGTTATTAATGCGGCAAGAGCACCCCATGGATATCACACGATGCTTAGGACTACGAATAGCCCCAATCTAACCCATGATATCTATTCAACTTAGAACTCACATGAAAAATGAAATAGCATTTATAGAAACTGATGGTAAGAAATTCCATTTCTTAATATAAATCTTTAACTTTGAAAACCTTAAACAAACTCTTTGAACTTAGAACATACATAGTCTGACAAGCCTCTACTGCTAACTAAAGATCCACTGGGCTATACCCCAGCCGACTCAAACATAAATAGAAATCAAAGATCTATAATAACTTTCAACCATAAATATGAGTCTGATAGACTGGGTCCTTGGACTATGAGGACTCACCAAAAGTTGGGATGCAGTATATGATGCACGTGATCAATTGAACTGCTAGAAATAAGCACTAGAACTTACATTATAAGACAATATAGGATATAGACATATATGCGGGTCAGTACTTCTGAAATGTATTGAGTATACGAGGGTGAATACATAAGTAAAAAAAAGAACTAAATATATATGTATACTTTCAAATAATGCATGCTAAGCGTATATGACTCTCCATGAACTTGAGTACAACTAAAGACCGCAAGATCATAAAACATGGATAATGAAGTATATGAATAAATTTAGTGAGCCATAATACATAGATTCTAAAATCTTTACTTTTATTCTTTCTTGTGGGGGATTATTCCAACCGACATAATCTATGTGAGCTACCGTGGAGTCCAACGTCTTACCAACATTGGGGAGCACATTTCCAACCTTGCCATTGGAATAGAACCTTAACTTAAGTGATCACTATACTCCATCCATATTGGGAAATAGCTTAACTTACGGTTGCTCGTAGTTTCTAGGAATATAGGATATACTCATCCGCATTCCCTTTTCGATGCTAAATACTACTCCTAGAATATATATATATATATATATATATATATATATGCTTCTACTTAAGAAATACACCTTGAAATATCATAAAGGTTTGTAGACTGAAAATCAGTTATGCTTCTCTTCACTTTAAATCATAATCAAGATAAACACTTGTGTATTTCATGTCTTATATTTAGATCAAGGGATCAAGCTTTCTTGAATCATGCTATATTGTATATGAATAGTGCTTAAAAGAATAGAATTTCTTTTAACTTAATGTTTTTTCTTAAATCTAGAAGCTCTTACTTTTTTTAATAGAACTTATAACAAAATATTAGGCTCAATACCCATATAGAAATATTTCATCAGAATCCAAATCAAGTTAATGAAATTCAACTAACAATATCAATCATAAAGTTCAAAACATGGATAGATGTAACCTTTATGCATTTTTAGCCTTTAAATCATAAGATAAGGGTATACTTCAATATACGAGAATTCAAGGGATGAATCCTAAAGTAAAACATGTAAATTCAATATTAAAAGTCATGCTTTTTGGGCACAATATTGGAAGACTAACCTTGTTCAAAACCCCACATACCTGGAATTGCTTGACTTGTAAAGAGGACTTAAACTTTGATACTTGAGAAATGACTTGGTGAGAGAAACCTTAATCTTGTTGTTCTTGAAGAAGGAAGGAGAAGAGATGTTTTCAAACAACTGAATGATAGAGGAAAATAATACCTCTATTGGGTTATAAGTCATGGGTTGAGAGTTATAAGAGGGGAAAAAACAAAAGGTCCCTTAACTGAACTTATAGAAATTTGATCGCCAGTTTTCCCGAGTCTTACGACTCGTAAGATGAGGTTACGACTTTGGCCTAGCAACTCATAAGTTTTTAAGTGGCAAGGCACTGGTCAACATACAAATGAATCTTACAACTCGTCATATCTTCATACGACTTGTATCATCCTCTCGTAGCTTGGATAGAGACTTGGGGGACTTATTCTGCAGACCTCACAACTGCACTTCATATGACTCATAACATCCTATGACGATTCCTAGGGTCAAATAGTAACTACAATAGACTCCAACTACACCACACTGCTGTAGCTATGATTTACAACTTATGACTCGTAAGGTGTATACACTACTTAAGGAAATAAGTCATAACTTGCATAGTGGCTTTAAGACATGGGGTATTACAGTCACATACTTTGGCAGCTACTAGGCGTAGGTTCCACTTACTGTGTGTAGATGATAGGTCATAGGTGTCAGAAGTTTGAAGTCCAGGGAATCTGAAGTTGTAAAACTAGGCTGCTACCTACTGGCCATAGGTTCCACCTATAACCCATAAGTTTCACCGTAGGTGGCCACCGACTCAAATTTCCCAAATTGTTTTTGTTTAAATTTTATGGTTTCCATGTAATCTATAGGTACCCCTTTGACATTATTAGTTAGTTTATACAAGTTTAACCACTCGTAACCACTTTATATCTTACAAAGATATATTGATTTCAAGATTGAATTTTGATCTTGGAATTCTCTTGCTCTTGGTTTTTGGTTGAGTAATTGATTTGAGACTTTGGGTTTTCTTTGTAAATTATTGTGAGATTGATTCCATTCTTTATTTATTGAATTCAATGGATTGTTTGCAACTATGAGCCGCTATTCCCTTTGCTAGGGTTGTGAGAACCCTGGTGGAATAACAAAGTAGAGGAAGTGCCAAGTTGTTCTTGATCAATATTCTTGCATGTATTGTGATTTTCTTTGGTATAATTGTTTTCTTAGCAGTGTCCAACATTGAGAACCTTCCTGTATTAACTACTAACCCGAGAGAGAGGTAGAGATTTGGAAAATAAGATCATAACATTAATTTGAGGATACAAACCCTCATCTAATTAACTTGAGATTGAGAGGAGATAGTTAATCTGGGATACAAGATAAGGGTTACTAATGTGACACTCTGAGACTGAGAGGAGAAGAGTTAATTTCACCAAAGGGTGTCAAGAGACAATTGGTGATACATAACTTGTTGGATTCTACATGCAAGGTATTGGGATAGTTCGACAGAGCAAGATAAATATATGGAGGTAGAAGCTAGGGGGAACACAGTCCTAATGTTTATCTCAGATTGTTTACGACCAAAAGCATCAAAAACTCACCACTTTTTATTGATTACTGCAAATCCCCCCATTTATTTTTCTACACTACCCGACTATTTCAACAAGTTCGGGAAAGATTTTTGGCCTATTCCATGAAGGATCAACCCTAACATAGTTAGGTTACTGTATTTTGACATCGACCTCTTTATACTTCTTCGAGGTATAGTTTTGGGAGAAATCAGTTAGCTTTTAAACAAGAAGTAGTTTATAATATTTGATAATTCTCATATAGAGCAGTCATTTATTGTACATCACCTCTATAGTTCAATAGTAGGTCATCAACAAATCCTAAGTGAACCAAATTAATATTAGCAAATCTTTAATAGTATTTAATCTCTTTCAAGTGTTTGAGAGTCTTAAGTAGTATACTTAGATACTCCATGGCTAGAACAAAGAAGGAAACAGATACAGGGTCACTTTGTCTCAATCTTTTTCTTACTTGAAAAGGGATAGTATATTTACCATTCTACACTACTGAGTAAGATATTATAGTTGTCCTTTCCATAATCTAGCGAGTAAAGATCTAATGAAAGCTATAATCTAGCGAGTAAAGATCTAATGAAAGCTAAGAAGTCATCATATTTGTTTCATAAAAAGGCAATTCCACCGAGTCATAGGCCTTCTGCATATCTATTTTCAACATACATCTTAGAGGGATTTCTTTCCTATTATATACTTTCACTAATTCATGGCTCATTATGATGTTATATGTGATCCGTCTTCTTGGTATGAAAGTTGTTTGGCATTTCTAACCTAGACTGCTTATTACTACCTGGAGCCTATCAGTTAGTATATTTGAGATGTACTTGTATAAGACAGTGCTACAAGATATTAGTTTAAAATCCCTTATAGAGGATATATTTTCGACCTTTAAAATCAAGGTAGTGTCTTCATAATTAATAGCTCTATACATCTGTGTTGTTCTAAAAAAATCTATCACAACATCCTGAATATCAGGACCAATCACTAACCAGGCTTTGTTGAAATATAAGGCATTAATCCATCTCTTCTCGGTGTTTTTGTATCATTTATATTCTGCAATGCATCTCTTACCCACGCCCTAGTTAATGGTCAAATAATCTTTAATTATTGTCCTCTTGAGAGTGTAGGACCATTTGATATCATCTCAGGTAAGACCATAGGAATTTGATGAGAAGCAGTTCAATCCTTTGTAGAAATTGATGACTTAAGTTTTCATCTCTAGTTAAGAATGTAGCAAAGATCCATCCTTAGTAACTAGTCTTCTACTGTGATTTTGTGATTGCTTATTCTTCACACAGGCATGGAAATAAGCTATATTTTTTTATCTCCTAGCTTAAATCACTAGAATCTTGACTTTTGATGAGCAATTCTTTGTTCAATTGAAAGACACTTCTCCAGTTATTTTTGTTGTCTTCTTTCTCCATTTATACTAATTCAGAGAACTCAATATGATCCCTAAGTTGCACCTGGATAACTTGAAGATTTTCTCTTGCTTTAGCTACTCTTTCACCGGCCCATAGAATTTCTTCTGAGCTAGTAGGTTTAGGCTATTCTGGGCATTTTTGAGTTTGTTCCATATCTTTAACATCATATCTCCCTTACATGGTTTCCTCCAGTAGTGCTCCATAATTTTCAAAAAGTTTCTGGTGCTCCTTTTCCGTGGCTCTTCGAAAATCACAATCAACAGACAATGATCAGAGAAATCAACTTCCAATACAGTCCCTGCCAAGTGTGGCTATTGTTGCATCCATATTGCATTGAAAAAGATTCTATCAGTTTTGATAAGAAGATGAATATTTGACCAAATAAATTACTTCACGAAAGTTTTCATTTCAGTCAAATTTGTATCATGTACAAATAAGAGAAATCACGAACATCAGCTTCTTGCATCAGAGCAACATTAATTTTGTCCTGAGCTGCAAATATTGTCTCCCAAGTTGATCCCAGGGCTACTCGAGGTATTGATAATGTCTTTCAATGCACTCCATAAAGACTTTCTATCTGAAATAGTATGTAGACCATAGACAACACTAAGACAAAATGTAATATTAGACTGAACTATCGTCACTGTCCATGAATGAATTATTTATGTATCTTGATAGGATTGAAATCCACATACTACTAGTTCTAAAAAATAAAAACTTTCCCCCTAGTGCTTCACTATAATTTGTTTCCCATTGCCAACTCCCAACTTGATATGATTCTCGCCATGAAGAATCAAATCTAAATGCGGAAAAGTAAAGATAGAGGGATAGTATATTAATGATAGACACAAATATGATAACAAATGGGAAATCAAAGGGTGTATCAAACCCTAAAACCTCCCTTAAAGATTACCAAATAGCACCTAAATCTTATGTGACCGCAAAGGGGATTGAATCTCCCTTACCATGGACATTTCTAATCAAAGACCAATATTCGCTTTTCTAAGCTCTCAAAACACTCCCAATGGAGGTTCATGAATTTATCATTATTAATCCACAAAAACTAACTAAACTAAGCCTAGCTACCAAGTATTAATAGTTTAGCTAAGTATTACATAATTAGGGCCCAAAAGTGACCCAAATGTAAGAAATTCCCAATAGGGACTATTTTGACCCGCTCTTGAAATGCTAGAGCGGATCAAAAGCGGATCCAAAGTGCCTTAGGCGCATGACCCTTACAAGGGGATTTTGCGCCCCGTTTTGTACTCCTTCGACCTCATCAAAGTCCTTTAACTCTCCTTAATGGTATTCTTCATCTATGTGGCATCTGTTAAAAGCACTAACGAGTCATCAAGCACCTCTAGCATCATACGTATCTCATTCAAAGGTCTAAAGGAAATTTGGCTTGTATAATCCATTCCTTCTTAAAGAGGATTCAACCTCGAATCCAAACCTTACAAAACTGATAACGCTCAACTTACACTTCAATTTGGTGCAAGGCGATCGTCGTCAATATATTTACCCAACTTTGGAGTCGGGGTCGAATCCACAGGGAACAATGTGAGTGGAGATTAAACTAGTTTGAAACTAAAGCTACAAGTTAAATTCCAACAAATGATACGAAAATATAAAATGGAGGTTTTTGATGATCAACAAATAATTGTTGGTCACTACAGTTTCAGTGTTTGTAAATCAAGAGTTTATGAAATAACCAGAATTATGTTCACTAGGGCTTCCGGTACATGATAGATGCTAAAAGTGGTTCAAGATTCTCACGGTGGGTAGGATAACAAGCTATCTTTATCGATGTTATTCTTAAATGTCTCTCGACCTATTTATGCATTTAATTCCCTAATCCTCTCGGACTTAGGGAATTTCTATTTATTGCCCATATTTTACCTCAGGTGAACCAATCTTGTTACAACACTGATTATTAAACTAAGTATTTCCGAGTCCCTGTTGATAATTCACTTCCTACTATATTTGATTTATTTATCAAGCAAATCAAAGACGGTGTGTCTACTGTTTGCAACCAACAGACGTTAATTAAAACTTCAGAATTATCAACAAATACTACCACCTTTTGAATCTTGAATACTTAGCACCTCATCAAAACCTAACCCTAGATCCCATAACTCAGGTTAATGGAGTTTACCCATTCATGATGTAACGAATGAAACACAAAATTGAATTCATGATTTGAAATATAAACTTACAGAGCAATGAAAAACAGTAATTGTTTCTTTGATTCAATCACTAAATACCTCCGCAAAAAGCAATAGTAATCTCTCACAAGTTAATGGCGACAGTGTATCCAAAACTAGAGAGAGAAATACTAAAATTTGTGAAGTTCAAGATGTCTAAGATTTCTTTCCCTTTTTTAATGAAATCCTAAAAGCTGCTATTTATAGATGTAACTTAAAGGAAATTCGGAATTAAAAATTCTGAAATTTGTCCCTTAGATGACTCAAACTCTTAAGGAAAACCTAAACTTGTCCTTAAAGAATTAGGCTAATTATGGAAATAAAATCATAGGTTACATCTTTTTCTCGGAATAGACGACGACATGCGTGATGCCTTATCAGAGTTCTGACGCCTTATCAGGAATGCCGTCAGATCCTCTTCAATTTTGACATTCTTTGCTTTAGGCTGACGACAAAACTTGACGGCTTATTAGAACATTGACAATTTATCACCAATGTCATCACAGATTCCAGCTGAAGTCCATTCTCTGTTAAGACTGACGACGCTCTTAATAGCTTATCAAATTTGTGATGACATATCAGGGGATGTCGTCACACTTCTTCTCTAACTTCATCACACTACCTCCAGCTGACGATGGACCTGATAACTTATCACCAAGTTGACGACTTATGACAAAAGTCGTCAACTGCTCTTCTGTAATTTCTTGGCTATTTGTTTCATATTCACCTCTTTTTGTCCTTAATGTATTAGGTTCTCTTGCATCTTGCCTTTCACTACAATATCAAAGAAATATCATCAAAATCAACGATAGTTACTTAATAACTTACAATTATTTTGAGTTAAAAGTCTTAAATGTGCTAACAAAATGCTAGCACATCAACACCCTCAACTTAAAACAATTGTTTGTCCTCAAGCAACC
The DNA here is from genome assembly GCA_030864215.1 of Capsicum pubescens. Lineage (NCBI taxonomy): Eukaryota > Viridiplantae > Streptophyta > Magnoliopsida > Solanales > Solanaceae > Capsicum > Capsicum pubescens. Next base: position 63,224,134 of record CM061549.1, on the reverse strand, counting down.
AAAATATAACTAAGAGAATACAAAGTACATTCGACAATCAATTTTCTATATCATCTCAACATAACTTCCCTTCTCCCAAGTCAATCAATTCAAACTCAACTGTGTATACTATTGAAAAACAACAATGCAACACACATAAATCAAGATATGGCATAAATTCAGCAATAGCAACCATGCATGTACCAAGATCACACTATCCGAACAAGTTAGTAACTAGCAACATAACCTGTGTACCCTTACAACAAAGAAATCCCTTTTTTCTCTCATATCAAAAATCACATATATACATATAGGGATAATCATGAGACTCACTCTCAGAATAAAGTTCCAATCAATGTACGCCAAATTCCATAGGCTTTCCCTTATAGTCAGTACCAAGGTTTTTCAGACAGGTCAGCTAGGATCACTATAGGTCTTTTTCTTGGTTTGTAATGTAGGCTAGGGGATGGTATGATATTCAAGGGTATTTAAAGTGACTACGCCTCCTTGATACAACGCTAACCTCTTGGGGTTTCACTTCTTAACCTTTTTCTCTTCGTCTCTTTTATTAATCACACATGCTCAAGGTGGGTGCTATCTTTTCAAAAACCAAATTATCTTTTTCTCATCTTTTAAACAACTTTTTCTTTTCTTATTCTTTTTGCACCACACCCAGTTTTTTATTCTTTTCTCTTATTCTACCTCTCTTCATACTCATTTTACATCGCGCACCCCTATGATATCCACCCTCAACTTAAGGCTATTTTCCTAAGTCAAGGTGCACAGTGTCTAAGGAGGACCAGGGCCAAAACAGGTTCATTATGATGTAAATAGGAAGGTGAGAGGTTTCACAGAAAGAAACAGGCTTATAGGCTCAAATCAGGGATCAAGGGATATTGTTCACATTGGGAAGGTCATTTAGGCTGAAAGTGGGTTACAATAAAAAATGGCCTATGATCCTTTCCTAACCCCTATCCTGCAACCAAGGCAAGACTAACCGGGCAAGTTTTGAATTCACACACAAAGGGAACTGAGTAAGACCTCACACACACATGACACACAAATATTTTTCACATCATTACTTATCCGGTTCATGCAATTGTTTAGCATTGATTATCAAGTTGCCAGAACTAATGACACCAAAAGATGCATTGTGGTCACTAATGAATGCAATTCACACAGTATTATAAATAGACACTTGGAAAGGTGCTAAAAAATCACAAAACATATTAATTGCCTCATTATTTTTATTTCTCCTAGTTAACCACAACACATCACAAAACAAAACACAATACGCCTAAATATGCCAGCTCTACTAGGAATAAGACTCCAGGGAAAAGAGGCACGACAACAAAAACCCACGAAGGACATCAACACCCACAAGTAGCCCCATCCTCAACTTAAAATAATGCAATGTCCCCAATGCATCAAACCAAAAAAAAAGTTATAAACATACCTGTGGCACTACGGGTGCGAAGATCTGATGTCAATCAGATAATACGAATACAAACAACAAAATACCTTGGGTTTCCTCCCAAGAAGCGCCTAATTTAGTGTCGCGGCACGACTCAGTTATCTTGACTACTCAGACTTCATCAAGATACCTTGTTGATAATTATTTATGTCTCTACTTGGAGGATTTGAAATGTCGACCCAACTTTTGATCAATACATCTTCGGGGTGTGTTGGGCAAATGTGAGGGCATGATAAGGAATGTTTTATCACGCCACTTCGAAGACTTGAACTGCTTGCCCAATTTTGCATCAAACTTTCGTTTGGGCTTATTTGGAAACGGTGAGAATCATAAACAACTACTAACTGGACATCGATCTTTAAGCTTCTTGGCCTTCAAGATTGGGGTTGTAGTATACCTTTTTGGAAGGACAAACTCCAAAATGTAAGAATCTTCCTCCTCATTTTGAAAATTCATCATTTGCTTGGGTGATTCGACTTTCATCATATCCACCAGCATAATGTTGAAAAGTGGTTCGAATGAAGACTAACTCTCAATTTTGGAGTAGCATCCCTCTTAGTATTTTTACCCCGAAATGGAATAGAGTCTTCACAAGGATTGTGCTTGATTTATTCTTTTGACTCTAGTACCATTTCCTCGGATTTGGCATCTTCATTCATAAATGGTTCGGTTGGTTGGGAAATCACCGAGGGTTGCTCAACATCAATCTCATCATCAACATTGGATTCTTGCTCCTCATCTTCACACTCGTCCATTATGTTAAATGATTCCACAGACAAGATATCATCTAAACTTAATGTGGAAAAGTGCTTTGAATGCTTGACCTCTATATCCATATCCTCTATCATTCTTTTTTCCTCGTTATTTTCCCGTATGTCTTGATATATATCACGTATGATATTATTCGTTGTGTCCACACAATCCAACATTAGTTGAAGCATAGCTTCAATGCCACTCTTTTCGGTGCTTCGTTCTTCCAGTTCTTGACCATAAGACCTATCAAAATCATAAGAAGAACAAGAATTTTGATTAGCATACCGGGGGGAGGGGGCATTTGGGAAATCACTCTAATATCCATCTTGACTACCACATAATGAACAATCATACTCTTGGTAGGATGGAGATGGTGCACACATCTCTCTCACAAGAGCATATCTACAATCCTTCCAAACGTGAGGTCCATCACAATATGGACATGGATCATCAAGATAAGCTTTCCAACCACCAAGCTCATGTTCATTCCATGATGCCATAGTAATAAGTAAACTAAAATAAAAATCTACCTAACACAAGAAATAAAAGAAAACTAAAAACAAATAATTACAAGTTTGAATTCAAGAAAGTAGGCTAAAATTCCAAACCAACTCAATACGCCAAATTGTTCCCCGGTAACAACGCCATTTTCAATAATGATCAACTTACACTTCAATTTGGTGCAAGGCGGTCTTCGTCAATATATTTACCCAACTTTGTAGTCGGGGTCAAATCCACAGGAAATAATGTGAGTGGCGATTAAACTAGTTTGAAATTAAAGCTACAAGTTAATTCAAACAAATGATACGAAAATATAAAATGGGGGGTTTTTGATGATCAGCAAATAATTGTTGGTCACTTTAGTTTCAGTTTTTGTAAATCAAGAGTTTATGAAATAACCAAAATTATGTTCACTTGGGCTTCCGGTACATGACAGATTCTAAAAGTGGTTCAAGATTCTCACGGTGGGTAGGATAACAAGCTATCTTTATAAATGTTATTCTTAAATGTCACTCGACCTACTTAAGCATTTAATTCCCTAATCCTCTCGGACTTAGGGAATTTCTATTTACTTCCCACATTTTACCTCACGTTAACCAACCTTGTTACAGTATTGATTATTAAACAAAGTATTTCTGAGTCCCTATTGATAATTCACTTCCTACTAAATTTGATTTCTTTCTCAAGCAAATCAAAGAAGGTGTGTCTACTGTTTGCAACCAACAGATCTTAATTAAAACTTCAGAATTATCAAGAAATCCTACCACCATTTGAATTTTGAATACTTTGCACCTCATCAAGACCTAACCCTAGATCCCATAACTCAGGTTAATGGGGTTTATCCATTCATGATTTAATGAACGAAACAATGAATACATGATTTTAAAGATAAACTTATAGAGCAATGAAAAGAAATAATTGTTTCTTCGATTCAATCACTAAATAACTCCCCAAAAAGAAATAGTAATCTCTTACAAGTTAATGGTGACAGTGTAACTAAAACTAGAGGGAGAAATACTAAAGTTTGTGAAGTTCAAGATGTTTAAGATTTCTTCCCCTCCTTTTAATGAAACCCTAAAAGCTACTATTTATAGTTGTAACTTAAAGAAAATTCGGAATTAAAATTTCCAAAATTCGTCCCTTAGATGACTCAAACTCGTAAGGAAAACCTAGACTTGTCCTTAAATACTTAGGCTAATTATGGAAACAAAATCACAGGTTACAACTTTTTCTTAGAATAGACGACGACATGCGTGACGCCTTATCAGGGTTCTAACGCCTTATCAGAAATGTCGTCAGATCCTCTTTAATTTTGACATTCTCTGCTTTAGGCTGATGATAAAACTTGAAGGCTTATCCAAACTTTGACGATTTATCACCAATGTCATCACAGATTCCAGCTGAAGTCCATTCTCTGTCTAAGGCTGACGATGCTCTAGATAGCTTATAAAATTTGTGACGACAGATCAGGGGATGTTGTCACACTTCTTCTCCAACTTTATCACACTGCCTCCAGATGACGATGCACCTGATAACTTATTACCAAGTTGATGACTTATCTCAAAAGTCGTCAGCTTCTCTTTGTAATTTCTTGGCTATTTGTTCCATATTCACCTCATTTTGTCCTTATTGTCTTGGGATCTCGTGAATCTTTACTTTCACTATAATATCAAAGAAATATCATCAAAAACAATGATAGTTACTTAAGAACTTAGAATTATTCTGAGTTAAAAGTTTTAAATGTGCTTACAAAATACTAGCACATCAAAAACCAAAGAAAGGACAAACAAATACAACATCCTCATGACATAAGGGTTAGGTTTAGCACAAATAATCATAGCATCATGCCAATGTTGCACACACTTAAGATATAACCAAGGATCCCTTGTTTTGAACTTTAGAAAGTTATCGAAGATTACACAAAAGGGGTTGGCTATGGGTTTCATCAAGAGATAAGGAAATCACAAAGGTCATAATGACATCAAATTGTTCAAAAGGTAAAACTACCTTCACCTTAGGAGCCATAAGTCACAATTTTTTCTTTACCTCTTCAAGAGACCATATCAAGAGTGGTGCCTCAATAGGTTTAAAGTCCACAAGACCCATATCGTATTGTCATTCAAACAAGTGAACCAACCAACAAGTTTCCTACCTGTACATAAAACAAATCCAAGAATAACATGGATATCACCATAAGCAAAGAGGTAGTTGATAACACTCAATTTACATGTCCAAATTAGTGCAAGGCGGTCGTCGTCAATATATTTACCCAACTTTGGAGTCGGCGTCGAATCTATGTGGAACAATGTGAGTGGAAATCAAGTAAATTCAAAATAATAGACACAAGTTAAATTCAAACCAATGTTACACGAAGATAAAAATGGGGGAGATACATATCTACACTAGTATTTCTTTTTGTTTTTTTTGGTATAAATTTGGGGTTACGAATAATTAGAGTTTTAACAATTATGCATGGATATTGGGGTTATGCATTACTAAGGGAATGATGTGGGGGAATTAGCAACCAATCATCAATTTAGTATGTCAAATATGGGTAGGTTCGGTTATAGATTTTGATGCTAGTCTTTCAATTTCACACATTGATTCTTCCGAATACCTAATAGGTGTGTTCAGAATTGGTAACCACAACCTCAATCTAGGCATCCCTATTTCTAGGATGATACTTCATGGAATAGTCAATATTACATTCACACTTATGCCTAAGATAATGAGGATTTAGCAAACTACACACACAATTGTCTATCATTGCTTTGGTCTCCACATCCCTATTTCGAAGATGATATGAATTCCTAAACTTCACCTAAAACCTTTCTTTCAAAGATGTCTTTGGGGTTTTCTAGAGCATGGAGCTTTCACTCATCATACCCGTATGGGTATTTGGGGATTTAACCCATCAAATCCCAACCATGTTATCATAGCAATGATAAAATCCATAAATATGAACTACTAGATAGAAGCTAATCAATAACACCCCTCACACACTTTATTCCCTATTCACACATAACCCCAAGAGGGATATCTAGCTACACATAAGATAAATAAGAATAGATATACCCATAATCTCCATTGAAGTGATTTATTGAAACTCAAGTGAATATTACTTCAAACTTGGCACCCCCACAAATCAATAATGGAAATGAGATTATCTTTCACTTAGAAAGTATCCAATGTATTCTTCACCCACAAATTATACAATATATTCTTCTCTACAAATCGAGGCTATGAATCAAAGAAATAAAACCTAAAAATTAGGGAAGATGCAATATGTTCTCATAATGTTAGGATTTGGGGCTTTTTTTTCAAAATTGGGATCAACCACGTGCATTTCCAGATTTTTCCTTGGGTTGATTTCTTCCGCTAAGCTGCAATCGCATGGGTCTGGCAGTGACCGTGATTACGCGGCTTTGGTTAACTTCCGCGATCATGGTGGATTGACTTTTGCTTGACTACCGCAATTGCAGTCAGCAGACCGCGACCGCGGTACCTGAGGCCTTTTTTCTCCAAGTCTTCAGCTGCACTTTCCTGCTCCCTTTTTAATCAATTTAAGCTTCATTCCACATCTTTCTATCTTTTCAACTCCATACCTGCAAAGAGTGGATATTAGTGCATTTTATCACCAATATGTCTAATTTATTTAATCAAAACAAGGTAATGTTCACAAATATTTAGTGAGAATAAGTTGTAAAATCATTACTCTACAACACCCCCAACTTAAAGCAGTTGCTTGTCCTCAAGTAATACTACCTCTTACCATGAGACAACAATGCTCTATGCCAAAACTTTATACATTAAATCTCACAAAGACTTCAACTTTAGTCGCAACCACAAGTAGCTTATTGCACACGGGCTAAGCTAATTTCCACTACACCCCCCATCATAAGATACAACATGCTAGGATACATAGGTCTTTATAGATCAACTATGCAACAAAAACCAATACTCTAGAGGTGGCTTCCCCTTGAACACAACTAAGTTATACTCTTTTTGCCTCATTCTTCGGAAGGTGACAAAATCACCCACCCCAACTTGTTTCACATACCAATCCTCATAAGAAAGAAAATTCTATATAGCAAGCTACCAAAAATGCAACAACGAGTTGTAAGTGTAAGAACTGTCTCTCTCACAAAAGAAATCTCAATGCAACAAGTGTTATACCATAAGCTTGCCCCTATTTTCGATCGTCACTATGAAGAAAATACATGGTTGGAAATCTTAAAGGAATTTCTAAGCTTGAAACGTAGGTTTGGGTTAGGGTAGGATATCATTTGGGAATAACATGGCTACACCCTTCCTTGAACATCTACACCACCCTTTTTCAATCGTCCTTTTTGACTATGGGCCACTATTTTTTGTTTTCTCTCTTTTATCATGCCTACTCGTTGCTTTCTTTGTTTACCCATTTCTTTTACTTCTTTTTCTTGAAACTTTCATGCAATTCATTTATTTTGTTGGATCCTTTGTTTTACTATTCCTTTATTTTCAATAGTTAGGAACATTTGGCATTTCACTAACAATTTGTGGCCTCACACTCTCTTCCATCAACAATTACCACCCCAACTTAGGATTTTAGCCTTAAGTTACTTTTTTCAAGTTCAAGGAGGGTTTGGTTAAAAAGAGGGATAAAAAGAATGGATCACGGTTTGTAATGCGTTTTCCAAAGAAAAGTTCAAAGGCTCAAATTGGGTAATAGCTAATATAATTATTCATGGGTAGGCTTTTTAGTCTATAGTGGGTTCTAAAATCATAACGGTGGCCTAAGATTATTTCTCCAACTACATACAATCAAAATTATTTTCAAAAAATTAATGGGGCAAGCTCTAGATAACACAGGTGTACAACAGATGAATACCAAAATCTCAACACAAATGGCATGATAAATTTTCCAAGGGGGCTCAAATTTCCCTCTCACGAGAGACAAAATAGGAGTATCTATTTCTATTCATAAGTCAAAATCTTGCGGAGCCACAAAAAGAGAAAAAGTTTTGTTACAACATCGCTCACGTTTTTGCCCTTTATGTATTCAAAAATTTTAGACGGAGAGGTTTGTTCATTTTACATTAGAACCATGCACCATTTTCTAAACTATGGCTACAACCAAAGCCATAGTCTCACATTTTGGATTAAAATGGGTGATCTAACCATATGGCTACTCAGACTTTGCCAATGGTGTATAACATGATCCCAACTTTACAATTAAAAATGCTATAGGTAGTCAGACTTCCCTTGAACTTTTTGGAATTTATGTCATGTGTACTTATAATTCCCCTATATCTATGCCTCAAACCCAAACACGACGCTTTTCCCTTAAGAATGTTGTCACTCAATCCATCATAGGGCAAATCTTGTCGTGTATTATCAGAATCAAAATAAAAGATAAGTACAAAGAAAAACTAATACTAGAAGAAAAACATGATAATCCATAAAATGAGGGCATCATTAAAGTGCCCAGAAATGTAGCATACCCAAAATCACAAAAAACTAATATCCAAGATGTCAAAGAAATATCTAACAATAGAACACCAAAATAATACATGACCGGGGGCACCCACAACTAAAGAAAAATGCAGCGTCCTCACTGCATGTGTAGTTAAGCAAGAGTAAGAGGGGTCTACCTGAACTGGCATCAAGAGCTACTCTCTCCTTCTAACTCGGAACCATCACCATCAACATCATCAACAGATCAATCTGCCAGGACCTCATCTTCACTGTCCATCCATGGTAAAGGTAGCGGATGATTGGGCTTGAGCACCTTAGAGATTCCCTTTACCTCCTTCCAGATCTTCCTAAAGAACTTATCTCTTTTTTCCCTCTTTTCACCATCTTCTCATATAAATCCCTGAGGCCTCTGTGTGCTCCGGCCAAGGTTGAGTAGGCTCTCTCCAATCTAGAAATAGTTGCTCCCTGCTTTTTCTGCTCTGTCATGTACTTTTTGTAATCTGACTATGCCATATATGAATGACGAGCAGTGGAGGGCTCTCCTAGTCCCGAAGACAATCTGGACACTATCTCCCAAACCTCCTTCATTTGATCTGAGATATCATTAAAGGGGTTGTCTAATGAGGGTCTACATGATGCTGTGTCCTGTTGGGCTGATTTTTCGGTGTCCATCTTCTTTTTCTTACTCTAACCTAGGGTACCCTAACCTTTGAATTTGAGTGGGTAGATGAGGGATTTTGGGTGCACCCAAGTATCTACAACACACTCTTTCACTCTTTCCCTCTTGCAAAGCTTAGTGATAAGGGAAGGGGAAAAAGGTACATACCTCAATGAGTTTGGAAATATCTCCACTCTGAAAGTAAAATCTTGCCCACATTGAGAGGGATACTAGATAGGATGCAGGCCATCATAAGAGATCTCTAATCTGTGACAATGGTCATATAGGTGCATGGTGATACTTGGCTACATATGATGTTCAACCAAAGCTTGGATTCTTCCGTGAAATCTTTCATCAAAATATCTCTCTTGGTGATGGACCAGGGAACTAATTTTCCAGGACATAAAATGTTGGCCATCTAGGTCCCTGACTCACATGTTGTTTCCTGGAACTGCTCCATGTTAGCATTTGGGAGACCATACACTGCATTAACCTACTCTGCTTTAAAGTTAACTTGCTTACCCTGAATTTTTATCACTGGGTTTGTGAGAGACACTACACTGAGGTTTGCGTAGAACTCACACGCCTATTGCTCATTAGCATAGCAGGCTTCGGGGAAAAGCACACCCACCAGGTTGTAGTGAGTTTGTTTGGAATTTGGGGAGCTTCTCCTCCACCTTGTCTAAGATAATACCTCTTTTAGGGAGTAGCTTCGTACTGTGGAAATCCTCGTAGTAGGCGTGCTGGCATTGTGCATCCATGAATCTAGTGTTGTCTAAATCTCCCATCTTTGAGGCTGAGAACCTGTAAGAAATGTAAATCAGACTAATCTTAGTATTATCATACCAAAAACATAGTAGATTAAACCAATAAGCTCATGTGGTAGTGTTATGGAGGTTTCGGGGGAAATAAAGGGTGTGTCAAAATTTTTAAAGTCTGCCAAAGTCTTCCCTCAAGTGTGGCGATCACAGAGTGTTGGCTGTGATCACTGTGTCGCGATTGCAGTCATCAGGACCGTGATCGCGATACCTGGGAGCAGGATGGACAGTTTCTGCACAGTGTTTCAACCACAATCCTTATTTCAACTAGGCATAGAAAGATTGTAAACAGAGAATTTCAAGCCTAGAGTGTGTGATCACAGCCCCAAACTTAAAGAAGTTGAACATGGAAATCGTAGGGGCATTTAATTGCACACATAGTGTACACTTCAATTTAAGTGGGTTTAGGCTTAATTTTGGGTACTCAAGACTTCCCCACTAGCGTATACACTAACTACAACATCTAACCACAACAAAAATTATGACTAAGCATGCATTTGGTAATGAAAATACTATTTCAGGCCTTTTTCTTGTCCTACGGATTCTAAGCATACAATTTTATCAATACCAAGGGAGTTGAGATAACTTACAAAATTGGATGATGCGTAGGGTGAGTTGAAACTTGGATACACACTTAAATGCCAAAAGTTGAAGAGAATTTTGAGAGAATTTAAGAGAGGGGTGTGGGAAACATGGGCAGTCAGATGGTCATACAAACTGATTTGACCACGATCGTGGTCCTAGTTACGCGGTCGCGGTTAAGCGGGCTCCACGATTATGATAGCATAGATTGCAGTTGTGATAACTGAGATCAAACAACCAGGTTTCCTGTACTTCTTGTTCAGTCTAAATTGCCAATTTCACAATTTTCTTTTTCAAATTCAGTTAAAATTACTTTGAGCACCAACGTTTCATGGATTATGCATGCATAAGAAAAACAAAAATCTATTCTACCATGCATAATTAAAAAGGATATGTTCCATTAGTAATGTCGTGATGGGTCTTCTCCCATTGAGAGCTTAGTTTAATGTCTTAGCACTACACCCCTTCCACATCCTTTTATGCTTCCAGTTAGAAGATTTGAATATTTGTCCCAACTTTTGCTCTATATGCAATGAGCGGCAGAGGGACAAAAGATTCAGATCTTCCAAGATGAGTCTTTTGTCCTAAGATATTATCTTTGCTTCTTCTTGAGACTCTAAGAGATTTGCTTTGCTTCTTCTTGAGACTTCAACACCCTTTCTTTTGTTGTGGCTTCTTCTTTCTCATATGACTCGGTTGATTGGGAAGTTATCGAGGAGTCTTCACTACCAAGCTCATCATAGTATCTTGGTTTCTCTTTATGATGAATCTTCTCTTGGGAAATGGGCAAGGCTGTAAGGTTTTCAAGAATAATGTTCTTTCCCAATTACCTTGCCATGACATTTTCCCATTCAAACACCCCGTAGGATTGATGAAAGTCTTGCGCATTCTCCCCAGTTGTAGTTACCCGATCCAAAATAGTTTGAAACATTGCTCTAAGACTAATGGGTCCGGTTTGTTACACCTAATTCTTATCATCATAAGACCTATCAATCTCATAAGAAGAACTAGCAATTCGGTTAGTATAATAGGGGGAGTGGGAATTTGGACAATTATCCTAATGTCTATATCGACCACTACATAATGAGCACCTATACTCCTAATAGGGAGTATAGTTATGATCTCTCCTAAAGTGTGGTCCTTCATTGATAGGACATGGGTCATCCAGATAGGAATCCTAATTACCGACATCATATGTGTTGGAAGATGACATAGAGAAAAATAAAAATAAATTAAAATCTATCTACAAAGAAAAATCATAAACAAATATATAGAAGCTTGAATTCAAGAAAGTAACTAAAATTTCAAACTAACTTAATACGCCAAATTGGTCCCCGACAACAATACCATTTTTTATAATGCTCAACTCACATGTACAAATTAGTGCAAGGCAGTCGTCGTTAATATATTTACCCAACTTTGGAGTCGGGGTCAAATCCACGAGAAACAATTTGAGTGGAAATCAAGTTAATTCAGAATAGTAGACACAAGTTAAATTCAAACCAATGTTAAACGAAGATAAAAATGGGGGATATAAATATCTACACCAATATTTCTTTTATTTTTTTTAGTATAATTTCGGGGTTACAAACAATTAGAGTTTTAACTACTATGCACGGATCTTGGGATTATGCATCACTAAGGGAGTGATGAGGGGGAGTTAGCAATCAATCATAAATTTAGTATATCAAATATGGGTAGATTTGGTTATAAATTTTGATTCTAGTCTTTCAACAAAACACCAAACTTTCACCCATTGATTCTTCCAAATACTTAATAGGTGTGTTCACAATTGGTAATCACAAACTCAATATATCCCTATTTATAGGATGATACCCATGGTATATTGAACCTCACATTCACACTTATGTCTAATATATTGAAGATTTAGAAAACTACATGATGTTGGGGGAATTTATGCATTCTAGCGCTACTATTCTAGCTTAATTAGCCTTGTTTTGAGGATGATTATTATTCTATATGTGTTAATAATGATATAAATGAACAATTATGTGTACAAGTATGTGTTGAAAAAGTTTAATGGTGTTTCCACACAAGTTTTGATTCAATTCGACCATTTAGAGTTCAACCGAGAATACTAGTGTGACTAGCTTGAGCTAGGTGTTTTTCTAGTCTATTGTGATGAGTTCTAGTGTGTTTTAATGAGTTACTAAGGTTTTTATTATGTGTTTATATGTGAAAAAACTTAGCTATAATATTAAAGGGTCAATTGGATCAAGAAAAGAGTGAAAACAATGAGTTAAAGCTCAATGTAAATTTAGCCTATGCTTAACTTGTGTTTCTAGTTCATCGGTGAGGATGTTGTGTTGTTTTGAGATCTTAATTGATGTTTTTAATGATTTAGGATGATTTTTTAATGTATTATGATGATATATTAAGGATATACAAGCTTCAAATCAAGTGGAAACAACTCAAGAAGGCTCGGAATGCTTAACAAAAGCACAAGACACAAGTTGGACACAAGTTAGGTAGGTTGAGAAACACTTAGATGGGCTGTAGAAACTGATAATCTGGTGTTTCCCGAAAGTCATGAGAACCCAATACCACAACTATTATTTAATGGGGATTAGTAATCACAGTAATCACAACCCTAGTTTATTCTTTATCATTGATTTGAACTATTGAAATTTTGTCTTTGAGTTCTGAAGCAAGTTACAACTTTAACATTTGTTTGATCATTGAAAACCCCCATTTTATCTTTCCGTGTCAGTTCTTTGAATTTAACTTGTAGCTTTAGTTTCAAATTAGTTTAATCACCACTCACATTGTTCCCTGTGGATTCGACCCCGACTCCAAAGTTGGGTAACTATATTGACGATGACCGCCTTGCACTAAATTGACGTGTAAGTTGAGCGTTATCAAAAATGGCACCGTTGCTGGGGAATATGGTTGTAAATTGAAAGTTCTGTTCGCAAATTGACTGCTAGTTAGGTTTCCTAGATTTACATTTATTTGTTGTTTTTGTTTATTGCAGGCTCCTTGTTGTTTATGCCAAAAAAAAGAAGTTTCAGAGAACCGTTATTACCAATTAATCTGAAACCTTAGCTGATCAGAAAAATGGCAGAACAGCAAGAGGCTGACAGACTGGCAGCCTTGGCCAGGGCTCAGGTGAACATACAGAACCAGGGTAAACAAGTACAACATCCAAACCCTGATGATAAAGACTTGGGTGATGAGGAATTACTGAATCCTCAAAACCCAAGGCGAGCTGAGCAAATTGCTGCACCAGTGCAGCAAAATTTCAACAGAAACTGTCCAGTCAGAGGAAGGTATGGTCAATAACCTGTCCATTACGAGGTTGATGACGATGACGAAGGAATGGGCGGAGAAGGTACAACGGGTGCTATCATTCCTCCACCGTTGGCACCTGGTGCAAAATTCAACATAACAAGTACTATGATTCAACTCCTGAATTTGAAAGGGTTATTTGGAGGTTTTCTTGGTGATGATCTGAACATGCACTTAGTGAACTTTATCACCATTTGCAAATCTTTTGATAATCTGGGAGTGAGCCAGAATGCTATCTGGTTGAGATTATTTACATTGTCTCTATCTAGGGAGGCAACAATGTGGTTAAATAAGCTGGAGCCCAATTTTATAACCAACTGGAGACAGTTGAAAGAGGCGTTCTTAGAACGGTTCTTTCCACCCTCCAGGAGGGTATAGTTGAGGGACGAAATTAGTAACTTCAGGAAGCTCCCAACTAAAGTATTGTATGAAACTTGGGAGAGATTCAAGAAAATATGACACAATGTCCAAACCACAACATGATGGACTTGCACTTGATTGATACTTTGTATAGAGCTTTTAACTCTGTGACAAAGCCAATTATAGATAATGCTGCAGGTGGTTCGTTCATTGACCTTTCTTTTCAAGATGCTTCAGATATGCTGAATAGAATGACCAAACAGAGTCGGGCTTGGCATACCAGGGATTCTGTGGTAGCTAGCCCAACTGTTTCTGGTGGTATGACTGCGGAGCAGCGCAGAAGGGATAAGGAGAGAGACCAAGACACGGCACACTTAAAGACTCAGATGGACTTGCTGACCAAGCACTTGCTGTCAGGCAAGACTGAAAAGGTTAAGGCTGTGGAATCTCAGTGCACTGTTGCTATTAATGCAGATGAGGAGGTAAATTATGTCAATGATCAGGGGGGTTTCCGAGGCAATATCCAAGGGAATCAAGGTCGGAACTTTTATGACAAGCCTGATTATAAAGATAGAGAGCAAGGAAACTGAAGAAGCAATAATGATAGGAGTGGTTTGTATGTTCCTCCTGGATGTCGGGATGTTGCACTAAATAGATTTGGCAAGATGTCCATGGAGGACATGATGGAAAAATTGTTGAAGGGAGTTGAGGCTACCAACTCGGGGGTAACAACTATGAAGAGTGAATTCTCTACCCTTTGTCAGCTGGTTAGTTCATACTCTACTTCTATCAAGCAGTTGGAGCAGCAGATGAGCCAACTTTCCGCAACACTGAACCAAATAAAAAGTGGTACTTTACCTAGTAAAACGATTCAGAATCCGCGGAATGATGGCTCATGTTTGGAGATTACCACTAGGAGTGGTAAGATCTTACCTGCCCCTTCTGTGGGCAAATCTTCTGATAGTGAGGTGGTTGTTGATGAATCTGAAGAAAGTAAACCAATGGAGTCTGAGAAGATAGATAGTTCTGTTGATGCTTCGGAGAAACAAAAAGAGAAGGAATAGAAAGTAGTGTTGAAATCTATTCCTAGACCACCGCCTCCCTTTCCTCAACGATTGAAGAAGAAGGCTGATGATACCAAATTCAGCAAATTCATGGCAATTCTTAAGCAATTGACAATAAATGTGCCTCTAGTTGAAGCACTTGAGCAAATTCCAGGAGATGAGAAATTCATGAAGGACCTTGTGACTAAGAAACGAGCGGTGTGCTGCGAATTTGAGGCAGATCTCCACTTTTGTAGAGCTATTTCTACAAGGACCTTAGTACAGAAGAAGCCATACCCAGGTACATTTACTATTCCCTACACAATTGCGACTATGGAATTCACCAAAGTACTATGTGATCTGGGAGAAAGCATTAATTTGATGCCACTGTCTATTTATAGAAAGCTCATTCTGGAAAATCCCATACCCACCAACATGAGACTCATGATGGCAGATAGGTCAGCAAAGAGACCTGTTGGCATTCTGTATGATGTGTTGGTGAAGGTTTCCAACTTTATATTCCCTGCAGACTTCGTCATTCTGGATTGCGAGGTGGACTTTGAGGTTCCCATAATCTTAGGTCGACCTTTCCTCGCAACCAGAAGTATGCTGATTGATTTGAGAGAAAATGAGCTCTTATTCAGGATGAATGATAAAGTGGTACGATTTAATGTGGACAAATCAATAAAGCAGCATGAAAAAATGAGTGTGTTATAAGTAGTTGATGTGTATTATGAGGACGAACAGGAGGTTCCCATAGCTGAGCAACTTGTTATTGAACCTTTAGCCGCGGTCATGATGAATTATGAAAGTGAAGGCATTGGGGAGTATGAAGAGACCTTTTATGCCTTGAAAAGCATGGGTTCATATCCTTATTCTCCTAAAAAGCTAGACCTTGACCTGGCTAATCGACCAACGCCACCAGCCAAGCCATCTATTGAGGAGCCTCCGGTGTTGGAATTGAAGGACTTGGCTAGGAACTTACGGTACATGTTTTTGGGCAATGGGAACACTGTACCTATTATTATTGCAGCTGATTTGGGTGAACAATATGTGAATACACTTATTTCAGTACTTCAGAGGCATAAGAGATCTATCGGGTGGACCATCGCAGATATTATTGGCATTCCCCCGGGCATCTGGACACATAAAATTCAGCTTGAGAAGGATTGTATTCCAACTATAGAGCATTAGCACCGTCTTAATCCACCAATGCAAGAGGTGGTTAAGAAGGAGATTATTAAGTGGTTGGATGCAGGAGTGATTTACCCTATTTCTGACAGTAAGTGGGTGAGCCCAGTTCAATACGTACCCAAAAAAGGGGGTATAACGGTGGTTGCTAATGAAAATAATGAGTTGATTCCACTCAGGACTGTAACTGGGTAGAGATTTTGCATGGACTACCACAAGCTAAATTCTTAGACTCTGAAAGACCACTTTTCGATGCCCTTTATGGACCAAATTCTTGATCGATTAGCTGGCAGGGGGTGGTATTGCTTCTTGGATGGTTATTCTAGATACAACAAAATATGTATTTCTCCTGAAGATTAGGAGAAGTCGGCGTTCATATGCCCATATGGCACCTTTTCATTTAAAAGGATGTCATTTGGCTATGTAATGCACCGGCCACTTTTCAACGGTCTATGATGTCTATCTTCTGTGACATGGTGGAAGACACCATAGAGGTATTCATAGATGATTTCTCTGTGGTGGGTGATTCATTTGAGATGTGTTTGGAAACTATGAATGTAGCCTTGCAAAGATGTGTTGAATTTAATTTGGTTCTTAACTGGGAAAATGCCATTTCATGGTCATGGAGGGCATTGTTCTCGGCCACAAAATTTTTGAAAAGGGGATAAAAGTTGATCGATCAAAGGTGGAAGTTATTGAGAAACTACCACCTCCTATTTTAGTGAAAGGAGTGCGTAGTTTTCTTAGACATGCTGGCTTTTATCGGAGATTTATAAAAGACTTCTCAAAGATTGCAAATCCACTTTGCAAAATTTTGGAGAAGGAGGTGAAATTTTCCTTCGATGACGAGTGCTTGAAGGCATTTGAATGCCTTAAAAAGAAGCTGATTGAGGCCCCTATTGTTATTGCACCTGACTGGGTAAAACCATTTGAGATCATATGTGATGCAAATGGTGTTTCCCTTGGAACTGTATTGGGGCAAAAGAGGGACAAACTGTTTCATCCGATATATTACGCCAGCAAAGCACTGAATGGAGCGCAAAAGAATTGCACCATTACTGAACAGGAACTTCTGGCTGTAGTGTATACTTTCAAGAAGCTTAGAGCTTATCTTCTTGGGACCAAAGTAGTGGTCCACATCGACCATGTTGCTTTGAGGTATTTGATGGCTAAGAAGGATGCTAAACTAAGGCTGATTAGATGGGTATTCCTGCTGCAAGAATTTGACTTTGAGGTCAAGGATAGAAAAGGTTGTGAAAAATAGGTTGCAAATTATCTGTCTAGAATGGAAGTTGAATAGAAAAGTAGTGATGAAATAAAGATAAATGATGCATTCCCCGATGAGGAGATCCTGGCTGCCGCTATGGAAAAATTTCCTTGGTATGCGGATTATGTAAATTATGTTGTGAGTGGGGTCATCCCAGAAAATCTTTTTTTCCATCAAAGGAAGAAGTTCTTGCATGATGTGATGCATTACTTCTGGGATGAGCCATATCTTTTTCGGCGATGTGTAGACAATATTATAAGGATATGCATGCCGTAAGTAGATGTATTGTGCATATTGGAAGCATGTCATGCTTCCCCAGTCGGGGGTCACCATGTATGTGACCAAACGGCTAGGAAGGTATTGCATAGTGGCTATTATTGGCCAACATTGTTCAAGGATGCCCACGAGTTTGTGCTGAAATGTGACCAATGCCAGAGGTAGGGGTCAATCTCTAAAAGACATGAGATTCCCTTGACTAAGATGCTTGAAGTGGAATTATTTGATGTCTGGGGCATTGATTTCATGGGTCCATTTGTGAGCTTGTAATGGATGAAATATATTTTAGTTACTGTTGACTACGTCTCAAAATGGGTCTAAGTTGTGGCCTTGTTTGATAATGAAGGGAAAAGGGTTGATGCTTTTCTCAAGAAGAACATCTTCTCTCACTTTGGAGTACTACGTACTATCATAAGTGATGGAGGATCTGATTTTTGTGACAAAATATTTCGAGCAGCTTTGGAAAAATATGGGTTAAAACAGCATAGAGTGGCTAGTCCATACCACCCAAAAACCAGTGAGCAAGTGGAGGTATCAAATCGTGAGATTAAAGCCCTTCTAGCCAAAACGGTGAATGCTAGCCAGAAAGATTGGTCTCGAAAGCTCGATGATTCCTTGTGGGCATATCAGACTGCTTTCAAGACACCCATTGGCATGTCACTATTTCAGCTGGTCTATGGAAAATCTTTCCACCTACCAATAGAGCTGGAGCACAAGGCCTTATGGGCACTCAAAAGGTTGAATCTGAATTGGAAGAAAGCAGCAGAGCTGAGACAGGGGAAATTGAATGACATGGATGAATTTTGTCTCAGGGCCTATGAACGAGTAGATCTGTATAAAGAAAAGATGAAAAAGTCCCATGATTAGAGAATAGAGAAACGAGAATTCCAAAAGGGTGACTTGGTGCTTCTGTTGAATTCCAGACTCAAATTGTTCCCATGTACGCTGAAATCTAAGTGGTCAGGCCATTTTAAAGTTATTCAAGTCCACTCATTTGTAGTAGTGGAACTAAAAACAAAGATGGCAGTACCTTCAAGGTAAATGGGCAACGTGTCAAGCTTTACATTGTCCTAAAAGAATCAGTGAAAAGTATCACCATTATCTGTCTCGATAAAGTCTGAAAAAATCGAGATACCAGAGTCATGCTATGATGTTAAATCAGTATCTGCATAGGAGGCAACCCATGACCCCCAAAACTGATCCATTCCAGGTATACTCTAACCCTTAGTTTAGTTTTTCTTTGAGTTTGAGTTGAAGGTGTAGGGTAGTCTGTTGTTGTAACATATTTTGTGGTAAATAGGAGAAATACAAGTACAGAAAGAAGTTGACATGTTTTTGATTGATTTTTAAACACCTCGCCAATGTTTTGTCTGCAAAGACTGTGTGAATTATATTTACTTGTGACCATTGTGAATCTTGTTGTGGCATTAGTTCTAGCTGCTTGATGATCATTGCTGAACAATTGCATGAACTAGATAAATAGTGGCCTTCGATATACTTACGTTCCATGTGTTTGTGAGCAACTACTTAATTCCCTCTGTATGCTAAAGCCAGAACTTGCCTGGTTAGTCTTACAATGGTTAAAGGATAGGGGTTAGGAAATAATCATAGGTCATTTTGTTGATTAACCCAATTTTAACCTAAATAGCCTTTCCTATGTGCATCATATCCCTTGATCCCTGTTTTGAGTCTAATTAGCCTATTTCTTTCTTATGGCACCTTTCACCTTCCCATTTATACCATAATGAACCTGTTTTGGCCCTGGTCCTCCTTGGACACTGTGCACCTTGACCTAGGCAAATAGCCTAAGTTGAGGGTGGCTATCATAGGGGTGCATGGTGTAAGATGAGTATGAAGAAGGGTAGAATAAAGGAAAAATAATAAAAGTTGGGTGCTATTCTAAAAAGAAAAAAAAAAGGCACCCAACTTGAATATGTGCGATCAATAGAAAAGAAAATGAAAAAGAGGTTAATAAGTGAGCCCCAAGAGAATAGTGTAGTGTCAAGGAGGCATAGTCACTCTAAATGTCCTTGAATATTATACCTGCCCCAACCTACATTATAAGCCTTAAAGAAGTCCTATAGTGATCTTAGCTGGCCTATCTAAAGGTCTTGGTAATGACAATAAGGGCAAGCCTATGGTACTTGGTATACACTAATTGGAATTTTATTTTGAGAGTGAGAGTCTTTTGATGATCCCTACATTTACATTTTTGGTTTATTATATGTGAGGAGGGGGATTTCTTTGTTGTGAGGGCACACTGGTATTGTTGCTAGATACTTGTTTGTTTAGATAGTGCAGCATTGGTATATAAATAGTTGTTCTGGCTAAGATTGATGCCATCGCTTGAGTCTTTTGTGTTACATTATTGTTCTTCAATGACATACACAATTGGTTTTAATTAGATTGACCTTGGAGGTGGTAACTATGTTTTGAGATTAAAAGAGAAAATTGGCTGCTGAATGTGTTATGTATTCTCTTAGTTGGGCTGAGTTGCTTGAGGACAAGCAGTTGTTTTAAGTTGAGGGTGTTGATGTGTGAGAAATTTCTAAAACATTTAAGATCTTTAACTAAGAATAATTGCAAAGTCTTAAGCAACTTTTGTCATTTTTGATTTGTTTATGTCTGATTTTACAGTTTAAGCTGATGGGATAGAGTACCAAGAAGAATGGAAGCAAAGAAGTTAAAATTTGGAGAAATATGAAGAGAAGTTTGCATGATGACATCTGTGATAAGTCGTCAGCCCTGTGATAGGCTATCACAGTTGTCGTCAGACTTAACCAGAGATTTGGCATGAGTTGAAGCCTGTGACGACATCTGGTGATATGACTTCAAAAGTAAAATACGCCATCATGAATGTCGTCATCCTTAACCAGAGAATGGGAGTTGAAGAGAAGTTGTGATGACATTCATGATAAGTCATCAGCCCGGTGATAAGGCGTCAGGAGCACTGTCAAACTTAGGCAAAACTTGGAAGCTGATATGAAGTTTTGATGACATTGGTGACAAAACGTCAAACTCTTGATACGTCGTCATCGTCGTTGTCAGGCTTAGGGAGCAATAGCCAAAATTGCAGAGGAGCTGGCGACATCAGTAATAAGTCGTCAGACTCCTGACAAGCTTTCACGGATGTCGTCCTCTATTCCGAGGAAAAGATGAAACTTTTATTTTTTTTACTTATTTAGGGTAAACTATTTAAGCTTTGTCTTAGGGTTTTCTAGCGGGCATTCATTCATCATCATCATTATTCTAAAGAGAGTTCGATACTTTGAGTCTTGGAGAATATTTTTCGATATTTCTTCCGTTATCTTTTTGGATTCGAACAATACAACTATTTTGGGGATTTTCCTTTGTGATCTTATCTACGATTCACTAATTATTATTCATCTATGTAAGTTAATCTTCCCAATTATGAATTCAATTATGTGTTTTGTTCTTTGCATCGTGAGTGGGTAAACTCTGTTAACCTAAATTATAGGATCTAGGGTTAGGTCGTGATGAGGTGCTAAATACTCCAGATTCAATAGTTGTTAGGATTTCTTGATAATTCTGATATTTTAATTAACGTATGTTGGTTGCAAACAGTAGACACACCTTCTTTGATTTGCTTGAGAAAGAAATCAAATATAGTAGGAAGTGAATTATCAACAGGGACTCGGAAATACTTCGTTTAATAATCAGCGCTGTAACAAGGTTGATTAACCTGAGGTAAAATCGGGGCAGTGAATAGAAATTTCCTAAGTCTGAGAGGATTAGGAAATTAGACATTTAAATAGGTCGAGAGACATTTGAGAATATCATGGATAAAGATAGCTTGTTATCCTAACCACCGTGAGAATCTTGAGTCACCTTTAGCATCTGTCATGTACCGTAAGCCCTAGTGAACATAATTCTGGTTATTTCATAAAATATTGATTACAAACATCGAAATTAAAGTGAAAAACAACTATTTGTGAAACTTCAACCCCCATATCAGGAAACGTTAAACTATCAGTGAATTAAATCGCAAACAACTTGAGTTCACACCATATTCCCTGTGGGATTCGACCCCAAACTAGTTGGGTTTTATATTGACAGCGATCGGTTACACCCATTCAAGAGTGTAGTTTGAGCGTTATCACTACACACACAAATGTCTATCATTGCTTTGGTCTCCACATCCCTCTTTCGAGGATGATATGGATTCCTAAACTTCACCCAAAACCCTTCTTTTGAAGATAGCTTTGTGTTTTTTTTAGCATGAAGCTTTCACTCATCATACCCATGTGAGTATTTGGGTCTTTCACTCATCAAATCCCAACCATGTTAGAATAGCAATGATAAAACCCATAAACATGAACTACTAAATAGAAGCTAATCGGTAACACCCCACACACACTTTATTCCCTATTCACACATAACCCCAAGAGGGATATCTAGCTACACATAAGATAATTAAGCATAGATATACCCATAATCTCCATTGAAGTGATTTATTGAAGCTCAATTAAATGTTACTTTAAACTTGGCACTCCCATAAATCAACAACGAAAATGAGCTAATCTTTCACTTAGAAAGTCTCCAATGTATTATTCACCATATATTATACAATATTTTCTTCTCCACAATTGGAGGCTATGAATCCAAGAGATAAAACCTAAAAATTGGGAAAGATGCTATATGTTCTCTTAATGTTAGGGTTTGGGTTTTTTTTTGTCAAAATTGGGACCAGCCACGTACATTTCCAGATTTTCCCTTGGGCTGATTTCTTTTGCTAAGCTGCGATCGTGTGGGTATGGAAGTGACCTCGGTTATGTGAATGGATTTAACTTTTGTGATCGCAGTCTATTGACTTTTTCTTGACTACCGAGATCACGGTCAATGGACCACGACCGCGATACTGAGGCCTTTTTGCTATAAATCTTCATTTGCACTTTCCTGCTCCCTTTTTAATTAATTTAAGCTCCATTCCACATCTTTCTATATTTTCAACTGCATACATGCAAAGAGTGGATATTAGTTCATTTTATCACCAATATGTCTAATTTATTCATTTAAAACAAGGTAATGTGCACAAATATTTAGTGAAAATGAGTGGTAAAATCATTATTCATCAGTAGTATAAGAAAGAATCAAGTGTAAAAGCATCATCCAAGGTGATATTATCTATAAGAAGTCCATTTGGCTCAAAAGAAATAGCACGACATCGCACATATGACTCTTTCTTTTCAAACAACTTCCCAAAGGAAAGAAATTCATTAAAGGGGTCATGCCCTTACTAGTTTGTTTATCTCTATTAACAAAGGTAAGCATGCTCCCAAGAGCCCCACAAGATACTTCAAATTGTCCAACCCTAGGAAGGTGACCATAAGTCCTTAACATCCATGGGCTCTTCAACAAACAAATAATTAACTTAGTAGCCACAAGTTGGAATTCATACAATTTAAGCACAAGTGTGTCAAGCAAGGATGCAAGTTTATAAGCAACACCCAAAGGAGACAATAACATAATTTCCCTCGAGTTCTTAAAATGATACCACCTTAGATAAGGAGGTCATCAATACCACTCAAGTATTGAAGAAAGGTATCACATAAATGGAATTCATCCAAAGTAGTTTCAAGAGAAGTCTCTCTTCTTGACCTACAAGTAATGGAATCTTGGTCAAGAGTGAAAACACACAATGGGGAACTCTCTTCGATCTTTGCATTGCTTCCCTTCTTTATAAAACCCTCATCTTTGTTGGAGGTCTTTCCCTTACACATTGTTGGTCCCTCAAGTGGATTATGAATCCCTGAGAAAGACTTTCCATTATAGGGAAGGACACCAATAACCTCATTCAAACTTTGCTTGTCATGTAGACTAAGGAATAAGTTAGGTGTACCAAAATCACCATATCCTAATTTGTTCTCGGGGTCAAATGGATATAGTTCCCATATACAAGGGTCTAGACAACACTTCATTTACCCAAAGGCTTCACCCAAAATAAAGGATATACTCTATATGCTAACATTATCATCATTAAAAGTAAATAGAGTGTTGAGAAAAGTATATCTCAAGTCAACATCAAATAAGGTGTCCCCACGTAGGAACTTACTATTAGACTCAAGATCAATATTATGAGTATTATCAATAATAGGAGAGCACAAAGTAAAAGAATAAGTGATTTCCAAACAATTGATACGTTCTCTTTCAAGGGAGGAATCCTCTAGTAGACACATACCACCACTAGCATCAAAGGGATTATTACTTAAATCTTTACAAGAAGTAAGAAATTCATCCTCATAATCATAAAAAAAGAGTGGGGTGTCGTACAAATATTCACAACCACAATCATTTTCATAAAAACAATCATTAATTGGGTTTGTTAAATATTTAAGCAAACCAAAGTTATCATCACCCAATTGATCATTCCTTTTCAAAACCTCACATTCCTTTCCCTTAGGAGTACTTTCATCTTCAAGGAAGTGATTTCCATCTTTAGGAGAATTTTGTCATACCATAGTGTGTTGTCATATAAGATATAGCCCTCAGGATGAGCTACATCATCAATGCTATCCAAACCACTAGATAATTCACTAGGAGTGATTCATCTTATTCAAGAAAGATATTATCTTTAAAGAGAGAAGATTCTATCCATGAAGAGGATGTAGAACATGTAATTTCACTCTCTAAAAGACAACTATCAAGTATCAAAGATATCTCAAATACATGGTTATCCCTATGAGAAAAACAATCATTAAGATCTTCATTAGAGGACATGCTCAAAGGGTCACTCCTATTTAATTGATCAACATTTTCAACATCGTCACTCACTTGTTGTTCATTAATCACATCACAATCATCCTCAAGTAGTGTACTAGTATCACCCACAATTTGGTCAACACAATTTCCACAAGACAATGCACCATTATTAATCACATTGGCTTTAACACTAGGTGGACTCAAATTAATCTCACTATAAGAGTAATGAGGTCATCAATAGGATCAACTAGTGTTTCCAGACTCTCAACAGGTACATCATCAACAAGAGACAAAGAATCATGAAACTCACATATCGATAAGATACTACTCATACTTAATGTGCTACTAGCCACATAATCATTATTCACATGTACAAAAGTGTAAGAGTTTGCTATTTTACCTTGAAGTTCATGAGAATCTTCTTCTCTGCCTTGGTGTGAAGTTCCTTCATAAGCCTTGGTAGCATCTAAGATTACCCTTACCGAATCTTCAAAGGGAATATTCTCGTTTGGTTCTTGTTCTTCTCCGCTTGCCATGTTGCTACCTCTATACATGTCCTTGTTAAAAGAAGGACAAATAATGTTAGCTTGGTTTGGTGGAAACACCCTCACTTCACTCCTTAGAACCTCTCATTTTCCCCTCTTAGGTTGCCAGCTTTCACTCTCTTACACCTCTTAATGTTTTGTCTCTCAATTTTTTTAGTCTTAGAGTAAGTGGTCTTATCTCTTTGAGACTAGGGAAGAATGGATGGAAAGAGATAATTTCCCTATTAGTCATTTACAATCTTAGGCTAATTTTATACATTTGGAACTCTATGCATTGCAAACCATTTTTCGCCCAAGATTAGATGTCCATATTCCAAGGAAAAGATATCACACCACCCCTCACCATAGTACCCACATCAGGTGAAGGAAACTGATGTTGGTCAGTAAAATAGTATTATTCATGCATATGAATCCTATTGCAATCAGCCTACCTCACTTGTATACCAGTACATTCAAAGTATTGACGTATTTCTGCTATGGTGTCTTATACCATAGGTTTAGAAGCATGAGATCCAGAGTGTCAGTAGCATTCTAGGTTTCAGCAGACACAGTTAGCAATGAGTCCTCATCATTCGAGGATGATATTATTTAATTATGTTCCTATTTTAGTTTTTAGATTATTTTAGTAGATGGAGTTAGTTGGGGACATGTCCCATCAACTCCTTATTCAAAAAGTTTAAAGGTTTTACGACTATTGCATGTCAGACAGTTATTTCATATTTGTTTTCGTATTTTATACCATATTTTTAGTTATGTATTAGTATTGAACCTTATGGCCTTTCAATTCATGTTTCCATATTTTACAGTCTTTTATGCAATATACAGGTACAGATATCAGTCTTAGGTCAACTTGAGGTCCTACAAGGTCAAGAGCACCGTGTAGCATTTTGGTTCAGAAAATCAGGGCCTTACAAACTTGGTATCAAAGCCTAAGGTTCAACAGTGTCCTAGGAAGTCTGAAAGTCGCATCTAGTAGAGTCTTGTACATGGGTTTGCTGTGCACCACACTTATGTACAAGAGGCTATGAGATGTTTTAGGAACTGTTTCCCTTCTTTCATGTCTCAGATCGTCCTATATAAAGGTCCTCTAAGAAACTCATGTAGATTCTCTTCATGCTCCACTCATGTCAACTCCACCTTACTTTTAAGGTACCAGAAATAGTAAAGCTCAAGTCCTAGAGATAGGTCTTTCCCAGACAGTCCCTACAGTCAGTTATGGGATTGGTCACAGACTCAAAGTATCCCATCAGTCCAGTTCTATACCAAAGTTGTACAGATTTCATTCATGAAAGTGAGAACTCATTCTTGAACCCAAATTTAGATATGCCATCAGATACCTTCTCAGAATCCTTTAATAGCATAGACCTAGAGTTAGAAGCATGAACCCAGGAGTTTGGCGGTAGTAGAGTTGGTATAATATCATCCAAATTGAGTAGATTATGTATTCATGGGGATATTTGTACTTAAGGGAATCAGTAGACTTGAGCAGTGCAAGAAAGAAATTAAGACTATTAATTTGAAATTAAGTATGTAGACATGGATGTGAATTAGGAAATGCGATATTAGTAGTATATAAGGAAATAGTAGCGGAAAATGTGTTTAGTAAGGCAAGCATGTATCGAACAATGTGTGAATGTATATTTGGATCCTTGACTTATTCAGTCCGCATAGCGTACTATGAGAACTCAGTTGCCATCTCAGTTATAATTCCAATATTTAGTACCCAATAATCAGTGTTCAGTTCCAGAATTCAGTATTTCAGTATAAGTCTGAATCTCAATTATCAACATTCAGTTATCAGAACCCAATATTCAGTCCCAATAAGAATCTTAGTTAGATTTTTAGTTATAATGTGAACTTCAGTACAGTAATTAGATCAGAAACTCAGTTCAGTTCCAGACTTGCTTGACCCATGCTACAGCTGTCAGTCACTCAGTTATTAGTATTTTAGTACCCAAGTCTACATGATGTTTCCAAATCATACTATAATCCTAGCCTTGCATTCTTAAGGTGATACAGTTTTGTTCCTTCATGCTCAATTAATTCATGTTATCCAGTCAATTATTATCTCCTATGCATAATATTTTACAGCCTTCGTCCAGTTGTTCGGAATAAGTACAGACCAGTCTCACATGCCCAGTATTCAACTATTAGTTATTCAGTTAATCAGATAAGTTAGTATATTCATGCAGTCGTGCTCAACACCTCATAAATGTTTCAGTAGTCTCAGTTGCGGTGAATGAAGCTTAGTTACATTATCTTAGGTGATGTATCAGGCCTCAAGTCTCAGATCTCAAATAATCAGTCACGATTCAGTTCCTAGATACCTTAAAAATCACTGTAGTTTCCCTCTGTAGGTCAGCTAAGACAGTATTCCGAGAGGGACCTAGTGTCCCAAGGGAGAGATATGTTATGATCCCCCAAGCTTTATAACATAAGAATCCTATTCTCTTTTCAAGTAATGAATCCATTTTAGACTAGGGTACACTCATAAGTTGACCCTCAAGTCCAAATCTAAGTCATGAGCCATGTATTCAAGGGCTCGGATCAGCTCACGAAATTCAGTTTATGTATCATGTTTCAGCCTCAGTCATGTTCTCAAGTTCCTGTTTATGCATACTTCTAGCATAATCATGGGGTCATCAATACTTTTAAGTTTACATAACAATTTCTCTAGAACTTATTCAGTTCCATGTTCAAATTACCATTACAGACTTGGTATTCAGTTCATGCTCAGATCCCCATTACAGACTTGGTACTAAGTACCCTTGCATATTCAACCATGAATTCATATATCAGTTCAGGCATGTAATTATGCATCAAAAATTCATTCTCACCATTAGAAATTCAGTTCATCTGAATATTTAGTCATGTATTCATGGTTCAATTATCCATGCATCAGATATGTATGAATTCAGTTATCAGTCATGCATTAGTTGTGCATGTTCGGTATGTTCTATTTAGATCCTCAGTTATGTCATTCATGAAATCATGTTTTTGTAGTGTATGTCTTGTATGTACTTCAGTTTATATTTTCTTCCATCTCAGTCAGTCTCATTCGAGGACGAATGTCCCCAAAAGAGAGATATTGTAATACCCTAAAAAATCCAAACCAATATTAGCACCATGTTTCAAGATCATGAATAGTATATCATGGTTCTTTTATAGTTTTATGAGTAAGTTATATGTATATTAAGTCTTCAAATAAATCCTAGATATCAGACGAATCAAAATATTCCTTACCAATTGAATTCTTGGGAAGGATATTGTTCTAGTCAGTTTCAAATGAGAATATCTCTATTTATACTATGAATTTTTGATTTCATGACCTACCAAAATATATATAATTGAATTATCTTTCCAACTATACCAATTTTGCTCAAATCTGATAGCGGAGCAAAAAGTTATACCCATTTTACTCGGACATGTCCGCCTAAAAAATGAGTAACAACATGAGCTGATGACTTATCACAAGTCTGACGGCTTATCAGCCCATGTCGTCAAGCTTAGACAGAAACACAAAAATTTCAGCTCCCAGGTGACGACCTAAGCTGACGGGCTATCACAGATCTGATGGCTTATCAGCCTTGGTCGTCAGCTGATAATTTCAGCAACTGGGAAGTACTTTTGTAGGGGTATTTTGGTATTTTTCCCTCACCCTAGACCTTACCCCCATGACATAAAACACCAAAAACACGTATTTAGCTATTGGTATTTAGTTTCAAAATCTCTTAACCCTCTTTGTTCCCAAGAACAAACTTAGGGTTTCTTCTCAATTAACTTCAAGACCCCATCACTCTCCCCAAGATATTCAAGAATTAAGATTCCTAATCCAAGAACATTCAAGAAAGGTCAATTTTCTTTCAATATTCAATCCCTAAGTTATGCGTAGTGTTCATTCAGGATTTCCTTTTATCCATGAAGTCCAAGAACCCTCTTTTAATGTCTATATTATGTTATTTATGTGGTGAATGGATTATGTTCATGTTGTTGATGTTGAATGATTCCCAAGTTTGAATACTTATGTGTTTTTATGAATATATGATATTATATGAGTTGGAAATATGTAAGTTTGGTTGTTCATGATGAATAATTTGTTGATTACACCTATGCCTAAGTTGTGCATGTAAGGTGTTTGATAAAGTTCCTAAAAGACTAGAAGTCATGTATTATAGTTGATTTGTGACCTAAATGACAAATGCATGCTACACCCTTATGAAAATAATGACTTCTATGATATTGTTATGCATCATGATTGTTGATGGAATGTTCATGAAACTATATTGATGGACTTATGGCATGTTGTTATGTGCGTTCCCTTCTATGTATAAGACTTTGAGAACTATTTGGAGTATGAAATCCCCAATTTATGGTATTTTGAATTATGAATATTGGTCAGGTATTGAAAAAGAGCAAAGTCATGTTTTGTCTATTTCCTTCCATCGAGTCCTGGGGGTACTTGTACCCAATAATTTAGTTGTGTGCCTAGAGCCATATCATGTTTCACGATCCATAGAACTCAGTCAACCATGTGACTCAGGAAATCTCAAAAATCTCAGTAGTTTAGTAATCTCAGTGATTTCAGTATTCCAAGTAAAATCTCAGTAACTACAGTACTCTCAGTCAGTCCTTAGACATCAGTACATTCCGTCAGTCAATGGAACTCAGTAAACTCAGTTTGGCTCCGCTAAACTATACCACTAGTATCAGTTTAGCTAATCAGTTCAGTTCAGTTAATCAGTTCCGTTCAGTTAATTAGTTTAGTTTAGTTAATCAATTCAGCTTAATTAATTAGTTTAGTGTCTTTCAGATAGGAGTGGGATTCAGCACCGAGCGAGACTAGGGATGGGGACTCACCCGCTAAATAGGAATGAGATCCCTAGAAGCAATTCCTGAGTTCCAGAACTACTTAGCTAGCATAGTTATGAGATGTCACCTGTTAGATAGGACTGACATACTCAAGGATCACTCGTTAGCACATTTAAATGTATAAGACTGATCCCAGGGGTCACCTGCTAGATCAGAACTGACTCCACAACAGTTATCTTTACCAGTGGCGCGGTACTGACACCCTTCCAACTGGGGTTACAGGTTGGACCCTGTATTAGCTAGAAAGGGGCATGTCAGTTAGATGAATACATCCCACAATTTCAGTTATGAAATCAAGACTGTCAGATACAGTCAACTCAGTCTCAGTAAAAGAACTCAGATTGTTCCTTAGATTTCAAGACTATCAGATACAGTCAATCCTTATCATTATTAATAAACTTTGGGATCACCCATTAGATAGGAATGATCTCAACTATGGTCAATCAGTATCAACATAATCAGATTCAGAGATCACCCTCTAGGTAGGAATGATCTCAGACTAAGTCAAATTATCTTTATTATTAGTATCATCAGATTTAGAGATCATCCGCTAGATAGGATTGATCTCCGATTTAGTTACTCAGATGTAGTACGGAACTCATCTAGTTCTATCAGATTTAGGACTGTCAGATACAGCTACTCAGGTTATCAATTATGTCAGTTATCAGAACTCATGTTATCAGTATTCAGCTTCAGAATTGTTATGTATAGTAAACCAAACCAATTCTTCATAATTAGAAATGTTAGACACATTTATTCATGTATCAGTAACATAGTATCAGTCCCTCGGTATTCAGTAATATAGTATCATTCTTTCTCACTCATCAGTGACTCAGATGTTAATATCAATAAACTCAGTAGTCAGAACTCGGTATTCAATCCTATCACGATGTCAGTTACAGTTACGTATGCATGCATGTATTCTCACATTCATGTTAGTCAGTCAAATAGTATTGTTCATGCATATGAACCCTATTTCATTCAGCCTACCTCACTTGCATACCAGTACATGCAAATTACTGACATATTTTTTCTATGGTGTCTTATACCATAGGTTTAGAAGCACGAGATCCAGAGCGTCAGTAGCATTCTAGGTTTCAGCAGACAGAGTTAGCAGTGAGTCCTCATTATTCTAAGATGATATTATTGTATTATGTTACTATTTCAGTTTTCACTTTATTTTAGTAGATGGAGTTAGTTGGGGACATGTCCCATCAACTCCTTATTCAGACAGTTTAGAGGCTTTCTGACTATAGCATGTCAAACAGTTATTTCAGATTTGTTTTGGTATTGTGTACTATATTTTCAGTTATGTATTAGTATTGAACCTTATGGCCTTTCAGTTCATGTTTCCGCATTTTATAGTCTTTTATGTAGTATAAAGGTACAGATATCAGTCATGGGTTAGCTTATGGTCCTTTAGGGTCAAGAGCACCGTGTAGCGTTCTGGTTCAGAAAATGGGGGCGTTACTAGAATCAAGGTCAGAACTATTATAATAATAGATAAAGACATAGAAATAGAGAGAGAGAGATGGTGATTCATGTTAAAAAGATGACTACAAAGAGAAGAGTGACAAATATGATCCACCAAGAAGTCGTAATTTAAAATTTAGAATGGAGGCAATGTTGTTGAAACTGGTTAAAGGGCAAAATAGTCAAGAGAGCTGTCTTAAAGAGATTAAGGCAGATCTATTAAGGCTGAATCCAAAAGTTGAGTCACATGATAACTCAATTAAACAACTAGAATAATAGTATGGTTAGATGTCGGCTACATTAAATTAGAGGAAACCTAGCACTCTTTCTAGTAACACAATTGTAAATCCAAAGAATAATCGTCACTGCCATGCCATTACAACTCGGAGTGGTAAAACCATTCTGTACCCCCATGTACCTACTATTGATAAGAAAATAAATAATAATGATGATGCTAATGTAAAGAGTAGTAGCAAGGAAGACACAGTCAAAGGTGAGGTCGAGGAGCCTATTCTGAAGCCCATTATGAAACCTCGCCTCCTTTTCCTTAAAGAATAAAAATGGAACAAGAAGAGGGTAAGTATCAGAAGTTTTTATCTATGTTAAAGGAACTATCAGTCAACATCCCACTTGTAGAGGCATTGGAGAAAATGCCAGGAAATGTAAAATTCATGAAATATCTAATCACCAAGAAGAGATCAGTCAATTATGAGCCAATTGATAATGTTCATCATTGTAGTGGTGTAGCAACTAGATCTTTGGTAGAGAAAAAGGAGGATCTGAGTGCTTTCACAATGCCTTGCACCATTGGATCTTTTAACTTCACTCATGCTCTATGTGATTTAAGGTCTAGTATCAACCTTATGCCATTAGCTGTATTTAAACAGTTAGGGTTGGGGTATCCTACTCTAACTACCATGAGACTAGTGATGGTAGATACGACTATGAAAAAGTTAGTTGGTATTCTATATGATGTATTGGTTAAGGTGGTTTCTTTTATTTTTCCTACTGATTTTGTGATATTAGACTATGAAGTGGATTTTTAAGTACCAATTATTTTGGAAAGACCTTTCTTAGATAAAGTTAGGACACTGATTGATTTGGAGCTGGGACATTTGATGTCAAGACTTAATGATGAACAGGTGACATTCAATGTATATAAAGCCATGAAGTATCTTGATGAGTTGAGAGTTATATCCATGATTAATATGAATGATTAAGGGATAGACTCTCTCCATGATGTTGATTTTGTTACTCTTTAGGATGATGGTTCTAATGTTATTGTTCCTTTTGAAGAAAGGTTGGGTTTTGAAGCACCGATAGAAGTAATCATGAAATTTGATAGTGATGGTCTCGATGACTATGATGATATGGTATGTGCACTCTATGGTAGAGGTTCTTACACTTATGCACAAAAAAAGCTTGATTTGGATTTAGAGGATAGAACCACACCACCTGCTTATCTATCTATTGAGGATCCAACCATCTTAGAGTTGATAGCTCTCCATCATCATCTGCGATATGTATTTTGGAGCAAACAACACTTTGCTAGTAACCATTTCAGCTGACTTTTGAAAAATAGAAGTAGAATCTTTGTTATCAGTATAACAGAGATCCAAGAGGAACATAGGTTTGTCCATTGTAGATATTGTGGGTATTCTACCTGGTTTGTATACTAAAAAAATTCATCTTGAGCCAGATTATATTCCATGTATAGAGCATCAACTTCGACCCAATCCTCCTATGTAGAAGGTGGTGAAGAAAGAGATAATCAAGTGGTTAGATATTGGTGTAGTGTATCCTATTGCTGATAGTTATTGGTGATTCTTTGGATGACTACTTAGTGCACATGGAGAATTCTATTAGAAAGAGTGAAGAATGCAACTTGGTACTTAATTGGGAAAAATGCCATTTTATGGTCAGAGAAGGTATAGTGCTTGGACATAAATTTTCAAAAAGAGGTACTGAGGTAGATAGAGTAAAGATTAAAGTGATTGAGAAATTAGATCCACCAATTTCTGTGAAGGGTGTTCATAGATTTTTGGGTCATGCTGGGTTTATAGGTAGTTCATCAAAGATTTCTCCAAGATTGCCAACCCTCTTTGTAGGTTTCTTGAGAAATAGGTGAAACTCGAGTTTATTGAAACATGCTTGAAGGCTTTTGAGTGTCTGGAAGAAAAATTAATGACTACTCCTATCATTATATCTCCAGATTGGCCCTTTCCATTTGAGATTATGTGTGATGCAAGTGGTTTAACCTTAGGGGATGTACTAGCTCAATGGGAAGAAAATATTTTTCACCCCATCTACTATGCTAGAAAGGTACTAAATGCTACTCAAAAAAACTGTATCATGACAAAACAAAAGTTGTTGGTAGAGGTTTTTGCCTTTGAGAAAATTAGGTCTTATTTGATTGGGACAAAGGTGATTTTGCACACTGATCATGCAACATTGCAGTACTTAATAGCGAAAAGGATTCAAAACCTAGACTGATTAGGTGGGTGTTATTTCTACAAGAATTTGATTTTGAGGTCAAGGATAGAAAAGGCACTTAGAATCAAGTGGCGAATCATTTGTCTAGACTTGTGGAGGAATATATGCAGAATGTTAAACATGATCTTGAGATTAATGATAGTTTTCTAGATGAGCAGATATTAGCAGATTCCCAAGATCTAATTCCATGGTTTGTAGACTATAAAAATTCTTTTGCAAGTGATCTAATCCCTGAAGATCTTTTCTTTCAGCAGAGAAAGAAGTTTATGCATGAGGTAAGGAAAGTTTTCTGGGATGAACCTTATTTATTATGAATTTGTGCAGATGGGAATATTCATAAATGTATACCTGAGGTGGAGATGATGAGTATACTTAAGGCTTGTCATTCTTCGCCAGTTGGTGGTCATCATGGAGGAATCCACACAACCCACAAAATCTTGCGATATGGGTATTATTGGTCAACAATATACAAAGATGCACATGATTTTGCATCTGCTTATGATCAATGTCAACAACAAGGTAATATCTATAGATTGTATGAACTTTCTATAACTATTATCTTAGAATTGGAATTGTTTGATGTATGGGTTATAGACCTCATGGGTCCTTTTCTATGTTTTCTTGGCATGAAGTATATACTTGTGGCTGTGGATTATGCTTCTAAATGGGTGGAAGCAATTGCACTTCCCAACAATGAAGCACGTAGTGTCACCTCATTCTTGAAAAAGCACACCTTTTCTCAATTTAGCACGCCACGTGTATCATTAGTGATGGAGGGTCACATTTTTGTAATCGTCTATTCTAAAGTCTGCTTGAGAAGTATGAAGTGAAATAAAAAGTGGCGACACCTTATCATCCGCAGACTAGTAGATAAGTTGTGGTGTCCAATAGAGAAATTAAGTCCATCTTGGTGAAGACCGTGAATGCCAATAGGATTGATTGGATACAAAATTAGATGATGCATTATGGGCTTACCAAACAGCATTCAAAACCCCAATTGGTGCTTCACCTTATCAGTTAGTGTATGGCAAGGCTTGTCACTTGCCTGTTTAACTTGACCATAAAGTACTTTGGGCTTTGAAAAAGCTGAATTTTGTGTGCTAAGATACAACCAAGTCAAGGATGAATAGTATGAATGAGTTGGATGAATTACGACTCCGGGTGTATGAAAGTTTTACACTTTACAAGGAAAACATAAAGGTGCATTATGATAACATAATTGAGAAAAAAATCTTTGAAAAAAGGTTACCAAGAATTGCTCTATAATTTAAGGCTTCACTTCTTTCCATGTAAGTTAAAGTCTAGATGGTATGGTCACTTTACTGTGCTAAGAGTGTTTCCATATTGTGCTTTGGAATTGAAGTGGGATGGTGATTCCCCGTTCAAGGTGAACGGGAAAAGAGTCAAACACTATATGGGTAACACTAAGGACATAAATGTGATTTTTGAGATGGACCTTGGTGAAGGCTAAGTAACCAAGGTAATTACGTCGTGCCATGATGTTAAATCAAGCACTGCATGGGAGTTAACCCATGAGGCTATTTAGTGAAATCTGAGTACCCAACTTAGCCATGTCGTGCTGAGATGTTAAATCAATCACTGCATGGGAGGCAACCCCTATTTTTGTACTTATTTATAGGGTAATACGTCTGTTCAACGTGCAGGACTAAAGATTGCAGAAAATATCAAGAAAATTTCAAGAGGTTTGGTAATACGGACTGTCTACAAGTTGAATCTAGATGATACAACTCGTGAGTAGAAGTTATAAGGACCTAAAAAAAATTAGGATCAAGTAAAAGTTTGTGGAATGGAAATGATTCTCAGAATGAGTCGTACCCTCAAGGTACGACTCATCACATTGATTAGTATTCACTCAAAATACTAGGTAAAGTTCCAGGACTATACGAGTTAAAGAAATGACTCGTAAGCCTGGGTATGTGTAACGCCCCAAGTCTGTACCCCAGACGCTTCACGATGCTCATAATCCTAAAGGAACACAAGCTAACACATGAATGGTACCTCCTGCATTAACTAAATAATATACTAAAATATGAAAAAATTAGGCAAAAAACATGCCACAAGGTTCAATACTGAAATAAGCTGAATACGGTATAACAATACCAGAATTGAAACATCTATCTGAAAATACTCTAGTCTGAAAAGCCTCTAAATTGTCTGAAATGTGGAGTTGATGGGACAAGTCCCGAACTAACTCCGGCTACTGAAATAAAACTTAAATACTGAAATTATAATCATGTCCTCAAACTATGAGGACTCACCACTAACTATGACTTCTAAAAATCTATAACTACTAGGGATGATCGAGAGCCCGTGTGTCTGAACCTATGATATAAAACATCATAGAGAAAAAGAATGGTATGCATCAGTACTTTGAATGTACTGGTATGCTAGATGAGGTAGGCTAAAATGTAAGGGTTCATATGCATGAACAATACTGACTGAATGACATGAGTATAACTGGATGAGAGTACATGCATGAATACGTAAACTATAACTGAGATCGTGATAACACTGAATACTGAGTCTGAATACTGATTAACTGATATCTGAGTATACTGATACTGAATTACTAATAACTGAATGACTGTATCTAATAGTCTTTATTCTGTGGAACTATACTGAGTTCTGTACTGAACTTAGTAACTGTGTCTGACAGTCCTGAATCTGTAGAACTGAACTGAGTTCTATTCTGAGACTAGAACTGAAATTGAGACTGTGGGAGTTAATAATTTAACCAACATGCGCCTTTCTAAATAGATTGGGGTCTAACCTATAACCCCAGTTGGAAGGGTGTCAGTACCATGCCACGGGTAAAGACAAGCTGAGTCACCCTTATCTGGTAGGTGCTCTGAATAAGAACGGTGGTACCCTCAACTGGTAGGTAGATCACCTCATCAAACCTAAACTAGAAGGTTGATGTCTGATGTGTGAGCCAATACTAACACATTTGAGGCTTTTAACTAAGAATAATTGCAAAGTCTTAAGCAACTTTGTTCAATTTTTTATTGTTTTATGTTTGATTTTGCTGAATAAGCTAATATGTTAGAGAACCAACAAGAATGGAAGTAAATGAGCTAAAATCTGAAGTAAATAGAGTCAAAGTGTGGCTGACAACATTTGTGATAAGTCGTCATCCCTGTGATAAGCTATCAGCTTCATCATCAATCATAGATAGAGAATTGGCCTAAGTTGAAAGCTGTGATAACATTTTGTGATAGGTCTTCAAGGAGATGATAAGTCGTCAAGAATGTCGTCAGCCTAAGGTAGCACATGAGAAATGAAGCAGAGACTTGATGACATTTGTGATACATCATCAAGGAGCTGATAGGGCATCACCGTTTGTCATCAGCTTTAGGCAGTAAGTGTCCAAAGCAAAGAGGAAGCTGATGACATTTGTGATAAGTCATTAGCCTCCTGATAGGCTATCACAAATGGCGTCACCTAATCTGCAAAATTTCTGAATTTTATTATTTTGTTTCCATAGTTAGGGTGAACTATTTAAAGCCTTGTTTAGGATTTTCTTAAGAGTTCCGAACCTTGAGTTTTGAGACACGATACTTGGATATTTTCTTTCTCTAACTTCTTGGCTTAAAAAAGCAATTATTTTTAAGACAATTTAATCATTATTTTGGGATTTTCTGTTGTGATCTAATCTGAGATTCACTAGTTATTATTCATCTTATGGTAAGTTTATCTTTCAAAGCATGAATTCATCTAGTTTCTTCGATTATTATGTCATGAGAAAATAAATTCCTTTTACCTGAATTATGGGATCTAGGGGTAGGTCTTGATAAGGTACTGAGTGTTCAAGATTCAAAAGGTTGTAGGAATCCTTGATAATTCTGATGTTTTAATTACTGTCTGTTGGTTGCACATGATATATAACACCTGCATTGATTTTCTTGAGGAAGTAATCAAATATAGTGGGAAGTAAATTATCAATAGGGACTTGGAAATACTAAACTTCCGTTTAATAATAAGCGTTGTAACAAGGTTGGTTAACCTGAGGTAAAATCTGGGCAGTGAATATAAATTCCCTAGGTCCGAGAGGATTAGGTAATTAAATGCTTAAGTAGGTAGAGAGACTTTTAATCATAACTTCGATAAATATAAATTGTTGTCCTACTTACCGTGAGAATCTTGAACCACTAGTAGCATCTGTCAAGTACCAAAATCCCTAGTGAACATAATTCTGGTTTTTCATAAACTCTTAATTATGAACACTGATTAAAGTAATTAAAAATTACTTGTTCAACTAAAAAACCCCATTTAGGAAACATCAACTATCAGTTGATTAAATCGCAAATGACTTAAGTTCACACCATATTACCTATGGGATTCGACCCCAACCTAGTTGGCTTTTATATTGACAACGGTCGCGTTCATTCTCGTTGAGAGGTGTAGTTTGAGCGTTATCAAAAATGGCGCCGTTGCCGGGGAATACGGTTGAAAACTGAAGTTTGCGGGCGCTAATTTACTGTTAGTCAAGTTTCCTAGTTTTAAATTTATTTGTTGTTTTTGTTTATTTGAAGGATTTTTATAGTGTATGCCAAGAACCAGAAGTTTTGGAGAACCGTTATTACCACCTACTCCGGTACCGCAATGAATTGGAAGAATGGCAGAACAGCAAAAGGCTGACAGATTGGCAGCCTTAGCTAGAGCTCAGGTGAATGTGCAAAATGTCGGGCAACAAGCACAACATCCA
Organism: Capsicum pubescens; assembly: GCA_030864215.1. Taxonomy (NCBI): domain Eukaryota; kingdom Viridiplantae; phylum Streptophyta; class Magnoliopsida; order Solanales; family Solanaceae; genus Capsicum; species Capsicum pubescens. Next base: position 63,185,640 of record CM061549.1, on the reverse strand, counting down.
AATCCTGAGGACAAAGATTTGGGAGACGAGGAGTTGCTGAATCCTAGTAACCCAAGGAGTGCAGAGAAAATAGCTCCACCAGTACGGCGTAATGTTAATAGGAACCGTTCGTTTCGAGAAATGAAAGACTACCAGATGATCTAGTATGATCTTAATGATGATGATGATGAAATGTATGGAGCAGGTGCAAAGGGTGCAATTATTCCTCCACCATTGGCACCTGGGGCAAAATTCAACATTACGAGTACTATGATTCAACTCCTAAATCTGAAGAGGTTGTTTGGTAGCCTTCCTGGGGATGACCCAAACTTGCATCTGGTGAATTTTGTCACCATCTGCAAATCTTTTGATAACCAAGGAGTGGGACAGAATGCTCTCCTATTGAGATTTTTTCTGCTGTCTCTGTCTGGGGAGGCTACATTGTGGCTAAATAAGCTGATGCCCGATTCTTTAACTAACTGGAGGCAGTTGAAAGGAGCTTTCCTAGAAAGGTTCTTTCCACCTTCCAGGAGGGTACAGTTGAGGGATGAAATCAACAACTTTAGGCAGCTCCCGACTAAAGCCTTGCATGAAACCTGGGAAACATTCAAGAAGAAGGTACCACAGTGTCCAAACCACAACATGACGGACATACATTTGATGAATAGTTTGTACAGGGCTCTTAACTCTGTTACAAAGACAATTATAGACAATGCTGTTGGTGGTTCGTTTTTTGATCTTACATTCCCAGAGGCTTCAGAGATGCTGGACAGAATGACCAAACAGAGTCGGGCATGGGATACCAGATACACTGTGGTGGATAGCCACACTGCTTCTGTAGATATTACTGCGGAACAATGCGAAAGAGAATAGGAGCATAACCAAGACATGGATCACCTTAAAACAAAGATGGACTTACTAACCAAGAACTTGCTATCAGCTAAGATTGAAAAGGTGAAAGATATGGGATCTCAGGATAGAAGTGAGGCTGATGCAGATGAAGAGGCTAACTATGTTAATAATTAGGGGGGTTTCTAAGGCAATAGCCAAGGGAATCAAGGTCAGACTTAATATGATAAGACTGGTTATAAAGATAGGGAGCAAGGAAATTAGAGGAATAACAATGACAGGAGCGGGTTATATGTTCCTCCTGGAAATTGTGAGGCTACTTCAACAAGTTCTAAAAAGATATCCATGGAGGACATGATGGACAATTTGTTGAAGGGATTGGAAGCTACCAACTCTGGTGTGACCACCATGAAGACCGATCTGACATCTATCTGTTAGTTGGTGCACTCACACTCCACCGCCATTAAACAGTTGGAGTAGAAGATGAGCTAACTCTCCACAACATTCAACCAGAGAAAGAGCGGAATGTTACCAAGTGATACGGTCCAAAATCAACAAAATAATGGCTCATGCATGTCTATTACCACTAGAAGTGGTAAGATATTACCTGACCCTTCTGTGGGTAAACCTGTAGTTGATGAGGTAGTTCATGTTAAACCGGTAGAAAGTGGTCTAGTGGAGTCTGAGAAGCTAGATAATTTTGATGATACTCTGGATAAAGGCAAAGAGAAGGAGAAGGAGGTAGTGCTGAAAACTATCCCAAGAACACCACCTCCATTTCCTTAGCAGTTGAAGAAAAAGGTTGATGATGCAAAATTCAGCAAATTCATGGCAATGCTCAAGCAATTAACGGTAAATGTGCCTTTGGTTGAGGCACTTGAGAAAATACCAGGATACCAGAATTTCAATGATCAATGTGTTTGTGTTTATACTCGTGAGGGTCAACTAATGGTTTTTCTCTTGCTACAGGTCTTGAAATGGCACCCAAAGGAAAGAACTCAAAATCCACATAGAAAGTAACCAAGGGAAGTGTACCTCAGAGACTCTGTAACGAAGAGTGATTATAAAGATGAAGTACCTCTGCTCAGGAAGCAAAAGAAGAAGAAAAGCACTAAAAAGACTCCACCACCCTTACCAGTTGAGGAGGAGGAGAGTGAAGAAAGTAACACTGATCCAACAACATCTGAGTATACAACTTCTGTGCAGATGGTCTCTGAGCAACAAGAGTCTGAACATGTTGAATCTGAAGAGCATGATGTAGATCATCCTGAGTATGAGGGGCATGAGTCTGAGGTACCATCAACTGAGTCCTCTTCTACTGAGCCACAGGATGATGAAGACTCTCCAATTCGGGGAACTATGGCCAAATACAAGAATCCTAAAGTTCGAGATAGTACTAGATGGCAGATTCCCAAAGCTCAGAAAATCTTCTTTGATGGGATTCATAGAACCAATAGAAAATCTTTCAAGAGGTCAATTTTGAATAGAAGAGAATCATTACTAAGGGGTTGAGCAGGTACCCGGAGGTGGAGCAGAAATTTCACTGCTATGATTTGGGATGGACTACACGAGGAGGAAATTAATTTTGACCTACACTAGTTAGGGAGTTCTATGAAAACTACCAAGCTCACTTGGAAAACATGTGTAGAGAAGGGGAGAAAGAAGTTGTCCAACCTTTGTTGGATAAAGTTCTGGTACGGGGTGTAATGGTGGATGTTTCTAAAGCAATAATCAACAGGTTCCTTCATGGCCCAAACTGCACTCCTCAGGATACTTCACATACTTTCTATACCCGGTTGAAGCATTGGGAAAATCAACGGAATTGGTTAGCCACACTCATAGCCGATAAAAAACTGGAATAGCTAACAAATCCGAGTGAAAGGATCTTCAAGGCCTCCCTGACTTCAGAGGCAAGATTTTGGTGGGGTATTGTACGTACGTGGTTGATGACCACAGATGGTGATAATATCCTCGGGGATGACAGAGCAATATTAGTTGCAAGTTTTGCGGCTAACCTAAAATTAAATTTGGGAGAGATTATCGCCGAAGAGATAAAAATTCAAGTTTTGAGGTCTGATACAGCATATCCCTTCCCTTGTTTAATTACAAGGTTGTGTAGGGAAACAAATGTGCCGAATATTGTAGGGTTAGAAGAAGAACTCTCTGCCAGGAAGAACCACAATCCAACCAAAAATAAGGAAAATCAGCCAAGGCTAATGCTTGAGAGGGACGTAGAGATTCCAATTGATCCAACAGTTACAGGTACTAGTTAAGAACCTAATTTAGAGGTTCCTAATTGTTAAGTTGTACCTCCAACATCTGCAACAATGCAGAATCATCAGTGCCATGAATTGAGACAATTCCTCCAGCTGCAGTACCTATAATAGAATTTGCCTTCAACTCTATGAATTTTAAGAGAGTAGAAAAGCAGTCCAAGTGGTGCAAGTCTCAGCTTAAACTCTTTTCCAAGAAATTCACATCTACAGTTGAAAAAAGAGTTAAGGCTACACATGAGCCTTACAAGGCTCTGCCGGGCCTGATTGATGAATTGGAGAACCTCTTCAATGCACAGTCGAGAGAGAGGTCATCTCCAGAGATGGCATTATTTAGATCAGACCTAGACAAAGTAAAGGCAGAGGTTGGAATGATATAGCAGCACCACTTTATGGTGTCAATAAATCCAATAGATGAGGAGTCTGAGGGAGAAATCCCGATGCTTGATCTCACGGAGGAGCCAGTGAAGAAAAAAAAGAAGAAAGGTGAGAAAAAAGGAAAAGAAAAGAGAGAGAGGCCTAAAAATAATGAAGAAAGAAAAGCAGAAAAGAGGGCCCTACCATTATGGCCTCACCCACTTCAAACCAACCAATGGGAGATCTACACCTCCTCTCATAGAGCGCCTCAAACAAAGCGTCTGAATGTTGGAATGATAACTGTTGTTATATGCGAATTCAATCAAAGGCAAGTGGTCATCCCAACTATATTTAAAGTCTATCTCACATGCGCACAGCATATCTTTTAAAGTCTAAATAGTACTTTCTACTTGACCATCTATTTTAGGATGAAAGGATGTACTCAGGTGAACTCAGGTACCAAGACCCTTTTGGAATGCTTTCCAGAAAAGTAAGGTGAACTGGGTACCTCTATCTGAGATAATGGACAGCGGAACACCATGCAACCTAACCAACTCTCTGATATAGAGTTTGGCATAATCCTCAGCTGAATAAGAGGTATGGACTGGTAGAAAATGAGCTGATTTGGCCATTCTATCTACAATGACCCATACTAAATCATGCTGACGACGAGTACGAGGCAAACCCATCACAAAGTCCATGTTCACTTTTTCCAATTTCCAGGTGAGAATACTGAACTCGTGCATGGACCCACTAGGATTATGATACCCAATCTTAACCTCCTGACATATTGAGAACTTAGCCACAAACTCTGCAATATCTCTTTTAATCCTACTCTACCAATAGATCTCCTGCAAATCACGGTATATCTTAATGGCCCCTGGACGAATAGAGTAGCGCACACCATGCGCTTCTGTGAGAATTTTCTATCTCAAGTCATATATACCTGGCACAAATAAACGACACTGACAATGCAATATACAATCTCCCCTTTAGGAGAAAATATCTACCCTCTGATATTTGACTGATTCCTTCAACTTGACTAGACTGGGATCCCTATCCTGCTTCTCCATTACCTCAAAAACCAGGGATTATTCTAAACTACTCTACACCCATACACTACCTTCTACTGAATCGACTAAGCGATCACTTAGTCAGGCAAGCTGATGAACTTTCTGAACTAACTTTTTCTTACCATGCTCCACATGTGCAACACTATCCATAGACATCCTATTGGGAGCACAGCCATTATATTTTCTTTACCTAGATAATACAGGACGATTATGTCTTAGTCATTCAAAAACTCCAACCACCTTCTCGGATGGAGGTTTAAATATTTCTGAGAGAAGACATACTGTAGGCTCTTATGGTCAGTAAACACATCAACGTGCACCCTATACAAATAGTGCCTCCAAATCTTTAAGGAAAATACTACTTCTGCTAACTCAAGATCATGAGTAGGATAGCTCTTTTCATGGGGCTTAAGCTGTCTAGAGGCTTAGGCTATGACCTTACCTCTCTACATCAAAACACACCCCAAACCGACTCTGGAGGCATCACAATATACCATAAACCCATTTGAACCATCTGGTAGTGTCAAAATTGGAGCTGTAGTGAGTCGAGTCTTCAACTCCTAAAAACTCTTTTACAAGAATCTGACCACTGGAATTTGACTTTCTTATGAGTCAATATGGACATAGGGGATGTAATAAGTAAAAATCACTCAAAAAATCGTCGGTAATAGCCAGCCAAGCCCAAGAAACATCTGATATCTGATGGAGAGATAGGTGTAGGCCAGTTTCTAACTGCTTTGGTCTTTTGGGGATCAACTCTAATGCCATCACCAGAAATGATATGGCCAAGAAAAACTACAGACCTTATCCAAAACTCACACTTACTGAATTTGGTGAATAGTTGATGTTTTCTGAGAGTGTGTAGTACTATTCTGAGATAGTCTGCATGATCATGCTCACTGCAGGAGTAGACAAGAATGTTATCTATGAAGATTCTGATGAATATGTACAAGTACTGCTTGAACACATGGTTCATCAAGTCCATGAAAGTTGTTGTGGTATTGGTAAGACCAAATGACATGACTAAGAATTTGAAGTGCATACTGAGATCTGAAGGCTATTTTCGGGATGTCACATTCTCTAAATCTGAGCTGATGATAGAACGATTTGAGATCAATCTTGGAGAAGTAACTGGCACCCTGAAGTTGGTCAAACAAGTCATCGATTATTGGAAGGGGATACTTTTTCTTGACCATAACTTTATTTAGTTGACGATAGTCAATACAAATTCTGAAAGAAATATCTTTCTTACACATGAATAAAACTGGTGCACTCCACGGGGACACACTGGGTATGATAAATCACTTATCTAGGAGATCTTTTAACTGTTCTTTTAATTCTCAGAGTTTTGCTGGAGCCATTCTGTATGGCTGAATAGATATGGGCTGAGTATCTGGAAGAAGGTCTATTCCGAAGTCGATTTCCATTTCGGGAGGAACTCTGGGAAGATCTTCATGAAACATATCTGGGAATTCACATGCTACTGACAGTGATTCAAGAATAGGGGTTTCTGAACTAGAGTCTTTGACTCGAACGAGATGGTAGAAACATCTCTTATATATTATTTTTCTCGCCCGAAGGTAAGAAATAAGCTGACCTCTAAGTGTTGAAGTACTACCCCTCCACTCTAGGTCAAGCTCTTTTGAAAATTGAAATTGGACAATTCTATTTCAGAAGTCGACTAAGGAATAGAAGGAATAAAGCCAATCCATGCCGAGAAAAATATCAAAATCAGTCATCTCTAATTCGACTAAGTTTGCTGAAGTGACTTTCTGAGAAATCATAATTGGATAGTTCTTGTACATCCACTAGGCTATCATAGATTTACCCACTGGGGTAGAAACTGAGAAAGGCTCTGCTAGAATTTCAGGACTGACTCAGAAATCAACTGCTATATATGGAGTAACAAAGGACAAAGAAGCTACTGGATCTAGCGAAGCATAGACATGTAAATGGAAAACTTGTAATGTACCAGTGACCACATCAGGAGAACTTTCCTATTCCTGTCGGGACTGAAGAGCATAGAGTCTAATGGGTGCTACCCACTGGTGGCATTGGAAGCGGTGACATGCTAATTCGAGCGACCGGACTGATCTGGGGGACGGTTATATAGACCCTGAGAACTTGACTGGGGGAAATCTCTAACTCTGTGGCCTAGCTTCCCTCACCCAAAACACACATCACTGCCCGTTCTGCATATACCCTCATGGTTTCTTCCATATTTCTGATAAAAGGGATTGGTTCGAGCGCTGCTGGCACTACCTTGGGGTTTAGGGCCTAACGCCCTATCTCTATTGCCATCTCTAAATTTCAGCACCGGAACACTGACTGAGTACGGAGCTGGAACTGAGAATTTTAGGCAAAATTGAGAACGATTCCCACCCTCTTACTTAGGCTGAGCGAAGTTGAAACTACCTATTCTCGCTTTCTTGTTCTCCCTCTCCTTCTCCTTTTTCTTAGCCTCTTCTATATACTGAGCATGGACTATAAGATTAGGTATGTCAATCTCCTTAATCAACATTACGGTCCTACACTCCTTAACCACACTATTAGACACGCCAAACACATACTTACTCATCCTGGATATTCTATTTTCCACCACGTGAGTAGGATATCTGGATAATTGACTAAACTTAGGAGAATAATCTTTCACTGTCATGTGGCCCTGCTTCATATTTATAAACTCCAAAACCTTCTTTTCCCTCAACTCTAATGGGAAGAACCTATCCAGAAAAGCAGTGACAAACTCATCCCATTCTATGGGCCCTGTATTAGCAGCCCTATCTGCTTTCCACTATTTAAACCATGAGTGAGCCACATCCTAAAACTGATATACGACCAACTCATCACTCTCACCAGAGGTCACCCCCATAATATCAGTAACTTTCTACACCTGGTTAAGAAATTCCTAAGGGTCTTCATCTGTCTTAGACCCAATAAATAATGGAGGGTTCATTCGGGTGAAGTCCCAAATCCTAGAAGCAGCAGTATAGGACACTGGGTTGGCCGGAACAACAGATTGACATTCTTGCTGGGCTGCCACAGAATGAGCTAGGGTGGTGAAAACTTCTCTGAACTCAGCATGGGAGACGTGTTTGTCCAGAGGATCTGGATGTACGGGTTGGGGTTCTATCTGGTCTCCCGTTCATCTTCCCTTAGTCCTCTTTGGAGGCATGTTCTGTAAATGGAAGAGAAACTTGGATTAGACAGAGAGTTTAACTAGAGCTCATGCTCACTTGCACGATATGAGTACTGAAAGAAGGGAAACTTTTCCTAAAACATCTCGTACCCTCCTGTCAATAAGTGTGGCATGCTACACACCAATGTAACAGACTCTACTAGATGTGGCTTTCAGAATTTCTAGGACTCTATTGAACCTTAGGCACTGATACCAAGTTTGTAATGCCTCGAGTATGTACCCCGGACGCTACACGGTGCTCATAATCCTGAAGGACCACATGCTAACCCATGACTGGTACCTACTACATTAACTGAATAATAATAGTGAAATATGAAAAATTTAAGCGAAAAACATGCCATAAGGTTCAATAATGAAATAAACTGAATACAGTATAACAATACCATAACTGAAACATCTGTCTGAAAATACTCTAGTCTGAAAAGCCTCTAACTTTTTGAAATATGGAGTTGATGGGAAAAGTCCCCAAATAACTCCGGCTACTAAAATTAAACTAAAATACTGAAATAATAATCATGTTCTCAAACTATGAGGACTCACCACTATGTCTGCTGAAAATCTGTAACTACAAGGGATAATCAGGAGCCCGTGCGTCTGAACCTATGATATGAAACATCATAGCGCAAAAGAAAGGTATGCGTCAGTAATTCGAATGTACTGGTATGCTAAGTGAGGTAGGTTGAAATTCATGGGTTCATATGCATGAACAATACTGACTGAATGAAATGAGTAAAACTGGATGAGAGTACATGCATAAACCATAATTGAGAATGTGATAACACTGAATATTGAGTTTGAATACTGATTAACTGATATCTGAGTATACTGATACTGAATTACTAATGACTGAATGAATGTATCTGACAGTCTTGATTCTATAGAACTATACTGAGTTTCGTACTAAACTGAGTGACTGTGTCTGACAGTCCTAAATCTGTAGAACTGAACTGAGTTCTATTCTTTGACTGGAACTGAAACTGAGACTGTGGGAGGTAATCATCTAACTGACCTGACCCTTCCTAAATAGATTGGGGTCCAACCTGTAACCCCAATTGGAAGGGTGTTAGTACTATGCCACGGATATAGACAAGTTGAGTCACCTTCATCTGGTAGGTGCTCTAAACGATAATGGTGGTACCCTCAACTGGCAGGAAGATCATCTCATCAACCCTCAACTGGTAGGTTGATGTCTCAACCTACACTGGTTACGTATTTTTTGAACACAGGGACTACTTCTATGACTCACACCCTCTACTAGCAGGTGAGTCCCCACCTTGGTTTCACTCAGTGTTGAATCCTACTCCCAACTGAATAGACACTGGACTAATTTCTAAACTACTTTAAGTTGGATTGAACTGTTACTGATCATACCATTTAACTAAACTAATCTAAGTTCCATTGACTGACTAATACTGTGTCTACTGAGTTTTTCCTAAGTTTTGTAACGACTGAGAGTACTACTGATCATGACATGACTGATACTATCCTGAGACTGACCATGGCTCTAGGTAATCAACTAAATTATCGGATATTAAATACCCCCAGGACTCGGTAGCATAAATTATAAGACATGGCACAATCTTGAAACATGATAAATTACTAGTTGATCATCATTCTTTCATTGGGACATTCTAGTAAACACTTGCATGACATGAACTTGAATACATGCTAACATGATAAAATTTAATAATTTACTTCTCATGAACAACTCATCAAACACTTGGAAGGCATTGTATATGCACATAGTACTAATCGACACATTTGCATCATAATTTCAAGGCTTTAACATGAATTCACAAGATAATACATACATAATAGTTGTTTTTACATAAATCTTGTACTTAATCATTGTATATAAATCCAATCAATATTCAAATCATGAATACACTTGAATCCAAATCACGGAAAGCATGAAATCAAGCCAATTAAAGTTTTAAAAAGTTTCTTGTACTCCAAGGGTGGAAGGAACCCTTGGATGAACACTTGACATACCTTATCGCCTGAATTCAAAAAGATTGGTGGTGGAATCTTGAGTCTTGAATTTGAAATTTAATCTCTTATGGTTTTTGTTCTTGAGTGTTTTGAGAAAGAATGAATATAATTTGCTAATTGAGGGCTAAATATCTTGTTATGGGGGTTGAAGGACATGGTAAAAGGACCTAATTACCCCTAAAGATGTGACTTTTTAATGACTAAAAATTAAACCATCGACGCGCAGACCGACGCACTGCGTCGTTGGCATCGATGCAATAGCCAATGTGCCGAGTCGAGTCTCCATCGATTCACTAAAAATTTCCACTGGAAGCTAAGAAAAATATTGATCAATTCGATGGCCGATGCGCCACGCCGAGATCACGTCGATACACTCTTTTGGATTCCCAAAAGTGGTACAAATGAGGTCCAAAAATTACAAAACTCATCTGGGAACACCCACTGATATTCCTGATCATTAATTAACCTAAAGATTGAAATTTTAAGGTCATAGAGGTTGTGAAATAGAGTTTCCAACTTACGAAGGCCAAAATGACACTAAGTTTGAATGCTTAGCTAAAATTTTCTAAGTCTGGGACCCCTCAGCAAGCTTAAAAGACTGAGCTAAGCTTAGAATTTTGCGGGGTCTTATAATATTAGTCCTTCACATGACTCATTCCCAAACTTACCTGGTAGGGGTCGCAGGTTCACCTGACCAAGATCTTGAGTTAAAAATAAAAAAGGGCACCCATCGAGTACCCGATATACAAAACACTCACCCACCACCATTTTAGCCCAATTTTCAAGCTATCAATCCACGAGTTCAATCGAAAACAACTCGAAACACTTACCAACTTTCTCTAATTCATTACTCACATTGATCTAAGCACGAGCTTGGGGGGAAAAGGATTGAAATCGGGAAACCTACACTTGCACTCTTTCAAGTAAAATTTCAAACTCAATCCCATTACATTTCAAGTTGGTATTATGAATGTGATATATCTTGAACATGGTTTGAGTTGAATTTATGTATATGTTGCATTTTGGGTACCCTAGTTCTTAGATTTTAGATGAAAATAGAAATTGAGGGTTACACTTATGTTGGGTGATGAAATTGGTTGTTGAAATTGTGTTATTTTGTCAAAATTTGTGTGATATTACTACAAAATGTCGAGGGTATATTAGGATATTTGATTTATAGTCAATTTTTAAGTTGAACCCATATGTTGCAAAGGTTACGAGACATCTTACAACTCGTACGCAAAAGTAACGAGTCGTAACATGAATCGTATCTATTGACAACATGGAAGTTTAACTAATTTTAAGTTTTGTTATGTGTACGAGTGGCCTAAACAGTCATACCCAAACCATACGACTCGTACACTTAGGTTGTACTGACTTGGGAAGATTAATATTTTTAAAATATGTTTATGACTTGCTTACGATTCTTAGTAACGAGTCAAACCTTATCTTATGAATAGTTAAGAGGAATTGTATGCAAGATAGTGAACACCCATGAATACACTGAGTATCATATGACTCGGTCATACGAGTCGTACCCAGTCGATACGACTGGTACCCTCTACTCTACCCTAAATAATAGATGCACACTGATAACTTACTTTTTTATTTTGCTTTATTTTCTTCATTTACTTACTAATGACGGTGTACTTTCAGGTACAATGTCTCTAAAAAATATATCTTTGTCCAAACAAGTGGACAAAAAGGGAAACAACAAAGCACAATCGTCAGTTCTGAGGCCACTGAATCTTCCAACAGTGGTGGTGAATTTTACTACTACATACAAAAGAGCAAGGTTGACCCAAAGGTATAAAAAGGTCCCAAGAGAAAGAAGATATCATCTTTGAAGGAAATACCTACACGGGGTTCGAGGAGAAAGAACCCAAATATATAACCTTCTCATACACCTCCACCATCAGATAATACAGAGTCTAATTCTGAAGAAACGAGTTTTGAGAATGTAGAGGTTGATGTTACACTGATTGATAGAAAAAATCTACCACTTGCACTTACAACTGCTCCGGTGCCCATCATTGAACGATGGGTTTACCCAGATATGTATGAGACATTTACTGATGGACTACGTAAACTCTCGACTAGAAAGATCAAACGGGTGTTGCATCTAGAGTAGAGGTTGACAACTACTAGGATGATAGAATTACTTAGGTTAGAGAATCACTTCAAGCTGTATGTCCTTTAGTGGATGATGAGAGTTCTCAGAAAGTATAGTGAGGTTCTTGTACGCGAGTTCTATGCAGCGTATAAGGGAGAGCTTAAAAGAAAAAATCCACATGGACAATTGTGGAAAGGTGGTGATCCTATCTCATTGTTGAATATATGGGGAGTGTGGGTAGACATTTACCCATGCACCATTGGCCGATTCTTATACAGACCGGATTATCAACCTTTGGTCAATATTGGGGATATGGACTACCGGCCGGAGGAGATGAGAAAAATTACCCAAAAATAGCTAGGTTCATAGGAGAAGATGGGTTTCTTTAGGTGGATTGCAGATAGAATAGCATCGAACAAAGTAAATGTTGTATAGGCTATCGGAGGACTTGAAGTGGTCTCCTAAAAGATCTAGAAAAATACACTTATATTCGAGGTCAAGGCATATTAAACATTGGCCTGACATAGGCATTGTCCTACAATAGGAGATAATATATTGAGCTCGATTTGGGATACTTTGATAGTCAGCCTTATAGCCAGTTAGGAGTTCGATATCAAAGAATTTTTAGCTCGAGAAATGAGGGGTCAGGCTACTGGGGGTGAGAAGTCATTTATGTCTAGCCGTGTATGATTATGCAGCATTTTTTGGTTGCATAGGTACATGAGATACTAGGGTTATATAATATGATCGAGGCTTCCAGCATTATCGATATTGGGTTGATTCTAGATACAGTAAACCCGATAGACAGATAGGCTAGGAGAGCAACAGATATGTTCGTACAGAGCAGTCAGGATGAGACTAGTGAGACTACTAGTGTGGCTATTGAGGCGGATGGACAAGCTGAGACTAAACAGACTAATACAACATGTATATCTAGTGCCCCAGCTCCGGTGTAGTCCATGCCACCCCACTTGAGAGGCATGACTACTGGCTTAATAATGATTTCATATGCTATGTGGATTGAGGCAATACTGATATTCAGTACATTGAAATCTAAGGACAATCACATGGAAGGGTGCATGAAGCCCTAGTTTGACGTACAGATGGCTAGCCAGGACAGACGGGTCCAAGGGCGACTTAATTCATTTAGGTCGAGGATTACTCGACAATTGGATAGTGAGCAGATGCCTGACATTGCCAATATCAGAGCCAAAGTTCCTAAATTAAAAAGTATAGTATCAGAGTTGTATGATAGATCGGTGCTTTCAGAGCCCATGATTAAGATGGTGGTACCCGCAGTCCATATTGATAATATTTGGGCTATTTTAGCCCAGGTAGAGGTACCAATTAAGGAGAACCAAGAATAAAAGAGAGAGAGAAAAATAAAAAGACGTAAAGAGAAGAAGGCTAAAAATAAGGCCAAGGCAGACAACATACAGGATGAGCTGGACCGACAGACACGGGTTCATGAGATGGTTGTTAGAGCCGAAGGTTTGAGACCACCAATTATTGATGCTAAAGGGGGAGGTGTTGTGCCCTAAATATTGTTGCTGATTTAATCTCAATTAATGGGATGATTACTAAGGAGAATGGGACCCGATTCGAGGGCCCACTTGCTGATATTGTTGATCTAACACCTTAAGCACCCAGGTATGACCTTTCATCCTTACTTTACATTTATTTTTTAGAAATGGGGATAGTGCAAGGATTTTTAGTTGGTGCTGGGGGTAAATCTGATTCTAAATATCTTGGAGTAACTGAAAATATATGTAGCTGAGAGTCTGTTTTGACTTACAGGTTTGGTGCTGATAAAGGGCTAAAATAGGGAGAAAATCAGCACCTATGGTAGAAGATTGTTTATACTATTTTCTTTTGAGTGATTTTTAAATTGATTTGTAATGAATTATGGTTTTTGAAATTTATTTTTGAGTCTGGAAATATTTTTGAATTTGAAATGATGATGTTGAAAGTATTTGTGTCAAATTGACTTATGTTGAAAAGTTGAGAGCCCTCCTAATTTTTGTTAACTGTGTGATATGTATGGGTATGAGACTGTTGTGAATCTAATAATGGCATTAGGATTAGGGATAGAATAATTAGGGGAAAACAGTTGCATAACTGGATAAGCAGTACTTAGCAATGTAATGTTGTGTGAGTATGTGTGAGGTATTACTGAGTTCCCTGTGTAACAGAATCTAGAACTTGCCTGGTTTATTTTACCCTCATCGAGGATAGTCAAGTAGGAGATGATCATAGGTCCCTTTTGTTTTAAGTCCACCTGAGCCTAAATGACCATTCAAATAAGAATGAATCCCTTTGATCCAAATATTTGAGCCTTAATTAACCAAATTTTGTGTTTACACCAATTTTACCTTCCTATTTACCTTACAATGAACCTATTTTGGCCCTGGTCCTCCTTGTACACTTTGCACCTCAACTCAAGAAAATTTCATAAGTTGAGGGTGGCTATTATAGGGGTGCGTAGGAGAAAACGCATATGAAGAAGGTCGTGTAGAAGAAAAACATGAAAAAGGGCAGGTGTGGTAAAAAATTGCAATGAAAAGAAAAAGAAAAAGAAAGAAAAAATAAAGTGAGAAAACCGTACATGGTCCAATATGAATGTTTCAAAATAAAAAAGGGAGACATAAGGGTGAAAATAATATTGAAGAATAAGTGGACCCCAAGGAAAGCGTAGTTTCAAGGAGGCGTAGTCACTAAATAAATCCCAAAAGGATATCATACCAGCTCTAAGCCTACATTACAGGCCAAATAAAGTCATATAGTGATCCTACCTCGACTTTCTAAAAACTTAGGATGAGAGAATAATGGAAAGCATAAGGTATTCTGTATACACCGATGATACTTCTTTGTGAGCGAGAGAGTCTTTTGTTATATCCCCGAGTAAGTTGATTGATCCATACTGAGAACAAAAGGGATTTCTTTGACAAGTAAGCACATAAAGGTTAAGTTTCTAGGTTACTAGATTGTTTAGTGAAGGTAATTCGTGTCAATGCCCAATTGTCTATTGCTAATGTAATTCCATCATCAGATTCCCTCATGTTTCTCCATGTGCTAAATCGTTATATGCAGTTTGAGTCTTGAAAAGATAAAACTAGGAGTGGAGTAAAATGATTGAAATTAAGTTCAATATCACTTCCATGGGTAGCTTAAGATCTTCCTATTTAAGCATTGTTTCTATGTTCTGAAATAGTTTTTGGTTTTGATTGCCTAAGGACACGCAAAAGTCTAAGTTGAGGGTGTTGATGTGTCATGGAAACACGACACTTTCGATACTAAAAACCATTAATTTATCCATGAACTTAGGTTGTTTTAGTGGATGTGATGCACTTTTGTGCTTATTGCAGGTAAAACAGGTCTACAAGAGTATTGGGATGTAAATGGAAGAAAAATACCTGAAAAGACCAAGTTTAAACAAGGTACAAGTTTCCTTACGAGTCGTCAACACATCATACGACTTGGAGGCTAACTCATATGAACAACGAAAACCATAAAGCTGAAGAAAAAAAGTGTTGAGAAGATACGACTCAATCATCTGAGTCGTATAAAGGATACGAGCTGTATGAAGAAATTGTAAGCATAACAGAATCTAAAGCTACCATCCAAAGTTGAAGTATCAGAAGTATACAAGTCAGAATTCTGAGTAAGACCTGTATAAGGAAACCATAAGATGGTCAGTGTTCAAATTTATAAAGGAAGAAGTCCCAGGTGGATACAAGTAAAGGATACTAGTCGTGCGGTCAAGGTACGACTCGTGAACAGAAGTTATATGAAGAACAGAATGTTGAAGCCTTGAAAGATTAGACAATGGAATGGGTGTGAGATGCATGGTATGAATCGTATGATGGGCATACGAGTGGATGAGCGAGTTGTACCATGTGCCGACTTAACTTTACCTTTCCTATATTTATTAGAATTTCTGAGTATTTTTGAGATACTATAAATACCCTAGGGTTTATATTTTATTAGGTTACACACTTTGATATTTTTTTCATACTTTTACATTATTTTCACCATTGATACTTTGTTCTTCAGATCTTTGGGTTTTTATTCTACAGCAAATTCTGAATTTTATTCTTCTCATTACTGTGAAATTAATTACATGCGTTCATTATTAATTATCATGAATTGTTGGATGAAAATGAGTGGATAACTTCCCTAACTAGGTTTTTGGGAACCCTTGTCGATTAACTATGCAAGGGAAGTGGGAGATTCATCTATTTTAAAGTAAATTGTGTGTATCTTAATCTTCTTCATCATAATTGACCTCAGAGCTACTGCAAAAGCTTGGGGATAGCTTGTATTCATAAACATCCTCACTAGGGAGTTTATGATTAGCAAAAGAAGATTAAGAAAAAAATTTAAAATTCACTTCCATCATTATTATTCTGCCATCTCATCTAATCAACTTGAGACTCAAAAGTTAAGAGTAGAAACTGAAGTCATTGACAAAGAGGAATAAGGCGATGCCTTAAGACTCACAAGGTAAAGGGTGAGATTTATCAGCACATTCACAAGACTGTTGATAATACATAGCTTGTCAACTTTACATACAGAGCAGCAGGATAGGTGGGTTAAACACGAGAAACTTTGGAGTTAAGAATCCAGGGATAACATAGTCCTAGAGTTCGTCTTCTACTGTTAAAAACTCAAAACACTCATGTTCGGTTACTATATATCGATTACTTCTAAAATTCTCCATTTACTTTTCGGCACTACTCGTGAATTACATCAAGTTAGGCAATGATTCAACATCTTCCCTGTGGGATTGACCCCAACCTAGTTGGGTTACTATATTTATTGATCGCAACATACTTCTTTAGGAGGTTAGGTTTTGGCGACCTTCACTCTCTCAGAAACTCTATACCCCTCTAAAATGTATGGAACAAGTAGAGGCTCTTAAGGTATCCCTAGATGGTCAACCATGGGTGGGATGATATAGTTTCAATAGAACCAATTATCTAGCACAAGGAGGAATGCTTACCCTTTCAGAGCGAACATTTCTTCTTGGATCAATATTGTAAAACTTCATATACCCCATTAGTACATGGGCATCCCTCATGAGTTACTTCAAGAAACTCCATGTTTGGTTGGACTTTCTTTTGATATCCAACCACAACAATGTCAGTCCTTGTATATGTTTATGGGCACATGTAGCTCTTTCTACCTCGCTCATATCATAATCCATGAAGATCCTTTACACTCTTATTCCCAATCAAGATATTCTCCAAGACTTGACTCTCTTATAAAGATGGGGAGATTAGGAAGATATTGACTCCTATATCCTCCATATATACCTTGGTTCTCATTTCTATACATTTGGGCACTAGGATAAGAAGGGTAAAATGTAGTACCCCTAGGCTTTGGAGATGCATGCTCTTTCATTCCCGTAGAGCAACCTCTACTATAGTTATCATAACCATTTACATCAATTCAAACTTGATAAGCAGTACTTCAAGACGAAGAATACAAAACTTCACGATCCCCAAGTACATTCTCATCATGATCGTCATAAGATTTGTAAATGAATGGATTATACCTTACACCACCTATAGGCTCGGAGTGGGAAGTGTAATACTCCTCACATGCCCCATATTTCTCATAAGAACCATCACAAGGCTCTTCATCATCTCCATGCTCACCATAAGAACTAGGGTCATCATTCATCTCATATTCTCCTTCTGAGTAGTAGCCCTCATTTTCATCCATATCTTGATTCTGGCTATATTCATAGTCCCCATAATCTCTATCTTCTTCGTATCCATAACTATCGTCACCACAAACATAGTCTCCTATGTCGTAGTCATAATTGTTTGAGGCTATAGAAGACATGCTTCATTATATAACCTTTTACCTACAAAATGAACAAACAATATTAGTAGTAAAGATCCTCACCAACAATCATAATAATCTAAGCTTTGTGATCCTCAAAATTAGAGCGGCGAATATTGAAAGGTTCTTATACTACGATGGTCAATAAGGTGTCAATATCTACTTGTGGTTGAATTTGAATCTTTTTTTAATGACTAAAAGAAATAAAATATATTTACGGACTTAAATCAAAAAGTACAATGAAAAATAAAACTAGAAAAGCTCAAAAGAAATAGGACGATGAAAGAATTGGGACTCAAGAACTAATCGATCAACTTAGTGGATGAAATACTAGTTGATGATTGGTTTAAAAATCAAAATAAGAGATTAGGAATCAATAAAATGAAAATAAAGAATCAAACCTTGAGCAATGGAGTAATTAAAGTGTTAAAATGCACTTCGAAAGCTTGAATTTTGCATTTTGGACTTGATTTGCTTTGGGAGAGGCTGATCTACGTTTGGTGACTTGATATAGTAGGTAGGGCACCAGTCCAAGGAAGACTGGATATATCTTCCACTAGTTTGGGGTGATACAACACCTTGGGAATAGATTAAGGGCATTTCAAAGGCAGACCAGCCGCCTCTCTCTCTTGAAATGGCTGAAATGCCCTTCTAATGGTCCTTTGTGTCCTCTTTTGTTGGAATATCATTTGAAATATCGTTAGATGCCCAAGTACAAAAAAAAATTTACTACTTTCATTCCTTATTTTTGGATCAAACACCCAAATTTGCTGAAAAAATCAACTTGAAGATAGAAATTTCTTCAAGAACATCAATCTTTCTAACTTTTTCTTCGAAGCTTGAACTGAATTGAAATTTTGAATGTAAGAAATTTTTAACATTATAAACTCATTCCAAAAGTCATTTTGCCCAAATTCTTCACCAAAATCTTTAGATTTTCAATTCACACAAAACTTCTTCAACCCAAGCTTCTAACAAGGACAAAATACTCAAATAAGCTTCAATTTGACTCAAATTTTTTTATAGACTCGTAGTGTTAGAGAACACAATTCTAACAAGATAAACACAAGAAAACACAACAATCAAAAACTCAAAATTTGACCTAAGATCTAAAACGTAAAAAGAATTATTTTTTTTGTGATATTCGATTTTGACAACTCTTTTTTGTTGATTTTCAAGATAACAAACCCAAGATTGACTTCGTAGAAATGAAATCAAGATTAGGTCAGATAACAAATGATACAATTCTTGTCATGAAGAGTTGAATCTAAATGCGGAAAAGTGAAGATAGAGGGATAGGACATCAAAGATAGAAAGATAAACACAAATATGATAACAAAAGGGCAATCAAAGGGTGTATCAAACCCTAAAACCTCCCTTAAAGATTACCAAATAGCACCTAACTCTTACATGACTGCAAAGGGGATTGAATCTTCCTTACAACCAAATTTTTTTAATCAAATATCAAAATTTGCTTTTCCAATCTATCAAAATAGTCTGAATGGAGGTTCATGAATCCATCATTATCAATCAACAAAAACTAACTAAAATAAGAATATCTACCAAGTATTTATAGTTTAGCTAAGTATTACATAATTAGGGCCCAAAAGAGACCCAAATGTAAGAAAATTCCCACTAGGGATGTTTTGACCCGCTCTTAAAATGCTAGAGTGTATAAAACGCGGATCCAAAGCTCCTTGGGTGCATGACCCTTCCAAGGGGATTTTGAGCCCTGTTTTGCACTCCTTCGACCTCATCAAAGTCCTTTGACCCTCCTTAAAGGTAATATTCATCCATGTGGCATCTTTTTTAAGAACTAAGGAGTCATCAAGCACCTCGAGCGTCATACGTATCTCATTCAAAGGTACGGACTAGTTTACTAATAATTTTTGAAGCATTCTTCTCCATTACTCTATTTTCAATAGCAATAATTAATATTACCTTATTATTATTGCAAAACTTCCTAAACTCATGGTGCTTATACACCTTAATCATTCCACTAACATTTCAAGAAACAAAATTTATTTCAAAAGTAAGTTAGGAATAAGGCTAACCCCACTCTCCACCCTTACTTATCTTCCAGTACAAAGCGAGTATATGTTCTCTTATGGAATAGTTGGTAACAAAAGAGCAGCTTCCAGAAGTTTATTGTAGAGGCCCTTTGGCATTAGGCCCAGAAGTATATTTCCCTATAGCAACCTTCCAAATGCCATCTACTGGTGTAGAAATTGCAACGCTTTCTTCATCACATAATTAATTTCTCCACCTTTATTATGCATCGATGGTAGTGTCTACTGTAGGGTATAACATCTTCTCAAATATCCATTCTTGCTTTTTGTTAGGCTCTTATTCTTTATACTCTAAATTCACAAGTTGGTGCGCCTTATTTGCCAAACATGAGTGCCCAATTCGGCAATTTTATTTTAGGCAATATTTTGGCTTCCAAACTTACAGTTTTGTCTGCTCAATAACTTTCCCATTAGGATCACAAACTTTAATAGCATTGGGAAAGGGTCTAGTGATATCTATATCAACCATGATTTGAGCATATGATATGCTTTCAGCAGCCGTAATATAATAATCATCATATAGAGGCCTTCCTAATTCATTGCTAATTCTACTTAATACATCTTTACTCCAACAATTTAGTGATAGATTTGGGATTTTAACGCAAAGTGGTATGGTCTTCAAGAACTCCTCATTAAAGTTGAAATCTAATGTTAATACCTTAGTAATAATAGGGTGATTGTGCATAGAATAGGGATCTGAGAATATCCCGTTCCTTTATGGATTTAGCTTAAGCATAAAATACCCATCGTTATGATAAAATACCTTGGGGTTTGGGAAAAAATTCCAATGATTCACAATGTATCATTCTACCATACCAATAGATGGTATATTTATCACAACATACATGATGAGCACTTTATTAAACTTTTTATTTTTAGCTTCAATATCTTGTTTGAGGAGGTGCACCACGATGTCCCCTGCTTCTAGTAACCCTGGCATGTAGGTCAAATTCATTCTTCTGGTTGCTAATTTATTCTGAACAACTAAGTTGTAAGACCCAAAAAATTTCAACAAATTTATTTTGGACCCTTCCTCATGTTTTGCGATGATTTTTGACTTGAATTATGATACGGGATGGTAACGGGATCAGTAGGGAGCGTTTCAAAATTTTTAGAAAGCGTTCAAGGATATGTTGGGACCCTAAACCAGTAAGGGTCTGCATTAGCAGTGTGCCACACCCTGGGCACATTATAATAAGAGTGTGGCATGCCCTTGGGCTGCCGCGATAGTGGTGTGCCATGCCCAAGGGCACTAAATGTGTTTTTCCAATTTTTACCTTATTAAATGACTTTAAACATTTCCTAACCCCTAATAACCTATCATAAATAAATTCTTATCATCATTCTTATCATCATTCTTTCCACTTTCAACTCTCAGAGACCCAAATTCAAGTTCTTCTCAAATTTATTCCACTAAAAAGGCATATTGGACTCTCTCTATTTTAATTATTGATATGTTACATTAATTTACTTGATATTTTATGTGCTATAAATTTATAGCATTTTTGGTGCTTATACCTATGAAAATATGCATGTTTCTTAGGTTGTTTTATTTGTATATTTTGCAGGAAATTAGGTTTTCGATGCTAAATTCAAGAAAAAGATGACAAATGAAGTTTTTGGCTAATTACTTAAGAATTTTTTGGCATATGTGGAACTTACCGGGCATATGTGACCAAAGCATGTACTAGAACTTGAATTCCAAAGGCTTGGTTGCTGGAATTTGAAGACCCTGTCACTTACTTAGGTTCAATTGCGGTCCATATGTGTCCAAGGTATTTGATAGAGTTGAAGATCTTGAGAATCGACAGTGCTTCAGTAAATTGGTGATAACTTTTTACCTGATATCAAATTAAAGCAAAATTGGTATCGTTTGAAAGCTAATTCAATTATCTATCTGATGGTGAAGACCATGTTACTTACTATGGCGACTTGCGGTTTGTACGTAGTAAATACTGTCCATATGTGGCTAAGGTAAGTGAAAAAATTCGAGATCCAAAGAGTGAAAAGCTAAAGGAAATTTTCTGGAACTTACATGGGTCCACTTGCAAATGTAGTACATATAAGCTGTAGTGTCCCAAGAAAGTGGCCACCGACTCAATTTTTAATTTTTCATTTGGGATTTGATTTCTAGGGTTTTCGTGTAACCTAAATACATGCCTATGTTTTAAGTCTAATTATGTACGGTTATTTAAGTTTTTATATTTTATTTAGGATTTGATTTCTAGGGTTCTTGTAATATATAAATACACTTTGGGTTTTGTTTAGTTTAGGCATTGACATTGAGATTAAAATTCAGAGAGAGGCCCTTTGGGACCAAGTTCATAAACATCTTATTGTTTATGGTTTGTACTTGGTTTGTTATTCAATTTAAGACTTTGGGATTTCTTCTTTCATTATTGTGAGATTGATTTTGTAATTTTTTCTATGGATTCTATGATTGATCTCATAACTATGAGCAGCTAATTCCCTTATCTAGGGTTGTGGGAACCCCGGTGGACTAATGAAGTAGAGAAAGTGTCAAGTCATTCTAGATAAAAATTCTTGCATGTATTAGGTTTTCTTTGTTCTTATTAATTTCTTTGCATGGACAATGCTAAGATGTCACCTAGAATATCACTAACTCCAAAAGAGGAGTAGTGACTAGGAAAAGAAGACTATAACAATAATTTGAAGATTAACTGTCGATTTAAGATAATCAGTAGTATCTATGTAAGATGGTTAACTATCATCTAATAAATTGAGACTTAAAATGAAATAATTAATCGGGATCTAGGATAAGGGTTAGCAAGGCGACATCTTAAGACTCAAAAGGTAAAGGGTGAAATCCATCAATGAGTCCATAAGACAGTTGATGGTACATAACTTATCAGATTCTGCTTGTAAGATATTGGAATAGTTAGACAGTGCACGATAAGTCTACGAAGTTAGAATCTAGGGGGAACACAAGTCTAGTGTTCGTCCTAGATTGATTACAACCAAAAGCATCCAGTTCTTGTTACTTCATTCTAGTTACTACAAATCCACCCTTTTACCTTTTTGCACTGCCTGGTTTTCTAATACGTTCGAGCAAGATATCTGATATATTCTCTGTGGAAACTCCAACCTAGTTTGGTTACTATATTTAATAGCGACTGCTTTATCCTTATAAGGAGGGGTAGCTTGGGCGTTATTAACATTTACTTATTCTTGAATGTTCGATTTGAACTAGGGTTGAGGGTTTTGGTTGTCATCTACTAGCATTGTTTTCCCCTTATTTTAATGGTTTCTCCATGATTTAAATATTGAATTGTATACTACAAGTGTGTCTTATGATAATGGTGGAATTTGGTAATTGAGTTTCACAATTTTTATAGATTTTGGCATGGTAATGATATAAATCTCAACTCATATCATAATTTGGTTTCAAATAAGGATTTCAAAGTGTCTAAACTGTTCGTTGGAAAATTACATAACATTAATTGGTAAAAAGGTAAAATGGTTTTGGAAACATCCTTGGGGCTATAATTAGGGATTTTAAAATAGAATTTAGAGTGTAAATAGTTAAATGGATATGGCATGGCATAATTGGAATGGCTTGAAAGTCTTTTGATATGAAAACATCAATTTAGGAATGCATTAATAAAAGACTCCATGGTTAATGGTGTTTGAAAAATTAGTTAAATTACGCTTAAAGGAATTGTGTAGCTTCACCGACAAGATGTAATCCTGGGGGGACCAACACAAGGAACCACATTTTCCGATGTTGGGTTCTATGACCATTGTGTTTGCTTTACATAGTATATTTTTGAGAGGCTATTAGCTTGTGACTTTAGCCTAATTCTATGGTCCATGCGACTAACATTGATTGGGGTCCTTCCGACATGGGGCCCGGACCCATATAGCCCGCGGGTGCCTGAAGGTCGGTATAAGCTATATAGTTTAGGTTTAAATTTCAATATTCATGTTTCATGTTCCTCGCCCACAACCTCAAAATTCTATTATATTTATGATTGTTGTACATGTAATTTATGAGTGGTTTTTGGTAATTGTATATATTTTATGCCTTTTCTTGGGTTGCATGCCAGTATTCACAATACAGACCATCCCCAGGTGCTACATCATCTCATTATGTAGGTTCAGAGGGCTTTTCTTATAACCATGTGCAACATTAGATGGTTCAGTATTTCTATTAGGCGACTGTTAAAGTTGTGAGCTGTCCATTATTTCAAAATGCTTGGTTTCCTTTAATCTTTTACTATTTTAGTACTTTTGGTTTTTCTAATGGCATAGTCGAGGTCATGTCCTAACTTGATTGGTATTCCTTGGTTTGAGACTTTGTGGATAGTGTTGATGATAGGTGAATTTAAGCGCCTATATCAATATATTTTGCCCATATTTTAGCCTAGTTTTGAGAACAAATTATATATTTCATGAACTTTTAGTCCTTTTTCCTATAAATGAGCTAACGAACATGATTAGTAAAGTTTCAGGTATAAATGATGCAGAATTCAGCATTTTATGGCTTACTTGACGCAAAAGAAAGCTCACGAAGGAAGGGAAGGGAGTTTACACGCCTAAGGACCAAAACTGCTGCATGGAAAATCTGTCCCGGGCTAAAACAGCAATTCTGAAGACTTTGGGGACTTACAGACACAAAGCTGGATTTTGACAATGATACATTAACCTAGTACAATTAGGTTATGTATTTCATTATTTTATGTGGATTATGATAATGTTACCTTAACCTAGTACATTTGGGTTAAGGATTTCATTAGTCTAGTAAGATTTGGTTATTTATTTCATTAGCTTAGTAGGATTAGGATATGGGTATTATAAATACCCTATCATGCTAGAGATTTTAAAAACATCTTCTATCATCTTCTTACATCTTCTAACATCTTCTTAACTTCTCATCTTACAATTCAATTCTATTTTTCTTCTTCTACTCTTCTATTCTTAAATTCCACAACAAGAGAATCGTTACTTTGCCTAGGAAATCATGCCTCACGCCTATCACTTGATCTACACGCCATTACTCAATATCGTGATATAATAACAATGTCAATCGTGATTTCCTTCGCATTCATGGGTAACTAAACTTCTCTGTTGGGGTTATGGAAGCCGAATGAGTTACTATCTATTGCTGTGAGTTTGTGAGTTCGAGGCACGTATATTGCTTATATCATTATTCTCTTCATCTTAATCTACATTCTTTGCGGTTGCAAACGCAAGAATACGCCAGTCTAACATTTAACTTGTTCGAGAGAAAAGTTATTTGTCTGGAAAAGAGATAATGTCAAGGTAGTAGGACACCCTTTCCTATTAAAAAGCTAGTGCCGTAACTGGACTAACCTCTTGGAGAATTCGTACCGTTAGATACGCTTTAAGCTCGAGAGAGTTAAAGTGAAATAGTCCTTGTTTAGGTCGAGAGACGCTTGGATTTACCATCGACTACAATCCTCTATCTACACACTCATAGCCAATAGAGACGTATACCTCAGAAGGTGGACATAACCCCAACGCTTCAATTCTCATTGTTTACAACCAACGTAACAATCTCTCTCTTTTTACTTTATTATTTTCAGCTTTTGTTTACATTACTTGCAAGACAAGAATCCCCCCGTCTTATGAGACTTGCACCAAAAGTTTAGTAATTTTACTTACTTGTTGGCCAAGCTATTCCCTGTGGGATCGACACCCAACCCAGGTTGGGTTCTATATTTGCTAACGACCGCTTTACACTCAAACGAGAGCTGTAGATTGAGCGTTATCAAAAATTGGCGCCGTTGCCGGGGAATACAAGTGTCAATTAAGTTCGTGAAAATTACTAGACCCTTTGGTCAAAGATTCTCGTACTTTTACTTTTAGTTTTTTGTTTTTGTCTACTGCAGGTTTTTATTTTAGTACATGCCCCATACTCGAAGTTCTGGTCAACCGTTATTACCAATCAATCCTGAACCACAACGCATTGGTAGAATGGAAGCACAAGTCGAAATCGCAAGGATGGCTGCTCAACAGGAACAAGCAAGATTGGCTGCCCTTGCCGCAGCCCAGGTTCAACAGCAGAACATTGATAACCCTGCACGAGCACCAAATCCTGACGATGAGGATTTAGGTGATGACGAGTTACTAAACCCTAGGCGTGATGCTGAAATCGTAACACCTGCCAACAGAAGAGGTCGACAAGCTCGGTATAGACATGATCACCAACCTATGCAGCCAGCCTTCGACTATGATGATGATGATCTTGATGGTGCCGGAGCCACTGGAGCTATAATTCCACCACCATTAGCGCCCGGAGCCAAGTTCAACATCACAAGCACCATGATTCAGTTATTGCAACTCAAGGGATTGTTTGGTGGACTAGCAGGCGATGATCCGAATATGCATCTCATCAACTTTATTTCTACATGCAAGTCTTTTGACAATCCTGGTGTTGGTCAGAATGCAATTCGATTACGTCTATTCCCATTGTCTCTGTCTGGGGAGGCAACACTATGGTTGAATGGGCTGACTCCTGATTCAATTACAAATTGGAGGCAATTGAGAGACGCTTTCCTAGAAAGATTCTTTCCGCCTTCCAAAAGTGCACAATTGAGAGATGAAATCAGCAACTTTCGTCAGCTTCCAACTGAAGCTCTTCATGAAACATGGGAGAGGTTCAAGACAAAGCTAGCGAGGTGTCCAAACCATCATATGACTAATGTTCACCTAATGGAGATACTATACAGAGCCTTGAATTCAATAACTAAACCAGCGGTGGATAATGCGGCTGGAGGATCATTTATGGACCTCACCTTTGGTCAAGCAAGCAATATGCTAGATCGCATGATGAAACAAAGTAGAGCTTGGCATACCAGGGATTCTGAGGTAGCAAGCCCCACTTTATCTATAGGCATGACTGCAGACCAAAGAAGAAGACAAGAAGAACGTGATCAAGATTTAGCGCACATGAAAACGCAAGTGGATCTTCTGACAAAACATTTATTATCAGGGAAGACCGAAAAAGTGAAAGCTGTGGCGCTAAAAGGAAGAGACGAATCTGATTCGGAAGAGGAGGCCAACTACTTGAACAATCAGGGGGGTTTCCGAGGTAATACCTAAGGAAACCAAGGTCGGAACTATTATGATAATTCTGGAAACAAGGACCAAGGTAGTTGGAGAAAAAACAATGAAAAGAGTGGTTTGTACGTTCCCCCTGGTAGACGTGATACCACCACATCTAATTCTGGAAGTATGGAAGACATGATGGCTAAATTATTTAAAGGAGTGGAAGCAACGAGCGCGGGAGTTACTGAGGTAATTAATGATTTGTCCTCCATGAAACAACTAGTTGATTCTCATTCCACTTCAATCAAGCAATTGAGCCAACTTTCAGCAGCACTCAATCAAAGAAAGGCTGGCACTTTACCTAGCGATACTGTGCAAAACCCAAGGAATAATGGGTCATGCATGGCCATCACTACCAGAAGTGGTAAGGTGCTGGAACCTTCAGCAAAAGGCAAGCAAGTGGTTGACGAAGTTGCGGACATGGATGATAATGCAAAAGGAGAAGATGCCGCAACAACCAGTCCTGACATCAAGGACGTCACGCCCAGTGACGTGCAGCCTGAAAAAATGGAAAAACGGAAGCAAGAGGAGAAGGAAGCCATGGAGAGAACACTTCCATACCCACCACCACCTTTTCCCCAAAGATTGAAGAAGGTAGCGGATGACACTCACTAAGTTCAGCAAATTTATGACTATGTTGAAGCAGCTGACCATTAATGTTCCATTGGTAGAGGCACTTGAACAAATGCCTGGGTATGCGAAGTTTATGAAAGATCTTTTGACTAAGAAGAGGGCAGCAAGTTATGAGCTGAAGGATGATGTGCATCATTGTAGTGCAATTGCTACCCGATCGATAGTTCAGAAGAAGGCCGACCCTGGAGCTTTCACTATTCCTTGCACCGTCGGATCTTTGAACTTTGCCAAAGCATTATGTGACCTAGGAGCCAGCATCAACTTGATGCCATTATCGATCTACAAGAAGTTGGGGTTAGGAGATCCTACACCAACTAATATGAGGCTTGTTATGGCGGATAGGTCGGTAAAACGACCGGTTGGTATTCTATGCGATGTCTTGGTAAAGGTTTCTTCATTTATCTTTCCAGCAGACTTTGTCATCTTGGATTGTGAAGCAGATTCAGAGGTTCCCATAATCTTGGGACGCCCTTTCCTTGCTACAGGAAGTGTGCTCATTGATTTGAGAGCTAATGAACTTTCATTCCGAATAAATGACGAAGTGGTTCGATTTGATGTTTGCAAATCAATGAAGTAACCCAAAGATCTGAGTGTATTTTCTGTGGCGGATGTTGTCTTTGATGATGAGAAAGAACGACTTGAAGAAGAGCAAATTCTTGATGATCCTTTGGAGGTTTTGCTCATGAAAAGAGAGAATGAGGATGCTGAAATTTCTGAAGAAGCTATTTGTGCTCTATCGGGATTAGGGACATATCGCTATACTCCCAAGAAGCTGGATCTTGATCTCAAGAATCGACCCACACCACTAGCCAAGCCATCTATTGAAGAACCACCCACACTAGAATTGAAGGAGCTGCCAAGTCATTTGAAGTACGCATTCTTAGGAAGCGGAAACACACTTCCAGTCATAGTGGCAGCCGATTTGGGTGAGCAACAAGTTGCAGCTCTTATTGCGATCTTACGCAAGTATATTAGAGCCATTGGATGGACCATTGCGGATATTATTGGTATTCCACCTGGGATTTGCACACATAAAATTCAGCTTCAAGAAAAGTGCACACCCACCATTGAACATCAAAGGCGTTTAAACCCACCTATGCAAGAAGTGGTGAAGAAGGAGATTATCAAGTGGTTAGACGCAGGAGTTGTATATCCTATCTCTGATAGTACATGGGTAAGTCCTGTACAATGTGTTCCCAAGAAAGGAGGAATGACGGTGGTCGCGAATGCAAAGAATGAGCTTATTCCACTCAGGCCCGTTACTGGATGGAGAGTATGCATGGACTACCGCAAGCTGAATTCTTGGACACTCAAGGATCACTTCCCCATGCCATTTATGGACCAAATGCTAGATCGATTAGCGGGGAAAGGATGGTTTTTCTTCTTGGATGGTTATTCAGGTTATAATCAGATTTGTATTGCTCCCGAAGACCAAGAGAAGACAACGTTTACATGCCCATATGGTACATTTGCCTTTAAACGCATGCCATTCGGGTTGTGTAATGCACCAGCCACCTTTCAACGTTGTATGATGTCTATTTTCTCTGATATGGTTGAATACACTTTGGAGGTATTTATGGATGACTTTTCAGTTGTCGGTGAGTCTTTTGAAGCATGTTTGGCAAACTTGAGCATGGCATTGCAAAGATGTGTAGAGTTCAACCTTGTGCTGAATTGGGAGAAGTGCCACTTCATGGTAAAAGAAGGAACTGTTCTTGGGCACAAGATCTCTGAAAGAGGAATAGAGGTTGATCGAGCAAAAATAGAGGTAATTGAGAAGCTACCGCCTCCAATTTCGGTGAAGGGAGTTCGTAGTTTTCTTGGCCATGCTGGTTTCTATCGTAGATTCATCAAGGACTTTTCCAAAATTTCTAGTCCATTGTGCAAACTATTGGAGAAAGATGCGAAGTTTGACTTTAATGACAATTGCTTAAAGGCATTCGAATGCCTTAAAGGAAAACTCATTGAAGCCCCTATCATGGTAGCACCAGATTGGACGCTCCCGTTTGAGGTCATGTGCGATGCTAGTGGTGTAGACGTTGGTGCTGTTCTTGGACAAAGAAAGGAGAAATTATTTCATCCTATCTACTATGCGAGTAAGGTCCTAAATGAGGCCCAAAGGAACTACACTGTTACTGAACAAGAGCTCCTAGCGGTTGTGTATGCGTTTGAGAAGTTTCGTGCCTATCTATTGGGTACTAAGGTGATCGTCCATACAGACCATGCAGCTCTTAGGTATCTAATGACGAAGAAGGATGCAAAACCAAGGTTGATTCGATGGGTATTGCTGCTGCAAGAGTTTGACTTCGAAGTCAAAGATAGAAGAGGTTGCGAGAACCAAGTGGCTGATCACCTATCTAGACTAGAGAATGAACATGTGGCACAACCTGAAATTCAGATTGATGATGCATTCCCTGACGAGGAGATATTAGCGACAAAAATGGAGAAAGTACCATGGTATGCCGACTTTGCAAATTTCGTAGTGAGTAATGTGCTACCTGCCAATTTATCTTACCACCAAAGGAGAAAGATTATGCATGACGTTCAGCACTACAATTGGGATGAACCTTATTTGTTTCGAAGATGCGCGGATGGGATCATTCGACGATGTATATCCCATGAAGAATTACCTACTATATTGGAAGCATGCCACACTTCGCAAGTTGGAGGACATCATGCAGGCAATCGAACGGCAAGAAAAGTATTGCAAAGTGGTTATTATTGGCCTACGATATTCAGAGATGCATACGACTATGTGAGAAGGTGTGACCAATGCCAACGTCAAGGTGCTATTTCAAAACACCATGAAATGCCCATGTCCAAAATTCTGGAGGTAGAACTCTTTGATGTGTGGGGTATTGATTTCATGGGTCCATTCGTGAATTCGTTTGGAATGAAGTACATCTTGGTTGCTGTGGATTATGTTTCGAAATGGGTTAAAGCTGTAGCATTGGCTGACAACGAAGGAAAGCGTGTTGTAGCGTTCTTAAAGAAGAATATCTTCTCTTGCTTTGGAGTACCTCGTACTATCATAAGTGATGGAGGATCTCACTTTTGCAACAAGCTATTCAAATCTGTATTAGCCAAGTATGGTGTCAAGAAACACAAGGTAGCTACGCCTTATCATCCCCAAACTAGTGGACAAGTAGAGGTTTCCAATCGCGAGATTAAGCAAATCCTTGCAAAGACGGTTAATGCAAATAGGAAGGATTGGTCTCGAAAGCTAGATGATGCACTATGGGCATATAGTACTGCATTCAAGACACCCATTGGCATGTCTCCTTATCAACTAGTTTATGGGAAGGCTTGTCATCTACCCATCGAGCTTGAATACAAGGCATTGTGGGCATTGAAGCACTTGAATCTGAATTGGGATGATGTGAAGAATCTGAGGTTGGAGCAGCTGAACGAATTAGATGAGTTCCGTCTCCATGCATATGATAGATCGGATTTATACAAGGAGCGGATGAAGAAGTATCATGATCAGCGGATTGTTCGATGAAACTTCCAAAAGGGTGATATGGTACTACTCTTCAACTTCAGATTTAAGCTCTTCCCAGGTAAGTTAAAATCTAAGTGGTTTGGTCCATTTAAAGTTATCCAAGTCTACTCGTCTGGAGTAGTCGAATTGGAAGGCAATAAGGGTGTTGTCTTCAAAGTGAATGGCCAACGTGTTAAGCCTTATATCGGTCCTCTTGACTCGATGAATGACATGGCCATCACTTATCTCGACGAAGTCTAAGTACTCGAGATTACTACGTCAAGCCACGACAATAAATAAGGCGCTAGATGGGAGGCAACCCATCGTTTATCGTTTATCGTTTTTCATTTTTCATTTCGTTCTAGTATGTGTTTTGCTTTTGATAAATAAAAATCCAAAAATAAGAGTCGTGCCACGACCAAAAATAAGGCGCTTGGTGGGAGGCAACCCATCGTACTAATCATTTTCATTTGTTTGAGCGAATATAGGTGCAAGAAGTAGTCAACGAGGAGATTGATTTCAATTGACGATTTGGACGCATTGTATGGTAAAGTTGGTAAGTTAGGAAGGGTGATGCATAAGGCTATGGATTGAGCCTTTCTCACGCCAAAATAGGCTTCGAGGAAGGCTAGGCCTTGGTAAAACTAGGCCACGAACGATGCACAACCTATCCTATAGCCTAAGGTCTCGGAATCTAGTGTGCTATACACTATGCGCCGCCTATTCCTAGGTATGCTTTTGACTATGCGCCGCCTATGCTATGGCATTTGGTCTCAGTATCTCATATGCCATAGACTATGCGGCGCATATGTCCCATTATGCCATAGACAATGCGCCGCATATGTCTACAAATGCCATAGACTATGCGGCGCATATGTCCCATTATGCCATAGACAATGCGCCGCATATGTCTACAAATGCCATAGACTATGCGGCGCATATGTCTCATTATGCCATAGACAATGCGCCGCATATGTAGGATTTTTGTCTCCAAAACCGAATGTAAATGGGTCATAACCCGACCCATACTCATCCTATATAAAGGGGACTTAGTTTTATAACACAACCACAATAGAAAATACCATAAAGGCACCGCATACGCTTCCAAATCTTCTCAAAATTTTCTTCTTTTGCTCTTCCAATTCACAAAACCATCTCCACAAGCTTCAAGCAAGTAAGTACTCTCTTATTCTTAATTTATTTCTCGTAAGTACTACGTTGCTATGGCTATTATGAATTGCTAAATTATATAAGATTGTTGGCGATGTTCATGTGTTTGGATTGTTGTTGCAAAATCATGTGAGTGAACATATACGTAGGAAAATCTTGACTTGTTTCCGACTTGAATTTGGTTTCAATAGCATTGTTATGATATTTGCGGAATTGCTATGGCTATGAATATTGCTTAAGATTGTTGTTTGGATACTTACATGTTAGACTATCCCGGCCATCGGGATAAGACTTATAGTGCCTACCGACTTAGGAGGTTGTGATTGTTGTAAGAATAACGATTCAATGTGGTAACCCCTATGTAGTAGTGTTGCTATATCTACCATGAAAGTAGTCCAATGGCTGCAAGTAAGTGATGCATTGCTGATTTTCTTGTCGGAATACAATCCTAAAACGTATTTCGATGAAATCTGAGTAAATCGACTACTTTCACCTCACTGATTTGTGTTAACAAAACTAAGTGTGGGGTGGTACCCCTAATGCTTGCTTAGAGATTGTATCAAGTGAGATTGTGCTGCAACTAACACTATTTCTAGTCTCAGGTAAAATGACACCTAAAGCGAGGCAAGGCAAGGAGAAGGCGACCACTTCCCAAAAGGGCAAGAAGAGAAGTCGAAAAGACCAAGGAGAATCATCCTCAGCAAAACTACCACGCAGAATGTTCGGAATAAAATGGGTTCTTGAGGAAGAAGCCAAAGCATGGTACAGCAGCAACAAAGAAAGAAAATATGTGCACGTCGACTTGATCAACAAGGATACCTTAGCAAAGAAGGAGCCGCGTATGTTGGCAAAAATAATGGCTTTGAAGTTGGATTTCATCTTCCGCGACATGGGAGAGTGTAATCTTGATCTAACAAGAGAGTTTTATGCCAACTGGTCGCCAAACACAACAGGCAATGAAGTCAAAATTCGGGGCCAGGTGTTACAGCTCACCGCGGACTGGATCAACTCTTTTCTTGGCTTACCTTCGATCGACACAGCACCATTCAAAGAGCTGTATAGCAGGCCTCCTTATAGAGCAATACGACACACTCTTTGTGGAAGCAGATCAATGGCAAGGTGGGGCAGACATAAAGAAACCGGCCGACACAACACCTTCCCCTATGCTCCACTAAATAGGGAAGCAAGAATCTGGATGCGCATTGTCAACTCATGTCTTATTCCTGGGACTCAATACACCAAGATATCGAGAGATAGAGTGTGTTTGGTCTATGCTTTGATGACGAATGTCCCTATCAACTTTGGGGCAATCATTCGATCTACCATGAGGAAGGCCAGACTCCACAAAAGGTCCCATTTCATATTTGGCAATTTGTTGACAGCAATCTTGCGGAAGGAGGATATCGAAGAGGAACCAGCTGATCATAAACTCCCACACAATCCGAAGAAGGTTGACCTCACAAAGGTCAAAGATGTTGAATCAACACATGGCATCAACCTTACTACGGCAGAGAGACATGCTCGGGATGAGAGTTTCTCCCGCCATATGTACGGCATGATGAGGTTTACAATGATGAGTGGAGGTCGTGCTCCAACTGCTGCAGAGCTCCAACAGCTGGACCACGACTATCCCATGAACATGCATGCACGGGAGATGTGTGGAGTGGGTGTATACTTTAAGGAACCTCTAGATGATGATGTGCCGACTAATGACGATCGACGCTTGCCAGACTCTGACGAGGAGGAGAACTCTGACGAAGACTCTTATGATGATTCCGACGAAGGGGGTATGACCCCCGACAATGAGGAAGAGTCCGACTAACCAGGTTCCTCGTATTTATTTTCCACTGAGGGCAGTGTCCCGTTTAAGTGTGGGGTGGCGGTATCGTATGCTATACTTCTCTATCGCATCTATGTTTGCTTGCTTTGTTTTTGTTTCATTTTTTTTAGTAGTAAATTTTTTCTAGCTTCGCATGAAATTATTTTGATAGGCAGCATGAGATTATAACAAGAGTATGTGCTACAATTGTGACTATTGATACGTTTAGGCTCTAGTTGTGACTCATATGTGATATTGTGTGGTTCAATTCCTTCACTTGTTGGGTCGAGAGTCTATATTACTTCCAAGCAAGTCGACAATGTGTCTTGTGCGTGTGAGATAATCGTATATTCTATGTGTGTAGCTGATGCTAGAACTTGCCTGGTATGTATGCAAAGCGAAAATAAGGAGTGTAAGTTTAGGATATGATTTAGGCATTTCTTTGGCAACCTATATTTGTTTACCTTCAGTTTTACCTACCCATGGACATCATCCTAGTTAAACCCTTTTGAGCCTTTAGCCTATTTCTTTGACAACCTTGTATGTAAGCCTAATCCATTTCTTTCAAGACCGTAATTTGATCCAAACTCCTAAGTGCTTTAAAGTGAAAAAGTCATGTGACAACATAAGAGGAAATTGGGTGAGTATGATGCTATAAATTGTAATGGTGCTTGAATGTGTTATGAAAAAGAAAGTGCTATCATAAGAGGTATGTTGTGAAAAGAAAAAGGAAAAGAAAGCTGAAAAACGAGTTGTGCTTAAAATTGAAAAATAAAAGAGGAGAACAAGGGTGGTATAACAAAAGAAAAAAGAAAGGTTGAAAGAAAAAAGTGTCAATAATACAAAGTGATGTATTAAAGCGCTTAGGAACTTAGTCACTATTCCTGGCCAAAATAGTCCTACCCGTACCTTAGCCTACATTACAACCGTCAAAAGACCTACTTGATCTTAATCTTAACATTCCAACATTTAGTGGAGCATTACACTAAGGGCAAGCCTATGGTCATCAGTTGCTTCATATGAATTCTTTGTGAGAGCGAGAGCAAGGATATTTTGATACCCATGTTTGAAAAATATGCTATACTTGTGAGTTATTATGGGTAATATATTGTGAGACACACATGGTTGATGAGTTTTGGGTAGTCGTGTATGATTCTTTGTGCCTTAACCTTCGAATATGAGTTGACCACCATCACGAGTCTATGCTAGAGGTTAAACTGTTTCTACTAATGATCGGAAAACTACTCTTTGTTGATAATTGTTGTGCTTGTCTTGACGAATATTTTGTGTTGTTGCTGTAAAACCCTAAGTTGATGTTTAGAAGGACATGATAGTTTGTTCGAGGACGAACAAAGCTCTAAGTGTGGGGTGTTGATGATAGGCGAATTTACGCGCCTATATCAATATATTTTGCCCATATTTTAGCCTAGTTTTGAGAACAAATTATATATTTCATGAACTTTTAGTCCTTTTTCCTATAAATGAGCTAACGAACATGATTAGTAAAGTTTCAGGTATAAATGATGCATAATTCAGCATTTTATGGCTTACTTGACGCAAAAGAAAGCTCACGAAGGAAGGGAAGGGAGTTTACACGCCTAAGGACCAAAACTGCTGCATGGAAAATCTGTCCCGGGCTAAAACAGCAATTCTGAAGACTTTGGGGACTTACAGACACAAAGCTGGATTTTGACAATGATACATTAACCTAGTACAATTAGGTTATGTATTTCATTATTTTATGTGGATTATGATAATGTTACCTTAACCTAGTACATTTGGGTTAAGGATTTCATTAGTCTAGTAGGATTTGGTTATTTATTTCATTAGCTTAGTAGGATTAGGATATGGGTATTATAAATACCCTATCATGCTAGAGATTTTAAAAACATCTTCTATCATCTTCTTACATCTTCTAACATCTTCTTAACTTCTCATCTTACAATTCAATTCTATTTTTCTTCTTCTACTCTTCTATTCTTAAATTCCACAACAAGAGAATCGTTACTTTGCCTAGGAAATCACGCCTCACGCCTATCACTTGATCTACACGCCATTACTCAATATCGTGATATAATAACAATGTCAATCGTGATTTCCTTCGCATTCATGGGTAACTAAACTTCTCTGTTGGGGTTATGGAAGCCGAATGAGTTACTATCTATTGCTGTGAGTTTGTGAGTTCGAGGCATGTATATTGCTTATATCATTATTCTCTTCATCTTAATCTACATTCTTTGCGGTTGCAAACGCAAGAATACGCCAGTCTAACATTTAACTTGTTCGAGAGAAAAGTTATTTGTCTGGAAAAGAGATAATGTCAAGGTAGTAGGACACCCTTTCCTATTAAAAAGCTAGTGCCGTAACTGGACTAACCTCTTGGAGAATTCGTACCGTTAGATACGCTTTAAGCTCGAGAGAGTTAAAGTGAAATAGTCCTTGTTTAGGTTGAGAGACGCTTGGATTTACCATCGACTACAATCCTCTATAAGCAATTGCATGTCAAAATTCTACACACTCATAGCCAATAGAGACGTATACCTCAGAAGGTGGACATAACCCCAACGCTTCAATTCTCATTGTTTACAACCAACGTAACAATCTCTCTCTTTTTACTTTATTATTTTCAGCTTTTGTTTACATTACTTGCAAGACAAGAATCCCCCCGTCTTACGAGACTTGCACCAAGAGTTTAGTAATTTTACTTACTTGTTGGCCAAGCTATTCCCTGTGGGATCGACACCCAACCCAGGTTGGGTTCTATATTTGCTAACGACCGCTTTACACTCAAACGAGAGCTGTAGATTGAGCGTTATAAAGTGTTGGGTTATTTTCTTATGGAATCTATTTTTGAACTCTTATCTTAATCTTTTGGTTATTAAATTTCTTTCATTCTATTGGTTAGCTTTCACAGTTTATTATTATTATTATTATTATTATTATTATTATCATGCTCACGAGGTAAGGCTAAAGGGTCATCTCAGGCCTTTGTTGGTTTGGGATGCCCATTACATCCAGGGCCCCAGTTCGGGTTGTGACAAGCTTGGTATTAGAGCATAGTTCAGGTTCACCGAGTTTCTACAAAGTTGCATCTAGTAAAGTCTCATTTATGGGTGTGTAGCATGCCACACTTATAAGGGGGAGGCTATGAGATATTTTTGAATGTTTTCCTTCTTTGTGTTAAATTTTATGCTATATAGTCTAGCTACTATGAATCTTCACTAACTCCTTGCTTAGTCATATTTCAGATCATACCTCTACAAAGATCTGATGGTCGTGGGAACTCAGATCATACTTTTGTCTTAGGTAAAATATTGAGGAAGTTTCCCCAAATCATGAAATGCAGACTCGGTATAGGGCCCATATTCCTGACTTTATTAATCCACCCGAGGTTTCTCTGTTCCTTACTAGTCTACCTCGGGATTCATGAGATGGTGTTACCCATACTCAGTCCCCTTAGAAATATCTCTTGAATGTTAGTATAATTATGTTAATCCTAACTAATTTGTTTGAGGTCACTCAATTTGACCAATTTATGAGGCTGAATCCCCTAACCTTTACAGTTTTTTAGGTTGGGAAGTATCCTTAAGGGTTTATTGATGATATAGAATATATCTTTAGAGTTATGTATGCTAGTGATTAAAAAGGGTTGAGCTTGTAGTTTATCAATTAAAAGAAGTGGCTTATTAGTGGTATGAGGAGTGGGAGGAGGTAAGGGGTAAATAGCCAATTCAGTGGTATGGGAAGAGTTCTTAGGTGCTTTTCTTAATCACTTCCTTCCTTAGGAGTTGAAGGAAGCCAAGGCTAAAGATTTTATAAATCTAAAGCTTGGTAAGATAGGTGTTATGGAATATGCATTAAAGTTTACCTAACTACCCTTTTATGCTCCTGAGCTTATGTTTAGTTTGAGGCCTATGCTGAGGAAGTTTGCTTCAGGTCTTTCTCCTAATCTGGTGTTAGAGTGTAAGGCTGCTATGCTAAATAGTGACACTAATATATCAAGGCTAGTAGTTCATATACAAGAGGTGGAAGAGTAAAACAAAAAGCAAGTATAAATGGGGGAAAGACACAATGAAAAGTTTAAGTATGTAGAGCATGGTGCGAGTTAGTAGAACTTCAGAAAATAGGGTAGGCAAATGCTTAAGAAGAAGAACTGGGGAAATTTTTATTTGTCAGCTAGTGCTCCTATTCCTAAGCCTTTAGGTGAGGGGCGTTTTCAGCTTAACAATGGTCTATAACACAAGGTTTACAATCTCAAGTCAGTGGAGCTCAGTCGGCCCCACGTTACCCTTCTTGCCATTTTCGTGGGAAGCTTCATTGTGGAAATTGTGAGGAAAGGAAAAATTTATGCTTTAATTGGAGTCAACCTGGTTATATACAACAAAATTGTCCTTCAACAAGGTGTGAACCTGGGGGGGATAGTAAGGCTCAGGTTTCTACTTCTTCAGCTCCTATGGAAGAAAGGTACTACTCTAGGGATGAGAACTGGTCGAAATCACTTATATGCACTTTTACTCGTCAGGAATCTCAGGCATCCCTAGATGTTGTCACTGACATGTTGCAACTTTTTTTCCCATGATGTTTATTTCTTGATTGATTCCAATTACACCCTCTCTTATGTGGCTGTACACTTTCATTTTAATCCTGAAAGTATTTCTGACCCTTTCTCATCTATACACCTGTGGGTGAGTCTATTGTTGTTAGAGAAGTCTATAGGGTTTGTGTGGTGTCCATCTTTTATAGGGAGACATTGATATATTTAATAGAGCTTTATATGGTTGATTTTGATTTAATCTTAGGGATGAATTGGATTTATTCGTTCTATGCTTCCCTAGAATGTAAGACTCGAAAGGTCACTTTTCAATTCCCAAATGATCTGACGATAGAATGGGAGAGGGGTTCCCTTGTACTAAAAATTAAAGTTTATTCCTTATCTTAGGGATCAAAAATTGATATCCAAATGGTGTCTATATATTTTAGTTAGGGTTAAGGTTTCTAACTCTAAAAGTCCCTCATTAAAGTATATCCCTGTGGTTAATGAGTATCCTAAAGTTTTTCTCGATGATTTTTCTGGGATCCATCTGGATAGGGAAATAGACTTTTGGATTGACCTTCTAGTGGATACTTTTCCATTTTTCATTGCTCTTTAGAGGATGGATCCGAAAGTGCTAAAATAACTAAGGAGCAATTAAAGAATCTCCTTCATAAGTGTTTTATTTGTCCTAGTATTTCCTCTTGGGATGCTCCTGTGCTTTTCTTGAGAAATAAATATGGTTCTCTGAGGATATTTATAGACTATCACATATTTAATAAGGTCACTATGAAAAATAAGTACCTGATTAGAGGTGGATTTTTTGCTCCTCAGTGTTATTATTTGAGCTTATTTAGTCTTGTTCTGAGGACTACTTGCATGATTAATGAGTGAATAATGATATAATTGAGCATAAAAGTTCTTAAGTACTTTATTACAATGTTTATGGTGTCTTTCAAACAAGTTTGTACTTAATTTGGTAACTTAGAGTTCAAATAAGAAAACTAGTGTTGCTAGCTTGAGCAAGGTGCTGGTCTAGTTGATCTCTATGGATTCTAGTGAGTGTAGTGAGTTTCTAAGGTTATTATTGTATAATTATGTGTGTAACAATGTGTTTATACTGTTAAATATTCAATTGGATCAAGCCTAGAGTCGAACAAGAAGTTAAAGATCAAAAAGGGCAAAACTAGTTCTTAGCTTAATTTTCTAGTTCGTTGTCCTTGATATTATGTTGTTTTGAGCTCTAATACGTGGTGTTTGATTATATAGGATGATTTGTGGGTTGATTTTGATGATATATGGATGATAAAAAATATGTAAATCAAGTGGAAACAACACTACAAGTATTGGGAGGAAAGGACATGGATATATATGGCTTACAAGATGACTTTCTAGTGTGTCATCGCGACAGAGGGGCGACGTATACCCTAGTCCTGTGTAATAAGAGGGGTGGGGAAGAACCTATTATCTTGAAGTGAATAATATGGAATTTACCCTATTCCCTTGAACTGACCAACGTGGCGTGGACCCTAATCCAAAAATGGCCAAATTGTTCTCCGATAAATAGGACACTTAAACTTGATGTTAGACACCATGGACGAATTTGAAACTTGGAGAGGGGATGGAAAACACATCAATTAGGTTTTTTCTTATTTTAATTTATTTTATTTATGTATTTTATCATGTATTCATTGATGGTGATTACGGTTATGACCATGAGTTGCTAAAAGCTCCCTTTCCGGGGTTAAGGCCAAGAACATGATTACTATTTCTTTGAATTGATTTGGTTTTGATTGCTTATCATATTTGGTTGCTTATTTATCCTTGTTATAACTATTTTAAGGATTCGCGACCCTTATAATACATTCATTATCGTCTTTATGAACTCGGGAAGGGTAATACGAGGATACAACATAGGGATAAATAGAGTAAGGTTCTTATTATTTTATAAAATAAGGGATTTGAATTAGAGTCTAGGATAGTGATATCCCTAGAAGCCTTATTTGGTTCACTTTTAGGATGACATCTTAATGCATCTAAATGGATTATTGCATCCCTGCCCAACTATGTAGTTTTAATGTCCAGTTAAGTAGAAGATTGGAGGACCAGGAAACCATAATCATACTATAAATCCAGAGAATCAACAATCAAGATAAGTAATCCAACCAATGAAGTTCAATAGCTTAGTGTGACTATTATCCATGCTTTAAACCTAGGTTTATCTTTGTTGATTTTCCAAGCCTTTACTTTTTTCACACTGTTTACTCACATTATTTTTATAACACAAATACTCTTTAGTACTTTTGCACCAATCAAATCTTAACTGTTAACTAGAGTTGAATTGTTGTTAAAATGTTTGACGGATCAATACTTCACTTCTAAAGGGCCACTTTACTACTTGGTGAGACCTAGTACACTTGCGTGTGCGCTTGGGTGCAAAAAGTTTTTGTGCTGATGTAGGGGATTTATAAATTGACAACTATTTTAGTTTTAGTTTTACTATTTAGATTTATTTGGTGCTTTATGCTTGGTCTTGGTATTAAATTTGCAAGAAAAAAGTTTACAAAACTGTAAGCTATCAAGGGATAGGGAATTGATTGAACCAATCCCTGAACCTGAGTAATGCTTTCACCAACTAAGGAGAAAAGCAGTCCTTCTCTACTACATCTTGCAAATTCAAGAGGAACAAGAAAATCCTGCTCCCATAGCTAAGATCCACCATCCTGCAGGATAGTTTACAAAGTGACAATCCCATTTCCGATGAATTTGACCTCCCCTTTTCAAAAACCTGCTACTGGAGGTAAGTTTGAGATGAAACAAAACATGGAGAAACTTTTGATCAGTAGTGGAATTTTATGAGGCTTTCAAATGAAGAGCCACAAATCCACCTGTGAAACTTCTTAAAGATCAGTGACGTATTCATCCCTACGGGTATGTCAACTGACTATGTTAGGCTAACACTTTTCCCATTTTCATTGGTAGGGGAAGCGAAGAAGTGGTTGAATGCTAACCCGGCAAATTCAATCATAACTTGGGATAACTTAGCTCGGAAATTCCTTATCCGATTCTTTCCATCTGGCAAGACTGCAAGACTACACAGTAAGATTATGAGCTTCAAACAGAGGCCATATAAGAACTTATATCATGTGTGAGAGAGGTTCAAAGCTCTTCTTTGGTACTGTCCATATCATCAGATGCCTAATGAGGTAGTAGCCCACACTTTTCTAAGCCACTTGATCACAACACAAAAATTTTGCTAGATTCAATTGTAGGTAGTCAAACATTGGAATTAGCGTATGATGAGATATACATCTTTTTGAACCGAATTGCCCAAAGGAATCTTGAGTGGCATGCTGACTTAAGAAGTCCTCCAAAGAAGGTTGCAGGTGTGTTAGAGGTGGACCAATTTTTTGCTATATCAGCTCAGACTGCTGCACTACAAAATCACTTAACTACTCAACAATATAAAATTGGGGGTTACACAGCCTGCAGTAACAACTAATGCAATTTATAAGACAAAAACTTGGAACGAAGCAGCTTCTTTAATAGCCCCGTTGAATAGAATAGGCGGGCGAAGGCTTTTTGCAAAAGTGTTTTTTGTCTTGTAAATGCATTTTTTTGTATTTAGAGAGAGGGGGATTCAAGTTCTTAGGAAGAGCCATGAGGTTTGTGACAACAGTGGTCATTCTGCAGCCATGCGTGGTATAAATCCTGAGTCAGTGATGTTTGTGGGCAATGATCAAAGGCCAAGTTATGGGAACGCCTACAGTAAAAAGTGGAAGACTCAACCACTAATTCAATAATGTAACAACCAACAACAATAGTTTCAGAGCAGTAGGTTCAAGGGAATCAGGCAATGACTCATACCAGAAATTTGGAAGAGATGTTGAAAAAACTAATAGCTACTCAAGCACTAAAATTACATGACTGACTCTGACTGACATCTATAAAGCCTCTACTATACTGACTATAAGTAGCTGGGACATGACTCCAACTACCACTAATCACTACATATGAAAAATAAATGAACTGTACATGAACTAAAACTGTCTGGAGTTCCCTAAACAAGAGAACTCATCACCCGCTGGCTTAAAACTGCAACTATCTGATCATGATATGCGAGCTACAAATGGTACCTATAGTATGAAATAATGTAGACACATGGACGTATATGTGGATCAGTACTTCTGGAATGTACTTAGTATGAAGGGGTGAATACAATAAGCAAAATTGATTTCATACGTAATCGTAAAACCTGCATGCTAAGTGT
Source organism: Capsicum pubescens (assembly GCA_030864215.1). Lineage (NCBI taxonomy): Eukaryota > Viridiplantae > Streptophyta > Magnoliopsida > Solanales > Solanaceae > Capsicum > Capsicum pubescens. The sequence goes on along the minus strand of CM061549.1, from coordinate 63,142,890 downwards.
AGGTAGACTCACCAATAGGCTGGAATAAATTAAAATCTGAAATATCTTAAAACATGAGTAACAAACATAATCTGATAAACTGGTGAATCTCTACACTTAGTTTTTATAAGACTTTACTTTTATGATATATGTAGAACTGAAGATGGGATATGGTAAAACATGGATACTATATGAATAAAAAGTCTAAAACTACGTGATAGAGGCTGACATAACTTAAGGATCTAAATATACAATCGTACAGAGCACGAATACATAAACTCATAGAACCAAACATAATATGTTCTAAGCTTATATGAGTAATAAATAACTGATAGCTGAATACTGGTCATGTAAGGCTGAATGTACTTAGTCTGAATAATTATGCTGAAACTGTGGAGTACTATTCTTATGAGGTAAGGACTATCAAAACAACATAAGATAACTAAGCATGAATGCGTGAAAACTATAATATCTAAGAATGCATGACTAAGCGTATATCTGTTATGGTACTAAGATAATTTGTAATCGGAAAGACTGAAAACTGTTAAACTGAATATCTGAAAGTCTGTACACTTAGTCAAGACAACTTGAACTGAAGAGACACTGAATACAGTATTGACACTATGGAAGGTATCGTCTAACCGAGATGCCCAGCTCTAAACTAATTAGGGTCCAACCTATAACCCAAGTTGGAAGGGTGTCAATACCGTGCCACGGGTACTAATTCTGGCTGTGTGGATCCACCTAAGGGTTGTCCCGAAGGACTAAGGGTTACCCTCAACTGGCAGGTACCCTTATGAGATCAACCCTCAATTGGAAGGTTAACATCTCAATCTACGTTGGCTACGTAGATATGGAACTTACGGACTGCTAAGAAAGGTCACACCCTCAACTAGCAAGTGAGCCCCCATCCCTGGGTTCGCTCGGTGCTAAATTCTACTCCTAACTGAATTGACTCAAAATACTAAACTTTTTTAGGTTTAACTGGTTATGATAACTGACTGAACTGATAATACTCATAACATATCTAAAACTATTCTGAAGATACTGAGACTAAGCAGACAATTATGTTTTTGGGTATTCATAACCCCAGTACTAGAAAACATTAACAATAGGACATACTGAAGCTTTGGGATATGATAAGTAGTCAATATTCAAAACCCAATCATTAGGGAATTTCATCAAACACTTGGGAACCATAAACTTGAACATGGGAATATCTTAAACAAGGGTGCACAGCATGATTACATGACTAAAATCATGAATTGGGGGATTTACATGAAATTTATTTGAACTAGGACATGGGCGTTTCATTAAAACGTGTAAAGATCATAGCTTAAACGTAAGAATGTCTTAAACATGAGGGAACGATAGAGTTAGATGGAAAAAATCATAACTTGGGGATTCATCTTGAAATTGATTGAACATGATATGAGAATTTCATCAAACATGTGGAAGGCATGAATTTAAAACATGGGAATATTGCTAAACATCATGAATTTAGGATCTATCATGGAATTTACTTGAATAAAGCATGGGAAACTCAAATTAATAGCATGAGGAGTTCAAAATCTTACATGGAATAATACATGGGCTGAATTGAATTGAAAAAAACATGAAAATATAAAATTCAATCTTTCTTGAACATACAAAATACCATAATAATGGAAAATTCATTCTTTAATTAAAAGAAAATGGTTTTTGGGCTCCATGGGTGAAAGGAGACCCATGGATGAACTCCACATACCTTAAAACTTTCAATCTTGAAGAAGAAACAAAATCTTGAAAGCTTTGTTTAATTGGGAAACTTGATTCTTGATTGTTCTTGAAAAGGAATGGTGAAACTTTGGATTTCTTGGAGTTAAAGTTGAAGTTTTAGGGTTTCTTGGAGAGAAATTTGGTGAATAATGAGTATATGTTGCTTAGAATGACGACTAATATGCTGTTTTTATGACCTGGGTTGAGGTGGGAAAAGACCCAATTTCCACTCACTCATTTAAACTAAAAATTCATAACCCGAATTGCGATTTTTCACCTTACCGCGATGCGGTACCATCGTGGCAGCTTACTGCCTCACACGAAAAATGCTATAACTTTTCGCTCGGGTATCGAATTAAGGTGAAATTGGTAGCGTTGGAAATCTAATTCTATTATCTACAATTTGTTGGGTCTTGATCTGAAAAATGCTATGTATATACACATTCAAGGTAGATCCTTGTAGAATCGAACCCCAAACTTTAGACGAATCTAAGTTTCTTAGCTCAACTTGACTCTAAGTGATTTCTAGGAACATTATTCACCTAATAAGCACTTCACACACTAGGATAAAGGTCATGACATATGTATTTCAAATTATGAATCAAGAACATGGAAAAACACCTATACCACGACGTAGTAGAATCGCATTGAGCTACTGGAATTTTCCATTCAACGAATGAGTGAGATTTAGGGGCTATCGCATTGAGCCACTAGAAATGGACAAATACGATTTTGCATATTAGCACGATGCGGCGCCATCGTGTTGCTTTACTAAAAAAAAGGACGAGTGTGATTTTGCACTTCACCACGATGCGGTGTGATCTAGGTGAGCCACTGGAAATACATTCTGAATACGGTTCAAACCTTGTCCAAAAATTCTGAAACTTCGTTGAGACATACTCCATACACCCCTGAACATGAATCAACTCAAAAATAATCATCTCAGAGCCCGAAAGGTCTAATTAAAAGTCCACGAAGTTAAGTAGTCAAAATATGACTAATTCTCCATCACTTAGTGAAATTTTTAAATTCTAAGCTTCTTTTATATGCACTAGGAGTTGAACTGAACTAAGGATAATACGAGGTATTACAATATCTCCTACTTGGGAACATTCATCCTCAAATGAGACTAGTTAGACTGAGAGTACTGTGCTAAGGTAACTGAGATCATATTCTAAACATGCTTGACTTGGAACATGATTGCATAATTGAGTCTGAGCATGATGCATGAAATGAACTGATTTCGTGAATCCATGCACTGTCATGAGAATGGTCATAAGGCTGAGATAGAAATGAGAGAGTCAACTTATGAGTAACCATTACTTCAAACTGGATCTTATTTTGTGAGGAAGAGATAAAAGACTTTAGACATGAATACTCGAGGTATTACATCTCTCCCTTGGGATGCTTCATCCCCCGAATGATACTGACTTGGCTAAAATACTAAGGAAAGACTGAGATGATGCACGGGAAACATAAACTGAATCATGGCTGAATATCTGGAATCCAAATTTGATGACTGATGCATGAAATAAACTAAATTTATGACTTGCACAGTCGTGAATAAATTACCTCATGAATTGGAAAGATGGGAAACCACAGGAACTTGTTTTTCTAACTGCTAAACTGGATTTTTGGCTATACAGACTGAATTATACTGAAAAACTTATACTCAACTATACATTCCATTTCAGATGTGCACTTCACTTAAGGTTACTTAATATCTCACATGGGCACTGATAGCTCTATCTACCAAAGTCTAAGTTGAACTCAATTCTACAACCATGTTCAAGCCTACTTGAACCTTCCAAGTGAACCCATAACGCTATAATAATGTTCTGAATTATGAATTTAATGCCCCCTGTGCTTTCACAACTTCTCATTATCACTATCTTGACATAAGGAAAGGGCACTGAAAGGTTAGGACATGAGGACTTAAAACACGAAGGGATAATATGCATAACGTGACACTTTACTGAGGTTTGAGGAATCAAGCATCAATATTATCGATTTATCAAAAACATCTAAAGTGAGGGCATACATGGCATAAACTAAATTTCGCTGAACATTAGGAGTGTAGCATGAGTACTTGAACTAAACATACTGTAAAGCATAAGTACATGAGTCATGAGCTAGATGACCTGAGTTTGGATTTCATGAATTCATGGAACATGATTCGTACTGCTGAGTGAACTGGAACTCCTCATACTAGGAACTGGAAGAGTACATGGTTTTTTGTAAAGCACATGAATATGAGTTATGATGATGTAACTGACATGTAAGGCATGAGTAGATGTCGTGAAGACCAAAAAAATTTTCCCTGAGATAATAATAGGTTGGGAATCATCCTCCCATACTGCTTTTCTATACATACTGGCATCACTGCTGAAATCTGAGGGCCTGACTTGGTTACTTGTTCTATTATCTCCCCTTGGCCTTAAGCCATCATTCTAAGTTTGTGAACCACTTTACTCTAGATCCCGAGTTATAACAATACACATAAATACTAAACTCTCATAGAATATACTACCCTTAACTTTCTTTAGCTTCTGCAATCAAAATCACATACTTACACTCTTCTCAACACATACTTGCCTCACTAAACACACCATCTGCTATTTTTTCTTCATAGACTACTAATATCACATCTCTTAACTCACAACCACACCATCATACTTAATTTTACATCATCAAGCTTAAACTACTGCATGCACTATTTCAAGCCTACTGATTCACCCTTCACACAACTAGCCCCTTGAATATATAATCTGCTCAATCTAGATAATGTTATCCTAACTATACAACTGCTAAAATTTTGCGTTCATGCTTCTAACTGTAGATTATATACTATAAAAAGGGTTTCTAAGAAGGGATATGAAAGACAATCTGACTTTGGCTTAACACATAATTTTCATGAACATGAATAAAATATTTCAAACTTTAATACATAAGGGCACTGATTGTATACTTTCTGATCCAACATGGAATCCCATAACTGTCTGTGGGGATTGCTTGAGAAAACTCTATCTGTAGAAATATGAGCTTGACTATTTCTGTTACCTCAAAAACATGGTAGAGATGGCAAGAGTAGAGAAAGATGAGAATCTTTGTAAGTATCATAGAGAACATTTCTATAGCATGATCTGAGATATGAAAGAAGGGAAACATTTCTTAAATGACCTATAGCCTATGGAAGAAAAGTACAGACGTCTCCGTACCGTTCTACAAAACTTTACTAGATACGGCTTCATAGACACCCTAGGACACTTAAACTTTGTGCTTTGATACCAAGTTTGTAATGCCCCGGGAGTACACCCTCGATGTCACACGGTGCTATGAACCACAAGTGATCCCAAGCTAACCCATGAACTGGCATACTATTAATAAATTGAATTATAATACATTAAATAACAAGTTCTGTTGTGCGGAAACATAATAATACTAAAAATCTAAAATACTATGTAATTGATAAAGTTTTACAATCCTATAAGTCTGAAGGAAGAAACTATAATTACATGACTGACTCTAACTGATATCTATGAAGCCTCTACTATACTGACTATAATTAGTTGGGACATGCCTCTAACTACTAGTAATTAGTACATATGAAAAATAAATGAACTGTACATGAACTAAAACTGTCAGGAGTTCCCGAAATAAGAGAACTCATCACCCGCTGTCTTAAAACTGCAACTATCTGATCATGATGTGCAAGCTACAAATGGTACCTATATTATGAAACAATGTAGCCACACAGACGTACATGTGAATTAGTACTTCTGTATGTACTGAGTATGCAGAAGTGAATGCAATAAGTAAAACTGATTTCATATATAATCGTAAAACCTGCATGCTAAGTGTTAGTAGACTCACCAATAGGCTGGAATAAACTGAAATATCTTAAAACATGAGTAACAAACATAATTTGATAAATTGGTGAATCTCTATACTTAGTTTTTATATGACTTTATTTTTATGATATAAGTAAAACTAAAGATGGGATATGGTAAAACATGGATTCTGTATAAATACCGACTCTGAAACTACATGATGGAGGCTGACATAACTCGAGGATCTGAATATACAAATATATGGAGCATAAATGCATAAGCTCACAGAACCAAACATAACATGTGCTAAGCATATCTGATTAACTAAATGACTTATAGCTGAATACTGGTCAGGTAAGGCTGATCTGTACTTAGTCTGAATAACTGGGCTGAAACTGTGGAGTACTATTCTTATAAGGTAAGGACTGTAAAAAAACATGAGATAACTGAGCATGAATGTATGAATACTGTAATATCTGAGAATGCAAGACTAAGCATATATCTGTTATGGTACCAAGATAATCTATAATCTGAAAGACTGAAAATTGTTAAGTAGAAAATTTGAAAGTCTGTACACTTAGTCAAGCAAACCTAAACTGAAGAGACACTAAATACTGTACTGAGACCATGGAAGGTATCATCTCACCGAATTTCCCCTCTCTGAACTGATTGGGGTCAAACTTGTAACCCCAGTTGGAAGGGTGTTAGTATAGTCCTATGGGTGATAATGTTGGTTGTGTGGATCCACTAAATTGTTGTCCCGAAGGAATAAGGGTTACCCTCAATTGGCAGGTGCCCTTATGAGATCAACCCACTGGCAGGTTAATATCTCAACCTATGTTGGCTACGTAGTAATAAAATGCAGGGACTGCTACTAAAGGTCACACCCTCAACTAGCAGGTGAGCCCCCATCCCTTGGTTCGCTCAATGCTAAATCAACTAAATTGACTCAGAATATTGAACAGTTCTAAGTTTAACTGATTATAATAACTGACTGAACTGATAATGCTTATAACATATCTGAAACTATTCTGAAGATACTGAGACTAAGTAAACAAAAATATTTTCAGGTATTCATAACCCCCAAGACTCAATAACAATAACAAAAGGACATACTGAAGATTCAGGATATAATAAGTAGTCAATATTCAAAACTCAATCATTAAAGAATTTCATCAAACACTTGGGAATCATGAACTAGAACATAGGAATATCTTAAACATGGGAGCATAGCATGATTACATGACTAAGATCACGAATTGAGGGATTTACATGAAATTCATTTGAACTAGGACATGGGCGTTTCATCAAAATATGTAAAGATCAAATCTTGAACATAAGAATGTCTTAAACATGAGGGAACAATAGAGTTACATGGAAAAATTCATAACTTGGGTCTTCATCTTGAAATTGATTGAACATGATATGGAAATTTCATCAAACATGTGGAAGGCATGAATTAAAAACATGGGAATATTACTAAACATCATGAATTTAGGATCTATCATGGAATTTACTTGAAAAAAGCAGGGGAAACTCAAATTCATAGCATGAAAAATTCAAAATCTTGCATGGAATTATACATGAGATGAACCGAATTAAAAACACCGTGAAAACATGAAATTCAATCTTTTTTGAACATACAAAATACTATAATATTGAAAAATTCATTCATTAATTAAAAGTAAAGGGTTTTTGGGCTCCATGGATGAAAGGAGACCCATGGATGAACTCCCACATACCTTAAAACTTTAAATCTTGTAGAAGAAATAAAATCTTGAAAGCTTTCTTGAATTGGGAAACTTGATTCTTGATAGTTCTTGAAAATGGAATGGTGAAATTTTTTATTTCTTGGAGTTAAAGTTGGAGTTTTAGGGTTACTTGGAGAGAAATTATGTGTATAATGAGTATATGTTTCTTAGAATGTCAACTAATATGTTGTTTTTATGACTTAGGTTGAGGTGGGAAAAGACCCAATTGTCTCTCACTCATATAAACCAAAAATTCGTAACCCGGATTGTGATTTTGCAGCTTACCGCGATGCAGTACCATCATGACAACTTAATGCCTCACACGAAAAATGCTATAACTTTTCGCTCAGGTATCAGATTAAGGCGAAATAGGTATTGTTGGAAAGATAATTAAATTATCTTCCATTTGGTGGGTCTTGAGATTCCAAATTCTAATTATATAAAAAGTTATACACATTAAAAGTAGATCCTTGTAGAATCAAACCCCAAACTTTGGATGAATCTAAGGTTCTTAGCTCAACTTGGCTCAAGTGATTTCTAGGAACATTATTCACTAATAAGCAATTCACACACTAGGATAAAGGTCATAAAACATGCATTTCAAGTTATGGATCAAGAACATGATAAATACACCTTCACCACGACGCGGTGGAATCACATTGAGCTACTGGAATTTTCCATTCAAAGGAAGAGTGTGAATTAGGGGCTTGGTGTGGCACAAGCTTATCGTGTTAAGCCACTAGAAATGGACGAATGGGATTTTGCACCTTGGCGTGATGCTGCACCATTGCAATGCTTTACTGAAAAAAGTATGAGTGCAATTTTGCACTTCACCGCGTGCGGTTCGATCGCTGTGAGCCACTAGAAATACAATCAAAACACGGTTCAAACCTAATCCAGAAATTCTAAAATTTCCCTGAGATATGATCCTTACACCTAGTAACACCCCAAAACCTGGTCTCAAGATGCCACACGATACTCAAGACTATGAGTAGCCTCAAGATAACCCTATAAGCCTGCTACTAAGTCTATAACTCCCATTAAGGTAAACAGGTCAAATATCAATATTGAATTATATCATAACTGTCTGAGATCAACTAAATATACTGTCTGGATAACAAATGCAAAAAGTTTGAAAATACTAGCTAGTAGTCCGACAAGACTCTTCTACTAAGGAACTAGAGAGCAATTGGGACAGACCCCCAACTGACTCGAACAAAACTGAAAACAATAAATCAAATACTATGAAAGATGTAAATATGGATAAATAGGCCCTAGAACCATGAGGACTCACCAACTGTATGGGTGTAGATAGAGATGCCCGAAATCACTAATGATGATGAGACTGAGCACCTGAACCTACATTATGAGACAATATAGCACATAGAATATATGTTGATCAGTACTTTGAGGATGTACTGAGTATATGGAGGTGAATGCAGAGTAAATCAATATCTTAAGATTATAAAATTCATAGAATATGTATGCTATATGTAATGACTCACATGGCTGGAATAATTGAAAGGTAAAATTCATAGATCATGAACAATTAAACATACTATATGAAGATGGTGAGACATCACCTTTAAAGTCTAAAAACTTCACTTGTATACTATGTTCAAATAATTCAAGCTAAGTGTAGAAAAGGACTCACTTTTATCATCTCAAAACTAAAAGCTGAAATCTAATAACGGATGTGCTATGTAAGATAATGTCTGAGTAAAATTATGATTTCTTACGTTGGGGAGAGGTGTGTCATACTCTTACAAGGGAGTATAACCTGAGCTAGGTGATCACATCTGTAACTGTCATCCATATATAAATGGGAATACTAAATCTATATCTAAGTTGGCTCGTAGTTCTAGGAAAGTAGGATGCACTAAACCACACTTTCCGCTCGGTGCTAAATACTACTCCCTTAATTATATGCTCATTCAGTAGAAAAATCCACTTTAAAAGGTCATATAGTTTCATACTGAAAGCTAATTGTGCATCTGTTTATTCAAAGTTGAATTTAAGTTGTAAAGTCGATTCCATATATTAGTTAAAGATCAAAAGATCTAATCTTTATTCGAATTTGTCTATAAACATATCATGGGATGCTCAAAAGCATAATCATTCTTGAAATAGCAATATTCAACTAAGGCTTGATAACCCATGATTCAAATTCATGTCAAAACATCATAATGTCCATGCTGGATAATGTAAATATTCATAATTCAACTCAAAATCTGTAAAATATAATCATGAGCATCAATTTATGAAAGTAGACATGTAATTCAACATCAAAAACACTTAAAACATCATAATTTCCAAATAGCAGTAAATGGGTATAAACCCTAAATTGTATTCATGTAAAATCATGTAAATTTGTAATTTAAAACTAGTTTTGGGCACAAGGATAGAAAATTTATCCTTGTTCAAAATCTCACATACCTTAATTGATGAAATAGATGAAGAAGCTTGGTTTTGAGATCCTATTTGTTCTATTGAAGGTTGATTCTTTGAATTCTTGAATTGGGAACCTTGAATTTTGAACTATTTTGGGAAAACAATGGTTAAATTGTGGGGATTCTTGAAGTTGAATGTTGAAGCCTAGGGTATTAATTGAGAGGGATTTGATGAACAATGTGCATATTTTGCTCAATATTATGATTAATCTTCTGTTTACATGATTTGGGGGCTTGATGAAAGACAAGATTCCCATTAGTATTTAAAATCCTACAACAGGAATGCTGATTAAGGCCTTAACGCAACAAGGTGAGTTGGTCATTGCGATACCCACCGCGACGCGGTGGAATAGCGGTGACTCACTGGATTATGACAATTGTTGTTTTGGGATTCACCACAACATAATGCAATTTTAGTGACCCTATCGAAATTAACAAATGTCGATTTGGCCTCCACCACGATACCTTGGCCTCCTTATCGTGATACTCACTATGACACGGCCTAATCGCGCTGAGCTACTATTTTTCCAATTCAAATGCGATCCAATCCTCGTTCAAAAATTCTAAAAATTCTATAACTTACCCAAGACATGCTATTTTCACCTCTGAATATAATTTAGCTCACAAATCATTGTCTCGGAGCCCGGAGGGTCAATTTAAAAAAAAGTCTTTGAAGTTTAAAGGGATTCAAAATGACTAAGTCCCTTAAATCTTTTCTTTATTTTTCAGATTCTAAGTGTTACAAATACGTACTATGGTCTGGACTGAGCTAGAAATATTTGGGTTATTACAATATCTCCCCTTGGGAACATTCATCCTCGAATGAGGCTAACAAAACTGAGATTCCAAAAACTGAGGCTATAACTGGCATGCACAACTGAAAGCATAACTAAACTGATTTTCAAGTGCAACAATTATCAAGAGAATAGCTATACAAAGATGAAACTTGGAATGAAAAAGAGATGATCTAGGGAAACTTGTTACCTTGAAATAAATCAAAATCTGCAGTGAAAAGATATGGGTACTTGGTCCACATATCTGCTTCTGTTTCCCAAGTGGGTCCCTCAACGGATTGATTCTTGCAAAGAACCTTGACCAAGGGAACTTCTTTGTTCCTTAGACTACTAATCTGGCGATCAAGGATCTCGACTGGAATCTCTTCAGAGGAGAGGCTATCATTAATATATGTGTTTTCTAAGGGTACTACAACCGGTGGATCACCAATCCACTTCTTTAACAAGGACACATGGAATACAGAATGTATGGATGATAGGTCTGTATGTAACTCAAGCTCATATACCACCTTTCCAACAGAACTCAATATCCTGTAGGGACCACCATAACGGAGACTAAGCTTTCTTTTTTTGCCAAATCTCTTCACCCTTTTCATAGGTGAAACTTTCTATAAACTAAATTACCAACGTCAAACTCTAGATCTCTTCTCCTTACCTCTGCATACAATTTTTGATGACTATGAGCTATTTTTAACCTTTCTCAAATCAATTGTATTTTCTCCATAGCTTCTAAAATCACATCTAGCCTTAACAATGCGGCCTCACCCATTTTGAACCAACTGATAGGTGATCTACATATCCTCCCATAAAGTGCCTCAAACGGGGACATCTAAATACTATCATGGTAACTGTTGTTGTAGGAAAACTCTATCAATGACAAATGCTCATCCCAACTACCCTTAAAAATGAGCACACATGCCCTCAACAGATCTTCTAGATTCTGAATAGTCCTCCCTGCCTGACCATCTGTCTGAGGATGAAAAGCTGAACTAAGGTGAATTTTCGTACCAAGACCCTTCAGAAAGGCTTCCCAAAAGTTAGAGGTAAACTGAGTACCTCTATCTGAAATGATAGATGACAAAACTCCATGCAATCTACTCAACTCTCTAATATATATAACTTAGCATAATCTTCAGCTAAGTAGGATGTATGTACTGGCAAGAAAAGGGTTGATTTAGTCAACCTGTCTACTATAAACCAAATCGAATCATGCTGACATCACGAACGAGGTAAGCCTGTTACAAAATCCATGTTCACCTCTTCCCACTTCCAAGTATCAATACTGAATTCTTAAAAAGTACCACCGGGCTTTTGGTGTTCTACCTTAACATGTAGACAAACTAAACATTTAGCTACGAGCTTTGCAATATCTTTCTTTATACCACTGCACCAATAGGTCACCCATAAATCTCGATACATCATAGTAGCACGAGGATGAATGGAGTAACGTGCACCATATGCTTCATCCATAATTTGCTATCACAATTCATTAATGCATGGTACACACAGTCTACTTTGGTATCTCATCACGCCATCTCCCACTTGCGAGAAAACCTCCACTTTTTTATCTCTTAGCGACTCCTTTAACTTAACTAGGATGGGATCCTGATCTTGTTTCTCTTTTGCCTCAGAAACTAAACTAAGGAAGATTCTGTACCTCTCTGCACCCAAATGCTACCCTCGGCCAAATCAACCAAACGAACACCCAATCTAGCCAATCGATGAACTTTTCGAGCTAACTCTTTCATATTACTCTCCATATGAGCAACACTACCCATAGACAGTCTAATAAGGGCGTCTGCCACAACATTGGCCTTGCCTGAATGATACAAAATACATGTCATAATTTTTCAATAATTCTAGCCACCTTATAGTTGGGGAAAAGTAACATGCTTAGATACGCAAGAACTTGAAAGTAATTCGGAGCATAGTACTCAAAACATGAATGCATAATCAATTCCTTATTCTTTCTTGGGGTTTTAAGTTTGAGAGTGGAATTAGGGAATTTGATATTTTAAAACTGAAAGGAATAGGCTACATTCTATTTAAGGGTCATACATAGGTCAAAAGACCCAAAAGCCCCTCACCCCAAGTGAAATAAAAAAAGGACTGAACTACTTTTACACAATAGTGTGGCTTGCTGCCTGTCACAGAGACTTACCTCCATGACACGCTGCTTATTGTAGAGCATCCTGCCTCTATATTACGCCGCCTATCGCGGAGGTCACCCTCCTTGAAACAGTGAAAACGCAGAGTCTTGCAGCCTCAAAGTTTGAAAATGACCCCGAACCTTAGCCAAAAATTCCAAAACTCTACCGAGATACCCCATTAACATACCTAAACACAATTTAATTCAAAAACTGATATTTCAAACATGGGAAGGCCAAAAATAAAATGCTTGAAATTTTGAGGGTGTTACAGCTACCCATGTTAGTTGACTTTTATCTCAAGCAATCTGCAACCACCTTAGCCTTGCCCGAACGATAGAGAATAGTCAAGTCATAATCCTTAAGTAAACCAAGCCAACGATCCTGCCTCATATTAAGATCTCGTTGGGTGAAGATGTACCGAAGGCTATAATAATCTAAGAAAACCTCACAACGGACTCCATATAAGTAATGCCTTCACAACTTTAAAGCAAAAACAACCGCGCACAACTCCAAATTTTAGGTAGGCTAGTTCTTCTCATGCGGCTTAAACTAATGATAATCAATACACATACTCATACACCTATCCTTCTTCACAAATAGGACAGGCGCACCTCAAGGCGATACACTAGGTTGGATAAATCTCTTATCCAACAATTCCTGCAACTAATCCTTCAATTTCTTTAACTCAACTAACGTCATCCTATAAAGAGGAATAGAAATGGTATTGGTGCCCATCTCAACATTGATAGCAAAATCAACATCATGATATGGAAGCATACTAGGCACATTCATAGGGAAACACATCCACAAACTCATGAACAAAATCCAAGGAGGGATATAAAACATCACTAGTATCATTAATATGAGACAAATAAGATAAACATTCTATCTTAGCCAATCTACGAGCTTGAACATTAGATATGACCCTCTTAGGACCAGAATAGAGCACACCATTCTAAGTTATCCTACGCACACCCAGTGAAGCTAAAGTCACGATCTTAGCAAAACAATCTAAGACAACAAGATAAGTAGCCAACCCATCCATACCTAAAATAACATCAAAAATAAACATATCTAACATAAAAAAATCTACCCATTTCACACGATCAAAAAAATTCACAACACAAGAACGGTACACTCGATCCGACACTAAAGAATCTCCTATAAGGGTAGATACACAAATAGGCATGGCAAGAGGCTCACTAACAAAATCAACACCCAAAGAAAAATATGCAGAAAAATAGGAGAAAGTCGATCTAGAGTCACATGATATAGATGCAGATCTAAAAAATAGGGACGATACTAGTAGTCATAGAATCAGAAGACTCTACCTAAGGTTTGGCTAGTAAAGTAGAGCACAGTCCATGACCACCAATCGGCTGAATATCCCATGACCACCACCGTGGGCTCCACTACTATCACGACTCGAGGCTACCCCTAGTCGCGACAATGCTGCTTACAGTCACAAGTGACCACAAACAAACCCATGAGTTGGTACCTACTGCGAGCACTGAATAATATACAGATAATAAAGATATTTGCGAAAAATAGATGAAAATTCCATAAGGTTTTAAGTACTGAAAAGTATAGCTGAAGTCACAAGTCTAAGAAAAACATCTGCAAAAATAATGCAACATGACTGATAAACTAACTAACTGTCTTAAATGTTGAAAAGCCTCTAAGACTAACTGACTGGGGAGTTGATGGGACAAATCCCCAACAAACTCCAACTGACCATATTACTGAACTGATAACACAACTAAATAAAGATAAACTTGTCCTCAAAGTATGAGGTCTCACCATTGCTGCTAATGCTGGCTAACTATTCTTGTTTAGGCCCAGTCGAGAAACTGAGCGTCCAAACCTATGATATAAGACATCATAACACAAAGAAAAATTTATGATCAGTACTTTGAATGTACGGGTATATGAGATAAGGTTAGGCTGCAATGCATTGATTAACTGAACATAAAGTAATAACTAGATGAATAATATGAGATAACGTATATGCATGCATGAAAACTGAAATACTGCAAGTGCAAGGCCAAGCATATAATGTTTCTGAAATAATTTGTAAAACTAAAATACTAAAATCTGATAAGTGAATAACTAATAATCTGTATGCCTTAGCCAAGCAATATGAACTGAATTTTGTACTAAGTACTAAACTGAGACTATGAGAGGTATCATCTAACTAACGTTCCCCATTCTAAGCTGATTAGGGTCCAACCTGTGACCCCAATTAGAAAGGTGTCAGCACCGTGCTACGGGTAATAGAAATGTTTGTGTGTATCCAACAAGATACTAAAAAACTAGGGTATTAAGCCTAAGATGATGGGTGATCCCTGGGTAGAGTCAAGCCTAAACTGATGGGTGACCCCTAGGAGGTAGTAGAGCCTAAAGTGATGAGTAACTCCTCATAACCCATGTTGGCTAGGTGGTTCTAGAATACAGGGACTGCTACTAACAACTTTTCCTAACTGACAAAAAAGTTGTCGTCCTGCATTCGTTCGGTGCTAAATCATACTCCCAACTGAACGACACTGATTACTGAACTAAACTGAGGTTATCTGAGCCAACAACTGAGTAATGATACTAACAAAATAACAAGACTCATGATTTATCTGAAACCATTCTGAAGATTCTAAAAACTAAGTAAATAGATAAGTTTCGGGTACTCATGACCCCCAGCACTGAATGAAAATAACAATAAAGGCATGTAAAGCTTCAAAACCATGATGGGAAATCATTCTCTTTGGCATTTCATTAAACACTCGAAATTCATAGACTTGAGCATTGAAATAGTTAAAACATGTGCTACTAACATAATTGCAATACTAAAATCATGGTTTAAGGATGTAACATGCAAAAATCACCATTCAAACGTGTCACGAACAAATTCTAACAAAAACACATGGTAAACATGATTTGAAATCAAAGTTCACAATAGCTTCATGTAGATAGTTCATAACAACATGTAAAAATCATAACTTTAAACTAAAAAAATGGATTCTTGAACTCCATGGATGAAAATGGCCCATGGATGAACTTCACACATACCTTAAAGCTTTAGTCTTGAAAGAGAACAAACTATTCTTGAACATTCTTGGATTGGGAAGCACAATTTATTGGTTTTATTGAAGGGAAGATGCTTGAACTTGATAAAGTTGGGGAAGGGTTAGGGTTTTTTTTTAGAGAAATTGAGGAATTTGGGCTTATAATGCCTTCACTGAAGGTTAATCAGTGTTTTTACAGATTAGGGAAATGGGAAAAGACAAGACAACCCCTCTAGAATTTAAATTAGTAACTAAAACACCATTTAGAAGGCCATTGCAATGCGATGAACCCTTCATCACTATACCCACTACGACGCGATGCAATCGCGGTGAGGTTCTAAAAACGAATTCCAAAGATCCCTCAATCCTCAACCAAAAAATCCATAACTTCCCCGAGATATGCTCCTTATGCCCCTAATCATGAAATAACTTTAAAACTTACATCTCGAGGTCAGGAAGGTCACTTTAAAAATCATAGAAGTCAGGAGGACAAAAATAAAACAAAGTCCCCAACACTTAGCTAAATATTTAGGTCCTAAGACTCTTATGCATGCACTATGAGCTGAACTGAACTAGGAAAAATATAGGGTATTATAATATCTCTCCCTAAATAAGGTTGATTAAGCTAAGAATCCAGAGGAACTAAGATTACATACTGAACATGCATAACTGGAAACATGATTACATGACTAAGCTGAAACATGATACATGATTGAACTGATCAGTGAATATATGCAATGTCATGAGTACGATTAAATATCTGAAACTGAGAATGGAAAAGATATAACCTAAGGAAAACTATTACCTTAAGTTGAGTCTAAGTTTGTGGAGAAAAGGTGAGGGTACTTGGTTTGCATATCTGCTTCTGCTTCCCAAATGGATCCCTCTACGGATTGATTCCGCCAAAGAACTTTGACCAAGGGAACTTCTTTGTTCCTTAGTCTACGAATCTGATGATCGAGAATTTTAACTGGAATTTCTTCGTAAGAATGGTTGTCTTGAACATCTGTACTTTCTAATAGAACAACCATAGTTGGGTCACCAATATACTTCTTTTACAAGGACACATGGAACACTGAATGCACTGATGCCAAATCTGCAGGTAGCCTAAGCTCGTAAGTTAGCTTTCCATAATGACTCAAGATCCTATAAGGGCCAACAAATCAGGGACTAAGCTTCCCTTTTTTTCAAATCTCTTTACTCCCTTCATGGGAGAGATTTTCAAATAGACTAAATCTCTAACTGCAAATTTGAGATCTCTCCAACGCACATCTGCATAGGATTTTTGATAGATTTGGGTTGTCTTAAGCCTCTCCCTGATTAACTGAACCTTCTTTATCATATCAAATACTAAATATGTCCCCATCAAAATGTCCCCATCAATGCGGTCTCACCTACCTCAAACCAACCAATAGAAAACCTATACCTCCTTCTACAGAGAGCCTCAA
This sequence comes from Capsicum pubescens, assembly GCA_030864215.1. Lineage (NCBI taxonomy): Eukaryota > Viridiplantae > Streptophyta > Magnoliopsida > Solanales > Solanaceae > Capsicum > Capsicum pubescens. The sequence goes on along the minus strand of CM061549.1, from coordinate 63,125,674 downwards.
ATGGATCTATCTGAATACTGGAATGATCACTATTATTGCAGGTAAACTCGATCAAAAGCAGGTGATCATCCCAACAACCCTTGAAATCAATAACATATGCCCTCAACATATCATCCAGGGTCTAAATGGTCCTCTCTTACTGAACATCTATTTGGGGATGAATAGCCGTACTAAGATAAACTTAGGTACCTAGACCCTTCTGAAAAGCTTTCCAAAAGTGAGAGGTAAACTGAGTACCTCTATCTGAAATGATAGACAACGGGACCCATGCAATCTAACCAACTTTCTAATATAGAGATTGGCAAAATCCTCTACTAAATAGGAAGTATGAACTGGGAAAAAATTAAGATGATTTGGTTATTCTATCGATAATAACCCATATCGAATCATACTAACGATGTGTACGGGGAAGCCCTATCATAAAGTCCATGTTCACCTCTTCCCACTTCCAAGTGGAAATACTAAACTCCTGCATCGTGCTACTAGGCCTCTGGTGCTCAATCTTAACCTGCTGACAGTTAGAAAACTTAGCTACAAACTCTGTAATATCTCTCTTCATGCCACTCCACCAATAGATTTCCCAAAAATCATGGTACATCTTAGTGGATCATGGATAAATAGAATAATGTGCACCATACGCTTCTGCCAAAATCTGTTGTCTCAAATAATCAACACACGGCACATACAGCCTACCCTAACATCGCAACAGGCCATCTATCCCTTGGGATAAAACCTATAGTTTCTGATCTCTAACAGACTCCTTCAACTTAACCAAACTGGAATACCTATCTTGTTTGTCCTTTACTTCATAAACCAATAAATATTTTGAGCTATTTGAACCCATACACAACCCTCAGCTGAATCGACCAAACAAATGCCTAATCTAGCAAACTGATGAACCTCCTGAACCAACTTTCTCTTATCATTCTCGACATGAGTAACACTACCCATAGATACCTACTAAGGGTGTCTGCCACTACATTAGCCTTGCCTAGATAATACAACACACTCATATCATAATCTTTTAATAACTACAACCACCATCTTCGATGAAGATTTAAATCTTTCAGCGAAAATACATACTACAAAATTTTGTGATCCATGAACATATAAATATGAACCCCATATAAATAGTGCCTCAAAATTTTCAAGGGAAAGACAACAGCTGCTAACTCAAGCTCATGGGCAGGATAATTCTTCTTATGGGGTTTAAGCTGTCTAGAGGCATAGGCTATGACCTTACCTCTCTGTATCAAAACATAACCCAAACCAAATCTGGAAGCATCACAGTAAACAACAAACCTATCTAAACCATTTGGCAAGGTCAAAACTGAGGTTGAAGTAAGTCGAGTCATCAACTCTTGAAAACTCTTCTCACAAGAATCTGACCACTAAAAATTAACTTTCTTCTGAGTCAGTCGAGACATAGGAGATGCAATAGATGAGAACCCTTCAACAAACCATCTGTAATAGCCAGCCAAGCCTAAGAAACTCTTGATATCTGATGAAGAGATGGGTCTGGGCCAGTTTCTCACTACTCGGTCTTTTAAGGGTCAACTCTAATGCCATCACCAAAAATAATATGGTTGAGGAAAGCTACTGACTTTAGCCAAAATTCATACTTACTAAATTTGGCAAGCAACTGATGGGCTCAATGAGTCTGTAATAGGATTATGAGATGGTCTGCATGATCATTTTCACTACGGGAGTAGACAAGAATATCATCAATGAAGACTATGACGAACATGTCCAAGTACTACTTGAACACTAGATTCATGAAGTCCATGAAAGCTACTGACATTCGTTAGTCCAAAAGACATAACTAAGAATTCAAAGTTTCCATACCGGGTTCTGAAAGCTATTTTTGGAATGTCACATTCTCTGACTCTAAGCTGATAATAGCTGGATCTGAGGTCTATCTTGAAGAAATAACCAGCACCCTAAAGTCGGTCGAACAAGTCATTAATTCTGGGAAGTGGATACTTATTCTTGATTGTGACTTTGTTCAACTGATGGGAATCAATGCATATTCTGAAAGAACTGTCTTTCTTTCTTACGAAAAGGGATGGAGCTCCACAAGGGGAAACACTGGGCCTAATGAATCCTTTATCTAAGAGATCTTTCAGCTATTTTATTAACTCCCTAAGCACTGTTGGAGCCATTATGTATGGCATAATAGAGATAGGCTGAGTATCTGGAAGGATGTCTATTCCAAAGTTAATTTCCCTCTCGAGAGAAACTCCGGGGAGATCTTCAGAGAACATATCTGGAGATTTCCTTACTACTAAAACTGAATCAAGACTTGGGGCGTCAGAATTAGAGTCTTTGACTCAAACAAGATGGTAAACACAACCCTTGGAAATCATTTTTCTTTCCTTAAGGTATGAAACAATTTGAACCCTAAGCACTGAAGAACTACCCCTCTATTCAATAATTGGTTCATTAGGAAACTAAAACTGAATGATTTTATTTCTGCAATCAACTCTAGCATAACATGAGTGGAGCCAATCCATGCTGAGAATGGTATCAAAATCAGTCATCTCTAACTCCACGAGGTTAATCGAGGTAACTTTCTGGGAAATTATGACCGGAAAGTTCCTGTACATCTGCCTAGCTATAATAGAGACACTTACTGGGTAGACACTAAGAAGGGTTCTTCTAAATACTCGGGAGTGACACCAAAATTAACAACTATATAGGGAGTAACAATAGAAAGCAAAACTCTGAGGTCTAACAAAGAATAAACATGGAGGTGAAAGACATGTAACGTACCAGTAACCACATCAGGAGAACTTTCCTAATCTGATCGGGACTGAAGTGCATAAACCCTATTCTGGCGTTGTCCACTAGTGGCACTGGAAGTAATGCCCTGCTGAGTCAGGCGACCTGCTAGAGCTAATGACTGGTTGGACTGACCCTATTGGTGCAAGTTCCTTTCCTTCTGAGCAACTAATTGACACTCTCTGAACTTGTGGCCTGGCTTGCCACATCCAAAATACACACCATTGCCAGCTCTACACATACCTTGATGATTCCTACCATATTTCTGGTAAAGAAGATTAGTTCGACCACTGTTCACACTACCCTGGGCCTTAGAGCCTGGTGTCCTATCCTAGTTGTCATTTCTGAACTTTGGCACTGACGCACTAGCTAAAGATAGAGCTGGGGGTAAAAAATTCTATCAGAACTGAGAACGGTTACCACCCTCTGACTTCAGTTGAGCAAAACTAAAGCTACCTATTCTGGCTTTCTTGTTCTCCCTCTCTTTCATCTTAAACTTCTGCTCCTCAATCTGTTGGGCATAGACCATAAGCTTGGATATGTCATCTCCTTAATCAATATTACCGTCCTATACTTCTTGACCATACTGTCAGATATACTAGACATGAACTTACTTATTCTAGATCGATTATCAGACACCACGTGAGGAGCATACCTTGCCAATTGAGTAAACTTAAGCGAATACTCCTTCACACTCATACTTCCCTGCCTCAAATTAATAAACTCTAGCACCTTAGATTCCCTCAAATCTAAAGGAAATAATCTTTCTAAAAAGGTTGTAACAAACTCCTCCCACTTTATAGGCCTTGCATCTGAACCTCTATCCACTTTTCACTGCTTAAACTAGGTGTGAGCTATATCCTGCAACTGGTAAGCAGCCAACTCTGCACTTTAACTAGACATAACACTCATAATATTAGTCATCTTTTAAACCATGTCAAGGAATTTCTACGGATCCTCATCAAACTTAGATCCCAAAAACTAAGGGGGATTCATACGGGTGAAGTCCCAAATCCTAGCTGTAGCTATATTAGCCACTGGATTGGCTTGAACATCGGCCTTCTGATTGTTCTAAGCTACTACTGAGTGAGCTAAAGTAGTGAATGCAGATCTGAACTCGGCATGAGAGACATGCTCATTCAAGGGATCTTCCTAAACATGCGGAAGTATGGGCTGATTTTTATTTCTTCTTCCGTTAGTCTTTCTGGGAAGCATTTTCTATAAACAAAAGGAAGAGTGAATTAGAAACAGAGTTCAAATAGATCAAATTCTTATTTGCACAAGATGAATACTGAAAGAAGGGAAAATTTTTCTAAAACGTCTTGTAGCCTCCTATCCATAAATATGGTGGGCTTCACGCATATTCATAATACTCTACTCAACGCAGCTTTCAAACTTCCTAGGACACTTTAAAACTATAGTCTCTGATACCAAGATTTTTCATGACTCGAAGCTACCCCATAGTCGCAAAAATGGTGCTTACAATCACGAGTCACCACTAGCTAACCCATGAGCTGTTACCTACTGTGAGCACTGAATAATATACTGATAATAAAGACATTTGCAGAAAATACATGAAAATGCCATAAGGTTTTATAATGAAAAGTATAACTGAAGTCACAAGTCTAAGAAAAACATCTGCAAAAATAGTGCAACATGACTGATAAAACTAATAAACTAACTAACTTTCTGAAATATCTGAAAAGCCTCTAAGACTAAGTGACTGGGGAGTTGATGGGAAAAACCCCCAACTAACTTTGACTGGCTATATAACTGAACCGATAACTCAACAAAATAAATATAAACTCATCCTCAAAGTATGAGGACTCACCACTGCTGCTAATGCTGGCTAACTGATCTTGTCTAGGCCCAGTCAGTAAACTGAGTGTCCAAACCTATGATATAAGACACCATTGCGCGAAGAAAAGTAAGCGATCAGTACTTTAAATGTACTGGTATATGAGATAAGGTTAGTTTGTAATGCATGGGTTAACTAAACACAAAGTAATGACTGATTGAATAACATGAGATAACTATATACACATGCATAAAAATTGAAATACTATAAGTGCACGGCCCGGCATATAGTATTTCTGAAATAATCTGTAAGACTAAAATACTAAAATCTGATAACTGAGTAATTTATAATCTGTATCCCTTGGTCAAGAAATCTGAACTGAATTTTGTACTGAGTACTAAACTTAGAATGTGGCAGGTATCATCTAACCGACATGCCCCATTCTAAGCTGATTAGGGTCCAACCTGTGACCCTAGTTGGAAGGGTATCAGTACCGCACAATGGGTAATAACAATGGTTGTGTGAATCCACTAAGATACTGAAGAACCAGGGTATCAATCCTAAACTGAAGGGTGATCCCTGGGTGGAGTCAAGCCTAAGCTGGCGGGTGACCCCTGGGAGGTAGTCAAGCCTAAACTAAGGGGTGACTCCTCAAAACCCACGCTAGCTACATGGTTCTAGAATACAGATACTGCTACTAATGACTTTTCCTAACTGATGGGAAAGACACCATCCTGCATTCGCTCAGTGCTAAATCCTACTCCCAACTGAAAGACACTGATTACTGAGCAATGATACAAACTTAATGACAAGGCTCGTGGTTTATCTGAAACCATTCTAAAGATTTTGAAACCTAGGTAAACAACTAAGTTTTGGGTATTCATAACCCCCCGCACTGAATTAAAATAACAATAAAGGAATGTAAAAGCTTTAAAACTATAATGGGGAAATCATTCTACCAAATCATTCTCTTTGGCATTTCATCAAACACTTGGAATTCATAGACTTGGGCATTGAAATAGTTAAAACATGTGCTACTCACCATTCAAACATGTTACGGACAAATTCCAACAAAAACACATGGTAAGCATGATTTGAAATCAAAGTTCATAATAGCCTCATGTAGATAATTCATAACAACATGTAAAAATCATAACTTTAAACTAAAACAAATGGATTCTTGGACTCCATGGGTGAAAAGTGCCCATGGAGCAACATCACACATACCTTAAAGCTTTTATCTTAAAAGAGAATTAACTATTCTTGAACGTTCTTGGATTGGGAAGCATAATTTCTTGGTTTTCTTGAAGGGAAGATACTTGAACTTGATGAACTTGGGGAAGGGTTAGGGTTTTATTTTGAGAGAAATTGAGAAATTTGGGCATATAATGCCTTAACTGAAGGTTAATCCTGTGTTTTTATGGATTGGGGCAATGGGAACAGACAAGATTCCCCCTCTAGAATTTAAATTCATAACTGGAACGCCGTTTAGAAGGCCACCAGGATGTGATGAACCCTTCATCTCTATACCCACCGCAACACAATGCAATCTCGGTGAGGTTCTAGAAACGAAATCAAAACATGCCTCAATCCTCATCCGAAAAATTCAAAACTTCCTCGAGATATGCTCCTTAAACCCGTGATCATAAAATAACTTAAAAACTTACATCTCAAGGTTGGGAAGATCACTTTTAAAATCATCAAAGTTAGGAGGCCAAAAGTAAAACTAAGTCCCCAAAACTTCGATAAATCTTCAGGTCCTAAGCCTCTTATGCACGCACTATGAGTTGAACTAAACTAGGAAAAATACGGGGTATTACAACTACCTCTATTTCTCGCACCTCAGTAATACCTCGACCTCTCACAACTATAATAAGAGTATCCCTGAAAATATAGCAGGGACAATCCTTGGCCACATGGAAAGTCTCATAACATACATAGCAAACTCTAAACTTGCCCTGACCGCCACCCTGCACTGCCTAACCAGAAAACACACGAGAACCTCTAAAATATCTACCTCAAAAAGTCTGACCTCTGAACTTACCAAAACGGTGCACTTTCTTGGCGCCTCCCTAAGATACCCTAGGAATAGATACATGTGTTCACGCCTGGTACCTTATACTCTAGAATGATTCCCCAAACACAATCATTTGTGTTATGGCTCGTTGAAGAGTAGGAGGATAAATAAGTCCAGATGGCTGAGACCCTGCTTGAGTGGATAATATAAATAAAAGATGAACTCCTAATCCCGAAACAACTCACTCGGGTACCAGCATTAATAGATGAATAGTACTCGGGGTCTGAGGAGTACCCAAAACTGCAGTAGGTACAACTGGAGGAACACCATAAACAGACTCTAGCATAGATAGAGGTACCATGTTCGGAGCTGGGGGAATACCAAATGAACTTAAAAGAACACCCTCAAAATGGGTCAACAGACGAATCAGCAATCCCTCCAAGACTAAGTTAGAAGAACTCTAAGGAACTGGAGCAGAACACATACCTCTAACCTTCTCAACACGAGGCTCAGAGAAACAATACCTTGCACTTCTCTTATATGGGGCTGATCTATGGGATTGTCCACTCTCTCAATTTCGTCCATGACTCGAGGCTCTCTCTTTGGTTAAAGGATCTGCATCTCTAATCACACTTTACCTAGTCGACACCATCTACGCAGAAAGAGTAAAACACAACTCAAAACACAACACGGGGTATGAATGAACTTCACACGATAAGGAATAAAATAAGGGAAGTCTCTTAAAGACATCCTAGAGCCTCTCAAAGATAGATATGGATGTTTATGTATCGATCCGTGAGACTCTATTAGATATCCGGATCTTACACCATTGAGACCAATGAAACCTGGTTACTCTGATACCAATTTTTCATGACCCAAAATCTATAGGTCATGATGGCACTAGTCGCGGCGAATCTTAACAAGTAAGCCTATCACATACACCAATTCACAAAAGGGAAAAGACAACAATAACCCCTAGGTAAGGCTTCAAGAACAAAGATGAACTATACAAGTATAATAAATGTGGAAAGAAACATAATAATGCAGTCATAACTCCCGAAACCAGGTGTCAACAATATAAAAACGTATCTAGTGCAACTCGAATCCAAAGAAAACATAAGATATCCAAATACAAGAGAAACTCTATCACTGAATGAAAATAAAGACATAGTTTATAGAAAAAGGTAGCAGAAGATATTTGGATGCCTGAAAATCATGAACTACCTTGAAAGTTTCAATAATATCCCGATTCAAGCAATGCGGGGCACACCCAAACCTAAATCTACACCAGTTGGGTATAGTAGGAGTGAGTACGATCCACTTGTACTCAGTAGGTATCATAGGCCGTTCGAGAAAAGTAGAAAATAAGACATACAAAATACACGCTAAGGGCACGTCACCTACAATCATAAAATGTTCCACAGCAATAGTCCACACTATTTGCACTCATTGTTCTAATATATCAAAAATACAACAACAATACAATAAGTAGGACACAAGTATACATTATAGCACATGTAAGTAGGAATGGAGAATAACATGTATATACAAGATGGTCAAGTATAAATAACTGGATACAGAGAAAGTAGCCATATAACAAGTCAACATATAAATTTAATCACAACATCAACACGATAAAGCAAATGTAATGAATAAGATTATGATGCTGATGATGTTGATGATGATGCACGAGGTTGTCGCACAACCTCCGAATACACCCATGGAGGTAAGCCTTCTCGATATGGGACCCATAAAGGGTTTTTCAACCCATATATCACCCTAGATACACCTACAGAGGCAAGCCTTCTCTAGGCAGGATGCATAGAGGATTCGTCCACCCATAGACCACCAATATCCATTACTCATCTCTATCATAATCCTTCAGATAAGGTCTATAAGATCCAATATCATATACCAATATTCATTATTTCTAATATTTCCTGTGTTTCTAGTATTTCCAGTATTTCCAGTATTTCAAATATTTCCAGAGCTTCTAGTATTTTCAGTTTCTAAAGCACATGCATAACATCAGACACAAATTAAGTAAATATACATGATAATAAGTATATATAAAGCAATACAACAAACAAGTGAAATGGTGCATGTGATGACATGAGGGTGATGATACAATGCTCACAACCAATCATAATGAGTATTTCCACAATCAATCCACATGATGTATTTCCACAACCAACCACAATGTTACATTTCACAACCAAGTGAGCCAACACCCACTCATTATTTCCACCATATATGAATTTCCACATGATCTATATACTGACAAAGTATTAATATATCACAATCCACCAAAGGTACCACAATAGGCATTTCTAACAACATAATACAGTTATTCACATGTATTCAAGGCTATCAATATCACATAATACCCCACACGGTCACACATATCACATAGTATCATAGATTTAATAATTACACTATATTTAGTCCCCCACACAAGAACAACATATAGAATGACATTTTCCATGATTAGTTCTCACCCTTAACATGTATTTTGATATACAAATTAACTACCCTATGTTAAGCCATAACATAACTCAAATACCAAAATTAGTCAGCTACACTTTGAACCTAAATCCTTAATTCTCACAAACAATCTCAAAATCAACTAAAACCAAGAAATATTAAATCTACCCCTCAAAACAAAGCAAACAATGCCCATATTGCCTATTTTTTGTTTGGGTCAAAACAGACCGCCGAAATAAGTTTTTGAGAAAGAAGGGGAAAGTCAAAATTTATTTCAAGAACGTATTTCCCATGACTTTAGGAATCTATAGTTAAAAATCCAAGTCAAATTGAGTTTAAAAAGTGGTTCAAATCGAAGAAAAATTATTTTTAACCTTTACCGGGTAAAACCTTTGAAATCCGTTAAAAATTCAAAAAGAGAGGATGGTTTAAATTAGAATCGAGGAAAAATAAGTAATTATAGGATTAGGAACATTATTCAAGTAAAAAGGAATGAACTTTGGGGATAAATCAAGTAATAAGGTTTTTGAAATTTTTGAATAATAAATCAAGAATTAAAGTAAGAAAAGGATGAAATCTCACCTTAAATCCATAAAAGAATCGAGAAATAGATGTTAATCTAGCTTCCCAAGCATCAACAAGTTTCACTTTTAAGATTTCACACTATTTTAGGGTTTATTCCTTAAGAGGTAAGGTGAAAAATGAGAAAAAATCATGCAAAAAAGACTATTTATACTCATATCAGGTTACCTAGTGTATAAGGCATAAATTTCATGCCTCATATGCAATTTACCCTTTGTGGTCCAGGTTGCACCAGCAACCTCATGCACCAGATTTTTTAAGTCCAAAATAGACTTCGGCGGGGTTCCCGAAATTCATTCGAAATCTGATATACGCAAATAAACTATATAATCATACTAAATTTGATTCTTTGAATTCAACGACTATATCAGATTTCAAAAATATGTCATTTCATAGGGGTGACCACCAAAATTCAAAATCACAACTTTCCAAATCATGGGTTGAAATGAGATTTAAAAGCAATAAAACCAGACCAAACATGTAACCACCCTAAAATTGACGTTTTAGATCTGCTGGAGATGTTCGTTTAGTCATCCGTCGTACTGATCAAAAGATGATCATATAAGTCCATAATAAGGCTCTCGAAGCCTCCATAAACTACATTATCACACAAAAGGCCCCAAACCCCAGAAATACCACAATGCAACTATGGGGAGGGGTAAAATAGTCAAATCACACAAAAATATATATTTCACATATTTTATCATATTTTTAGGTTGTTAAATCTAGTCTTCATCCTAGGGTGATGTCTCAGTATCCCTAGCATCATGGGATCTAGTTTCGCCATCCATTCAGAAAAGAATGGAATACAACTTTGAACACATAGGGCATGAATAACCTGTACGATAAGGAATCAAAATATAGAAGTAATTTTTTTTAAAGACATCTTATAGACTTTTAAAGATAGATATAGACGTCTATATACCAATATACGAGACTCTACTCGACATCCTGCTCTTACACTTATGAGACCGATGAACTTGACTCTGATACCCATTTGTTATGACCCAAAAACTAGGTCATGATGGCAGTTATAGCAACCCAGCCTTGATAAGTAAGTAAATCACTCAAACTGATAAAGGAAATATGAAAAAGATTAAGGCAAGATGTGTAGGACAAATTCAAACCAACAAAAGTTATAAACAAAATAAAAATATGAATAACATAACATAAAAACTCCAAGAAGTGGTGTCAAAGTGTTGAGCATCTAATACGTCTTCTGAATATAAGAAAGATACAAAGTCTGTCTCCAAAAATAAGTAAAAAAAAAATAAGGTAAGAGGATGTCTGATAGTCTACTCTGATCCTTAGAGCATTATACTACCTCGATCACAATATTCAAAAAAACATCAATCAACTGTCACAATGAGTATTCATAATAGGATCTGCACCAAAAGAGCATAATAGGAGTGAGTACGGTCCACTTATACTTAGTAAGTATCATTGGCTGACTAAATAAATAAGAAAATAAGATAATTAAAATATACTATAAGCACATCACCTACAAGCAAAAAGTCCCAAACAGTAGCTCCCACTACCTCCACTAACAATATTTATATATAGATACACAAAAAATAGAACAAAAAGATATATATCAATGGTACTAACATCTCATGAATGTTTATTTTTAGATTAAGGAAGTAATACTCATAATAAATTCAATATGACGATATCCAATCCATCCAACATGTATATACATGCAAATAAGCCCAAAATTAAATCAATATGTCCATAATTCATGGTCATCAACTCCAAATAGGCACCATCAAAATAAATATGCATGAAAAACATCATTAATATGATATCAACTCCTAATGTAAGTATTTTTATCATGGTAATAGAAACCAATGCTCAAATAAGGTCTATATTAGCAATTAAGTCCACACACGGGCATCATATATAGTATAACAAGCATTCTAATGCACAGATAAGGCTAACAATATCAATTAAATCCCTCACACAGGCAACACTCAATATCAGATATCACAAGTCAATTATAATAGAATATTAAGTCCACACACGAGCACACAACATCAAAAATAATCTCGAATTACAAACCCAATAAATATTTTCCCCAACTCATAGCATGTTTTACTTATTTATAAACTACCCAACTCAATTTGAAAGAAGTTAAGTCATAACCTACCTCAAAATGATAAAATCCTGATCTAAAGTGCTTTAACACAAAGTTTTGTTCATGCAAATGGACTTAGAATAAACTACAATATTTAAATATAATATCTATACATTAAAAAAAAGCTAATAATACCTATATTATCTATATTTAGGTTGTGTCCAAGATAGGTTCAACAAAAAGGATAGCATTAAAATTTTGGTTTAAAAACACATTCCTCAAGGATATAAGAGTCTACAGGAGAAAATTCATGCAAAAATGGGTTTAAAATGAGGCTTAAATCTTAGAAAATCCTTTAAAAACTTAACCAGCAAAAACCTCAATTTTCTATTTTGAAATCATGATTTAGAGGTGTTTTAGAAAATAAAATCAATGAGAACTATGGGAATAAGGTTTTATAGCTTGTCAAATCTCAAATGGTGAAGAAACCTCAAGAATTCCCCAAATCTGAAGCTCAAACATCCCAAAATGATGAAAATTTAGAATAATGAGGGATTATATTAAACGATTATCACTTAAATGGCTACAACTAAAGCGGTACCAGGTCACTAAAGCGGCCACCCCTAAGCGATGCCTAGCCGCCAAAGCAGCTACCACTTAAGGAGCTGCACCAGATATTAACAAATGTTAATTTTAGTTAAAGCCTACCAAGATCCGATCAAACCCTCGTGATTTGATCATATTCCCACTGAGACCAACCACAAATGCTACTAGTCTAACTAGAGGAAGAAATAATGAGTAAGGATTACAAAGTATTAGATCCTCTTGCTAATGTTTTTATATTCTTTTACCGTATTTGTTTAACTTTTGTCGTTGTATAATACATGTGTACTTCATATTTTCAAGTTAACCTCATTTTTCTTTCTTAAAATTAGGTTTTGGGTCTAACTCACACCCCAAAAGCTAGCTCAAAGGAAGAAGGATTGTTCACTCCGTATAAAGAGATCACCCATCTCATTAACCACCAATGTGGGACTTTCTTCTCTTTCTTTAACATCCCACCCCACGTCCAGGACTGGACACCTGGGCATGGATAATCTCAATTCGGGGGGGGGGGGAACATTGGGTGAGATGGGCCCTACTCTGATACCATCTTAAAATTAGGTCTTCTTTCTCTAACACCCCACCTCCCAATGTGGGACTTTTTCTCTTTCTTTAATTCTTAGTGGTTTGATTTTAATAATCTCATTTCTAGCAGTCTAATAATTATCTTTAGTACTAGTAAGGGTGATATATAGTCCTCGATCAAGGAGGCATAGACTCTCAAAGGTCTATCCCAGAGCATTTTCCATGAAGTATTTTCACAGTATTTGGGTGCAGATTTGTAGCTTTTCAGGATGAGTTGAAGAATGAATCATATGTTCTCAATATTACTCATTAATTAACTCTAATATGTATGTTTTAAATATAGCTAATTTATAAGAAGAACAACTATGGTATAATTATAATGAGATGACATATGAGTGGAGTATAATTTTTTAATTGATTTTTCAATCAGTTAGTTTTTTTTAGTTATTTTTTTAACATATCTTCATGTTGGCATATCATCTCCATGATTTGTGTTTATGATCCAATTTGGAGAACATGATTCTTGTATTTTTATATGACTAACTACTCCGTTGTCAATTCATTTAGATTATAAAATCTAGAGGTACTGTAGTATTAGTGACGGATGTACATCTTCATAGCTCAACTAATTTTGTTAAAGGCATTTACATGCATTTATTAATTTTCAAACAAGAATTCATCGACATGTTCATTCCATTAGCGATCATCTTATCTTGATTAGTTTCACATATTTCTTTATTTGATTGATGGCAAATGCGCTACCCTGCTTTATAAATTTATTCTATAAATAAAATGCAATTATAAAAAGTTAATATTTATAATTTCAACATTTCATATTTTGAACCTCATAATTTTAAATATATAGAAATTTTATAATAATGTGTAAAAGTGGAGTAAGTGTTAGGTAAGAGTTGGATTTTTCATTTTACCCCTGCACTTAGCTAAAATGTTTTAAAGTATCTAATTAATTAAATATTAATAGTTTATATTATATTTCATTACGACATTAATTAGGTAGGGTGTCAGTTTTTCTTTTTTTAATTTAGCCTTGAATATTTGTCTCTTCATCATTTTCCTTATTCAAGTATTGTACCAGAAATGGAGATGGGTTAAGATTGAAAGAACTGGTCAATGATTAGTTGACCTTGGAGGATGGTATAAACCTTGAACTAAGGGTATAATTAGTGGATTTGTATCCCGATGATATTTGTTTGAAGTGTAATTGTTTAATTACTCTTATTGTTGCTTGATTTTTAGATGATTGATTATTCCAATGTACGATGGAAGGAAAGAGCATCGATGTTGCAGCTTGTTTCTTACAAAATCTTGGTGTCCAGGTAGGTTAGATTAATGAGTAGAAAGTTGTGTCACGTTATCTTTTCATAATGTGGAATCTATAGGAGAAAGCATGTCAAGGCCTGTAGGCATGGAGTTGAGGTAGATAAAAATATATAAACTTGTGTTAATCCTAAAAAACTATCTTCTCGATTGCTTATGTGTTAGTTTCATGATACTATGTGATGTTCTAGGAAGGAAATTATTGTGGATAAAGTGTGCAAGTGTGATATCATTGAGTTATTCTAGTGATAAAACTAGTTGTGCTACAAAGGCATTAAGTTGTATATATGTGCAATAATGTGATAAGAAAAATTATTCTTGGGACGAATATTAATGAGCATGATAATATTTAAGGGATAAATGACTTGAATCATTGTGAGAATTATATTATGTAAAAAGCGGTAGATAATAATGATATGCTTGAATGTGTTAGTTTTAGGTTGTGATGTTAGAATCCAAGTTGTGGTATTTAAGAAGGTAGTGAAATTTTAATAATTAATGATTAATCACCATTCAATATTGACTTGTATGCTTAAGTGTTAAACTATTTAATTTATTTTATGATATTCTTGCTTTTGTATTGATTAATATACTTTATATATTGGATGCTCATGATGACTAAATTGGTGATAATGATGATTTATTGAATTATGTCTATCTAAGGCTTGTTTGATAACGATAACCCCTTGAATTGATGCCATAAATGTCTTGTTGATGATCAAGATGAATTGTTGAAATAATGCCCGTGAGAGGCCCAAAATGCTGATAAAAAGGATATTTTGTTCTGTAATGATAATGTGATTGAAACGAATGTCTTCAGTAATGAAGGCTTGTGATATACCTCAATAAAGGTATAATGTGAAAGATGAATATTTAATAAAAATTAAAAAGTGAAAAGATTGTGAGTAGCAATTTGGCCTACGTTAAAATTTTGATATTGCTACTTTATTAATTTTCAAGCAATGTCACCAACATTAAATTTCGATATTGCTACTTTATTAATTTCTCAAAAAATATTGCCGATGTTAAATTTCGATATTGCTATGAGACATGATTGGTAGGGTGCAACGATCCGACATCGTAATAATAATAATGAAGGAACTATTAATGGAGTTATCTAAAGTGATGAATACAGTGAATAATCCCACAGAAATGATCCCAAATTTTTAATAATTGAATTAATCTCTCTCCAAGAGGATATATATGGTTTCCTAATGAGACTTGAGTTTTCTTCTGTGCTTTACTGAGATGTGAGTTGACTTGTATTTCCTTCTTGATTGTTTTCTTGAGATTGATTGTGTGACATGTACTTGCAAAACTGAAACTCCGTGATTACTTTCTATAAGTTGGTTGACTTGCTTCATTTATACTTGTAATCGTGGATTACCCGATTGATTAGTTATTATTCTTTAATGTTATAAGAGAGTTTTTGATTGTTAGGCTGAGAATTTTGTTTGAATCATCAATAATTATTGGGTTGATTCTATAAATAAAGGTAATGAAATAGGTAATGCAAATAAATAGGTGATAATGATAGTTTAGTGCTGGATTATGGGTAGTCCTGAAGTGTTATTTAGAGGGAGATTATTCTTTTTTTAATCAATCATATTGTAGGTAAATTGATTAAATCAATTCAACATGTTATGAATTTTTTATAATTTATCTTTATTATTGTCGTTTAGGATTTTTTTTAAAATTAACTTTCGTACGATACGATGTTATTTTGCTTTGTCGTGCTAACAAAAACTAATTTCAATCACAAAGTTATGATGTTTTGTAACATTAATTGTTTTATCAATGAGAGTATAGTGGTAACTTAGGAGGTACACTTTGGAATCTTCAATAGCTTATTATGAGGAAACTAATTGATTTTGTTGTCCATCATTCTTTGTGGATGTTGATAACACTCAACTTACACGTCAAATTAAGTGCAAGGCGGTCGTTGTGAATCTAATTATCCAACTTTGAGTTGGGGTCGAATCCACGAAGAACAATGTGAATGGTGCTTGAGTAAGTTCGAAATGAAAGTTGCTTGCTAGAGTCAAACCTAGGATACAAATATTTGGGGGTATGATTTAAAAGTTGTTTGAACAAAGTTACTTTGTACTACTAAATGAGAGCAAAAAGTTTAGATTAAATTTCAATAAGAGAATAATCCTGGGATTATGTTTTCCTAGGGGCAAACTTCTAGCCTCCTAATATTATGTTTTAATAATGACAAACTAATTATTGAAAATCTGCGGGGTATTCAAGGATCTCCACTGATGCACATAAGGCAAGGAGATATTCTAAAGATTGAAAAGATCTGTGAAGAATCAATCAGAAAATCCAAAAAAGAAGCAAGGAAAGAGAATCAATTAAATCATTAACTTCCCAGACTTAACGCAAACGAATCAAAGGTGGAAGAAAAGAACATCACACCAAAATTAAAGTAGCATTCATCACAAACCATTAACTTTTCAGATTTCTGGCACATAAATCAATCAAGATTATTACAAAGGAAAGAAGAAGATCACACCCTCTATATGGACATATCTGATATGGACATGTATGACTGTAAAGGATGCACCAAGTATAGACATATCTGATATAGGCATACTCTACGGTGCAATCCCTCAATCAAGAAATCACCTCCAAAATTCTTGATTGAGAAAAAATGTCTTGTGTTTCATTATAACGAGTAGCAGCTGAATCCTATAAAAGAAGAAGACTAAAGATAGACAAATGTCACGCAACTTCAAGAAAAATCTCAAAATGTCTCAATCTTAGTCTCACAAATCTTTGTAACTCTTAGTTTATAATTGTTGTATAAAGAGTAGGATTGAGTAAACTTTGTATTTCAAATTGAAGCTATTTCACAAGATCTAAAGAACAAAATAAGTCTTTGGAACTTGTTTTCCATCATTGTACTCGAGTCCAATATTGAACAATCTAAGAAAACGTTGAAACCCAAGGGGACTGGAAGTAGGCACCACATTGGTGTTCCAAACCAGGATAAATCTCTATGTATTTACTTTAAATTTGATTATTTACTTGCTTGATTATTTCAAACCTAATCTATTTTGTAAAGTGGATTGATCTACAGGAGAGTCGACTGTAAGGAGCCAATAGTCGACTCACAAGAAATTTTCAATTCACCCCCTCCCCTCCTTCTCGAATTTTAATTGGTATCAGAGCAGGTCTCACCAACAGTGTTGCTTAACCTCACGTGAGCAAAGATCAAATGTCAAAATATCAAATTCTTGATGCTCTTCTTCAAGATGGTCACTCCTCCACAAGACCACCACACTTTAATGGACAATACTACTCTTACTGGAAGAACAGATTCAGAATTTTTGTCCAATCAAATGACTTCCAAGAAGAGGTTGTTATTAAAAAGGGACCAAAGTCGATCCCAGGACTCAAAAACAAGCAAAAGGATAGAGACAAAGAATCGAATAGTGCTAATGTAGAAGACCTTGAAAGCTTTGAGATAAGCAAAGAACAACAAGAGGTAATTCAAACTAAAGCACGATCCATAAGTTACTTTTTTGTGCAACTAGTGGAGAAAAATACGACAAGATATCAACCTACAAAATGGTGAAAGGGATGTAGGACAAATTGGAGGTGACATATGAAGGAACCACCAGGGTCAAAAAATCAAAATTTGCTACCTTGGTCAATGAATACAAGCTATTCAAAATGGAAGAGAATGAGAATATTGAAATAAGTTTTCCAGATTCAGTAAGATCGTATATGAATTTAAATCATTGGGGATGATCTATTCACATAGACTACAAGTCCAGAAGTTGGTTCAAAGTCTCCTAAAATTTTGGGAAACCAAGGTTATCATTCTGGAAGAAGGAGATCTTCACAACATGACATATGATGAACTATGAGGTAACCTCATTGCATATGAATAAAATTATATCAACAGGTGACACAAAGAGGAAAATAAGAAACCAGTAGCCTTCAACGCTGCACCAAATGAAGAAGAAAACATATTGGAAAATGCCAATAGTGAAGGAATAGACCTCATTAACCGTGGAGTAAGGCAGATCATGAGACAGAGGCAACAAATAACTCAAGGAGCCAAAAATAATGACTCCACTAGAAACGATAGTTGTTATTATCACTATGTAAAACATGGACACCTAAAAAAAACTAGCCAAAATTAAGAAGAAGATCATCCAAGAAGAATCAAAATTTTGGAGCCTGGAGTGATGAAAATGAAACCGAAGAAGAAATAAAATCCGCCAATATGTGTTTCATGGCAATAGGTGAATCTAGCAAGGTAAGGCCACACGACTATCATAATTGTAATATTCTTGAATCTAATTTAGATATGATAACTGACGAGCTTCAAAAAATTATAGATGAATATAACAAACTTTCTCAAGAGAAAAAAGGTTGTGAAGCTCGATTTAAATGAAAACTCGAAGAGGAAAAGAGAAACTATCAGATAGAAATCGAAGTATGTCAAATTGAAATTGACTTACTTCATGAAGAGGTTGATGATGTAAAAGTACAATTAAATAGCATTAAAAAATCACCAAGCCACAGTTTTTTGAGATCAAACTCTTTTAAAATAATACAAGTTTCTCATTAGAATCGTTTAAATCAGCCAAGACCTTTTTCTACTCTTGAGGACCTGTCTATTTTATTTAGGGACAGAGAGGGCACAAATCCTACAGTTGTAGGAATAAGCCTAAGAGTGTGTGGGTTTGGAAACCCAAAGAAAGCACATCTAACCCATAAGGACCCAAGACCACTTGGGAACCTAAGCAAAATTAATTCCCTTATTTTGCAGGAACATGTCCACAAGAGATATAAGAAGGGAATGTGGGTCATTGTTAGAGGATGTTCCAGAAATATGATTGGAAAGAAAGAAATTTCTTTTCTTTAAAGAATGTATATGGAGGATCAGTCAGATTCGGTGACAACGCTAGAGGCAACATAATCGGAGTCGGCTCAGTAAAGCTAAGCTCCTTATGTGAGTTTACTGAAGTGTATTTGGTAGACGGCCTCAAGCATAAATTGCTCAGCATCAGTCAGCTGTGTGATGCCGGATTTGGAGTCTCCTTCAAAGCTAAAATTTGCTCCATCAAATAGAACAAAAGAGATATCTCTCTCATCAGTGAACGCATTGATAATATGTATGTCTTAAATAGTCCTGACTTTTCTACATTAATCTGCCTCACTATGTAAAATAATGATATCTGGTTATGGCACAGAAAAATTGGGCATACTAGTATGTATGTCATAAGTTGTCCAGACTGGAATTGATGAAAGGTCTGCCAAAACTCAAGTTTGAAAAGGATCACATCGGTAATGCTTGCGAATTGAGTAAACAGACCTAGACATCATTCAAAGTCAAGAGCATTGTCTCTACTTCCAAACCTCCTCAAATAATCCACATGGATTTTTTTCCCCACCAAGGTCGCAAGTATTGGTGGAAAGAGATATATTTTCATTATAGTTGATGATTACTCACGTTTTACTTGGGTAATGTTTCTCACTCATTAACATGAGGATTTCATAATCTTTGAGATCTGTTGTAGAAAGGTACAAAGAGAAGATGGATACCTCATCACTTATGTTCACAGCGATCATGGAGGAGAATTGAAAATAAGGCATTTGAGGAGTACTGTGCTCAAAATAGGTACTCTCAAAATTTCTCATCACCACAGTTTCCTCAGCAAAATGGTGTAGTGGAGCGAAAGAATCGGTCTCTCCAGGAAAATACTAAAACCATGTTGTTAGAAAATAATCTCCCTGATCAGTTTTGGGCAGCAGCAGTAAGAACAGCATGTCACACTATGAACAGATGCCTAATTAGACCTATTCTAAAAAAACGACTTATGAACTCTAGAGAGAAAAGAAGCCAAACATAAGCTACTTCCATTCTTATGGATGCAAATGCTTTATAAACAACAATGGTAAAAAATAACTTAGGAAAATTCGATCCACGAGTTACCAAGGTATTTTCCTTGGGTATTCTCCCACTAGTCGTGCTTACAGATCTTATAATAAAGGAAATTTATTTGTTGAAAAATCCATGCATATTATATTTAATGAATCTAATCACCCCCTATGAGTTTGAGTAATTATGAATAACAGGTGAGTGATCTACAATCCGGAGAAAATGCTAGCACAACCTCTGAGCCATCACAAGACAAGTTGATTATACCCCCTCCAGAGTCGACTTCCACGATAGCAATAGTGAAATAGAGTATTCCAAGAGAGTGGAAACATGATTCTAGCTAAATAAATTCATCATCAAAAATCCAGTTGAGAAGGTGCAAACAAGAGTATTATTGAGAAAATAAGTGTCTATTGCCATTGTATCTCAAATTAAACCTAAGAAGACCAATAATACCCTCAAAGATGAATCATGGCTTGAAGCTATGCAAGAATAATTGGACCAATTTAAAAGAAACCAAGTTTGGACTTCGGTTGAAAGACCCAAGAACTTCTCAGTAATTGGAACTAGATGGGTCTACAGAAAAAAATTGAATGAAGAAGGTAAGGTTATCAGAAATAAAGATAGACTTGTAGCTCAAGGCTATTCCCAACAAGAAGGTATTTATTATGATAAAAACTTTGTCCCCGTGGCCAGGTTAGAATCAATTCGAATTTTATTAGTGTTTGTTGCTTTCAAATGTTTTAAGCTATATCAAATGGACGTCAAAAGAGCCTTCTTAAATGGTTTTATTCATGCGGATGTTTTTGTAAAACAACCCCCAAGTTTTGAAAATCCGTTGTATCAAACCATATTTTCAAATTGTCAAAAGCACTCTACGGTCTCAAACATGCTCCAAAGGCTTGGTATGAGAGATTGAGTAATTTTTTACTAAATAACAATTTTCAAAGAGGTAAATTTGATACAACTCTATTCATACAAAACTTTATTCAAATCTTTTTATTGTGCAAATTTACGCTGATGACATTATTTTTGGTAGTTCTAACATCTCTCTGTGTGAGAATTTTTCTAATTTGATGAAAGAAGAATTTGAAATGAGTCTTATGGGTAAGCTCACATTCTTCTTGGGATAATAAATTAAGCAAACTCCCAAAGGTACTTTCATCAGTCAAGTTAAGTACCCAAAGGAACTCATTAGAAAATTTAGTATGAAAAGCCTATGGAACTCCAATGAGTCCATCTGTAAACCTTGATTCGGACTTGTCTATAAAGAATGTTGATGAGAAAATATACAGGGGAATGATAGGATCACTACTCTATTTAACCGACAGTCGACCAGACATCATGTTTAGTGTATGTAAGTGTGTCAAGTTCCAATCGATTCCTAAAGAATCCCATCTGACTACCGTCAAGAGGATCATCCGATACCTCATAGGAACTCAAGACAATGGACTATGGTACCCCTGTTCTTCCTATTTTAATTTAGTTGGCTATTCAGAAGTTGACTTTTCAGGTGATAAAAATGATAGAAAAAAATTAGTGGAATGTGTCAAATTCTTTGTAATGCCCCAATTTCATGGCACAGTAAGAAGCAAACCTTATTTTCCCTGTCAACAACTAAAGTTAAATACATAGCCATTGGAAGTTACAGTACTCAAATCCTATGGATTATGTATCAACTACTTGATTTTAAATTGTCTTTTAAATTTGTTCCCATAATATGTAATAACACTAGCGCTATTAGTTTATCTAAATATAATGTGTATCATTCTAGGGCCAAACATATAATATTAAGCATCATTTTATTCGGGATCATGTAGAAAATGATGATTTTTCATTAACCTTTGTTGACTCCGAAAATCAACTGACAGAAATTTTTACAAAACCCTTGTTAGAAGACAGTTTTTGTTACATTAGAAAGAGACTTGGTATTCTCAGCATTAATGAATTATGAGTTTTATTTTTGGACAAAAATACTTCTTTTATTTTTTCAAAATTTTCTCATCAGATTTTTTACCAAAAAAAATTAGTCTTCCAAAGGAAGTCATCATTACTCTCACAAATTTTCACGCCTTCTCTACCGTGTCTACACCCGCTTATCTTCCCAACACTCCCCCTATGACACTCTTTCACTTCCATCAATCATCTTTCCCCTTATGTCTCTTCATCTTCTATTTTTTTATCTTACAAAGAGTCGCCTTCATCCCTACTTTACTCCTCAACCCTCTATACCTTCATTTTCTCTCCATCTTCTCCCCTTTAAAATTTAACCTTCATCTTCTTCCATGACCAGAACTTGTTCAATGGAGAATATGTCCAAATCTCTTCCCCCAAACTCTCTCCGATAGTCCTGTTCTACTCTCTGAGTTCTCTGAAGAGTCCTCAATGGACTCTGAGTCAACTCTTATCAAAAGACGTCATCCTACTTCTATCCCAGGCCCCTCTACCAATAAACCTCGTTCTAACTCTCTTAACTCTCTCCCTCCTGAAGACATGCACAAATTTTGGACATGTTCTCTAAAGACAAATTCTCCTCCTTTAAAAGTCATTCTGTCGTACCAGAACACATTATCAATCTCCGTCAATTGAATTATTCCTTCTGTAATGTCATTCATTTTTTTAAGTTTCAAGATTTGTCCCTAGTTTTTTTTCTCTATGGACTTCTGGTTTATAAAGATCATGTCCGTATGTTTTATGCGAATCTTCGCCTCTCCCCTGATAGTAGTGAACTCGAGATTCTTGTACTAGGCACAAGAATCATTTTGAATGATTTTTTGTTCGAAAATACCTTTGTTACAAAGTTCTCTGGTGAAGTCGACTTTATGAATAGTAACTGGCCCGATGGTTTTGAGGTTAGTTTTGAGGAAGCCAAAAGAGTCCTCTCTGACACTAACTCTGTTCCGACCAATTTTGGTCTCCTGTCCCTATGCTTCAAGTTTCATATCATGGCACACATAATTGCTCCTATATTGATCCCCTGGAAAGGATCCATCAGCAACATTACTGGTCGTGATGTTTTTTGTATTGTATTGTCTGGTTAAGAAGATTAAAAACAATTAAGCAACCTAGATCCGTGAGTACATGCTCGAGAATGTAGTATACATTCATACCTCATCCAGTTTTCCATATGGTCTACTGATTACTCGAATTCTTCTGTTCTACACAATTGGTCTCTCTGCTTACTCTCCAGTAGAAGTTGTTGCTACATATGATTCCAAAACCTTTACAAGTATGGGCTATGTATTGGTTGAAGATGAAGGGTGCAAGAAAGAGTCTGCCCGGGCAAAGTCCGAACTCCCCAAAGTAAGCAAAACTGTTTATAACCCCATGACTGTTATCATGAAGGAACTGGAGGAAATTAAGGATCACTTCAAAGTCGTCGAAGAGAGTGTTATGTTGCTGCAAAAATCAACTTCCAAAATTCTGGAGCTACGAAAAAGCACTAGCACAGACATAGACATGGTCCAATTAGTTCTGGACGGGTTCAAACAGGAGGGTATCAAGTTATTTACTCGAGTGTTCACCTGTATGGATTTACTCAAGACCCAAGTCAACTCCTCCAATGATGATCTAGTCATTTCAGTTTAGAATTCCTACTCCTCCTTTTTCAAGAACGTGGAAAAATTGTATGATACTTTTTTCCACAATATGCACGATACCCTGACCTACTTCCTAAAGAAGTGGTGAATGATGATTTTTTTTAATTCAAAGGGGGGTCTTGTCCCTTGTCTGACTGGGTTGTATGATGATATATTATTACACTATCTACTACACTTCTTGTTTTTGCCTAGAACTTGTTAGTAAATAGTTTCTATCTCCGCTATTTATCTACTTTTTTTTTGTTGCTCTGGTTTTTTATTATGCCAAAAGAGGGAGAAGACAGGAACATCAGATATGTCTACAAGTTAGGGGGAGCAAGTTGACTATCAACAAGCATGAGTTGAATGATGCTCATGAAGTCTGAAATAGCAAAAGTGCTTATAAGTCCAGGGAAATGCACCGACTACTGCGATAAGGAAGTCAACTAACGTTTATATTTATTTTTCATTATCAAAAAGGGGGAGATTGTTAGACTCTTACTATTATGTTTTAATAATGAAAAACTAATAATTAAAAATCTGCAGGATATTCAAGGATCTCCATTGATGGACACAAGGCAAGGAGATATGCTGAAGATTGAAAATATCTTTGAAGAATCAATCAGAAGATTCAGAAAAGGAAACAAGAAAAAGAGAATCAATCAAATCACCAACTTCCCAGACTTATGGAAAATTGATCAAAGGGAGAAGGAAAGAACATCACACCAAGATTAAAGTAGCATTGACTTATGGTAAACGGATCAAAGGCGGAAGAAAAGAACATCACACCAAGATTAAAGTAGGATTCATCATGGACCATCAACTTCTCAGATTTCTGGAAAATAAATCAATCAAGATTATTACAAAGGAAAGAAGAAGATCACACTTTCTACATGGACATATCGGATATGGACATGTACGACTGTGAAGGATGCACCACGTATGGACATATCCGACATGAACATACTCTACGGTGCAATCCCTCAATCAAGGAATCACCCCCAAAGTCCTTGATTGAGAAGAATGTGTTGGGTTTCCTTATGATGAGTAGTAGCTGAAGCCTATAAAAAAAGAAGACTAAAGATAGACAAAGGTTACGCAACTTCAAGAAAAATCTCAAAGTGTCTCAATCTTAGTCTCACAAAGCTTTGTAACTCTTAGTTTACAATTGTTGTATAAAGAGTAGGATCGAGCCAACTTCGTAACATAAATTAAAGTTGTGTCACAAGATATTAATAACAAAATAAGTCTTCGAAACTTGTTTTTCATCATTGTACTCTAGCCCGATATTGAACGATCTAAGGAAACGTTGAAACCTAAGGGGACTGAAAGTAGGCACCACATTGGTGTGCCGAGCTAGGATAAATCTTTATTTCTTTACTTTAAATTCGATTATTTACTTTCTTGATTATTTTAAACCTAATCTATTTTGTGAAGTGTACTGATCTGCAGGAGAGTCGACTGTGAGGAGCGAATAGTCGACTTACTGGAAATTTTCAATTCACCCCTCCCCCATCTTGAATTTCACAAACAGTGTATGGATACATGATAATCAAATTCAAACTCTAATTGATGAAAATATGGGTAGGCTAGGTTAGGGGTTTTGGTGTTAGTCTTTCAACAAAACACCAAAGTATCACCCATGGATTCTTTCAAATACTTCATGGGTGTGGCAAACAAATCAACCCAAAACCTCAATTGGGCATCCCATTTCTAGGATGATACCCAAGTTATAGCAAATTCATAATCCATCCTTATTTCTAAGACAATGTAAAGGAATAAGCTAACATCTAATTTATTATTCACAAATACTTGTCACCCACATCCCTCTTTCAAGGATGATGTGGGATCTAAGGGAATACTCACATTCCTCTTTCAAGTATTATATGGGATTTGGGAAAATTGGGGTTTTCATCCATAATTTCCAATTTTAACAATCAAGTATTAGTGAAACTCAACATCATCAACCAAGAATCTACACTAACAATAAAGACTCACGCACATTTGCACCCTATTCCAACATAACCCTAGGATAGATATTTAGCTACTCATGAGATTAGAGGAAAGAAATATACCCAAGTTAACATCCGATGCTTCCATTGATAACAAACCAGAATAATTCTCAAACTTCAATCTCAATTCGCAACCAAAATCTCTTGAAAAATTAGCTACAATTATTTTTCCCAAAATAGTAGAGTTTTTATATACACCAAAAATTAAAATCTAGTTAGGAGATGAGTAAAAGTGTAAGGGGTTTTCCCTTTAGAGAATTGGGTTCATCTACTAGAAATCACGAATCTGCCCCTAGGCGTCTGGCCACATCATCGCGATCACCATTGTCTGATCACAATCACGACTCCTGAGATCGCGGAAATCCCCTCGCGATTGCCACAGCTTTACTGGACCTTGAATTGTCGCGATCGTGGAGATCACGACCCTTAGACCACGATCGCAGTAACTGAAGGTCACTCCTAGTTTAGGATCTTCCAGCTTTTGCACTAACTTGACCCTTTTTGTTCTCTTTTCAGCTCTTTTCACTTATTTTCTTTCAATTACCTGTAAACCTACAAATCATGGAAATCAGTGCATTCTAGTGGCAAATTCATATCATTTATACACTTTAACCATAGTAATGTGCACAAATTTGGATGTCAATGAATGGTAAATTTATCACTCGTCAGTAGTTAGAAAATTTAATTCTACTTAACTAAGTTTGATCTCTTTAAATACTATCGTGATGTGAAAAATTAACGATGACATGAGTTGAAGGATTTTGGTAGCTAACTTGACATTATGTTATTTTTGAGTAGTGGCATGAAAATTTTTTATTTTTGCCAAAAAATTATGAAAAAGAATTTAGTTTCTGGTTGCAATGAGCTCATTTGTCAACAGAGGCATTGTAAGGGGTTACGTGGGGTTTCTGGGAATCCAATAATTTTCGTGCGAATCTTGTATTTATATTAAGAAATTTAGTAAATATATAAAAAAAAATATATGTTGGGAACCCACAATGAAATGTGATATTGGCCTAGTGGCAAAGAAGGTGCTTGCTAAATCACTATTACTTCTAACTCCCATTAGTCACTTCTTTTTTGGATTTTTATTTTGCCCAAAAAATCCACAAACTTAGAATTCTAGATCCGCATCTGCTTATCAACGGACCATTAGAACAAGAGCAACAAATCAATACTATTATTAATAATATATTGGGAGAAACAAAATAATACTACTATTAATAATAATTGAGAAAAGAGTACTGAACATTTATTAGTGGTTGGTTTATAAGTAAGAAAGAATACTAAAAATTTGTTAATGTTTTAATATTATTTATTGTAGTATCATCATCTTCGAGCACAGTGATATTTATCTTACTAATTACAGTTTCTTTTACTTTTTATTCAAGGTATAATGGTATATATTATTTGCATATGATATAGTATTGCATTAAATTTAATATTGAAAAATAAATTTAACATGACTATCTTAGGTCTTTATATACTAAGGGCATACTTGGATTGACTCATTTTAACTGCTTTGAAGTCAAATTAATTTTTAAGCATTTTTGAAGTATTAAGGTAAAAAAGATAAAAATAAGTCAAAAGTCACAAGTTAGGAGCCAAAAGTCATCAGTTAGAATTAACTTAGGATTTTTTACCTATAACCCAAAAGTATTACCTATTTAAATATTCACGAATGTTACTACTTTTGTCGCATGCTAAATTATCTTTAATCTTCTATTACGCACGTACTTGTTGAAATTAAAATACAAACATGATAATTTTTTAAAAATTTTCAATGAAACTATAAATCTAATTATACGGTTAACTTAAAAATTTAATATACACATGAGAGTAAATATAAAATTATCTTAAAAATAAAATTTAGCGGCATATATAAGGGATGTCTATGTATTTCACATTTTAACTACCTTATTTGTATCTTAGATATTACGACTACTATATAATTAATTAAATAAATTCTCCATCTTTACATGT
This sequence comes from Capsicum pubescens, assembly GCA_030864215.1. Taxonomy (NCBI): domain Eukaryota; kingdom Viridiplantae; phylum Streptophyta; class Magnoliopsida; order Solanales; family Solanaceae; genus Capsicum; species Capsicum pubescens. The sequence continues at coordinate 63,097,997 of CM061549.1, read as the reverse complement.
TCAAAATATGTTGTATTCATTTTTATTATTCAAACATATATCAAATTTAGTGTAGCTTTTAAACTCACTAAAGTGAGGTACACACGTGAGGCGCGTATACCTAACTAGTATATGTGTGTGTGTCTGTACATATATATAGGGGAGTGAATGTATGTATGTATGTATCAGAGATGTAAACACATTCACATACATCGTTTATACAATATTTATACATTACAAAGTTATCTTCCTCAGTGAGCTGAATTTTTTCAGTCCCAACCAATCAAAATTTTCTCTAAAAAGTCTCACATTTTAGAAACGATATTTTGATCTTGATGTTTCAAATCATTTTTATATTTTATTCATTCGAAATAATTCATGTTTTTCGTTGGTCAAATTTAAAATTTGATTTGAAACTCCTCAATGACAGATTTCAATGAACATCATCTCAAGTTTTCCTCTAAACTATAACAATGTGTGCCGTTATTGACATTATCTATGGTAAAGGAATAAGAACCTTATTCATCATAAGTTATAGCAACCAATTTTTAGTATGGGGGTGTATTGGACATGTACTAAGATCATACAGTACCCCTAGCACAATGTTAAATCGGAAGTGCTCTTACCAATTGAGTTTCGAGCTAAGTTTAAACTAGGGTCAAATTTAAAATAGCATATCTCCTAAAATATAAAATCGTTATGGGTCCAAATACAAACTAGATGAAGATCTTTGAGTCTTCTTTCCAATACATTTGACCATTTGTTAACCACCTTCATAGTAAAGAGTTATGATTGTTTTACTGAACACTATATAAGCTGAAAATTTAACTGATGCACCGGTAATCTAACCATTGCAGCAGTAACTAGGTAGTTTATAACCTTAGTTTTGATGGATTTTCATTTTTAACTCAAAAACTTCATTCCAAAATCCTCTGAGGATGGTTTTCCAACTTGATGGGTGAAATTTCTTCATCGGGGCAAGTTTCTTTTGTCATATTATTCGTATTTCAATTCTTTAACATTCTAGAATCATTAAAACGATCTTCATTTGTGGAATTCTTGGGGATTTGAACCCCAAGTTCATATTATTTTGGGAAAAACCTATGGTTGGGATAATAACACCTAGAGTTATTTTTAAAATTATGAATTAATGATTCCTAACATGAACTAGTGATTCTAAAACATGAAATTTGATTTTTGGGAACCTTGAATTTTACAAAAATGAAACCTTAAGCTTTGAAACTTTAGTAACGGAGATAGATTGAATATGATAGAGCCATTTAATGGATTATTGACCCTTGAATAATGTTTTAGACCATGAATAAGGATAGAATTAGTGGGTTGAATGACGAAAGTAGTTATTCAAAGAGTAATTGATTAATTACTTTTATAATTATTTGATTTCTAGATTATTAAATATTGGAGGGATGAAAGAAAGGAAAGAACAATCTTTGTGTGGCTTACTTGTTCCAAGATCTTCGGTCGAGGTAGGTTATAGTTTACCACGTAGTAGACTTGAATTAGATGCATGTAATAACTATAGTTGATGCGATATTTCATATCAAGGCCTACGAGTATAGAGTTATGATAGATAAAACATATAAATGTTGTAATAATAATATAATTGTATGTTACTGTGTTTTATATGATCTCCTTGATGGGTATTTGTAATTGCATTACTTACTTGGTGATCCATAGAGTTTGACATGTAAATGTAAATAATAATAGAAGGATTAGGTGACCTGATAATCGATAGCCTTTAAAATGGTGAACATGATACTATGGATATTCAAACTATGGATATTCTTAGTCGAAGATAGTTAGGAGGATTGATTATGAAAAAAAGAGGTGATGATATAACTTAAGAACCAAAAATCAAATTTAGCTAAGTGTTACAAAGTAAGATGTGTAAAAGTGGATGACTCTAGTAAGAATCGTACGTTCAATGTAATTGGTTGATTGAATAAATAGATAAATGGTATAGCGTCTTGAATTTAGTAATGACTTGAGTGTAAGGGTTACTAGTTAGTAACTGGATTTGCCGATTTCAATATGAACAGAAATTAGATTGGTGAATGAACTAAAATGATGATTTAGAGTGTAAATATCAACCCTAGTGGAATGTGAATTCCTAAATGGATACTCGATTTATTGGTCATCATAGCTTTAGTGATTGATGATTTAGATTGATAATGCTCGATTGAATATGTGGTGATTGACCTTGGGGAATACTAATTGTGATTTCATGTGTTAGTGGATATTCATTATTATCTCGATATTAAATTTGTGAGTATTGACTGCATTTACTTGATTTTTATTTATGGTAAGTTCTATTTTGATCGTTGTTGGTTGCATTTTATTTCACATGAATTTTTACAATTCGCTTTCAGGCATTACTTATCATTACTGACTATGTTTTCTGCATTTACATATTCATAAATATTGGTGATGATGAGTTGATGAAGATGATGATAATGATGTATTGAGACCATGATATTCATGATATTGTTCATGATAGTGATGTTAATGTGAAATCATGATGTTCATGATATTGAGAATAATGTTGATGAGACTGAGAAGAGAAAGAGATGATGCACACATCTTACATTCATACATTCATTCATATGCATTTGAATATACTTTTATATTCATGTGTAATTGATGGTTCCTTGAGTGGACCGAGTTATATTGATGAATATCATGGTTCCTTGTGTGGACCAATTATTTGATGAGATTGTGGTTCCTTTTGTGGACGGCCAAGTTATGTTAATAATATATCATGGTTTCTCGTGTGAATCGATTATTTGATGAGATACTATGATTTCTAAAGTGGACTGGTTATATTGATGGGTGTGATTGGATATTGTAGAAAGGTGTGAATATAAGGTACGTTCTGAATTATGTATAAATATTACTCTTTTTTATGTAGATTTATAAACTTGATGTGTATTGTAGCGTCTCTTCTCGCAAAGTTGTGAGGATGGTAATTGTTTTGATAGTTACAATTTCGATAATTAATGATAGTATAATAAGGAGTGAGGATTTTCATAAAATAAAACTAATGAGAGAGAGAGTGGAGGAACGGGCAGAGAAGTATATAGAGTTGCTAAGTGTAAGAATTGAGGGTTAGATTAATTAATATAATATAATTAGTTAGTCATGCCCTAAGGATAAATTAATAGTTCTTAAATAAAAAAAAATGATAAGGTTGGAAGTTGAAGGGAGTTAAGTATGCTCATTTATTAAGCATGTATACTTGTCAAGATTTCTTCTTGTTTGCTATGTTGCCGATGATACCTGCCAGTATGTGTGGTTGTACTGATACTACACTTTCTATATATCCATGTTGCAGGTTAGTTGAAGTTTATATAGGTGCAACAATTATTATTCTTCAGCAACTCTTGTCGTTTTATTGTTACAGAGGTCCTGTGTCTTGAGTCATTCTTTCAATTATTTAATACTCTTGTTTCGATTTAGACTAAATTCTAAAAAATTGTTTAATTTATTTTCATAGTGTATCAATGTAATTAATGTGTTTTAAATAGAAGGTTTATATAATTGTGTATATTTGACACTTCTTTAGTCTTCCATAACAATTGAATGGTTGGATGCTAAGAATTCCCAATCTAAGATAGATTGGGCAGGTGCCCGCATGATCCTTAATTTAGGTCATGACATGAACAACTCAAAAAAATTTATATGAGCTCCTATCAATATCTTTATTCTTTTGCTTTACTATTCCCCAAATGATTTACGTTTGTGACAGTTTGAGTTTTAAAAACTATTCATATTTTTTCTTCCGTTTTCTTCGAAGACCGACAACAAAATTGAAACTTGAAATCCTTGATTGAAAGTTATGCTCTAAATTCATTAGGCAAAGAGAAGCTAATCAATGTTCAACAAATCTAATTAACCCAAAAGGAAAAAAAGTTATCTCTTCCGTTGAAGTCAAAATTTGTAATTTCATCAAATATATATGAGTGACCAAAAGTAGGCAGAATATTACCACCGAAATGCACTTCGCTTGTAAGAAAAGTAGTTGAATGGCCATTTTTTATAACAAGTATAATTGAATTAGTTTGGGTAAGAATCTTTTTTCCAATGAACATTTTAATTAATTTTTTCAAATAAGTACAACCATTTAGTCTGACACCATTAAATATGGATTGCATACTGGCCATTTAAAAATTGATCAAATATGAATATTATTTATACTGTCCACTAAAAAATGGATATTGAGATTTATATTATGTAGTGGCGGAACCACATATGCTTGACGTATGTCAATCAATACCACTTTATTGAAAAATTACACTGTGAAATTAGTCTTTTTGGTCTCTTATTATTCCTATCTGTTGTATTCCTAAAAGCCGCAAGAGTCCATGCAAATGCATGAAACGTTTAATACCATATATATATATATATATATATATATATATATATCCATCGGCGTATTTGTGATTTTTTTATATTGAATAGTTAGGGACCATCTTATTACCAAAGTGAGAATTATTGTACAACACAAGTAAAAACCAACTAGCAGGCATCAGGACGTAGTCCCAGATTTTGCTTCTTCATGAATTTACTTTTTTATATTTGACATTGCTTGGTAAAAAATTTAATTTCGACACTGATAAGATCAATACTTGTTCCTTTGTTTGTTATTTTTCATGAGTTCATTCTTTTAAGGCTAAAACTTAATTTAGTTTTTAAACTTGTGTTTTCACCTGACTATTCCTGAAAGCGTAATTAATATAAATTTTCATATTTTTCATCGATAAATTTATTTTTTTTATTTATGTTAAATATAAAAGTTCAAAATATTTTATCCATTTCTATTTAAGCCATTTTTTTTAATCTTTTCCACTGTCAGTGTAACACCCCATATCATTCTCTACTTGATATCACTTTTAGTAGCATGCATAGAGAACTTGCAACCTGAAATTTTTTCTAAGTGTTAAAAGACTTAGCCATATTTAAGCTCCTAAACTTCAATAATTTTTAAATTGATCTTTCCGACCTCGAGACGTAGATTTTTTAGTTGATTCATGCTCAGGGGGTGTTAAGGGAAAGTTTTGAATTTTTCGAACAATGTTTCAGACATGTTTGGATGGTCAAAATATTAGACCAACATGATATAGTCGCATCGCACCAGGAATCGCGTTGGAGGGGACCAGCGCGACGCATCACATTTTGCATCGAAGAGACTGACATGGCGCAGCACTAAACGCATCGGGCGCCCAGTCGTCTTAATGATTTTTGGGTCCAGGAGAGTAATTCAGTATTTTTACATCATCTTATCTCAACCATAAAACAAAATTAAGTTGTTATTAGGGCATATTATGGTAAAAGTTACTCAAATTCTCTCAAAACTAAACCCTACCTCCTCCCCAAAAATAAAGAATTTGACCTTTAAGTTCAAGATTTCAAGATAAGAGTCAAGATTAGAGTTTCAATCTTTAAACTAAACAATCTAAGGTATGTGGGACTACCCTAAACTCCATGGGCGTAAGCTTTCTTATTTTTTTATCAAGTTTAAAGATCTGCAATCTTGTTTGCAAAGAATGTTTGATATTGTTTCGAAAAGTATGTATCATGGAATCATTTTGATGAAAGCATATGTTTGTCTTGAACCATTTTTCATGAAATTGAACTATAACTATGTATATGTGATTTCGTTGTATAGTAAAGTTTGATTGAGAGCATGAATGACAAAACTCTCTCTCCCCTCATGAAATCTTTGATTTCAAGTGTGTTGGATTATTTAAACGCATGAAATTTTCTTAAAGAAAACTAGAGGGTGAATTCTTTATTAATGATCATGTAATGATACGGTTTATCATATGTTGAGAGGTGTTTTTGAATGGTAAATGTTTATCGTGTCAAATTAACAATTTCCATGGGTTTTAAATAATGCAAACATGATATGACCATCGTATTATTGTACTATTGAGAGGGGAGTATTTTGATGTAAACTCAAATGAAAATCTATTGCATTACTCTCTCTCTAACTTGATATTTAAAAACTATAAATGGTCATTAATATAAGGATAAGTGAAAAAGGGCTACAGAATTGTTATGATGTGATTTGAATGACCTGCAAGTCAGGGTATGAAGATACCCGGTGATGACATGCCCTTAACAGAATAAGTATTGAATATTTTTAAACCATGAAGCATGATTTTTAAAAGATTAAAAGTTGGGCTTAAGAGAGCTAGTTGGTTACCCGAAGAAGGCTTTTGAGTGTGAGGGATCATCGCTGGAAACCGTACTTGCCGATGCGAGACTTATGATATATTATCCTACATGGGAGGATAACTAAGAAATCTCACATGGGGAGATTCCTGTGGTGTACTCACATGGGGGGTAATCATAAACTCCAATCCTAGCGGACAACTTCGATTGGGGGCTTGGCTGCCGAGTCAAGGACGGATTTCACATAGCCCGTGGAATCACAGATTTGTAGGGTGTGCTCAAAAGAAAAACAAAGAGTGAGTTAGAGTTGTCAATGTTTGAAATTTCATTACAATATGCCCATGTATTTTTACTTAAATTACGTTCAATGTTATTTTGAAATACTCTCACGTACATTGTATAAAACATGTTATTTTGGGTTGTTTCATATACCAGTACAATTGTATTGACCCCCCATATTTCAGGATCTAAGGCTCAGTCCCGGGGTCCCGCTAAGCAGTAGATCAGTTTGTCAGAAGTTGGAAGTTAGTGAGCCTCCCTTATTTTGGAAGGCCTCATTATAGACATTATCATTTGATTTTTGTTCATGGTCCGACTGGGGGACTTGTCCCAGTTCCAGAAAGAAGTTGTTTTCATGTTGTTAGAATTTTTGCAAACTGGTGCCATAAATTTTGAATATTTATGAACTTATATTCACATTATTTTATTGGAGTAAACAAATGACCATGTTTTCGTTTTGTCATTATTTACGCATTTCCTTTCAGCATACAAATTATGTATATGATTGCCAATTAGAAAAGGATTTTGGGCCTTCAGGGTTCGGGATGCCCTTCAAGGCCAGGGCCTCGGTTCGAATCATGACAAATTGGTGTCAGAGCACGGTTTATGATCTCAGGGTGTCTGCGAAATCGCGTCGGGTAGAGTCTTATTTATGGGTGTGTAGTGTGTCACACTTATAAGTAGGAAGCTACTAGGTATTTAGGAATGTCTCTTATTTCTTCATGATTTAGTTTGTGCTATAACACGCCGTTGCGCACGTTTGTCCACCCAAATGGCCACGAAAAATTAAACTAACCACACTGGGATGATCCCTAACCTCCCTGGCACGCCTCAATTATTTTTCGGCCTACAGCACGCCAGAACCCGAGGCCCACCCCCAAAACCATGGGCTATAGCACATCAATTTGGCCCGAAAATGTCCCGTTCGTGTCGTTTCGCCCGTTTGTCCACCTAAATAGCCACGAAAAATTAAAGGGACCACACTAGGACGATCCCCAATCTCCCTGGCATGCCCTGATCCATTTTGGGCCCACAACACGCCCAGACCCTGAGCCCACCCCTAAAATCGTGGGTTGTAGCACACCGATTTGGCCCGAAAATATTCCGTCCGCGCCGTTTCTCCCGTTTGTCCACCCAAATTGCCACGAAAAATTAAACGAATAACACTGGGATGATCCTCAACCTCCCAGGAAAGTCCCGGTCAATTTTTGGCCCAAATCTAGCCCGAAACCTAGGCCCACCCCTAAAACCGTGGGCTATAGCACACCGATTTGGCTCGAAAATTCCCTGTCCGCGCCGTTTTGCCGGTTTGTCTACCCAAATGGCCACGAAAAATTAAACGAATTACACTGGGAGGATCCCCAACCTCCCTGATATTCCTCAGTTGATTTTTGGCCCACAGCACGCCAGGACCCGGGGCCCACACCCAAAACCATGGGCTATAGCACACCGATTTGGCCTGAAAATGCCCCATGCGCGCCGTTTCGCCTGTTTGTCCACCCAAATGGCCACAAAAAATTAAACGAACCATACTGAAATGATCCCCAACCTCCCTGGCATACCCCGGTCAATTGTTTGACCACACCACGCTCGAAACTCGGGACCAACCCTAAAACCATGGGCTATAGCACACTACTTTTGCTCGAAAATGCCCCATTCGCACCGTTTTGCTCATTTGTCCACCCAAATAGCCAGGAAAAATTAAACGAACCACACTGGGCCGATCCCCAATCTCTCTGGTATACCCCATTCAATTTTCGTCCCACAGCACGCCCGAACCCCGAGCCCACCCCCGAAATCGTGGGCTATAGCACACAAATTTGACCTAAAAATGCCCCATTCGCACTGCTTCTCCTGTTTTCCACTAAATGGTCATGAAAAATTAAACGGACCACACTGGGATAATCCCCAACCTCCCTAGCACACCCCGGTCCATTTTTGGCCCACAACACGCCCGAATCCCGGGCCCATCCCTAAAACCATGGGCTATAGAACACCGATTTTGCCTGAAAATGCCTTGTTCGCGCCATTTCGCCCGTTTGTCAACCCAAATGGCCACAAAAAATTAAATGGACCACACTAGGATGATCCCCAACCTCTCTAGCATGCCCCGATCGATTATTGACCAACAACACACTCGGACCCCGGGTCCACCTCCAAAACCGTAGGCTATAAAACACCGATTTGACCCGAAAATACCCAGTTCGCTCTGTTTCGCTAGTTTGTCCACCCAAATGGCCAAGAAAAATTAAATCAACCATAATGGGATGATCGACAACCTTCATGGCTCACCCTGATTAATTTTTGGCCTACAACACGCCAGGACCCTGGGCCCACCCCCGAAACCTCAGACTATAGCATGCCCTGGTAACTTTTTAGCCCACAACACGCTCGATCCTCGGGCCCACCCCCGAAACCGTGGGCTAAATCACACCGATTTGGCCCAAAAATATCCCGTTCGCATCGTTTCGCTCGTTTGTCCATCTAAATTGCCACAAAAAATTAAACGCATAACACTAGGATGATCCCCAACCTCCCTGGAATGCCTCGATTTATTTTTGGCCTACAGCAAGCCTGAAACCCAGGTCCACCCCTGAAACCGTGGGCTATAGCACATCGATTTGGCCTGAAAATACCCCGTTCACACAGTTTTGCCCGTTTGTTCACCCAAATGGCCAAGAAAAATTAAACGTACCACAGTGGGATGATCCCCAACATCTATGACATGCCTCGGTCCATTTTTGGCCTACAGATCGCCCGGATCCCGGGCCCACCCCCAAAACCGTGGGCTATACTCAAACTATTCCACCTAGGGATCCTCGATTTGGAGTTAACCGTACTCAACCTTCCCATAGGGAAGTTTCTAATGCTGAATTCTGACAGTCAATGCATATGATAGCCCAGTTTGTGGCTTCTCAGGCCCGTTAGTCTGAAGATATAGGATATGTGTTTGGTTCATTTGAGATTACAAGGGTTGGTCAATTCATGAGACTGAACCCACCTATGTTTATTGGTACACGGATTGAGAAGGACCCCTAAGGGTTCATTGATGAATTGGAGAAGATTTTTAGGTTTATGCATGTGAATGAGGTTATTTGCGGTTGATGTAGTGCTGATTGATGAGACATGAGGGTGTAACTAACAAATTGGAGGTTTGGAGGTAAACCCTTGAGTCTAAGGGGTTCAGGTTAAGTAGGACCAAGACGGATTATATGGAATGCAAGTTTAGTGACTTGAGGCATGAGGACGAGGTGGTGGTGAAGTTGGACTCCCAGGATGTTTGTAAGAGGGATAGTTTTAAGTATCTTAGGTCTGTAATTCAGAGGAATGGTGAGATTGATAAGGATGTTTCTAAACGTATTGGAGCATGTTGGATGAAGTGGAGGCGTCCCTCAAGAGTGTTGTGTGATTTAAAGGTGACCCTTAAGCTTAAAGAAAAATTCTATAGAGTGGCAGTCCATCCGTCCATATTGTATAGAGCGAAGTGTTGGCTGGTCAAGCACTCCCACATCCAAAAATTAAAGGTGGAAGAAATGATAATGTTGTGTTGGATGTGTAGTCTAACTAGAGGGGACAGAGTTTGGAATGAGATTATTCGGGAAAAGATGGGAGTGGCTTCGGTAGAGGACAAGATGCGAGAAGGAAGGCTGAGATGGTTTGGACATGTGATGAGGAGGGGCGCGGATACCCCAGTTCGTAGGTGTGAAAGAATAGCTTTGGATGTTTCAAGAGGAGTAGAGATAGGCTAAACAAATATTGGAGGGAGGTGATTATACATGACATGGAGTAGTTTCAGCTTTCTGAGGACATGACCCTAGATAGGAAAGTGTGCAGGTCGCGGATAAGGGTAGAAAGCTAGTATGAGTGTGTGTATCCAGGTTAGTAATCCTAGGACTGTGTGCAAGGTATCTTTGGTATGTGAGTATATGTTGAAACTAGGTCGGTATCCTATTTATTTTTTCCTAGTTCCCATTTTCTCTTTTAGTGTTGCCCTTATTTCTCATATTTTTCATATTTTATTGATTTTTATTTTTATTATTTTCTATTCCTTATTTTTGTTATGCCATCCAACTCCTCGTTTACTAAGCGTTATCTTGAGTCGAGTGTCTATCGGAAATAGCCTTTCTATTTTTTTGAGGTAGTGGTATGGTTCGCGTACATCTTACCCTTCCCATACCCCACTTTGTGGAAATACACTGGGTTTGTTGTTGTTGTTGTTGTATGCATGTGAATTAGGTTGAAGGGGTTGAGTTGGCAACCTATCGGTTAAAGGATGTGGCCAATCAGTGGTATAATGAGTGGGAGGATTTGAAGGGTAGAGATACTGAGCCTTCTATATGGGGTGAGTTTGTGGAAGCTTTCCTAGATTGCTTTTTTTCCCAGGAATGGAGGGAGTCAAAGGCTGAAGAATTTATGAACTTGAAACAAGGAAAAATGAGTGTGAAAGATTATACATTAAAGTTCACCCAACTGTCCCGTTATGCTCCAGAATTGGCGGGTAACATGAGGGCTCACTAAGAATGTTTGCAATTGGACTTTCAGATAATTTAGTATTGGAATGCAAGGGAGCAATACTAAATAAAGATATGGATTTCGCCAGGTTGTCAGTGCACATGCAGCAGGTAGAAGAGCAAAAGAAGAGGTCAGCTGGGGTAAAGGAAAAAAAAAAAGCTAAGAAAGCTAGATCCACAGATCAGAATAATAGTCAGCACCAAGGTGGTAATTAGGGAAATACGTGGTCTAAAAAGAAGTTTTGGAGCAATGCTCAGTCGTCAGCAAGTGCACCTACGCCCAGTCCTTTGGGTGAGCAACGATTTTAGCTAGGATATAGGCTTAGAGCTCAGGGTACTCAGTCCTAGGAGAGTGTGACTCAGCCATTTAGGTCACACCCTCACTGCGGCAATTATGGAAAGAATCACCCAGGAAGGTGTTTTTTCAATAATAAAGTGTGTTATACTTGTGGTCGGTCGGGGCATCTTAGAGGGACTGTCTCTCGAGAAGGGATGTTAAGGGCGTGTGGTCGCAAGAAAACTCCATAGCCCACCACCACCCAAGGGTACTACTTCAGCTACTGGAGGTGGTCATAATCAGGTATATGCCTTAACTACCCACCAGGATGCAAAGGCTTCGCCAGATGTTGTCATAGGTACATTACAAATTTTCTCCCATGATGTGTATGTGTTACTTGATCCCGGGTCTACCTTGTCTTATGTGACCCTGTATGTGGCACTTAGTTTTGGTTTTAAGCCTGAAATTATTTTAGAACCTTTCTTTGTTTCCACTCATGTTGGTGACTCTATTATGGCTAGGAGGGTGTATAGAAATTTTGTGGTATCTGTCTGTTGTCGTAATACTGTGGTAGATTTTGTAGAGCTTGATGTGATTTACTTTTTTTCTATTTTAGGAATGGATTGGCTCCATTCGTGTTATGCCACATTAGACTGTAAAACCCAAAAAGTCAGTTTTTCCTTCCCAAATGAACCAGTGAGAGAATGGGAGAGGTATTCTTTAGCACCCAGAGGGAAGTTCATAGATTATCTCAGAGCCCGTAAACTTATATCAAAGGGGTATTTGTACCATCTTGTTTGGGTCAAAGATTCTAGTACTGAAAGTTCTTCCCTCCAATCTATTTCTATAGTTAATGAATTCTCGAAAGTCTTTCCCAATGATCTTAATGGGATACCACCTGACAGGAAAATAGATTTTGGCATTGATTTATTGTCGAACACTCGTCCTATTTCTATTCCATCATACAAAATGGCTCCTACAAAATTGAAAGAGTTGAAATAACAGTTAAAAGACCTTCTTGATAAAAGCTTTATTCGTCCTAGCGTCTCTCCCTGGGTTGCACCTATACTCTTCGTGCGTAAGAAAGACGGCTCTCTCTGTATGTGTATAGATTACCGTCAGCCAAATAAGGTCACAGTTAAAAACAAATATCCTCTTCCTAGAATTGATGATCTTTTTAACCAACTCCAAGGTGCCACATGTTTCTCCAAAATAAAACTTCATTCAGGGTATCATCAGTTGAAGGTTAGAGAGGCTGACATCCCCAAACAACCTTTCAAACCCGATATGGTCAGTATGAATTCTTAGTTATGTCGTTCGGACTAACTAATTCCCCTTCAGCTTTTATGGACCTAATGAATAGGGTGTTTCATCAGTTTCTCTATCTATTTTTTATAGTCTTTATTGATGATATTTTGGTTTATTCTAAAATTAGGGAGCATGTCAATCACCTCCGAATCATCCTTCAGACCCTCAAAAATAATGAGTTATATGCAAAGTTTTCCAAATATGAATTCTGGCTTAGTGTTATTGCTTTCCTGGGGCACATTATTTCTAGTGAGGGGATTAAGGTTGACACCTAAAAGGTTAAGGCAGTGAGAAAATATCCCATACCCACGACTCCAACCGATATCTAAAGCTTTTTGTGTTTGGCAAGGTATTACAGAAGGTTTGTAGAGAGTTTTTCCTCCATTGCTGCTCCACTTACTAAATTGACTTAGAAGAAAGAGAAATTCTTGTGGTTTGACTCTTGTGAGAATAGCTTTGAGAAACTGAAAGACAAGTTGACTACCGCGCTAGTTTTGACCCTTCCTACGGGTACAGAGGGCATTGTTGTGTACTGTGATGCATCCCGGGTGGGACTTGGGTATGTGCTTATGCAGCATGGTAAAGTGGGGGCTTATGCATCTATGCAATTTAAGGTGTATGAAAAGAATTATCCCACTCATGACTTAGAGTTAGCGGTTGTGGTGTTTACACTTAAGATCTGGCGGTATTATCTTTATGGGGTGCATGTTGATATATTTACTGATTGCAAAAGTTTGCAGTATGTTTTCATGTAGAAAAAACCTAATCTCAGGCAGAGGCCATGGTTGAAATTGTTGAAGTATTATGACATGAGATTGCACTTTCATCCGAAAAAGGCCAATATGGTGGTCGATACCCTTAGCAGGTGGTCAATAAGCAGACTTTCTCATATTGAGGAAGGAAAGAGGGAGATGGTGAAAGATATTTACCGGCTTATAAATTTGGGAGTTTGACTTCTGGATTCCGAATATGGAGGAGTAATTGTTCATAAGATAGCTAAATCCACCCTATGTACTGAAGTTAGGGAAAAGCAGGACGAACACCCCATCTTGTTGTAGATTAAGAATGATGTTGGTCAGCAGAAGGTGATGGCATTTGAAATTGGCGGTGATGGGATTTTGAGGTATAAAGGTAGGCTATGTATGTTGAATATAGATGGGTTGCGAGAAAGAATTCTCAATAAAGCTTATACTTCGTGGTATGTTATTCACCCAGGCTCTACTAAAATGTATCATGATCTTAAAATGATTTATTGGTTGAATAATATGAAAAGGGATGTTGCTGATTTTGTTTCTAAATGTTTGAATTATCAACAAGTCGAGGTAGAGCATTTGAGACTAGGTGGAACTTTCCAAGAGATATCTTTGCCTATGTGGAAGTGGGAGATGATCAATATGTAATGGGCTTTCGAAGTCTCGAAACCAATATGACTCCATTTGGGTGATTGTAGACCAGATGACAAAGTATGCTTATTTTCTTCTAATACAGATGAATTATTCGGGGGATGATTATGCTAAGTTGTACATTCAAGAGATTATCCATTTGTATGGTGCTCCTGTGTCTATTCTATCCGACCGAGGTATGCAATTCTCTTCGCAGTTTTGGCAGTTTTTTCAAAAGAGTTTAGGCACCCAAGTGAACCTGAGTACCTCCTTCCACCCTCAGACAGATGGGCAGGAAGAATGAACCATTCAGACCTTAGAAGATATGTTGAGGGCCTGCATGATAGACTTCAAGGGTAGTTGGGTGGATCATTTGTCGTTGATAGAATTAGCCTACAATAATAGCTACCATTCCAGTATTCAGATGGTGCCTTTTGAAGCACATTATGGAAGGATATGTAGGTTCTCAATTGGGTGGTATGAAGTAGGTGGGACCCGATTGTTTGGGCCTGACCTTATCCATCAAGTAATGGAGAAGGTGAAGATCATTAGGGAGCAACTTAAGATAGCTCAGAGTCGCCAGAAGTCCAATATTGATGTTAGAAGAAGAGAGTTAGAGTTTGAGGTTGATGATTGGGTATTTCTAAGGGTCTTCCTTATGAAGGGATTCATGCGATTCAGAAAGAAAGAGAAGCTTAGTCCTCATTATAGAGGACCATATCAGATTGTGAGAAGGATCGGTGGGGTTTCTTATGAGTTAGATTTGCCCGCGAGTCTAGCTTCAGTTCATCCAGTATTTTATGTATCCATATTGAAAAAGTGTATTGGAGATCATTCCCTAGTGTTTCCTGTAGAGGATATCAATGTAAAAGACTCTTTGTTATATGAATAAGAACCCACTACCATTTTGGATCGCCAAGTTCGGAAGTTGAGAAGTAAAAAGATAGCTTCGATTAAGATGATGTGGAAAAATCAAAAGGCTGAGGAAGCTATATGGGAGTCAGAATATGACATGCGTGCAAGGTACCCGTCTCTCTTTGAATCCATAGATGACGATATTGAAGGTACAAATCATACTCTCTCTCTCTTTCCTTAGTGTTCTTGAGATCATGCTTACATGTGTCCCGAGTCATCATTCGGAGACGAATGACCTTAAAGAAGGATAATGTAACACCTTGTAGCATTCTCTACTTGATACCACTCTTAGTAGCATGCATATAGAACTTACAACCTGAAATTTTTTCTAAGTGTTAAAAGACTTAGCCATATTTTAAGCTCCTAAACTTCAATGATTTTTAAATAGATCTTCCCGACCCTGAGATGTAGATTTTTGAGTGGATTCATGTTCAAGGGTGTTAAGGGCATGTATCGGGGATGTTTTGGATTTTTCAAATGATGTTTGAGACATGTTTGAATGGTCAAAACAGTAGACCAACACGATATAGTCGCATTGCACCAGGAATCACGTCGAAGGGGACCAACGTGATGCGTTGCATTTTGCGTCGAAAAGACCGATGCGGTGAATCGCTTAACACATCGGGCACCCAGTTCGTCTTAATGATTTCCAGGTCCAGGAGGGTAATTCAATCTTTTCCCTCATCTTATCTCATCCATAACATGAAATTAAGTCATTGTTAGGGCATATTATGGCAAAAGTTACTCAAATTCTCTCAAAACGAAACCCTACCTCCTCCCCAAAGATCAAGAATTCAACCTTTAAGTTTAAGATTTCAAGATTAGAGTTCCAATATTTAAATTAAAAAACCTAAGGTATGTGGGACTACCCTAAACTCCATAGGCATAAGTTTTCCTATTTTTTTATCAAGTTTAAAGATCTATAATCTTGTTTACAAAGAATGTTTGATATTGTTTTGAAAAGCATGAATACATGTTTGTGTTGAACCATTTTTCATGGAATTGAACTATAACTATGTATATAAGATTTTGTTGTATTATAAAGTTTGATTTAGAGCATGAATAATAAAACTCTCTCTCCCATCATGACATCTTTAATTTCAAGTGTGATAGATTGTTTAGACGCATAAAATTTTCTTAAATAAAACTAGAGAGTGGATTCTTTACTAACGATCATGGAATGATAGGTTTATGACATGTTGGGAGGGTGTTTTTGAATAGTAAATATTTATCGTGTCAAATTAACAATTTTCATGGGTTTGAACTAATGCAAAAATGATATGACCACCGTATGATTGTACTATTGAGAAGAGAGTGTTTAAAAACTATGAGTGGTAATTAACATGAGGATAAGTGAAAAAAGGCTACAGATATGTTATGATGTGATTTGAATGACTTGCAAGTCGGGGTATGATGATACTCGGTGATGACATGCCCTTAACAGAATAAGTATTGAATGTTTTAAAAGCATGAAGCATGATTTTTAAAATACTAAAAGTTGGGCTTAAGAGAGCTAGTTGGTTACCCGAAGAAGGCATTTGAGTGTAAGGAATCATTGCTAGAAACCGTAGTTACCGATGTGGGACTTATGACATATTATCCTACATGGGAGGATAACTAGGACATCTCACATGAGGGGATTCCTGCGGTGTACTCTCATGGGGGATATCACCAACTCCAATTCTGGCGGCCAACTTGGATTGGCGGCTTAGCCGCCGAGTCAATGGCGAATTTCACATAGCCCGTGGAATCATAGACTTGTAGGGTGTACCGACTAGCTTAGAAGAAAAACAAAGAGTGAGTTAGAGTTGTCAAGAATTGTTTGAAATTTCATTACAATATGCCCATGTATTTTTACTTAAATCGTGTTCACTGTTATTTTAAAATGGTATCACCTACGTTGTATAAAACATGTTATTTTGGATTGTTTCACATACCAGTACAATTTTATTAACCCCCTATATATCAGGATTTGAGGCTCAGTCTCGGGGCTCCGCTAAGTAGTAGATTGGTTTGTCAGAAGTTTGTAGTTGGTGAGCCTCCCTTATTTCTGAAGACCTCATTATAGACATTGTCATTTGGTTTTTGTTCATGGTCCAACTGGGGGCCTTGTCCCAGTTCTAGGCAGGAGTTGTTTTCATGTTGTTAGAGATTTCGCAGACTGATGTCATGTGTTTTAAATATTTATGAACTTATATTCGCATTGTTTAGTTGGAGTAAAAGAATGGCCATGTTTCTGTTTTATCATGCTTTCCGCATTTTCTTTCAGCATACGAATTGTGTATATGATTGCCATTTAGAGAAAGGCTCTCGGGCCTTTAGGGTTTGGGATGTCCGTCACGGCCAAGGCCTCGATTCGGGTCGTGACAGTCAGATAAGGGGAGGCAAAATCAAACCCAATCTAGTCAAACCCTTTAAGCTTGAGCGGATTATTAATCAATCCATTTATTAGCTCAATGCATTTTAGCCATTAAAATTTGAGTTAATATGTAGCCCATATTAATTTGTGAGAAATCATTTTAAAATATTTTCAAAAGATATTTTTAAAAGTAAAAGTTACATAAATTTCAATCCTTTTGGAGTTAAGTACTCCAAATCTCAAAAAAAAATTGAAATTACTAAAAAGTTTTAATTTAGTCCACACCGATACATCGCATTCTTCTGAATATATCACTTAAATTTACACAGATACATCACATTCTTCCAAATATATCCGTTAATTTTACAAGAATACATCATATTCTTTCTGATACATCACTTAAATTAATACGAATACACCACATTCTTCAGCGATGTATCCAAGCTTTTAAGTGCAATTAGGAATTTATGTATTCTATACTCTATTAAAAGTGTGTAAGTTCTTAGAAATATTATTTAAACGTTTAGCCCTCCAATATAAGTCTCTTCTTTAAAATCTTCGCCAAGCAACCTGATTCTATTGACAATTAAAGAAATTCTATCAGAATACTTAGTAATTGTCTCACCTTCTTGCATCCTAAGAGATTCAAATTCTCTTTTCAAATTCAGAATTTGATTTTCTCTGCCTCATTCACTTCCTTGATACTCCTTTTCAAGTTTTTTCCAAGCTTCTTTTGTTGTTTCACACGCAATGATTTTAGAAAAGATTGAATCAACAACTGAATTTTGAATTACAATTTTTTCTTTATATCTTTTTTATTTCTCTTCTGAGTGAAGTTTGATTTCGGCAGCAGAAGACTTTGCAGGGAGTGGTTGTATGGGTTTTTCTTCCTTTACAACTTCCCACAAATCATAAGCTTCAAGATAAGATTTCATCTTAACTGCCCAAATTTGATAATTTTCACCAGTGAAGGTTTGTGGGGCATTGAAAGAGAGAGTATTGCTTGTCATGGTTTGAAAAACAAAATTTAAAATAATATGGGTTAAAAAAGATTAAAAATAGCCCTACGTTAAAAATAAAAGTGAGGGTTAAAAATAATCTTACGTTAAAAATAAAAGTAAGATTAAAAGTAGGTTGAAAATAGGTATGGATTAAAAAATGGTTGACAGTTTTGCTTCAATAAATTCACAGATCCATGAGGATCGATGTAGGCTTTGATACCACTGATAGGGAATGAAGAAGACAAGAACGAAAATTGAACAGAAACTGAATGAAAACTCTTGATTGATTATTTTTCTTGATTCAAATAGAAGAGTACATCTCTATTTATAAGAAACTAAATAAAATAAATAAGAAAAATATGATATTTTCCTTATAGCTATAAGACTAAATATTATTTACTTAATAAACCCTAGACTTAAAAGGAAATAAATAATGTTAAATATTCTTAGACTAAAAAAAAGAAAATAAAAATATTCTACCATTAATGAAAATGACAAAATAGAAGGAAGGTAAATCTCAAAAAATATTAGATTTAATTATATTGTTTTGGTGTCTCTATCATCGTATTATTTTGTTGCAGTTTACAGAAGGTAGATGAATGTCGATCGGCTTTGAAATTTTTTTTTGGTAAAGATTAGGTTTAATTAAACAAATTCTCCAAAAGATGTTGAATTTAATTATTGTATTCATCTTTATTATTTAAACGAACATCCTATTTAGTGTAGGTTTAAACTCAATAAAGTGAGGTACACGCGCGAGGCGCGTACACCTAAACTAGTATATATATATATAAAAGCAATTCAAATATTATCTTATATATAATTATTTATGTAAGGATATAATGATTATAAGTTTTCCACAATTATATTTACGGCAGAAAATAAAAAGGAGGTCTAACTCCAATTTACAAATTAACATGAAAATAACAATCGACAACTAATACCCTTATTGTATTATTTTAAGTACAAGTAATACCCTTATTGTATTATTTTAAGTTTTTCATACATCACAATTGGGTAAAAATAGCCTAATCTCTTATATGTATTTTATTAATAAATAAATTTTATTTTTATGTTTAAGTGTTTTTCGTACTTAATACAATAATTTATTTATTTATTAATTGAGGGATATTTTTTTATAATATTAAAGTGATTTGTAAAATAAAAATTCATTTCTTTCCCCCGAATTCTTGAATTAGATAGGATTTTGGGTCAATTTTCATAAATTTAATCATAAATTGAATACAATGAAGCGAGATACGCGCGCGGAGTGGGTACTGTAAGACTAGTTTTAAAAGGGTTGAAATAGTTATGATGAGTTGAATTGTGTTATGATGTAATATTTCCTTTTCTTAAATTTATTATATATCAGCATAAAGAAATAAAATAATTTTATTAAGGACGAAAGTTTATAAAGAACACATAAAACAATAAGTGAAACTTTGCAGAGCTGGACAAACTGAATTACGATCCGCATTATAACATTTTTTCAGCTCAAAAAACTTTTAGACGAGTCAATAATTCAATTATTAATAAACACAATTCATTTTAACATACGGTACAAATTTAACTCAATCAAACCATTTGAAAACTTTCTATATATTCTATTTACTAGTATAATTACTCACTCGATGTGCGGAAATTACTATAAGAAATCATAAATATTATTACTTATTCTTTAGATTAGATTGAAATTGTAACGACCTAAAAATTTGATGAAATATGTGAAATTTGTGATTTTATGTGATTTGATTATTTTACCCCTCTCCACAGTTACATTATGGTATTTTTGGGGTGCGGGAGTTATTGTCATGGTTTTTGATGCATTTTGGTACCATTTATACGATATTGTGATTTTTGATGGCTTCGAGAGCCTTATTTTGGACTTATGTGGATATCTTTTGAATCATGTGATAGATGGCTGAACGGACTGTGCCAACAGCGATAGATGGATGAACGGACTGCACCAACAGCTCCGGAATATCAATTTTAGGCTAAGTAGAC
Organism: Capsicum pubescens; assembly: GCA_030864215.1. Classification (NCBI taxonomy): domain Eukaryota; kingdom Viridiplantae; phylum Streptophyta; class Magnoliopsida; order Solanales; family Solanaceae; genus Capsicum; species Capsicum pubescens. The sequence goes on along the minus strand of CM061549.1, from coordinate 63,077,787 downwards.
CTTTGGTTTGGACCCCGGTGCATCCGAGCTCATTTTGGACCTATTGATCGAAAAGTTGGAAATTTAGAAATATAGGTGTGGGACCCACATTTGGTCGAAATGACCTTGGATGGAAAATTCGACTGAGCCAGAAGATTCGAAATATTAATTCTAGGATGATAACATATTTGGTGTAATTTACAGCTTTTAAATCTCATTTCAACCTTCAGTTTGGAAAATTTCAATTTCGGATTTCGGGGTCAACTTTTTGAAAATGATGTTTTTTCGAAAATATCAATTTGTCAACGCGTCTGAAACATCGAATTTAGTGTGGTTATATAGTTCGTTTGCATATATCGGACTCCAAACGAATTTCGGGCACCCCATCGAAGTTCGGATTGGACTTTAAAAAAACTGTTGCTATAGCAGAAAAATCTTGTACATATTGCATATTTTTTCCTTTTTTGGCTCATTTTGCTCATTTTTCATCTTGCCTCTTGAGAGTTAAACCTTAAAATAGCGTGGGAGCTTAGAATGAAGCTTGTGGAAGCTTAGATAGCTAGATTAACATCTATTTCTTGATTTAATTACAGATTTCAGGTAAGAATTCACCCTTTTCTTAGTAATTTCTTGATTAATTTCTCGAAATCCTAAAAAATCTTAGGGCTTTGATTTTAAACCCCAATTTTACTCCTTTTCACTTGAATAATATTTTTATCTTATAATTACTTATTTTTCATCAATTTAACCTTCAAAATAACTCTGATCTTGATTTTAATCTGGATTTCAAAGATTTTACCCAATAAAGCTTAAAAATGGTTTTTCTTCGATTTGAACCTCATTTTTTACTCGATTTGACTTGGATTTTCAGCTGTAGATTCCTAAAAATATGAGGAACACATTTTTGAAGTAAAGTTATGATTTCTCCCTCCTTTTTTAGAAACACACTTTGGCAGTTCGTTTTGACCTCGAATCAAAAATAGTCAATATAGGTGTTGTTGGTTTTGTTTTAACTCATAGATTTCATATTTGATATTTTTAAAGGAGTTTGGGATCATACGTGGAAAGTAAGGTCATGGGTTCAAAGGGTAGCGAACGGCATTCGAGGTAGGTTATGGCTTAACTCTTTCAGACTGGGTTGGATAGCAAATGATGTTACAAAATGCATTTTAAGGGTTGGAACAAATCATGAAAAATGGCTATATATATGTTGTGCTCGTATGGGGACCATATGTGATGTAATTGTCAAAACTGAGATATTATGTGATGTGTGTGACTGTATGGAGTCTTATGTGATGTTGATAGCCCTAAATACATATGAATAATTATATTGTGTTGTCAAAATATCTAAAATGGTATCATTGGTGTATTGTGATAGATTCATACTTGTTAGTATATGAGACATGTGGAAATTCATGGATGAAATAGAAATAATGAGTGGATATTGGATCACGTGTTGTGGAATTATAACATTGTGGTTGGTTGTGGAAATAAGTCATGTGGATTGGTTGTAGAAATACATCATGTTGATTGGTTGTGGAAATACTCATTTTGAATGGTTGTGAACATTGCATCATCATTCTCATGTCATCATACGTATCATTTCACTTGTTTGTTTTATTGCTTTACATATACTTGTTATCATGTATGTATACTTGATTTGTGTCTTATGTTATGTATATGCTTTAGAAATACTGGAATACTGAATATTGGTAGCGGATATTGGATTTATGGACCATCTTCGAAGAATTATGTCAGAGAATTATGTTCCTGACAGTCCTGATTCTGATGGAACTAGCTGAGTTCCGTACTGAGATGAGTGACTGTATCTGACAGTCCTAAAATCTGAGGAACTATCTAAGTTCCTTACTGAAACTAAGACCGAGACTGTGGGAGGTAATCATCTAACCGACATGCCCCATAACTGAACTGGTGGGGTCCAACCTATGACCCCAGTTGGAAGGGTGTCAATACCGTGCCACGGGTAAAGATAAGATGTGAGTTAACCCTCTGCTGACGGGGAGCTCTTCCGTCAACCCCTCGCTGGTAGGAGAATATGAATGAGATGTATTAACCCTAGACTCGTAGGGATATATCTCAACCTATGCTGGCTAAGTAGTTCTGGAATGCAAGGTCGCGAAATAAGATTGCCAACTTTCAAAGGCAAAAAAATAAACTAAGTCTGGGAACTTAGCTAGAATTTTCTAAGTCTGAGACCCCTTGAAAGCCTAAAAGGATGAATTAAGCTTAGAAATTTTGCGGGGTCTTACAATATCTCCCCCTTGGAAACATTTGTCCTCGAATGAGACTAACTGTGATGGGAGAAATAATGAGCTGAAGTATATACTGCTCATGAACAACTGAAACATGAGTATATGATGACATTAATGATTTACTGAGATTCATACTGAGCATACATATCTGATGCATGATTTCATTACTGAGCTAATACATGGATGCATGACTGGGAGTACTAATTCACTTGTTCATGCATATCTGATGCATGAATACATGACTGACATGATGCATGAACACATGACTGAATATGCAATGGTAATTGATTCAAAGTTTATAATGGAAATCTAAGCGTGAAACTGAATACCAAGTTTGTAATTGAATCTGAACAGGGAACTGAATGAATTCATAGAAAACTGTTACCTTAAATTGAAAACACTGATGAACCCGAGATCACTTACTGGGCACACGTGAATGGGAACATGGGAACATATTTGAGACTAAAACGTGGTATATAAACTGAATATCGTGATCTGAACTGAGCACCTTGAATACGTGACTTGTGGCTTAGGTCAGAGTTTAAGGGTCAACTTATGAGTACCCCTTACACCTAACTATATTCATTACGAGAAGAGAGAGTGGCATGTTTATGTCATGAAAGTTCGGGGGATTATAGTATACTTCCCCTTGGGATACTAGGTCCCTCGAAGAATACTCATTTTGTTGATATACTGAGGAAAACTAGGGCGATGCACAAGGCACCTACAACTGAATTGTGACTAAATATCTGGGATCTGAAACTAAGACGTGATACATGAACTAAGCTGAGCACGCAACTACCTGGTTGGTCCATCTTAGAATGATCATATTCGTGGGACTCCGAATAGTGCGACTAGATGGAACCAAGGGAAACCACACTATCCGAACTTGTTCGCCTGACTGCTAAACTGAATTACTGGCTGCTTAAACTAACTCATACTAAAAACTTATACTTAACTGAAGTAATTCTCCAACAATCTTTCAATTATACTCTCCACCTTAGTACAACATGTCACTCGAGACTACTGAAAACACTCACATGGGTATTGAGCACTATTGCTTAAATATACTACTCATCTGATTAACTAAAGGACTGATAATTGAAAATTGGGTCTACAAGACTTAACTGAACTTAGTCTGAACAACTGGACTGAAACTGTAGAGTATAATGCATAGAAGGTAATGATTGACTGGGTAACATAAGGTAATTGAGCATGAGTGAGTGAAAACTGTATTACCTTAAGAATAGAAGATCAGGCATCTAACATATTTTAGAAATATTCTGTAAACTAGGGTACTAAAATACTAATAACTAAGTAACTGATGGCCATATGCTATGGTCGGGAAATCCTGAAACCAAACTGAGTTACTGAACTGATTACTAGGCTAGGAATGGGACTGAGATTTTAGCTAGATGGTAATCTAGACTGTAACCGTAACTAAGACTGTAACTAAAATTGAATGCTAGTTTCTAATAACCGAGATTTAGACTGGTACTGAAGTACTGAATTCTGATGGCTAAGTAACTGATAATTGAAAGTCATTGTCCTATAGGACTATCTGAGTCCTTTATTGGATATTAATTACGAAACTGATGTTGTAACTAAGTCCTGAGGGATAGAGCATCTACACCACGGATTCACTGAGAGATCTAAACTAAGAGTATACATGACATAATCTAAGTTTGGCTAATTACTAGGAGTGGGGCATGAGTCAGGAGCTACATGACCTGAGCCTGGAATTTCTGTGTTCATGGGATATGATTCGTAACACTGGGTGAACTAGAACTCCTCATACTAGAAACTTGAAACACACACTGTTCTATGAAAAATGCATGGATATCAGATATATTCGTGGGACTGAAACGTAAATCATGCGTAAGTATCGAGATGCTTAAAGTAAAAAACCTTGCACTAAGGTAAAAATGGGTCGGGAATCATCTTTCCTTATGGATTTCCTATACATACTGGTATTACTACTGGAACCTGAAGGCCTGACTTTCTGAGATATCATAACCGGACAATCCATGTATACCTGTCGAGCTATGATGGGTTGACCCAGTGGGTGGACATTGAGAAAGGTCCTGTTAATATTTGGTCTGACCTTAAAGTTGATTGCTATGTAAAGAGTTACAAAAGAAAAAGAAGCTCCTGAATCTAAAGAAATGTGAGCATGTAAATGAGGGATCGGTAACATACCAGTGGCTGCATCATGAGGATTTTCCTGATTTTGTCGGGACTGAAGAACATAGAGTCTATTTGGGCGTTGCCCACTGATAGCATTGGAATTCGCACCCTGCTGATTCGAGCAACCGAACTAGGCTAAAGGACGATCGTGCTGACTTCGAGGGTCGAGTTTAGGATAGTCTTGAACCTTGTGACCTGACTCTCCATATCCAAAACACACATCACTACCAGCTCTACACACCCCCTTATGATACTTACCATACTCTTCCCAAAGCAGATTAGTAAAACTTCTGCTCTCACTACCCTGGGATTTGGGGTCTGGAGCCCCATCCCTACGGTTATTTCTGAACTTTGGTACTGGCGCACTAGCTGAGGATGGAACTGGGACTGAAAACTTCTGACTATACTGAGAACAGTTACCGCCCTACAACCCTGGCTGAGAAAAACTATAGCTACCTGTTCTTGCTCTCTTATTCTCTCTCTCTTCTTCTTAAGATTCTGCTCTTTAATTTGTTGAGCATGGACCATAAGCCTAGATATATCCATCTATTTAATCAACATCGCAGTCCTGTGCTCCTTAACCACTCTACCTGATACCCCAGACATAAACTTACTCATTCTGGATCTACTGTCTGCTACTACATGGGGAGCATACCTAGATAACTGAGTAAACTTGAGGGAGTATTCTTTTATGCTTATGCTACTTTGTCTGAGATTGATGAACTCTAACACTTTGGCTTCTTTCTTCTATAGGAGAAAGAAATGGTCTAGGAAGGCAGTAGCAAACTCTTCCCACTCTATGGGCTCTGCAGTTGTACCCCTGTCTACCTTTCACTGCTTAAACCACGTATGAGCTATATCTTGTAGCTGATAAGCAGTTAACTCAGCACTCTCACTGGAAGTCACTCCCATGATATCTGTGACTTTCTGAACTTGGTCGAGGAACTCATATGGATCCTCTTCAGATTTAGAACCTAAGAATAGGGGAGAATTTATTTGGGTGAAGTCCCGAATCCTGACTGCAGCAGTATTGGCCACTGAGTTGACTGGAACAGTAGTTGGCCGTTCATTCTGAGTTATGACTAACTTGGCTAGAGTAGTGAATGCAGTCCTGAATTCTGCATAAGAGACATGCTCTTCTAGGGGATCTTCCTGAACGTGCTAAGAGGCTGATTGATTTTTATTTCTTCTTTTGAGAGGCATGTTCTGTAAGCAAAAAAGGAGAAACTGATCAGACTGAGAGTTAAATTTGATCTCATGCTCACTGGAACAACATAAATACTGAAAGAAGAGAAACTGTTCCTAAAACATCTTATAGCCTCTTGTACATAAATGTGGCACGCAATACACCAATGCATAAGACTCTACTAAATGCGGATTTTTAGACTTCCTAGGATACTGTTGAACCTTATGCTCTGATACTAAGTTTGTAACACCCCGATCCTGGTACCCCGGATGCTACACGGTGCTCATAATTCCAAAAGATCACAAGCTAACCCATGACTGATACCTGCTACAATAACTGTAAAATAATACTGAAATATGCAAAATAATGGGCTGAAATGCCACAAGGTTCAAAACTGAAACATAACTGTTAATGCGGTATAACAATACCAAAATTGAAATAACCGTCTGATCATGCTATAGTCTGAACATCTAGTCTTAAAGACTCTAAACTGTCTAAATAAGTAGTTGATGGGATATGCCACCAACTAACTCCAACTAATGAAATAAGCTAAGCACTAAAGCACTGAAATAATAAAATAATCACGTCCTCGAACTATGAGGACTCACCACTGACTCTGACTGCTGAAATCTAAACTTCTAAGTGCAATCGGGAACCTGAGCATACAAACCTATGGTATAAAACACCATAGCTCAAGATAAAAGTATGCGTCAATACGTGAGAATATACTGGTATGCAAAGTAAGGTAAGCTAAATCCAAGGGTTCATATGCATGAACTATAACTGACTAAATAACATAAATATGACTGCGTGAGAATACATGCATGAATACGTGGACTGTAACTAAGGTTGTGATAATTCTAAATACGGAATTTGAATTTTGATTAACAGATGTTTAAGTCTACGGATACTGTATAACTGGTAACTGAACGACTGTAGTTGACAGTTCTAAATCTGTGGAACTACACTAAATTTACTGATAACATGGATTAGTGATAACTGATGTACTGTTAACTGAATGACTATTCCTGACAGTCCTGATTCTAATAGAACTAGAAAAGTTCTGTACTGAGCTGAGTAACTGTATCTAACAGTCCTGAAATCTGAGGAACTATCTGAGTTCCTTACTGAGACTAAGATCGAGACTATGGGAGGTAATTATCTAACCGACATTCTCCATAACTGAACTGGTGGGGTCCAATCTGTGACCCCAGTTGGAAGGGTGTCAATACCGTACCACGGGTAAAGACAAGCTGTGAGTTAACCCTCTACTGATGGGGAGCTCTTCCGTCAACCCCTTACTGGTAGAAGAACTCAAATGAGATATATTAACCCTAGACTCATAGGTATATATCTCAACCTATAATGGCTACGTAGTTCTGGAATGCAAGGATTGCATCTAAGGATCACATCTTCTATTGACTGACAGGTGACCCTTCATCCTAGGATTCACTCGATTCTATATCCTACTCCCAACTAAATAGACACTGAACTAATTTCCTAGTTCATACTAGGCTTGACTGAGTTGTTACTGATTGTATTTTTTAACTGAACTAAGTTTATTGAGTTTCATTGACTGACAGAATACTATTGAGTTCTATTAACTGACTGAATTTACTGAGGACTAAACTGAATACTGAACCTGCTAAATTTTTCCTGAGTCATGTAACTGAATGAGTTCTACTGAGTTCTGAAAATTGACTGAGAGTACTACTAATCATGGCTTGACTGAGGTTATCTTTTAAACTGACACTGGCTCTAGGCACAAAGCTAAATTATCGGGTATTAAATACCCCCAAGACTCGATAGCATGAAAGTAAATAGGACATGACACTTTTTGAGCTCATAACAATTGTTAACAATTCATAATACAACCATTGAGGGATTTCATGATTCACTTGATACGCATAGTCTTGTACATGAATATAAATACATTCAAACATATCATAATTTCACAATTCTAGTCTCATGAGCATCCCATCAAACAACTATAAGACATAGATTTAGCATGGGAGTCATTTTGAACATCTAGTTGTAGCCTAAGTTCATCATTTAGATCAACAAAGGGTCATAAAACACAATTCTACTCACTACGGCATTTTATCAAACACATGGGATACATATACTTAGGCTTGGGTATGAACACTAAAAAATTACATCTTGGCTAATTTAATCAACTCAACTTCATGAAATTCAATCCACATGCTAATATAGTATCAAGGAATACATAAAAATTCCATCATGGAAACCATACAAATCAACAACATGGATACAATTTCAATCCACAACATGAAAATCATTATTTAAGCTTTCAAAAAATGGTTTCTTGAACTCCAAGGATGAAAGGGATCCTTGGATGAACACTTTACATACCTAGGTGGATGATTTCTTGAATATTGATGGAGTAAAGCTTGAATCCTTGGCTTAAAATTGATCACCTAGGGTTTCTTGTTCTTGAGAAATTATGGAATAAGGAATGTATTTATCCAAAAGAGGGCTAAATTTCATGTTTATTAGGGCTGAAGGTCGAGGAAAATGACCTAATTACCCTTAAGAACGTTGTTATTTAATGACTTAAACTGGGCACTGACGCATTGAGCGACGTGGCGCGTCAATGGCACCGACGCGATACTCGATGCATTGTGTCATGATCGCACCAAGCCTCAGTACTTTTGGCTCTAGAACAATGTTAACCAACACGATGGACGACGCGGCGCACCAAGATCGCATTGGTCCACTATTTTGGGACACTAAACATGGTCTAAACGAGGTCCAAAAAATCTAAAACTTGTCCGAGAACACCTATTGAACTCCCTGATCATGAATTAGCGAGAATACCGACCATTAAAGGACATTAAGGTTGTGAAATGAGATTGCCAACTTTCAAAGGCAAAGAAATATACTAAGTCTGGGAACTTAGCTAGAATTTTCTAAGTCTGAGACCCCTTGACAAGCCTAAAAAGATGAATTAAGCTTAAAAATTTTGCGAGGTCTCACAGATTGGTTGTATTCTTATCATGTTATCTTAGATTATTTTCTAAGACTGTGACTTTAGCTTCGTCGGGTATGTCAAGGATAGCTTGGAAGGGTCACTTTATTTGGGTCCTAACAGGATTATATCTTATGTTCAGGCTCATAAATTGATTAAGAGGGAATATTTATCTTACTTAGCTCATATTCATGACACCAGTGTTGTTTTTCCTCCTTTCTTGGATTTAGTTGTGTTGTCCGTGAGTTTATGGATGCATTTCCTACGAACTTTCCTGGTATGCCTCTAGATCAAGATATTGATTTCGCTATTGATTTTGAGCCGGGCACCAAGCCCATCTCTATTCTTCCTTATAGGATATCCTCAGCAAAGTTAAAGGAACTAAAGGATCAGTTGCAGGAGTTGTTGGATAATTGATTTATCCGACCTAATGTTTCACCTTAGGGTGCGTCTGTCTTGTTTGTGAAGAAAAATGATGGGTCGTGTATTGATTATTGGTAGTTTAATAAGGTGACAGTTAATAATAAGTGTCCTCTTCCTCGCATTGATGATTTGTTTAATTTGTTTCGAGTGTTACGGTGTTTTTAAAGATTAATTTGAGGTCTGGTTATCACCAGTTGAGGATTAGAGCTTTGGATATTCCAAAGACAGCTTTTCGGACTAGATATGGTCATTATGAGTTCTTGATCATGTTCTTCGAGTTGATCAATGCCCCTGCTGTGTTCATGGAGTTAATGAACTGGGTGTTTCGACCGTATCTTAACTCCTTTGTTATTGTATTAATAGATGATATCTTAGTTTATTCCCAGAGTAAAGTGGAGCATGAGGAGCATTTACAAATTATGCTTCAGATATTGAGGGATGAGAAGTTGTATGCTAAGTTCTCTTAGTGCGAGTTTTGGTTGGAGTTTATTTTTAGGGGGGTCATGTGGTGACTAAGAAAGGTATTATGGTTGATCCAGCTAAGGTTGAAGCAGTTAATGATTGGTCTAGACCTACTTCACCCACCAAGATTCAAAGTTTTGTTGGTTTAGTAGTCTATTATCGGCGTTTTGTTGAGGGTTTGTCTTCTATTACAGCTTTGTTGACCCAGAAGAACATTTCTTTTTAGTGGTTCAATGCTTGTGAGGCGAGCTTTCTAAAGCTCAAAGATGTGTTCACTTTAGCCCGTATCTTGACTTTGGCCAGGGAGGGCATAGGTTTTACCATCTTTTGTGATGCTTCAAGTGTTGGTTTAGGTGTTGTGTTAATGAAAGAGGTAAAGGTGATTACTTATGCATCTCGTCAGTTGAATCCTCATGAGAGGAATTATCCTACCCATGATTTGGAGTTGTGCACAGTAGTGTTGGCCTTAAAGTTGCAGAGGCACTACTTGTATGGAGTCCGTTGTGAGATCTACTCAGATCATCATAGCTTTTAGTACTTCTTTACCCAATGAGATCTTAATATGAGTCAACGTCGTGGGCTTGAGTTGCTTAAGGATTATGTCTTGGTCATTCTTTATCATTTGGGCAAGGTTAATGTAATTACAGATGCCTTGAACCAGAAGTCGACTAGCATGGGTAGCTCGACACATCTGTTGACCCAAGAGAGGCCTTTGGCCTTAGAGGTTCAGTCTTTAGCTAACCAAATAGTTAGGGTTGATATTTTGGTACCGAGGCATGTTTTGTCATTTGTGGAGGCTAGATATTCTTTGATGGAGAAGATTCTCATCAGTTTAATGATGTTAGATTAAAGTCAATTAGAGATAAGGTATTGAGTGGGGAGGCTAAGGAAGCCTCACTTAATTCAGATAGAGTTTTGCTTATTGGAGGCCAAGTTTGTATGTCGAGAATGGGTGGTTAGATTAGGTTGATCTTGGAGGAGGCCCATTGTTCCAGATATTCCATCCATCCAGGTGTGACTAAAATGGATTGTGATTTGAGATAGCACTACTGGTGGGGTGGTATGAGGCAAGATATAGCGAATTTTGTAGATCATTGCCTATGTTGTCAGTAGGTAAAGGCCGAGTATACGAGACCTGGTGGTTTGCTTCAGAAGTTACTCATTTTCGAGTGGAAGTGGAAACAAATCACCGTGGACTTTATGACTGGTTTGCCTCGTACATCCTATGGTTCAGAAATTGTTTGGGTCATCGTGGATTGATTGACCAGGTCAGTTCATTTTATTCTGGTTCAGGTCTCATTCAGTGCTGAGAGGTTGGCCTATATCTGCATTCGTAAGATTGGGTGTCAAGATGGTGTGTCGGTGTCCATTATTTCAGATTAAGGTTCTGTATTCACATCTGAATTTTGGGAGACTTTTCAGGATGAGTTGGGTACTCGAATGGATCTCAGTACGGCATTTCACCTCAGACTGATGGACAATCAGAGAGGACTATTCAAGTTTTAGAGGATATTCTTCATGTATACATGATGGATTTGGGTGTCCAGTGGGAGCAGCATTTGGCTTTAGTAGAGTTTGCATATAATAATAGCTACCATTTCAATATTGATATGGCTCCTTTTGGGGCATTGTATGGTAGGTGTTGTCGCTCCCTAGTGGGTTGGTTTGGTGTTTTTGAGGTGAGACCTCAAGGTATGGACTTGCTTCGTGAGTCTTTGGATAGAGTCCGGGTTATTCAGGATATACTTAGAGCAACTCAAAGTAGGCAAAAGTGTTATCCTGATCGTAGACTTCGTGCCTTGAGATTCGGTGTTGGTGATTGTGTTTTTCTTTGAGTTTCACCATGAAAGGTGTGATGAGGTTTGAGAAGAGGGGCAAGCTTAGCCTAGGTATATTAGTCCATTTGAGATTCTTTGGATAGCTGGTGATGTGGCTTATGAGTTGAGTTTACCCCATGATCTATTAGTTGTTCATCCAGTTTTTCATGTTTCTATGCTTCATTGTTACATCCTGAATGAGTCTCATATTATTTGTTGGGAGTCAGTTCAGTTAGATGAGTGGTTGTCATTGTTAAGGAGTCGGTCGCCATTTTGGCTAGGGATGTTAGGCGGTTGTGCTCTAGAGTGATCCTTGTGGTTAAGGTCCAATGGCGACATCGACCTATAGATGAGGCTACTCGGGAGGTCGAGTCTGATATGCGTAGTTCTTATCCTCAACTTTTTATTGATTCAGGTATTTCTTTGCCTTAGTTCGAGGACAAACTAGAATTTTAGTGGTGGATGATGTAACGATCTAAAAATTTGATAAAATATGCGAAATTTGTGATTTTGTGTGATTTGACTATTTTACCCCTCCCCGTAGTTGCATTATGATATTTCTGGAGTGTGGGAATGATTGGGATGGTTCCCGATGCATTTTGGTACCATTTATGCGATATTGTGGTTTTTGATGGCTTCGAGAGCCTTATTTGGGATTTATGTGGATATCTTTTGACCCGTGCGATATATGACTGAACGAACTGCTCCAACAACTCTGGAATATCAATTTTAGGCTAGGTACAAACCTTTTGTTCGGGTCTCGGTGCACCCAAGCTCATTTCGATCTATTGATCGAAAAATTGGAAAATTGGAATTATGGGTGTGGGACCCACCATCCGAGGTCTCAAGCATATCCAAAATGTCGAGAGTGGTAACATGTTTGGTGTAATTTTAGGGCTTTTAAATCTCATTTCGACCTTCGATTTGAAAAATTGAGATTTCGGATTTTGGGGGTCAACTTATTAAAAATGATATTTTTCTGAAAATCCAACTTCGCCAACGCGTCCGGAACATTGAATTTAGTATGGTTACATAGTTCGTTTGTATATATCGGACTCTGAACGAATTTTGGGCACCCCATCAAAGTTCGAGTTGGACCTTAAAATAAAACTGCTGCTATAGCAGAAAAATCTGCTACATATAGTAATTTTTTCCCTTTTTGGCCTATTTTATTCATTTTTCATCTTGTCTCTTGAGAGTTGAACCCAAAAATAGTGTGGGATCTTAAAAGTGAAGCTTTTGAGAGTTTGGATAGCTAGATTAACATTTGTTTCTTGATTCTATTACAGATTTAAGGTAAGAATTCACTCTTTTCTTAGTAATTTCTTGATTAATTTTTCAAAACCCCAAAAATCTTAGGACTTGATTTTAAACCCCAACTTCACTCCTTTTCACTTGAATAATATTTTTATCTTATAATTACTAGTTTTTCATCAATTTAACCTTCAAAACAACTCCAATTCTTGATTTTAACATGGATTTTAAAGATTTTACCCGATAAAGCTTAAAATAATTTTCTTCGATTTGAACCTCGTTTTTACTCAAGTTGACTTGGGTTTTCAATATTAGATTCCAAAAATTATGGAGAGCACAATTTTGAAGTAAGGTTACGATTTTGCCCGTCTTTTTTAGGGGTTCGTTTTGACCCTGAATCAAAAGTAGTCAATATAGGTGTCGTTGGTTTTGTTTTGATGTATAGATTTCATATTTGATATTTTTAGAGGATTCTAGGATCGTTCGAGGAAAGTAAGGTCGTGGGTTCAAAGTGTAGTGGACCGATTTCAGCATTCGAGGTATGTTATGGCTTAACATTTTCAAACTGAGTTAGGTAGTCAATGATAGTACAAAATGCATGTTAAGGGTGGGAACTAATCATAAAAAATGGCTATATATGTGTTGTGCCTATGTGGGGGCCCATATGTGATATAATTATCAAAATTGAGATATTATGTGATGTGTGTGACTGTAACGACCTAAAAATTTGATGAAATATGTGAAATTTATGATTTTGTATGATTTGACTATTTTAACCCTCTTTCCAGTTGTATTATGGTATTTCTGGACTGTGGGAGTGATTGGCATGATTTTTGATGCATTTTGATACCATTTATACGATATTGTGGTTTTTGATGGCTTCGGGAGCCTTATTTTAGACTTATGGAGATATCTTTTGATCCGTGCAATGGATGACCAAACGGACTGCGCCATCAGCTCTGGAATATTTATTTTAGGCTAGGTAGACCTTTGGCTCGTGTCCCGATCCATCCGAGCTCATTTCGACCTATTGATCGAAAAGTTAAAAAATTGAAAACATGGGTGTGGGATCCACACTTGATCGAAATGACCTCAGATGGAAAATATGACTTTGCCAGTAGATCTGGAATGTTGATTTTAGGGTGTTAGCATGTTTGGTATGATTTTATGACTTTTAAATCTCATTTCGATCCTCGATTTAAAAAATTGTGATTTCGAGTTTTGGGGATCAATTTTGTAAAAACGATATTTTTTTAAAAAAATCTGATATCGCCATCACGTCTGGAATGTCAAATTTAGTATGGTTTCATAGTTTGTTGCATGTATCGGACTCTGAATGAATCTCGGGCACCCCATCGAAGTCTGATCGACCAAAAAAATAGATATTGCAGAAAAATCTACAATAAGTAGCAGATTTCCCACCTCTTTTTGGCCCATTTTGCTCATTTTCATCTTGCCTCTTGAGAGTTAAATCCTAAAATAGTGTAGGGGCTTCAAAGTGAACCTTGTGGGAGCTTGGATAGCTAGATTAACATCTATTTCTTGGTTTTATTACGGGTTTAAGGTAAGAATTCACCATTTTCTTAGTAATTTGTTGATTAATTTCTCAAAACTCTAAAAATCTTAGGGCTTGATTTTAAACCCCAATTTCACTTCTTTTCACTTGAATAATATTTTTATCTTATAATTACTAATTTTTTTATCAATTTAACCCTTAAAACAACTCTGATTCTTGATTTTAACTCAGATTTCAAAGATTTTTACCCTGTAAAGCTTAAAAATGATTTTTCTTTAATTTGAACCTGATTTTTTACTCGATTTGACTTGGATTTTTGGCCGTATATTTTTAAAAATATGAGAAACATGTTTTTGAAGTAAAGTTCTGATTTTGTGCTTCTTTTTCAAAAACTCGATCCGGGGGTTCGTTTTGAGACCGAACCAAGTCTTTGGTTTTGTTTTGATGCGTAGATTTCATATTTGATGTTTTTAGTAGAGTTTGGGATCATTCATAGAAAGTAAGGTCATGGGTTCGAAGTGTAGCGGACCGGTTTTGGCTTTTAAGGTAGGCTATGGCTTAACTCTTTCAGACTGGGGTGGGTAGTAAATGATGTTACAAAATGTATGTTAAGGGTGGAAACTAATCATGAAAAATGTCTATCAATGAGTTTTTCCCGTGTGGGGGTCTATATGTAATGTAATTATCAAAATTGAAATATTATGTGATATGTGTGACCGTTGGGGTCCTATGTGAATTGATAGCCTTGAATACATGTGAATAATTGTATTGTGTTGTTAAAATTCTTAATGTGATACCATTGGTGTATTGTGATTATATTCATACTTTATTGGCATATGAGACATGTAGAAATTCATGGATGAAGCAAAAATAATGAGTGAATATTGGCTCACGTTGTTGTGAAAATGTATCATTGTGGTTGGTTGTGGAAATATATCGTGTGGTTGGTTGTAGAAATATATCATGTAGTTAGTTGTGGAAATATTATGAATGGTTGTAAGTATTACATCTTCATATCATACTCATTCATGAAATAATGGTACCACTGTGGCAACATCTGAGAAACACTGGCAACACCTGATAACACCTTTTTGAGGGATGTGCTGGAAAGAATATATGATATATATGGATTATATATGGGTTGATGAACCCCCCATGGATCCTGCGTTGGGAGGCTTGCCTCCGTTGGTGTATATGGGGATTATGCGATGATCCCAGAGGTTGTGTGATGACCTCGTGAATCATCATTATCATCATCATCATATACGTTGCACTTACTTTATTGTGTTGTATTTCCATTTATGTAATTGTCTTATCTTCTTTTACTTGTATTTGATGATCTTGTATATGCATGTGCCCTCTTGTTCTACTTATATGTGATGTAATCCATACTTTTGTTCTATCTTGTTGTGATGTTGCAATATATATGATATATTAGAACTATTAGTGTAAGATCTGTGGGCTACCATTGTGGGATATTTTCTGATTGTAGGTGACGTGTCCTTAGTGTATATTTAGTATGTTTTATTTACTACTTTGCTTGGTCGGCCTATGATACCTACTGAGTACAAGTGAACCATATTCATGCCTACTGAGCCCTTTCGGTGCAGGTCCTAGCTCGAGTGCTCCTCAGCTTGGTTGACTCGGGCGATTGTTGGATCTTTCAAGGTAGCGGTTGGACATTCATGCGTCCCAAGTTCACCTCTATCTTTCTATAGTAGTTATATCTTTATAAGTATTCGGAGACATATATTATTTCTTTGTGGTTATTTTTCTAATGTATTTGACTCTTGGACTGTGTTAGTAGTTCTTACACTATTGACACCTGGTTTTGGGCATGATTGGTATTTTGGATAAGTTCTTTTCACATTTTTATGATTACTTATATGGTTCGGCTTAATTCTAGAAGCCTTACCTTGGAATATTTTTGTCTTTTTCTCTTTTGTATCAGTGTAGGTGATACGGTTTTGGGTGCCATCATGACCCTCATTTTTGGGTCATGACAGTGACCGTGTGGAGCCCTATGTGATATTGATAGCCCTAAATACATGTGAATAACAGTATTGTATTATTGAAATATCTAAAATGGTACCAGTGGTGTATGATGATATATTCATACTTGTTGGTATATGAGACATGTGGAAATTCATGGATGAAACTAAAGTAATGAGTGAATATTGGCTTACGTGGTTGTGGAATTGTAATATTGTGGTTGGTTGTGTAAATACATCATGTGGATTGGTTGTAGAAATACATCATCTGGATTGGTTATGGAAATACTCATTTTAAATGGTTGTGAAAATTGCATCATCATTCTCATGTCATCATATGCATCATTTCACTTATTTGTTTTATTGATTTACATATACTAGTTGCCATGTATGTGTACTTGATTTGTGTCTTATGTTATGTTTGTGCTTTGAAAATTTTGAAAATACTGGAATACTGAATATTGGTATCGGATATTGGATTTTTGGACCATCTTCGGAGGATCATGTCAAAGAAGAGTTGTGGATATTGTTGATCTTGAGGTTGTGTGCCAAGCTTAAGGTTTTGTGTCAAACTCAAGGTTGTGTGTCAAACTCAAGGTTGTGTGCCAAACTCAAGGTTGTGTGCTAATCCCATGCATCATCATCATCATCATCATAATCATATACGTTGCACCCATTTTATTATGTTTATGTTGTGTTGGAATTTCCATATTGACTTGTCATCTACCTATTTGTTCTATATCTTGACTTGTTAATGTCTAATTGTTCTATCTTCCTTTAACTATACTTGATGACCTTGATTATACATGTCCCTTTTTTTGTCCTACTTGTATGTGATATTGTGTTTATGTGTATCCCTATCTAGTGTGTTGTGTATTATATGCGAATATTATAGAACTGTTAATGCAGGCGGTGTGGGCTACCATTGTGGGACATTTTCTGATTGTAGGTGACTGCCCTTAGTGTATATTTTGTATACTTTATTTACTACTTTGCTTGGTCGGCCTATGATACATACTGAGTACAAGTGGACCGTACTCACGCCTACTGCGCCATTTGGGTGCAGGTCCTAGCTCATGTCCGTCTCAGGTTGGTTGATTTCAAGCCCCTTCAGACTTCTCAAGGTAGCGGTTGGACATTCATACGTCTGGAGTTCACCTCTATCTTTCTGTATTGGTTATGTCTTTATTAGTGTTCGAAAATAGATATTTTTCTTTGTAGTTATTTTTCTAATTTATTTGACTCCAGGATTGTATTAGTAGTTTTTATACTATTGACACCAGGTTTTGGGAGTTATGGCTGCATGTGTTGGTTTTATTTTTTCCGCTTTTATTATATCTATGTGGTTCGGCTTCATTCTAGGAGTCTTACCTTATGGGCATTTCTGTCTTTTTCCTGTGTATTTAGTTTGGGTGAGAGGCTTACTTGTCAAGATTTGTCGCGATAAGTGCCATCATGACCCTTGTTTTTGGGTTGTGATAGAAATTTTTATTTGTTTTTAATAGTGGAGTATACCATATATTCACAATCGTTTATTCATTGTTTTATACTATAAAAGATGGAGTGTTGTACTTTTTACATGAACATTAAAAGTTTAATAAAAATCTAAAATGTGCACATTTTTTATTAAATATAATATTAATTTTCTTCGGATAATTTAAAGTAAAATAGCAAAGGAACATAATATATAAATATATGTATACGAACTACGTGTTTATTAAAAATATTTTATTCTAAAAATATTCTTTTGGTTCATTGTTAATGCATAGTAACATTTAGTATGACATATAGTATCTATTATTTCACTATATATTCATTTACTTCAAACATTAGATATTATTTATATTTAAGGAGTGAATAATTGAGTAAAAAGAAACAACTTTAACAATTATTGTAAATGTATTTTAAGAAAGTAAAAGTTTGACAACATATTGTTTCCTCAAAAGGCAATTGAACATAAGATATATAGTCTTATTTGAAATAATCCATGCACGCATATTATCTTCATCACCATTTTCGAAATTAAATGACACATTTTTTTTACTAAATCCCAAATGAAGAACTCATTAATTTAAAAATTATTAGTATAAAATGTCAATTTGACTCTTAATGAGATGATTTATAATCACAAAATATATAATTTAATTTAAACCACAAATTTTGCAACTTTTTTTATATATTTTTTAATTGTGTATCCATCTAAAATATATTATACTTCCTTTATTCAATATTAATTGGTCATCTTAATAATATTGTCTCATCTTAGTTGTCCATCTTATTTAATGAAGAAAGCATTAATTAAATATTTTCTATATTATCCTTGCAATTACTTCTTTTTAAAATTATTCACAATTATTTGTAAAATTTCCAATTTTTTAAGGGGTTAATTATTAAATTTATCTTTTTTTATAGTTTCTTAAAATGTGTGAAAAAATAAAAATGACTAACTGGACAAATATAAATTGAAAAGAAGTAAGTAAAACTTAGTTTAACTGAAAAAAATCTTGAAGAGTTTAAGAAAGGCTCAAATCCGTAAATTCCCAAAATGAAGGAGTGTTTAAGAATGGCCCAAATCCAAAAAGGTCCAAAATGGTAAAAGAAAGACAAAAATCAATTAGGAAAGTAGAGTAGATATTTTTGTACTTTGTCTATTCTTTGTCTGCTCAAGGTTCATTTTGTTTCTCAGGACATACTTCTTTGTTTTGTCCATCTAGTGATGCCCATTTTTTCATTGAAAGTTTACTACAAAAATTAAAGCTTAATTTGCTTCATTATTTCTATTCAAAGCTTCTTTGTTGTTTCAAGCTCCATTTATAGTTATTTGTGATTTTATTTCTAGATGACTCCAAGAGGATAAGCTATTTTTGAGCTCTTTTATTTAGGTAAAAACAATTAATTCATTTTGATTTTTGAATCTTAAAATTCTTGATGAAGTTCTACATCTATTCTCAAAAGGCCTTGTCTCTTGATTATCCAGATCCAAGGTGAGCTCTTTTTATCATCATCAATTAGTTGCTTTGATTAACTGAGAATTGGAGCTAATTTTTTTATATGTGGCTCTATGTACCTATTTTATGAGTTTTATTTTGTTGTTGTGTTCATGAATTTAAGGTATGTAGTTACTCTTCTTTTTCAGATGCATGCATGAATCTCAGATATGTATATCTTTGATGAAATATTAAATAGAGCTTGTGTGTTGATTTGTACTTTCTATCTTCTAAAATCTTATTTCTTATAGACTCTGATTGTGGAGAAGTAGTCTAAGATTGCAGAGATGGATGCAACTTGCGGTGATAAAGCATCAAGACTTAGAGTTGTTGTTGTCTTGTTGAATAGTTAAAGGAGACATTATTCATCTGAAAACAAACACGTATGAACTAACACTTTTTTACAATTTGACCTTAAAAAGTCTTTCATAATTGATGTTTTTCGGTGCATGTCAGTAATTCGAACATACATTTTTTCAAGACAATAAGTTACTAAAGTTACTCACCCTTTTGAGATTCTTAATTTTAAAAGGAAGTTTGCAGGCATCAGATCACGGGCCTAATAGTTGGGAATCATAAATTATACTTGTTACCCTCTGCTAACCAAAATTTCTTTACCAACACATGTCATTTTAAATTACCGGTTTGTTGAAATATCGATTTACTTTAAATTTTTGACATAATAATATTTAAATTTCAATGTAGGCTTGTAACACTATGGTGTACACTACTCCTATGCCGAAAAAACTTCTTGTTTCGCTAATATAAGATATAGATGAAATAGTTTTTGACATATTTTAGGAACAATTTCGAAGTTCTGTTAATTCGCATTGATTCTCTGATCTTGTAGGTTTCCTGAATGAGCTTATTCTAGAAATGGATGAGATAACAATTCCTAGTTGTTTGATGCTATATTATCATGGAATATTGTTAGTATGGTCAGAGTATATTGAAGCTCTTCGTCTCTTTAGAGAGTAGATGTTGAAGATAAGTATCCAGTGAGACGATAGAACTCACAAAAGATAAACTTTTCATTACTTCCTTTTTAGAAAGTTTTATTTGAATAATTGTGCCTTTTTCTTACATAAATAAATAAGGTATACATCTAGGGTTGGGGTTTGATATTTAATTACTTAGGTTTTTTCCTTTATTTTCCCTTTTTTATTGAGTGTCTGGTAGGCATCTTTGAGTTGGTCGATCATTCTCTTAGATTTCCTTGGTTTATAGCATGAAGTGAAGTCTATGAGATACTATTAGAAGTGATTCTTCACTCATTTTCAAAGAACAAAGCTTTGGAATAAAATGGCGTCTCTCAATGACCATGTTTTCTATTTCATAAGTTCATTTGTCAAGCTTAATGGTTAGGAATCCCTAAAAGCTCTATTTATTTCTAAAAGCTCTATTTGTTTCTAAAATATCTATTTGTTTCTCGCTAAGGAAGTACTCAATAAAGAACAACTAAAGCTTTTATCCCACGATATCCAAAGGTATTGACTTTTTTTTATTTTGTAATCTGGGGTATGCAAAACACTTGACATTTTACTATTTGTAGGTAAAAGATGAAGCTTGGTGGTTAGTCCTTTGTGATCCTTCAGCTAGTGAAATGTATGGTCTGAAGAGAGTGCTTTTGTCGGGTAGTCTGCAGACGCACATGGATTCGCTATCCACTTTGATCAATTTTCAGGTTGATATTTGATGATATAGTATATACATTACTTAATGGGGTATTAAATTAACCTGCCAGCTTTCAGTATACTAGATTACTTAGTATATTTTGTGCAGTCATAGATTCATCTCCAACCGTCTTAATACATCCAATAGAGTAGAGTACTTTTCTCTTTATTTTTATTCTATATTTCTATTGATTAACTGAAAGACTTTAGGTAAGAGTTCAAATAGTTAGAACGTAATTTTAATGATTATTTCCCTCTTGGTGTTAAAATGGAGTTACAATTATTAAATGTTACCTAAATTACTTTGATTGTACAAACAATCAAAGTCTCATTGGCTACCGATCCTTCTGTAACTGAAAATTGGTGATGCCTCTTTTTTATTATGTACATGAATAAACTCCTAACTTTCTTATTTTTTTCTTATGTGCTCACTAAGTGTTCTTGATGTTTCATATATTCTTCTATGTTTTTGTGTGAATATGATAGTATGAAACTTGGTCGATCATTTTATGTTTTTATCGTTGTTTTGAGATTCGTTTGATAATATAACCTGTATTAACCTTACTTTTGACATATTTTCTGACGAGTGATGATTCCCTAGTAACATGAGAATGGTCTCATAATGTAAGACCCCTCAAAATTTCTAAGCTTAATTCATCCTTTTAGGCTTGTCAAAGGGTCTCAGACTTAGAAAACGCTAGCTAAGTTCCCAGAGTTAGTTTTTTTTTTTGCCTTCAAAAGTTGGCAATCTCATTTCGCGACCTTAATGTCCTTTAATGGTCGGTATTCTTGCTAGTTCATGATTAGGGAGGTCAATAGGTATTCTCGAACAAGTTTCAGATTTTTTGGACCTCATTTAGATCACGTTTGGTGTCCCAAAATAGTGGACCAACGCAATCTTGGCACGTCGTGTCGCCCATCACGTTGGTTAACATTGTTGCAGGTTGTCAGAGCAAAAAATATTGAGGCTTGGCGCAATCATGGCGCGACGCGTCGAGTATTGCATCGGTGCCATTGACGCGTTGCATCTCTCAACGCGTTAGTGCCCAGTTTTAGTCATTGAATGACCACATCTTTAAGGGTAATTAGGTCATTTTCTTCAACCTTCAGTCCTCATAAACATGAAATTTAGCCCTCTTTTGGCTAAATACATTCCTTATTCCACAATTGCTCAAGAACAAGAAACCCTAGGTGATTAATTTCAAGTCAAGGATTCAAACTTTCCTCCATCAATCTTTAAGAAATCATCCACCTAGGTATGTAAAGTATTCATCCAAGGATCCCTTTCATCCTTGGAGCTCAATAAACCATTTTTTTAAAGCTTAACTAATGATGTTCATGTTGTGGATTGAAATTGTATCCATGTTGTTGATTTGTATGGTTTCCGTGATGGAATCTTTATGTATTCCTTGATACTATATTAGCATGTGGATTGAATTTCATTAAATTGAGTTGATTAAAGTAGTATGTTCTCAGCATAGTCAAAAGTTTACTGAGTTGATTAAACTCAGTAAACTTTTGACTATGCTGAAAACTTTTGACTATGCTGAGAACATGTAAACAAAAGTTTTTAGTTCTAGTTCCATCCTCAGCTAGTACGCTAGTACCAAAGTTCAGAAATGACCGTAGGGATGGGGCGCCAGGCCCCAAAGCCCAGGGTAGTGAGAGCAGAAGATTTACTAATCTGCTTTGCGAAGAGTGTGGTAAGTATCATAAGGAGGTATGTAGAGCCGGCAGTGATATGTGTTTCGGATATGGAGAGTCAGGTCATAAGGTCCAATACTATCCTAAACCTGTCCCTAGAATTCAGCACGGTCGTCCTTCAGCCCAGTCCGATCGCCCGAATCAGCAGGGTGCAAATTCCAGCGCTATCAGTGGCCAACGCCCAAACATACTCTATACTCTTCAGTCCCAACAGAATCAGAAAAATCCTCCTGATGCAGCCACTGGTATGTTACCGATCCCTCATTTACATATTCACGTTTCTTAAGATTTAGGAGCTTTTTTTTCTTTTGTAACTCTTTACATAGCGGTCAACTTTAAGGTCATACCGAATGTTAACAGGACCTTTCTCAATCTCCACCCACTGGGTCAGCCCATCATAGCCCGGCAGGTATACAGGTACTATCCGGTTATGATATCTCAGAAAGTCAGGCCTTCAAGTTCCAGTAGTAATACCAGTATATGTAGAAAATCCATAAGGGAAGATGACTCCCGACCCATTCATACCTCAGTGCAAAGTTTTGTACTTCAACCATCACGATACTTACGCATGCTTTACATTTTAGTCCCATGAATACAGCTTATATCCATGCATTTTTCATAGAACAGTGTATGTTTCTAGTTCTTAGTATGAGGAGTTCTAGTTCACCCAATGTTACGAATCATGTCCCATGAACACAGAAATTACAGGCTCAGGTCATGCAGTTCATGACTCATGCCCCACTCCTAGTGATTTGCAAAACTCAGATTATGTCACGTATACTCTCAGTTTAGATCCCTCGGTGAATCCGTGGTGTTAATGCTCTATCCCTCTGGCCTCAGTTACAGCGTCAGTTCCGTAATCAATATTCAGTAAAGGACTCAGATAGTCCTACAGGACCATGGCTTTCCGTTATCAGTTACTTAGCCATCAGAATTTAGTACTTCAGTACCAGTCTAAATCTTGGTTATCAAAAATTAGCATTCAGTTTTAGTTATAGTCTTAGTTATGATTACAGTCTTAATTACCGTCTTAGCTACAATCTCAGTCCCAGTCCTAGCCCAGTAATCAGTTTAGTAACTCAGTTTAGTTTCAGGATTTATCGACCATAGAATATGGCCATCAGTTACTTAGTTTTTAGTATCTCAATACCCCAGTTTACAAAATGTTTCCAAAACATATTAGATGCCTGATCTTGCATTCTTAAGGTAATACAGTTTTCACTCACTCATGCTTAGTTACCTCATGTTACCCAATCAGTCATTACCTTCTATGCTTTATACTCTACAGTTTTAGTCCAGTTGTTCAGACTAAGTTCAGTTAAGTCTTGGAAACCCAGTATTCAGCTATCAATCCTTCAGTTAATTAGCTAAGCAGTATATTTAAGCAGTCGTGCTCAATACCCATGTGAATGTTTTCAGTAGTCTCGAGTGATGTGTTATACTAAGGTGGAGAGTATAATTGAAAGAGTGCCGGAGAATTACTTTAGTTAAGTATAAGTTTTTAATATGAGTTAGTTTAAGCAGCCAGTAATTCAGTTTAGCAGTTAAGCAAACAAGTTCGGATGGTGTGGTTTCCCTTCTTTCCATCTAGTCGCACCATCTGGAATCCCGTGAATGTGATCATTATAAGATGGACCAACCAGATAGTTGTGTGCTCAAATTAGTTCATGTCTCACATATTAGTTTTAGATCCTAGATATTGAATCATAATTTAGTTCATAGGTGCCTTGTGTATCGCCCTAGTTTTCCTCAATATCTCAGCAAAATCAGTATTCTTTGAGGGACCTAGTGTCCCAAGGGGAAGATACACTATAATCCCCCGAACTTTCATGACATAAACATGCCACTCTCTCTACTCGTAATGAATACAGTTAGGAGTAAGGGGTACTCATGAGTTGACCCTCAAACTCCGACCTCATCCACAAGCCACGTATTCAAGGTGCTTAGTTAAGATCACGATATTTAGTTTATATACCATGTTTCAGGCTCAGATATATTCCCATGTTCCCATTCACACGTGCCCAGAAACTGATCTTGGGTTCATCAGTATTTTTGGTTTAAGGTAACAGTCTTCCATGAATTAACTCGGTTCCTTGTTCAGATTCCATTACAAACTTGGTATCTCGTTTCATGCTCAGATTCCCATTATAAAATTTGAATCAATTACCATTGCATATTTGGCCATGTGTTCATGCATCATGTCAGTCATGTATTTGTGCATCAGATATGCATGAATAAGTAAATCAGTACTCCCAGTCATGCATCGATTTATCAGCTCAGTCATGAAATCATGCATCAGATATGCATGCTCAGTATGAATCTCAGTAAATCAGTGATGTCCAGTTGTTCATGATTAGTATATACTTCAGCTTATCATTTCTCCCATCATAGTTAGTCTTATTCAGGGATGAATGTTCCCAAGGGGGAGATATTGTAAGACCCCACAAAATTTCTAAGCTTAATTCATTCTTTTAGGCTTGTTAAAGGGTCTCTGACTTAGAAAATTCTAGATAAGTTCCCAGACTTAGTTTATTTTTTTGCCTTCAAAAGTTGGAAACCTCATTTTTTGACCTTTATGTCCTTTAATGGTTGGTATTCTTGCTAATTCATGATCAGGGAGGTCAATAGGTGTTCTCGGACAAGTTTTAAATTTTTTAGACCTCGTTTAGACCACGTTTGGTGTCCCAAAAAAGTGGACCAATGCGATCTTGCGCTCCGCATCGCCCATTGCATTGGTTAACATTGTTGTAGGTTTCTAGAGCCAAAAGTACTGAGGCTTGGTGCGATCATGGCGCGATGCGTTGAGTATTACGTCAGTGCTATTGACGCACCACGTCGCTCAACGCTTCGGTGCCCAGTTTTAGTCATTAAATGACCGTATCCTGAAGGGTAATTAGGTCATTTTCCTCGACCTTCAGCCCTCGTAAACACGAAATTTAGCCCTCTTTTTGCTAAATACATTCCTTATTCCATAATTTCTCAAGAACAAGAAACCCTAGATGATCAATTTCAAGCTAAGGATTCAAGCTTTCCTCCATCAGTCTTCAAGAAATCATCCACCTAGTTATGTAAAGTTTTTATCCAAGGATCCTTTTCAACCTTGGAGTTCAAGAAACCTTTTTTTAAAAGCTTAACTAATGATTTTGATATTGTGGATTGAAACTGTATCGATGTTGTTGATTTGTATGGTTTCCATGATGGAATTATAACACCCCGCATGTTTCTAAGCTAGGAGACGAACCATTTTTCCTACATATGAAATCTCCTATCCTATGATTCATACTTGAGTACATGACTTACAATGAGTATACTAGCTATAATATAGCTTATGATGCGTTAAGCATGTTCATATGAGTCACTTAAGGTAATACAAGCTAAGAGTTTTTGAATTCATCAAGTTTTAGTGTTCGATTTTGTAAGGGTCATATTTGAACGAGTATAACTCGATGTTAATGTGGTATTTCTTAATATTTCTACCCACCAAATTATAGAGAATCAAATTAGCTTTCCAACGATACCAATTTCGCCTTATCCAATACCCGAGCAAAAAGTTATGCCCATTTTTGTGAGAGACAGTAAGGGTATGCGATTGGTTAGGTGCCGCCCAACCAAAATTAGGTGATTGGTTAGGCGTCGCCCAACCTGTCTTGTGCGATTACTTGGGCGCCACCTAAGTCAGTTCCAAGTGCCAAAAACACTCTGTTTTGAGTTATTTTGAGGGTAATTAAGTCTTTTAACACTCCTTACACGTCCCTAAACTTAACCCTACAAAATTTATAGATTCTAAACACATTACAACCCTATTAACATCTCAAAGTTCATTATCCAACAGCACCATAGGAGAAAAACAACTAGGGTTGCATAATTAAGCTTGAAGGTCCAATTTCAAGGAAATTCCTCCGTCAATCATCAAGAATATTCCTTCTAAGGTATGTGTGAGTTAATTCATGGACTCCTTTCGTCCATGAAGCTCAAGAACCATATTCTAAATTATGTATTATGATGTTTATGTTGTTTTTGGTTGATGTTCATGAAGTTGGATTTTGATGATGCCTGAGATGGGATCTTTGTATGTTTTATGTGAGGATATGGTGGTATTTATTGTATAAAAATGTGAAATTGGTGGTTGAATATTTGTAATCTTGATGAATCCACCTATGCCTAAGATGTGCATGTAAGGTGTTTGTGAAAATACCTAAGGGAATAGAAATCATGCTTTTATGACATAATAAGTCCTAAATGACTATTCTATGTTCTAAGTTTATGTTCAACGTGATCCCCATGCTATTGTCTTGAATTGAAGATGTTGTATGAGATGCTCATGATATTGTTGTGATATGGAATGACCATGTTATTGAAGCCATGCAAGTATACACATTTTGTGTGCATTCCCGATCATGTGATAGTTTGTTGAGAATCATTCTTATTATGAAATCCTTACTTATGATATTATGAATTGTGGACTCTACTCTTATGATCAAGTCAGTCATGTGTGTCAGTTTCCTCTTATCGAGTCCTGGGGGTATTTGTACCCAAAAACTATAGTTGTGTGCCTAGAGTTATGTTATGTTTCACGATATCCAAACTCAAGCTATGATTCCATAGACTTTAGTCAATCATGTGACTCGAGAAAACCTCATGATCTCAGTCAGTTGTCAGATATCAGTAACATTCCGCCAGTCAATGGAATTCAGTAAGATTAAGTCATGTATAGTCAGTTATTCATGTCCAGACCCTCCAGATGGGAGTAGAGGTTAGCACCGAGTGAACCCAACGATGTGAACTCACCCGCCAATTCAGGGTGTGATTCTTAGAAGAAGTCCTTATGTTCCAGAACTACGTAGCCAGTGAAGGTTGAGACATCTTAACCTATCATATTAGGGTTGATGAGGTGGTTTAACCTGTCAGTTTAGAGTTCCCACCATTCTCATTGAGTACCTGCCAGATAAGGGTCACTCATAAGTTGTCCTTACCCGTGGCACGGTATTGACACCCCTCCAGTCGGGGCAGATATTGGACCCCAGCTTAGCCATAACGGCATACATGGGGCATGTCGGTCAAACACTACCTCCCATAGTTTTAGTATCAGTCTCAGTAAAAGAACTCAGGGCGTTCTTCAGATTTCAGTATATATAGGACTGTCAGATACAGTCGTCCATGTTATCATCTTGTAGTATCAGTCATGACAGTTATCAATAAACTATGTATTAGCTTACAGGTCTTGCTATCACACATTCATGGTCCCAGTTTCTATATATGTATGTTTTCACTCTCACGTTCATATTAGTCAGTCAGTGTTGTTCATGCATGAAACCCTTTATGTTCAGCCTACCTTCCTCGTACACTCAGTACTCCAGTTGTACTGACGCACTTGCGCTATGGTGCTTTCTTTTCATGTTACACCATAGGTTTTGAGACACGAGCTCCATCCCAGCAGTAGCGATAGCATTCCAATCGCAGAGACACAGTGAGTCCTCATTGATTTGAGGACAATATGATTTGATACATTTATTTATTTCTTCAGCTTAGTTTTATGGAGCTAGTTGGAGACATGTTCCTTCAACTCCTAATTCAGATAGTTTAGAGGCTTTCATATTTATGTTCAAACTTAGCCTTCAGATTGAGTTGTTTTGGGTATTTTCACCCACATGGTTTTATTCAGTTGAACCTTATGGCCTTACAGTTTTATGTATTCCGCATTATTATATCATGATTTGCAGTATACAGGTACAGATATCAGTCATGGGTTAGCTTATGGTCCCTCGGGGTCATGAGCACCGTGTAGCATTCCGATTCATTAAATTGGGGCATTAAAAACTTGGTTTCATATCCTAAGGTTTAATAGAGTCCTAGGAAGTCTGAAAGCCGCATGTAGTAGAGTCTTGTACATGGGTGTGTTGCGCGCCACATTTATGTACAGGAGTCTATAAGATGTTTTAGGAACAGTCCTCTTTCTTCAGTATTCATGCCATGCTAGTGAGCATAATCATAAGTTAAACTCTCATTCTAATCCATTCTTCTCTTATTCCAGACCATGGCCCCAAAGAGAAGAAACCATCCATCTCCTCAGCCTGAAGATCCTCTGGGGGAACATGTTTCCCATACGGAGTTTAGAGCCACATTTACCACACTTTCTCAGTCCGTGGCTGCACAGAATGAACGGCCACCAGTCATTCCGGACAATCCAGTGGCCAATCCCAAAGCAACTAGGGTTCGAGACTTCACCCGAATGAACCCTCCATCTTTCCATAGGTCTAGGTCTGATGAGGACCCTCAGGAGTTCATTGACCAAGTCCAAAAGGTCATTGACATCATGGGTGTTACTTCTATTGAGAGTGTCGAGTTAGCCGCCTACCAGTTACAGGATGTTTCTCATGATTGGTACAAATAGTGGAAGTCTGAAAGGTTAGATAATGCAGGCCTTATCGAGTGGGAGAAATTTGTCACGGCCTTCTTAGACAGATTCTTTCCCCAAGAGCTAAGGGAAGCCAACGTTCTTGAGTTCATCAACCTCAAGCAGGGGAATATGATGGTTAGGGAGTATTCTCTCAGATTTACTCAGCTGTCCAGGTATGCTCCTCATGTGGTTGCAGACAATAGGGCTAAGATGAGCAAGTTTGTGTAAGGGGTCAATGATAGTGTAGTAAATGAGTGTAGGTCTACGATGTTGATCAGTGATATGACCTTACCCAAACTCATGACCCATGCCCAACAAGTAGAATAGCATAAGGTTAAGACTAGGGAGAGGCAGAACAAGAGAGCAAGGTCAGGTAACTTCAACTTTGCTCACCCCAAGTCAGATGGAGGAAACCGTTCACAGTTTTGCTCCAAGTCAGTCGTTCCATCCCCTTCCTCTGCTAGCGCTCCAGTGCCAAAGTTCAAAGATGGCAACAAAGACAAAGCACCAATCTCTAAATCTCAGGGCAGTGTTAGCATTGCCCAAACGAATCCCCTTTGTCAGACTTGTGGTAAGAACCACAAGGGTATTTGTAGAGCCGATAGTGATGTCTATTTTGGTTGTGGCAAGCCAGGCCACAGGATTAGGGAGTGTCCGCAGTCAAGTCTTCAGGGTCAGCAAAATTATTCTGCAACTCAGTCCGGTCACCTGAATCAGTAGGGTGCCATTTCCAGTGCTACCAGTGGGCAACGCCTAAATAGACTCTAAGCTCTTCAGTCCCGGCAGGATCAGGAAAATTCTCCTGATGTCATTACTGGTACGTTACAGATTTTCCATGTTCATGTTTATGCTTTGCTAGACCCAAGTGCATCCTTGTCTTTTGTTACTCCATACATAGCAGGCAATTTCGAAATCAGTCCCGAAATTCTAGCAGAGCCCTTTTCAGTCTTGACCCCAGTGGGTAAAACAATCATAGCCCGACGGGTATACAGGAACTGCCTGGTTATGATATCTCAGAAATCCATATCAGCAGATTTAGTTGAGTTTGAGATGACTGATTTTGATGTCATTCTCGGCATGGATTGGCTTCATTCCTGCTATGCCACAGTCGACTGCAGAAACAGGATAGTTTAGTTTCAGGTCCCGAATGAGCCCGTCGTATAGTGGAAGGGTAGTATTTCAGTGTTTAGGAGTCAACTTGTTTCCTACCTTCGGGCAAGGAAAATGATTTCTAAGGGGTGTGTGTATCATCTCGTGCATGTTAAAGATTTCAGTTCTGAATGTCCCAGTTTTGAAACAGTCCCAGTTGTTAATGAATACTTATATTTCTTTCCCGAAGATCTTCTAGGTATTCCTCCCAAAAGGGAAATAGACTTCGGCATAGACCTTCTTCCGGATACTCAACCTATTTCTATTCCTCCATACAGAATGGCACCAGCAGAACTCAAGGAACTAAAAGATCAGTTGAAGGATCTCTTAGATAAGGGATTCATTAGACCCAGCATTTCCCCATAGGGTGCACCAGTATTATTCGTGCGTAAGAAAGACGGTTCTCTCAGGATGTGTATTGATTACCATCAACTCAACAAGGTCACGGTCAAGAACAGATATCCTCTTCCCAGGATTGATGATCTATTCGACCAACTTCAGGGTGCCAGTTACTTCTCCAAGATAGACCTCAGATCAGGCTATCCTCAGCTCAGAGT
This sequence comes from Capsicum pubescens, assembly GCA_030864215.1. Taxonomy (NCBI): domain Eukaryota; kingdom Viridiplantae; phylum Streptophyta; class Magnoliopsida; order Solanales; family Solanaceae; genus Capsicum; species Capsicum pubescens. The sequence continues at coordinate 63,047,243 of CM061549.1, read as the reverse complement.
TAGAGAATATGACATTTCGAAGACAGCTTTTCGTACTCGGTATGGTCACTTCGAATTTTTAGTCATGTTATTCAGTCTTACCAATGACTCTGCAGTTTTTATGTATTTGATAAACCGTGTGTTCAAGCAGTACTTGGACATGTTTGTCATAGTCTTTATAGATGATAGTCTGGTTTATTCTCACACAGAGTGTTATCATGCAGACCATCTCAGGATTGTTCTTCAGACTCTTAGGGATCACCAGTTATTCACTAAGTTCAGCAAGTGCAAATTTTGGCTAAGATCAGTAGCATTTCTTGGCCATATTATTTTCGGTGATGGCATTAGAGTAGATCCTCAAAAAACCGAGGAAGTAAGAAACTGGCCCAGACCCGTATCTCCATCAGATATCAGGAGTTTCTTGGGTTTGGCTGGCTATTACAGATGGTTTGTCAAGGGATTTTCTTCTATTGCATCTCCCATGTCCATATTGACTCAGAAGAAGATTAGTTTTTAGTGGTCAGATTCATGCGAGAAGAGCTTTCAAGATTTGAAGACTCGACTCACCTTAGTTCCAGTTCTATCTCTTCCAGATGGTTCAAACGGTTTTGTAGTCTATTGTGATGCATCCAGAGTGGGTTTAGGTTGTGTCCTCATTCAACATGGTAAGGTCATAGCCTACGCCTCCAGACAGTTAAAGCCACATGAGAAGAATTATCCTACTCATGATCTTGAGTTAGCAGCGGTAGTTTTTGCCTTGAAGATTTGGAGGCATTATCTCTAGGGAGTTCATGTAGATGTCTTCATAGACCATAAAATCCTCCAGTATGTCTTTTCCCAGAAAGATCTCAATCTTTGTCAGAAAAGGTGGTTAGAGCTCTTGAAGGATTACTACATGAGTGTTCTTTATCATCCGGGCAAGGCCAATGTTGTGGCCGACGCTCTCAGTAGACTCTCCATGGGTAGTATTTCTCACGTTGAGGGTAGAAAGAAAAAGATTGCTCAGGAGATCAATCAGCTTGCCAGACTAGGCGTTCGCTTAGTCGATTCTTCAGAGAGTGGTGTATGTATTCATAGTAGTTCAGAGTTATCTCTAGTTTCTGAGGTGAAAGAGAAGCAAGACAGGGATCCTAGCCTTGTCAAACTCAAAGAGTCAGTTCAGAATTAGAAAGTTGAGGTTTTCTCCCAATGGGGAGATGGTGTTCTTCGTTGTCAGGGTCGTCTATGTGTTCCAGGTGTATATGAATTGAAGCAGCGAATTCTTGCAGAAGCGCATGGTGCATGATGCTCTATTCATCCAAGGGCCACTAAGATGTACCGCGACATGCGGGAGATCTATTGGTGGAGTGGGATGAAGAGAGATGTAGCAGAGTTTGTGGCTAAGTGCTCTACATGTCAGCAGGTTAAGATAGAGCATCAGAAATCTAGTAGTTCCATGCAAGAGTTCACCATTCCTACTTGGAAGTGGGAAGAAATGAACATGGACTTCATGATGGGTTTGCCTAGAATTCGTCATCAGCATGATTCAGTCTGGGTCATTATAGATAGAATGACCAAGTCAACTCATTTCCTTCCTGTTCGTACTTCTTATTCTGCCGAGGATTATGCCAAACTCTATATCAGGGATTTAATCAGGTTACACGGTGTTCCACTATCTATCATCTCAGATAGAAGTACCTAGTTTACCTCTCACTTTTGGAAAGCATTCAAAAAGGTCTCGGTACCCAAGTCTATCTCAGCACAGTTTTTCATCCTCAGACAGATGGTTAAGCAGAGAGGACCATTCAGACTCTTGAGATATACTAAGGGTGTGTGCAATTGACTTCAAGGGAAGTTGGGATGACCACTTTCCTTTGATTGAGTTTGCATACAACAATAGCTATCATTCTAGTATTCAGATGGCTCCATTTGAAGCTCTCTATGGTAGGAGATGCACATCTCCGATTGGTTGGTTCGAAGTTAGTGAGGCCTCAGTCATAGGTCCTGACTTAGTATTCGACGCCTTAGAGAAAGTTCAGTTGATCAGAGAGAGACTCCGGGCTACTCAGAGCCGACAGAAGTCCTATGCAGATGTTCGTAGAAAGGATCTCAAGTTTGAGATCAATGACTATGTCTATCTTAAGATCTCTCCCATGAAGGGAGTGAAGAGGTTTGGCAAGAAAGAGAAACTCAGACCCCGATATGTCGGTCCCTTCAGAATTCTCTGTCGCTTCGGCAAGGTAGCTTATGAGCTTGAGTTGCCTTCAGATCTAGACTCAATACATCCAGTCTGCCATGTCTCTTTGCTAAAGAAGTGCATAGCTGACCCAACAGTTGTTGTCCCTATTTAGAGCATCGACATTCAAAACGGCCTCTCTTATAAAGAGATTCCAGTCGAAATCTTAGATTATCAGACTTGTAGATTGAGGAACAAAGAAGTCCCTCTAGTCAAGGTTCTTTGCCGAAATCAGTCTCATGAGGGAGATACTTGGGAAGCAGAAAAAGATATACGTACCAAGTATCCTCACCTCTTCCCCGCCAATTCAGATCAAGCTCAAGGTAATAGTTCTCCTTAAGCTTATTCAGTTTCATGTTCATGTTTCCAGTATAAACTTGGTACCTATTAACCGTTGCATACTCAGTCATGCATTCATGTATCAGTTGTCTGTGCATCAGATATGCACGAGTTCAGTATGTTTACCATGTCAGTCATGAGATCAAGTTTCAGTTCTTCATGTTCAGTTCAGGTTCTGTTGTCTTGTATCCCCTCTCAGTAAATTCTCATTCGAGGACGAATGTTCCCAAGGGAGAGATATTGTAATACCCCGCATGTTTCTAAGCTAGGAGATGAACTATTTTTTTTACATATGAAATCTCTTATCCTGTGATTCATACTTGAGTACATGACTAACAATGAGTATCCTAGCGATAAGATAGCTTATGATGCGTTAAGCATGTTCATATGAGTCACTTAAGGTAATACAAGCTAAGAGTTTTTGAACCCATCAAGTTTTAGTGTTTGATTTCGTAAGGGTAATATTTGAATGAGTATAACTCGATGTTAATGTGGTATTTCTGCATATTTCTACCCACCAAATTATAGAGAATCGAATTAGCTTTCCAACGATACCAATTTCGCCTTAATCCCATACCCGAGCAAAAACTTATGCCTATTTTTGTGAGAGACAGTAAGGGTATGTGATTAGTTAAGCACCGCCCAACCAAACTTAGGCGATTGGTTAGGCGCCGACCAACCTGGATTGTGCGGTTACTTGGGCGCCACCTAAGTCAGTTCCAAGTGCCAAAAACACTACGTTTTGAGTTATTTTGAGGGTAATTAAGTCTTTTAACACTCCTTACACGTCCCTAAACTTAACCCTATGAAATTTATAGCTTCTAAACACATTACAACCCTATTAACATCTCAAAGTTCATTATCCAACAGCACCATAGGAGAAAAACAACTAGGGTTGCATGATTAAGCTTGAAGGTCCAATTTCAAGGAAATTCCTCCGTGAATCATCAAGAATCTTCCTTGTAAGGTATGCGTGAGTTGATTCATGGAATCCTTTCGTCCATGAAGCTCAAGAACCATCTTCTAAATTATGTATTATGATATTTATGTTGTTGTTGGTTGATGTTCATGTGGTTGGAGTTTGATGATGCCTAAGATGGGATCTTTGTATGGTTTGTGTGAGGATATGGTGATATTTATTGTATAAATATGTGAAATTGGTGGTTGAATATTTGTAATCTTGATGAATCCACCTATGCCTAAGATGTGCATGTAAGGTGTTTGTGAAAATACCTAAGGGAATAGAAATCATGCTTTTATGACATAATAAGTCCTAAATGACTATTCCATGTTCTAAGTTTATGTTCAACGTGATCCCCATGCTATTGTCTTGAATTGAAGATGTTGTATGAGATGCTCATGATATTGTTGTGATATGGAATGACCATGTTATTGAATCCATGCAAGTATATACAGGTTGTGTGCATTCCCGATCATGTGATAGTTTGTTGAGAATCATTCTTATTAGGAAATCCTTACTTATGATATTGTGAATTGTGGACTCTACTCTTATGATCAAGTCAGTTATGTGTGTCAGTTTTCTCCTATCGAGTCCTGGGGGTATTCGTACCCAAAAACTATAGTTGTGTGCCTATAGCCATGTCATATTTCACGATATCCGAACTCAAGCTATGATTCTATAGACTTCAGTCAGTCATGTGACTCAGGAAAACCTCATGATCTCAGTCAGTTTCCAGATATCAGTAACATTCCGCCAGTCAACGGAATTCAGTAAGATTAATTCATGTATAGTCAGTTATTCATGTCCAGGCCCTCCAGATGGGAGTAGAGGTTAGCACTGAGTGAACCCATGAAAAACCCAAGTTATTCATATCTTTTTTAGTTTCATGCTATCTAGTCCTGGGGGTATTTAATACCCGAAAATTTAGCTGTGTTCCTAGAGCCAGTGTCAGTTTTCAAGATAACCTCAGTAAAGCCATGATCAGTAGTACTCTCAGTCAATTTTTTGAACTCAGTAGAACTCAGTCAGTCTTATGACTCAAGAAAACTTCAGTACATTCAATATTCAGTTCAGTCCTCAGTAAATTCAGTCAATTAATAGAACTCAGTGGTATTTCGTTAGTCAATGGAACTCAGTAAACTCAGTTCAGTTAAATAGTACAATTAGTAACAGCTCAGTCAAGCCTAGTATGAATTAGGAATTCAGTTCAGTGTCTATTCACTTTGGAGTAGGATTCATCACCGAGTGAACCCAGGGATAAGGGCTCACCTATCAGTCAGTAGAGAGTGTGATCCTTAGAAGCAATCCTTGCATTCCAAAACTACGTAGCCAGCGTAGGTTGAGATATATCCCTATGAGTCTAGGGTTAATATATCTCATTCGAGTTCTCCTACCAGCGAGAGGTTGACAGAAGATCTCCCTATCAGTAGAGGGTTAACTCACAGCTTTTCTTTACTATTGGCTTGGTATTGACACCCTTCCAACTGGGGTCATAGATTGGACCCCACCAGTTCAGTTATGCGGTATATCGGTTAGATGATTACCTTCCACAGTCTCGGTCTTAGTCTCAGTAAGGAACTCAGATAGTTTCTCAGATTTCTGGACTGTCAGATACAGTCACTAAGCTCAGTACGGAACTCAGCTAGTTCCATCAGAATCAGGAATGTCAAGAATAGTCATTCAGTTAATAGTACATCAATTATCAGTAATCCATGTTATCAGTAAATTTAGTGTAGTTCCACAGATTCAGAACTGTCAGATACAGTCGATCAGTTACCAGTTATACAGTATCCATAGACTTAAATATCTGTTAATTAATATTCAAATTCAGTATTCAGCATTGTCATGACCTCAGTTACAGTCCACGTATTCATGCATGTATTCTCACGCGGTCATGTTTATGTTATTCAGTCAGTTATAGTTCATGCATATGAACCCTTGCATTTAGCTTACCTCACTTTGCATACCAGTATATTCTCACCTACTGACACATATTTTTCTCTTGCGCTATGGTGTTTTATACCATAGGTTTGGACGCTCTGGTTCCCAATCGCACTTAGAAGTTTAGATTTCAGCAGTCAGAGTTAGTGGCTAGTCCCCATAGTTCGAGGACGTTATTATTTTATTATTTTAGTACTTCAGTTCTTAGCTTATTTCGGTAGTTAGAGTTAGTTGGGGCATGTCCCATCAACTCCTTATTCAAATATTTTAGAGGCTTTCAGACTATAGCATGCTCAGATAGTTATTTCAGTTTTGGTATTGTTATACCGCATTAACAGTTATGTTTTAGTTTTGAACCTTATGGTATTTCACCACATTATTTTGTATATTTCAGTATTATTTTACAGTTATTGCAGCAGGTACCAGTCATGGGTTAGCTTGTGGTCCTTCGGGATTATGAGCACCGTGTAACGTTTGGGTTACCAGCCTCGGGGCATTACACATAAGTTAAATATTGCTTGATTTTACTGAGCTTTCCAAGATTGAAACTTGTTTTATAATTTAACAATTAGAGTGTTTCTTGATAAGACTCGATCTTTAGTGCATTTTAAATTGTATGACTATTTCATATTTAAGCATTGCCTCATATCTGTGTAATGCCTAAAAAAAATTTTAATGTTCCAAGTTTTTGGATAGATTTCATTTTAAGAAAGATTTGAGTTTTAAAAAATATGGATCACATATCTTTTGGTATGAGAAGGATATATGAATTCTCCATACGTCATTTTTGAAGTTTAGATTTCAAGGTTGGTTTGCTAATTGTTCACTTTGTGTTTGTCTTCAGTATGATAATCTGACAATAGTGTGATCTTTAATTACTGAGGATTTTTTCTTCATTTTTTTTATTGAGTGTCTGGTAGGTGTTCTTTGAGTTGGTCAATCATCCTCTAAGATTTCCTTGTTTTATAACATGAATTGAGGTCTATGAGATACTCTTTGAAGTGATTCTTTAGTCTTTTTCAATGAACAAAGCTTTAGAATAAAATAGTGTCTCTCAAGGACTTGTTTTCTATTCCATGAGTTCAGTTGTCAAGCTCAATGGTTAGAAATCCCTAAAAGCTCTATTTGTTTCTCTTTGAGGTAGTTCTTAGAAAAGAACAGCTAAAGCTTTTATCCTGCGATATTCTAAGGATTGGCTTCTATTTGTTTTGTAATTTGGAGTATGCAAAATACTTGACATTTTACTCTTTGCGGGTAAAAGATGAAGCTTGGTGGTTAGAACGTTGTGATCCTTCTGCTAGTGAGCTATATGGTCTAAAGAGAGTGTTTTTCGCTAGTTGTCTGTAGACGCACATGAAGTTGCCATCCGCTATAACAAATTTCCAGGTTGATATCTGATGATATAGTATATACATTACTTATTTTGATATCAAATTAACCTACTAAATTTTGGTACACCAGATTACTTAGCATATTTTATGCAGTCATAGATTCACCTACAATCGTCTTAATGCGTCCAACATATTAAAGTACTTTTCTCTTCATTTTATTTTATACTTATATTGATAAGATTGCAAAAGTAAGAAGCTTTACTGATTTTCACAATGAATGGTTTTCTTGATTTTCTTCAAGGGGAGCAGAGCCGAAACTATTGGCATTCTCTGTGGCTCCCAGAATCACCTTTGGGGTATTTCCCATCTGTGGTATGTTCTGTTAAGCTGAAATTCATTCTTGTAATCCTTGTTTATGTAAATTTCGGTCTACGAAAGAATCCTTGTTTACTTACTTTCTTAAACTTGTGGTGTAATGTCTAACTATGCAACCAAAATCTATAGACTCCTTTGACGTAATTTTATGATAAAATAAAAGGTTCTCTTGATTATAATTTAGTTATTTAACAATGTGTTAAAAAAAGTGGGAGTGTTGAATTTCAAACAGGGAAGTTTCTTTTAATAACATGGAAATGGCTTGAACCTTGCAATATTAAAATGCTAATGAAATACCATATTAAGATGGTAATTTGATAACCTTCTCATAGATAGTCTTAGTCTTCTAAGCACTTCTGGGAGACTTCATCTTTATTTGGGGTTTTAGAAATATATCTATTGATTGGGAAAAAAACTAATGTGTTTGTACATATTACAACTTGCTGAACTTCTACATGGATTTGGAATTAATGATCCTATTAACAGAAATCGAGTAATTTCCATTCAATGTTATTTTAGAAGCTTCACCCCATACACATAGATTTGATGTTTGAATATCTTCCTTGAAAGAGTTATATTTTTTTACATGTTGTGGAACTAATATGGTTTTTGGAGCAAAGCCATCTTTTCTATTTGATTTCTTTAGCATCACTTTGGTTCGTTGAATATCATCATCTAGAAACATAAGTGTTGATTCATTATTTTTACCTTTTTATGATTGTGTGATACAAAAATATAGTTTTTTGATAAAGTATCCGGGTTTTGTTTTTCCAAGAAGTTGACACAACTATGTATATTGAGAAAGAAAAAGTTTTTTGATATCTTCCTCTTAACTATCATTTAGAGTTGCTACCTGTGAACAACTCTGACTTCCTGCAGGGGGATAGTTATTGTCTTCCTCACCCAAGTTTTTTTCTAGTGTTGGAATCATTGCAATTGACTATCTCATCCCTTGACTTGCTTCATTCCATGAAAAATCTTCCATAAGTTGTAAAGATTTGAACCCCATATTCATGATAAAAAAATTTCACCTTCCTTTTTCAGAAAATTTGTAATGTGTCCTCCACCTTTGATACTCATAAATGTTTGTTGAACCGCCTTTTGAATCATCAATTCTAATTTTGCTCACAAACCTTTTCCTTTGTTCAATGATCCTATAGCACACCCTACTTGTGTTGTGTTGTTCTATCACCTCAAATTCTCCCTGGGATGAAGAAGGTCCATCTCTGCATTATTGAACGAAATCATGTAATCTAGATGATTTGAGTGTAGTTAATGTATCCATAGATATGCTTACGTTACAGCATACTGGCAACCATATGTTGAGTTAGTTTACCATATATTTAGCTCGCCTTGACTGTATAGTATATATAGATTTACACTTTTGTCGATGATTATGATTTTTGTTATTTGGGGTGTTAATTTTGTGTTTGATTTTTGTATCTCTTGTATCTGCTAACTTTGAAAGCTAACATCTTCACACGAAATTTAATTATATAAACTTTGACATTAAAATCAATAGTTGTTGTGAACAAAGCTAAAAAATAATAAATTACTTCAAAGACTGTTGGAGGATCATAATTATTTGACTTAGAGTAAATTTAGTTTAACATATTAAAAAAAGTTCCATCGTAATTGTCCCTATTAAGTTACTTTAAACTAATTATCATAATTATCATAATGGAGTAATTATTGTGTTGCTAGGTTGGTTTTCATCGTAAGGCTGTTGTGGCCACTACTTTCAAAAAATTCAAAAAATTTGTTATGCTGAAATTAGTTCTTGTAATCCTTGTTTAATGAAGATATAATACGTACCTGATAGCATTACTTCTATTTGCAACTTCATTTTCTGTATCGTAAATATACAGCTGCGCAAATTTTGGAGTAGATCCTTCATGAGGAAGTAAGCTACCAATTTGATAATAATTTTGTCCAAATAATCTAAATATTCTTGTCCCTCGTGTCTGATTGATGGAGGCATCCACCTTTCCTCCCATTGATGTAAATGAGAACATAGAATTATAACTCTTTATTTTTTGTTGAAAATGGTTACTTTTAGGACCTATATTAAAATAATTGTAGAATGGAAAAGGTTAATATAGGTAGATATGAATATCCTGATATTAAAACTGATGATTTCTCTAACATGATCCAAACAGTAATTGTTTCAAATTTTGAGGAGGCTTCTTAAGAAATGGAAGCTTTATTTTTCCTTGTTGACAACACATTGTCAAAATTGATTTTTTTAATTTGTAATGCTTATGTGTTCTTTCTTCATACCAAAAAAAGAGCTCCACAATTTCCACATTCATATGTAGTGTGTCCTATATCCCAATATTCTATAATTGCAATAGTATATAGAGTTAAAGATACAACTGTTGGGTACTATGTAGTTTTGATGAATGACAGCATGAATGAAACATGTTGATACACTGTTCTCCACTGGATAAATGAAAGTTCAAGAGTGAAAGTCTACTGGATAAATGATTAAGAATCATGATCAATTAAATTTGTGCAGCTGGAAAATTCTACTTACTGATCACATGAGAAATAAAAGAAGTTGAATTTGATTCAAACACTTGATGATAAGGGCGAGGTGAGTTGAAAAAGGATTCCTATAAAAGAAGGAGTTTAGCTTCTGAGCATATCCTGAAGAGTCCTATATGCAGAGGAAGAAAATTCTAAAGAATGTAGAAGTCTATGCAAGATAGAAAATGTATTATTGAATGACTCTTTGGAGTTTTGTGATTAAATAGAATATGAGTTATTCCAAGTGACTCGCGCACTTAAAGGGCTAAAAAGGGAAATCGATAGATTGACTTCACGAAGTGCTACTCAATCACTGAAGAGACACATTGAAGAGCTGGGTCCTAGTATAGAATCTGGCTAAGAGTTTTAGTGTTGATTTGTAGGAGTTGTTCATTGTGTTGAACTATTGATGTAATATTAGCTTCAGTGTGTTATAAACTGAACTAGGGGCTAGTCTTTGAGTTGGGGAAAACTCAAAGACTTTGGGAACGCATATCTTATGTGTGTGTAGTTAGAAATTAGAGTTTATAATTTCTAATTGTTGAGTTATAGGAATTAGAGTTTATAATTCTAGGTTACAAGAGTTTTATAATCAGTTATTGTTGAGGCTCATTGTTGTGTAGTGAAGTTGGGGTTAAGTCTTATAGAGGTACAGGTCGTGGTTTTTTTAACACCTTTTTGAGCCAGGTGTTTTCCACGTAAAAATCCATTGTGTTATTTTCTTACTGCTTTAGCGAGTTCGGAACACGTTAGTCAACCTGTTCTATCAATAGGCAATAGTTAGGCGAAAATAAGATAATCAATAAGGCACTTACTCTAACAACAACATTATATATTTAATTGATCAACTATTTTATCTTAATCAAGAGTTTTTCAGAAGAACCTTCAATACAAATGTCACCACATTCAACATCAACATCTATAGAAAGTAGTAAAAAATAAATTAATAGGTTGAAATTTTCAATATATATCTATATTTGTCAAGATAGTTTTATATGTAATAATAAGAGAAGTAAGCAAAGTATGGTTGTCATACTTGGATACTCTTCTTCTTCTTCATCTTCTATGTTATGTTGAAGTTGTTCTTTTATGTATATAAATTTATGAGTGAATGTAGATGTAAACATAATAATCTTTTTATAAATTAAAGATTGTTGATTTAGAAATTCACTTCTACTATAATGTAGTTTTTTGAAAAATAAAAAATTTCTAGGAACATACCTTGTACGATAGTGTTGTTTATTGTTGCTTGAATTTCTTGTAAGAAAGACAACAACAACAACAAATCCAGTATATTCCCACATAGTGGGTCTGGGAGGGTAGAATGTACGCAGTCTATACCACTACCTCCGAAGAAGTAGAGGGGTTGTTTTCAATAGTCCCCCGGCTCAGGACAAAATGACAGTAAACAAAGTCGTCAAAAAACATGGAACAAGATGTAGTAACAGAGATACAACACCTACAAGGAAATACTATATACTAACAAACCAAGGGGGCACACCTCCCCCCCATCCCTCCTAACTAGAAGCTCAAACCTATACACAAAGCCCTAAGACTACTTTCCAAGCTACACCAAAGCACTCTTAACTACTGACTACGACTCATATCCATGCACTAACCCTCTATTCTATAATGTGTCCTACATACCTTTCTATCTAGGGTCATGTCCTTATTAATCTGTAACTGCTCTATGTCACGTCTAATCACCTCTCTCCAATATTTCTTTAGCCACCCCTAACCCACATGAAACCATCGAAGGCCAACCTTTCGCACCTATGAACTGGGGCATCAGTGCCCCTCCTTATCACATGCTCAAACCATCTCAACCTTACTTCTTGCATCTTTTCCTCCACCAATGCCATTCCCACTTTCTTTTGAATAGTCTCATTCCTAACCCTGTCACCCCTAGTAAGTCTATATATCCACTACATCATTCTCATTTTTGTCACCTTAAACTTTTAGATATGAGAGTTCTTGACTGGCCAATACTCCGCTCCATACAGCATGGCCGGACGAACTACAACTCTATAGAATTTTCCTTTAATCTTGGGAGGCACCTTTCTATCACACAAAACTCTCGAGGTAAGTCTCCATTTCATACATCCTGCCCCGATACTGTGAGAGACATCCTTATCAATCTTTCCATTTCCCTAAATAATAAACCCAAGATACTTAAAACTACCCATCTTACATACCACCTTGGAATCCAACTTTACAACTGTAACATCCAGAATCTGGTATCCGAAATGCTACATGGTGCCCATGACCCCGAAGGACCACAAGCTAACCCATGACTGATATCTATAAACTAAGCACTAAATAATAGTAATAATATCGTAAATGCAGAAACATGAACTGAAAGGCCATAAGGTTCAATACTAGTACAAAACTGAAAAATATGGTATAACAACACCAAAACAACTGAGATAATTGTCTGAACATACTGTAGTCTAAAATCCTCTAAACTGTCTGAATAAGGAGTTGCTGGGACATATCCCCAAATAACTCAAACTACTAAAAAATGAAATAGTAATGTGATCATCATGTCCTCGAAGGATGAGGACTCACTGCTAACTCTGATCGCTGAACTAGGATTCTACAGGTTCTCTGGAGCTCATGTTTTTAAACCTATGGTATAAGACACCATAGCACAAATATGTCAGTACTTTGAATATACTGGTATGTAAGTGAGGTATTCTGAATGCAATAGGTTCATATGCATGAACAATACTAACTGACTGACTAACATGAACATGAGAATACATGCATGCATACGTAACTATAACTGAGATCATGCTAGGACTGAATACTGAGTTCTGACTACTGAGTTTTATTAATAACATAGAATTATTGATATCTGAGGGACTGATACTATGTTACTGATATATGAATAACTGTGTCTGACAGTTCTGATTATGAAGACCTGGTATGGTTGACTGTATTTGATAGTCCTGAAGATGAATACTGATGACATGAGTTTTGATAACTGATAACATGAATGACTGTATCTAACAGTCCTGAATCTGATAAAACTATCTGAGTTCCATTCTATATTTGAGTTGACTATATCTGATAGTCCTAAAATCTGAAGAACTATCTGAGTTCTTTTGCTGAGGCTGAGACTAAGAATGAAACTGTAACTGTGGGAGATAATCATCTAACTGACATACTCCAAAACTGAATTGGGGGGGTCCAACCTATAACCCCAGCTGGAAGGGTATCAGTACCATTCCATGGGTAAAGACCTTCTGTGAGTATACACTCACGGACAGAGAGCTCTTTCATCAACCTCTCCTAGTAGGTAACCCAAATGAGATGTGTATATATCCCTAAATGCATAGGGTGCATCTCAACCTACGCTGGCTACATAGTTCTAGAACACAAGGATTTTTTCTAAGGATCACACCCTCCACGGAATAACAGGTGAGTCTCCATCCTTGGGTTCACTCGGTGCTGAATCCTACTCCCAACTGAATAGACACTGAATGGATTAACTAAACTGAACTGATTTAACTTATGGTATCGTTTAGCAAAGATGAACTAAATTTACTAAGTTCTGTTGACTGACGGAATGCTACTGAGATCTGACGACTGACTGAGAGTACTGAAGTTACTGAGAATTACTGGGAAATACTGAGATCACGGAGATTACTGAACTACTAAGATTATTGAGATTTCTGAGATTTCTTGAGTCACATAACTGACTGAGTTTTATGGATCATGGCTTGTCAGAGAGTATCGTGAAAACATGGCATGGCTCTAGGCACACAGCTAAGTTGTCGGGTACAAGTACCCCCAGGACTCGATGGAAAGAAACTGACATGGCATGACTTACGTGAACACATGACCAACAACACAATTCATAATTCATATATTGAAGCATTTCATCAATCATGTGATATACATAAACTTGTACAAACATGGGGATTTCATAATATCATGCTAGTTGGGCACTTTTCCTTCATATCGGCATTTAATCAAATACATGATAGGCATAATATATGTAGACACCATTATTCAACAATTACACATTATGATTCAACATCTAATTTCATCATCCTAGGGTTTAATCATAGGTTCACATGAATATACATCTATACAAATCAATTCCACATAACATTAATCACCCAACATGGATTTGAATTCAATTGTTCATTCTCAACATAAACAAAATAAACCCAACATGAAGTTCATAAAGAAAATCTAAAATCTTGACTTTGGAAAAAAGATTCTTGGGCTTCATGGATGAAAGGAGTACATGAATGAACACTATGCATACCTTAGTTCGTGATTTTGTGAAGATTGATGGTGAAACCTTCTTGAATTTGAATCCCCAATAGAAACCCTAGCTTGTTTTTGAGAGAAACTAGTATATTTTGGGTAAAGAATGACTAAATCACGTGTTATTTGGTATATATAGGGGTAGAAAATTGACCCTTTTAACCCTGGACGCATCTTTAATTTCTGAGAAAATTTCTCAATTTTTATCCTTGGCGCGACGCGCCACGATAGCGCCAAGTCACTGGAAAGTGACAAATGGGAAATTGCACGGTGGCGCGACGCGGAGCTATCGCACTGCCACCTTGTCTGTGACCTAGAAGTTTGGTACGATGCGAAACTATCGTGGAGAAACACTGGAAATCGACAATTTCCATTTGAGCTATCTCCGCGATGCGCTGCAGACCCAGGTGATACACTGTCTCACTAAAAGGGATCTAACTCTTCACCCGGGTGTCAGATTTGGGCGAATTTGGTATCTATGGAAAGCTTATTTGATTCCCCACATGGTAAAAAGTGAAAATCTTAAAAATACCATGTGTAAAAAAAGTGGATTCATCTTTCAAAGAATGTTTCTAACATTCTTAGGAAACTTTTCAAGCTAGGAAAAGTACGGGGTATTACAATATCTCCCCCTTGAGAACATTCGTCCTCGAATGAGACTGAGTGAGAGAGAAAGAATACAAACTTACGTACATACTGAACATGACTGACTGGAACATGATTTCATGACTGAAATGACTGATGGTTGAATATAACATACTGAACATACATATCTGATGCATGACTAATAAGCTGAATTCATGCATATCTAGCGCATGACTGATAATTGACTTATGAGTACATGACTGAATATTCTAATGAATTGAATTTCTCACAGTGAGAATGCATGTCTAATGCATAATTACATGTCTAAACTGATATATGAATGCATGGCTAAATATGCAAGGGTACTTAGTACCAAGTTTAGGATAAACACTGAACATGAAACTGAGTAAGACTAAGGAGAAATGTTATCTTAACCAAAAATGCTAATGAATCCGAGATCATCTTACTAAACATGCATGAGCGGAAACATGAGAACCTAATTGAGTCTGGTCTAATACGTGACATATGAACTGAACATCATGAATTGAACTAAGCCACTGAATACCTGGCCCACGGCTGAGGTTGGGACTTTGAGGGTCAACTTATAAGTACCCTCTACTCTAAATTGGATTCTTTATTTGAATAGAACTTAGTTTAAGGAATGAGAGTGTTGAGGAATTATGAGGTATCTCCCCCTTGGGACACTAGGTCCCTTGAAGAATACTGGCTTTACGGAGATGTTAAAGACTGAAGTGATGCACAAGGCACCTAGAAGTTGAGTCGTGACTGATTAGCTGAGATTTAAAATTGAGGCATGATACATAAACTAAGTCGAGATTGCATCTACATGATTGATTCATCTTAGAATTATTTCATTCATGAGATTTCGGATAATACGAATAGATGGAAAAATGGAAAACCAAACCGTACAAACTTGTCTGACTGACTGCTAGACTGAAATACTAGCTATTTAAACTAATTCCCTACTGACTGGCTCATTTGATATGCTGACTTATTAATAGTTTGGTATTGGGCATGTAAGATTGAATGGTAGTATGAATAACAGGGCTAAGAATATAGAGTTTTTATGAACATGAAAAAGGGACTAACTGAGTAACGTGAGATAGATAAGCGTGAATTCGTGAAATACTAAATTATCTGAAAATGCAAGGACAGGTAGATAACATGGTTCAGAAGTATTTTGTAGTCTAAAGTACTAAAATACTACTAACTGAGTGACTGGTAGATGTAGCATTGGTCAATCAAGTCTGGGACTGAACTGAGTTTCTAATCTGATTACTGAACTGAAGTTGGTATTATAACTAAAAGTATAATTGAGATTCTTACTAGAACTGAATGCTGGGTTTTGATAATTAAGGTTTAGACTAATATTGAAGTACTAAAACTGGATACTGATAATCTACTTGGGGAAAGATTGGCAGCATATACAAGGATACAATGCTCAAACAAATACTATATCAACCTATACAATCGACTAAGGCCTAAGAAATGGAATACCAACATTATGGATTTTTTTCAAGAGATTTAAACTGGAGGTATACATGACGTAATCTGAACTTGACTGATCACTAGGAGTAGAGCATGAGTCATGTGGACTAAACATATGGTAAAACATAACATGAGTGCCTGAGTTATGAGCTACATGACCTGAGTCTAAAATTTATGTGTTTATGGAACATGATTCATAATACTAAGAAAACTGAAACTCTTGAATCTGAAGAAACATAAACATGTAAATAAGGGATCTGTAACTTACCAGTGACTGCATCAGGAGGAATTTCCTGATACTATTGGGACTGAAGTGCATTGAGGCTGTTTGGGCGTTGCCCACTGATAGCGTTGGAATTGGCACCTTGCTGATTTGGGCGACCGAACTGAGCTGAGAAACGGAGATGACTCTGATAACCTGACTGGGGGAAATCTCTAACCTTGTGACCTAACTTACCACATCTGAAACACACACCACTACCGGCTCTACACACACCCTTATGATGCTTACCTTACTCTTCGCAAAGCGAATGAGTAAGAATCCTGTTGTCACTACTCTGGGACTTGTATCCTGATGCCCCATTCTTACAGTCATTTCTAAACTTTGATACTGAGGCACTAGCTGAAGAGTGAACTGGGGCTAAACATTTCTAACACAACTAAGAACGGTTACCATTCTGTGACCCATGTCGAGCAAAACTATAACTACCTATTCTGGCTCTCTTACTTTCTCTCTCCTTCTTTTTAAGCTTCTGCTCTTCAATATATTGAGCATAGACCATAAGCCTATATATGTCCATGTTACTAATCAACATCGCATTCCTACACTCCTTAACCACTCTACCTGATGCCCCTGACACAAACTTACTCATTCTGGATTTGCTGTCTGCTACTACATGGGGAGCGTACCTGGCTAACTAAATGAACTTAAGGGATTATTCTTTTACGCTTATTGTACCTTTTCTGAGATTGATGAACTCTAAAACTTTGGCTTCTTTCTACTCTATGGAAAATAACCTATATAAGAAAGTTGTAGCAAACTCTTCCCACTCTATGGGCTCTGTATTTGTACCCCTATCTACCTTCTACTATTTATACCACGTATGGGCTACATCTTGTAGCTGATAGGTGGCTAACTCTACGCTCTCACTGGAAGTCACTTCCATGATGTCTGTGACTTTAAGAACTTGATCGAGGAACTCTTGTGGATCTTCAAACTTGTAACCAGTGAATAAAGGAGGATTCGTTCGAGTGAAGTCTCAAATCCTAACTGCAGTAGAATTTGCCACTGGGTTGGCTAGAATAGCAGTTGGTCATTCATTTTAGGCTGTGACTGAACTGGCTAGAGTAGTGAATGTAGTCCTGAATTCTACATGAGAGATATGCTCATCCAGAGAATCTGACTGGACGGGCTGAGGTGTTGACTGATTTCCATTTCCCCCTTTGCTAGCCCTTTTAGGAGGCATGATCTGTAAATAAAGGGAAGAAGTGGATTAGACTGAGAGTTTAACTTTGAGCCTATGCTCACTGGAACGACATGAATACTGAAAGAAGAGAAACTATTCCTAAAACATCTCATAGCCTCCTGTACATAAGTGTGGTGCACAACACACGCATGTACAAGATTCTACTAGATACGGCTTTTCAGACTTCCTAGGACACTGTTGAACCTTAGGCTCTGATACCAAGTTTGTAACGCCTATAATCTGGTACTCGGAATGCTACACAGTGCCCATGACCCCGAAGGACCACAAGCTAACCCATGACTGATAGCTGTAAACTGAGCACTGAATAATAGTAATAATATCATAAATATGGAAACATGAACTTAAAGGCCATAAGGTTCAATACTAGTATATAACTAAAAAATATGGTATAACAATACCAAAACAACTGAGATAATTGTCTGAACATTCTGTAGTCTGAAAGCCTCTAAACTGTCTGAATAAGGAGTTGATGGGACATGTCCCTAACTAACTCCAACTACTAAAATAAACTAAAAAAATGAAATAGTAATGTGATCATCATGTCCTCAAAGGATGAGGACTCACTGCTAAATCTAATCGCTAAACTGGGATGCTACTGGTTCTCTGGAGCTTGTGCTTCTAAACCTATGGTATAAGACACCATAGCACAAATGCGTCAGTACTTTGAATGTACTGGTATTCAAGTAAGGTAGTTTGAATGCAATAGGTTCATATGCATGAACAATACTAACTGACTGACTAACATAAACGTGAGAATACATGCATGTATACGTAACTGTAACTGAGATCATGCTAGGACTGAATACTGAGTTCTGACTACTAAGTTTATTAATAACATAGAATTACTGATATCTGAGGGACTGATACTATGTTACTGATACATGAATAACTGTGTCTGACAGTTCTGATTATGAAGAACTGGTCTGGTTGACTTTATCTGACAGTCCTAAAGATGAATATTGATGACATGAGTTTTGACAACTGATAACATAAATGACTATATCTGACAGTCCTGAATCTGATGGAACTATCTGACTTCCGTTCTATATCTGAGTTGACTATATCTGACAGTCCTAAAATCTAAAAAACTATCTGAGTTCTTTTACTGAGGCTGAGACTGAGACTGAAACTATAACTGTGGAAGGTAATCATCTAACCGACATGCCCCGGAACTAAACTAGTGGTGTCCAACCTATAACCCAAGCTGGAAGGGTGTCAGTACCATGCCATGGGTAAAGACCTGCTGTGAGTATACCCTCGCTGACAGGGATCTCTTTAGTCAACCCCTCCTAGTAGGTAACCCAAATGAGATGTATATATATCCTTAAATGCGTAGGGTGCATCTCAACCTACATTGGCTACGTAGTTTTGGAACAAAAGTATTGCTTCTAAGGATCACACCCTTCACTGAATAACAGGTGAGTCCCCATCCTTGTGTTTACTCGGTGCTGTATCCTACTCCTAACTGAATAGACATAGAACGGATTAACTAAATTGAACTGATTTAACTGATGGTATCGTTTAGCGAAGTTGAACTGAATTTACTTAGTTTCATTGACTGACGGAATGCTACTGAGATCTGAGGACTGACTGAGAGTACTAAAGTTACTATGAATTACTGGGAAATACTTAGATCATGGAGATTACTGAACTACTGAGATTACTGAGATTTATTGAGTCACACGACTGACTGAGTTCTATGGATCGTGGTTTGTCGGAGAGTATCGTGACAATATGACATGGCTCTAGGCACACAGCTAAGTTGTCATGTACAAGTACCCCCAGGACTCGATAGAAAGAAACTGACATAGCATGACTTACATGAACACATGACCAACAACACAATTCATAATTCATATATTGAAGAACTTCATCAAACATGTGATATACATAAACTTGTACAAACATGGGGATTTCATAATATCATCTTAGTTTAATGTATGAAGTGCTTTGATACCATTAATAGGATCTCACTAGGCTAGGGTATTCCACTCAGCCTTCCAGACCTATATAACAATACCGGATTTAGCCATAGTCGGACAATCGAACCACAGACACTGATTGAAATACAAAAACATTTGTACATAGCTTGATGATTGTATGGAACCTTTTACCCAAACAAGGGGCCTGTCAGAAATTCAATAAATTTATGTTAAACCCATGTGTCTAGAAGTTCTAATTGTGTAAAAAGTCGCCCTTTCTTCTTTATTATAATGGGCTAAAGAGTCACAACTTACTAGACGTAGTCACTGAGACAAGGTCAACATAAGTTTATTAAACTCGACTGTACCACCATTTTGGAACCAAGCCAAGAAACTATATAAAAATTCCTTCATATTTTGATAGAGTCTGGATCTTTCATAGTTACCATGTAAACGAAGTTAGATCTTCAACATAGGTATAAGGTGCTTTTTTAGTTGGACATAGTCATGGCTGGAAGAGAGAAGAAGTTGTATTAAAAGTACAATAAAGAGAGAAATAAATAGAACCTTAGATTTGGCCGATTGCAAGGCCTGAACAGTAATAAACAGTGGCTAATGCCCTTTATTTATCTTCAGAATATATTACAAGGGGTAGGAAGTAGAGAGAAGGGAGAGGTAGAGAGAAAACTGAATGAATGAAAAATAAAAACTTCTACCTCTCTAACAAGAATGAGGCATCTATTTAAAGAAAGAAAAAAAGAATCTTGCACAGTATATAGTGGGGTCCTGTGCACAGTGTTTTTACTGTTCTAAACAAGCATAGTAGAATTTTAGTGTTTTTACTTTTCTAAACAAGCATAGTAGAAGTTTTTTAATAATTATCTTAAATGGGGCCTGCTGTCTGTCATATTTTGTCGTTTCGTTTTTTTTAGCTGATAGAGAAGGGATTCAGTTTGTTCCAATTCTTCATTGGTGAGGATATGTGCTGAAGGTAGTGGTTGTGAATCAAGAACATCTTCAGTATTTTCCGCTTCTTCGCTTGTGATTCTTTTCATGGATGTATCTGAACTTTGTTCCACTATTTTTAATAATTTGTTTCGTACTTCGGCTAGATATTTTTCAATCATTTCTATCTTATCTCCTTCGTTGACAGAAATTTGTCGAGAAATATAATTTAAGCCTTTGTCATCAACAATTTCCTTTCTTGGAGCATGAGCATTTTCGACATTTTTCTGGATAATGCTTTCGCGCAGTTCTTTTCCATAAGGGGACTTTGTAACTGGGTCAATACGAGTCAATGTATCCCAGAAGTTTCAATAAAAAACTCTATATAGTGTGGGAATCTGTTCTTTTGTAAATTCAAATTTGATATTCCAGTTGTGAATCCATGGAATTGAAAATTCTATAAAAAAGATACATTTGATCAATGGTGTCTAATTTGTAGACATGTTCTGAAAGATATAAATCGATTAAAAATGGTGAATGCTTCTTCCATTCTTGGTAGAGAGGAAGATATTTTGGTGGTAGAATTTTAATTGTGGGGCCATGATATGACCACCATTGGAGAAACCAATTGGGAATTTGATTTTCAAAGACTTTTGCACAAACCTTAAGAAACCAGGTATGTTTGTGTTTAGAATTATTGTAATAAAGTGTTTGGGTAAAGTCTTTAATATAATCCCAATAGGTAAAAGAGACTTTAGAATCTTTCATGGTTAAATATCTTTTAGTCATGGAGGTTGTTCCCCAGTCTTCAACAGAAAGGCGTTTTTTAATCACCATTTTAGAATAGCCATGCACATATTCAGTTGTAACTTCAGCTAATTGATGATGTTCTATTTCTGCGCTACCAGTGGCAGCTAATATATTTTCATAATAGCCTCTTGTTTTAAATAATTCTCCTGCAAAATAGAGATGAGTTCATAAATGTTTTTGAAGTAATCTCCATGGATCTTGTTGTTTGCATATTTGAGAATTTCCAGCAAGGAGTATTAGCTCCCTTTCTTCAAGCTTCTCATAATTAGGTCTATCGACAGTATTTTCTAAAGCGATTGTTACAAATGAATCAGCCTTTTTAGCAGACATATAGGATTGTATTTGTTCATATAAAGGATGATCTTCTGGAATATCGTCCAGACAAATTGAAGGGCTTATATTTTGAGTTTTTTCTGAAGAAGATGGTCCTACAATATGTTGTATTTTCGCATTTATCAAACTCATATTTCCTCTTTGTAATACGGGGAAATTGGAAGAGCTTGAAGCATAAGATAAAGATGAGGATCCCCTTCCTCTAGTGTTTTGATTTTGGCTTCTGCCGCTATTTTCTCTTCCTCTGACCGCCATCCATGGGGGTCGGTACCCATAATGCTGTATAAAGTAATCATTGATCAACATACAAAGCCATATATTCAGATAAATCTTCATAAAGTGTATCCTTTGTAATAAGATTAGTGATGACTTTTCTCAGAATAAGCATGTGCATGTCAGCATTCAAAGGAGTTGCCTTTATAAAAGTGATTAGAAATTTGTGAGAGAAGAAATGAATGAAGAGCTTTATTGTTTCCTTTTGATCCTGTAAAAAAAGGAGTGTTGTAAAGATTAATCACTTAAGTTAATATCAAACCAATAGATGTGATCATCATGAAATTCGTTAGAGATTAATTCTTCTTCAATTATGTCATTAACAAGTTTTTCTAAAATAAGAAAATGAATATCTTCATTTAAAGGTATGCACTTTATTATAGTAATTATTATTTTTTTCAAAAAGAAAGTATTTGTAGAATTTTATTTAGTTAAAAATTCTCGAGATAAGAAATCAGGTAAAGAATTTTCACTACCCTTTTTATATTGAATTTCAAAACCAAAAGGGGCTAACTGAGCTTGCCATCTTGCAAAAATTAATTTTAAAGCATCATGTTTAAAGTCCTTATCAAACATATACTTAACAGATTGTGCATCAGTTCTAACAATAAGTTTTTGGTTATACAAAATCATCTTGAAATTTTAAAACACACTTAACAATAGTTAACATTTCATGGGCCATAGTGGCGTATTTTTTTTTACTTTCAGACCATTTTCCCGAATGGAATCTAATAAGACATTCAGTATTATCATGAGGATTTACTTGTTTAAGTATTCCACCATAATCAATATTGGATGCATCGGTCCCGATGATTTTTAACCAATCAGGGTTGGTTAAAGTTAAGCAAGGAAAAGTTTGAACTCGTTTTATAATTAATTTAACGAGATCAGTGTGGACTTGAGTCCAAGGTTTTTTATAATCCTTCTTTAGCCTATCATATAACGGGGCTAAATCCCTAGACAGATTTTTATAAAAAGGAGAAATATAGTTAAGAATTCCAAGAAATCTCTGCAACTGAGTTTTATCAGTAATAATATCAGGGAATTTTTTAGCAAAGTCCAAAGTTCTTTGTATGGGTTGAATAGTGCCTTGCGAAATATAATGTCCTAAAAACCAGACATCCGTCTGAAACAAACTCATTTTTGGCTTAGAAATAACCAAACCATTTTGTAAAACTATTTGTTTAAACATATTTAGGTGTTTAAAATGTGATTCAAGGGTTTTCGAGAACACAAGAATAACATCAATATAGACTATTATAAAATCCATATAAGGATTAAAGATGTCATTCATAATTTTTTGAAATTCAGAAGGAGCATTTTTTAAACCAAATGGCATAACATTCCATTCATATTGTCCAAAAGGGACATTAAAAACAGTTCTATAAGTATGAGCTTTATCAATTTGAATTTTCCAATAACCAGATTTAAGGTCAAATTTAGAAAATATGTTCGCATCATAGAGTCTAGAAAGCAAGTCTTTTTTATTAGGTATTGGGTACCTGATCCATTTTAAAACTTTATTCAGGGGTTTATAATTAATGACTAGTCTAGGCATACCACGTTCCTTTTCAGCAGCATTATTAACATAGAAAGCAGTACAAGACCAAGGGGATTTTGAGAATTTTATAAAACCTTTGTGCAAGAGACTATCAATCTCTTTTTTACAGAATTCTACTAATTTTGTATTCATTTGGCAGGGTCGAGATTTTCTGGAAATTGTGTCTTCACTGAAACCATCTTTATAAGGAAGAGAAACAATATGTTTCTTGTGATTCCAGAAGGCATTTGGGTGATCAGCACAAATATCAATAGTCAATTGATCAGAAATTATTTTTATTTTTTCTTGGACTTTTACCGACTTCATTCTCATGAATATTCATACTCATTATTTCTAATTGTAAGAAATTTACTTGTCGTTGCTTCATACTAATTAGAGCATTTATATCTCTTGTTACAGGATCAGTAACAAAAGGGTAAGAAATTTATTTATTTATATAAGTAGCCTTAAAACCATTCCCATCTATATGCGTATAGGGATAAATAGCATTTATAAAAGGTGTTCCTAAAATAATAGGAGGATATAACTGGTTTTTTATCAAAAAAAAATGCGGAATGCAAACATTATTTCGACATATATGAGTATTAGGCAATTTATAATTAATATCAAGTTTATGACCAGATGCAGACTTAATTATGTGGATAGTTTTTTCAAAATATCTGGTTAGAATTAAGCCTTCTTGAATGCAGCTGACATCAGCACCACTATCAATCATAGCTATATTAGTGATGGAAAATTCTTTATTAATTAAAATAGTGCAATTTATAAACCATTTATGAGCAGTAACAATTTGCATCATACCCAAGAAATAATCATGCTTTAAATCTATTTTCTAAACAATATTATCCATATTTTGAGAATTTTCAAAATCCTTTTCTTTCCCTTTAGAATTAGATGTAGTATTCTCAGAAATATTAAAAATATCTTCTTCAAGTTTCAAAATCCTATGATCTGAGACCATCTGATTTTGCTTTAAAGAGATAATTTCCTTTTTTAACTTTTCAACTTCTGTTTTCGAATCATCAAAAGTTGTATCTCGTCCCGGAGTTTGACTAATAGCGAGTCTTCTATTGACTTCGAAAATAGAGTAGGGCATGATATCAATATTAGAATCAGTATTTTTCTTGACATATTTACTATTTGTAGGTTTAGAATTACTAGAATTGTTGGTTGATGTAGAAGCAAGATCAATAATTTTTTGACGAAGCTTCTCATCAGTTACTTCCTTTAGTAATTCTAAAGTGCTATCAGCAGTAATTGTGCAAACATTTAACTCTAAATCTTCAAATTGAGATTGAAGTTTATAAAATGCATCATCACAATCACAATTATCAGCATTACAATCAGTACAAGCATTGGTCGTAGGTTTTTCATGATTTTCATTATCAGAAGAGTTAGGTAAATCAATATCATTTTCAGATTCAGATTCATAATCAGATTCAGAACCAGAAGTATATAATAAACCATAGACTTGGTCATGCATTTCATCAGAGAGTGTTAAAGACTTGAGTTTTTGAAGTTTACAATTGGGAGCTATATGACCATATTGGTTGCACCTATAACACTTGATTTTTGCTAGGTCTCTCTTAGACCTATTTTTCGTAAATCTGGAAGACTTTTGATTGGATTTCCTAACTTCACCCTCTTCTTTGGTTCTACGTCTAGATCTTTTTCTTATATAGAGTTTATCAGGATTATCGTATCCACGACCCTTTTTTCTAGTATAAGGAGGATTTTCCATACCAAACTGTCCACAAAAATCACCTAATTGGGTTTTTTCTCTAATTCTATCTAGCTTAATTTGTCTAGATAGTTTCAATTTATTATAGAGTTTTAGACCTTCTTCAGTACAAGATTCTGAAAGTTGGCCATAAGTGAAATCCGTCCAAGGGATTGCACCATATTGACCCTTGATGTCTTTTCTAACTCTTTCAGTAAAAAGTGGTGGAAGACCATCTACAAATCTAGCCTTCCAATGTTCAAATCTAGATTCGGGCAGATCCATGACCCTAGAAAGAAAAGTATCTTTATACCATCTAAATTAGCTCAAATATCTACACCTCAGACTATTTAAGAGGGTACGAGTGTTTTCATGTTGGTTAGTAAATCTACCCCCAAAGTGTTGAATAATGATAAGAATAAGGGTATATACGGCGTCTTCTCTATTTGCTGGAAGATCTCGACCTAGGTTATCTATCCCAGGCAAAAGGTTTCTGGCTTCATAAATCTTATTTCTTTCATCATTAGAAAGAAAATTGTCCCACCAGCCCTGAAGTTGTCCAGTAAAACCTGCAACAATCATTTTACATATAGTAGCATCTGTGCAAACATGTGCACCTGCATCGTCTTTAGGGCTAGAAACTTTTGCAATAGTAGAATACATTAACATACGATGAACCAAAATAGACAATTGTCTTTCAGATAATCCATCTAAATTCCATTCATAAATATGTTCTCCACTATACGAAGTATTTGTAAGGTACCAATATCTTTCTTCGATCATGACACCTTGAGGAGTTGGTCGTGGGTAATAAGCAGTTTGCATTCGAGAAATATCAGAATATTTCTTCCCCGGTTGTTTTCTTACCAAACCTCTAAGTTTATTCAACTCTGAGTGGATTTCTAATCCTACCGAAGGGGTTTTGTCATCATCAAAATTATTGGTTAAGGATTCAATAGTATCAGCAAAATTATTAGACAAATCAATGGGTTTTATATTTAAACCAGAAAATTTCTTTTCAAGTTGTTCTAAATCAGAGGGTTTTCTAAATCCTTCAATGTTAGGAGGTCTTTGAATATGAGGCTTAGCTGTCAAGTCTTTTGTCGTGTTTTCTGATGTAGAAGCAATTTTAGATGACTTTTGACTATCACTTAGCATTTTGATCAGATCAGTCATGACATCAAGTTTTTTATCAAGAGAGGAAATATGTTCTCCCAGAACCTTTACATAAAGACTCAAATAATTATTTTGAGCGATTAGACTATTAATTTCAAAAATAGTGATTTTTCCAACTTCATTATCAATAAATTTTTGAAAGGCAGAGAAGGTTAAACCTGTATTATTAGGCAATATAAAAGATGATTGAGGAGGATAAATAGTTGTGTTATATACCATTTGAATCTTGGTAAGATCTTTCAATAACCTTGACATACAAAGGCAAATATGCAGACATAAACCATGGCACAAAGTAAACAATTTGATTATGCAATGCACACATCTCATAAAATTCTTCAGAGATGTTTTTTAATTCATCAGAACAATATACTTCAAAAAACCAAGTTCTAAAAGTTTTCCATTTTGCAAAGAAGAATTTTTTTTTAATATAATTTCTTGCCTTTGAACCAGGACTAAAATCAATTAGTTGTGTATTCCGCTCAAACATGTGATATACATAAACTTGTACAAACATGGAGATTTCATAATATCATGCTAGTTGGGCACTTTTCCTTCATATCGGCATTTAATCAAACACATGATAGGCATAATATATGTAGACACCATTATTCAACAATTACATATCATGATTCAACATATAATTTCATCATCCTAGGGTTTAATCATAGGTTCACATGAATATACATCTATACAAATCAATTCCACATAACATTAATCACCCAACATGGATTTGAATTCAATTGATCATTCTCAACATAAACAAAATAAACCCAACATGAAGTTCATAAAGAAAATCTAAAATCTTGACTTTAGAAAAGAGATTCTTGGGCTTCATGGATGAAAGGAATCCATGAATGAACACTATGCATACCGTAGTTCGTGATTTTGTGAAGATTGACGGTGAAACCTTCTTGAATTTGAATCCCCAATAGAAACCCTAGCTTGTTCTTGAGAGAAACTTGTAAGAAACTAGTATATTTTGGGTGAAGAATGACTAAATCACGTGTTATTGGGTATATATAGGGGTGAAAAATTGACCCTTTTAACCCTGGATGCGTCTTTAATTTCTGAGAAAATTTCCCAATTTTTATCCTTGGCATAACGCGCCACTATCGCGCCAAGTCACTGGAAAGTGACAAATGGGAAATTGCACGGTGGCACGATGCGGAGCTATCGCGTTGCCACCTTGTCTGCGACCTGTAAGTTTGGCGCGATGCACCACTATCGTGGAGCAACACTAGAAATTGACAATTGTCATTTGAGATATCTTCGCGACGCGCTGCAGGCCCAGGTGATACACTATCTCACTAAAAGAGGTCTAACTCTTCACTCGGGTGTTGGATTTGGGCGAATTTGGTATCGATGGAAAGCTTATTCGATTACCCACATGGTAAAAAGTGAAAATATTAAAAATACCATGTGTACAAAAAGTGGATTCAACTTTCAAAGAAAACTTCTAACATTCTTGGGAAACTTTTCAAGCTAGGAAAAGTATGGTGTATTAGAACTACCACCTCGTCCTCCTACCTCGAGTCCTTAAACTGGATCTTGGTCCTACTCAACCTGAACCCTTTAGACTCCAGGGTTTATCTCCAAACCTTTAATTTATCATTAATACCTCCCTGTTATCTCATTAATCAAAACTACATCATTCAAAAATAGTATACACCAAGGAATCTCTCCTTCTATTCGGCGCATCAACACATCCATTACCAAGGCAAATAAAAATATGCTAAGAGTTGATCCCTAGTGCAACCCTGTCAAGACCGGGAAATACTCTGAATCTCCTCCCACTGTCCTCACCCAAGTTTTTGCCCCATCATACATATCCTTAATTGATCTGATGTATGCCACTGGAACCCTTCTCTCCTCCTAGCATCTCCAAATAACCTCCCTAGATACTTTTTCGTACGCTTTTTCCAGGTCGATGAACACCAAGTGCAAGTTTTTCTTCTTCTCCCTATACTGCTCCACCAGTCTCCGCACCAATTGAATTGCCTTTATCATCGAGTGACCAGGCATAAATTCAAATTTATTATTATAAATAGACACGATCCTCCTCAACCTCCGCTCAACCATCTCCCAAATCTTCATCGTGTGACTCAACAACTTAATAACCCGGTAGTTATTGCAACACTGAATGTCACCCTTGTTCTTATATAATAAAATTATCGTACTCCATATCTATACCTCAAGCATATTTGCCATCTTAAAAGTGTCGTTAAATAATTCGGTCGGTGACCTTAAACCTACCCCGCCAAAAAAATCCAAAAATTTACCAAAATTTTTAGTAAGAAAGATACACTAATTAATTATTTGTATTGTTAACAATGTACATTATTTTTAACTGATAACTAATGATACCTTGAAATACTTACCTTCCATTATTGGAGTTTCATTTAAATCAGGCAGAGAATTATGTGTTTGTGCATCTACAAATTAAATAAAATATATTACTATATTATTTTAAAGTCATATTGAAGTAAGGAAGTTTTAACTTTGGATCTAGTTTGGATGAAAAATTTAAAGCACTAATAAACTTGTATTACCTTCAAGTAGTACATTCAAGTTGTATCTTGTCACCCCACATACCTATATAAGAAGAGTATTAGAAATTAAGTCCTAACAATAAGATTGCAATTATATTAAATCAGGGATATTGTCGCTTACCATTTGTTATATTAGTTAAGGGTGCTAGTATTTCTTCACTCTCAACAGAATGCTTTTTGTATTTTGAGGGCTTACCCTTTCTCTGTAGAAGACATTTGTATGTTATTTTAGTGCATCCTTTCAAAAAAAAACAAATAGTACTAGTGATATCAAAGTAATTTCTGATTTTGCCTCTAAATTAGTGATGGGAGTGGTAATGAAAGATCATACCTTTGTTAAAAGTATTTCTTTGCACTGTTTTGGACTTTGTATGTCGTATCGGCTTATTGTAGAAATAGACTTCTTTTCATTTTTCATTTATAAGGACTTTAGAATTTTGATTTAATATGTAAATTTGAAAGATTTTGAAAGAAAGATGGAGTCAGTTGATAATTTTGACAGAGGAAACATGAGTAATTTGAAATACCAACTGTTATTGAGAATTTTGGAACAGGTTATTACCATGTAACTGCCATTTTGCATAATTAGTACATAAAGTTTCATGTGTTAATTAACCTATAATCATAATAACTTTAATACAGTAATTAAAATTTTATGAAAAAATATAAGGATGTGAAAAAAATAGTCAGCATGTCATTGTTCTTACCTATGATAATGTAACACCCTGAGTCTATACTCCGTATGTTACACGGTGCTAATGACCCCGAAAGACCACAAGCTAACCCATGACTGATATCTATTCTGAGTATTGAATAATATACTGTAATAAATACGGAAAATAGGTTGAAATGCTATAAGGTTCAAAATTTATAAATACTGATAAAGTGTATCAACTGAAATAATAATCTGTAAAACTGAACACTATCCAAAAATTAGTCTAAAAAGCCTCTAACTGAATTGTCTGAAAGTTGAGTTGAAGGAACAAGCCCCCAACTAACCCCGCATACTGAAATACTGAAACTACTAAGAATCTAAAATAAAATAATATCCTCGAATGATGAGGACTCACTGCTAATCTACTGCTGTTGGCTGAATCTAAATTTATCTATGCGCGGTTGGGAACCTAAGTGTCTGAACCTATGATATAAGACATCATAGCGCAAAGAAAGAAAATGTGTCAGTACGTGGAATGTACTGGTATGCTAGATGGGGTAAGGCTAAATGCAAGGGTTCATATGCATGAATAATAACTGACTGCATGATATAGAGTTACTGAACATGAGAGTACATGGATAACTGATACTACTGTAAATACTGAGTGTGCACTCATGTGCATATAGATAAATTCTGTGAATAAACTTGTCTAAAACTAAGTCCTGAATTCTGATACTGAGTAATTGATATATGAAGATACTGATAACCGATTTAATGATACTAGTTGACTGTCTTTGATAGTCCTGATTCTATAGAACTAAACTGAGTTCTATTCTGAAGACTGAGACTGAAACTTTGGGAGGTAATCATCTAACCGACATGACCCATATAAGATAAGATAACTGAGTTGGGGTCCAATCTGTAACCCCAATTGGAAAGGTGTCGGTACCATTCCATGGGTAAGGACAATCTGAGAGTTACTCTCATCTGGTAGGTACTCTAATGTGAATGGTGGAACCCTCATCTATCAGGTTAAAACACCTCATCCACCCTGATGTCTTAACCTACGCTGGCTACGTAGTTTTGGAATGCAAGGATTGTTTCTAGAGATCACACCTTCTACTGGCAGGTGAGCCCCCATATTTGGGTTCACTTGGTGCTGAATCCTACTCCCAACTGAAAGACACTGAACTAAGTATACTGAACTGATACTGAGCTTACTGATTTTTCCTGAGTTTGGTAAACTGACTGAGTTCTACTGAGGTTCTGTAACTAACACTGGCTCTAGGAACACAGCTAAATTGTAGGGTATTAAATACCCCCAGGACTCGATAGCATGAAAAGTAAAGCATAGCAAAATTTTGAATAACATGATATTGTTCACTTGTTCATAATTCATCCATAGAGACTTTTTATCAAACACTTGTAAGGCATCTACTTATTTTAAATAAAAATAAAAATAATAAAATCTATTTAAAACTAACAAAATACAAGATAAGTTAATTAGCTAGTCTTAGGAATATGGTTAAGAAATATTAATATCACAATATTCTTTATTAAAAATTGAAAGAAGAAAACAAATATAATTTTTTTTTATTTTTTTATTTTTAAATAAATAAACAAATAAAAAATAAAAAATAAAATAAAACTTATTTAAAATGTGACTCTATTTTTGTAGTTTTTTCCAAAATTTTAAAATAAATTTAGTAAAAATAAGATAAATTTAAAATATCTAATTTAGACCTTAAAAAGAAATCGAACGCTAAAATGGCAAAAACACTTAGGTTTGGTAAAAAATTAGGTGTTCACAACTAGAATGGCCTACCTGCCTTAGTAACACCTGCCTTAATTGATGCTAAATGCTTACATTATGGATTGCATTAAATAAACGTGCTCATTTTTAATCTGAGAAAACACCATAAATAGTATCTATATGAAGTAGGTCTAAAATAATTCCTTAATTATATATTTATCAATTTTGATTCTTTAATTATTTTAAAGCTTATCAAGTTTGGTTTTTAACGATTTTTATCAAATTTGATATTTATCTATTTTTTAACATAAACAACGTAGGAGTTATAGTAACAAAACTCTGTCTCTGTGAGATTTTCTCTTCCTACAACTTTTTCCCACGATTTTGTTATTTTCTCTATTCACTTTCTCTAACCACTTTCTTTAAGTGACGATGCTCAAAATCTCCATCTTGAATTTTGCTTCGCTCAAGTTGTCTTTTTTTTTTTTTTCTGGTTAACAAGATGCATAAATTAATAAGAAGTGTAAATAGTTTTACACAGGATCCCAGCTAGTGTTAGTCTGGGTTAATAGCAAAAAATAGGTGGTGTTTGTGTTCAAGTTGTCTTTATTGGTAATAAAAGTTTATTTTTGCATCAAACTTTATCGTTATTGTCGTCTTCTACGAAAAATAGCATATTCAAGTCATTAGCACCAACAATATACTTCCTTTTATTAGAGTTTGTGTCTTCTTCTCTGAAAAAATTTATTTTGAATTGTTGAGGTTGGAAATTCTTTTTCACAAGAGGAATTTGAGGAAAAAGTGATAAAAAGAGAAAAATAATTAAGGAAATGAGTTAAGATTTAATTTCACAAAAATAGAAATTTATTAATATATATCCTACGTTGTTTATATAAAAAATAGTCAAATACCAAACCTATTATGTTTTTAAATAGTTAAAGGACCAAAACTAATAAGTATATAGTTAAGGGACTATTTATGGTGTTTTTACATTTTAATTTTCTTATTCCCTCCATCTAACAATAGTTGTTTATTACTGACTTGGCACACATCTTAAGATACAATAAATAATAAAGGTAATTTTACTATATCATTCTTTGAATATAATAAATTTCATGTTTTGAAATATGCATTAGGTAATGAATAGTATCTAATAGTAAGGCTAAAATGGGCACAACATGGTAAATTATTCATTGATTTTTCAAATTGAACAAAACATTATTGAATCTATTTTTATTGAATCGGTAAATTATTCATTGACTTTGCCATTATGTGTTTGGTACCTGCGTTGGAGCTCGATTAAATTCGAATTCATATCGGGAAGTCTTACATTGAGGGTAAAGCATTTCCTAACAAAGGTGACCCTTTACCCATGAGACTTAAATCTGAAACCTTTAATTAAAAATGAATGAGTACTTAACGCTCTACCACAATCCTGATTGATTTGTACACTTCAATAATGTTCATTGCTTGATTTGTACACTTCAATTAGGGGTGTACAGACCAAACCGTCAAGTCAAACCAATCGAAGAACCAAATCAAACCAAGAAAAAATCGACTTATGATTTGGTTTGGTTGGTTTGTCGTTTGAAAAAAAAAAACGACTATTTTTGGTTTGGTTTGGTGTTAACCAAAAAAAAGTCAAACCGAACCCAAATCAAACCGATAATATATATATATATGCATGTATATAATTTAACTTTTTATACATAAAATATTAATTATAATCTACTTTTTAAATACTTTTTCAATTAGTTTTATTAATTTTCAATATTTAGAAAGTAGATGTGTGTGTGTGTGTATATATTCATATTTGGGCCTTTAAGTTGTAATATTTATCCATTAATTGCTAATAAAATGATCCAAAATCCAATATAAACTTAAAACCTAAACTTTTCACTCTTCATCTTATTTTTTAGTTTCAAACGAGTTTTTCGCTCCTCAATTTTTTATAATTGTGGTTTTTCATTAGCACATGAGTGAAAACATACTTGATCTAAACTTCAATCACAGTATAATTGTAAAAAATAAAGATTATAAGAAAAAAACGAGAAAAATCAAAAAAATCGAAAGAACCGACTAAAATCTAAACCGGAAAAAATAATTTTATGTTGGTTTGATTTGGTTTATAATTTTAATAAATCGACATAATTGGTTTGGTTTTTTTCAATAGAAAACCAAACCAACCCGACCTATGTACACCCCTAACTTCAATAATGTGCATGTATATTGTTCTTGCCTTTGTTGTATAGCACCATCTTTTGTTCCAACTTGTTCACATTTTCTCATTTTAGGTTATTCCAATATGTGACAACATTTATATGTCACTATTGTCCAACTTTTCCTATTTTTAATAATTAAAATTCCTTATGCTATTTAAATGCTTAACTTAGATGTGATTTTTTTGTTCATACTGAACAATATGGTTTAATTAATGTTGAGTACATCTATAGTTTCTTCAATTTATTAGTAAGTTTTATTTAGATATTTAAACTGTGATGTGTTTCGATCGATTATTTGAACACATGATAATTAAAGTGTTTTTATCAGACACTTTTGATTCACAATTTTAGAAAAGCTTCTAGACATTTTCTCAAACGTCCATTATGTTGATAAGTTACCACTTAAAATATGTCATTTTCTTTAATTATATACATTATCCTCAATGCATAAGATAAATAAGTTGTAAAATCTCATGCATGTCTAATTTCATATTGATACTGATGCATACGTAATAATAAAAAAAAAAGACATATGTTATGTGATTAACTTATTTACATAATGAACGTTTGAGAACACATGTTGAAATATTTAGGAAGTATGAGTCAAGATTGTCTTATATGAATTCTATATTACGTGTCCAGGTATTCAATTAGAATATATCATAATTTAAATATTTCAATTAAATTTAATGTCAAATTTAAGATATCATCAATATCGATGTGGTCAACTGTGTATAAGCAAATGACCTCAGCGGAAGCATACGATGACATGTGATGCCACTTGTACTTTATAATGAGGAAAGGAATACTTGTACTAATTGGTCATTATGATGTTAGTGCTGCAGTCAATTCTTGTGCAAATTGAACAATATTAATGCCATGACTTCCAACAACTTGCTTCCATGCCACATTCTATCCTGTTTAAAGTGAAGAAATGTCTCCTCTTTTTCAAGTTGAATATTTTTAAAATATAGTACTAACAATTTCAAGGACTTCCTTGTGTGAAGATTGTTCTCAGAAGCTGCAATTAATAGAAAAAATAAAGCTAAAATGACAATTCAAATTTCTTAAATAAATTAAGAAACAAACAAACAAACATACATCAACACACACATCACTAACAATGTGCTATGATTTATTTTCTAAATATCTGATATTCAAAACTCACTAGCCGTGTAGTTCAGATTTGTATCTTAAAAAAAGTCCACTACATGTATATGAGGGGTTTCAATGCTTCTTATTAAAGGAAATTTTATTCCTATGATGAAAAATCAAGATCAAACGTGGAAATTTTTTTTTACTATTTTATCACACCCTGATATATGGTCGTTATGATTTTTCTTGTCTAGCTACTGTAATCCTAGTTTTTTCTTTCTATTCTCACTTGGATTATCTGAATTCAAATATGTTGAATGAATAAACAAACAAAAAAACATACATCAAAACACATCACTAATTGACAATGTATTTTTTTGATGCTCGAAATCCATAGACTCAACTAATTGGTATTCATTCGTACAAAGGTTATTTCTGAGATTTTAGTACCCCCTATCAAAAATAAAATCATTCCAAAATTGATATCAAACACTAATTTAAGGATGAAGGAACCTTTACTATTTCACCACAATCCTAATACATGGTGGTTGTGATTTTCCTTTATAGCTAACTTGCAATAATTCCTATGTTTTTTTTTGTCAAATTTTTGAACTTTTACTTGGATGATAGGTGATTAGTTCTTTTCTCTTGCACTTCCTTGGTCATCTTGATCACTTATTATTTGCACCTTATTTTCTTTCTTTTTTTCTTCATTATTCCCCTTTGTCTTCAATCCACTTTTACATTCAAAAGAAGGAACCACATAAACAAATGGACCAATTGGTATATCTTTTAAGTCCAAAATAGGTTCCAAAATCTTGACCACATTGCTCATGGTAGGTCTAGACTTGGGCTGTTGGCTCAAGCATTTATAAGCCAATGCAGCCACCTTTTTTGCTCCTTGAGTCGAGTACTGGTCTTCGAGTCTCGGGTCTATTAATCTGTTGAGTTTGTGCACATTCCGGAGGAAGGGCCTGGCCCATTCCACCAAGTTTTGCTCCCTACTAGGGCGTTTCTTGTCAATCGCTTGCCGTCCTGTTAGTAGTTCTAATAAGACGACTCCAAAGCTATATACATCGCTCCTAGTTGTCAAATATCCTGTTAAAAGAAAAAAAAAGGTTCAATATTTTCAGTCCCAAATGTTTTGAATTTTGACAAGTTAAATTTATTTTCTGGTTACTTAAATTTTTTAGATCAAAAACAAGAAACATCTATTACAACTTTTTTATTTAAAATTCATCCTTACTACTCGTATTAGTGGAATGTTAATCAATTAAGATATTTAAAAGAGAGATAAAGTATACATTTGAACTATTATTCTTTAAGGTTAATGGGTGTACAAAAACTTTAAAATAATGAAGGACCTACATAAATACTATAATTTGGGTGCTCAAGCAACTATTGTGTTTTTTATCCAAGAACTACACATGTTTTATTGGAGACTAGTTTAATTAACACAAAAGCAGATTGATTGAGCATCCTTTGGATATAAGGCAATGACACTTCTCGCATAAAAATTTTGAGCTCGCCATTATTTTAAAACACTTTTATATAGATCGGAATGTGAATAAATTTACCTGTCAACATGTACTCGGGCGCAGCATAGCCTGGAGTGCCCATAACACGAGTTGTGACATGCGTATCACTACCTTCAGGGCCATCCTTTGCTAATCCAAAGTCCGAAAGCTTAGCCGTATAATCCTGATATTTTAAATATAAATTTTTATATACTTAATTAGCTATACTATGGTCTAAATTAATTAAGAAGATGTGAAAATAGATAACAAATTTTTCAAAGGTAGCAATTTAAGGTTAGATTAGTACCGAGTCCAACAGGATATTAGAAGCCTTAAAGTCTCTATAGATTACTGGTTTTTCTTCCTCATGAAGGAAAGCTAACCCCTTTGCAGCATCAAGTGCAATCTTCATTCTGGTCAGCCATGGCAAGCTAGTGGAACATCCTGCATCCGTCACATACAAAAAAAATGTTCAGCTTAAATGGATCATGACTTAACTCGTCCATATAAATAACATAACTACCAACCTTTTAAAAGTAATTATACTCTCTCCCACTTTTTAAATTATTTTATTCTCTCTCGCTATTATTATACATAACATAGCCGACATATACATAGCATTCTATGTATATGTGGGATTTTTGTAATATGTTTAGGGAGTTGGGATTTTTTGTAATATTGAAAACATAAGTTGTGTATTTGTGTAATTTTTTGAAGTTTTTTTAATCAAAAGTTGGTTTATTATAACGAGTCATAACCCAACATAACTCAACCATCTCTCCTTTAAGACATATTTTGTTAAACGTGCCAATTTATCTTAAGAATCCAACCTATTGGAGCAAGTCTTGAATAATTGAGTCATAACCTAACCAGTTTAAAATTGGAGTTACAAAAAAAATGGTTGAATTTGCCATATCTAACATATTAAATCAGTAAATTAAGCTTTTAATAGAGAATAAATTACACAATAATGTTAATATACTACTAATGTAAAGTAATATATTTGAGATACATACTTCTAAATAGCTGGTTCTCTAGATTGCCCCTTGTCATGTACTCATAAACAAGAAGTCTTTGCTCATCTTCCCAGCAATATCCAATTAACTTTACAAGATTTGGATGCCTCAATTGCCCAAGTAACACTACTTCTGTCTGAAAACACAATGAAATACATTTAACCATTAGTAATAGAGACAACGTTTCAGTGCTTAAAATGACAAAAAGAATATTATACATACATACACACACACATATATGTGTGTGTATACATACATACATACATACATACATACATACATACATACATATATATATATATATGCTATCCCTCCATTTCATCTGATGTGTCTTAGTTTGATTTAGTACGGAATTTAAGGAAGTAAGAGAGATTGATGAATCTTATGATTTTAAACTAATTATGTATGATGTACCAAAATATCCACACATCTTACAACTTTCTCGTATTGTGCTTTCCAAAGAGCAACTCTTCTCAAAGTCTCACTCAAAAGGTTGGAATCTCATTCTAACTAAGAATTCTTGTGGTTCAGGAGGATCTAACTACAGGAGAACCAGGAATGTCGGCCTCCACCCCCACCCTCACCCTCGCCCTCTTGCCTCTACGCACTGGCTCTTTGATTTTAAGAATGAGACATTATCCGTCTTCGACCTTGATGATCCAATCTGAGAGCAGACTGCTAATGCGTTCCACTTACTATATATAAAAAATGACTTCTTCTTTTTTCAAATAGACAAACAAAAAGTAGGATACAAAACAGATATAGCTTTTTTTTCTCACCAGCCATTCCATGTGGCCCTGATCACCTTCCAAGTTCAGCAACTTAACAGCAACAGGTTGAGCCCCTAAACCAGGCTTAATTTTATCATCAATGAATCCTTTGTGAACAGGTCCAAATCCACCTTCTCCAAGAAAATTGCAGGATGAAAAGTCACTTGTAATAACTTTGAGTTGAGCATGTGTAAAAACATGAAGGTTTGATCCAATTATAGCATTTGATGAAAGATCATTCACGGAAAATGATAATTCTGAATCACTTATATCTGATACAGCTAGCCTTGAACTAATATTTTTCTTGGATTCCTCTGGATGAATAATTGCATCATTAATCTTAACTTTGAAGCAATTAGGCAGGATAGCTTTCAAGAAAGCCATAATGTTATTGTAGAGTTACTTAATTTGGGTGCAAATTAAATGTAACACTGGTTAATGTGTATACTTGGTATATGAAATAAATAACAATGATGATGAAGGAACAAGAAGAGATATGGAGAGCATATATATATACACACATGAGGAAATTAAATAAAGTGTGAAAGAACTTAAAAAGTCTTGAGGTCAAATGATTTAAAATAACACTCCCTCCCTTTCCTTCATAGATCGTCCAGAAAAAGAATGTCACCTTATTATAATTAAAAATAATTAAATATTAAAATTTCTATTTCACTCTTAATAAAATGATTTATAACTACATAAATATCTAAAAATTATTATAAATCACAGGATTCAAAAAAAAAAAAATATCGCGTCAAATTAAACAGTGCTATATAAAATCAAATTGAGGGAGTAATAGAAAAAGTATAGTTGTTAATTAGTTGCTATTATTTCATTGTTTGCCGCGTATGTAAAAGTGCAAGGGGAGTTTCTTATGTTGTAGGTGTAAGAAGGTGATGGCACTAACTATTGCTTCTGCTTTTTCACTCCTATTTTGTTTGCTTGGCCAGTACCACCTTCTTCTTTTTTTTTTTTCTAAGATCAATCTCCCAAAATTATGGGATGTAGCAAAAATAGCAGTGGGGGCCTTGGGCTGGCCTCAATTACAACAGAGTCTTTGAGTGATAAGGTCGCTCGCAAAAACATTAGAAGGCTTACAAAAACTAATACAGAGCTTTCTGAGAGATATCAAAAAGATTAATTAGCTTACAAATTACAAGTAAGCTAGCTTTTTCATATTTGTTCCTAGCATTTGTCATCTCTCAGCAAAAAGGATCCCTTGGGCCATGAAAATTATGTATTTCAAAAGAACAACTTTTGTTTCGAAGTGAAAAATTATGTTTGAAAATCAGTTGTGTTAGTCTAAGAATACAAAATGGAATTGTTTTTATATTTTCTTTTAGTGGTTTGAAGCGAAAAAAAGTGAAAATATTTCTTATTGTTTTACAAATTTTAAAATTTTGTGATCAAACATGATTTTTGAAATTTAACTTCATAAAAAAAACAAAAAATATTCATAAACAAACGACCACTATGTTTCGTTTGGACATGATCAGCAATTTGAAATCAGGTTGTAATTTAATATATATGGTGTAACTTTATTTGGACATGTAATTTAGAAGATGTGTTTTTTTCTTATAAACATGAAATCTCACAGTTTTTAAAAATTATTAAATCTTACCAAATGAACAAACTATAGTTAATAAATAAGGTGTCACA
The DNA here is from genome assembly GCA_030864215.1 of Capsicum pubescens. Classification (NCBI taxonomy): domain Eukaryota; kingdom Viridiplantae; phylum Streptophyta; class Magnoliopsida; order Solanales; family Solanaceae; genus Capsicum; species Capsicum pubescens. The sequence goes on along the minus strand of CM061549.1, from coordinate 63,007,732 downwards.
ATATTCTAAGGTGCCTTATTAGTAAATGACATGTCTCCATGTCCTTTTATAAATAAATGTTTGTAATTATATTTTATTTAAGAACTTTTAAATACACATAATCGTGAAAAAATTTACTGGTTCAGAAAAATCAACACTATTCATTCTTTGTGATAATCCTTCCATATAGTACAAATAATCTATTCATTTAGAGCATGCTTTCTTTTACAAATTAAATTTAAAATGATACTCCCTTCGTTCCTAAATAGTTATCACTATTTTTGTTTTCACTCTCCTTAAGAAAAAAATATTAATCACATGCTAAGCTAGCTAAATTATCCTTATTTATTACTTTTCTGTATTTAATACGTCTCTTTTTTGCATTTTATTGATATCCCTTCATATTATGAGTAAGTGTAAAAGTGAAAAAAAGCAAGTAATTTAATTTTGTGAAATGATAACTATTAAGAAATATCTATTTTTAGTAAGGACAATAACTAATTAAGAACTATAATACTCCCTCCGTTTCACAATAAGTGAATTGTTGGAGTATTTATTGGTATTTCAAAATGAGTGAATCGTTGAATTTTTTTTTCCAAATTTACCCTTATGGACCCACTGGTCCAGCATACTGATTTGGTTTTTTGGGTAAAAGTGTACTGATTTGCTTGATGGAAAAGGGTAAAAATGAAAAGTTGTGTTAAATTTATGTCTTTAATGCTTTTTTCTTAATTTGTGTGTCAAAATCCAATAATTAATTTATTCTGAAACGGAGAGAGTACTATATATATATATATATATGATATAATAAAATACATTCAAAACATTGAGATATCAAATTTTAAGTTGAAATAAAGTTGAAGATTTGTTCACATTTCATACACAAATATAATTTCAAATCAAAATTTTAAATTTGAGCCACAAATTCTATGGCGAGATGCCTACTTAGTATTATGTAAGACGTACTAGCTAGTATGTGTTAATATTCCATAGTATGTTTGGTTAAATTTTTAAAATTATATTTATTTAATAATTTAGGTGAAAGCACTTTTTCAACAAAAAAAAAAAAATTGAAGAATAACAATTGTGTTTGACTAATCAATATTAAAAGCATTTCTACTAATGTCAGAACATCAATTTGTTTTTGGACCAAATTTATAGAAGTACTTACAAGGTCATTTGATTTTTTTCCTTAAAAACAACTTTTAACCAATAAAAATAATAATATATTTAATGTAATCTAATAAATGAAGTGTGGGGAGAATAATCATGTGCATGCAAAATTTTCCCTAATTTATGAAGATAAACAAAAAAAAATTGATAGACCCTTAGCATAAAAATAACTTCTGATGTTACTCAAAATCAAAGAGTTAACATGAGTTAATAATAACTTAAAGTCTAAACGATAAAGATAGATAATCTGTTTTCTTTAGTTAAATTTGCACTCATGCAATAAAATTATGACATCTATACACAATTATAATCCAACACGCCAACGAAATAATTAAACTTCTCAATAATTAATTTACTAATATTTTTGCAATAGAATGACATAAGGGATACATGAGAAAGGTTATCTTTTTTAAAAAGGAAAGGAAAGGATAGGGGAAAAGGGCTGAAGATACAAGGAAAAAGAAGGTAGGGAAATAAAGAAAGGAAGAAATAATGATGTTGATGGTGATTGAGTCCTTCTCATTTTACTAAATAGTTTATTTTTTATGCACTCGTTCACACAATTAAATTATTTAAAAAATAATTATAGTGTTTGGATCTTATGTACAATTTAATTAATTTTATTGGATACTTGACAGTTTTTACTAATAATAGGTAGCAAGTAGTTGTCTAAATCACCTAGTATATTATTTTTATTGAGATTTGAATCTAAAACAACGTGATAATCAACTCACTTCATTGATCATGAGGTTATATCCTACCTTGAGTGTCTTTATAATAAAGTAAATTACATTGTGAAAAAAATCATTAGGGTATCAAGATATATAACTTAATTAATTTGTTATTCCTTGTATTTAGAGCTGTCAATACGGGTTGGTCTAGACCATACGGGTTTTGAAGTTTGATGGGCCAGGTCGGGCTAACCCATGAACATGACGGGTCAGAAAATAGCAAGTTCAATCCATCACACTGTGGGCTGCGGGCCTCCACGGGTCAGCTCACTGTTTAAAATATATTATTTTTATAATCTTAATTTAAATTTAAATTGTTAATACATAAATATTTACAACATAATATTACATGAAGTTACTACTTGTTAATCAAATCTCAAATTTATAAAAAAAACTCTAATAATTTGTGATATTAAATAACTTTTGATACCAAATTCAAATCAAACAGAGATGTTGAAAAACAAAGAAAACTGTTAATGAGTAATAATATAACTAGCTAAATAGCAATATTAACCTAATTTTGTTTTAACTGATCACAATAAAACACAAAGAAATGTCAATATTTAGTCCATTAAATGTGAAAATGAATTCCTAAAAAAAAAACTCACATGACACTTATGGCGTGTTCAATATCGCCACATCATCTTCATCAAGCATATGTAATTACTTAAAATTTTTAGTATTTTATATTTTAATTATTTATATATTTTATAAACATATTTAATATTTAAATATTTATGATGATTCAAATAGATTTTGAGTTTAGACTCTTTTTTTATTAGAAAAAAATAATGTGTAGCACTTTTTAAAATAAATAGCTCAAGTTTGATATTTTGTCAAAAAGTGACCAGTCGGATATATTATTTTCACTTTATAATCATTTCCTAATTTGGATCATTTTGACCCATGTAGTTCAGATACAGTTCATATACAATGCTGATACAGTCCATATACAATATAGATGTAATTTTCAACTTGGGTCAGCCGTCCCTTTTTAAAATATTTTAATTTTTTTTACTATAAATTTTTTAATTGAAAAATATTTTGCTTTTTTTATTATTAGAAATAATAATTAATTATAGAGAAAAGACATTTTTTCACCTCTGAACTTGTTCGCATAACTTACTTTAACACTTAAACTTAACTTCTGTTTATTTACTCCCCTTAACATCTTTAAAGTGTATTAATTTCACTTCTCAAAACTTAATACCACTCTCACAACGGAGAGTGTGTTACACTCGCCTACACATCAATGTCATGTCAATGCCACATCGGAGCCACGTCATTGCCACGTAAGAAATTTAATTTTTCTAAAAAAAAATAATCCCCCACACATTATTTTTATATATTTTTTTACAAAAAAAAATATATATATATTTACTATTTTATTTATATAAATATATATATATATAAATAATTTTATATATATATATATATATATATATATATATATATATATATATATATATATATTTATATATATTAAACATAAAATGGCAACCCCCCGCCTATTTTCTTTCTTCTTCACAATCCCCATCCACCTCGCCCCCTACCGTGCAAACGCAGTCCCCCCTCCCCTTTCTATCTTTTTCAAACCACCTCACCTCTCTCATCTCCTCCATTTTCTATCTTCTTCAAACTTAAAGCATATTACCAATAGTCATTGTTGCTGTCCATTAAGCAAAAAGAAAGTACAAATTATTCCTTCATCAAAGCACCAATTCAAAAAACAACAATGCAATAGCATCATCACGTTCAAATTCAAAATTCTTAATTCTAACATATTCTAATAAAACTCAACGAAAAATAATTAAAACAAACCCACAAAAGAATATACGCACAAAATTAACACATCGCCACCATTAACACCACCATTGATGGGCCATCATTGACGGACCACTATTAACGAACCTAAAAATTACAATATTAATTCCACCAACGACCATTATTGACGGACACATCCTCCAAACCACCACCTCCTCAATTTTTATTTATAATACCATTAACGAACAATTGTTAATTATGGACTCAAACCCCCTAAAACAGAATAAGTGCTCTGCAATTCTGTGAGTGGCAAAGAATTATCAGTTCAAAGGAGCACTGGAGAAAAACTTTGCAGCTCCTGGGGGCTTTCGACTATGGGAGTTAAAGTAAGTTTGTTGTGAATGATCCTATTGAAAAGTATGTCCCAAATTCTCCATTCTATCGATAGGGAAACTCCTAGATTCGTCCTTTCTACTTGCTATATCTACACTGCACATGCTATCTTTTATACATCTAATGAATTTGTTAATGATGAATTTTGAAAAAAAAAAAGGTGAATTTGATTGTTGAGGCAGTGAAGGGGAGGAGCTGCAATGGCTGGGAAAAGAAGGGAAGGATGGGGGATTTTTTTATTTTATTTTCTCTCTCTATATATAAATAAAGTGGGCTTTTTTAAAGAAAAAACTCACGCATTTTTCTTTTTTCTTTTTTCCACGTCAGTTGTAAGGATTGTATTTAATTCACTTAAAAGTTGTTAAGGGGTAAATAATTATCCGATTAGTTTAGGGTCTAAAGTAAGTTTTAGCGATAAGTTCAGGGGGGTTTGATGTCTTTTCTCTTAATTATATAAAAATGGTATAATTGTTATATAGAATATGTATCTATATAATATATGTATATAAATTGTATAGTTCTATCAAATATTTATATGTATAAAATATATAGAAAGTGTATAAAAATTATATAATTATTGTATAAAATGTGTAAAAAAAAATACAATTATTATATAAATTATGTATCAAAACTATATAATTTTTGTAGAGAATATTTATATGCATAAGATATGTATCGAAATTGTATAGAAGGAGTGTAGAAATGGTATGGAACAAACTAGCAAATTGAATGACTAGAAAGTGAAATTTAAATTCCTTTGCCATTTTCGTAAAAATAATTTAATTTGAAGTGTCGTTTCTATTCATTTTTCTTTTTTTATTCTTAGTTTTCTATTCTATTTTTTAATTATTTTTTGTTTGGCCCACAGGCCAGGCCAGCCCATATTGCTCAAGGCCCACGGACTAACGGGCTTATACAGGCCGGGATAAAAAGCCCTATTTTTAAACGGGCCACAAAAATTGTAGCCCAACCCTAACAATTTACGAATTGGATCGGATCGGTCCAACAGGCTTGACTCATATTAACGGCTCTACTTCTATCCTTTTTGCTTGTCATATTATATTTCTTGCATTTCCCTTAAAATGAAATAAAAATAAAATAAAATATTTTTTTATTTTAATTTTTTAAAATAATTTTTTTGAACCTTTACGAAAATTCGCAACTTTTGTCATGACCTTTATTCTTCAAATAAGCACTTTATGGTAATCTGCTCACTATTACAATAGCTTAAAAATTACAAAGAATATGCAGATCACACTAGGTAAACTCCATGACAGAGACTTTATATGATTTCAAATTTCTCACATGAAAAAACCCTACCTCCCAAACGCTCAATTATATTCTTATGAACTATTTATAATAAGCACTATAATTAAAATAGATTGGAAAATAAAAGTATTACGAATGTGCTTTTATCTCTTTTGGACCTAGACATTCCACGAGGCAGAATTAGGTTGATTTCCAAGAAAAGCAGTGTTTGCAATCATTCTAGTGGCCCTGTCTCTTTTGTGGTGCGACTTTCGCACATATATGGTCAATCATAATACTCCCTTAATTTCTTTTTAGTTGCAACATTTGAATTGAATATATTTCTTAATACTTTTTTTTATAAAATTAAAAATATTTTTATTAATATATTCCTAATTAAATTATATATTTCTTTTAAAATCAATTATAATTATATTTATTAAAAAAAAATTAATAGAAAGATTTTGCGTATCAAACTATTCTTGAAAAATTAAAGAAGCAAATATTTAAGAACATGAACATAATTTTAATAGAGCAAATAAAAAGAAATGAAGTAAGTAATCCCACCGTTTATATTTTTACTCATTCATGTATGTTTTTATTTAAAACATAAAATTGAATAAGTGTAAAATAATTAATTATCTCTTAATTTTTTAGTTGAACAAGTCAAAATAAATATCTATTTTAAGTAGAGTGAAAAAAAATGAACAAGAGTGTGTGTGTGTATATTGGCTTAAATGATAGTTCATCCATTATAATTTGATTTTCTTATTTTACTTTTTAGTTTGTTTCAGAAAAAGTTTTTTTTTATTTATTTTACAATTCTTTAATTCTAACTTTTCATATGACATACTTATGATCACATGATTAATTAATAATGTCCGGATATATTTTTCATATCTATAATTTAGAATTATAAAATTTAATATTTTTTGTATTTCCTTAAAATCCAGAGCAAATCAAAATCATGAAATAATATAAAAAGAGTTATGCCAAAGGAAGAAAAGTGAAAAGTGAAAAGTGAAAAGTGAAAATTGAAAATAAAAAAATAAAGCTCCCTTTAGGCGACTGCTTGACTTGTTAAATACTTGTTCAATTTTAACATTTGAATGAAGAGGTATACTTGAGGAAAGGTAATAGTACCACCTTTGAAAAGGCATGCTTGGTCATGGTCTCCCAACTACAATTTATGCACTTTTAAGTTCAACAACTTTAGGGGGACCATTCCTGCTTACACATCGACTATGAGGGAATCCGAGGGCAAATCATGAAACAAAAATAGCAGATTTCTAGGTTGATAAGTTTTTAAAGAATGAATGCAGATGATACTTTAAGTAAATCTCACATCAGATGAGAGACGAAAGTGAACAATTTTATAAGGTATAACATAAATTTACAATATGATAAGCGTGATTTTGGATTCGATGATGGCATTAGTCCAAAGGACAAATTCATAAGACATGTTGTGTCAAACCAGGTAATATATGTTATGAATTTAGATTTGTGATAAATATAATATCAAAATTGAATCTCCCTTAATTAGTACTCAGTATAGTGGTGAGACAACAAACCTCAATGATAATGCTGAGCTCATATTCTATAAGAGATGCTTATAAGTCAAATCATATTAGAACTCTCTATGAAGTACTTGGTTCTACAATCATTGGAGAAACATCAGACAATCCTAAAGATATGATATGAATCTATAAAAAGTAAAATTTGTGCTTGTGAGAATTATCGAGATATCAAAGCTGAAAGAAAGAACCTGAAATTTTGTAAATATTACATAGTCAAATTTGTTGATTGAGTTTGGGGGGGGGGGGGGGGGAGGGGTTGTATGACGAAGGATTGGCAGACAAGAATGGGAGGATGGGTCACTAAGAAAGACCAACAGTCTTTAAGTCTGACACACTTTTTAAGAAGAATGCACATAATATCTTTATTAGATAAATCGTCTCCTATCCCAATAAAAAATATAAAAAAATTTATAAGATATATTATAAATTCATATATATGCATACTTTTGAGCTCGATGACGCCATAGATCAAAGGACAAACATGTAAGACCTGTTGTGCTAAAATTAAAAAAATACATGACGTAAGATTGGGTTATGACATAGTTCCTTTTAGGTGTGCATAATTGATAAAAAATCAAAACACCCCGACAGATTTAAAAAATGGATATTTTTGTTTTGTGCACTTTTGATATTTGGTAAAATATTCGATATCAATTTTAGTTTTATATACTTTTTTATTTGATACAACTTCATCCTTGAGGCTTACCTCCTCTGACCTCACCATTGTAATAAGGGAGACCCATCATATTTGTCACAATCAAAGCATAATATAATTAATCAGTATAAATAAAAACTAACTAATAAAACTCTAATAATTTAATCTGTCTATGTTTGTGCGAATTTGAAATTTGTTTGTCATTACTTATTCAAAAAAGCATACCTAAAGACCATAGATGAATTTTTCTTAAAAGAAAATACCCAATTGGCATGGTAGATTTAGCTTTAGAAGATTTCCTATGAATTATGTGACCTTTTTTTTCTCCCCAACATGAATGTTGTGCCTTCTTTTCTTCAACATGAAATCATGAATTTTGTGGCTTTTTTTTAGTATCAACAAGAATTTCGTGCCTTTAATTTTTTATCAACATGAATTTTGCGGCTTTATTTTCAACATGAATTTTGTGGTTTCAAATCGAATTGGTAGATTTATTGGTTTGATGTAGTCTTTCAAATCCGAAACTCATTATTACACCAAAAAGCCAAATTTTTCAACTTCAGATAAGAAATTAATACTACTTACTAGTTAAGACCAAAGCACTAAATATCAAGAATAATATATGCATGTGACAAAAATCTCCTGATTGTTCAATGTTAATGGATCTGTCAACTTACAAAATGCTTGTTTTTTTCAACATACTTTTGGTGTCCAATACTCGTATTAAACCTCGATTATATTCAGGTTGCATGTTGCAAGGCTGATTCATTCTAATTAGGTTTTCAACCGATTTTTTTCAATATTCATACTTATGACTCAAATACGAGACCCGATTAAAGGTGAAGAGACTTCAACCATCCCACCACAATACCAGATGGAGTAATTATTAAGTTCTACAACTTGACAATAAACTACAAGGCCCTAATTGAACTATTCCAAGTCGGCAACGTTATTTAGAACCGAAAATGTTGAAAAACATAGAGAATTTTATCTACCAAATTACTACACTAATCTTGTAATTAACTTCTCTCAGATTTTCCTTTATTATAGATCCCTCACCCAAACAAAATTAGTTAATTTTCCTTTACGATTTTTTTTTCTTTTTTTGGATAAATCACATCCATTAATTACACCAATAATTGTGACATCGCTTAATATAAATAAATATCTATTCAATTGATGTATGTACATGTTAGCATTCAATTGTTTAAAGGGAAAAGACATTGTTTTCACACCAAATTATACCCGAAAAGTCTAAGCCACATCTAAACTATACTAGTGACCTATTACACACCTAAACTATAAAAAAGTGAAACTATTTACACCCTAGATCTGATGTGGAAATAAAATTAAATTAAAAAGAAAAAAAAGCGTGTCTACAACCAAAATTATTCTTTAAAACCCCCCACCCCAGCACCCAGCCCCACACAAATTCTCTCTCCTTCAACCCCATTCTTAATTTTTTTTCTATTTCTCTCTCAATCTTCTTTCTTCTTCATTTTTTTTCAATTCACAACCACTGCTCCTTGTGGTTGACGAAAATGATTTTTCCATAGTAGTTTTTGTAGAGAAAAAGAGAAGTTGAATCGGCGTGTTAAAGTGAGAAGAAGTTTCACCGAACGCAGTTGAACTATTGCTTTCTAAATTAAATTCATCTTGTTGATGTACTTTCAAATTAATTTGTTCATGGGAGAAGAAGTTCAATTCAATTTGGTGATACTTGTACTTTCAAAATTCTTTACTCATCTTGTTGAAAATCATTGAAATTAAAAAAAAAAGTCGATCAAATTTTTTTTTTGATGAGACTTGTAAAGATTGGAGAAAAAGAAAAAGAATATGACATTGAATTTGAATGAAGTTGTTGCTTGGGTGTATTGATTTTATATCAACAATGGAAGAAGAAGATGTCATTATGGACGTTGGAAAATTGAAGAAAAGGAAGAAAATGGTTTTGGACATTGAAGAAATTGAAGAAAAAGAAGAAGAAGATGACATTGCATTTGAATGAAGTTGTTGCTTGGGTGTATTGATTTTATATCATCTTCCCGTTAAGAATATGATCCCGTTATTTTTTTTTTCTTTTTGATAATTGAAGAAAAAGAAGAAGATGGTTTTGGACATTGAAGAATTTATTGAAGAAGAAGAAGGTTTTGGACATTGAAGAAGATGATTTTGGACATTGAAGAGTACCTGTACTTCCATGGTTTTGGACATTGAAGCAAAAAACATAATTATTTAAATAAAAAAAAATTATGAGGAAGAAAGAAAGAAAGAAAAAAGATTTAAATTAAAAAGAAGAAAGAAAAAAGAAGAATTTATGAAAATAATATATTTATTATTTTTTCGGATGATGCTGACGTGGCGCTGACTTGGTGCTGATGTGGCGCTGACGTGGCAGCGCGTGTAAAACACCACACCACACCACATGCAAGTGGTGTAATGCCTAACAGGGTATAAAAAGTATTATTTTTTTATAGTTAAGGTGTGTAATAGGTCACTAGTATAGTTTAGATGTGACTTAGACTTTTCGGATATAGTTTGAGGTGAAAACGATGTCTTTTCCCTTGTTTAAATGATGCTTGTGGTTGTGTAATTTTTCCTTCTCTTATTTCTTCATCTTATGTTGAAGACGAAATCCCATATTAATTAAAAAGGGCTTAATTTCTTTCTATTCTTACATTGAATTGTCTTTATTGAATTCGTAAAGAACTAATAAATGAAATGAGTTAATAACCCTAATGTTACTCAACTTATGATTTTTTTCCTCAGAAAGTCACTTAACTTTGATTCTTACTTCAAAAATCACTCAACTATGAGTTTTTTTTCTCAGAAAGTCATTCAACTTTAATTTTTACTTCAAAAGTCACTCAACTATGAGTGTCTTACTTACAAAGTCACTCATGCTATTTAATTAATTTTTTCCATTAAAATTTTGGTAACATGTAATTTTATTTAAAATAAAATTTTTAAGAAATAACAAAAATTATTTAAACAATCAATTTAATGACCCCTCCCCCCTCCATATCCAAAATTCATTTAAATGATTTAAAAGAATATCTCTTTATTTCTTAAAATTTTGATTTTACTACTATTTTTTGTAATTTTCTTGTCCAATAATTACTCTATACTTTAAAGTATATATAATCATACATATCATCAATTAATATCCTAAAATCACAATCATTTGATTGTACAATTTTTGCTGCTAATTTTACCTCGTCGTAGTGTATATATATTATAATGTTACTAATGTTTAATAACATTTGCTAATGTTTTATATCATATCATTTTAGTTTAAAATTTATAACGTCCCCTTTTGTCAACTTATTAGGAGTAGAATTCATTGTATTTATTTGATGCATCTGTATATTATACAAGTGGTAATACAAAAAATTACATTATGATTGAAAAATTAATTCCATAAATAAGCATCACGTTGAAAGTTAATTAAATCTAATCAGCTAAATAAATATGATTTTGAAAATCTTAAAAATTAATATTAACATTATAAATGAATTGATACAAACTATTTATGATATTTTAAAATTTCAGCTGGTTATAAAGTAAACATGAGAATATGTAATAATATGGTTCAAATGATTTTGTAGTTTTTTTTAAGAATTTTGATTTTAAATAAAATCTCATCTTAGCAAATTTTAATTAATAGTTAATTAATTAAATAAGTTGAGTGACTTTGTAATTAAAATATTCATAGTTAAGTGATTTTTAAAGTAAAAATCAAAGTTGAGTGATTTTTTTAGAGAAGAATCCAAAGTTGACTTTTGAAGTAAGAAAAAAAGTTGAAAGAAAAGTCATAAGTTGAATGACCATTTGAGTTATTAACTCTAAAGGGAATAGTCAAAATCGATCATTTAAACACCCCATCTCTCTCAATCAGCACGTGAGATATACATGATGCCTAATCTGAATCTGATCAAAGAAAAATACTTTTTAACATTTTTAAGCCTGCCAGAAAATGTTCAAATACAAGTTTACAAGAATATATCCAAATACAGTCTAGAATTAAACTCTGGTAACAACTGGTTTAGTTTTTAATTTGTAACAAATTATTTCTGTAACCTTCAGCCTTTTGGCCTATAGGCTATACAAACCAACCTGCTTTGTGAATTACCTATAATGGAAATCCTCCCCTTCTCTCTACTGGGTAATAATTCAAATTTTCCAAAAATTTGGCCAAACAAAACTTATTCAAGTTTTTTTATTGTTAGTATATATCGTTCGATAGTACTATATGTTATTAAATTATATTTTACATCTAGTAACGGGTCGGATAATTACGTTATCCAATCAGTGTGATGATACAAAAAACTCAAATAACAGTGTTATTTATAGAGGGTATGTCCAGTATGAAGAAAATGTTTTCTTAAAAAATATTTTTTAGAAAAATAAGTAAATTTTTTATTTATTTTCTTGTGTTCCATATAAGAAAAATATTATCCTACAAGTATTTATATACTATAATTTACACAAATACTATAGGAGTGGGGTGAGGTGATAAGGGTGCAAGGTGCTAGGAATGGGGGTTATGAGTTGGGCTGAAGATGAGGCGTATTAAACAATGAGAAGGACATAATCAGATGAAATACTATTTGTGGAACTTGTCCACCACATTAGGGCAGATCTAGGAGGTCGTGAGGAGGTTCAATTTGGACCTTCTCGACAAAAAATTATATTGTTTATAATGTAATTTTTTCTTTTATATATATATATATAGAGAGAAATAGATAGATAGATATTTTGAATTCCTTGGACCTAAAAATAGAGGTTGGCGTAGTGACTGATTTGGGGGGAGGGGAAGTTACAAATTCAAATTCCAAGCACTAAATTTTTATTTTTTGAATTCTCTTAGTAAAAATTTTAAATCCGTCACTGTTACATCCCTTTTACGCTCGAGGAGTCGAGTCGAAGGGTTTTTCTAGTCAAAGTGATGGTTTTGAATAGAGATTAATTTTATCATTTTCAGAGTCCACTTGGAATTGAGTTATGGTGTTGCAAGTCACCTTATTGAATCCCTAATCAAAAGGAAATGACTTTTTACTGGTCTGCGAAAACAGAAGATCGGGTAAGGAATTCTGTTGACCGAGGGGAAGGTGTGAGTCACCCCTCGAGTCCCGTGGTTCTAACACGGTCGCTTTTATTAACTTATACTTAACTTAAACTATTTGATAAATTATGTTTGAAGGCCTTAATTCACTCATTTTTATTATAATGAGAATATCTGTCTATACCTATTGTATTAAATTAGTAAAAATTAATTTTTAAAACGATCTTTGTCGAGTTGCAATATTGCATCCTCGAATTATTTTAAACTTCTCAAAAAGATGTGTACGCCACATTATTAATTGAGACAAATATATTTAGATGTGTCTAAAGTCTATCTAATGTTAAAGACGTTGGTTAACTATTATAAATTCAAAATACCTAAGCTTACACTTTTCCTTAAAAATTGCGACAAATTTGGAATTAGTCCGCAAGTTGACTCATACCGCACCCTTACAAATGGGTTTTTTCTATTTTCTCTTTTCTTTATTATGACGGGTCTTGAATAAAATCATAATCGATTTCATTCAAACGCGTACTAAATTGATGAAGAGGTCTTCGACAAAGGTCGAGGCATTGAAGTATTACTACGAGGAGCTTATTAAATAAATATAGGATTCAATTAAGGGTGTCAAACGGGCCGATTGAACCGGCCCACATAATTAAACCGGCCCGGTTTGACCCGGCCCGATAATCCCAAGGGCTTTAGGGGTCCGAGTCCCGGTCCGGTTGAGTTTTTTATTTGGGCCCGATTAACCCGGCCCGGACCCAACCCGGTTTGGGCCCACCGGTTAACCGGCCCGGCCCATTTTTTTTATTATTTTTTTTAAATTCAGAATTTCACAAACTTAAATTAAAAACATAGTTTTAATACATTATTAATTTACTATCAAGTATTATTAATTTATTATATTAAGTAACATATATTTTATACTTTTATTTAAAGTAGTGTATATATTGAATGGTGTATATATATGTGTGTGTGTGTATATATCTTCTAAATCTAAAGTAGTATATATTTAACGTATACATGTGTATATGTTTTATAAATTAGTATATAACTATATAACTATATATATATATATTGTAGTATATGTTTTATTTAAAGTAATGTATATATTGAATCGTATATATATGTGTGTGTGTGTGTGTGCATATATCTACTAAAGTAGTGTATATTTAACGTAAAGATGTGTATATGTTTTAGAAATTAGTATATGACTATCTATCTATCTATCTATCTATCTATCTATCTATCTATCTATCTATCTATCTATCTATCTATCTATCTATCTATCTATCTATCTATCTATCTATCTATCTATCTATCTATCTATCTATCTATCTATCTATCTATC